>CM018080.1:49501087-50761587 GCA_008658365.1 Alca torda
TAAACTGCACTGTCAAATCAATCTCAAATCAGTTTGGCCTTCTTCCCTTGTTAGGGAATGCAATGAAGATTTTTTGTTCTTACACGCATGGAAACACTCATATAATAAAATTAGGAAGTTACTTGGGGTACCAGTCAGAGCTGAGACCCATTTGCACAAACACATAATGAAATCAGAATTAGCCAATGTTTCTGATATAGTTTTGAATGATTGAGTCATGTAACTGTTTATGGGTTTAAGCTTCAAAAAGAAAAAAATCAAATAGGATTTCAAGTAATAAACTAAATTCATGATTAACAAACCTGAAAAAAGTGCATTTATTCCATTAAATGCAAATAAATACAAGAGATAATTTAAACAGCATATCATTCTGCAGCTCATTAAACAATGACTTAGAGGAAAAGTTAAAGCCTGTTATCATTTCTTTACATTCTCAAAGTGTACTCTCAAAGTATTTTCAAAGATTTTTATAGCACAAGAAAGCTTAAGTGCTTCAGGAGCATGTATGTACGCAAAATACAATGCTCTATCAAAGAGGCAACAACCTATTGATTTGGAATACTATAAACAAGTTAGATGGGAAGCTGTATCACTTTTCCATGAAGACATCTATGCTCATTAAAATGCAATAGAGACATTTAAATTAAAGGACAGCAATGTTTTCTTTTAAGCAAGGGGTTTTGAGGGGTTTTGTTGTGGGATGTTTTTTTGTTTGTTGGTTGTTTTGGGGGGTTTTTTGTGTGTTTTGTTTTTGTTTTTTTTTTTTAAATTCTGCAGTTGCTGTAGACACAGGCCCATAATTACCCCTCAGCAACATGAAAACAAGGGACTGAATGTAACTGCTGATCTTCAGAACTGTTGCATGGACCATATCACATTATCTTCTGCATTAACTTTTTGTACTAAATACCTACCTCCCACAGGTGTCCAACAATAGGAGCGTCTGCCCAAGAGTGCTCTGCATTCAGACCCATTTTGCCATTTTTGAATATTATAAGAGTGAATGTTTTATCAAACCACCTACAAAAGAAATTAAGATTGCTTTATGTTTTGTACATTTCAAAAGCATTTTTATACAGTAACTTCATCTCTCTCAAAAGAATCACATTCAAATGCACTAGTTCTTGTTTTTTTTTTTAAATAATATTTTATTTAAATAAATATACATAAATTTGAACTTCATGAAGTTCAATAATGTGAACCTCATGAAGTTCAACAAGGCCAAGTGCAAGGTCCTGCACTTTAAGTCAGGGCAATCCCCAATATCAATAGGTTGGTGGATGAACAGATTGAACAGTCCTGCAGAGAAGGACTTGGGGTATTGGTGGATGAAAAATTGGACATGAGTCAGCAATGTGTGCTTGCAACCCAGAAATCCAATCATGTCCTGGGCTGCATAAGAAGCCACGTGGCTGGCAGGTCAAGGGGAGGGGACTGTCACCCTCTACTCTGCTTTTATGAGACCCCACCTGGAATACTGCATCCAGCTCCGGGGCTCCCAGTACAAGAAAGACATGGATGAGCCAGAGGGGGTCCAGATGAGGGCCACAAAAATGGTCAGTGGGCTGGAACACCTCTCCCATGAAGAAAAGCTGAGAGTTGGGGTTGTTCAGTGTGGAGAGGAGAAGGCTCTGGGACACCTTCTTGCAGCCGTTCAATATATAAAGAGGACTTACAAGACTGAGAAAGACTTTTTACCAGGGCCCGTAGTGACCGGACAAGAGGCAATGGTTATAAACTGAAAGACGTTAGATTTAGATTTGTCATACGGGAGAATTCCCCCCACACACACAGTGAGGCTGGTGAGACATTGGAACACATTTCCAAGAGAAGCTATGGATAACCCGTGACTGGAAGTGTTCAAGGTCAGGTTGGACAGGGCTTTGAGCATCTGATCTGGCGAAAGATGTCCCTGTCTGTGGCAAGGGGAGTGGACTAGATGATCTTTGAAGGTCCCTTCCAACCAAACCATTCTGTGATTCCACAAAATTTATCAGCTTATAAGTCAATAATTCATATGTATTAGCCACGTTAATTAGTGGAATTCTAAAAGAGAAGGCATCTTTCACAGAGTCAATACTGTACCTGTCATAACATCTGCCATGCATTAAGGATTTTGCATAAGCATCCAGCGACTTCACTGGATCATCCTTCCTGTACCCTTGATCGGTGTCATCCAATGTCACAAAAAATGCTGCTTTTTCAATAGCATCTAAGGACTGTTTGTTCTTTCCACGGCTAAAATAAGCCTGTCGAGCTTTAGCCCATGGTACTCTGCAAAAAGAATTTGGTTTATAGCCAGATTACATGAATTTGTCAAAGTTTTATCACCCTTATGACCAATATGAGACATTCCTCCTACTTTTATCAAATTTGAGGCAACTACTTTCATTGCATTTAAACTAGATCAGCAGTGAAACATTCTGAAAATACACATACAACGTAATCCTAGGAATCAGTTCAACATATCATCACACGTGTGAAGCTTAATGCTCAGAAATCCAACATTTCTGTGGCATGCAATACATATAATATAGATCATCTACGTTTATAACTGAACAAAAGAAAATGTCTATTATATGGAAGGAAAAAAGAGTAATATCAACAAAAATAATCAACAGATATTAATATCCATTGTTTTAACACCCAAACCTAAGAGTCTGGAAAATCATCCATGGTAAATGCCTGAAACATCTGAAGTTAGTCCTGAACAATGTAATTTCTGTATGGTTGCACCATGTTTATTTATAAATTTATGCGGTTTTCTCAATGAAAAAATATTTCTTTTGTTTTAAAGCAGAAAGTGAGAGAAAGGAAGAACTGCTAGTAATAAAGTACATTAAAGCCCACAGCTCGCTCTCTCCTTTGTCCACAATCAACTACACAGAGACTGAACCAAGTTTGTCACAATTTCATTGAACTCAATCGCCTTGCACCTAGAACCAACCAAGCACATACTGCTTGTTATGGTTTGAGAAACCCATAACAATTTATTGTCATTTACACAATTATTCTATCACTCAGTGACCCCTCCCCACCCAAGAAGGTGACTCAGGGAGAACAAGGAAACACGAGGGCTGAAATATAAATAGAATTAATAGGATAAGACTAAATAATTAACAATAATACTAAAGAACTAGCATTAATCCCAACAGTAATATAAGACATACAAGGATTATACTCAGCCAATTCTATCAGTAGGAAGCTGTGCACTCCCAGCAGTGGACAGCAAATGTTGGACACTGCGAGTGCTACGGCTTCAGGAGGAAGGGAAGGGCTCAGGAGTCCCACACCAGGGCAAGGTGTTCTCGGGAACACCGCCATCGAGGGAGAGAGAAACTATGCAGCAAACTTTCTATTTTATATCAAACGTGATGTTCACGGTGTAAAATAATCCTGTTGGCCAGCCCACGTCAAGGAGGCAGGCTCACTCCTCCTTATCCCTGCGCCTTGCAAGGCCTGAAAATACTGAGACCTTGAATCCCATATAGCCTAGTTGGTTATAAAGTAAATATTTTCACAGATTCCAACACTAGAGTCTTCTAAAAGTGGAGTTCTCCCCAACATTGGAAGAGAAGTTAGCCCTGTGTTGCTCAACCCAGGACATTGCTTTATTTTGTTGGTGCAAGTCATGAATACAGAGTAAGTTACTGAAGACACATTCTCAATTTTAATTTTTAAGTTATTCTTTTAAATGCCAGTGAACCCCCAAGTAGATAAATATCAAGTAGTTCAATATGCATAATACTGTAAGCTTTCAATTACTACTCTTATGATAACCACAATCAAACCAATTGTCATAGGTAATCTGTATACAGGGTTGCCCTGCAAAATTACTTTTTACTCCATGTAGTTACAAATGACTGGGAAACGTAAGGGAGAACTTTGTAGAGTGGAGTTGATGGTTGGACTCGATGATCCCAAGGGTCTCTTCCAACCTAAGTGATTCTATGATTCTATGACTGAAGAGCTGTTACATGTTAGCAATATACAAAAATCAGTGATCAAGGTATAATCAACTGACTGCAGACTGTTTTAAAATTCCAAATCCATTACTTAATTAGTATGTTATGCAACTATTTCTAAATATTAAAATTAATTTAAAAAATAATAACCACCATACCTATCTCCTGCAGTAAGAGCTGCTAGCTTCTCTTCACCAGCCTGAGGCTCTGAATCATCATCAAGAATTCTTTGCATCTGCTGTTCAATTTCTCGGGGTCTCAACAGTCTACCATCATGGTATAGCCACACTTTGAAGTAACGGCCCTTGTGATACACAACAATGTGTTTGCTGTCTTTCACGTGCTGGAGAGTATCTAGAATTGCAATAACTTATGTGAAAACAAAGCTTAAGTCTCAAAATAATAATGCACTAAACATGAAAGGCCTGCTGCATGCACTACCAGTTAGCCACAGCTTACTTATTTTAACAAAATAATAAATAGTGTGGAATAAACTGCTCCCCCATGTTATTTCAGCACAAAGATTCCTGCATGAAACAGTCAAATATGCAGATTTGATAATCATTTGCATACATAGCACCACCAATTTCCAGACTGTAGGCCAATATTAAGCAACTAAATCTGTATTTCTGTATCTGAAAAGTAAGCACTAGTAGTGTGGTCTGACTAAGCGGTCAGCAAGAGAACACACTAGATAGTCTGAGGGAAGGTACTTTTAAATCATCTGCATTCAAATGCTAGACAACTCATAGTACAAGCTCTGGGGAGTCTTAAGAGTGCCAAAAGTTAGTACCATAAGCTTTTGTTCAGATTTACCCTGTCAGAGTGAATACTCCATCTATGGCCAAAACCTGTAGTGTTATGAAAGTGAGTGAAGCAGAAACCTAGGCCACAAGTTTTTCCTCACTTTAGTATTTATATGGCTTAATTGCGATAAGCCTGAACTTAGTCATGTATCAAACCACAGACGAAGGTCTCTACAGCAGCCAGGAAAAGCCCCCAGCTGATAGAAACTGTTAATTGCATCCCTTCACTACCCCAAAGAACTGTTATATGCCTGTGAATCTGAAAAGACCCATTACTGAGCTGGTGAAGAAAGATGATGTCATAAGTAAGGGGTGGGAGTAAAAGTCATGATTCTGAGAGATGTGAGAAGCTTTGTACCAGGAAAGAGTACTATACTTGGAGTGCTCTTAGCTATCCATAACATTTTGGCAGGTATCTACTGATCAGAAGTACTTTTATGCTAATCATGCCTTTGGCTATCCACCTCGCATTTCTGCCAAAGACAGGATGCCTGTAATGAAAGTGTTAGGATTGGCAGAAGCATCACTCCAACCGTCAAGTAATTAATAGCTTGTAATTAATACAATGGGTTGTGACTTGAGGCGAAAACCCCACAGAGGGGGAAAAGCAGCAGCCATCAGCTAGTGATGTAACTTTTTCTATATTCCCAACCTGAGTCAGGACACCTCAAGTATTTGTCTCACATACGTGATGTGTCCATACAAAAAAGACAACTTCTTGAGTGGAAAAAAGCAGAAGTGAGATCATTAGTCATTTACATCAATGACTGACTTCAGAACAGTTGTTGAGCCCTGACAATTACCTTTCAGACACCTCACTTATGAGCCTAAGTGCAGATTTGCTCTAATAGAAAAAAATCCTTTCCTTTTTCTTGCCAGTTCAAGAAATCATTTATGTAACATGCTGCATGGGTTTTCTATTAAAGAAAAAAAAAAGGGAACTGAAAAACATAAAGGCTCTTCCCTACTTAAAAAAAGTGGTTCACTCCATAGTGTGTTTTGTTAAAAAACATGAAGCTTGAACAACTGCTGAACTGACAAGATACAGTGTTCATTAAGATTTTACCCCCAATTAACATGAAAACACGCCACAGATTTTATTTTTTTAAAATATGCTGCTCCTTTAGGAACTGTAACATACATAAAATACTTAAAATATATCTGAAATCAGGGGGCAAGAAATCAAGCTATTCATGAGAATCTGGGAAAAATGTCTTTAAAACTCACTCACATACAGAATGACAAAAGTTTTTTCCTTTAGAAAAATAGAAACAATGAAAAATTGAAGCGTGAACTAGGAAATGTGAAGTGCTTACAAGGAAAATAAGGTAATTTTATGATGCTGACTGTACTTTAATTTGAAAGACTTTAAGCAGGAAAAACTGAGGAGAACCACTAAGATATATAGGATGTATTTTAATCGGGTGTTACAGTTAGAATGGGCTATTTCTACACTTCTCCGCAAAACTCATTCAGACTGAGAGAACACCAAACCCAAAGCTAAATGCAAGCAGTTCATACCTTTTATTTTATTTAGGAGAGAAGGGGCAAGAATAGCATTTTCAGCACTTGAAATAACATTAGCTCATACACCACAGTTGTCTAACAGAGACTTGAAAACTTGCTAGTCTAGTTAAGCTACTAGTTCATCATCAGGGTGTGATCATACCAGGGATATGTTTTTCTCCATTTTGCAGATAAAGGAAGCTGAGGCATAGCTAGGAAATAATTCCTCAATAATCTACCAAAGGCTAGCAGCAGAACTGAGTGTAAAATCCTTATCTGACGCATGCAACTACTGCTTTATCCACTAGCCAGTGCCACTTCCCCCCACCGCTTATCCAACCGCATACAGCAAATATCAGACCTCCAGCAGGGAAGAGTGGGCACATCCCTGTGTCTGTTTAGAAACTCTCTATGTTTTTTTATTCTGCAGTTGAGTGGGACTAACATGCTCAAAGGCAGCTTGATATGTACCTTGGGAAGAAACCCATGATGAACTTTTAGGGATACATTACCTTTAGAAAAATAACACCAAATGTTAAGAGTTAGCCTCAAGATACTGGATGAGGCATTAATCATCAAAAAAATATGATGATATTTTTATGGTGAGATAAAACAACAAACAATTTATCAAAGGTCTGCCGTTGTCTAAAGTGAAATGCTTTTATGTTTATAGACAGTGTTAATGAATGCATGCAATAAGAGCATATGTACACTGACAGTGAGAAAACGTATATGAACTATCACTTACAGATACAATTCTTTTCTTTTACTGAGCTAACATGACTGCTTGAGATCATGTAAACATACCCTTAGTCTCCCACAATAAGCAGAAGGTGCAGAAACAGACTCAGGTGAAAGTGACCCTACTGTAAGTCAATGGGTACACCCCTCTCTTCAACATTAAAACGTGAGAACTTAGTTACTCATAGCTTAGGATAATCAGACCACTGCTGGGAGTTAGGGCAGGGGAGGAAGCCACAAAACCCAGAGTATATATTTCTTAATGTGTTACAGAGAAAGTTTTCAACACAGTCCTTATTACAAGTGATTTCACTTAGCTGATGTCTTACAGTGCATACAAAAGGTCAAGGTAACAGCGGCATTGAAAACCTTGACAGGACTAAGACTGTACCTGCCTCTAAACCAGGTAAACAACTAGTGTTGAGAAGAACACGTTGGGATGTTGTGAATCATAAGCTGAGAGGAAAAAGGGAAAGTCAAACAAGCAAATGATTTTTAAATGGTTGAGATAAGAAAACACAACTTTTACGAAGATAAAAACATGGATATCAAAGGATCCTGAAAGAGCAGAATGGAGAAAAACAGAGGTTATTTATAAAGTAAAAACACAGAGCAGACAACAGTTCTATGAAGTTTGTTTTAAATTTAAGTAGAGACAAAAAAATCATTGAAGAAGCTTCAAAATCACCCTAAAAGGAAAAACATCTATGCACTCTATAGCAATTCATTACTTTCTGAGCATCAGAACACAGTATTGGTGTGTCCTTGTGTCTGTCAGATCCTTATCTGCAAGAAGAGGATTTTAGCAGAAAATACCACAAAACCTGAATTCCATTAAGATGTTTATTCTCCTTGGCTGGCCCTGCTTACCTGATTCCTCTCCTGGGATACGAGAGGTATTAAACATCCGTTCCCACTGAGCTGAGCAGAGGGGAACAGTAGATCCCATCAGAAGAATCTGTGCCACAAAAATACATGAAAATGTAATTTTGCATATACAATTAGGAAATTAAGAAGGAAAGAAAAAACAGGATCTGGTTAAAGGCAGAGTGCAGAACAGTAAGATTTATAACACATCAACTCAGGGTTGGCTTTTTCCCCCCTTTTTTCTTTCCTTGAACTACATGTGGAAGATTCCACTGACATTCCAGTAACTGTATTTTTTTTCCCATCCTACTAAAAGCTCACCCTTCAGGAGGGATGACTGAAGCTAGCTAGCATCTGAAATCCAAGGAGCTCTCAATGGCCAGTCCAGGTGCAAAACTTAAGTGTGCAGCATGCATTACACCTTAAATTTTTCTTCTAAAGCTATTTCTGACTTTTTAGGAACAAAAGTTCACATTTCTCAGATTTGTAGTTACATGCAACTAATCACATTTCTGTCGTGACCTTCAACAAAACAATATTTCATGGCTACAACAGACATCCACCAGACAGAACAGAAATTCAGAACGGGATTCACCTTGCCTATCTTTTCCACCTAGAAATTGTGCAACACAGGATTTTATCACCATCTATACATAGGCTTCCACTGGCCCACTCTTGGCCTCAAGGTCCAGTCCTTTGTCCTAACCACCCCTTGTGCTCACACTACACGATTCCACAGACTTTTCAGACTTCAATGGCTCAAAAGTACCATTACATGCTTAGCCCATACCAATAACGTGTTATACAGAATACTTAACTTACTCAAATACAAGCCTCTTTGTCTTTTAGGCAAATACATATGTTAATTTCACATACTGCAATTAGTTGTCATAACAGAATCCTGTATTTTTGATAGTTGTTAGTTTCTGCCCATGTGCAATTCAAATGATAACAAGATGTTTGGGACTGCAAATTTAGTTACATCTTACAAGTAGTGCTGACAATAAGACATTCCTCTTCTCTCTCATTCTGAAAACTTATCAACTTCTTACAGACTGTGCTGGAAGAAGATCAAAAGTCATTTAAACTTATATACATACTGGCTTGATTTCTTGTCTGTCCAGTTTTTTCCGATAGAGTAGGGTGGCATGGATAACATTACCAGCTCTAGCTGCCTGCAGGGTTGTGGGACATAAATAAAGGAAATCCTGTAAAGTACATAAGAATCATAAGTTAATGATTACCAGACTACATTTAAAAAAAAAAAAACCAACCCTCAACCAAAACCAAAAAAACCCAACTGATAGTACGTCTCATCCACGTTCTTAGAGTTTATTCTGGTCAATATAGAAAAGGCTTTAAAACATATGAAGTGCACTTGTGCAGCGAGTTGATGACTTGAAACTAAGATTTCTCCAACAGTCACAATCTCCTTAAACAGCATCAGCCCTAAAACAAACATGATAGCTGTTAAATCATCCCAATAGAACAGACAATGTTACCTAAAATTTGAATCCAAGATGACTATGTATTTCCTCTTTTTGCTTTTAATTTTAGGGTCTTTTACAATTTTACTTCCCATACAGACATTTGCAAATATAAGCACACACCTTGTTGAATTGTGTTACCTATGAAGTTTTTTACGTAGAGCTTTTGAAAGATTGCTTGCTGCAGTAAGCACAAAACTGTGTAAATCATTACTACATGAGTCTGCCTAAGTGGCAGATGTACTAAGTTTATTATTAAGACAGCACTGCACTTGAAGACACTGGCTGCAGGTTATACTAGAAGAAAGAAAAGCAAAGGTCATATACTCAGCAGCAATGGATTTCTAAACAGAAAGATATCACGAAATAAGATACTTGGCGGAAATTTTACAGTGCTTCTTTGACACATAAGGTGTTTGTAGTCTTTACCTACCATTGCAAAATAGTTACTATTAACCATAATTGGTCCACGTCCTCTAAGGTAGATATATTCTTCCCACCAATCACTAACCTGTAGCAGGAAGGAAAACAAAAGCATTAAAACCTGATAATTTCCAGTTTGTCTTCAATGTTAATGACTCTACAACATAACATTCCATACAGAAGCAGAAAGAAAACTGCTAGCTTGCCCCCCAGCTTAAAAGAAGACAAACAAAAAACTCTAATTTGTGTTAAACTCTAGGGAAAACAGCAAAAAAGGGGTGAGAGCATTAAATTAAATTCAGCTGTAGCTCTCTGGTCAGCTTCTGAAGAAGTCATCATCTTCAGATAGGATCTAAAATCTGCCAGAGCTCCTGAATGTTTTGCAGCCTTTGCCAGGATACCTTAGCTCAGCTTAGGCTACTGGGTATAGCTAGATGTTAGATAATATATCAGAAAGGAATTATATTATAGTCCTCACTATGATGTTGGGGTTTGGGTTTTCTTTTTGGTAAAAAAAAACCACTTATTGTTACAATTCTTTATTTCTCTTCCATATGCTCTAGCTGTTCTAGGTAAAAAAATTTGTACTAAATCAGTCTTCTAAACTGCCTGGGTAGCCAAGCCCATTGTTAGATTATCAAGCTTAACAAGCAAATAAACAGACCTCAAAAGCTATCGTAACAGCAAAAGCTGAATCACCTGCTCCAGAATAACAAACACAAAATGAGGATTCATTATTTCAAGTCCTATTCACTGCACTGTTTGTTTACCAAATCACACAAATTATTTCTGTGCAAATCAGGTAGTCTTCAATGCACTTTACAAAAATATTAATCAGTTTCAATTGCCTTCTTTAACATTTAAGAAAGAATGAAAGCCAAGCCAAAGAGGCAACAAATTAAATTGTGTCATTTGAATGATTGAGCCTCCTATTTATCTACTCACATAGTTTGTGGCCCACCAGGATTTTAGCTTTAAATACCACTGAAGCCTTGGTCCCAAATTAAATGCAAAATCTTTGGCAAGACCCTCCATTCTTCTGAACCCTTCATCATCCATAAGTGGCCGAACTGATTCCAGATACTAGAATACAGGAAAAGAATCAGAATCACCATCAGTATAGTAACTAATATGTAGCTTCTTGCCATTCCTACATAAAGCATTTGGATAGTAGACAAAGATTATCCAGACTCAATTTGTAAAGTTGCAAACACTATGTTCTGAAAATAAGAGTATACACTTTTCTAAACATTTGCCTGCAAACTACAAAAATGAGATCTTTTTCCAGACGTTCGTCAGCAAATCACAAGTGGAAGAGGCTACTTTTCTAAAGATACATTTTCAACTCAAAAGGGAAAGTCAGGCAGAGATTTTTTTTTTCTTCCCTTCTCTAAAAAAATCAAATCTTCAGCTTCTGTGACATACTGTCCTACTTACAAACTTTGCTACAAGGTTTTGTGTCATAAAACACACATTTATATGTTCAAGCTGTGGAAGATAACAAAACCGACATGTTTCAAAAGCGCTGGAAATCACACTTCTTTGGATAGTCTTACATCAACAGACATCACGTCATCCAATATGAATTACATCATCTTCAAATTGTCACCAGTTTTGGTGGTTTGTCATAGCCTATATTTTAATTTCTATGCAGAAGTTTTAACCCATTACACCATATTAATACCACTATGCAATACTTTTATAAGACATGACCCAAAAAAACCCACAAGGGCATCTGAATATGGATTCATTGTTACTGAAGAAAATGAATTAATGAATGTACACACCCTATTGACTGTGTCTTTAACAGCTGGAACTGGCAATCGTGGTAAAGATGTCTGGAAACTGTATAACATGGGCTTACGTCCTGAGAAGAGTTTTACAAGTGTCTGAAGAAAAACAAAAACAAAATACACACCTCAAATTATTACGTTCAACAAAAGAAAAGTGACATAGTACTAAAGCATAATGTAACTCATAGTTCTTTTCACTGTAAATTATACTGTAAACTATCATATTTATCACTGTTTCACAAACAAAAAAGGCACTGACATGAACTAACTTCCTAAAGGTTAAACAACATGTCAGTGGAAGAGAAAGACAGTCATAGCCATTCCTGACATCCCAGAAAATCTTCTGGTCATTGGGCAGTATTGTTGTTTATGAATGGCAACCTTGATGCCAACAGAAAATAAAGACAGAGTTACTTAGCACTTCTTCATACATTTCCCTCTGTAAAGATTATAAAAGCAAGTCTACCAGTCAATCCTTCTGCTATATAGTAGATACTACAAAAATATCTATATTGTGCTTCAAAACAGGAATCGTTATCAAGCCCGTCACTCAGCTAGGGATTCTAGATAGATTCACGCTTGAAGGATTATCTCAGGTGGTCTACTGCATGATTTGAACATACTAAATTGTGCAAGCATGCCAGTGTTCTATTCAGTGCTTGTGCCACCAAAAAACCCAACAAAACAAAAGAACCAGAGATGACAGTTCTCATCTTAGCTTCAGATATTACAGCATCTCCTGTTTTCCATGGGAGACTAAAGACAGGAGCAGCATTTCTGAACTACTTCTCAGCTGCGACACACACTAGGCTGAAAGTCTAGACCGTGCAACTTCTAGGCTACATATGAAAGGATTTTGACCTTATTACCCTATTTCAGCATGAAAGTAAGGTAAAGTATTACATCAATGATCCGGTGGAACCTTTATTGTCAAAATCCAATCTTGGTCCAATATACTATACTGTATATCGTATATAGGCCCACAGACTAAAGACAAAAGAAAACAAAGGATGTCATTTCAGTACTGAATTCCTGTAACTACTCCCTTCTCTCCTCCCTGCATCTGACAAAACTTGTTAAAGCGTGGAGTTTCTTCCCCACCTCTCAACTTCCTTGGTCAGCTCAGCTAGAGGAGGTTGTTTTAGGCAGCACAAAACTTTAAAGAATTGCAGAGTATTACCAGCTACCAGGACCTTCCTGCAAATGGATCTGTATCAGAGAGTTGTCAGGTGCACATGGATGCACCACAGTAATCAGCCCAATGAAGTTTAGTCGTGCTTCATGACAAGATAAATTTGAAGCCAGGTGAGAAAGAAAAAGCTCAGCTTTTCTTAAGAAAATCTAATTCCATACTTGGAGACAATTTTATCCTAGAACTCTTAAGCCAGAAAAGGCAGAAATTACCTTCAGACAGAGAGTACCTGCTCACCTGACAAAAACTTCACAGTATTTATCTCTTAAGTAAACTTGTAATAGAGTTTATAACAGCTCGAGACTATTAAAGTGATCTGACACACACATACTTAATTACGCCTCTGATTTCATATGCAGACACAGCAAATAATCTCATTCTAGCACGCATTGCATCTGTATTATTTTTTTATTTTATTTTTTTTAAACTGTAACTAGTACTTGGATTTTTCCCCTAACCCCGATACAGGGCATTTGACTTTAGAAGATGAAATATGTTAATTAGAAGTACCACCAGACTTCCAACCAGCCTGAAAGTCACTTTGTACTGTGCCTGAAATCAGAGTTCAGGTTGTTTATCTGCATGACTATTTGAACAAAAGACAGTGTATTAATGATAGCATTTTTCATGCTGTTAATCAGCAAAAAAACCCAAAACACCACAACAGGAAAACCCCTCCAGAAAATTATACAGTATTAAAGGATAATAAAAATCTAGAAAACTAAGGTAGTTGGTACTGTTTTACTAGGGAAACCAGTCTTCTCTTTTGTTGGGACTAGCTAAAGAAATACTAAAGTATTAAAATAGAGCTTCATATTAAGTATAGATGAGACACTGTTGGGCATATACCTTTACAGTGTTCTGTATTTTAAAATGTATATAATACACAACAAAATATATATATGCAACATACAACAAACAAAAATTTACAAATACAATATGCAACAAAGCATGGTAAGTAGCATTACAGTTCATACTGTTTAAGGTTGATAAGGCAATATTAACAGCTTTAAAATATCTATCTGGTAGGACATGCTGAAAACCCAGACAGCTACAGCTTCAAGCAATTGACAGAAAGCCTTACCATTCAGAGCCTGCACTGTACAAATTCGAGTCATGAGGCTCCTGATACCGCTTCCAGGAGAAACTATCAATTAGAAATTTCATTTGTAACAGATGAAGGTTAAATTCTATTTTAGTGTACCATTCTGGATACCTGTTCTTGAACATATTTCATAATAAATTATGACATGTTGTTAGTCTAACGCACATCAGTTAATTTTTGAGGCTGCAGAGACTAATTTTATTGCACTTAAGTTATTTCTACAACAATACTGGTAAGAGCGAGTTGAAACAACTAAGTCCAAGTAACAAAAACCCACTTTATCTCTTGGACCATCTACATGTACATTTTCCTCACTTCACATCTATCACATCCTTTAAGGATCCTTTTCCAAAGCACCACAATAATCAACAGGAGACGGATCATTCTCATCTTATCCTCATGTGAAAACTGCATAACAAGTTACCTACCTTAAGCTTTTTCTCCAAGTCATTTTGGAGGCGTACCACTACATCAATTGAAAGGACATTCAATATTATTTTCTTCAAGCATAAAACTAATTGTAGAATGGACAACTAGAAATCCTAGTACTTCAACAAAGAATTAGGGTAGCAGTTTCTGGGGAGGACAAGATTCTTTGGTACTGCAGCCCAAGTTCTTTAAGTTGTAGTTATGCACACAGAGAAAAAGTAGGTATTTGATTCACACAGTCCCAAGGCACTGGCAAATTTAGACGTTCTTCTTGAAGTGTTTACTCTTCTTTCTACAAGGCCATCCTGAATCGCTTAATTATACCATCAGAAGGATGACAGTAATTAATAGAAATATCTACCTAACAGCCTCCTGTCCCATGACACAGAAAACACAAACAAGGAAAAACCTACAAAACTTTTCTTTTATGGCTTTGAATACAGATCACATAGAAGTTAAGATGAAAGAGGAAGACAATATATCCTTACCATCCAAAACTTGGTGCCTGCAGAAAGTTTGCCATGTTCAGCGAACATCCAACCATGATAGGAAAGCAGCATTTTTAGAGAGTAGCGCATTGTGACAATAAGGGCAACCCAAAGCCCTGTGCCAAAAAGTATTCCACTCACGATGTTCTGCGTTTGGTTTGACATATAGCCACTATTAAAAACAAAAGCCAGCATGTGCCAGTTAATGTCAGTTTAAGTTTTAAAGAGAAGGTAATACTGCAAATCAAAATCTAATGGTACTACAAGCAGGCATTACACAAGGTTCATGCCTGTTTAGCCCTTTTTCATAAACTGCTTTCCAAATACCCTCTCATGCAACAAGCTCAAAGGCCACAGAAGTTGGCAAGTGTGCTTCCTAAATACTCAGAAAACAGTGTAGTAATACCTATTCATACCCTGATACATCTGCTTATTGGGCTTACTCTGTCACAAGCATACTGTTCAAAAACTGGTATACTTTAACAGGATTAGCTTTAAGAGTAGCTGCAAATGAAACTGATTTCCTTTAGAGGAACAGAAACTTTTCAGTCTACTTACGTTGTATCAAGTGTTCGGTTGATTTTAGCTATTATTCCTAAAGAAGGATCAATTTTGGCATACATTGTTGACATCACACCCACAACTACAATAAGCCAGCTAGATGGGCTAGCAGGATAAACGCCAGTGATAATTCCATTCTGGAAAGAAAAGCCTTCACATAATTTTTTCATACCAAAGTGGCTGACTTCATATTACCATGGAAAGAAACAAAAATCAACACATTTAAGTAATTTAGTTTAAACAAGAAGTTAAGATTATCCAACATTTTCTTACATATGCTTAACTCAGCAGTAGGGAATGGATTTAGTTACGTTTGACTGCTACAGAAAATTGTCACAATGATATAAAAGAACTAAAGGAACTTTTCAGTTCTGTTGTAGTCAACACTGACCAATACGCAAGTCTTACTAAAAATATTGAAATTAGCAAACAACTTTGGAACAAATGACGCTTCAAATAATTCCCACTTACACTGAGTTAGGCCTCTCTAAATGAATACATGGCAAAAATATTCTGCTGAACAAGACACTGAAAACCGGAATCAAGTGGTGGGTTTGTTGGTTTGTTTTTGGGTTTTTTTTTGTATACATCATTTAAATAGCCTCTCATTGCTTTATAAGGAGATATTAAGACTACTGTGAAAAGTATGTTTTAGAAAGATGTTGAAGATAATCTGTAATTTATCTAGTTTGCTACTAAAAAAATGCTTATTTATGATCCCATGAATAAAACAATAAATTCACAACAATCTATATCAAATACCTCATCAGAAACATTATTACTTAGCATAACTTGAACAACATAGATGTTCAGGTAACTTTTTGAAAACAGCTAACATTCTCCTTAATTTGAAAGTTTAATTTTGGCAGAGAATACATAAAATCAAGACTGTAGGCTTGTACCTCTAAGTGATATGACACTAAAGATCATTAGTTATATTATTAATTTATGCTAAAAGATTACTTAATTACATGATGTATTATGAAAAGAATGAAGTAAACTAGATCTATTGAATTTCTACATCCGTTTCACCTTGCTTCCATAGAATAAATCAGAAAGTTCTACCCTTTCAGTCTTTACAGCATCACCCAGTGCTACCTTCCTCAGTATCCCTTGTCTTAACTAAAAACCACAGAAGACTTTCACAATAAGGAACCTGATTTGCTATAAAGGCCAAAAAATTAAGTTTTGCCTAAACAAAACTTCAATAAATCTATAAAACAATAAATAACCCTGAAGTATGGTGGACGACTAATTTAAAATACCTTGAATCTGATGAACTTTTTCTTCCATGAATGGACACCAGACAGGTAAATTTGTTTGAGTGCCTCATGACTCATTCGCAGGTCAATGCCATCTGGAGTTACTGTAAATTGAAAAGCTACTGCTTGATGAGCTTCTGCCATTTTCAGAGAGAGTTCTGTCAAAAAGCAAAGTTAAAAAGTTATTTCCTTTTTGTTCAAAGGACCTAGGAGCTAGTGCATTTCTAACACAATATCTTCTACACAATAACTTTGGGAAATATTCAAAGTATACAAAATTTACATACATACTTGCCTCTTCCTTACAGGCTTAGGCTTGCACTTCAGTCTGAGCGTCCAGTATATTAATTAAGATACCTCTTCTAACCACAACAGCTGAAAATGGAAGCAAAACACTCTCATGTAACTTAGGTCTTTTGGCAGGATTGCAGCAAGCTCAATATCATGCATACATGCAATATATAAAAATTCAGAGCACAGCAGAAAATTGAAGCCATAATATTTAGAAAAAGCATATCACAGGTACGTAACATCTTACTCTGCAATGATAAAGGAGATTCAGACTTTTTTTTTTTCATCATTTTGAAACAAAAGGTATTTGAAGTCTTCACCTCAGCTAGCAAACCAAAGCTGCTTCTGGCCGTATCTTCCTCTGAATTTTTTTTCATATCTTAATTAAGTTAATTTATCAATGATAACTTCCTCCTCCAAGTGATAGAGGAGCCAATGAGGAAAGGTGCCATGCTGGACCTTGTTCTCATCAACAAGGAGGGGCTGGTGGGGAATGTCACGCTCAAAGGCGGCCTTGGCTGCAGTGACCATGAGATGGTGGAGTTCAAGATCCTTAGGGCAGCGAGGAGGGTGTGCAGCAAGCTCACTACCCTGGACTTCAGGAGAGCAGACTTTGGCCTCTTCAGGGAGCTGCTTAGTAGGTTACTGTGGGATAAAGCCCTGGAAGGAAGAAGGGCCCAAGAAAGTTGGCTAATATTCAAGGACCACCTCCTCCAAGCTCAGGTGCCATGCGTCCCAACAAAGAGGAAGATGGGCAAAAGCACCAGGAGTCCTGCATGGATGAATAAGCAGCTCCTGGACAATCTCAAACTCAAAAAGGAAGCCTACAGAGGGTGGAAGCCTGGGAGGAACACAGAGAAATTGTTCGAGCAGACAGGGATCAGGTTAGGCAAGCTAAAGCCCAGACAGAGTTAAATCTGGCCAGGGACATCAAAGGCAACAAGAACAGCTTCTACAGGTATGTTGGTGACAAAGGAAGACTAGCAAAAATGTGGGCCCTCTCTGGAAGGAAACAGGAGACCTGGTCACACGGGATATGGACAAGGCTGAGGTACTCAATGACTTTTTTGCCACAGTCTTCACTGGCAAGGGCTCTAGCCACACCACCCAAGTTGCAGAAGGCAAAGGCAGGGAGCAGGAGAATGAGGAACCACCCGCTTGTAGGAGAAGATTAGGTTCAAGACCATCTAAGGAACCTGAAGGTGCAGAAGTCCATGGACCTGATGAGATACATCCACAGGTCCTGAGGGAACTGGCAGATGAAGTTGCCAAGCCACTATCCATCCTATTTAAGAAGTCATGGCAGTCTTGTTAAGTTCCTGCTGACTGGAAAAGGGAAAACATAACCCCCATTTTAGAAAAGGAAAAAAAGGAAGACCCGGGGAACTACAGGCCAGTGAGTCTCACCTCTGTGCCTGGCAAGATCAAGGAGCAGATTCTCCTGAAAACTATGCTAAGGCACACAGAAAATAAGGAGGTGACTGGTGACAGCCAACAAGGCTTCACTAAGGGCAAATCATGCCTGACAAATTTGGTGGCCTTCTATGACAGCATTACAGCACTGGTGGGATGAGGGAAGAACAACTGACATCATCTACCTGGACTCGTGCAAAGCATTTGACACTGTCCCACTTGACATCCTTGTCTCTAAATTGGAAAGACATGATGGACCAGCCAATAAAGAATTGGCTGGATGGCAGCATTCAAAGAGTTGCAGTCAACAGCTCGGTGTCCAAGTGGTGACCAGTGATGAATGGCATTCCTCAGGGGGCGGTACTAGGACTGGTGTTGTTTAACATCTTTGTTGGCGACATGGACAGTGGGACTGGGTGCATTCTCAGCAAGCTAGCCAACGACACCAAGCTGTGTGGAGCAGTCAACACACTGGAGGGAAGGGATGCCATCCAGAGGGAACTTGACAGACTTGAGAGGTGGGCCTTTGCAAACCTCATGAAGTTCAACAGCACCAAGTGCAAGGTTCTGCATGTGGGTCGGGGCAATCCCATGCACAAATACAGACTGGGCAGAGAATGGACTGAGAGCAGCCCTGAGGAGAAGGACTTGGGGGCGTTGTTTGATGAGAAGCTCAACAGGAGCCAGCAATGTGCGCTTGTAGCCCAGAAAGCCAACCACATCTTGGGTTTCATCAAAAGAAGCGCGGCCAGCACGTCAAGGGAGGTGATTCTCCCTCTCTACTCTGCTCTCATGAGACCTCACCTGGAGTACTGCATCCAGCCCTGGGGCCCCCAATATAAGAAGGGCATGGACCTGTTGGAGCAAATCCAGAGAAGAGCTGCAAGGTGATCGGAGGGCTGGAGCGTCTCTCCTATGAAGACATGCAGAGAGAGTTGGAATTGTTCAGCCTGGAGAAGAGAAGGCTCCAGGGACACCTTATAGCAGATTTCCAGTACCTAAAGGGGGCCTACAAAAAAGGTGGAGAGGGACTTTTTAAAAGGGCATGTAGTGATAGGATGAGGGACAATGGTTTTAAACTGAAGAGGTTGATTTAGATTAAATATTAGGAAGAAATTCTGTACTGTGAGGGTGGTGAGGCACTGGAACAGGTTGCCCAGGGAAGCTGTGGATGCCCCATCCCTGGAAGTGTTCAAGGCCAGGCTGGATGGGGCTTCGAGCAACCTGGTCTAGTGGTCCCTGGCCATGGCAGGGGGGTTGGAACTAGATGATCTTCAAAGTCCCTTCCAACTCTAATAATTCTATGATTCTATTATAATTTCAAGCTGATTAGTCACAGCAATAAGATACTAGAGCCCCTGTGGCTCTGAGTTCTCACTGGTAAATAAGTGCAAAATCAAAACTATGTAGAGTTGAGGAAGCCAAATTACAATGGTCAGAAAAATGACCTTCATGTAAACAAACCCAAAATTAAGAGGAAATTTAATTGAAATGCAGCTCAGTTTAACTACCCAAACACATATCAACAGTGGGGCCAATATAGACAAAAGATCATCATAATGGGGCAGGCATAACAGCCCCAAATAAAAACCACTGGAAGTTAAAACAGAAAAGTAACTGTGATTCTGTTTACATATTTATGTCTCAACTCTGAGGATACAGCGAATTCAAACTGAACTGTATGCTTGTATTTATCAGCTCATCTTCATAGCTTCTTTCTTTCCATAACCAGCATTTCTACATAAATATCCTGGAAGTTACCCCTACTCATCATTAATTCAGAGTAATGTTGTTTGAGCCCTTACAATCAGAACATAGATTTTTGCAGACAGGATCTATGTATAACACTGAAATTTTCCAAACTACATATTCCTGAGGAGACCACTGTGATTCCAAAGTCTTTTGTCCACATTCATTTATTAGCTTGCCAAAATTTCTGTGCATAATCCTAAAAAAACAACATCCTCTTAGAAGTATGGCAAAAAGGTAGAGGAATCCATAATACCACCTGTAGGTCAGGATTCAAGGACAAATTTTAATTTCACATTTTTACTGGTACAAAACACGTTATCAATACCAAGTGTTTTAAGGTGGCACTGGCATTTCTATTTAAGCAAAATCAAAAGAAAGTACAATTACTTCATGCCTTTTGAATCCCAAAGGCTGAAATTTACATTTCTTTTGCAAACCTGAAGCTTAGACTTTGTAATTAAACTTAAATTCTGAGAGATGTTCATCCCCCGTTGAACAGCATGTGACAGCTAACCACTGCAGTTTAGCTGGGCACTTCAAAAACAGTTTATTATGACTGTAGTGATGCTCCTCTAGTCTGCAAATAGTCTACTATGTCAAAGTCATCTGGAGAACAAAGAAGCGGTGCAAAGGTGCATGAGTAGACAACTAGGGAATGTAAGTACTGGGAATGCTGCAGTAATAGTAGGCTTAGGAAATAAATAAGCAATACAGGAAGAGAAGGAACATTAGGCAGAGATGAACAAGGTAAGTGCTGTTGTGCAGCATCTAGTAAGATTGCTGACTACTGGTAGTGACTGTTTACAATATTTAAACTGCCTATCCCTAGACCTGTCTGCAATGATCAACCTCTGCAATACAATTACTGCTACAGTGGCTGATGGTAATTCATAAAACTCCCAAATCCATCAGCCACTGCTCAAGTTTTAGAGGCTGATTCCTGGGTGAATCAGGCTCTGGGTTTCCAGAAGGGTGGCTAAAACTCACAGCGTCATATAGATAGTATGCAATTTGATCTGGGCATGTACAGTGTCTAATTAGGACAACAAAGAAACCAAATCTGCTTTGAACACCAGTTTCAACACCTTTAAGACAAGCCCTGTATGCCCTAGTAACAACTGCAATTTGTAGTACTTAATGACTCCGTCACTAACAACTGCTTATTCATAGGGGCCTTGCTGTAGACAAGTATCAGGAAGTCGTAAGTCAGCTGTCCATTCATTCATTTAAATTGTGCATCACCAGCTCAACGCTGAGACCAAAACTGCAGAAGAGCAACAAAACAGAGACAGGCAGCAGTAATACATGGTGGTCCCTGGATTCAACAGGGTTTCCAAAAGGGGAAAGCACTCAAAGTTAAAAGTCATCATATGGTTTAGCAGTACTATTAAGGCTGGGATAAAAAAAAAAAAAACACATCAAACCACAACAAAACCAACCATACTCCCATCAAGAGAATCAGGCACCTGGATTTTTCTCGAGGAGAGCCAATAGGTTCTCCAGTTCACTCATGGAATTCTGTATTCTGGAATACCAGTGTCTTAAGTACCAGGTCAACTAGTTTCTGTTACCCTTCAACTCCCCTGTGACTTCTCAGCCTGGGAATTTATAACTATCCTCCTCTCTGTTTCTGAAAAGAAAGAATTTGAGGAACCCTTCCCTTTTTAGGCACGTGTGTGTCTACTGTCCAAGGTAGAAAAAGATCATACATAGTATTAATCATAAACAGTCAACCCGATATTTTAATGAATTAAAGCTTAGCACAATCATAAAATTAAATAAACCTCAATAAGGAAAATATTCCTTATTCCCAAATGAAGAAAATTAAGACAGAAAGAATTAATCCTGAATAGAGTAAACAAGCCCAGAAAACAAAGACAAGTCTACTTCTAGGACTGTATTACTTGACTCTAAGATGTGAAACAATCAAATGGCTTGTTGCTTTTCATATCCTTTTCCTTTACTTAAGAAAACTGCAAGCCTTTAAGACTGTTCTGAATTATGATGGCTGAACACCAAAGATTTCCTGAAGTCCCTTTCTTTGAACATTTATTTTCCTCCTTAAAAGCCAATTTAATCATAAGCTGCTGTACACTTCCCCTCCTTTGCATTCCTCTGCTGTCACGTGTTTGCTAGCAAAGTAGGTGAAAGGGCACAGGCCAGAGGAGCATGCGTTAGACTTAGAAAATTGACTTGCCAATGTTAGTAAGGCAGCACCCACATCAGTCAGCTAACTAACACTGAAACAGTAACTTCTAACTTCGGGCATTTTGGTCAGCAAAATATTTCTGTACAGCATATACTAATTAACCTCATTCCCAACGGAGAGCCATAAACAAGAGCTTTTGATTTTCTCAGCAGTTTGGCCAAGTTTTAAAGGGGAAAAAAAAGAGCACAATAATTTCTAAAAGGAATCCGAAATGGCTATTTTCATTCCTTTCACTGTTCTCTCATAGTATTAATGTATCTTAAAAAACACTTGCTCCTTAAAACTTGGTGGATTTTTTTTTTTTGGCTTTAATTAAAGAAAAAAGCTGCCCGTTCCTTGCTCTTTTCTGCTTTTACTTCAAACTTACTGTAACAGCTGCAGACGTTTTTCCTCTTTCCCTCTCACATCTCTGCTTGAGCCAATTGAAACTTACCACAATTTTTTCCCATTGTTATAAACAAGTACTGCTAGGTTGGATGTTATTTTTAAGTCAAGAAAACACACCCAAGGCCTAAGCCCTGATGGTCTGAAAAAACTACGCAGCTATGCCTACTATGCATAAAGCCTCCTCAGACTGCTATTTTTGCACTTTGAGGACATTTACACTATGAAGACCGAGGTTTAACTCACAGATTGCTCACAGACCGCTCACAGACCTTATGATTTCAGGTTGCAGACACTGAACAGGCAACTCTGTATTAGGGCTTGCATGTTCCTACAGCCATGGAAGGAATGAGGGCCTCAGCTCTGGAAAATCTGAAGTTAAAAGAGATCCCATGTGCAGGATGCTTCCATTTAGTCAGGCATGCAAGAAGTCACTTGTAATGTCTCTCTGAAGCACATAGCACCGTGTCTAAAAGACAGTGAAAAAAATTACCATGTGCATCTTAAAAAGCACCAAGCCATGATACAAAAATTAAATGTATTACAGTACGCTGCACAAAACAAGGTATTAATTCCTGAAGCAGTTACTTTGGAAATGCTATTGAGCATGTTTCTATAGATTTCATAAGCTTTATATGGATAAAATGATAATGCTAAGAAAGTAAAGTCACCACCTCTACCTAGGGGGATATCCATGTCACCTCTTATCTCACAAGTCTGCCACTTGCTTCCCATACATTGCTTGGCTCCTGCAATCCATTTTTTCCCCATTTCTTATTCCTCTTGGAATAGAGAAAACCCTACCATTTCTCCTTGGCAGGAGTCCAAACATCTACTGGAAAGAGAGACTTATTTTTAAAATGTAGTTTTCACATCTATAGCTCCTTTTCCTGCAAAGGGAGCAAGTTAACAAATGCAGAGGAAAACTGGAGAGAAGTCCTATTCCCATGACCCAGAATAGCTAAAACCTTGGTGAAAGACTTAATTCTATGACTCTCACTTGCAAGCTACCTCAACAATTTAGATGTCAAAAATCTGTGATGAAAGCCTCAAACTATGTATAGGTTAGCTTTTATAGACAGAGCATACACCTGTCACTAACCAAACTAAGCTCACAAAACAATTCTTTCCAATTCTTCTGCTTTGACCACCAAAGTTTGACAGTTTTCACGGAAAAGCAATGACTGCTGCATACACTTTCTCTGAGAACACTGCTATGTACCACCCCCACACAGGTTTCATACTGTTAGAACCCTCAGATAGACATCTTTGGCACCCAAACCAGAGTCTGTTCACAGATGATGGGCAGACTACACGTCCCTGCGCTAGGAGCTAGAACATGCTGCATCTTGAAGTATGATGACAGTTCTGAATTTAGAAGTACCTGGAAGCCCTCATAACTTCATGCAGATGCAAGGTACCACCAACAAAGCAATGAGAAGCATCTTATCATGTAGGTGGTGTCTTCTGATTCCTGCCAAGCTCCTACTAGCAGGCTTAAAAGTAAAAAAACAAACCACCAGAAAACTGATCTTGAAGAATTATTCGCTCCTTTGTTAAACTTACAACTTCAAAATTTAGCTTAGCACTCAAGTTTCAAATAGGAATAGAGAGGGGTGAGGAGAAAAGAGTGATACTAAATCATTTACAATTACATTGTTTAAGGAATGTTTAAGCCATGACTGAAGTGGCTTGGAAAGAGACAGAAGCCTCTCCTCCAACACGTCAATTTCAAGTTCTCATCTCTGGTTACTGCTAGCCATTGGCTCCAACCCTTCCCACCCTCACCTACAGCCGGCAGCTGCGGTCCCTTGGGATTGCGAATGTCTTGAAGGACTTCTCACGTGTGGAAAATGAACAAATGCCGTGGTTCACGCCAAGGTGGAGAACTGGATACGCGTCTTTGAGCGGATACAGCGGCGCCGGGACCTTCCACCCCCCCGAGGCGCCCCGCCCCGCACCGGCATCGCTCACGTGACCTCTCTGGAGAAGTGGGTGAAAGGTCGCGCCGCCGCAGCGCCATCAATGGCCAGGCCCGGGAGGGGAGTCGGGGGGGGGGAAGGGGAAAGGGGGGGAAAAGGCGGGGGAAGGAGGGGGCGCCCCCGCCCCGGGCTGCCGGTACCCCCCAACCACTGCAGGCTTTTCTTCATGGGGGGGGAGGCGTGAAAGCGCTGCCGACCCCAAACACCAGTTTCCGTGGCTTGCGGTCCTTCTCTTTGAAGGCAGCAAAGTGCATCTCAAAGCGATGAGAAAAAGTAAAAAAAAAAAAAGGGGGGGGGGGGGGTTGCGCTTCGCTCGCGCGACTGTTTCTGTTCTGGTTCTCAGTGCTAAAAAGCCTCAGTTCTTTGACATTACAGTTTTCTTTAACCAAGGACAATGTTTTCTTCCTGGAAGAGGCTCTTGAATCAAAGCTGTAACACCGCAAAATTTTAAATAGCCCTCAGACCAACTTATCTTTCAAACCAAGTCACAGCTGACAGAGCCCGATACCTCTGTCATCACGTAAATTTACATTTCCTAAACTAATAGAGATGTACATCGTACTTACCTACAATATCACCTGTGCTACTATAAACTGATAATTATTAATTTATATCACTATACCAATATGCTCACACCAGGACAAGAACCTGCTACTTACTACCGAAGACTACAATACTTTTTTTATACACCATCTGTTCACAATGGTCAGAACACACATAGAAAGAGCTTGTAGGTCTGGAAACTGAACAGGTCAGACACTTAGAAAAACATATCTGTTTAAGGAAAGGCAAACGAAGGCATTAGATCTTCCCCATTCTCAGTGCTACGCTCCTACAAACATGTGATAAGGAAGCAAGTCGTTTTCTGTACAGTAATCTCCTCTAGACTGCAGAGTTTCAGTACAATTGTCCCCCAAGTGCTGACAAATTGCCAGATAAGAAGAAGAATGAGATATTTGTCTCGCTCCCACTTTGCACTTTTTTCTTCCCAGAAAAGGTGCTTCCTGTTACAGTTCCATCAACACTATATAGATCCAACTGAAGACGCATTTTAGGTTGACTTTTCTATTTAAACCAGAAAACATAGTGCAAAGTAAGAAAGCTGTCCGAAAACAAGGCAAGAAAATGGAGCTCCGAGATGCTGCAAAGATCTTAATCTACCTTTTGCAATAAGCCTAATTAGCATTCTCATCCAGCAAACCTGCCACGCCGTGAACAAAATGTAACATTTTCAGTCTGTGTGTATCTCAAGAGCAGTTTGCAGCGACTGCGTTTGTTACAGGTTTCGCAGCCTGCAATCCCATGAGCATACGGACCAGTCTTTCTCACTCTCTCACATACGCACAATATTAAGTATTTATTTAGTTTACGCACACTTGGACACCCACCACTGACACCAAGCCGCCTGGGCCCTTCTTTCTACAGGGCTGAAACTCGCCCTGGCGATGGGTCAAAGCAGCTCCACTCACCCGCGGGTCGCCCGTGTCCTCTTCGTTAACGCGGGGCAGATTTAGTGGCCCTCCCCGTATAACACCGCTCCCCCTCCATCCACCCCACCCCCGCCCCCATCTGCGGCAATAACGCACTGTCAACCCTTAAGCCACGGGGAAGCGCACGCAGGATGCCAAGGGCACCTTGCCTTTCCAGGCCGCTCCCGCCCCCGCCCGGGCGGACCCAGCCGCGCTCCCACCACCCTCCCCTCCCCACCACACCGCACAACTTCATGCTGGCCCTAACGACAATAATAATTAAGCCAAAACCAGACCAACCGAGCCCGTCCGCCTTAACCCCAGTCCCGTCCGTCCTCCCTCAGCCGCATCGCGGGCGGCTGTGCGCTGCGGGAGCGTTCCGGCCGGTGGGGGGGGTGGTGGGGAGCGGAGCGGCGGCTCGCAGTGAATCAGCCGGACACAGAGGAATATGGCCCGTCGCTGCCCTCTACCCCCGGGACTGTCGGAGCTAAGCCGAGCCGCGCCGGGAAAGCCGGTAATCGAGGACCTGCGCCCCACATCTGCCTGGCGTCCGCTGCCGGCGACCGGGTCCCCCCATCCCGCTCACCTGCTGAGAGAACGGCGGTTACCGGGGCTCAGGCGGGGCCAGCCGGGGTGAGGCGAGCGGCAGCAGGAGCGAGGAGGGAGTGAGGCAGCTGCCGCTCCCTCACGCACCCTGCGGGAGCCGGTCTTGCCGCCCGCTCGCCCATTGGCTGCCGGCGGCAGGGGGGCGGGACCAGGTTGGGGCAGGGGAGGGGGTGTAGGGCGCGGCCTGTGTGGGCGGAGCGGAGGCGGGAAGGGAGGTGGGCACCGATAGGCGGGGCGGGGACAGGGGGCGGGGACAGAGGCGGGGCGGTCTGTGTGATTGGCGCGGAGCCCGGGGCGGGGCCAAAGGGAGGCCCAGTGACACCTGAGGGGGAGTTGTGGTGGGAGGTTGAGGGTGCTGGAATCACCGCCAGACACGGTCTTGCCTTTTCTTACAGCCGTCTCGGGGAAAAAAGCTTCAGGGATTGCGAGGAGAGGCTCTGGGGGTGTAAATGTGTAGGGAAAAAGGTGCACCTTGGTGAAGCGCTGTGTGGGTGGTGACCTGTTCGGGGTGCAACCACGGAGCCAAGATGGCTTCCCTGGGAAGGTTTGCCCAGCCCACTCTGCTCCAGCAAATACTAGGATTTGAAGGAAGTAAGTACACTCCATGCATCTCAGCAAAAGTAATTACATTCTTTTTAAAAGTGCAAAATCATGAAAGTAATTCAAACAAAAGCATGTGTGTCAGTCTCAGGGAGAATGGCCCTGAGATTCACGAAACTACTCATTTAAAATGAATATTTTTTAAATTTGTAATGGGCTGGTCACTGTCAAGAGCTCAGAGCTTGAATATTTGATGCTCTGATTTCAGTATGATAACAGCAGGAAGACTGCTTTGTCCCAAAAGGAGTTCACGGCCTGTCACACTGCAGTGGTATCACTATGAAGTCTCTTTTTTGAACTGGTACAAGTTGGGATTCATACATTTTTCCCTTGTGGGCAGACCCGCCCAGCCACGCACTCCTGCTTGCTGCAATTTCCAGGATGTGGCTGAAGCTCCAAAGCACACAAACATATGACCAAATCCAGAAGCATGGATACTACGGACTAAGCCTCTCCCTTACCCTTAAGACTATGCAATGTCAATGGAAAAAAAACAAACACCCGCCTGTGGTCAGAATTCTCCCTTCTAGTGTTGTGTGCCTAGTGATGCAATTTTAAGATGTTATTCTTTCAGAAGGAAACATAAAGCCTAGAAGCAAGCAAGGGGAGGAAGAGAAAAAGAAGAGGGGTTTAGATCTATTAAATTAGCAGGGGGAGAAAGAAAACAAAAACAACTACAAACCCAGCTACACCCCCAGATTCAACAGCATTTCTATCTACATATTTTAGCCATAGCAGATAGGAATGTAATTTGGACAGTTACAAGAAGGTAATTAACAGCTTAAAAAGAAAAAAATCATCTGTATGTTTTTCATTATGCACAAAGGCAACCTAAAATATCTTGTTAGGTCTTTTTTTTTTTATCTTCCATATGCGTTTTGCCTTTGAAATATTAGAAAAATAAACCAAATCTGCTTTCACTCATTCTGCCAGGAGCTGCGTACATATCTTAGTCCCCAGACAATATTTTCATCTATGCAGTAATCAGGAGGGAAACAGTCAGCAGGGAAGAGATGTTGGTGTTAATTAATTTGTTCTCCAAATAATTGTACAAGCTGTCATGAATTAAGGAGCATCAAGGTAGAGTGCTTACTTTAACATGACTCTAAGCCCCCTGTAGCTAACCTTAGTAAAGACATGAAAAGTATTGCATTACCTAAGGCTGCAATGATTGCAATTTAGACAAACCTGACTTGGCTTTGTTTAGCTGGCAAATGTAAACCTTACAGATAATCCCGTGACTAGTTCCTAGTGGGCCTGATGCTGACACCTGGGTCAGGCTCTATTCACCCATTACCCCACAAGGTCCTTGCAGCACAGCTTCCCCCAGTGGCTAATTTCAAGGCCAAACACTTGCACCCTGTGTCTAAGCAGGCCCAGAGATGTGGCAGCCAAAAGCCCAGGAGGGAGGATATCCTCAGGGCCCTGACAATGTACACTCATACACGTGTGCAGGCTCACAAAATGACCACATTTACCTTTCCATGAGATGATGCAGGAAAGTGAAGGTCCTTATGGAATGCAATGTCCAAAAGGGTTTAGGATTTTTTGTCAAGAACAAAATGTTGCAAAAGTGTATGGTGCACGTTACTGACCAGTGAAAATCACTGAGTGATTTCGCATACCATGAATAATGCCTATGCCTTGCTGCATCCTCCTTTTCTTACATGTTGGAGGCTACTCCTGTCTCCCAAGCCCTTGTTGTTACGAGTCAACCATCTCAGCCACTGTTATTATACTGAGGAACATCACACTCTGCTAGCACAGTAATGTCTCTGACTGTGATCTGGTTTCATCTTTGTCCATTCTTAAATACTTTCTCATGAAGATACAGTAGCAATTCAACAGTTACTTACACAGAACAGGGTGAGTTGCCATGTCGTGCCCTGCTTTTTTTTAATGGATACTACTAATCTCACTTGACTGAGTTGTCAACAGTTATCAGCTTATCCTGTGGCTGTCAGACTGAGCAGAGAACATACGGTGTGCATCAGCAGAATGTTTTGGGAAAATAAACATGCCCCTCTTCTCTTAAACAATTTCATTTTTAGAACTGATTATTCACTTTTAGCATATTAATTTTTCTGGAGTGGGACAAGCATTTTGTTTTTTAATTAATTGATTAAGGAATTGCAAAATGATCACTCAGAATATGCCACAGGTTTTGCTTAGAGTTTACAAATCAAAATAAAACAAGCATACCTTTCCAGTGCTCTGTCAAACTAGCTGGACTTTACAGTCTCCTTTTAAACACTTGTAAGTGCCATTTAACCAGTAAGTAATATATTATTGCTTAAGAAATGACACAATGACAATTTTTCAGGGGGTGAAAACCCACCTAACTTCCCCAGATCTGATGCAAGAATTCCCCATGACTAGGGTTATGCTCCCAGTGTCTGGTATTACTATTTTGTACACGTGAGATAATCTTACCTATTGTAACATTACCACCGAAGAGATGACTAGGGGACCAAGTGAACACAAGGACTAATCAATGTCCATTGAGAAGTGGACAGGTATAAGTCTAATATGCTGCTGACTAAAACGTGCATAAACTTAGCAGGTACCTAAGTTTTTCAGGAAAGGTTAAATTTACAATCAAGTAACCATGGATAGACCCCACTGAGATTTTCTAAAAGTTCCAGAGCATCTTTGGCAGAAGAGTCCAAAAGAAATTAAGTGACATCTGCATACTCAAAACACTATGTTCCAAGCAATTCACTGTCTCTCCAAGTTATTTTTAATACATATTGACCAGTAAGAGCAAAATGAATAGTATTACCATGGCACATAGATGAGATGGTCCTTCCAGGCAAGCTTGTAGGGAATCCTCCACTCAGAAAAAATATGTCAAGAGACTATTTGGGAGGAACATTCACAGCAAATGCACAGATCTGCCCCACACACAGATTTTTAGATCTCCTGGTTTTCATTTCTCTTCTGATGTTTCACTTGTTTTCTCTTACTTTGCGTATTTATGACTCCTGGCTTCATCCTTCACAGTCACGCTGGGTGAGGAATATGGATCTCCTGAAACCATCCTGGATGTGAGAAGGTGGATGACATCCCAAGTGTGAAGGTCATTACTTACAAGACTCACAGCAGGTACTTGAGGTTAACAGTAGCAAAATGGAGCCTGGCCAAGCTTTGAAAGGAAAGTACATAGTTGGAAGTTTTCTAAGGTAAGGGAACAAGTAAAAAATACAATACTAAAGGTCAATGTATATTAGAAAAAGCCACAGTGAATGTTGCAACCTAATAGTGGTTGTGTTTGTGACACTCCCTAAACTCTGCAAAACTCTGAGAAAGAAAACTCTCTGAAAAGACACACCATCATTTCTAGCAGAAAGTAGAGTTTTATTTAGAGATTATTTGGAAGGTTATTTAGAGGTTTGTTTGTTCAGATTGAAGGATCTGTCTTTTGGGAAGATACTGTCAAGTCCATCATAAAATATTTAAAATAATCCACTGTCAATAGAAAATCTGTCACTCAGACTAAGAGTTCCTCAGATATTGATAGCATAGTTTCCCTTAACAGTTTCAAAGGTGAGGCATAGCTAAAGGGGTTTGTACTGCAGATTTTTTTTCTCATTGGGCAACAGATATTGTATGTACTATTTCCTGCTGCAATCTACTGGATGGAAGAAGAATTGTTTGTTTGCTACCCACACAGGTCTGCAAGGACAATGGTATTAACTATTTGTGACTATTTGTTTGATTTCTAGTATACCAATTATGTGCCTTACAGTAATTCTCGGACTGTGTCCAGAGATTAAAGTGCTGTTTAGAGACCAAGCCTAAAATGAGGGAAGTGAGTTCAATTCCTTGCTACTCTACTTTAGGGACAAAGTATATTAGCTGAGTTCCTCAATTCCTGGTATTCATAGTTCAAGATAAGCAAAGCACATGGGAAGGCCTTGCAGAAACTGACCTGTGCAGGTGGAGAGTAAGGAGGAGAAACTTCCCTTTATTTCACATGATTTTGCCATTTTAGACAGAACGAACAAATGCACAGGATAAGACTACATGCCTCCAGATCAGTGGATTAAAAGATTCTCCTTCCACTTTCTTCATAGCTTTTGAACAAATAAAATAAATCCCCAAAGCATCACAACACTCACTAGGACTGCTGTTGGTTATGTAATGTTGCTGTGTCTGTGTAGTCTTTTCCCTTCGAATGCCAGCAGCTCATCCATAGGTGACTGAAACAAATCCACACTTCGTTATCACATTTTCCTTATTAATTGTCATGCTTACTCAGATAGGCCTTCTTTAGTGATGAGTGCAGCTGTGTGAGGACACATTTAATTCTGCCTAGCACTTTGTGATTTTCTTGTCTACATTTCAAAATACCTCACAGAAAATACAGGAAATTTGGATCAGACCAACCCTGCTCTCATCAAACTTCTCTTGGCATCTAGCATCAGTGCTATTTCCAAACTAAGCCAGATAAAGGATCCAGTACTGAACACCATAGTCACAGCAATCAAACTCAGATCCACAGTGCTACTCTTTACAAAGACTGTTCCCCAACCACTGTTTCATGAAAGAAAAGGGTATTCTAACTACGCAAAATCCTGAAAGAGGGCTCATTTTCATTATAATGTTCATGCCAAAGTAAAAACTATCTGTGCTGTAGTTGTTCTCTTATTGCACCAGTGGATTTCCATAAACAGGCTGCCATATGAGCTCAATTCCATAGACTTTGTTTCAGATGTATAATCCATAATGAAGAGATTTTAAGGCTCTGTAGATTTGCAGTGTATGCAAATCTCATCTTAGTCACAGCTGAGTGCGCACATACGATTAAAATCTACCTTTGTACCTTTTCTATTGAATTTCCTTATCTTTCTACATCTGCAGCCATAATAAACCATAATTTATTTGCACTGTGTTTCCTTTAACTTCTGTAGTACCACCAACTCAAATAGAGCAGAATGCTGAGTGGGTAAGAAGAGGGGAAAATCCTCCAGAAATTGTATCAGGACATGAGAAAGCAAGTGTGAGGCAGCCTGGGCATGGTCGATGTTTACACAGGAAGAAAAGCAGTTCAAAATCTCCCTGCATAGTTATACAGCATATGCAGGTTACTGATGCAGCTCCTCACCTGCAGCAGCGGCGTGTAGGCTGTTGCTGGGGACAGGTCCAGTGTGGCATGGTGCTCTGTGTGTTGTCCTTGCCATGACTGTTGGGCCTCACCCTCTGTGCACTCAGCATCTGATTGTCTTCCTCATCAGGTACTCTGGCACGCTTGTGTGCTTGTTGTGGCAAGAAACATCACAGCTCTTTTGTGGATTCATGGTGCTAACCCTTGCATAAAGATATTTTAATTCCCCACTCTGCCTGTATGAATTCTGTTGCAGGATTCCGACATTCGCTTTCCTCCCTTTCAGCTCCTGTTGTGCCCTGTTGCCTTTGCTGGCCCTGATGACATTTTTAATCTTGCATCCTTACTGGAAAGAGAGGAAACGTGCCTTTAAAAGGCAGGCAAACATTGCCGTAACCTCTTTAAGTGGCCTCTAGGATCATTGTGAGGGTGAGGGGCGCAGCACAGCTGTCAAAGCAGTGTCAGATGCTCAGAAATAGTACCCAAAATGGGCAACACCCACAGTTATGCTGAGATTCCATAACAACCTAAGACAGCTATGAAGCAATGGGAACATCCTGAACAGCCCTGGTTCTCCAAGAGTGAAGCAGCGTGGTGTGATGAACTAGTTAGCAGACTGTCCGATAATGTGCTTTAAATACAGTGTTACAACAGACGGATCCCAACTATAATGGTCAAAGTTGTAGCTGCAAAACCAGGATCTCAGTTAATGCTCATGAATGTTTAAATTGGAAGCCCAAACCTTCCTTTCATCTGCCATGGAACCTCTGACATCAAGCAAGATTTTTTTTTGACCTTTTTTCCCCCCCCATCAGAAACTGACACCAACACCAAAAAGTCAAGGGCTAGTTTTCACCGCTACGGCCTTACTAGAGAGGAAAATTCTTTAAAGGCCAGGGAACTGCCAGGTTCATAGTTAGTTTTGGGGTTGTTTTATTCTACAGTCTTGTGTTCTGCTGTTTGTATTTATTCTTTTCCTTGCAGAGGAAACCCTCTCCAGAACAAATGGTTTGTCATGTTGGTCTTCCTTCCTCACTTAACTGGCAAAATGTATTGCCTTTATATTTTTATAATTTAATATTTCCTGAGCGCATTGATGTATCTGCATATATAAAAGCAAAGCAAGCCTGGAAAAAGTGATTTATACTTGGTGCAGGAGGCAGTGAAGTTTGTGGTACTCTTCACCAAAATACAAGCAGGTGAAAGATTGGCTCTGTGGGTAAATAGCTAAGAAAAGCACCATAATGTTTTTCAGTTTCTGGAGAAATTGAAGTATTTAGTCATGTTTCATGACCTCATGTTTATCAAACCATCCTAATGAGTAATAAAAATTGTTACAGAAAGCAAAATGTTTGACTAACCTATTTAGCAACATTAACTTCAGCTCCTATCAAGATGGGCAGCAGAAAGTAAACCAAGCAGTGCACAGGTACTTTTGTGCTGTTTGGCTGATTCTTTGAAGTGACGTAAGCATCCAGTGAACTTTGTCCATATTTTTGGCTGAATAGTTCAATTCAGTGTAATTCTGCTCAGTTTTGTGGTCATACACCAAGCACAAATTCTACCCATACGTATATAAAGCACAAGTCAAAACTACATAAAGAGCTGAGAACAGATAAGGAAAGGTGACTGGAAGCAGAGGTCATCAACGCGTTTCACAAACAAGTTTTCCAGAACCTAAAGAAATATAATATAAATGACCCTCTGGGCTATTTACTAACCTATAGGGAGGTCAGCTTCCTAGCTAAGCTGTATCTGCCAGGCTGCTTTTCAAAATATTGTTGGCCAGGGAACAACTATTGCAAAGCCCCATGTTCTGCGTGCTGGAGCTTTACACTCTCATTGTCTGTGAGAATAAGTGTAGTTTGCATTTGTGGCTGGGAAGCTAATGAATTTAAGAATCGCACAGATGACCTGCTGTATTACTAGAATACCACCACACATAAATATGTTACTGCAGTTTAATGAAGGAACAGAAGGATCAAGGGAAAAATGGCTAAGATAAGAATGCCATCATTATGTGGAATTATAGAGCATATAGGGCATTATAGGCATACAGGGCCAAGAAGTCTTAGTGTTCTTCTATATGACAATATAGAAGAAATTGAGTTGGTCGGAGGAGGGACTGAAATTACACCTCACCTTCAAAGACTTTACCTCTCTGAATGATTTAAAATGAAGAATAGCAGAGAAAAGCAATATTGTGAAACATCACAGAATGCAAGGAAATACTGTTTTTTACCAAAGCCCATGAAAATAGTAAAACAGTGTTTCTCGGGATATCTTAATGCAGGCTTAATGTTCGTAGCAAAGTGTTAATGACTCTAACAGCGACTTTGTGTGGCTTTTCTAGGAAGCTAATATGATTTGAATCATGAACTTGATGCAGGCAGATTTTGGTTTTAGAAAAAAATACATGAAAATAACTTTGTAGAAAGAATACATGTAGAAAAATTACATGCTCTAGAATAATGCTGTTTTGAAAAGGCCATAATAATAGGTACCTAATGAATGTTCTTATTTTCATGAATCCTGAATCTGATACACTTTGAAAACTTGGTGAGGTACTGCACTATCTCACATTGGGTCCTTAGTGTGCAAGTATCAGCTGCATACGTTATTGAACTTTGTGCAACATGCTCAGAACCTGAAGGAAAATAATATTTCCTTCAGTAGAAAATGGGGCTTACTGCCCCCGTGTGGCTATTGCTAAAAAAAAAGGAAAAAAAAAAGGCCTTGGAAAATTTACGTTTTGGGATTTAATCCAACATAGCTACTAGGAACAGGCACTCACAAAGCATAGATTGCACATTTTCCTCATTGTGAAACTTCATCTTCTTGCCTTTGAAGCAGCTGTGCCTTATACTTCAGCCCTTGAGTAAAAGACCCAGTGATCTTATATTATTGACTATTTCTGGGCTCTTCTAAATCTGAGGAGGTATTCTAGCTCTTCTGTTTGGATGCAGGAAGGAAATTATGGATTCATTTTTTCATCCTATAATTTTTGTGACTGATCTTTTGTTATTTCATAATTTTCACAGGAACATAGGATTACTCACATGGAGGTCAATGTTCTTAAAAACCTAGCATGAAATGCTTTTAAATAGTTTTTAATTACTGCATTTGAGAAATTAGCTAAATGCAGTTATTCTGCTCTCATCCTTTTTAAGAGGGTACTTTTATTAAGCCTCTTTGAAAGTTTAGGGCTTTTTTGTTTGTTTATTCATTTTTGTCTTCGTAAAACTCCCACACATTGCAGGCTCCTCACAGATATTTGCAGTTCTCACCACTCTCATGGGTTTTGAGCTGGACGTGACTTCCAAAGAGAAAAGTGCATGGTTTTGCTGGGCTTCCTGTGAAAGTGTGCAAAACACATTAATATTAATGCAAATATGATTTGACTGTCTGGAGATTAGTTAATGTCACTCACCCCCTTTCATCACTAGTTTTTGTAGAGGGGCTCCTGGCTGTATCCATCACTACTTTTCAGCAGCTATAATAATAATGCAACACAGATGGGCTTGCACAATCTCTGTTTTTTTCACAGGGTGCATACCTTCATAATCCTCCTCTAGGTCCTGATGGTGACTGATAACATTATTAGCCCTGTGAGCCCATGATTGACCTTCCCACACCATACCTGGCAGCCTCCAAGTGCAAATGTCACCCTCTAATGTAATGAGATGCCAGCGTTGCATGGAGGGCCATTTCCCACCAAAGATGTCCTTGCCTGGAGTTCTGTGTGTACAATACTGTCAGTTGTCCACACTCCTTACCTCAACTAGGCCTGTTAAGTAATGCATATGGCATGTGTAGGTGCACGTGGTATGCATACGGCAGTATATGCATAGGGTAAATGTCAGATATACAACCTGACTTTACTGGGAAAATTTAGGTGTGCTCTCCATTCCTGCCCATCCCTCCCAGACATTCTTGCTGCAGTCAAGAGACAGCGGAGACCTTTGAGTCTACCTTTAAAAATAAATGTTGGGAACAAATAGAGGGAGGGAGTCTTTCTCAAACAGCCTGTCCTTTCAAAAGAAGGCCACAGGCACAAAAACACTTGGCACCCTTGGCCAAAATGGACTCTTGAACTGGACAAGATATATGGTTTGAGGTTTAGCAACTTATTTATTTCTCTCTCTGTAAATACTGGTGCTAGGACACTATCAACTACTCTGGTATTTACACTCCAGCCTGCTGACAGACAAGGTGGACGAGTGTGGCTCAATCGCATCTTGTTCAGCAGAATCCCACCAAATACCAACCAGACATGGTGGAAGTGGTTTAACAACTGGTCAAGTTGTTATTACAAGTCAAAAGAAAAAGAAACCCACGCAACATGCTTGGTTGGTAAAATAACCAGAGAAAGTGTCATTGCTGGTGGCCCAGCTCTCCGGGGCTCTCCAAAGTGGCACAGGTTTTTCACATGGCCCCAGACCCTAGTCTGCACTGGTTATGCAGGGCACTGATGGTTTCATGTACATGGGGAGCTTATGATTTCTGCTATGAAAGGAGAAAGCACAGTTTATTCAGGAGGCTAAAGTGGGAAGCCTGATAATAAAAAGAAGGGCACGTAAAACTAAGGTGTTGCTTTTTAGCCCCAGCAACTCAGCTTAATGAAAATGTTACATCATCCATCAGTTGCCCCAACTAAATCTGCCATCAAGACAGAGTTCGTCTTACCTCATGGTGGCTCTCTGATACTTAGTTTACTAAGTCTCATCCCAGGTCCCTCTGTGAGCAGTGACAACATATCCTCTTCCAGGCAGCTGGAGCACGGCTCACAGGCATCTTGCCATCACTCTCCAGGGCTAAGAAAGGAGCCCGCAACACTGCCTTACACTTACATAATCAATTCTTAGACACCTAAAATTCAGTGAGATGGATTCCTTCACAAATAAGTTGGTCCAGTGATGTTTATGATGGCCAAATACTGCCTGCCGGCTCCCACTGATGACAACAATACTGTACGGTTAGCCCCATTTCTTCCAATGTGAGTGAAATGTTAGGCTGTGGGAACTAGAGCTACAAATCTGGTCCTCTGACTATAATCTGTGTTGTATCTATATAGCAATTAGAACTATGAAAATTTGCAGTGACTCATTTTGGTTTCATTAAAATGACAGGTCTTCCGAAGAAATATGACTTGGATGGAGTCTCCTTTGAAATCCTGTGCAGTTCACTTATTTTTCATGTCTACTGCCACAGCGTGGCAATGCCTGGGAGCCTAGGGTGAACTTTTCACAAGACACGCTCTATGAAAGGCATCAGCTTGCTGGGTAAAGAAGCTACAGAAAGATTTACACCCACACTGCAAGATTTCTAATTTAGCCTGCTGCAATCCGGGCTCTGACAGCTGATTGCCTTGACTATTCTGAGTAGCTCATTCAAGCCCATCCATACTCTTCTAGGCTACAGCTCGTAGTGCACACGCAGCCTAATCTGCAGCATTTCAGTAAAATTACTAGTTGAACTTACTGCACCTACATCCTGGTTACCTTTAAATAATCGTAGTCCTGTCTGACTTTTGGGGCAGGCCCTTACCATTGGGACCTCGTATGATTCTATGATTTGTAATGATGGATTCTTATCAAGAGCAGAACCAAAGTCATAGAATCATAGAGTAGTTTGGGTTGGAAGGTCATCTAGTCCAACCTCCCTCCAATGAGAAGGGACATCTTCAACTAGATGAGGTCGCTCAGAGTCCCATCCAACCTGACCTTGAACACTTCCAGGGATGAGGCATCTACCACCTCTCTGTGCAACCTGATCCAGTGTTTCACCACCCTCATTATAAAAAATGTCTTCCTTCTATCTAGTCTAAATCTTCCCTCTTTCAGTTTAAAACCATTACCACTTATCCTATCATAACAGGCCCTGCTAAAAAGTTTGTTCCTATTTTTCTTATAAGCCCCCTTTAAGTACTGAAAGGCCACAATAAGGTCTCCCGGAGCCTTCTCTTCTCCAGGTTGAACTACCCCAACTCTTTCAGCCTGCCTTCATAGGAGAAGTGTTCCATCCCTCTGATCATTCTTGTGGCCCTCCTCTAGACTTGCTCGAACAGGTCCGTCTCCTTCTTACAGTGGGTGCCCCAGAGCTGGATGCAATACTCCAGCTGGGGTCTCACCAGAGTAGAGCAGAGGGGCAGAATCACCTCCCCTGACCTGCTCGCCACGCTTCTTTTGATGCAGCCCAAGATGCGGTTGCCTTTCTGGGCTGCAGGCGCACATTGTTGACTCATGTCCAGCTTTTGATCCACCAGTATCCCCAAGTCTTTCTCAGCAGGGCTGCTCTCAATCCCTTCATCTCCCTGTATTGATACTGGGGGTTGCCCTGACACAGATGCAGGACACTGCACTTGGCCTTGTTGAACCTCATGAGGTTCACATAGGCTCACTTGTCAAGCCTGTCCAGGTCCCTCTGGAAGGTATCCCTTCCCTCAGGCATGTCAACTGCACCACTCAGTGTGGTGTCATCTGCAAACTTGCTGAGGGTGCACTCGATCCCACTATGTCATTGATGAAGATATTAAACAGTACTTGTCCCAGTACGGACCCCTGACGGACACCTGTCACCAATCACCATCTGGACATTGAGCCATTGACCACTACCCTCTGGATGTGACCATCCAACCAGTTCCTCTTCCACCAAACAGTCCACCCATCAAATCCCTATCTCTCTAATTTAGAGAGAAGGATGTTTTGGGGGACCATGTCAAAGGCCTTACAGAAGTCCAGATAGACAACATCCATAGCTCTTCCCTTGTCCGCTGATTTAGTCACTCTATCACAGAAGGCCACTAGGTTGGTCAGGCAGGTCTTGCCCTTGGTGAAGGGGCAACTCTCTGTTGTCCACGTGCCTTAGCACAGCTCTAGGAGGATCTGTTCCATGATCTTCCCAGGCACAGAGGTGAGGCTGATAGGTTGGTAGTTCCCAGGGTCCTCCTTCTACCCTTTTTAAAAATGGGTGCACTTTTTCCCTTTTTCCACTCATCGGGGACTTCACCTGACTGCTGTGACTCTTCAGATATCATGGAGAGTGGCTTTGCAACTGCATCACCGAATTCCCTCAGGACTCTGGGATGCATCTCGTCCGGTCCCATAGACTTCTGTATGTTCAGGTTCCTCAGGTGGTCACAAACCTGATCTTCTCTTACAGTGGGAGAGACTTTGTTCAACTAGTCCCCAGGTGGCCAAGAAAGGCAATAGCATCCTGGCCAGTATCAGGAACAGTGTGGTTCCATTTTGATGGCTGCTGGAGAGGATGCCAAGTCCTTAACAAGCTGTGTAATGTGTAACACCAAGAGTAGCATTAATACAAAATACTGTATTTGAACTTCTCACTTTATCTAAATGACAGTGCTGAACTTTATCAATGCTCAAACAACTACATTCAGCAGTTATTTTTATATTAAAGTCAGGTTTTATGTTTTGCAGTCTAGATTTTTCCACAACTGCAGAGAATGGGACCTAGGGTTCAACTTCCAAGATGACAAACCCCACTAACCATAGTAACAAACAAGACAAAGAGTCAAAGAATGTGTATTTCTGGTACATGTCTAGTATTTGAAATACGCTTCTCTGCTAGATGCCACTACCAGTTAATTTTCAGACATCATTTTCACGAAAATATATGTATTTAAGGTATGGGGAAAAGAAGTAACACAGTGTGAGATACAGAACAAGTTGCTGTGAGACATGCAGACTCAGCACCAATGGCAGAAAATTGTGCAAGAATCTCCTGTAACTGTTGACTTATTAAACTAAGGTGTGCTTATGGACTACACGGGTTGGTTAGTTATCTACTTCCTGGAAGCACTTAAGTGTTCCCAGAAATATTTAGTTCACTTTAACTGAACAAAGTTGACTATAACACAGAAAAATCACACAGGTTAAAGACAAAACCTCGCAGGGTTTTAAAAAGGGGAGAGCAAGACCGGCATGTGAAGCAAACAACCAGAGCCAGCTCTTCTGCCAGTCTCAAGCTGTTGTAATTTATTTGCAGCATGCCTGGCATGTCTTCACAAGCAGCCCAAGCTCTCGGTACTTTCTATTCAACATCCTTGTCCTTGGAAATGCTGAGTGAGGATCCTGGGTCACACAGAAAGGCACTCAGAGGCACTGGAATGCACAGAAAGTCACTCAGAGGAGCACAGGAGCATTCAGGCATCCATGAGGTGCAAAGAAGGGCATTCAGAGGCCCCAGGGCTGCATAGAATGACACTCAGGGGTTTCTGGGAATCAAAGAATGGCACTGGGTGGTACCTCATGCACCAGAAGGCACTCAGAGGCCCAAAAGTCTCACTGAGATGTACACAGTGGCCCCTGGGGCACACAGAAAGGCCCAAGGAGGCTTGCGGGTCTAAATGAAAGTCATTTGGAGGTCCTGGGGACACAAAGGAAGTGCCACAAAGGGCTGACATATGAACAGAAAGGTCCTTGGAGACCCCTGGACTGCAAAGAAAGGCACTTGGAAGCCTCAGCAATGCACCAAAACACACTCAAAGGTCCCTGGGGTGCACAGAAAAGGATGTCGTGGCCCCTGGACAACATGGAAAGGCACAGGGAGCAATGCAGGGTCTCACTGGAAGGTACTAGGATGTCTCTGGGCCATATAGAAAGGCACTTAGAGGCGCCAGGGGCACAAAAAAATGCCCTGTCAAGAGAATAATGAACTTTAGGCCTAGTCAGGAAACCGAGAAAACCAGCTGGAACTGCCAGAATTAGAGGAGAAGTAGGTAAAAGACAATTTCAGCAGAGGGAGATCGTGACCACTGACTCATTGACCACCTACCCAAATGATACCACCTACTACAACGGTCCATATATGTGGTTGTACTTTTTCAAGCATGGTCCTTTTTGCCCGAGAAGTCAACGTGACAAGGTTTTACATTAGGGCATTCACTGTTTTGTTTCAGTGGACCCAGTGCTGGGGTTTAGCTGCAAATCTAATGCAAACTAGGTAGACTAGGAAAGCAAAAGTAGTTTTTAATCCATCTCCTTATCCCTCTGATTATGGACTGACTACATGCTGTTGGCCTGCACTTGTTTTCTGCCAGCACAGATTCTAAAACATGGAGAAGATAGAACTTGGTGCAATTCCATAAAGCTATTCTGACACCTGGAATAATTGTGGAAGAATCATTTGCCAGTCATCTTGCCTTTCACTGTTCCAGTGAGAGAGAGGCAACTGGAATATGGCATAACGATACCTCAATACTAGCCAAAGGTTATCCTACTTTGAAGAATAACCCTGTGACTGGTTAAATTCACCTTGGGCCTAATGCATCTCCAAAATACTTTGATTTCAAGATGAACACCTCCAAGATCATTCTAGTAATGTCTCAACCTAGAATAAAAATCCTTAGGCAAGGCTGAATTCAGAAATTAGATACCAGAGGGCATATAGTATTATAGCAATGACTCCTGGGTCACCAATCGCTCTTTTAAATTGTTCCTGAGTTACTGTACATAAATCCTAAAGTCAAGAGTAGGTCAGATGTAGTCCACAATGTCTACGGCAAATGCCACCTGAATAACATCTGAAGATATTGAGTAGGTGTGCTATTCTCTGTTCTTTAAGTACCTTATTAATTCAAGTGTCTTGTTTTCAAAGATATTTGTAGAGGGACTGCCTACTCAGTGACATTCTGTTGTCAAACAGAAGTAAACTCCACATTCCACTCAACCATTACTCACAAACACTTGTCTTTTTCCAGTTATTTAACATAAGATGATGATTGCATACCATGTAGGTTCAAAGATATGTTTTAGCCATGTGCCATCAAGCTACCACATGAATTAAGGATCTTGTAATTCCGCAAAAACTGCTGGACAGTTTCTCCATGAGAGGCACATGTAAAATAAATATGTGTCTGAATAAATAATACATGTATCTGAATACATAGTACATGGCCTAAACATAAAAAAAATCTGCTAAAAGCTATTCAAACATAATACAAATATGCTTACAAGAACTTTCTTGTGGCCACTTCCTAATAGAATATATTGATTTGCATAACTTCATTTAGCATAGGTGTAATATCATAAACAATTTGATTAACATGCTTTAATTTTCTGTGACAGTTTAAGTATCTATTAACATTTTTAATGTCTTATTCTGAATAAGCATGTACCTTCAATGTTCCCAGGACAAGTTTTTGAACATAATTTACAGTGTCCTTTGAGGTACAGCATTGATTGTGGGCCCCAGCTTCTCAGTAGGGCTTTACTTTGCAAGTTACAGAAAGAAAGCAGGTATTATTTCACCAGAAATGAACCCTCTCTTTTAATGAAGACATTTTTAACACAATGTTTACCTTTGGAGTACACCCAGTTTCCACTATAAGAAAAACCATGAAGATGGCACAGGCACAAAACACAGCAGTTTTAGTTTCCTGAAAGAAAAAAAAATAATTCTATTTTTTTTCCTGATGCAGTTAGCAGAAAGGAGCAGTGAGTATGAAAAACAGTTGCATGCGTACACTATAATCTTACCATTCTATCATGGCTGCTGTCAGAGTATTTGGATATTGTCATCCAAATACTGTCAAAGATTTGCTTTTCAACTCTTTCACCTGTGAAGAGCTAAAGTAGCTGAAGATCATAAAATATACAAATCTCAGTTCAGTTGGTCATGGTCCTTTCCAGCTGTCTTACAGTCATGTTTGCATGCAGATTAGTTTGTGAGAATTAGGTATGAAGTATTTACCTTCTTTTCTGATTAAAGCTAGAAAATTATGTGTCAGGCTCCTTTATATCAGGGTAGTTAATGATAGTTGGACCCAGGAGATCTGGTAACAGCCTGTACCTGAAAGAAAAAAAAACACAACACAGTTTTTGACTAAATGTCAAGCATTCTCAGTAGGTAGTGCATACATGTAATCTTCATCTTCAGTCCTGTCTTCTACTCCAACAAACAACTGACTGTAAAAAGATTTAAAAGAAATGTCTCCTTTCTTAGCTGACCTGATTTATTATGTGTGGATTTTTCTGTCACATTCTTATTTTCAGTTTTAGTTATGCAGTATTATAGCATTCATGTATCTGTAACGATTTTATTTTACTTTCAAGTATTTTTCAATGTATTCACTGCAGCCATTATTTATGTTTATATTGCTCCCTGGCTTGTTATATAAAAATACATTCTTATTTCACTTTTTTGATATTCCTGCTTCAGGCCTTTGGTAATTTGATTGCAAAAGCAATGACCGTATGCATTTAAGTGACTATTATAATAGTAGGATTCATTAGGAAAGTAGCTTGTTTCTGTTAAAAGTGCCCCATTGATCACATAGGATCAATAATGGTAACTGTATTGTTATTGTTATGATTTCTAGATTTAATAATGATGAGACAAAAAAAAAAAAACCAAAAACTTGTTTAACATCTTACTCTTACAGAAGTCTCCAAAATTAAAATGCATTTCATCCACAAAGGAAGGGTTGCTTTGTTATACACACATATGAAAATGAAGCTAAGGGTCATAGAAAATATTTTGTCCAGAGTGAAACTAAGGGACAAGGAAGTTATAGTACATCCAATATTCCTGCTTTGCTGTTCGGTATATTTAGAAGCATTGCCTGAAAGAATGAGATTTGGTTATGACTGCATGAACATGTTTTTCTCTCCAGTTCCCCAGTTGCTAAACACCATTGCCTATGCCTCATTTGCAGGAAGGCCACTTCTCACTTTTCTGACCTTACAAAAGGCTCCCCTATGGATGTAAGTTTCAATTCCCTCTTTTTAACATTTTTGTGATGCCACAATGGTTTGAAGGACTGTTTTTATTATAAGATGAAGAAGATAGAATCTGATTTTGTGTTGCTTTTCTCAGTTTAAAGTTCCCATTGTAGTTAAATGGAATTTAGGAAAGGCCTGAAAGAAGAAAGGGAAGAAAGGCCAATTTTCGCTCCAAATTTTAACTTGCACAGTATTGAAGTAACCAGTTGTATACCTTGTGGAAACCAACACTGAAACAGAGCCCTAGGATCTCAGAAGCTGTGTTACCAAGCAGTGGCTCATCAACCAGTCAACTTAGAGATTCACTGTGTTTGTGACTAGATAGATACAGATAAAGAAATTATGTGAAGTCTCACTGTACATGGTATTTAGGCATTTCTCTGCTCAAGGCTGCCTTTTGCCTTTATTGGATTGCATTATTCAGGACAATGAGGGAGAGAGAGAGGAGATGAGCATATTCGGCAAACAGACTTCCACTGCAGTTGCATGCAGGGATGTGACAACCCAAAAGCTGCAGTAGCACCTGTGTGCCTGCTCTGCAGCTGGGTCAGTGGCTTGTGTGTCCACATGACCTGGCTAGCACTCAGAAAACTACACCAGCATTTGCGTTTAGCAACCAACAGTGTTCTTGAACCCTCACATAGAGACTCTCTTGTAATGTGGAGTTGAGCTAGCTATCTGTTCCTCTTCTTTTCCTCACTTCGTCACCTATTCTCCAGGTCCAGAAAACAAAGGCAGATGCATCCCTATGCCGCAGAAACCAGGTTTAAATATAATCTCTTGTGGTGAGGAACGCGAGTGTTATTTTCAGATCTGTATCTGTTCGAAGACTGAATGTATCGATACATGTATTCTTTCATTCTCAAACTGGCAATGTTTTATCAAATTGTAGCTGATGTTATTTTTGTGTACAAGTAATTACGGTGGGTTTTAGGCTTTAACCAAATTATTTTATTTATTATATGTGTTCATTTACAGTCTCAGAGAGTTATTATCCACTGTGTGATAAATAACTTACTGAAACTGTTCCAACACAAAAGTGTAGAGTTTGACAGCTGTTTACCAGTTCAAACCAATGATTTCATGTGAGAAGATCTAATTGCTTTATGGCTTCACCTCTTGCCTTAAAATTTTAAAGATATGTAGTTTAAGGTGTTTTTCTTTGCAATTATGAGTAATACTTTAAACATATGCAAATTGTTGAACTTAAATCTGAGCTGCTCATATATTTAATGAAAAACATTGACTCGTGTTCTCAGGACAGCAATTCTGAGTCATCTTGCACACTATCCTGTGCTTTACAATGGCTAGTTGCAGATATTTATGGAAAACTGCAAGGAAAAAATGTATTTATGAAACACGACTTCCCTCTATCCTCTAAGACTCAGGAGATCACCAGAGTTAAAGAATGCATCTCGATAAGCACGTTTACTAATCCCTGATGGAATATGTCTAATTGCATTTTAATCTTCTTATACATTTGCTGCAGTCTCTTGTAATGAGTTCTGTGGTGTGCTGTGTGATTTTTTTTTCCATTAGCTTGATTCTAACTTGCCCTTCCCAACTTTTGCATTATGAGAAATGTGTGTTATTTCCTATTCAACTATCTTCCTCCCAAAAATGCCACAAAAGTGTTGTCTAGCTGACATTCTGAAAATGAAGAACTCATTTTTTCCAAAGCTTGTCTGCCCATCCTTAGTGGCAATATGAATTCAGAAAATCTGTAAGAGAAAAATCATATCCCTGAGGGAAACTTTGGTTCATTTTAACTAACCAGAATGATTTACAGAGTTCCAGAAATTGGGGTATAGACAATAAACATAAACAGACTGCCCCATTTCTATTGTGTCTATTGTATTGCAGCTACTGAGCTTTATTCTTTCCTTATTGAACAAACCTGGGATGACGTTTCATGAACCCGTCCTTGAAGAACTCCTTGAGGAGATGAAGTCTAGCCTCTGACAAGTCTTTCCTGTATTATGGGTGATAAAATTAAGATTTGCAGGTGGCTTGTCAAAGGCAGCTGTTTCTTGAGGGAGAAATAATGTCAGTTTGGAAGCAGATGTTACTTGTGTTATAAGGTGATGTGATAGCCAGAAACACAGGAAGGTGTTTTGCATAAATCTGCTGTGAGTTGAATCTTTAAAGCTATAGTCAATTTATGTCAGTAAGTCTGTTTTGCCTGTGATGGTAATTCGTAAGTGATGTCCCTGTCCTTATCTCGACCCACAAGCTTTTCAGCCTGTTTTTCTCCCCCTGTCCTGTGAGAAGGGGGAAGGATCGAGTGGCTTGGTGGGCACCTGGCAGTCAGCCAAGGTCAACTCACCACAGTGTGGTACTGCACAAAGCCCCCTCTCCCTGAGCAAGAGTTCTTGAATAGGCATCCTATTATACCACTGCTCCTTTTACCTTCCCATGCATGTTTTAAACAAGTACCTCCTCCTGAGTTTCAGCCCGGAATAGACACACTGTTGTTACAAACAGTCCCAATACACTTTTCCTTTTCCATCTATTCCTAAGCAAACTGTTGCTGATCTGTAACAATTTGCCCAAGCAAGCTCCCCTAATGTCATTTCAGTCATAGCTCTGATAACTTATTAAAAATTTAAACCCATTCACATCCACCCCGTGCAGTAATACTAGCCTAATTTTTAAATGGAATTGGCAGGATTTTCCCCAGTACCCACTCATAAATTCTTTTCTGCCTTGTTGAGTTTTGTCTTCTTAATGGTGGATTGAAGGGATTTTGATTATCTTTCTATGATGAATACAAAAGGAACATCAGATGAGTTATGACAAAGGCAGATTGTAAGTTTTTATATTGTATTCTGTGAACTAGCTACTTCAGAACAAATGTGTTGTGATGACCATTCAGAACAATAAGAACTCTAATAGCACTAATAATAGCACTAATTATATTCACTGCACAGAAGAAAGATGTCATTTGTCTATGCAGTATATGCTTTTTATAAGGAAAGACCTGAGGGCACCCACATCTCCTTTAATCTCTGTCAGAAATGTCATGTCTTGAATGAACTCTGCAGAGCTGTTTAACCTTTCCCTAGCTGATTTAACCTTTTCCAGGTAGCCTGTCTTGAGTATGTATAGCCATAGTGAGGAATAACGTGTAGGCAGCTCTGTCCTTTTAGGTTCTGCGTTCATCTGTGTACAGCACTGACTCCAGGGGGCACAGCTAATTCTAGTTATTACTTTAGCATGTTGAAATCTTTGGGCTGAGAAGCAGGGCCAATTCACATGTAAGGAACAGATGTCTCTGTACAGCACTTCATTGTATAGTGCAGACAAACCTGTAGTACAACAGGAGATCAAGACCCCTTCAGAGTATCAGTGCTCAGAGGGCACACCCCCAACTTCTGTGGATTTGGCTCTTTGGGCTGAAGGCAGCTTAATTATGGTGTGGGTACTCTTTGCTCAAGAGTAGCTTTTCAGCTGAGGCTTTCATACATAGCCCCTGCCTAATCTGTGCTTGTGCCTGGATGATACAGACCCTGACTTTGACCCATGATCTTGACTTCCTGGGTTGATCTCAGACCCGCTTCATCACTCTGAGCTTGTCTGGCAATGTGGACTGTTGGCTGAACCTGGTTACCATGACTGTACCTGCTCTGCCCTTCTTGCTCAGGTACTGTGGGACTGTGCCCTTTTCAGTGTGGAGATTGCCTCTGCCTGCCTTCTTGTCACCCTCAGCTCCCAATTGGTTTCCGCTGACGCTCAGCCTGCCCTTGTTGCTACCTGTCACAGAGCTGTTGGAAAGTGAATAATTTTTCAACATGACAAGACTGAAGACTTTACCTACCCTGACAGTGTCTTCATATGCTAGGAAAAAATCCACCTTATTAACAAGCATCTGATACTTTGCTAGCTAACAAAGGGTTTGTATAATGTGGTTGCTAACAATAGCAAAGGACTGAACTTGATGGGCCAAGAGATTTGTGTTTTCTACCATCCCTGAAAGCAAATCCTTTAACCTTGCTGTGCAATTCTGCATGCTTGTTGCTCAGTACTAATGTTTGACTCTGCCTTGGCCTATTTAAAAGCTGTTTATTCTTGCTGCAACTGGCTCTGGTGAGAACTAGAGGCCGTCGTTCTGAGAATCAGTCACGGAGTTCAAATCCAAGTGTTGGGCAGCACATAGGTAATCTAGTTTCTCCCTGTTCACCTGCTGAAAGGCCACTGCATTGTTACCTCTTTTACAGGAAGAGGTATTGTAAACCTTAGAGTGGTTAAAACCAAGGTCTTTAAATGGGTCGATAAGGTCAGGAGAAGGGAAACAACAAAGTTACAGAATGATAATTAAATCTTAAGAGAGAAAAATATGATTGAAGAGAAACAGCATATGTGAGTTCTTTTTAAGGAGAGGAGGGGAAAAAAGAAAGCCTTGTGAAAAAGTACACTAGCTGCTCTTCTGTAATATGCTTAAGTGAGAATCTCTTTGTACCAAGACAAAAGGAAATTGCTGGGGGGCAAGGTAGTGTGATTCTTTTTTTTTTTTTTTCACTGATCTGCTACCTTCTGAAGAGAAGACAAGCATCAAAATCACATCATTACACAATCTGTTTCTTCAGACTGAACTCACACGTGAATAGGGAGTGATTTATGAGTTGAGTCCTCACGGTGAAGAGTGCATGAAGAGCACTCATTAACCATGAATTAGGTAGCTAGAAGATGAGTGAACTATTACTCACATGATTCAATCATCTAATTATCACAGACAATTGATGCAATCATTCTACTTCATTTGGTCAAGGATAAAAGGCCTGATTCTGATACTTTTAATGGAGGTAATCTCTAATTATACAAATAGTACCTGGACTTTGCAGGGGTTGATTTCCAAGTCTGGACTAAGAAGTGGTGAATGATTCACTCTGGTAAAATTTAAATTCATAGTTTTCCTTTTGTTTCACACGGAGCAGCCCATGTAGAACACTGTACGCTGTGAAGTCTGCTGTGGCTAGCAGTGTTTCAGTGGAGTGGGAGGAGAATTACAGATCCAAATTCCCACATGGTTGCTTCCATTGATCTGAAATAAATTCTAAATTATAAAACTGTTCTTCACATATCATCTTATAGTCAGTAAAACCAAGTAATAAAAATGTTTCCTCAAATAATAATTGCTGAGCTCCATGATTAGAAATGAAGTGTTACTTTGCATGTGTCATAGACTTTATTCTGCATGAATATAAAACACCTCCATCTTTGGGAAATTCTTTTTTTCCATGCAGCTTTAACACCAATACATTCTTTGGAGTCCACAGACATAAACAATGTTTTAGAAACATGTTTTTGCTGATTTATCTGAATGATCAGACAATTGATTTCTTCCTGGGACTGATAGACTGTCTCCAAACCCAAGTATCCAAATTTATGACTCTCGAAGTCAGTATATTTGCCTTAAAATTATATATATATATATAAATATATTTTAAAAAAAATATATATATGATTTTTTTTCTGGTGCTTTTGGAGCACTGAAAGTATGCTTTTTTTCCTTGTGACCACTAAGATTAGACAAGCTTAGCATTTTGGATTATTAAAGGATGAAATTCTCACGTTGTCATATGACTTCAGGACCCACAACTTTAAACAGAACTCTAGAGACAAAAAAACTAAAAGTAGAACCCCAAAGATTTGGAAAAACTGCTGTCCCCTCAAGATATGGCAATATAATTCCAAAGACTGACTCTTTTTTCAGGATGAAATGACTGTTCAGGCTTTGCTTTCCTTTACCCTTTCATTTGGCAGATGACGTAAGCAGCAGCCTTGAATCAAAGGCTGCTACTTAATATTACCTTGCTAGTATTGTTGTCCCAAAGTGGGGTCTTTTACCCAGTGTGCAAGACACCAATGTACGCACAGAGCAGAGGTATTTATTTAAATAATTTCTGTGCAGAAGTGGGTGCCAGGTGGTAATCCACAAAGCTAACACGCTCATTCACAAAATCTTCGGCGCAGTTATATGATTCAAAACATAGAAGTATGTGCCTTTAGTTATGATTATTGGTTAGTACCTTATCTTAACAATTTTTATTTGGTTAGTATTATTCCTCACTTTCATTTAAAGTTACAGTGCTCTTGAATTGATGTGTGCATGTTCCAATACAGTGTGTGTGTGTGGTTAAGCCTGCTCGGTCTCTAATGGAGTCGGTGATTGCGGTATCCCCCTAATGCGTTTATGCGTTTACCCTTCCCTTAGTTACAACTGACTTTTGCTGACTTCATGCTCTTTTTTTTTTTTGCAATTATCCATCTTTCAGCGCCTCCTGGGGTAGGATGGTCTCTTTTTATCAGTCTTTAGTTCTTTATTAGCCTTTCAGTTCTTCTTCAAGGATAGAGTCATTAGTAAGGCATGCATTGCTAGAGTAGCCAAGCTTACTTATTACAAAGTAGAATATCCCTTTTTCTGCTGTACATCAGGATAGGTAACTATAGCAGACATAAAACTGATGGGTTGATTCTCCCTCAGATGAGAGAAAGTAACTCTGTGTTAATGATGTCAGTCAATGACAATTAATTAATTTCCTTTTCCTTGGATGAGTTGCACTGGCAACTAGGATGAAATCTTACAGTCGGGAACAGAGCTTGCTCTAGATGGTTCTTTTCTTACATGTAAAAAATCACAGTAGTAGCTAAGCCTGTCTGTCTCTTTTACCAATAACTCTGATTATCATTGGCTTAATTCACTCTTGATGAATGTCTGATTGCCATTCACTCCACTCTTCTACCACAGCTTTGGGGGTTGGTATCCTTGTGTGATTCAAAGCACAGAAAAATGACCTTCAGAAGCCTTTACCGCCTTTCGGTCCATCAGGTTGTTGGCTGACCAGTGTCTAATACCCTGCATTTCAGGTTTGAAGTCTCTCAAAGTGAGAGTGCACTTGTTTCAGGTTAGGTAACTCAGAGTCACCAGTATGTCTTTAACACATTAGGCTGTAGTGAGTAAGCAGACAGGATGCTGTTTATCTCTTCACTCTGTTTATTTACAACCTGTGTGCTGTCTACAGTCACATCATGTCTTAATCACTGTATTAGAGGATTTATAACACCTCAAGACACAGCCAGAAAATGTCAGACCTAAACACAAAAGCTAAAGCCTCTTTGCGACAAAGCATCTTTGCCCTGTCATTTCCTGGCACTGACTGCAGTCATGCAGCTTCCAGATTCACAAATGGGACCTGCAGGAACATGTGTTAGACCCAGAGAGGACCTTTTAATGTCCACTTCTTCTTTGGACTCTGTGCTGAGATTGCCTTTTCTGAGACAGTAGTAGCTATGATTCTTTTCATTCAGTGAGTAGTCCTAAATTGTTTTACAGACATCAAATAGCCCACCTCAATCAGTGGGGTAATAGAGAAAGGATTGTTAAGAAAGATCTCTAAGTCAAACAATAGTTTCTGCCTCTGGCTAGTGGGTGAATTTAGGTCTAGATTTGCACTTAAGTGATCCATGATTGATAGCTTGAATGAAATTGCAGGTGCCAGCTGCACATTTTCTGTTTATTTTCTCTAGGTATATTAGTTAATGATACAGTGGCCCACATTATTTCTGTCTTCATTTTCAAAGCTCATAATTCCTTTTTAAGTGCAATTACCTACCATACCCAAAGTGGTGTTCACACTGTGACCACCTTGTTTATATTTACAAGTGTCATGTTACTGTTATTTGTAACTCATTTTTTGAGAAAGGATTTAAAGGCACTTTTAGAGACCGAATTCTTTCATCCCTCCTTTTGTTCCTAGATAATGAGTCAAAACCACCTTCTGCAGATAGGAGAGTAATGCTAGGTTCAGTTGGGACAGAATTTTGGTGTGGGAGTATGCAGGGACATCACATCTGTCCTGTCTCCTTATTTCATTATACATCAGTCCTGTCCTGAACTCCTAACGCTGCAGAGCAATGCAAGTCAAGTCCATCCATACTGGGATATTCTCTCTTGCAGACATCTCTGTTTTTCATACCTTCAAAAAACACCTTCTTGTTTTATTTTATTTAGCTCAGTAGGCTTTGAAAATTGCTATAATAATTCTCTTTTGAAATCTAACCCCATTCCCAAATCTTGCAGATCAGTGGTTACCAGGGTGTGGTATGTGCAAACTGAGTCCCTGAAACTGAAGCCTTTTATTGCAAATGCTCAGCTTTGAACTTTTTTCAGTGTCTGTGTTGTTAGTCCACAAAAGTAAATCTGTGAATCCTTAGTGTGGAGAACAGTAAGCAACAGAATTCAGAAAACAAGTGTCAAAGGTATGACTGTCGTAAAAAGTTATGTTTTCTGTCTCATCCAAATCACCAACCCCACGTTTTGCTGTTGGTGATAGACTGCCATGTTCAGATGCAGCCTGGGATTGTTGGCTGTGCTCACAATGTTTTCAGAAAGAGAGGGACCTCAGAGCAGTTCAGATGAGTCGGCATAGTAGTTTATAGGATGCTGTTTGGCTCTAAGTAAGATTTGGTTGCATGTAGCTGACCAAGTAATGAGAAACACAGAAGCAGAAAGTTTTCCCTTTCCTTCCCAGGCAACGCTCACTGATCACTTCTGAGGGTTGTCACAGCTCTCTCCCATGTACTACTCTTCATTTTTTTTAACGAAATACAAATATTGATTATATTGATTTAAACCTGTTCTGTTAAACACGATTGAGTTTTTTCATGTAGAGCACTATTACCACCTTGTGGCCGTTTAGCCCACCTATTATTACGCTCAGAAGAATAGGACTTGTGTATACTACAGTCTTCTGAATTGGCAGCCTTCTCTGCTTTGTAGTTGTCCTTTGCCTTCACCTGGATGCACAAAAATTAGAGAACAACCCTGGCATGTTCTTTGTATTATTTTAAAAGTAAAACCATTGCTTTAAAAGCTATAAACCTTGATCCTGCGTATATTTGAACCTTTTATTCTGGAAACCCTTACCATGTTTCCCTCAAAGTTTAGCAAGTTGTGATTGTTTGCCTTCAGGAAAATAATCCAAAAGGGTTGTGAGACAGGATATAGTTACTGTCTTGAATCATAGAATCATAGAATACCAGGTTGGACGGGACCTCAAGGATCATCTGGTCCAACCTTTCTTGGCAAAAGCATGGTCTAGACAAGATGGCCAGCACCCTGTCCAGCTGAATCTTAAAAGTGGCCAATGATGGGGAATCCACCACTTCCCTTGGGAGATCATTCCAATGGCTGACAGTTCCCATTGTGAAAAATTTTCCTCTTGTGTCCAATCAGAATCTCCCCAGGAGTAACTTGTACCCATTACCCCGGTCTTTTCCATGGGACTCCTTGTAAAAAGGGAGTCTCCATCTTGTTTGTGGCCACCCTTTAAATACTGGAACATGGTGATAAAGTCTCCCCTAAGCCTTCTTTTCTCAAGGCTGAACAAACCCAGTTCTCTCAGCTTTTCCTCATATGGCAGGCTTCCCAGTCCTTTGTTCTTCGTTATGGCCCTTCTCTGGACCTTTTCCAGCCTGTCCATATCTTTTTTGCATAGCAGGGACCAAAACTTAGCACAGTATTCCAGGTGTGGCCTGAAAAGTGCTGAGTAGAGTGGGATAATGACTTCTTTATCTCTGCTGGTGATGCCCTTGTTGATGCAAGCCAGCATCCTGTTGACTTTCTTTGCAGTAGCAGCACGCTGTTCACTCATCTTGAGCTTATTGTCTATCAGGATCCCCAGGTCCCTTTCCACAGAGCTGGTCCCCAGCTGGGTAGATCCCAGCCTGTGCTGCACTCCTGGGTTATGGTTTCACAGGTGCAAGACCTTACACTTGTTGAACATCACAAGCTTCTTGTTAGCCCATTCTTCCTATCCAGGTCTTCCTGCAAGGTGGCTCTCCCTTCTGAAGTTTCCACTTCCCCACTCACTTTGGTATCATCAAACTTCATCATCCCATCATCCAGATCACTTATGAAGATATTAATCAGCATTGGGCCCAGTATTGATCCCTGAGGTACCCCACTTGTGACAAGTTGCCAGTTTGAAAAGGAGCTATTTACAATTAATATTTCCAAATCTAGAAAGTCAACAAAAACCATGCAGTCATCAAAACTTTTAAAGCTCTGTATGCTGCAAAGCTGTTGAGATGTGTGACCAATTCATGGCTGAATTAGAACCCTAATTGCTAATATTGCTTCAGGGTTGGCACAACCAAACAGCAAATGATCCCGGGAAGATGTAATACATGTCGTCTCTGATTGTGATTTTGCTGGGAAGTGGCACTAGGGATCTCAGAAAAGAAGTGCCATGATACCAGGTAACGATGAAGGGTTCACATATACACAGTTGTGCATACAGGGCTTTCTGGCTTTTGTCAGAACATGAATGTATATTCAGTGTTCATTTTTACGTTTACCTTTTCCTTTTTCTAAAGGAAGGTTTTCCCTGCTGCAAGGCCTACTTTTAAGTTTTTATGTGATTTTAGTATTATTAATGCTAAACAGAATTGGAGGTTCTGTAAAATTTTTTCCCAGAGTGCCTTGCATAAGGATACGGTTTTCAGAAGGAGGTGCAAGTCCCAATTTCTAGCACAATTTTAAGCATTATGGTGCATATGGTCTTATAATCTTTCAGAGGAAATGTAGGTGATACCTGCATCGTAAATTCCATTTGGCCAAACCTCTGTCTGTTTTCAGCTGCAGGCACGCAGGCACTGTCGTAGCATATGCACACTTGGTTGACTGTATTTGCCAGTGCAGGGTATTCCGTGGTGTGCAATCAAAAGATATGGGGCCAGACATGGGCCCAAAGCTTATAATTACAATGTTGCTATGTTATTTACCTTGACACTTTGCTAGCAGGTTTTTTGGCCTTGAGGTGTTGATGAGGTCATTTATTTGCTGGTTAGCATCACATTTGTGCTTAGATTTATGTCAACCAATAGTAACAAAGACCAACTTTTAATAGGACAAGTTAGTAGTGTTCTCCAGGCTTTCAGCTATAAAGGGTCAGTTTTTTGAATGTGTTTTGGCATCTTAAAATTCAGATTAGTATCAAGTGGGATTTATAAGTGCACACAAGTTCTTGCTTTAATAATGGTTCAGGCTGCAAATAAATAATTAAAATTTAAAATCTTTTTGGTAGTTTATTGAGGTTTGGGCTGGACTGGCCACAGAAATGAATGACAGATGCTCTCTTTTACTCCTCTCCCTTTCAGAGCGGGGAGAGCATCTCCCTTCAGGGATAGAAGGATGAGAGAGAAAAGAGACTTAAGAGTTTTAAAAAAAGAAACAAAACTACTTTAATGCAAATACTATTAAAAAAAAAAATGAAAAATATACAATATATACAAAACTGTATAAAACTCCCAGGATGATGATCATGTCACCAGCGGGCACTGGGAAAGTCCCAAATTGGACTCAGTGATGGATGGAACTGGATTCCAGATCTGGATTCAGGAACGCATGGATCAGGATCAAAGGCAGACAGACAGAGTCCTCCTCAGATGCTGGCCATTGAGAAAAGAGGGCTGGCCTTTGATCCCTCAGTTTTTATACCGAGCATGATGCAGATGCGATGGAACACCCTGTTGCTCAGTTTGGGGTCACCTGTCCTGTCCGCTCCTCTCTCTATGCTTTTCTGCTTCCAACCCTCCAACAGGGCACATAGCAAAGTGGGCTGACCTTGGTTGTTATAACAATAAGTATAAGCAAGAGCCTCTCTGCGTACCATCCCTTGGCATAAATTAGAAACAATGAGGTCTTATCACTCTGAGAGCGGACACTGTCGAAAAAAATATGTTGTTAGTTTCAGAGAGTTCAATTAGCTAGAAGAGGCTTAGCTGCAAAGTAAAATTACTGAACAGAAAATTGCTCTGTTTTACCTCAAACCAGGACATAGTTCAACACCTGACCTCCTTGCATGCTCCTATAAATCCAGTGAAGTGTGTTTCTGTATCTCAAAAGAAATTAATGCCTCCAAAAAACCTTAAATCACTTTTGAAAATAGGGGATTAGAATCCTTTATTGCTTTGATTCTTTTGCAAAATATACCTCAAGTCTGTCCACAGATGTGATTCCACTTTGAATTCACAAAAGGTAGTGAGGATATTTTTTTTCCCACAAAGGAAAGCATCCTCTCTATCTGGCTGAAACAAAGAATAATGTGTATGTATAATAGCTACTACAGATCATAAAAGGAAAAAATGTGTTACAGCTTCTTCCTTTTACGCAGCCAAGAATATCTGGCTTGTCAACACTGTCACAAAATAGGAATTATTGGTAATTACTGTGTTTTATGCTAATAGATAGCTAGAGTAGAGAGAATACCAAAATAATGGTTAACACAACAAAACTATTATGTTTAATCAAACTGAATTTTGGAAACAGATGTTTGAGGGCTGTGGTGAAAGATAAAATACTGTCTATAATGTGCACTGAAAAAGAAATTCAAACAAAAATGCACCAAAAGACAGAGAAAAATGTAAATATTTTGAATAAAAAAGTGTTGCGTGGTTTGAACTATATAAAATGAATTAAGGTTTCACAGATGTGGAGACATTTCTAAATAATACAGAGGCACAGTATGATTTCTTTAATTGCTAAAATCAGTAGATGGTTCTGAAGGCCCAAAATGACAGAAGGATTTAATGAACAATGTACTTTGCAGCAAGTGGGAAGGAGGAGTATTGTGCATGGAATGAGGGTGACTAGAGCTTTTATTTCTGGAATTATATTCAGCATAAGACCTGAGATTTATTAGAATGAGTTTTTTTTAATGATGTTGGTCCACTGGTTAAGGTCAGATGTTAACTGCTATAAATAAACGTACTTTCAAGGTCATCAGTACCACTATACTGAATTTCACAGGTCAGGATGTGGCCCCCATATGATGTCTTTGAAGAGCTGTCTTTTTAAACAGGGACTAAGTAGGTAACCAGCATGAAAGCCAAACAGTCACAATATGCAAACTCTGTTTTGAAAAGTGGTGCAAAAATGTAACACAGCTGGAAAAACATGGTTAGTTTTCCTGACCGCTCCTACTGGTTCTTTAAGTCTTAGGGCCTGGATTCATTCTGCTTGATTTGAAGAAGCAAACCAAAATGCCTAATTTAAAAGATTATTCTGGATTCAGAGCCAGGGCTCACCCTCTAATTTAAAAGATTACTCTGGATTCACAGCCAGCGCTCACTCTCTAGCTAGCAGAGAGCAGGTGATATAGACCTTCACTTAGCAGAACTGCCCTCTTTATTTCAAGTGGCTAAAGCTCCTATGAAGAGTCCTAAAAGAAGTTACCCAATATATTTTTGCAGAAGAGGTGCATAAAATTCTCATGCAAATCTTTGGAGACTAGTTTGAGTAGGGTTTTAATAGCTGCAGAGAACAGTAGATGTGAAAACCACAAGAAAGCTAATGATTCCTAAATCTACTATCTTTTAGATTAGGAGTTCAAGATCAATAGGACAATCCTATGAAAGTGCAGAAAGAGCTTAGGGAAGCAGGATGTGATTCCCCTACACTGACATCTGAATAAATAGTAAGCAAAGAATAGCCGTTCTACAAATCTGACATAGGAACTTGTATTGACATAAATGATCAGAGCCTCAGTTTTAAATCTTGTCAAGAAATACCACCTTTAATATTGATAAATGTAATAATAGCCATAATGTTCATAAATTGGATCAATTATTTTCTGATAGAATGACTTTTAATGAAATAGGATTATTTCAAGGAAACATATGACCTCATAAATGTTCTGAAGGGGAAATTATAGAAGGAATCCATTCTGAATTAATTATTTAAGTGTTTGTAAGTGATAAATAGTCAACATTTATATTAGAAACTGTACCAAAGGCAAAAAAAACTATTTTGCAAACTGAATGGTAGCATTTTATCCTGATTTGAGATGGATTGTATTTTGTTATTTTAGAATTTACATTCAGACAGACATTCCATATGAGACTCACGTCTCAGCACTCAGAAAGGCTGTATGATTTGCATGTACTTAATTAGTGGAAAACCTGTGGAGATCAATTCAGTTAGAAATACCACAGATGACAGAACATATACGAGTTGAATCTCAAGAGAATTTGATCAAGTATTTGGGAATAATGTAGTGCTTTACAAGCAAGGAGATAAAATAATTCTCATCTGCAGCTCAGCTCCAGCTTTTTAAAGCTCATTTCTGGGAGGTGCTGAATGTTGCACATGAATTGGCAAATACACTATGCTCTAGGGTATTAAAAGTCCTAGCAACTGACATTTGTATACCCAGCTACTGAATCTGAGTAGTAGAGCCATCTGTGAGTTGTCATAGTTTTCTATGGTTGGTCCATGTCATGCTCAGTCCTCACAAAAATTAAGTATCAGAATTATTATTTGCTTTTATTTAAAAATAAATGACAGAACACAAAACAGTGACAGAAGTACTGCACTCAATGTACTTTGTTAATTGGTGAAAAAGCATTTGTTCTGCTAGTAATACTCATCTCTAAACCTTCCTTTAATCCTCATGTCTGCCTTAGAAATCTCCTGAGCTAATTTATATCCTCACAATTTATTTCCTGATGTCCATTTCTAACTTGTTCCTTTTTTGTATACGTATTTTGAAATCATGTAAAAATACTTTCATCACTTTTTCTGTGAGTTATTAATGTTTTGCTTCACATACTATCTTATATGATATCTCCTCATCTCATTTGAAAGGCGAAAGAAGAGTTGAAAATTGAACAGAATCTTTTGTAAACTAACTCATACCGAGCTTCTCTGTTATCTTAGGAAGTTAGTGCACTCGTCAGGCAAAAAGGGCTGTAGTTTGGTGGTAACTATGGTAACATTAAACTTGAAAGCAGAATTATGTCAACCCCAGTATCAAGCCCCCTCAAACATCCTCAGTATTCTGAGTCCTGTCTAATTGTCTATGCTAATTTTGCAGCCTGACCTTTACCTGAGTAGACAGGTGGGAAAATACATGTATCCTGTCAGCTGCCTAATGACTTCCTAATCTGCATAGACTGTTTTATGTCAACTCTGCCACCAGAAATTCTCTCTTTTACACTGAACTGATCTGCATTTAAACAAGTCTTAGTGAGACTACCTGACAGGTGAAGCACTGTCAGGTATAAAATTATACCTTTTTGGTTATAGATGGTATTCATTTCTGCAGAATTTTTAGCCAAAAATGTGTAATTTCCAAGTTTCTTTTGTAAACTGGCATCAGATGCTGTGCAGATGAAGCAGCCCTTTTCAGTTAATCCCTCTGTGCACTCAAGTCCATAATCTGTTCTAAGAAACAATTTACTTAGACTTTTTGAGGTAGTGGTTTCATTTGGACCTTGAAGTACTTCTGTGAATACAATCATTTCCTTCCAGAACCTATGGCCTCCACAATGTCCTGTGCCTGTCAGTGTCACAACTTCATCATGACATGTATGGAAAAAGACTTCTTTTACTAGGAGTGAGGTTTAAAAAAGTTACTTGATCATTTTAGTAAGTAATCATTAAATCCTGGGTTACAAGAAGTGAATTCGCTAAGCGCTTTTACCATGACATTTAAGACACTGTCATCTCTCTACTTGCTAGTCTGTTTCTCAAGCTAAAGTCACAGTCTCTTAGTGTCTCTGTGTATAAAAGTTTTTCCCTGTTGCTGAAGATATTCATCACTTTTTTCTACATCTTTTCTGGTTCTGCAGTGGGGGGTTTCTTTGCAATGAACTGGCTGGAGCTGCAGCTGGTGTCAAAGTTGTGAATGGTCTCATAATGATGTTTTCTGGTTTGGTTTTGGCTACTTTCATTATAATTCCTAACATTCCATTTTCCTTCTAATTGCTGCTGAGGTTTAGAATGACATTTTTAGAGGACCATGTACAATGAGCCTAAGCTATTTTCCGGAGATAATTTAGACCATCATTACGTGTATGTAAAATTAGAGTTGTTTTTCTCTGTGCATATTACTTTGCTTGCATCAGCATTAATTTCATCTGCCATTTTATTGTCCAGTCATTCAGCATCATGTAAGGCTTCTGTTCATTGTCATTAAAGTTGCATGCTGGGTAATTTCATATTATTGGCAAACATGACAACAAAGGTTTTACTCTTTTGTTTAGTCTTTGGCTTTTGTCTTTAGTGCAGATATGTGTTTGATCTAATCCTACACAAAAGTGGAATACAATGTATGCAAATGAGCAAATAAATGAAATGAGAAGGAAATTATTAGGGATTTTTTTTTTCATTTTCTGTTGAAAACTTGTCACATCTTTTATTGTCTCTTTGCCCTGTTGAAACTAATTGCTTTCAAATTGTGGTTTAAAGGCCATCTTTTATCAGGTGTTTTCTGAGACACCGACTATGGAGATGTCATTCCAAATATTTGCAGAATTTAGGTCTGAGATGTAGCGATGTAAGAAATGCTTTAAATAAAATAAGAATGTTAATAAAATAACGTTACTGAAATTGATCCAGAAGAATGCCCCTTTATTGTTTTTTGACCCTTTGTTTTTGCAAAGATAAGAGCTGTAGAGGGTGAAGAAACAGTCTGAAAATTTTACCTCTCTCTGTATTTTGGAATATTACCAGTGTGTGTTTGAATGCAGTAATTACTAAATGAAACCATGTGGACTGCTTTTGGTAATTAGATTATAATGATCTTTTGTGTTTCATTATAATATATGCATATAGCAGTGCAGCACAATGAGTAAGAACCTGATCCTATGAGTTTTTCAGTATTTCAAATAATCTCAAATTTCAGAATTTCAAATAAACATTGTAACAAGACCATTCCAACTTTAACGAGCTGACAGAATGCTAATTTGATTTAAGTAATAAATGTTTTCTAATTTTAAAACTCAATTTCTTATCCTATTTCAAAGAGAGAAGAATTCAATGCTAAGATTATGTTCTTTTATTGATCATGGATTCAGCTGCTTGCCATAGAAAGATGGCTTGTTATTGAGTTCCTGCAAATGAATACTGCTTCTTAGCAGTCGATGAAACAAGGCCAAGAAAGTCAATGAAAGAATGCCTTTGATTTTAGTGAGCTCTGCTTCAAGTTTATCATGGGAAATGTGGACTAGTAGAAGGACTAGGGGAAATGTTTCTAGTAGAAATGAGAGTTTGGAATTACTGAACTACACTAATGTACAGAAGTTAAATTTCACTCTATTCTTTTTTCATATTTTTGGAAATCCATAGATTTACCAAATAATGTGAACTAGGAGCTGGTATACTAGCAGTGTACATTTTTTTATTACTCTTTTTAAAAAAAAACAAACAGTAAAACATCGTCTGAAGGACTTGCTCAAAAGCTTGTTGGAACTGATGAAAAGTGTACTTTGTACACTTTGGAAAGCGAACATCAGACATTAGATCAGAGGCAGAGTAATTATCAGAGGAAAAGCACAGGCTGATGGACAAGGTGAGATAACCTTATGGGTTCAAATTAAACACTAGTGGCTTGCACCTAAATGTATTCTGCTATGCTAAAAGTAAAAAACAGATTATGGAATAATGTTCTGCAAAATTTCTGTCAGTCTGTGCACTCTGGTGCACAGCAGCACTTGAAAGGATGATATTTCACTGTCCTATGCAGAGATTGAAGGTCATCTGAATGTGAAAAACCTTTCTAAGATTCTGTGTCCTCTCAAATCTTCCTCATTCTTGATATGATGTATGTCGTGTATGAGTCTAGCAGTCTGGGACCAGTACACCAAAGCTCTTTCATAGGGACTAAGCATGTATTCAAGTGCTTTGCTGGATTCAGACTAGAGCATCTCATAGAATAAAATATTTTTTTTATCTTGGAGTGGACAGTAGAGTTTCTTCGTTAAAGAACACAGACCCAGTATTCTTGACAGCACAGATGGGAATCCTACACATAGGATTTGTGTCAACCTATTACCTGTACCGAACAGTTAAATTTGTATTGCGTGAAGGTATGCTTCGGTCAATGGGCTGTTGTGTTACAGGTGAATAATATGAAATTTTTAAATGAACATAAGTTTATTTCATGTCTATGAAAAGATGAAAAGGAAGTAAGCACTCCCATGAAGCATAAAGTACAGACAGATCTGTGAGAAGACTCTGTATGGCAGCAATTTGAAGTCAGTGGTCTTTTTTCTCAGTTTAAGTACCCCATATGTAGTATTCATGTTTATTTTACTGTAATGTTGAAGAGTACAGGTGCCAGCATAATCTTACCATTAACCTGGGCTTTGTATATGATGTATTGTGTGCCAGTATGTATTTAATTGAAATGAAACACGTAGTTGCTCTTTATTTTTATTTATCATTTACCTACAGAAAATTTACCAAGGCAAAATTTTACACTATAACATCACAGAAGAGAGAGAAAAAAAAAGCAAACAAAATCCCCAAACAACCCAGAGGGCAGAAAGCTATTTATCAGATGATGCAAACAATACTTCTCATCTTCAGCTCATTGGATCTTTTGTTTAAATTTCAATCTAAATCTACACTACAACAAAATAAGAATGCATTCTTCTTCAAGACTGGTTAGTTTCCTCTGGTGAAGGTAGTTTGTCAAGTGCTCCCACCTCTGCAAAAAAAAAAAGGGGGGGGGGAGAAAAAAAAAAAAGGAGAATTAACACATATGTAAGCATATGTAAGTATGAATATTAATCTTAGCAATTAAATAATGAAATCAAATTTCAGTGACATACATTTTTATATTTTTTCTCTCAACTACAAGAGGCAAATCCTTGAACTTTTAAATGTTTTAATTTTTAACCTATTGGGATTTTTTTTTGACTATTAATACTACCTTCCTGCTATAATCGTTTTTAGAAACAGCAGTGACAGAATAACAATGAAATTGTATTAAATTTATTATGTCAATTGATATTGCTAGATCCCAGCACCTCAAAAGTTTTAATATTACCCAATTATGGCTGCCATCCTAGACCCTGCTCTATACGGGAAGCCTTGAAGCTGGCGGGAGCAATTTTCAAGAGAAAGAGCTGAAGGACACTTTTAGTTATCGCCAAGATACTTCTTAGCCATTAAAATATTTACTTTATCTCACAGATTGAAGTGTATGTCCAATCTGAATAACCATTCCCTGAATCTGAATCCCATGAGTGGGAGTTTTCCCTCCCCCCAGAGGAGCATATATAAACCAATATATTTAATGTAGTAAAGTTCTAGTTGAGCAAAAGTGTTAAGTGCCTCTACCATAATAAATGTTTTTCACCTCCTAAACCTGCAGTTTGTTGTGTAAGAGTTTGTACTAGGTCTTGCCAATAAATATTATTATGGGATAGTATGATAACATTCTTTGTCTTTTGAAACCTAGAATACAAGAATCATATCATTATATCATCCATTTTATATGATCTTATGATCTGGAGATTCCTTTTTTTTTTTTTTTTAAATGACAGATAATAACACCAACTTTTCTGAATAACACAGCTCTTTGTCACCACTATCCTAAACAAGGAGTTGTTACTTAGAGTTAAGACGCAGCCTTTTTTGCTCGTTCGTCCAGGAAAGAAGCACTATGTATTTCTATGAGATTTATCTTATTTCTGCCAACTTAGCAGCTCAGCCTACTCATCAGAGAGTGCATCCTCGAGCTCAATATGTTTCACACCTTTTCTGTTGTGTCCAGTTATTGGTTTTACTTCCTATGCTCACGTAGCAGGGTAAAGGAGTGTTTAGGGCTCCTTCTTCTTCACAGTGGCACAACAAACAGGCTACTGTTCTGTCCAGAGAAAATATACATACTAATAGTTTATTTAAATATATATTTGAATTATCTCAGGTCTATCTCAGTACTAACCATAAGGAGTTTTTATTTCAAATGCAAAGTTAATTCAGTAAACACTGGGTTGGTAGTTCCAGTGGCGAGAATTATTTTGCTTGGGTGGATGCAAATCAGTTAGAAAATGATGCCAAAGACATCCAGAATTTTGTTTCCTAGATACGCAGCAAATTAATAGACTCTGAAAGTCTCTTTTAATAATGAAATTAAAATATGAATGTAACACACAGTTCTTTGTTACTATTCCACAGCATACACTTGCCACAAAATTGCTATAATTTGTGTATTCAGAAGTAAGAATATAGAAGTTACAGATTTATTTAGTTGTCTGCTTTCTTGAGACAGAATTCCTCAAACATTTGCAGTAAAAATAACTTTTTCCTTCCTGTTGTTCCTTCCCAAGTATATATGTTTTCAAACATTTTGTGGATGCTTTTAGAGAGGCTGAAGAGGCTTTTAAAAAGCTCAGAGTTGTAGTGTGTTTTTTAAAAAAGCAGAAGTAACAGAAACTCAGAAGTAGCCAGATTTCTTCTTCACCTAATAAAGTTACCATTCTTCTAGTACCAGTTGTAAGCTCAGTTTTACAATCATGTCAAATTTGAGACTCCACAGAGTTTTTAGTAGCAGTGTTTTGAGCTGTTTGCCAGCATTCAGCTTGGTGGTTTTGCAATTTTATGATGTGATTTTATGTAGAATACATGCAGAAAGGGAGATGTATTTCTTTTGCCACTAACAAGTGTTTCAGAATTTCAACCAGCTGTTCTTAGCATTTAAACCGAGAACTTATCTAATTTGTATTGTATTGTTTATACTAACTCCTTGTAATCAGACTGTGTTTAGTTGTTTTCAACTTTAAAAGCTGGGTCCATACAATTTTGGTAGTAGCTGTTATTATTTTCACAGTGCCCAGAGTAATCAAATGGTATTAGAACCCTGCTATGTTGGATATTCATTGACAAACAGTTTGGCCTAAATCAGACCTATTCCTAAGCACACTAAAATGGAATTGACAGTTCCTCCCCCCGACCAAAGATGCTGTTCAAAGTCTTGCACACTCAAACCTATAGCAGACTTGTACATTCAAGGATAGTCCTGTCTTCTCAGTAAATTTCACACCAGAAAGTGTGAAAGGTTAAGAAGGTATTCCACTAACCTTTAAGATGCAAGTAAGTCAAAAATTCAATTACTGTACGCACAATGTTTTCATCAGCCAGTGGTCTTCCAAGATTCCCTATAAAATAAGTTAGTTGTTACTTAATGTTAACATGGTATAACGATCTATTGTATGTAACGTTGTGGCTAGGTTTAAGAGTACTCTGTAAAAAAATAAAAGCTATCTGAAACTTCTTTTTCCTGAAAATCCTTAATAGAAAACCTAATTCATGGAAGAGTAAAGACACTTTAAGTAGTTAACCGCAATTCTTCAAATCAAATTGCCCAGCTTTGTATGCTATTGCTGCGTAGGAGCCGCTCTGACACCTTTATGGTCATGATCTTTAAGGCCTTATGAGTTCTGATGCAGAAGAGAGTTATCCTCCGTTCTCAACTGTCTTTTTGTGTTCACTGGCCTGAGACTGAAGGAAAAGATCAATTTAGCAAACAAATTCATCAGCTTTGCAAAACAGTTAGGAGTTCTTCATGTAGTTGGACTTTGTTCCCAATAAGCCACTAAAGTGATACAGAAATGATTTGCAGCCCAAAAGCTAGGCCTGGGACTTTACTAAAAGTTCCAAAAAGTATGTTTTTGCATATGTACCTAAGATAATATACTCCTCTTTGATCTATCTTGACATTTTAAGACACTTTTGTAAATATTCAGCAGAATTTAACTTAAAAAAAAAAATCATTTTCAAGTAAAATAAAAGAATCAGACTACCTTATGCATTTTTTTTCTTTTGTATTCAAACCTCCTTTGAATAGGAACTCTATAATAAACTTGCTTCAAAGAAAACTTTTTATGAGAGAAGAGCATCTAAAGTGATATTCATAACAGAGGCAGTTATATAATTTTCAGGTCCCATCCAGACTAGTTTGGTTGGATTTACTTGTAATGTGGAGATGGAGCAGTACCTGGAAAAGAGTTCCATAATTCTTAAAGATCATATTTCTGTAAAGGAGCTAGTAGTATATCCACCAATAGCAACACGTTCCAATGTGAGCTGCATTGTAAGATTACAAATGCCTTCCTTTCACATTGCTTCTGACAGGCAAAATATTAGTTTTACCCCAGTGTTTGAGGAAGTAGGTTCTCCCTACTTCCCTAGGTTTTGTTTTGTGATTTGTTTGTTTTTTCTTAAAATAAAGAAAAACCCCAAACTAGACAACAAAAACAACCCCACACCAAAAAAAAAACAAACACAAAACTGAACACCACCACATACACAAAACCCCACTAGGTGACTATGTACCATGAGTAAACTGGCAGTCATTCTGAGAATGTAAAAGAACAGAAAAATGTATTAGCGTTACTCTTCTACTTACAGAGTAATTATATCCACAAAACTGTAATTAAGCACACTTCCTTTATTTCTGAACTGCTTTAGTGTTAGTTACCTTTGCATTGTGCTGTGTGGGTTTAAAATAGCCTTCCAGAGCTCTGGGGCTGGGACTTTGTCTTCCCCCATGAGTACAGTGATGAATGCAATAGCACTCAAGTACGTACTGCTTTTTTTTTGTTACAGCGAGGAACAGGTCATTCTTTGACAGTCTAAAGATGAGATCCATTCCAGCTCACTTTAGATGTCTGCAGCAGATTTAGTTTCTCTTCAGAGGAGGGAAGCAGATTTTTCTAGAAGTTTCTACATCTTATCCTGAAGTAGGTGTTCAAAATAAATCCTAGAAGTGCCAGCTTCTCTTCATAAAGGGAATCTAGACATATATTGTAGGGGCCCAGCTTTGGATGATGAATCCAGAACAAGGCTGCATCCTTTTCACTGCCATTTACTAAATTGTGATCCATGCAATGTCAAAACAATACATTGGCTTGATTTCAGTTTTGATCAGGTTCTCAATCTTTTAATGAAGATAATCCATCTTGTTTAAATATAGGAAATATTGTGAGACTTAACATGGAATTTTTTTTTTTTTTTTTTTTTAATTACAACATAAAGAGTGTCATACAGTTCTGAGGTCTAGTTTCAGCTCTGGTGTATCAGAATAATAATACATAATATTAATAAATAAAATTGTTTGCCAGTTTCTATAGCTTTCCCTACTGAAAGATTGCCTTATGGGCTCACCTCTTTGCTGGAAAAAGGTTAACTCTTGAGGGTCTAAAATGACACTTGAAATAATTATTAGAACATATGAAAAGAAAAAAAAAAAACAACTTGGTTTATTCAAAGTAATATGATCTATTGTGCTTTAAAAGCAACATAATCATGTTACTGTTCCCTAGGCACCAAGATGTTTTAAGCTATGACCAAAGAGCACACTGAATGAACAAATTTATTTTTTCTTCCTTTCATATGTTTATTAGGATTTTTGTTAAGTGCAGGAATAGCCTTATATCTAGATAGTTAGTTAACTCCGTAACAGTAAATAAATTACTAAACATAAAAACCAACTCAACAATACTGGCTTTCAGAATTTCATTACCTGCTTTAATATCCTCATCAGGCTGTATTTCACGTTTACCAGTGAAACCATGTTTGTCATTAAAAGATCTGTGGTTATCTACTGCATCTGATAAATAAATTAAAAATCAGAGGAGTTAATTGACTTAACAACAACCTTTACTATATTGTTTGCTTTTCATGGATTTCAAAGAAAAGATCATGATAGATGCTTTTGACATACAAATGACAAAGCAGCAAGTAATATGTCACTAAATAAAATAACCTTTCTTCTGAAACTGTGCTTGTGATTTATGTAATCTAGAGACCCAGTCCTGTACTACTTATTTGCAGAAACTATTACTTAATTCAGAGGAAGTTTTAAAGAAAACATAAGTTTGTACATTCACATGTAATTTGGAAAGGTTTTGCTACTCTTTCCTCTATTTTTAGAAAATGTTGCCAATGAGCTTGCTTAAAAGAAAACTGCAGATAGTTTTTGAAGGTTATTCATGTAACTATCTTACATGCCCCTGGTGCCTCTTCTCTCCCCCTTGCAATGGGCATTTCCTTTATCAGTAAAAGCTGATCAATACGACCTGCAACAAAGGACGATTCCTATTATCCAGTCTTAGATAAATGGCACTTTGACAAGTACATTTCCCCCACAGTATCTTTGCCAATTTGGATAGATTTGCTTTGGGACAAATATACTTCCAGACATTTGCAGAACCAGTTAGTACATTTAAGATGCATTAATCTTTTTTTAACGTATCCTTGAAGTTACTTAAAAGAATTAAGAGAGTCACAGTAAGATTGGGTAGTATTTGTCATGTATTACAGAGACTGAAAATGTAGAAGCATTGGTAATGAGCGTTTTTACATCAAAAAGAAATAATGGTAAGGACAGATATTTGAGACAGCTTAGCACTGCATTTCAGTTTTCTTATAATCTACATTTGTGATGCTCCATGTTTGTAAACTAATGTGTTCCTATATTTAAACATCTTATACATTATACATTTTTCACATAGTGAACTGTTAATATTTACAGTCATGAGTGTGCATCTTAATGTTTAATTTGTTTTTGCCATTTTCAAATAGATTTAACAGTGAAATCTGAAACACATGGAGAATTGCCAAAATATCACATTTTTGTCATTCTTCCTTTGGCATCTAAGATGCTATAAGATTTTGTAACGCTTCCAGGGGGGAGGGGAAGTATTTGTCATAGGAAAATTACAGTTCAGAAGCACAAGGAGTGACCAGATGTGCTTCTCTATGTAAAGATACACACAACTCTGCTTCAGAAAAGAACAGTTATTGTCTAAGACAACTCAGTTCTATAACAGGCATGTAACAAATATCTAAACAAGTATTTTCCCAAACAAATTTCTTCAGCCTTGCAGGTTTAGACAAAACTACTGTATTTGCAGAAAAGCAAGTAGCACACTACAGCAAACTGGTTTACAAGAAAAAAAAGTCTTCTGTATTTTGAAGTAATGACCAAAAAAAAAAAAAACAACAATGACAAGTGCTTAACTTACGTGGCCCAAGTAGGTAACCAGCACTATTCAAAGTCCAGCCCCTTTTTTCTTTTGCCTTAAAGGAAAAAATGCAAGTATGTTACTGCATGAACTACACAGTCTTTCCTGAAGGCAAAGCAAATAGCACTCAGACATTCTCTTTGCAGAAAGTATCTTCTGAAGGCTTAAAAAAAAAAAAATCAAGAAACATTGTAAGAAAAAAATAGACGCAAATAACATTGAAGCAAATATTAATGATGAACTCCTGCCCCATGCCCATCTAACTCGATAGGTTTGCTATTGACATCCATGCAGTGTGAAGATTTCACACCACGTAAGCGAAACTGCAAGTCACACTTTGGAAGCAGAAACTTTGACTTTATACTCCAAGTTAATATTACTACCTGATAACCATCTTAAACAGCAATGTTTTATTTTAATCGTTTGGATTTACATGCCTCTCTTCCTTATAAAAAGAAGCCCATATGTACACCGCCTTTTCTGAGTTAGGTGGGACATCCATTCAATTCTGTTCCATAAACTAGAAAGTCTCCCCCCCCCCCCCCCCCCCCTTTAGTCATATTATTTGTTACAAGGGAGCTAGTATTCAAAAGCCACAAATTCTTAACTGAGAACCTGTTTACTGCACAAAATATTTTTGAGGGATGCATCTTGTCCAACCCCTGTACCTAGACATACATCACTGCGAGGTTTACTGTCACTTGCCAGCTGAGACACGAATGCTGCCCAACGGACAGTGCGTCCAACAGTGAAATTAGTACTTACTGAGAAAACCAGTCCAAATGTTTCTGACAGGGTGGCACAAAGGATTAAAGACAGAAACAGGAAACTTGTGCACCTCTGCATCTGGAAAGAAACCGTACTGGGGTAAATGCTCTGAGTTTTCTGCCTTCTAGTTACAGAACCCCCCCAGTGCATCCCCGCCGCGGGTGGGAAGTGGGGGTGAACCTTCTTTCCGCGGGGTGGAGTGGCTGTGGCCACCAGTTTGGCACCCAGATTCCCACTGGGGAGAGAGGAGGGGAGTTACCTTGATCCGGGGCGCGTCGGCCTCTCGCTGGCGGCGTTTCACCCGGTGCTGGCTGCGGCGTCCCCCCCACCTACCCGCGGCGGGCACTCACTGCATGGCCACGGTGTGCGGCGGCGGATCTGCACGCCCACCCTTCTCTTCCCTCCGCTCTTTATGGGCTGCAGCGCGGCCGCGCAGGAGGGGCGCCCGGCGGGAGGGGGGAGGCGGGAGCCGCCCACCCCCTTCACCCCCCTCCTGCCTCCCCTGGATCATTTCTACCTCGCCAAACCCACTGCATTAGGAAGGGCAAAAATTATAGCAATTCAATTAGAGGTATTTGGAAGCACGACGCAGGCTGCAGGGAGATAACAGCCCGGGCAATTACCTCTGATTACGGCGGCCGCGGGCGGGCTGGTGAGCAGCGAGGAGAGCTCTGGTCCGGGCAGCCTGGCCTGCAGCTTCTCACGGGCTTGGGTTGGTGGTGGGCAATAAGGAGTAAAGTGAATGCAGATGACTCTTCAGAGGCTCGGGTATGGAAGCGGAGCTGAACACAAACGTCCGCGCGTGATGCTGGCTAACGGGATTCACAGCGTTCGGGCTTTGCGTTTGGGAATATTGAGGATTTCACACACCACAGCTCCACTTGCGGTCCCTGGAGCTCCCTGTGGTCCAGGCCACTTGCGATCCCTTAAAATCCCTTTAACTCATGCCCTTTGCTCTAGCATCAGAGCAAAAAGAGCCGAGTTAAAACTCTCATCATACTTGTTGCTGCTTTGTATCTGAGATACCACTTTTTCTTTCTCTTTTTTTTTTTTTTTTTTTTTTTTTTAAGTTTGTTTGTGAAAGTCTAGGGATGTAGCTCTCCCCAGTGACTATTAATTTGCAACCAGTGAAGTTTCACCAGTTTGCTTATCTTAGTTGTGGTTACGGCTGGCATCAGGATGCGCGAAATTGAATTGCAAGGCAGAGATTCGGAGGTTAGTTCCCTTTTTTCCCCTGCCAAATTGTACTTTCTCTGCAACAGATGAGTTTATCCACTGCAAGTCCCTCAAATTACTCTTCCAGTTAGAAAAACATCACAGATGCTGCACAGAGTAAGTTATACTTCCAGCTCCTTTTTTGGAAGCCACTGAAGATTGTCTGCAAATTTTTACATGGTGTACATGTGAACTTGAATGTGGAGCCGAGACAGCTATTGAACAATGCAACACAGCCATCGTTCACCAGTTTAAAAGCAAACAATTTTTTTACTTCAATGTAGCATAAATAATCCAGGCTAGAAGCAGAAGCTGTGTCTTGTAGTGCTCTTTCCTACCCACTTTTGTCAGGAGCAGTAGAGTTATAATAGTCCAGCCATGTCACTGGGTCACTGGTCTAAAACTGCTTGAATAAAGTCTATTGTGTACAATACTTAAATGCTAATGTACATAAATGGGAAGCTCAGCTTTGCAGATTTCATTTCATGCATTTTATCATTTGCTGAGGATGTTCTATCAGCCATTGTATGATCCCCACAGTTCAGACTAGATAGATCTGGAAAATAACAATATAATTTTTGCAAAGTGTTGTTTCCCTTTACCTTATCAGAAATGCACTTCTGCCTGAAATTTCCTTGCTTTCAGCTGTTAACTCTCCAAAGTAATTTTTGAAAACCTGAAGCTTTTCTGTGACACAAAATGTTTCCTTTGTGTTATTCGAATAAAAACACAGAAGTTGTATCAAGACATATCAAAATTTGCATTCAAACAACATTGCAAAAATGTGTTAATTTCATCATCTTTGACTATAGTTTATTCTTCGGGTTCCTGTAAAAAGTATTTGAAACAATGTATTTTAACCTGCAATTTTTATTCCAATTTTTCATCACAATACTTGCATCTTCTTGTCAAATTACAGAGTAAAACGATCTCTTCATCACCACTAGAGCCAGACGCAAAAGAAAGCCTCTTCGTACATGCAAAGTCTTAATACATCACTTGACCATCATACTTTTTGTCTAAATCTATCTTTAGGTTAGTGTCAATTAAGTAATTTTATCAGTCATTCCTACAACTGATGTTCTTACTCCTTCAGTTTTCCTTGTCAAGAATGCTATTAGTCTTTTTTTTATTCTGTAGGAATTTTAAATCTCAGTGCTCAGACAGAAGAATTCGAATTATTCTGAAGCCTGCCTTTCCTAGCTTAGCTTGAAAAATGGCCATCTCTGTGACTACAGGGTTTATTTTCGTATTGAGGTGACCCTTCAGAGTACTAATTCTTCCATTAATTTATTTGTTGTTTGGTTAATTGTAAAGGCTTAATGCAATTTGCAGTAGCTGTTGGTTATGCCCAGTCTTCACTAGGGGTTCACCATCAGACAAATTCACAATGAAGGTTATCTAAAATTTACTCAAGTCAATAGAACAATAAGCACTGATAACTAAACTGGCTCTAATGTCTCTAAATTGATACATGAGAAACAGGATTACCATTGGCTGTCTCACACAACAAGATGTACTCTGTTCTATAATTGTAACTGCATTTGCTAATAATTAAATGAAAACACAGGAGACAATACTGTTTTCAGCCAGAGTAAAAAGCTTCAAATTTTTAAGGAAATGATAATATGGATTAAACAAATAAGAGTATTGAAACTTAGGAAAAAAATTAATTGTTTTTTTTTTGTCACTGGATATTTAATTTTGAGAACAAGTACATCCTAAGGATTCTACTATGTGTATAACGATAAAAGTTTCTCTTATATACAATTGATGAGGTAGGATGACCTATTTTAATTAACTAAAAATATAAACCATCAAGAATGGCTACTTTGTATAATATTCAGGAAAAACACTGACTGAAAGTGGATTTTGCAGTATATTTTGGAAGGGGCTGGAGTTGCAGTGGCTCCCTTCACTGTCAAGCTTACTGAGAAATAATGAACGAAGCAGGAAAAAGTGTGTCTGCTGGTTTTGTGTTGAAGTTGTATAGCCAGGTTTGGTTTCTGCAACTCACCAATGAATATTAAAATCGAATATTAAAAGCCACTGCATACACAGAGTGATGTCCATCTGCATGAAAAACGAATAAGCTTTTGTTCCTACTTCCCCCGTAACATCAAGCGTGAACATACTGTTTTCGACCATCCTCAAGTACGTACACAAAATCTCTAATATTACATGACTGATGGCAATGAATTCTAGGCTTGAGAGATAAATTACCAGAAAAATTTGTCTCCCATATACTGGAGTAATTCCAGTGAAATACTGACATGACAGAAAGTAAATGCTTTGTGGGGGGAGTGTCATCATCCAGATAACTAGCAATGATTCTTTGCAGAAGTTTGAAAATGTCTATCTTTGAATATAATTCAACATTTACCAGGGGACCAATAACATGCAGTGACACCAGTAACTCGTGTTACTGGGTTTTCTGCATTGGAAACAATTTTGTATTTTTGAGATCAGTGTTTTAACCCTGAATACAGAGATTTACCATAACTGAGCATGGAGATCACAAATGCAAGGTTTTCTGTGGCTAAATCTAATTCTGAGTGGGAAAGACACAAATTTCTTAGCAACAGAGAATGGACACTGACAAACCTGAGTATCCACAAGCAATGAGGCACTCCGGTTATTGACAAGTTTGGGAATTGCCTCACTGATCTAAAGATTTAATGTTATTTTGGTGGTAAAGGAGGACACTGTCACAGAGCTGAAAAGTTATTTAGAGTTTTTCTTTCTGTTCAACAGCATTACCCCACCCTTCAATATTTGCATCTCAGCTGCTCATTGTTAACCTAAGAGATGATTTGAAGATACACTACATTTATCTGAAGATGACATGAAGGACTTCAATATGCAACTAACATTTTGAAAGTACTTTGCTCTTTAAGTCTTCAAGACCCCTCTTGATTATTTTTTTCCTCACATGGATAGAACTGGTTTCTTCTTTGACGGATGTAGATCAGAGAACATGCTTTTTTTTAAAAAAAAAAAAAAAGTAGTAATAAGAGAAGGGTCATTTTCTTCATCCTTCCAAAGCCTTTGCTATTGTTTTCTTCCCATTTTCCTATTTGGTAATTTCTGTAAAATTTAGGCAATTTTCACTGAGTGAATCTTTTGCCCATTTTACCACCTGCAGCTCAGTGTCAAATAGAACTAAATATTATAGATACCTTCCAAATGAAGGGCTATTTTCTGTTCTGAATTACACTGATATCAACTAATAATTTCCTGTCATTACATCAATCAGTGTGCTACCAGAGTTATTATTCACACAACATATATCATTGCAACAAAGCTGTGACTACCACATGTTATATATCATCTTATATCTTTTAAAAACTCTTTTTGGTTCAAGAAGCACATTGTTTTTAGACTTCAGAGAAAAGAATCTGAAAGTTTATTATTATACACATCAATAATACTGTGAGAAATGATAAAAAACAATCAGTCTTGATTCCTGCTTCATAAAGCTTACAGGAGAATAATGTATCTGTTCCATTTGGTTAAAATTAGCCAGCAGGTTCAAATCTATCAAGGACAGCTTGCTAGTGAGCACAGTCACATAAGCTTCATATCCTAAAGAAGTCAGGCTAAACCAGAGGCTCTCTTGATGAGAGTTGATCTGAGAAAAGCACCAAGAATTTGAAATATTCTAAGAAATACCATTTGCGAGGGTTTCCAGTTCTGACAATAGTGGATCAATACAGATTTCACACCCTGCTGCCATTTCTTGTCTTATGCATCCACAGATCTCTGCTATTTGGACAAAGTGCCTCTATTGAAATTCCAGGAGACCCACTGCACCAGCAATTTTCTTGATAGGCCAAGGAGGAGGATGGCTTCAGAGCCTTTGCCTCTCTCAGAAGCAAATAGAATATCTCAGCTCTGTAAGAGGCAAAAGAGCTCAGCGCTCAGCTCCTGCTAAGGTTAGAGCTCAGCTTTTTTGGAGGCAGCAAATCTGGCTGAGTCCTGCTGTGACCCTGTGATGCAGAGGCAGGTTCAGGACTTCTAGATGCAGAGGCTCCTTTCCCAAGTTCTGAATTCCGATGCTGGTCTGAAGGAAATCGGTTCTTGGCTTAAGTTTCCATTTAATTCCTAACTCACCAATTACTTGCTCCTCCTTTGAGCAGTAAATTCAGTGGAAGCTCACACCTACCAAACACAAGGGAGCTGTTTCTGCTTCTGCAAGATCTCAGGAAGAATTGCTGCCTACCTACTGAAGAGAAATGATGTGAGGAGCAGCTGATGACAGCTACCTGTCTCCTGGTGAGCAACTTCTAAGGTCACAAAGGTTGAGAAGTTTTTCTTATTTAGATGCAGCAGAGAGATGAAGTATTTTGTCTCAGCCTCTGGCTCAGTGTGAAATCATATGCCTATTACATTGTTTCTCATTCTAATTACTGAGGCTACATACGTGAATAGCTCTATACAGATGCATCATGCCATATAATAGCTTTTTTTTTTTTGCATCACATGAAGTAATCTTCGCATATTTTGTGCATTTTAATGTTAAACAATCTGAAGATCTGCCGCTTTTAAAAAATCTTGCCTATGTTAAAAATAATATTAGTTCCTTATTTGAAAACAACACCATCATAACTCAATTAGAATTTCTGTAGTGGTTTTGAAAGCTCTTAAAATGTGCTTATGAAGCATGATGTGAAAGATTCCTATCATTAAATCATAGCTTTGCATTTATTGTAATTTTTGCATGGGCCTTTATTTCAGCATCACTGGATGAATGAAGTCTGCAAAATATTAATAATTACCACACATTTTCTTAAACTGTATTTTAGAATGGAGACTAAAATGGATTAATCTAAACATTAGATTAGCGTGCAGCGCTTCCCGTAGAAAGGCATGCAGGAAGGGCTACGCGCTCTGCTGGTTACTGGGCTGCTGCCTGCTCTGCTCACCCACAGGCTCAGGCTGCAGCCCTGATGGCCACCCCAGCTAGCTGGTGGCTGTGCAAGCCTACCCAGAATCTTGAGGTCTCCAAGGAATTAGAAGGGCTTATTAGGCAGTGCTTTGAAGTTGTCAGAATCATGGTGGTCGAGACCAGGCAAGGACTGTGCTCTACAGCAGACAGTAATCAACTAGCTAGCCCGGCTGCCCTGGGATGAGTGGAAGCAGCCACCCAGACAGAGCTTCCTATCAGGTAAGCTGCTGTCCAGGTGAAGAGCTGCAAAGACTGCACCTTTCCTCCTGGGTGGAGGAGGATGGTAGCGCAAGCTGTGCTCTGGTGGAATCCCTCAGGCAGCAGGTGGAGGAGCTGCAAGAGGAAGTTAACAGGCTATGTTGTATTGGGGAGCGCGAACAAGAAATAGATCGAGTATTATTTGAGACCTTGCAAAAAGAAATACTAGTGCTCCGTGGCACTGACCTCTAAGGACTACCAGACAAAGAGTTTCAAAAGCGAAGAGACAGTACCTTGGAAAATGAGGCACCACGGTCTTTGGTGACCTATGGAACCAGGCTATCACTTCACTTTCCTTCTTTGTATGTACCAACCAGCAACAGATATGAAGCCCTGGCAGTGAACAAAGCCAATAAACAAGATTCACAGAGAGAAACACCACCAGCAGCACCCACTAAAAGCTGCAAAAGGTACATTCAATCCTGTCGTCCAGACTATTGATGAAGTTGTTAAACAGCATGGGACCCAATATTGATCCCTAGGGGAACCCGGTTGTTACAGGCTGCCAGCTTGGGTAAAAAACATTGATCACCAACCTCTGAGTGAGGCCTGTTAGTCAATTTCCTACCCATCTCGCAGACTATCCATCCAATGTGTAGCGTGCCAGTTTGTCAAGGAGGATGGCTATGGGGAACACTGTTGAACTCTTTGCTGAAGTCCAGGTCTCCCCATGTTGACGGAAGATGTTATTTTGTTGTACAAGGTGATCAACTTAGTGATTTGCCTTTGATAAATCTGTTGGCTTTTCCCAACCACCTCATTTGGCTTGTAATAGTTTCCAAGAGGATTCATTCCATTATTTTCCCAGGGGTGAAGTAATATTAATGGGCCTGTGGTTTCCTAGTTCTTCTTTTGGGACCTTCTTGTGTCACATTTGCTCTCTTCTAGTCATCAGGGTCATCCCCTGATCTCCAAGACTTTTCAAAGGTTATAAACAGTGCCCTTGCAACAATGTAAACCACTTCTCTTAACTAGTAGTAACTATGAGGCAGAAGTTGTTCTCCCCAACAAAAAATCTTTCAAAGAGCAAAACAAGCAAAAAAACCCTCTTTGTTCACAACTGTGACTCATACGGAGGCAAAGCTTCTGTTATATTTGGTAGGATATATACTGAGATCCTGACGTGTGCTGAACACTCACAACATTTCTGATTCTCAGTGGGAACAGAAGTACTTAAGATCTTTCAAGATTCTAGCTTCCATCAATATTTTTTGACATATAAAGGTGGATGTATTGGCCTTTTTTTGTATTTGAAAATCTTTTCTTAATACATGTTAGTATTTTCAGTGGAATAAGGGGGAGAAGAGTAAGTATGTCTGCTGCATGTGACCTTTTCCATGGCTTTGCAGAATAAAAATGCCAATGATGTCATGCACAAGATAGACGCACAAGATGCCTGTGCAATGGTCTTTTATTGCTGAAAAAGGAAAGTTTATAAATTCAATATCAAATAAAGTTTACATGCTGTTGTTGCATGTGGATTTTTGCCCTGTAAAGTGCCTGTTCTTTCCACTGGCTACAGAGGGAGCCTATGCTCTTAATTTAGACCAGGATTTAGAGAATGCAAGTTGCCAGGTTATTTGCATTTTGAGGCAATAGAGAAAGCTGAAGGTTTCTTGGCAAGCCAAAGCCACAAATAAAAGGCTATTAAGGTGTAGAGAGGGCTCACACCGTCTGCTGAAATGCTAGCTTTAAAAACAAGCAAATGAAAAAAATTCACCAACAATCACTAAACAGTCCTGGCAAAATGGAAGTAAATCAGGGCAGGTAGAGAATAAAATTTTCCATGGCTGACATGCGTGTCTGCATAGGGGGTTACTTCCCACCAAATTTACTTCAGTTCCTTAGCAGTGCCCCCCGCCCCCAAGTTTCCTTATTACAGAAAATAAATGAGGGCTTGAGAATGAAGGAGTAAGAGGGACACACAGGATGGTATTCAGCTTCTTAGCTCTAGGAACTTACGAATGAGTGAGACATGGAGGTCCCATATAGTCAGTGGAGGGGCAATCAATATGGTCAAGAATAACCCCACTTAAACTAATTTAAGTACCTACATGTCGTTAGTTGACTAGCACTCTAGATTCCAGTGACTCTTTTGGCTAACTATGCATTGAGTGTTATGGAAGCTTTGACATGTAGCTCACCTGTAGGGACCTAAATAATTCCAGCCATGATGACAATCTTTCAAACAATAAAAAAAATGTTAGAACACAGTGATCAGTTGTTATCTATGATTAATGGGGGGTACAAGAAGGTAGAGCTGGATTAATCTGCAATAAAAAATGTTGAGGTTAGTTATTAGGAAAAACTTGCTAACTTTATGGTTAGAAAAAGGATGTCATAAGAAATACAGTAGTAGAGGATTTATGTGGAGGCTTCACTAGAGAAGAGGTTCAGTGAATGAGTCAGGAATAATGCACGTACGCTTATACTCCAGAAGCATAAGACTTCAACTACCTGATCTCTCCATTCTACCTGTAAGTCTCTGTCTGTGTCAACAAAACTCAGGGACAGCGCGTTTCTTAGAATTATTTCAGGTCTATTTATGCTATGACATAATCTGGATTTTTACTGTTGTGCTTGATTGTGCATTTTAACTTTGTGTACTCTCCCAGTGTATTCATCATCTTTCTCTAGCTTCCCTCACTTATTGTCAGCTTACATTTTATCTTCCTTGTTACTTTCTCTGTCATTCTTCTGCTTTGCTGTGGGATCATCACTCCTTTTCATATTCTCCCTATCCCTGTCTCATTTTATTTCCCCTCTTTTTAGTCTGTTTTCCTAAAGAAATAGAGCTTATAATATTAGTCTTCTGTCTTCACTTTTGTCCTTTTCCCATACATGATTTTGGAAAAAAAAAGCTTAAAATGAAGCATGCCATCAATCATAAGGCATAATCTGTAGCAAAACAAGTTTCATTAACTTTAAAGATGGCTGAGTTACTGAATTTCTTTTTATGTTCATAGATTCATACAGTAACAAAATTGGAAAAATCCTCTAGAGGTCATCTAGTTCAGCCTTCTTCTGGTAACACGTCCAACTAGGTCTGGCTCCTCAGGGCCGTAAACAGTTGAGGTCTGCATATCTCCAAAAATTGACATATTCCCCCACCTCTGTGGGTCCCTGCCCTAGTGTTTGACTATCTTCAAGGTGATTTTTTTTTTTTTTCCTTTTATCTAGTTGAGATTTCCTGTGTTGCAACTCGTATCTGTTGCCTTTCATTGTGGATATCCTAGACTGCGTGCAGCTGTAGCACAGAGGAAAGTTTAATTGCTGCTAGTACTTTGTGTGACCCAGAGTTTCTATGAAACAGAGCACAGAGCCTCCATTAAGTTCCTCTTTTCCTCAGATAAATATATATAAAAAAAATTATCACAATTTTTGTATAATCTGCCTGGATGCATTTCTGTCCAACCTGCTGTAGGTGAACCTGCTTTGGCAGGGGGGTTGGACTAGATGATCTCCAAAGGTCCCTTCAAACCCCTACCATTCTATGATTCTGTGATTGTTTAAGACAAAAAGGTTTACTACGCAGTATTTTCTCTGGAGAAATATTATTTTCTTACCAATCAATCCTTGCTTCAGTATGAGAAGATTCTACCAAGAAAAATCCAGACTGAAGTTGTTTTAAGGGGTGTTTTTAATGAAAGCAATCCCATTTCCCTCTCCAGGAAGGATGGTCACTGCTGTCACTTACAAAGAGCAATTAAGTCCTACTGATCCAGTGAGATATACAGTGAATATCAGCCTTTAACAATATCAGCTAAGGTATCAAACCAGCTAACAGTATGGGTAATTCAGAGGCACACAAGAAACAGAAAGAAATCCTTATTATGTCCTTTCCTGAAAGCTTTTAATAGCTGCATGGTGGAAGTGAATATACATGTTTCCTGGATCTAAATTCTAAGATCTATTATGAGACTAAAGTATGCATATTTTCTCATGTGTGGTTGAAAACTATAGGTATCATATACAATGCAATTGCTATTGCATCTTTTTTTAAAAAAAGATTTGCAAAATTTTCAATTCTATAAGTTCTATAATACTTTCATTGAGTCTATAGATCAATTCTCAATCAATCTCATATGTTTGTATGAGCCTAAGTATGTTCTCTCACTTTCTTTTGACTTCCATGCGTACTTTTTAAGTAGTGCCTCATTTCTATAAGAGTCACACAGTACCGAGGGCCTGTTTTTCTATTAGCAGTGCAGGCAGGCAGATCACGATGGTCCACTTTCTGTTATGCAGTCCAGGAAAAATCATACCCTTTATTCTTTGGCTTACAGGTTCTCACAAATTTGTTCAGTATACTTTATCATCCCAAGAAAAAGAAGCGAAAGAGGCCACCTAACTGCTTCTAGACATCAAATTTGAGTATTAGATGTCAACTCTTCAGTATCAAATAAGAAAGGGTTTCCAGTGGGAAAGAGATAAGAGATTTAAATCTAGTCTTAGGTCTGCCATGACTCTGTAATCATGTTATATGAGCATCTTGATTCTATGCCATTTTGAAAACTATCTATTATTGCTGGTAAACAAACATGAATTTGCAGACTTCAAATTGATTGTTTCTTCCCACTTTTATCTGAGGAAAAGTTATGTTAACTATATACAATCTTGTCAGATATTACTTCAAAGGACTTGAACTTACAGAAGAACAAGATGACTAATTTGCTTTGAAAGAAAATTAGCTAACAGTTTCTATCAATTACCAGCAGATAGTTGCAAACTCTTTAAGAAAAAAAAATAATGCAATATCTAACGAGATCTTTTGGGTTGCAATTGCTTTGGAATTATCACACAGTCTTAATCCATAGCACCAGGCAAATCCAGATAGCTCAGCAAAGGCAAACACCACACAGAAAATTCTCCAAATTGTGTTTCTGATTAGTTTCTTGTTTTGATATTGGATCTGCCACCTCTCCCGGCTTTGTACTTCTGAAAGAAGGAAAGAATAGGAAAGCTTAAAAAAGGACATTCATGGACGAATGAGTTTGTCATAGCACCCTGTCTTCTAACTTGCCTGCATTTTATTCCTTCTGTTTTCGCTATCCATATCCATTTACTTTTGTCTGTTCTTTGGGCAAACAGGAATAAACGTACCACATTTTAAAATCCAGGTGGGGATTTGTTGCTATAGGGGAATATGTTGCTATATTTCTGTTTGCTATCTTAATTCTGTGTTTCCTAGGAGTTACTTGGGATTTTTTGTTTTTACTTGGGGAAAAGAAACATTTATTCTATTTGTCAAGTAGATAATATCGTTACCTGGTTGAACACTTCAGCTGCATTGTAAAGTTTAGAAGTACTGTTCTATGGGCATATTTTAATCAACTTTCACCTCTTTATTATCAGCGTAAGAATGCCATCAGAAAGCTTAGGCACTCATGCTTTTGCAGAGTTTGAACCAGCATTTTCATTTTTAATTTATCTTACTTAGACATGTAACCGGAAAAAAATCTTGAATTTAGTACTTTCCAAGTCACCCCTACTGGATCACTTTTTTGTATGTTGCAACTCAAAGTAAAGTGATTATCATCTTAGTTATGATATTCTATGATATTATATTCTTTTGGCAATAAAACTAAAATAAGAATGATTCATACCCCCTTTGGAACTATTATTTCAAGCTATTTATAGGTTCAAGAAGACATCATTGCTTATGTCTTGGTGGTTGTATTCAGAACCATAACATTGCATTTTTCAGGAGGTGAGTTTCACACCATCTAACTTCAGGTGTGTAAGTGCCTAAATTAGGAATCAGTGAGGTCTCAAGAAAGTGTTTCTGAATATTTGTTAGTAATTTCTCTCTCTCTGCTGAAAATATGAGCAGCTAAGGTCTTGTCTTAAGAGTCTTAGTTAAATGCTAAAGGTAGATGGTGTGAATGCCTCTTTATAATAAATAAATAAATAAATAAATTACACTTGCTCACATTACCTAGAAGCCTTTAAAAATTATTAAAATGTTTTACAGAAGTATAGGTTTGTTCTTCAGAACTTCAGCCACAAATGCCTGAGTTTATAAGCCAGTCTTCGCTGTAAGATTGTACTTTTTTCTTTTTACGTAGAATATAAGAAGTTCATTCTTCATCTGAAATTTTAATTCTCTAAATGTACAAATGCTGAGGTAAAACAAACAGATAGTTTTTCTTCAGATTAGTTCAATGGTTAGATACTTCTCTATGCACTTTCTTTCTTTCTTTCCTTCTTTCTTTCTTACAGCACAGCAGTTAAATTATTACTGAAAATTTACAGGCTCCATTTTCCCTAAATAATCGAATAAAGCAAATTAAATAAACCAGAAAAAAGCAGAAATATGCCTGGCAGACAGCTAGCTTACTAGTTTTCTTGTATAATTGAATAATATTTATCAAATAAGCTTTGTATATACGGAAAAAAACCAAGAAACATTATAGACTGTTAAAATACTTATGCCTGTTTTTCATTAGTTATCTACTGTCTAGAAAAGGTAAATGGTGTGCATTAGCACTTCGAGAAGAAAACAAGCAATTTCATAAACATTTCTGTAATAAACACTTGTATAGGGGGTATATTTTGCTATCTTGATAAAAACAGGAATAATTATGCTTATTCTGTTTCCAGTTTATTTTTCTCTATATGACCTAGGTATCATTAATACATCTTTGTGAAAAGAATTGGTATCAGTAGCTGCAGAACCTAGTACGACCCACATGATACAATTTAACAAATAAATGTAAGAGCATGGGTAGCCAAAAGGCCTGCCTCCCCTATTGGGTGAAGATACGCACACATGCATAAAAATAGACCCTTGCTTTCCCGTCTGTCATTTGCTAATCAAAATGGCTTTCTCTAGTCCTTGAACGTTAGTCAATACAGACCCTGGTGAAGGTTAAAAGGAAGTGTTTCATAATCAAAGCCCTAATACAATACTGGAAAACATTTTGACGGATGTCTCTGCTGCAAGATGATATTGCGTGGGAAGGAGAGTGATTTCCCAATAGGAGGTTTTAAATTACTGAGGGTTTTAAAAATTGTATCTGGTAATTTGAACGAGGAACAACAGTAGCTGAGCAAAGGTAGATTCGGGAGGAAAAAAAAAAAAGGAAAAAAAATGTCTTTTTACTAGTTGACATCTCTCTAGGCTAAGGAAAATACATTTAAAAATCTCCTTTGTCAAAATATGTGGAAAAAAATGGGGGTAGGATTTAGTTCTCCTACCTACTTCTAGGCAGCTGCATATGAGCTAGTCAGTGATATTAGCTCTGCTAGAGTTAAGAGACCTCTTCAATACAGCCATTGGAAATTATAGTGCAAATACATCTAACTGTAGATAACTGTGTACTTTAAGTTGAGATAGGTCACTTTCTGGACTCCATTGACTGGCTGTCTTTCAACTATAATGGCAGCTTGAACGACTTGTTCTTATGCAAACACCTACACTATGGACGTGGAAAGGTAGTTACATATCAAGTGGTCAAAATTATATCTTGCAATGTGCTGAATCTAGTTACTTTATGGAAAAATAGAATAAAATGCTTGTTTATAAGGGGAGGCCTTTTGTGCTTCATCAGCTTTCAGTTATCTACTCTGACTTGTTTTCACCTTTATAGGTGTACTGGTTTCAGCTGGGATAGATTTAATTTTCTTCATAGCAGCTCATATGGTTGATAACACACCAACTTTTCAGCTGTTGCTGAAGAGTGGTTGCACAGTACCAAGGCTTCCTCTATTTCTCCTGTTGCCTCGTGGGGGTGTACAAGAAGTCAGGAGGGGACACAGCTGGCAGAGATGTCCCCAGCTTTAATCTATGTTCAATGTATTTCAATATCCTTAATATCTGACTGGTGTGGCAGACCACCTGCACCAGCTTCATTAATGACTTTGTTTCATGATTTTGTTTGAGTTTGATTAGTTCGTGTAAACATAGCCACCTTTAAAAAAAATTCTGCTGGTAATTGATATTCTGGTCCTGTATATTGCCCTATTGGTAATATACTTACCCTTGTACGTAGAATTAGTACAGCAGACAACTGCTATACGAAATACACTCTATATGATTTTGTTTAAATAGGCATTTATTCTCACTGATGAATTCAAGACTGAGGTGAAATTGGACTTCAGCTGACTGTGGAGGAAGATGATGCATGAGAGATGATGAAATAAGAAATCTGAAAAGGGTATTTCCACAATTTAGCTTATAATCTTTCAAGTTTTGTGTATTAACGTTAAAACAGTCCCTAGAGTCCCACTGGCAAAGAGCTGGTAAGGACTTGCTGAAATGCTTGGTATTTTAAGAGCTAAACTGGGAGCAGAAGTGGTTCAAAGATTTCATTGTATAGTGTGCGGAAAAAATGCAAATGCTTTTGCTGCCTTATTTGTCTTCTGAATGTATTGAAGAACTTTCTTTGACCTTGCGGCAAGGTAAGAATGAGACACGCATTTTTCATTTGCTCCCCTCCTGAGATTCAAAACTGAGATGCCTCAGTTTTGAATTCGGTCACTCCAGGTTTTCACTGGGAAAAATAAACACTTCAAGAAGAGGAACAGAACAGAAGAATGATCACTGTCCCATCTGTTAAATGGCATCTATGCCTTTGATTTGACACTGTGAGTGATCATTTTTTCCTTATTTTATTCATTTACCATGCAAGTTGACTGAGACTGCAACAATAAGTAATACCTTTGCAAAGTAATTCTGAAGAATGTTACTGTTGATTAAATCCTATTTCTGTTACACATTTCAACCTGGAGAAAACTGGCTTGTTAACAAAAAAAACCTAACCATGAAGTTGACAAGCCTCATTTTGTGTTGTCCTAAGGTTTGATTGAATTGTTTCAATTCATTAATATTATTTTCAAATTTCAAAGTACACTCGCTAAAATGTGATGTTTCTCTCTTTCACTTGTAACTCAGGTATGAAAAAATCAGCTAATGAAAAAAAAAAAAAGCTGGAAGATTCATTGACTGCATAAACCAGCACAACTTGCCATGTATTATAGCTGGTTTCTTTTATTGCAAAGGTCTTATAGATACTGTGTGCATAATACTAGTAATTACTGCAGTATTTGAAGACAGAAAAAACCTCACCCTTTGAAGTGGCAGTTCTGCTTTTTTCTGATCTGACCCTCAGATATTAGAAATAGCCAGATCATTTTCTTTTCCATGGTTTCTGTCACCACAGAGATCTTGCCCTTGGTTTCAGAAATTGTTACCGTATCTGTAGAGAGCATCACATTTTTCTGTCAGTTATCACAGTATGGCCTACAGTTAGAAAATGACATTCATAGTTTATCTAAATGGAATTTACTCAATTTGTGTATATTTATGGTTAGCTTGCTTATTTTATTTGCATTTTATTCCTGCATTAACTCCTATTTGAAGAATGTATGTGATATTTAGGGAAATTTTAATGCTTTGAAAGTCATTTCAATATTTAGAGGTGTCTAAAATATTTTTTATTAGACTTCTGTAAATGAAGACCTTTAAAATGCAATTGGTGTCAACCATGAAGCCTTGTGAGTCATTCTGGGCTATTAAGAAGGAGACTCATCTTTTCTCAGGACAGCATTTTTAAAACAAAGTACTAATTCGTAGACTATTCAGAAAACATTAAATAGTAAAATAGTCCCCTCATCGGCAAAATAATTGCACTGTAAGCAATATGAATTACATTTGTTTGTGTGCACTTCCATGTATCCTTATCGTTCTGTTTTCTAGATACTGTTCTATTGCTCAGTCTGGTCTCTTGGATATTCTCCATATTGAATTTTGCTGAAATAGTTCTCACCCTTTGCCTTTTTCTTTCTCTTATTTATTCTGAACTCTTCCCTCTCCACTCCCCAACCCCACTCTGACAATTAAACTGTTCATAAAGCTTGAGGGAATTGAGCTTGGCTTAAGACTGTGTTAACACTGGTTAGGGGTGGGGGATGTGGAACTATTGTCCCAGTCATACATCAGTTCTTTTTAAATAAACATTACCCTTACACCAAAGGCAGTATGTGGAGCTGTTAAGCACCAAGCTTCCTTATTAAGCAGTGTTTAAATATTTTTTAAATTTTAAGAAAAGTACACCCTTAAATTTAGGGTTCTAGCTCTGTATTTGAATACCTTAATATATTTTATTTGATTACCTGTAAATTCTAATTAGCCTCTTCTGCAGCCATTTGCCTGTAATATTAAGTCTTCAAAAACATGTCATTCCTCTTATTTGTGGTTCTGTATTTAGTTGGGTTCAGACTAAGGAAATCCAAACCTTCAACATGTATCCAACCTTATTTAGGAAACTTCTCCAAGCAGTTTTCCCCTGTAACACTGGTCAGCATTTATAATTCCTGTAATTGAAAACTGCTACAGTCAGATCTAAGCAAAAATATACGATTGCTGTTCCTTCCCTAAAAAAGGCTTTGGAAGGAAAGCCATCATAAGAATCTCCCATTCTTCCTCACTTTCCCCTCCTGCAGAGATTTTTAGAAGGCAAATCAGGTGGGGATACAGTTCCCTGTGTAGTTATATGTTATAAATTGCATTCACTGGTGTTGCTTTTTCAACCATGACATTTGCTTTGATGTAGCACATGCATAAAAGCACATCATTTCATAATATATCTTTGTTAGGCTATTGACAACCATATCTGAGTAGGAACTGCATAGGAAAATTGGGCTGAACTACAATTACTCAGGCTGGCCTTTGAATGCGACACAGAAATCCGTGGTGTATTCGTGTGATGAGCATTATGAGACGCTGATGGGTGCAGGCACACAGAGAACAGCTGCAACATCAGCGATTCATCTTTAGGTGTCTGCTCTGCGCTTACCCACTCTCTAACAGGCAGCCAGGCTGAAGCTTTCTTACCTGAGCAGTGGGTGTGAGGTGTGAAGCTATGCCTCTACACGTACCCTGAATACAGCCACTGCACAGGATAGGTGGTCCTGGGCTCCCTCCAGTCATTCTGCTGTATTGCAGAATCAATCATAGAATCATAGAATGTGTTGGGTTGGAAGGGACCTTTAAAGGCCATCTAGTCCAACCCCCCTGCAGTAAGCAGGGACATCTTTAACTAGATCAGGTTGCTCAGAGCGTCATCAAGCCTGGCCTTGAATGTCTCCAGGAATGGGGCGTCCACCACCTCTCTGGGCAACCTGTTCCAGTGTCTCCCCACCCTCATTGTGAAGAACTTATTCCTAATGTCTAATCTAAACCTGCCCTGCTCTAGTTTAAAACCATTGCCCCTCATCCTATCGCTACATGCCCTTGCAAACAGTCCCTTTCCCTTAAAACTGCCTTTGCCATACATCTTTTATTCTTACCATTTTTTCTCCGGTAAGATTGACAGTGAGTCTCTAGTTCCTATCTTCCATGCCAGTTTTCTCTTACTCTATCATTTTTTGCGAGATATATTTCATTTTCCACTTTTCCTTTTCTTTAAATTTTAATTCTGTGTTTTGCTTTCTGACTTTTCGATTTCCTATATATATCTTCAAACTTCGACTATTCTGTTATGGGCATATTCCTATCACAGACATTCATTTTTACTCTTTGTATTGTGTAAGTGAGGATTTGGATTCAGATCCCTTTCAGGTGCTCTAAATCCGAGGAAATTAAAACCTCTTTGGTACATATCCAGAAATACCTTTTTGAGAAATATCTTGGGATGCAAAAGTCAACAATTCTTGGCACCCGTACTGAACCCTTCTTCATTTTTATCCAACTTCCTGCAACTTGTAACCCAAACCAGGCTGATATTCCTCACTGCTATGAGTTGTGAGACGCAATATTGTCCATCCACATTAGCCTGTAACAGATACCGGTGACACAGGTGATGGTTTACGACAAGTTCTCAATCTCCCTTTTCCATAAGTAAGCTTCATCAGAGAGAAAAATCCACAGTCCCGGTACTGTTCTGTGATGTATGTCTGCCATTCAGGTACATAAAAAGTAACAGATGACAGCTTTAAGGCTTAACTTTGTTATCTCCAGTCCCCGATATTGTTGCGCCTATTCCCAGATCTGTTCACACAGAAATGCAATTATTCCATCCCCAGTATCCTCCATTTCATGGTGTGCCTGTTGGATGGCTTATATAATTAGAGAAAATGTTTGTGGCTCTCATGCTGGGTTACTTGTATCTCATGATGAGTAGTTGCCTAGTGAAGGATCAGCTGTGATTATTTCCTTTCTATTGATGGCTAGTTGGTGTTTATTCCCCCTTCAACCCTAATTTTTTTAGAAGTCTGGTGAGACTCTTTCCTCCAGCTGGAGACCCTGTGTGATGTATATCTGATTTTCAGTGCCACCCCCACCCCCCAGGACAGTTCATAAATGCTTAGCATCTTAATTGCTGCTATAGCTTTTAACTAGCATTTATGATTAACCTCTTTTAGCAGAACTGGGTCCACAGAACCAGGCAGTGAGTCCCCTGTCTTCATGTGTGATGACTACTTAGACACCAAAGGGCCTGGCTACCTCTATTCTGGTTCTGTAAAACTGGTAAACAGGCTGTGTCCATTGCCTTTCAGTAGATACTAAATACGTAGTTCTTGAAATAGTTTATAAAAAAAGTGTAGTTCCATCACCTGGCTTCAGGATGAAACTGGAGTATGTTGGGCTCAGATAATTCTTCAGAAAAAAACAAATGTGGATGCTAGTGCTACTCCTTTTTCTTTTTTTTTTTTTTTTTCAAAAGAGGTTGCCAGAATCTGGCAGGTTACCATTCCTGACTTCAAGATGTTACAGGTGGCTTCCTACATTCCTCTCTTCCCTCTGTCCTTCCTTCTTGCCTCCCTTCCTTTTCCTCAGCTGATTCCAGCACTTTCCAGACTGCAGGTTAGATCCTGACCCGTTCTTCTTTTTTGTTTAGCTATCATCTGTTATTACACCTGCTCTTGGCAGCGTATTTCCTTCCCAGCCACAGCTGAATATTTTCCTTTTATTCTCTAGTAATGTCTTAAAGAATTACAGACATTTTAATGAATGATGCCAAGTTTCCTAGAAGTGGTTTTTATTTATGATTACACTTTCACTTACTCAAAGTTACACAGTATGTATAAATGCAATAGAAAAAAAAGAGGGCCAATAATTTAATTAACAGGAATATTAATTTTTTTTGATGTGCCGAATGCAGGATGGATATAAAAAAATAGGTCTGCCTAGTCCTTAATCCTCAAAAGTGCCTCCTACTCCCCAGAAACATAGCTTCTAGAAAAAGGGATAGAATACTTAAATAAAATTTTTTGGAAATTCTTTCCACTACTCCGTGGTTCATCTTCATAAACTACAGCTATTCCTATGACCTAGGTAAATATTAATTATAGCAGAATATCAGGGTAATCTCTGTAAAAATGTTTGGCAATTTAGCATATCAGAAAAATAAAGAAATACTTCATGTCAATTGAACATCAATATGTAATACTTCTATTGTAGTTGCATCACATAGATGGAAATGAAAAAAGTATTTTTAAGAGGAAAAATGTTTTATTGAATGAAAACATAGGTATTTGCACGTTAAAGGTGTGTGCACATTAATGCACACATTGAGAAAAGCAGAAAAAATATTGTGCAAATATCAGCCTTGTGTAAGTCTTGTTCAAATACAGAACTTGTCAATAGGAGAAAAAATAATGGTTCTTGCTGTGTGGTTTGCTATAAAGCCGGATTGTGTTATAAAGAAGTATATTGTAATATTTATTCCAAATTCTAATCAGTATTTAGAGTCTCAGAGAGGACATAAAGCATGGGGAAACTTTCTTAAGGGTAAGAAACAGTATGTTGAAAACAGCTTTTGTACCAGTTTATCCAAATTTTGTCACAGTTAACTTACTATCACAATATAGATTTAATCCAAGTAGCTATTAAACTCAAGCATAAGGAAAGGGTATGAAGTGTTAGCAAGCTCTAACTTTCAAACTAAAATATTCAACCTGATCAAAACAATATTGCTTAGTCTATGGGGGAAGCGGGGGGAACGCTGCGGTGATGCAAATTCGGCGTCACGGATTCACTGGGTTGCTCACACACAGTATTGTATCTTCATGGGTCATTAACATGCTGTAAATCCCTACGTAAATGAGATTGCTCTGAATAGTGGTATGGCACAAGAATAGGGGCGGGAGGGGTGGGGGGAGGAGAAGGAATGTTTTTCTGCGGGACAGAACTGTTTTATCCTCTCAGAGCTATTGTGGCAAGCTGCATTTCATCAGTTTGGGATGCTCACAGACAGTGAAGAACCTCTGTTGAAATGAATGTGCTGTTCCACATTTCTCGTCTCTGCCGCCAATGGCTGCCCTTTCCTACTAAAATGGCTTATACGCTACTGCGTCTGAAGTGCTGCTTCGTTCTCCTTTAGGCTTTGCTCTCAAAGAATATTGACAAAGTCCAGAACAAGATCAGAATTGCTCAGTGTCAATGCAATGGTATCCTCATTGCTTCTCAAAAAAAAAAAAAAAACCCACCAAAATAACAACAATGGAAAATTTACTGCCCATCAATGTTTGCTAATATAGGTGTGCCATTGCTAAATATGCTTTGCAATTTTTGTATCCTTCAGGATGCCAACATGGTATTATGTTTAAAACACAGGATTGTTTTCATTTTTGTAAGCAACAGGTAATTCAAAGAATTCGTGAATAATAAAAATTATTCTCTGCAGCCAGGAAGATAGAGCGTTTTCTCTGCAAACTCATCCTTGTCTCCCAACTATTTTAGTGGTGTTCTCACAGAACGATGCTGTGATCCCAGTCTTTGACAAGCACCGTGACCTTTCAGGCAATACCGCACACTGTGTGCACCTAGAGGAAAGAAGCTTTAAAATTGTGACCTTAATGAACAACAAAAAAATCCTCCTCCCGACCCCACCCCCCCAAACGAACGTAAAATAAATGAAGCAGCTAACAAGCCGGACACAAGTTGCCAAATTCTATCATTTTTTGAAATCCTAAGATTTCCCTTGGGTCATTGCTGTGTGTATATATATGTATATACACCTCTACCCTTTAACACATTTGTACTTATTGCTAGAGAGCTCCACAGCATAATCTTCCACAGAGAAGTAAGAAGGGAGCCTCCGTTCTGAGTGGAAACATACTCATCCTGGGAATAAGTTGTGACAGTCTGCCACAAGCGATCGTTGCTCCAGAAAGAAGCAAAAAAGTTCATTATGTGCCAAGAAGAAACTGGAGCATGGGCAGATGACCAACAAAATGCAGTATGAGATTAAACACATCACAAAGCTGAACATTCACATAACCATTTAATAATATAAATTACTTTCTTGTGTTTATTTTTGGGCAACGTATATGAATTATGCTTGCAGTCTATCTTCTTCTTCTGTTGATTCTGTTCCTGGGGCTACTTTACGTTGCCTGCTAGGAAGACTGTACACTTCAAACCTACGGACTGTGTTTTCAGCAGTTTCAACTCTTAGTAACCTGGGCATTCTGGAAGTGCAGAGCACGTTGTCTAGACAACTATAACTCTCTATTTGCAAAGCTTTTGAATGCTGAATGCATTCAGATAAGTCAAAAACAGATGTACAACTAGAAGAGAATTAAGGGTTTGTTGCTTTTCAGGGAGTTCATGCATGCTGGAGACTTCTGCTTGAATCAAATAATGTGTGGAAAGTGATATTAAGGTCATGGAGAAAGAAGATCAGCTATTTTTCAACTGAGGTAAGTTTGAAAAGACTGTTCGAAGTGCATTTTAAGCAATTCACGTTCTATCATTGACGACTATTGCCAAAGGTAGGCTTGAAGGCTAGATCCTTCAGGCTGAGGATCAACCAGGCTGCTCAGTGCAATGGCTTACAACCAAGGGTAGCAGTATACACTGCCAGTATGCTCTACCAGCAAAATTATTCTTCTGTGGACGCAGGTATACCAGCACAGTTAAACCTTCATCCCAGTATAATAAAGCCATCTACATTGCTGAAAAGGAACTTAGGCTGGTAAAACCAGTGTTGTCAGAAGTCGGTGGAAATTTTGAGTTGCAGCTGTCCTGGACCTGAAGGACAGACATGGGACACTGCACACAGCTGATGCAGTGGAAAACAGTGACATAACGTGAGCCTGTGCTTTCAGGGAATCACAGAATGGCAGAGGTTGGAAGGGACCTTCGGAGATCATCCAGTCCAACCCCCCTGCCAGAGCAGGTTCACCCAGAGCAGGCTGCACAGGAACACATCCAGGCTGGTTTTGAGGAGACTAGAGGAGAGTCCACAACCTCTCTGGGCAACCTGTTCCAGTGCTCTGCCACCCTCATTTTAAGGACAGTCCACAGGAGGTTTGCAGACACAGGGAAACCAAAGTGTTAAGTCACCCAACCTTCCTTACTCGACATCATGCTTACTAAAATCATTTAGCATTAAAGTTATTTAGAGGCCTGCAAGGCACATGTATTACCTTGAGGAGAAGGAGACTTCTAGAAGCAGCATACGTGCAGGAGACAGTGGCTCCTGAAGAGTTCCTCCACACCATTGCAGGATGAACCTTTGCCTGATAGAATTACAAAACGGTTTGGGTTGGAAGGGACCTCTAATGAATACCTAGCTCCAACCCCCCTACCATGGGTATGGACATCTTCCACCAGACCAGGTTGCTCAAAGCTCCATCCAACCTGACACTTCCCCATCTCTCTGCATCCTCTTCCAGTGTCTCACCAGCCTTAGCTGGTTGTGCCACCGAGGGCAAGCCAGCATTATCAGCCTTGCTGGTCTTTACTCACTCATTTTTCTATCCCACAGCAGGGACTGACCATGCCCTAGCAGCCTCTATATAGCAGAGTCCACAGCTGATTGTGTGATGTGGCCTTGCCATAGGAGCCCACAGAACACAAGCCACAGACTGGCCACTTCCCCTAGCAGTACAGCTTCTACAGGAGCTACGGATGAACAAAAAGAGAAGAATAACAACAGAACAGAAGTCAACAACTGCAAAGGACTCTCTCATTCTTTAAGACTCCTCAAATTTCAGTTTTGAACAGTGGATATCTTGTCCGAAACAAGATTTGCAACGGATGGCTTAAAAGAAAAATTGCAAATAGTTATTGTAAAACATGGAGAATATGACTCCCGATTCAAGCTCAAATTATCTACGGACTTAAAATATAAGAAAGGTAAGCTTTGTCTTTTGAATCTATTACCTTTTGAATGAAGAACTGACAATTTATGGTATTAATATAGACTTAGGAGAAACCCACAAAGAAAAAAAAAAAAACAACCCTATTTTGAATTCTTGTTTCCAAAACATCAACATGATTTTGACATTACTGCAGCAATAGCTTTGTGGGCCAGCGCGGTGGTGCAAGTGAAATCAGCCCATAGTTGCAGCTCTGTTTCACTTGCTACAGCACTTCTGAGTAAATTTACTCGCACAGTGTCTCTTTTTGCATTTTGCTAATGAAATTATGCACGTTCAACCCTTTGAAGATTATATTCTCATATGCAAATTTGTAGGAAAAATTGATACCCGTGCCACAGATCAACAAACATTTCCATATGATGAAAAAGGAGAAGATAAGTTCTGTGTTTCTTGTGCAGTTTGGCTTATGGGCTGGGTTTTTTTTCTCGGGAACTTTAGCCTTATTTTTGCTGTACACCTTCACAAGACTTTTTTTGCATTGCTACCACCTAATGGTCATAATGTCTTGCCTTAACTCTAATGGTAGTAATTTTGTCTCACTCGTGTCCAGCTTTCAGACAGAAATCATACAATAGCTTTTGTCTTTTTATCAAAAAATAAAATAGTAGTAAAATACTAAAATTACTGCCAGACTTTCATCACCCATTTTTTTCTATTTGCATGGTAGTCTTTTTTCCCCTCAGTGTTCCTGAATTTCTAATGATAAGAGGGTTATGATTAATTTGCAGCTAGAATAACCCTTTTGTAAATGCACAGTACTCAATAAATGAACAAGCTGCTTACAGTAATTAAGGTAATGTCATCCTGTGCTCAAATTGCTTGTGCTAATAAAGCTAATTGACAACAGCAAGCATTAACTGTGATTAGTCATATGCATCTAATGTCATCACCAGTGCCTATAATTTTCTACATAGAGGGAATTTCACATCTGTTTTAAATCACTTGTCTGTTGTCTGCATTGGTGTTCTTTCCTATATTATTGTATCAAAGATTCTTTCGCTACAATAGATGATAGAAAAGTTGGTTTTCAAACAAGAACTGCATAGTAGAGAACAAGATATGAAACATTTCCAAGTCACTTATTCCAAAATAAGGGTTTGATTTCAGCCTAATTAATAAATTTGCATTTCCCTTCTTTTTCATACAGTCTGATATCCCCTTCGACAGGATGTAGGTTATTTATATTAGACCACAAGCTGTATTTCGCAGTAAAAAAGATGAGTCAAAAGATCCATTTTGTATTTGGTTTGGAAAGTTGCAAGAAATTGTGATCAGGAAGACGAACTTTCCAGGCTTTTGCACCATTTATTATAGACAAAAACTTATCTGGAAGTAGAACAGTAATAATTTGCTGTCTCAATCCAAAAGGGACGATGTTAAGTTACCAAGAATCAGGTGGCTGAATATGCAGCTTTAGAGACCAAACTTTACTACTTACTTACTTTTTTTGCAGGAGTCTTTTTTTTTCCTATTTGAAGATTGCCTTCTCCCTTCAGTTGTCTAACAGCTAACCAATAATTTCTACAAGTGTTTTTCATAAGTTACATTTACCAGACCTCTCTAATTCACAGAGCTTTCTGTGTTCTCCGTCCAAATGGGTACATTTTTCTGAAAATGCAAAGGCGTTCTCAAGCCTCCAGCTGAGGCTTTTTGCTGGATGAAGTAACTAGTTCACGTTACCCTGTTTGCTGCACTTCTCAGTTTGCTTTTATGCAGCTGCTTGGAATTACTGATTTATGTTTAGCTGGTGTTTGGCCTTATGCCTCACAGCTTCATTGACTACGTAAGAACGCAGAGCTATCAGATCATCTCCGGATCAGTAAAGGCAAATCAACTGATCTCAACTTATGCTGAGACATACATAGATACAAGTAAAGGGAACAAGCTGGCCTTTGAACAGCTTTGGTGATCCTTTTTTGTTTTACAGCAATATTTAGCTGGCTTTCTCCATTTCAGATTTCAGGTGTATGTCCATCAGCCAAAAAGTTACCCAGTTGCTTGTGTTTTTTTATTTTTTTTTTTTTTTTAAATCCCATTTCAGAGTATGATCAGGTCATGACATTTGCTCATCATGCTTAATTTTCTCAGACTAAGTTCCAGATCTACTCATAAAAATCCTCATAATTTTGGAATTTGCTATGGTATTACTCATATGAATTATACACATCACTATGACCCGCCCCTGTGGTTAATGGGACATGGATGTCAATACCTGCATTCTTCCATAGAAGAGTCTTAAGTTTCACAACATAATTTAACTGTACAGATTAAAAACAGGCTGATCCTTACCAGTATCAAAACATAAAATTCTTAATCAGATCCACTTTCTTGGATTCTTTTTTGCCTATATAGACCACAAACGGTTTTGGTTTGTTGGGTTGTCAGTTTTTTTTCTTTTTTTTTTGAGACATCCAGTAGAAATCAAAGATACAAACCTGAAATAATATCTAGAACTCCAGGTATTAACCTTCATTTTATCAGCTGACAACACAAATTTCACAATAACTTATTCAAAAGATCCGAGTGACTTGTTTGCGAGCTCAGAGGATAGTGATCGTATTGGCTCACTTTTACCTGTGCTTCTAGATTTCAGAAAATATTCTTTAACTTTTCGACGGCTTAGTTGGCAAAATCTTCCCATTACTGAGATGCCAGAGTGGTCCGAATAGACTCTGGAGATTTTAAATTTTTGACAGCTTGGATAACTGTGTAGGTACCCAACTCCTTTTTAGTGGCAGCAGTACTTGTGTTTGTAAGAAACCATCATCCTGTTTGCTTGGGCACGTAAAAATCAGTTATCCACCTCTGTTAAACCTCTGGAAAAAAAAAAACAAACCAAAGCCCCAAGCTTTTACTTGTGTATACCCAAGAATACCATGTTTTTAAAGCTCATCACCACCACTAAAAACCAGTTCACCCTTTCTATCCAATATGGTGAACTCAGATGCTTACAAACCCTTCCCAGGGAGCACAGTCAGGACTCCTAGTCTTGTGGATGACTGGGCATAGCAGCTTTGCAAGAACGTGTTACAACTCAAGACTTCAGGACCCAGGTTTAGATGCTCTTTCGTCTCAGTTACAGGAATACACTATAGCTCCATGGTCAGGGCAGCCAGCAGGAGGATAATTTCCTGCCATAAGACTCACAGAGAATATTTCTGAGAAGATGGAAGACAGTGGGCATGATGAAATATGGTGCAACCACAGAGAAAAGAAAAGAAAAAGGAAAAAAGATACTGAGACCTCATGGACTGATTATGAGAAGCAGCCATTTAGCTTGTAACCAAAGGAGGGAGAGGAATGAAAGGAAAAAAGAAAAACCACGAAGTTGCTTGTGTTTGGCCTCAGGGATTTTGCATGGAGACTCTGCAGCAGGCAGTACAGCGACGTTCAGATTGATGTATTTGCCTCCAAGAGGTTCACGCAAGGGAGACACCCTCTGGCAGAAGTGCTGCCTATGAAGGGCAGAACAGAGAATAACTGTTCTCAGTACAAGATAAACGCTACTTCGTACTAGAGGAATGGAAAATCATAAACATAGGGCCTTTTTTTTTTTTTTAAGGTGTTTTTAAGGAGACCAAGCTAATAACAAGCAAGCATAGATTGTAGTAAGGAATAAAATTAGAAAATAAGTAGATAAATATCTTTTTGGCAAACACGTAAAGCTAAAGGGAAGTTGTGCCTCACCAATCTATGAGATACAGTGTTACAAATGAGGTTGTGCCCTGGGAAGCTAATCCTAGTAACAGAAATGGAACATACTTTTAAATTCAGGTTTTTTAAATGATTGATCAGAATTGATGTGCATCTGATGACTTCATTGGTATGGTGCTACTTGAAGAAGTCATAGGATAATTACTTAATTCCTTAGCATTTTTCTTGTCACTGCTTCTTCACGTTACCCTTCCCAGTTTGAAGTTCTTTTTGTCATGTAAAAGCTTTATGGTTCTTGCCCTCACTTTGGGTTTTACATCCTACAGAGTTATCGCTTACTGGTCTAATGGCTAACTAGAGCAGTAACGGGCAAGATGACCTGCCCAAGAAATACATACAAACGTTGCTACTGATGTAACTGCTGTCTAATGTCAAGGAATATCACTTAAATTTTATTTGTCTTTACTGTTCTTTTGACCAGGAAGCAAGAAATTTGCAAGTATAACTATGAAGCTGGTCTTTCTCTCACCTTCCCCATCATAGATACAAAGTCAGTCTGTCATCAAAAGGCTAATGGAATGGGCATAAGGAGTATATTAGGGAAAGAAAATCCAAATAATTTTTTATAAAGGACTACCTGCATCCTTCAATTTTATTTAATGTAACTATCGGGCTACGTGAGCCAGCTATTTCCCTGGGCACTCCTGATAATCACTGGAGAGGCATGTTCCTCTAGAGGAACACGCTGGTTCTACCTCGGGAATGCTGCCTCCTCAAATGTTAAAAAACCAATTAAGTCATTTCTTTCAGACTCAATAAATATGAGAAGGTATTAATACATGGGCACAGTCAATCTAAGTTTTAGATGTTAAAAATGCAAGCCAGTCTTACATCAATTAATAATGCTAGTCTTACATCAACAACACAATACCAGTCATTTACAAAAAAAGAGTCTTATCCTGGTCATCATTCAAATGCATTTTCTACAGCAAATGTTTCACAACACAAAAGAGCCCAATTTTGACTAAATCTCAGTTTAATGATTTGTTAGTTTTTATTTTAAGTGCCCAGAGAGCATTACAAATTCCCTGACAGAATTCCAATATTACAGTCAAGATCACTGATTTTTGTTTTTATGGGGTTTTTCCACCTTTTTTTTTTTTAAATATGGAGTTGAAATCCACACTGGTAAGATGATTCTGGTGTACTTCGTTAAGAATTCAAAAATTTTCTTGTAAGATAAAATTGTTGAGCTTTTCGTTCCTTGTTCTCTCATGGCCACAACAGTCAGATTTATATAGTGCTTACGGTGTGACGGATGATACGCGTAACCGAGGGGTCTTATTATGCTGTTTCTTAGCTGTGCTCAAACCTATGAAAAGGGGGCATTTTCTCCCTGTGATGTTTTTGAAAGGGCAGCTATGCCTTTTAACATCCCATTAACAGCCGTTTGAGAACATGCCACTGCTACTGATTCTCTCAAGTCATACACAGTTGTAAAACTTGATGAAAATAGAAGCTGTACTCTCAAACCCATTTAAGTATTTTTTTTTATTTAACACCTGTAATCTATTACAAACAAGTTTGTATCTTTAAACTGAACAAATGTCTTCCTTTAAGGATACTGACAGTAGTAAAATGTATTATAGGAAATACTTTAGAATCTTTGAAATCCTTCCAAAAGAGGACAGAAACGCACAGTGGAAAACAACAAATGACATGGGACGAATGGTCGTGTTTTCCCTTCTGGTTACAAAGCCACATGGCTGCGCTGCTCAGAAGGTTCTTGAAGTGTTGGCTTCTACCAAAGGGAGACACTGAACTTCACCGATCCTCAACTTCCGCAGGGCATTGAGGACTCTACAAACTAACACTCACGCTGAGCACTGACAGCCAGAGGGGCTGGAAATCTGGGGGCTTTGTCACCCCTCAAGTGTTCTGCATCATCTTGGGCATCAGATCTCAAGAAAGCCTCTTCTCACTACCCAGATGTCCGCTCTTACTCCTCTTGCAGCAGAACAGGCTCCTTTTTCCTCCTTAAACAGGAAAGCTTCAGTGCCTCAGAGGAAAAATACATCCTATTTGGATTTTTACCATCTTGCCAGTTCTCAAGAAGTGGGCAAGGGGAGGGGGGAGAAATAGAACAAGAACTTAAGCGTAGATGATCTGGAGTTATGCTGTATATCACCAAGTTAAACGGAGCTATTCACACAGCATGCGATGGACCCAGAGCTTGAGCTGGTTTAGCGTGCTGAAGTGTCTTAGAGGGGCTGAAAAGAAAAAAAAAAACCCACCTAGGGAAACAAAGCTACAAGAAGTTTGAGTCTAAAGGCTCGGCAGCAGATGAGTTTTGCGTTGCTATGGGACTCCCAGTCAGTGAGTTTCACGTTGCTACGGGACTCCCAGTCAGTGCTTAGAAGTTAATTCTATTTCACATTACTACTAGAAATAAGCTAAGCTGTTCTGACCCACGTCCTCACTGTGCCAAGCAAAACAATTACCATTGCAGTAAACGTAGCGGTATCCAAGACAAAGGTGCGTAGGTGCGATGCATCATACTGTAGGTGTGGGGATGTACTTAAGTTTTGCTTTTGTAAAAATCTGATTTCAGAGGCAAGGCACTGCACTTGTACAAGTAGCCAGTAAGCTGAAGACTTAAGATGTAAAATCTTTTTTCTGCATCATTTAACTCTTCAGATATGGGACGAGAACAGCTTTTTCATTTCAGCTCGATCTAATGCCTTCATTTACATAATACATGCCACTTCTGAATTTTAGCCCTATTATCAGTTACAAACTGGACTACTAAAATGGTGTGCTTTTTTTTTTTGATTGCTACAAGGAAGTTACTTTATCCCGATCTCTTAAAAGCTGTCAATTAATAACACTAACGTTCACCAGACACAGGCAAATGACTGTCTCAAAGCAATAGCAACAGGAATGAAGAGAAATTCCAGTCTTTGTTACACCTCATTCAGCTTTAGACATACATGCTTTTATCTATCAGCCTTCACCTCTATTTAGCTTCTAACATCTATGAAAAAGGAACATTTACTTCATACACACCTATGTTTTGAGTACGTGGGTTTTGCAGTTCTAATCACAGCTCATTCTATCTTTGCACAGTCCCAAAACTTAGTTCTGTGAAATCTTCCATGAGCCACGAGGTAAAAGAATAGCAAATACAACACTGCCGGGATTCTGAACGCAGAGAAAGCAAGAGCTACTTGTATGGTAAAAGTAATTCAAAGCTGGAGTCCTTTACCTGTCACTCTATTTGTAATTGTCTTTTGAACACAGAAAAAAACCCCTCATCTCTAGCACTGTTCCTTTTCCTTAAGTTCTGCAAGAAATTACCCTGGTAAAGCTCTTACGCAGAAGAGATAATCTTTTATAATGAAGAGTATTAGGCAGTATTGACATAGATTCTGCTCTCTCCGTCACCTCTTTGAGTAAGAGCAGTTTGTTTCAAAGTTCAAGCACTACGCATGCAGTGTTCCATCAGGTCCTTGCAGTGTTCCATCTGGTCCTGCCACAGCCGCTCTAGAGGCTGCGATGGCAGCAGCAAAGCAGTGGAAGTAGTAAACTTCATTCTCAAGGGAGAAGCTGTAACTAATAGAAAAGCTTATACTTATCTTTGAGTTTCTAAAACATTCTTAGAGGTTTGTAGTGCACATCAAGGCCAAACGCTGTTTATTAAAAAAATAAAATAAAATATCATTCTTGCCACATTACCCTTTCTGCTCTGAGGTCAAAAGGGCTTTTTTTCTTCGAGAACATACAGCGGAGATTGTCAAAGGTAGCAGTATCCAAGCAGAGACACACTAGTTTGGATCAAAGCTGGAGCAAATCAAAAGTCCAGAGGCCATATTAAGTTCTACAGTTCTTATAGATAAGAGCCTGTGGAATACACCTTGACAATATATATGGTTGGGTGTTACTACAGTCTCAAAAATATTTATCTTAAAAATTCACTAATTACCCTTTCAAACATGACATATTGTTACATGCAGGCAAAGGCTCAATCTGCAGTCCTCACAGCAAGCCTAGACAGAAGAGTAAGTCTCTCAAGACAACTGATGTCAACAGAAAACTAATAACTGTCATTTTTGTCTAGCAGCAGCAACCGTTCGAATTTCTGAATCTTCACATTCCAAAGGGTCAGATTTCTGTACATAATCCTCAGCCCACACTGTCAGTGTAAGTTCTGAGCTTATATCGACAACTTACTCGGAGGATTCAGTTGCCGCGCATCCTGCTTCTTCCTCCTAGTGCATCTCACAACTTCCATCTCTTTCTCTCATGATTAACCTGACACAGGCATCGTGGCCACAAACTATTTGAAGACAGTTATCCTGGGAGCACAAGGCCATTCAGAGGTTCATGTTTACAGCAGTCCATTATTTTGCAGGCAGCTGGCCAGCTAGAAAGATTTAACTTTCTTTTGCTCGCTTAATTGTTGCAATAACCAAAATGAGAAACAAGAGCTTGCTTGAGACAGATAATTCTGGATCCCCTTTCCCTGCCCTCAAAGCTTAACTTGGTCATTTATCTACTTTATTTCTTTCAAGCCAGTATCTTGACGTGTGCAATAAAGATGATCTTCCCATTTGACTCTGTTACCTACCTATAACATTTTGGTGACAGACTTTGCACATTTATGAACATGAAGAATTTCTTCCTCCTAATTAGATTTGTTTCAGTGCAACTGGGTGATGTAGTTTCTGTATGAATCGGTCATACTACCCCAACGCTACTTATCCTTATTCCTCTCCAGACACTTGGCACAAGAAGGCATTTGGAAGTAGCAGCTACCCCTCTCCTTGAGGGAACTGGTTACGTGGTCACGTGGAACACAGTCCACACTTTCTCACATGACAGCAAAGCACGTTGAAGAACAGCTCAGATGAAAGAGCACCAAGCACCCTCGTATGCAAATTCAAGCTTAACATACCCATCAACCTGCACCTAGTTCTACAATGAAAGCCTTTTTCTGAGATACTCCGTTCAACATCGTAATTGGAGGCTCCCACTAGGTATGCCGTACCACATGAAGAAAGCTTCCTTCAGAGCCGAGTCATCCGCAAAGACCTTTCCCTGCGGCCTGCTCAGCTCAGACACTGGGATGGCTGGGGGCAGGAGGTCCTGCATGCACCACCCGTAGCCACTGTTCTCCGGACTTCATGTGAAGCCAAGGTCAGGTTGTTCCTCAGCAGAGACCAAGAAGCTCCTAGTGAAGAGCAGGTAACCACCCATCCGAGTTTACTTCCTTTGGGCTGTTTTCAGGATGCATTAGACCAGTCCTTAGAGCAGCTGGAGGCTTCTTCCACCACATTAGAGACCTTCTACCTTTCCCACATAGGCCGTTATGATGGTTTACGTCTCTGCAACACCAAATTCAAAACTGTGTTAACCTATCAGTGTGTTCTTCAGGACAGTACTGGTGCCAGTTGCCGAAACAGCTAGATCTCACCACTGTATTGAGGAGAATGTAACGCAGCATGCAGAAGCAGAGCAGTTAGTAGATTAACAGCATCAGCACAAGTCGACAGATGAACCACTTCTGGCTGAAGCAAAGAGTGTTGATTCAATAGTCACAAACACAAGTTCTTGCCGCAGTTTCTGGGAAGCTGGAAACACGTGAGCAAAAAGGCTCAAATATATCAAGTAACTGGACTGCGAGAGAAGCAGAGAAATCTTCACTGACAAAAGTTGAAGCTGGCCTCAGAAACCAGAGGCACCAGATGCTCCTCCCAATCCTCCCATCAAATCACACTCAGACTGGCTGGAGACCATGGATGGTGTCTACACATGCAGAGACAGGAGCTTAAAAACATTTTATATTTACTTGAAGTGCTTCAGAATGGGTTGTGTGACATACACAAGTACCTCATTCTTCCGAGTATTCTACAGTTCAGCGCATTCAGGGAATGCACCGCGCACGCTGCAGCTGGCCGGGTTACGGAGAGAATGCAGCCTACCCACTGACAGACACGCGCACAAGCGCGTATCTCTCTCTCTAGATATTTATTTATACAGCTCAGTTAAAAATTGTCTTAAGTGCCTGGACAGAGTAATCAATAGGAGTTATGTACGAATCACGTAAATAACAAACCTGGAACAATTTAGTGACCCACGACTTCCCAAGTTCAGAGACTCGGCTCTAGAGTACTTCACACTAGACATGCACAGTACCAGCAATAAAATAAAAAAATAAAAAAAGACAGAAAAAAGAGAGCTGCACACTTCCTCAGCCCTTTTATGTTTCCAAGCTACTTAACTCTTACAGAGAAAGAACAGGACCCCACCGTCCCACAAGCATCTCACAATTCCCAGTTACCACCTTTCTCATTTGCATGCTAGATGATGAATATGCACAGCCCATTATGGCTCACTGCAAAGCAGAACCCTTCTCCTTTGAAAGCACACTTCAGAATCACGGTTTAGCAGAGATTACGGAAGAACAACCCTTTTAAACAAATACAGCATTAACAACAAGTGTTTCTATGAGGATACAGCAGGAAAGGTGCTCTGGAGAACTCCAAGAACAGGAACAAGGCCACTTGAGTTTTAGCAGACAGTCCATAGGCTTGTTTTAGCAACCTTGTGCCATTGCCCGATACAGGAACCGGTAGAAAACAGTCATCACTTTGTTTTGTATCTTTCATTTGAAAAAAATAGCAAAGAGGGATTTTCCAAACACTTAATTCTGTCTGGCGCAAGAAAAAGCAGGTTTGTTGGCAGTGTATGCAGTCAGGCTTCAGCGCTCTGGCAGAAGAACCAGGTTAATCTATTACCCAAGATGAAATTGTGACGGCCTTTGACAGGTGACTGTAGATTAAGAGGGATGGGAAGGGAAGAACCCCTCCCAGTTCAGACAGACAGCAAGAGCAGCACATGGGGGAGTTCAAAACCAGCCCCAAAAGGGTCTAAGTAACAGGTTCAGCTTCCACCTGAAGCAGTGAATTACCTCTATTATACCCTTGAGAATCAACCACCGACCCAGATAATTACCATCCACAGACTAAAGCAGTGAGACAACCATACAAACTCGACCTGAGCAAACGGGTAAGCTCAATCTCATGGGTCACGAGTGACAAATCTACTCAACCGCAGCCGGGCAAGATTTGGCTCTCTTACTCTGGATGTCTGTATGCCAACAGATAGTCACGATGTAAGTTACAGTCTCCAGAATCCATGTTTTGAGATGCAGAGAACACAGACTGCAGGAAAGCAACCACACCACTCAGAAAAGATCCAGGATAGGAAGGGAGAACACTCCTGAAGAAGAAGGTCTTAGAATCAGACTTACAGTACTTCAGGTACGGCCAGAACGATGAACTAAAGGGAACCCTACCTCTTTTTGCAAGGTACTTACCCATTCAGGGAAGACAAAAATGCAGAAAAGGTTCCCCACCCCCATGGAAAAAGATGCATCAAACACTAAGCCCAGACTCACCCATGAGAGAGAAATTCCGAGCGATATTACTAGCAAAACATAACCTAAAGCTCAGTTCTGGTTACGGCTCCAGCTTGCGGCAGAAACGCAGGGAGCACACGCTGACTTCCCTGCCATGTCATTAAGAGAAGGGTAATTACACAGAGACATTAACCAAGACTAAGCACGGGGCAAATCACAGGCTTGGAACAATTTGAACCAGAAAGCCAAGCCAGGTCTGGGCAAGACCAGAAGATTTCATCAACTGTCTTAGCTAAAGCAAGCAGGAGGATGACTATTTTTATGCTAAGAGTATTTTTTATTTTAATTTTATTGCCTTAGTCTTCCTCTCCATGCTGTAACCTTACATATTCAAACAATAATGGAACAGAAGGATGCCCAGTCCTTACCTGTTAGGAAGTAAGATGCAGAAACTAAAGGACAGAAGTTAAAAACTTAGAAGAAAAAAAAAAAGGCTTCTTGCTGCTGCATTAACTTCCATTTTCCATCCTGGTTTAGGAAACACCACAGACACTTTTATAATGAAACTTGAAGCACTTGTGCTACACTGAGGAAAGCACTATTTATTCCGAGACAGTCGGAAGCGATTGTTTAAGTGTATTAATAGACCCGTCAATTATATACAATAAATACTTCCTGATATAACTGTGTAAGACGCGTGTCAGAAAACAAAACAATCTCCAAGGAGATTAAAGCTCATTTAAACAGGAAGATAAGCTTATAATGAACGATAGTAACAACCTGATTCATCTTCCTCATAAGTCTTTCGTAACTCCTCAGCGGATTTCACACAAAGAAGGAATGTCACAGCAGGTTTCCACAGGAGTACGCAGATGACAATACAGAACTCACTGTTTCCAAGAGGTAGATCCAAGGCTCACCAGAGGCAGGTTTCACTCAAGAGCACGGTCACATTGGGCTGCACTTACGCCGGTGTCATGAGATTGTTTCAACTATCCCGTTGTCTTCCCAGTGACAACCTGTCAACTCACGGAGCAGGAGGAATGCTTGCTTAAATAATAATAACATTAGTCGAGATGACAGCTTACACTTTTACTTAAATAGAATAACCTTGCTATGAAATCCAGTACAGGGCTTACACTTAAAAATAACGGTTTAACTGGTCAAGAAGGCATGATTCATCCGCTCTGCCAGGTCACAGCGATGGAGCTGGAAGAGGCAATGAGCCATTGCATATAGTGCTGGTCCAGCCGCTTCTGCAACACGCTCTTGCTCAAGTAAAAACCCTTTACCAGAGAAGTCCTGAAGGTTAAACCCACTGCCCCTTGGTATCCACTGACCGCTATTCCTCGGTTTCCACCCACTGAGCCTCCAGCCACTTCAAAGAGCACTGTGAAACGCGGCAAAGCCCCTGTGCAGTAGGAGCCATTCAAAGCAAGCTCACTTCACCTTAACCGCCGCTAAATACAGCGTAACACATCAAACCTGTACAAAGCTATTAGACTTTAGTCCATCCCACAAATGCATTAAACTATCTTTTAATAAAGAAGACTCAAATTCCATTGCATGCAAGTCAAATTTGATTCAATAGGCTGGGTAACGCAGCCATTCAGAAGAACTCTTCAAGTACGCCCAAACCTACGTGAGCAGCACAAAGCATTGGTAAAAGGTGGCAAGAGGTGCGTGTGGGTGTGTCTATGCGCACAAACCACCGTACACCCTCCCAAAAATACAACTCCCAAGCTTTCCCTTCAAGTTGAGGACTCCTTGTACAAGTAATACAGTTAATGGGTAAAACACCCCCTACACCTCCCCAGAGGAAGTTCACACTACCCCCAATCTAGGTTAAGTCCCAGGCGTAACGCATCTCCCACACAAGCTGTTAAAACTAACAATAAAGGCAATAGTAAGGAAGAACCCTCAAGACCACTGCAATTACCATCAGCCAACCTAATTTACCTCTATTGCACCCTTTAATTAGAATGCAAACTACACCGAAGGGTGAATTCCACTCACCACCACTTCTCACACCTCCACTCAACTGACATTACCTCTCAGGAACAGGGGGAAGGGGGACAAAACACTCCCTCCTCCTCCTCAATTTTGAGCTTAGCATGAACTGGACAGTGGTCTGATACGGACAGTTCATTAATAGAAGAAAGGACAACACGCTAACGACCACTGAACCGCGGGGCAGAACAGGGCAGAAACACAGTTTCAACTCATTTGCTACCAGTATCTCCTTCACTTTTCGTGGCTACCTAGCTAGTTCATTCCACTTGTTAGCATAGCTCCGCCGGAAAGAAGTTTTATTCCTTACAAGCATTGAACTTACGTAAGCCAACACACTGCTCTCCTGGATTTGGATTTTCTACTCGGATTGCAATTCATGTGTTGAAATGAGGGAGTTTGTTTCCAAAACTGCCTGTTGAATAACAGATCAGAAAGTGATAAAAGTACAGCTGCCAACCTTAAAGCTAATATACAAAACATTTTTGGTCAAGCTGATCTGGAAGTAAGTCTGAATTGAAGAAGAAACAGCTTAGAAACGGACTGGATTCCATTATTTATACAGTAAATATATATGTATAAAGGGCAACCATAGTTACCAGTTCCACCTACGCTACTTCTTTTCCCCCCACCATTTTCACACAACCGATCAGTCTGTAACAGCTCGCGATGACGAGCGCCACTGAAATTTGCTGCAGAAAATGCAAGAGAGGAAGCAATAAGGGCAATGCCATTATACATATGTGTTTGGTTTTTATTTCTGTATGCAATGTAATGTTTAGGCACGTTGCTTGGGATGCCTTCTAAAATAAAACATTGGCCATTGTTTAGAGTATCCTTTTGGCTTTAAATACTGGTCAGGAAAACAAATGATGTAAAAAATAAATGAATATAACTATTACAGAAACAAAAATGGATTTGCATCTGAAAGTGCAGGAGGTGAAGTACTTTAACCCTTTCACCAGACAATGTGGCAATATACATTATATTGCTTCTGTTTGTTTGAGAAGGCTGTTGGAATTTTACACTGACATAGAAAATTATAAATTACACAGAATTAGTTTTCATAATCACTATATATACACAAACCAGCTGGGAAAAAACTGGTTTAGAACATACAAATGAAAGCCTCACACAGATCAGTACAGTGAAAGTAACAATCAACATGCTCTGCTGCCAAAATTTGTATTAAAAACACTATATACTTTTAATATGCGTGTACTGTAATTACATTAGCAGCACAGGCATTTCATTTACTTGACTTGTCTAAAAGGATTATAGCGTTTTGAATACGCAGATTGTTCTGAAATGTTCCATCGTGTAATGCTTGGTATTAAACTAAATCTTGGTGAATGGGTTAAAAGGCAGGTGAATCACTTAAACACAACAAGCATGTGCACTTCAAATATTCTAGTGTTTCACCTGTAAGGTATTGTTTCAAGCAAACAAGACTTAACAGAACATATGGCTTTACAGTAACATCAATTTGTCAACTAAGTTGTAGCAATAAATACTTAAAATCTCTACCAATAGACTTACATTTTTGATCTGTTTTAAACAATACAGAAAACAATTACCAATTTAAAAACCTGTTGTAAAATGCTGAACACCAAAAAATTCTTATTTAAATCACTTTTGTAAGCTAAAACAACCAAAATAACATTTATAGGGCATTTCAGTTTCAGAAGAAACATGAATTCATTTTTTTCTTTTCTTTTTACAAGGTGAAAAATGTATGAAAACTGCTAAATGCTTTGGTCACACTAATAGTCAAATAGTTATGTCTCAAATACATTAGATTTGTGTATTCACTTTTTTTATAAAACTATTCTTACAGCCATTTTAACTATAGTAACACTACTGTCATCATTACATGGGTAGCAGGATCTTATTTCACAGGCCACCCATTATTTAGAACAATACAATATAAACATACGCAAAAATTATTGGTATTTCTCAATGTGCAATATTTTTACACTTATGAATTTCTGTACAATGTCTTAAAATCTAGAAAATAAATGTTGCTGGTCCTGATCCCTTGCGAAATTAGTGCAGCAGTGACTGGCTTCAACAGGGTCTAGATGAAATCCTCAAGAAACACTCAAACACCTGGATATATCAGTTCATTTTCTTCAGCCAAGGTAGTAGACATCACACATCATACAGGGCCATTAACAGACGCCTCTCCTAAATGGGTGTGTTGATCAGTCCTAAGAGGCCAAAAAAAGATGTAAGTACACAAGAAACAAAAAAGGTCCAAACTAAATTTGTGTAGGTGCAAAAGAAAAGAAAACACCACCAAAAACTCCCACCACACACATCCGACACCAAAACCAACAACCCCAGATCACATGTAGCATGACCTCTGAGTTGAAGAGAAGAAATGCAAGCTATTAACATGCTCATCCCATTTATTTTCTGGAGCCCTTACTGCCTAATTAAGCACAGCGCTTTGATTAACTGAGCAAACCGTTGAAGAGTGTTTGATTTGTATTAGCTGAGGTACTAAGCGATCTCCAGAGATGCGCTATCTCCCCAAGAGAACCACTAATAAAAAGCACATTTCTGATACTTCTCCAAATCTTATCGTGAGGCAAAGCGTGATACCAGCAGTATTTAAGACTGCATTTGAAAATAAGCAGCTAAGACACAACAGGAAAAACAACAGTGCCTTAAAAAAAACCCCAAACAAAAACCAGCTGTGTTAGTTACTAATCTAATCTACAAACTGCCATTTCACAGCTACTTTGAATGTCACTCCATTAGCATGAAAAGTTCAGGAAGCAAGGAGGAAAATAAGGAGCAACCCTGCAAAAGTGAAAACAATGACAGCATACGCATTTCTAGGTAAGAAGTTTAGTGTAAATGTGGGCTCAAATTGCTCTGGACTAACACAAATAAAACGATCAAGTCAGTAGTGCATGAGAACATTAAGAATTGCAAGCAAAAAAGGCAAAAATAATCTCAACTTCCAATCACTGCAAGTCTACTGAATACATTTGAAGTTCCCCTTAAAGAACATAAACACCACTTGGAACTACACATGAGAAAAGTTACCTGTAACTCCTGTTCTCTGATGGTGTACATCACAGAGAAGCCACTCTTGGGTCCGTGCTCTACATGCACATGACCAGCAGGAGTCCCCTAGCTAAGTCTTTGGCTGCTAAGCTATAAAAACACTTTTTAAGAAAATATGTACACATTAGACAAAGGACAGACAGCGCTAGACAAAAGTAAACACTTTTCAGAGAAACCTGGAAGGTGAGAAACAAGTGCTGCATGGACAGGAAGCCTGACAGTCCACACAGCAGTAAGTCACTTGTTAACTGGAAAAAGGTCCGTGACAGAAGAGGGCTCCTAGCAGAGATGACTACTGCTGGCCACCAGCCAAAGACCTACCTAGGGAACTCCTCCCACTAGTCATACATGCATGGAGCCCCAAAAGCACAATTATGTTTATCTTGATATTTATACTGCGCTTATATGAGGATCTGCTGTGACAGCCACCTTTAGAGAAAGAAAGTACTGAGCTTCAATGAAGCCAGCTGGATTCAAGGAAAGGAGTTCCTCCAGATTTCCTGCAACCGAAAAGCGCTCCAACCAACTGCTAGCTCCGAGAGCCCTCTGTTGGTTTAGACACATCTTTACTCAGAAGGCAATCACCTACTACCCAGGGACTTCTTCCACGCAATGTAATCCTTAACAGCATTAAAAATGTTGTCTTGATAAAAACAGTTCCTCCAGATAAAGAAGAGGCTGTGAAAGACAGTTTCTGTGTTTCCCACTTTAACTCAGTATACAGAGTTACTTTTTTTTTCTGATTAGAATCCACTTCTTGATTAAGTTTATGGAATTTATGCAGAGTAGAAAGTTCTGGCTTACAGGAAAGGTAGCAGTGTTTTAGTGTAACACCCAGTACCATAGAGGTAAGACATATACTAACTCATAAACAAGTCTAAAAAACAGAATCTAAATTTGTCAAACATGCTTGCATCTTTCTTGGTCTGCATACAGCGTAATCACAACAGGCAGTAGAGTTCTGTGTTGTATGCAGAGCTATAGTCTAAATCTTTGCTAACAAAGCATTTCAATTTTGCCTTCACTACAAAGCTAGATATATAATATAGCAGCCACAAAGTCTTAAAAGTGATTACTACTTTCACAGGATTTGTGTGAGAAATACGTTTCTCTAACAACAGTGTAAAGTCTGTGATTTTCAGAATCATATCCCTGCTTATATAAGGCAGAAGTGACTCCTGGAATTGCTTTTAATAAATCCTCTCTCCCTTCAGAACGCGTTCCCATTCAGAACACCCCCAGCTCCTCAACAAGGCAGCAGCACGCACGGCTCTGCCCTCCAAACCCTGTGCTGCAGGAAAAGGAGCAGACCTTACGGATTACTGAGGGTTTACTAAGTACACATTCACATTTAGATTTTCACATTACAAGGGTTCTCTCTGAGAGAGCACAGTTCCTCTGGGCACCCTTGCACATCTAAAACAAGAAGTGGCAGCATACCACCCTTTGCCTTTACATCAAGAATCAAGCCTGTGGGATTGCACCTGATGTTCAACAAGGCATTTGTTCCGCTAGGAAAACAGTAAACTCTTGCCTAGATATTGATTTTAAAGTACGTATGAATACCTAAGTTCCAGAGCGAAGTCTCAACTGAATACTGCCTTCAAGGATGGAAATCTTCTCACCTACTTTAAGTCCTTCATTGTTTTACGCTTTTAAGATAAAGATGAATGCTGCTCTGACAGAAGTCTAGAAACCAGCCCAGATATGAAATACCTGCATTAAGCATTTCTAACATTTGGTGATTAATGTCACTATGTGCATTTGATTTTGGTGAAGCCATGCTACACTTAACAGCTGCTTGTGTATGTTTCCATAGCATTGTAACCTGAGAGGCAAACAAACCCCCGAACAAGTACTTCAACAAGAAATGAAGCAGAAGAAATACTGTCAAATGCCTTTTTTTGTTGGTTTTTTTTATTTTTGGAGAAAGCAGTACTACCTGACAATTTACAATTTAAGAGAAACAAATTTATGTAAGGGCAGCTTTCTCCGTTTGGTGGTGGTCCCTCTCAGAATTGTATCCTGAATTACTATTCTCCAAGACTGCAGAAGTAGCCAAGCTGCCAAAGAAAAATGTCTTCTTTCCTCCAATAAGTATGCTGAGCAATCCAGGCTGCTCCATATTTCAGGCAAGTTTTATTTGAAACAAATTATTTATGTACTTTGAAAAATCTTCTCCAAATCTGCAAGCATTCAGATTAACACTTGGGTGCAAATACTAACCGATTCACAAGCAAACAAGCGTGACTTAAGGCATCATTTCCTTTCCATACAGCTGCACTAATAGACTCCCCCCAAACTCTTCTGCAGTATAGAATACAGAACAAAATAAAAAAAAAACGGTTGACCTAACTTACGTAAGTTTTCAGCATAAAATCAAACTTATTCCCCTAACATTTTTTTTAAATCATTTTTTATCATAAGCGTATCAATTCACTATTCTAACTCGATAACATATCATGAAACAGAATGGGAATATTTACAACACCCTGCAAGACAAAACAGTACAAGGCAAATACGTTTTTGATGACTCAGGAGTCTTAGAATCAACAAAAAAAAAATCTAACTTGTGAGAATTGTATAAAATAGATGCAAGCACATGTTTAGATCAAGCTAAACTCAGAGCTGATAACTAACAGGAATTCATTAATCTCTTTAGACATCCTATCAGAAAAACACGCAAACTGCTATTTAGAGGACTGAAAGCATCCTCGATTGCAGTTACCTCTGTTCTGGACTGCTGTTAGTTGGCTGCAGAGCTGAAGGAGCCTCTTCTGCAACCTCCGCGTTCTCTTCTACTACATATTTACAAGAAGCATCCTGCGAGGTAGACAATTTTCCTTCCTCACTTAAAAAAAAAAAGGAAAGAAGTTATTTAATTTTTAAGTTTACTTAGAGGGAAATTTCAGGCAACAGGAGAAAACTGGGAGATGGGTCCATATTTCACATGCAAATGGTTTAAAGTTACAGTTGCAACATGAAGATCAAGCACATGGCTCTCGACTTTACAAACACCTAACAATGCATCAGTGTTTACATCCATTAAAACTTGACTGGATAACAGGGCAGGAAATACAGTGGTTACAAATAAGATCAGAAAAGAAATAAGGAATGCGTGTGATGCCTGAAGTGGTAACAATCACAGTCATGATCCTTTACTATACATACCGATATGATTTCAACACTCTGAAGCCAGAAGTATGCAAAAATGGAAGGAAGAAAGTATAAAAGAAATTCAAGATTCCCTCAGAAACTGGCATAAATAAAGCCTGTCCATGAAACATATCATCAGAATCATTAACTCATCACCATCTTTATTAAACTCCCAAATAACTCCACAGTGAAATACAATGTACGGGTTACGCAGTACTAAGACTGTAGCCCAAACTATTTAATGAACTTCCTCTCAGAGACAAAACAAAACAGAGTTCAGTGAAAAAACAGTACACTCACACAATGTAAGACGTTACCATGTAACTGGGCAGCCTCAAGTCGTTAGCTATCAAATACCTGTGGTTTGCCTCTAAATTAGAGCTTTTCTGCCTCTCCATTCCCACCCTCTGCCACTTCAGTCACACCATTATGAGCGCACTACAACACAAGTTTGACCATATACCTGCAAGAGACAGTTATAAGGTAGCTCTGAAGTAGACACAAACATCAGTCATACTTCTGTGGCAACAAATCTATCTACGCAAGAAGACAGAAACATTTTAAAGTCACTTTCCTCTGCTGATTATTCTTCCTATTCTTAAGAGTTCTCCTTTCAGTGGATCCTTTAAGTTCCAATGAATCCTTCTCTTTCCTCCCATGCCTCCTTACACCTATCGAGCCTGTAAGAACATCGTCTTTTGCATTGTAATCTCTCATCAAGATCCAGTTTTCCCCCATCTAATCTCCCCATCTCATTTGCCTTGATACTCTTTGTATTTGTTCAAAATAAAATACTTGTCACCATCACCATTAGAACTGGTCTCCTAATTTTTTTTGTTTGTTTTTAAAAAGGGGTTGTCTCTGCTGTCAGTTCTTCCATTCTCATCCCCCATTTTGAATTAAGTTCAGAAACCACATTTTTGTCCTTTGCTGCTTTCCACAAATTAACTACTGTGCGTGCCAAGTGCAAGGTCCTGTATGTGGGTAGGGGCAATCCCAAGCACAAATACAGGCCGGGCGGATGAAGGGATTGAGAGCAGCCCTGAGGAGGAGGACCTGAGGGTGTCGGTGGATGAGAAGCTCAACACGAGCCGGCATTGTGCACTTGCAGCTCGGAAAGCCAACCACATCCTGGGCTGCATCAAAAGAAGCGTGGGCAGCAGGTCAAGGGAGGCGATTCTCCCCCTCTACTCTGCTCTCGTGAGACCCCACCTGGAGTACTGCATCCAGCTCTGGGGCCCCCAACATAAGAAGGACATGGACCTGTTGGAGTGAGTCCAGAGGAGGGCCACAAAGATGATCGGGGGCTGGAACACCTCTCCTGTGAAGACAGGCTGAGAGAGTTGGGGTTGTTCAGCCTGGAAAAGAGGTGGCTCCAGCGAGACCTTATTCTGACCTTCCAGTACTTAAAGGGGGCCTACAGGAAAGATGGGGAGGGACTCTTTATCAGGGAGTGTAATGATAGGATGAAGGATAACAGTTTTAAACTGAAAGAGGACAGGATTTTGATTAGATATTGGGAAAAAAATTCTTTACTGTGAGGGTGGGGAGACACCGGAACAGGTTGCCCAAGGAAGTCGTGGATGCCCCGTCAAGGGCATCCTGTGTTCAAGGCCAGGCTGGATGGAGCTTTGAGCAACCTGCTCTAGTGGGAGGTGTCCCTGGCCATGGCAGGGAGGTAGGAACTAGATAATCTTCAAGGTCCATTCCAACTCTAATCATTCTATAACGCTCCTCCCTCCCCTTAACACTGACTTCAACACCATCAATTTTCTATTGGCAGAAATCCTATATAAAACTTAGGTCTGGAAGCATCCACTTTGCCAGGGACACAGAGTAGGACCTCCTCTCAGTACTCTGATTGTCCCTTAATCTAGACCTCCCCCCTCCCTGCACTGTTTTAGATATTTATTCCAAAGGAAATACTACTTTTCTCTCCCATTTGTTCTTTTGGCATATTTAAAAGTCAGTTTAAAGACAGACGTGTGAGCATTGACTCAGTATGAGGTCACATACCTCTATCAGAGCAGAACAGTCTCAATATTTAAGGCCTTACCTTTCAGCCTCCTTCTACATTTCCTTAAATCTCCCCTTCCCAAATCAAGATCCCAGAGTCCCCATTGCTAAAGGATTTCAAGATGCAATTGGACAAAGTGCTAGATAATCTCCTCTGGGCTCCCTTTCCCACAAAAAGTTGGGCCAGATGATCTTCTGAGGTCCCTTCTGACCTGGGCGGTTCTATGATATTGCCTCCCTTTACACCTCTGTGTCCCTTTAACTACAAGAACTGAAGTGCTTACTCCACAGTTCAAGCACGTAATTCCGTGAAGGCAAGCAGGAACTGCTACCACGTGCTGGCTCCTCACAGTAGTTTTTGCACCAGTATCACAAGTCACAGAGCTTTAAGGTGCGTGTGAACTAAAGCAGTTTAAGAAGAGGTGTAAAAACACCATGGATAACTAAATCCAACACAACAGGAGTGCAGACCATATAAAAGCACTGCCCAAAATACAGAATAAAAACGGGAGAGCAGATGCAACATTTACTATGTCAGCAAGGCACTATGGTTCTACGCCACATCAGTCTGCACTGTGCCACAATCCTCTAAACTGCCTTGGTTCGATTCCTCTAGCAATGCCGTTTGATTGCTGTGCAGCCGTAAATGCTCCCTCCTCCGTATTGAAAAACATCAGAAGTTTAGAGTTGTTAACATCAGAGATCAGAGTTGTTATTTATTGCTTCAATAATCAAAAGGATAGAAGCAAGAGTGACTAAAAGCTGTTACATTTCAATTCCTGAACCATCCAAAATGAATAGCACTTATCTCCTACCGCTAATGGGACAAAGTAAAATGAATTTAAAAGAAGGGCAATGTAAGGACTAACACTGGTAAGTTTTTTCTACCGAAATGGATTGTGATATTTTTAAGCAGCTTCCAATACATATGGACAATTTCTTTTCAATATTTACAACTAGAATAGGGACAGATACTAGGAAGTTATTCTAAAAGAATGAGAAGAGGGTTGCATGCCAAAACGCTAGAAGCATGTTCGGATTTGTCAAGATTGGGGCGGGGAGGAAAAACACACCAGCTCCAATTAATAAAGACAAAATTATTTTTGCAGGTCAGATTGTAGCCTCTGTTTCCCTACATAAAAATTTGATACTAAATAAAAAACACTTGATCACTAAATCCAAGATCACAAGATCTCAGTAGACAAGATCTCAAGTAGATGAAATGGAAAGGTGTTTTATTCCCATAAAAGGATCACATTGTTGGCATATGTAACATGGGATATAACTATACTGCAAGACAGTTATTCCTAAATCAAACACTTTGTATCAGAAGATACCAAAATTAAGGAGTTTGTTCTTCTGGTTATTCTAGAATTCTTTGTGGCACCTGCGGCCCAGAACAGGTTTGACACCATCATCCATACCACCAACAGTGATCACCCTAAGTTACTCTCAGGAGCAGTGACCAGCTGGCCTTCAACTTCTGTCCTCTATCCTCCTGGATGAGAGGGATGGAATTCCAACCCAAATCTAACAGTTCTGTGGAAAACTTAAAAAGCTCAGCTTTGACATGCAGTTAACTGTATCTTAAAAGAATAATGGTACATAAAAAAATGCACAATAACGTGCATCAGGATCAAAAGTTCTTGAGTCAGTCTTCCACTAATAATCTTCCACTGATACTAAGGCTTGAAAATCTAATGTTATAGCAACCAACTGGAAGTAAAACTTAAAAAAAAAAATTACTTTTGAAGCAGGTTTCTAGTTAAAGCCTCAGGAATTATGACTTGCAAAGAACTCTTTTTGATGACATGTAGTATTCCATCAGCGGTGCTTATTTTACAAGGGTAGGAAGACAATAAATAGATATTCTCACCTTTTGAAAACAGCCGTTTCAGTTTTAGCATCTACAGTAAGGCTCAGTGTCTCCTTCATGCTGCCGTTCATTACTGTTTCAGTTACCTTGTCTGCATTTTCTACATCATCCTCCCCATCTGAACTGGCCTCCATAGCAACACTTCCTGGGGCTAGATATAAAGAAGTAATTTAGTACACGGCTGGTTATGTTTCTGTTTCATGAGCAAGCATACAAGCCAATATGACCAGAACGATATTTTGCAGTTTTGTACACTTCTTGAATTCTTCCTTCCAGAGAAAGTCACCTTTCTGCAACCCTGACTATATAGAGCATAAGTACTTCTTACAGATGGCTTATGTTTTTTTTTTATTTTGCAAGCCACTTAGTGATTTAGATTGACAACAGTTACTGCAACAGGTTTGCCTGAACAAGACTTTAGTAGGATTATAGTGATGTGTTATTCTTCTGTACAGTCAAATTCTTTACACAAGCCCACACAGTACAAATTTGACAGTACGTTTCTAAGTACAGACAAGCCTTTGGGAAGTCCAGTCTCCCTGGACTTCTCATCTGCACTCCTTGTTCTGTCTGTTAATAATATATACAAAAAGCTAACTAGCACACGTTTGTGTAACCTGGAAAAGAATGAGCAGGAAAGGGAAATTTGAACACCTTGAGCATACTGGCCTATTGCCACATAGGAAGAGACTACCCCTCTTCTCAGGCATTCGCTCAGCTAACTAAGTGCTAACACAGGTGAGGATTCTCTAACAGAACACGCTTAGCTTCTTTGTAATGCTTTTCTGTTCACCATGTGCAGGCCTTCACAGGTAACAGTAACACTGGCTCCTGGTTTAAATAGGAAACTATTTCAAATAGTTCAGAAATTCTTTGACAAGTCATTTTCATTATCTGGCAGAACAGCAGCAGAGCCACATAAGAGGTCTCTGGAAACCCAAATTTTAAAGTTCAGGGAGATCTTTTCTCAGGTGCAACTCTTAAAATCAATCTGTTTGCATTTCTGACTGCAGTGTACTTACTCTCTAGCTGTGTTGCAAGAGCAGGTACATTTGCACTCAAGGGATCAACTGGGTCTGTGTTTGTTTCCATTTCCACAGGAGAATTACTTCTTAGGGAATCTTTTGAGCTTCAAATACAAAGTAAGAAAGGTTTAGAAACATTTCTGAATAGCAGAATGAAGAGTTCTTAAAATAGTATTTTGAGTTCTGTATCAAAGCTATGAGGCCTAGAACTCTACTGGAACTGAAGGACAGCAAGCTTATTTGTAGGAGTCTTGGAAAGACGTTTAGTAATGCAAAAATCCACCAGAACTGAGCTGACTGAGTAGGTGTTTGGTGGTGATTTTATGTTTACATGTTTTATTTGGTTTGATTACAAGCACTGGTGGACATGTCCCTGGTAAACAAGGCATACAAGCATCACTGGCTCCTTGCAGTGTTTCCAACATTTTTAACTGACTTTCTAAAAGCACTCTTTGCAACTTGAAAGATGGTTCTCTGCTGAGACTGCCAACGCAGTCATCATCCTCTACAGGCTACTGAATCATATACACAGTATGGCTACAAGTTTCGCATTCTGAAGGAACTCAAAAGACAAGATTTGGCTACTTGAAACGCTTCTCACCATTTACAGAATAATGTTTTTTCTATACACTGATGTAGCAACTCCATGTCTTCATTTTCTACGTCCTTAATTCTGTTATCAACTTACCTGCCTCAAGCATGAGCACTATACTGTTTTATGTTGGAAAAATCACACTTTTATATCGGACCTGTTTAATGCCCAGACAGACGACTGGGAGCCAGATGTATAAAAGGAAAAGTCTTCTGATTGGAGAAGGGATCAGTTCTTGACTGCTAGTATTTGGCAACTCAAAACTTACATCTATATGATTAGGTACTTACACAGAGGACTTCAGTTTTTTTTTTTTTTAAGTAGAGTTCAAGCCAAGAAAGGAAAGTATCTCAGGCATTCTCAAAATAACACAGAACTCCTTAACCTAGGTATCACAGCTGCATAACCATGCAAGTTTTTAAAAAAAAAAAAAACAAAAACAAAACCAAACCCACAACAAAAAAAACACCCAAACCTATTTGTTTTTACAACATCCATAAACCAGAATCATCATAGGCATTTTATGACCTTTATATTCAACAGTTCCATGTTCAACCCTTCACTGGCTTCAGTCTACACTAAAAACTAAAAACAAAAAAAATAATCACAGCCCAAATTCTGGTCTGAGACCAGTACTAAAGGACGCAAATATTCTTTAAAAGCCCTAAAAAGCAATGACACAATAGGATCCACCTATCCTACAAAAGCCTGCTATGAGTTAGATCAAAGTCATACTGTTATAACATATGGGGCCTTTCAGACACTACACACCTTGTATTCCACCAGAACACTACCAACACAGGCTTGGGCAGAGATGGACACCCCAAGGAAACCAAATGGCAGCTGCCATTATATTTAGTAATGAAGAACTTGCCCAGAATCACTAACATTCTTACCTCAAAGAGGAAGTGAACTCTGAAAAGGAAGCCCAGCCAGTTTCTTTTGCTGGCATAGGTTCTTCTGTACTCCACACGTCAGACCCAACAGAATCCAGATTGGCACCATGTGCAGTCTCCATGGGTACGTCAAAGTTAGCTGACCAGTTTGGTGCTGAAAAATCATCAAGAAGATCATTAGGAACAAATTTAAATAGAGAACATGAGTGCACATATGCCTAACACACTCATTCTCTATATGTACATTCCAAAAAAAGCAGCAAAATTCATAACTAGACTTTCAAGCGCATGCAGAAGAATCCGCTATATAGTGTAAGAAAACAAATGCATTCTCTAGAAGGGAAATTCTGCTAGTAAGACAGAATTTTACGAGTATTCTGCTAGAAATTGATACAGCTTATCTGAAGAACAAAAACAATAAGCCATACTAGATGACAATATAACCCCACTTTATTCTTTAAGCTAACATCAACATCTGTTATTTCAAAACTAATTTCGATAATGTAAAAAAAAGTAGTCTTAAGAGGTTTCATCCCTTTTTTCAGTTTCCTATGCACATTTTCCTGAACATAGAAAATGAGCATGTCAACTTAGGTATGGGCAGTCTCTAAATTTCTCATGCACTAACACCACTGTTAAGTTTCAGAAAAGTTTAAGGCTTTTTACAACTGAAAATATTTATTGGTATTTTAGATTTTGGAGCAACTGTGACTTAACAGCATCTAATTTAGGATAGGTCAATTCAAAATACTTCACCTACCCAAGGGAAACATGTTTTTCATTAACACTTACATACAAAAAAACAGGCTGAAAAGGAAGCTCTGACTAGCAATTAGAAATTCCAACCCAGGCAGATATGGGAGGAGACCCACATGGATCAAAACTTGTTTGACACACAGATGCCAACGACACCAATCTGACAAAAGAAAAGAAAACCCTTAACTTTTCCTTCTATTTTAATTTAATTCCTTACAGTCTAGATAAACAAAGGGCTTTTACCTACAGATATTGCCATTTTAACCAAAGCCAGTTTAGTCTGCTGTGACTTGAACGTGAACATTTTTAAACCAATTACATCAGTTAAGTTCCACATAAGAGTCTTCCATTCACACATGAAAATTCATACTAAGGCAAATTCACTTTGTAGTAAGTCTTTTAGAAGAGCATTGTTGCATGAGAAGTGGTCTGAAAGGCTTCCAGTGAAAATAACTGTATTTTAGGTTTGGAGAGTAACAACGTATCAGTTTTACAGGCATTCAACACCTATAAGTGATTACATTTCATCCTTCCCTTTCCAATTCCTCCTCCTTTTTTTTTTCTTCTTAAAGAGTAGAAACATGAATTTTAGAGAGACTAAGTAACTTGACTCAAGACACGTAAAGAACTCAAGCTTCCCTACATTTGCATGCTCTGTTGCAAGCATTTTTTACAGTAGGAAAGACTACTTTATTAAGACAGTTGAAATAAGAGTGGTAAACAAGGAAAATTCCTACAAAGTAAGACCGCTAGATCTAACACTTTACTATAACTCGAAGTAGCTGGGAGAAGAGCTACGTACGTTCACTTAAGTCTACTTCCATTTTGTCCTCTGTATTGGTGTGCGATTCAAACAAGTCTTGTTTTGTTCCATCCTCTTCTTCAGAATCTGTACTTTCTTCACTGTCTGTACTGCCCGAACTTAAAATACAAAGAGATAGTTTACATTCTATGTTTAGTATCAGACCCTGGGCACGATGAAATACTGGAGAGTTTGAGCCTAAAGAGGATTACAACAGCTATCATTTCTGATAGATTAACTGAGGTATAATTTCTCACTGTTAGCATTCTCCTCATTTATCTCTCGAAAAAGAAAAGGTTTAAGGTTTTTCACTTGATCATGTAAAGAGGCTATTTCCCCCCCCCCCTTGCAAGCAGAAAACAAAAATTGGTTTTACTCCTGCCATGCGAAAGGGAGAAGAAAAGTAAGGAATCCAATCTGTGTACAGAGATTGTTAGTCTATTTGGTCTCCTCACACTATACAGAAGCACTGAAGTAGAAAATTCTCTTCAACACCAATCTAACAAGATATAACTTGATTTATTTTAAAATCTAACAGATGTAACAAATCTACTTTAAAATCTCCTCAACTGTGTTCCGTTCAATCCTTTTTACGGGCGTGCATGCTTTAAGCCCTATGGGTAATCTCTCCCTTCCTGGTGAGCGCAATACAAAAAGCAAGGTAAGGTGAGAAGGTAAAGACGCCCCTGAAACACATCACATTAAGGAACCACAGCACCATCAGACAAAATAATTGGTTTTGTACAGAAGGTGTTAGCAACATGCATTTCAAAGGTTACAAGGGAAGAAGAGATTGGGTTTGCGTTTCAAGCCACAAGAAGGTCAGAACAGCCAGGACTACCCTGGGACAAAATTCGGTAGATATTAAGGGAGATTACACAGCCCTGAGAGTTTTGGGGACCAGATGCTCCTTCCCCTCAATGCAGCTTCCTATGCAGTTCTGTCCATAACCACGCTGGTACGGCAGAGAGGACAGCAAGGTCCACACAAAGGTGTGGAACTGGACTGCCTTGTCCAACGCAAGAATGGCTGAGGTGGGTTTAAAAGCAGAGGGAAAGAATAAGCAGCAGGAAAAAAAACAAGCTACAAAAGCTGAAGTGCAGGAAGAGCCGAGTAGGCAGGGCAGCTGTTGCCATCTTCTGCAAATCATTGCTGGCAGACACACACTAGAGCCACCCCTCTACTCATTTCTCCACAGAGCAGAAATAGCTAGTTATGCTGGACAGCCTGTGCTAACAGTCAGCCTGAACCAAAATATATGTTCACTATCGAGGGCTAACTATACTGGATGAAAAACATGTTTCTTACCTAGAACGCCTCTGGGACTCTGGTGTAAATGCAATATGTTTTTCTTCCCAAATGTCTTCTTCATCAGAGCCACCATCATCAAACTGCTGTATCCGCTCCTTACAGCATGCCTCAAACAAGGCTATATTGCCCTAAATACAGCAAAAGTATAAAATCTGTATTTATGATTAATCATTCTACTTAGATTAGTAAACATTTTGGAAATACCTGACTATTCTGAAGAGAATCCTAAAGCAGTGGGGGGAAAAAAAACAAACAAACATTTCTCTAAAAGCAGCAGAAGACCAGAATGTCTTAACAACTTAAAGCTTGTCAAGAAAACATTCAGTGGTGCTTGTTTCACTCAGCTACCAACAAGTTGAGTGGACTGCCAAAGAACAGCTAGGAGTTTCCATCATGTTCGAGAACTGCATACAGGAATGACACTGAAGAGCTTTTCAGATAACCGCACCACCAAGTACTCCAGCTTTATTTTCTATAGTGGGGTTCATTTCGGCACAACTCACAAATAATATCTAGGTTAGAGTCTCTGTTCTTACTTCTCTGTCACCACAATCTCACTGGATGACTGAAATAGTTTTTACCTATAAAACGCAAGTGTGCAATATGCACAAATCAGATCCAAGCCTGTTCTTGAACCTGGCCATACAAATTTGAAGCAGTTCTTTTTAATACTGATCAAAGAACAACAATAATGTCTTCCAATTAGAAAAGTTGAAAATCTCATGATACAGGAACAAGGTAGGGTAGCATATTCCATGGATTACACATCAAAGAAGTAAATATAACCATTACCACCAAAACTCTGAGGTTGCACCGAAGTTTAAAAGACAGTAATTTTTCTGACAGTACAGGAACACATACTTACACTTTCATTCGTATTGAGGGTAAAGTTGATGTCCGAGACCCGATCAAAAGAAACACTACAAAAAAGCAGATGTATGCAATAAAACAAGATGTTGTATTATGACATAAAGACATTTCATTTCTCTTAGGTTTCTCATTTTCCAATAATCTAAAAAGGTAAGGTTAAAGACAACGTAGTTTCCAACATAAAACAGTCAAATTCCACATTGAGGAGGCCTGGCATTCATGTGATTTTTCTAACTGTGAAACATTTTAAACAAAAAGACAAAACAATGTCATCTCTACCCTATAGTTAGCTGTGAAGATACAATAAGCCTAAACAAGCACAACTGAAATGATATATGCAAATCTCAAATGCTGTACTGTTATGCACTGGAAAAAAAAAGCAGGCCTAAAGAATGCCTAATCTGACTATGGCCTAACACGATACAGCTCAAAATCCTGCAAAGATCTGAGCTAGCAGTTCTTACACCCTCTAGCTGATTTCACCACTACGTAGAAGGACCTTCTCAACAGGAATAGAGAAAGTGAAAAATGTAATATCAACTTCCGTTTCCTAAAGAAAAAAATTAATCTCTATTTTTTTTACCCCATTGCTGAAGTTTTTTTTCAAAACCAAACACTATCTTCAGATTTTAAGCTATTACGCAGTTTTACTAAAGTAATTATAAACACGTCTTAGACTAAAAGTAGCATTAGGCAAACTAAACCTCTAGGGGAAGTAAAAAGAAACAGAGGAGGAAAAGATGGGAAATACTACCAGACTTTCAGAAGAGTTAATCTATTCTCTCTCTAGCCACATACAGCAATGCATTCCGCAGAGCAAGTACTACTCTTCCTCTAATCCTCATTGCGTTACAAAGTAGGGAACAAGGGCAGTGGTCTAAAGAAACCTAAGTTTTAGTGTGACTGAGTTACTGTACAACAGTATGCAGGTAATTTAAATTGTAATTGATTCTTGCACAAAAGGCATAACTTTAAAGTGTCTTTATCTACATCTTAATTCAACTTATATCATTGGTATACCTATCACAAATCTCAAGAGATCTGCTTACACAAGCAGTCATCTTCTTTCCACCAAGACCATACTCTACCAAAAGCATGATCTTAAAGGAATTCCAACTCCTGTCCTTGCCAAAATCCACTTGCTTCTAGTTACAGTATCCTAAATTGCTTCCTCTCCCATCATATCTTCATCTACAATCTCAGCAGTGGTGTAAAAAGGCAGCAATGCTTCTTAGATGGCACGTGCAAGCTTCAGTCAACCATCACTTACTAAACATGTTTTACAGAAGAGCACTGAGACATTTTATCATATTTTACCCTTCTAGAAACCATCTTCAAGTAATGCTTTTTACTCTTATCTGTATGTTCCTGCATCCCAAACCAATGAATTCTTACAAAAATCAAGAAGTTTATTTTCAGCAAGAATCCCTGTTCTTTCCCTTTCCCATTATGGCATCAGTTTACTTGGAACTGAAGAAAGTTTGTGTGGGCTGTTTTTGTTGTGGCTGGATTTTTTGTTTGTTTGGGTTTTTTTTCAACCTGACCAAGATTGTTCTCATTTCCTCATCACTTGCCCTATTTCTAGAAATGAGTCTTAACTATCTTGACAACAAAGGTGGATTTACAATGCCCCTTCTTGCTGTCTCCTACAGAAAAGTACGCTCACAGATGTGTTGCTCCTATCATCTCTTCCAGGAAAACTTAAAAGTAGAGTTATTCATGTGGTCTGGTATACAGATTCAGCAGGGAAGAAAAAACAAATTCACTTTGAGGCACAGAGAAAGTGAAAGCGTCCCCAACAATGCCATGTCATTGGACAGACATAGCTTTCAAAAGCAGAGTTAAGTTATTTATTCAGAAGCACTGTGTTCTCATGTTGGCACAACCAGGACAATAGAAATGGAAGGTAAGCCGTTGCTCTCCTCTGTAAACTGTTTGAGGCGGCTTCTATCAATGCACACAGACAGTACAAAAAGACAGGACTGATCGGCAACTGCCTCACATCAGTAAAAGCTTGCATTTATCATCAGCAAAACCACAGCCAAATACATAATAAGAAAGGAAACTCCCGAGACCATAGTCAAAGCCAGTATAATGTTATACTCACTTGCCGATGTCATCTTGATCAGCAAACTTCTCATCGTTGAAGCCAAACTGGTCAATAAAATTGGACGTCATTTGTTGCATCTGATAATCAGAAAAGGCCTGGCAACCCCAGGACCAACGACAGTGATATAATGATTCTAATAATACTCTAAATCCTACTTGCCCGTTTTGCTCCAAAGAAATAAAAGTCTCTCTAATATAAACACAAAGGACAGGAAAAGGATTTGTCTTAACCTTTGAATTTTAAATGGTAACACTAACTACACACCTACTTACATTTGCTGACTCGAAAGCCAGTCTAGTAGCAGCTCTTAATAAGAAAGTTAAATCTCTAGTTTAGCCACGTGTTAATCAGCACCTTTCCAAATGCACCCCAAAGAAACAGTGAAACACCACCATATACTAGATAAAAGAAAAAGCTCTTTGTTCAAAATAGCATGAAGTTATAAATGGTGAAAACCATAAATTCTGCACGGGCAGAAGTTAAATTTCACAAAAATAAACCAGAGATGAATACACTCCTTAGCATTTTCCTCCCTTGTCTAATTCCTAATTTGTCCACTTGAATTTTGGAAATATACCTCCTGTTTCCTGCTTTAACTATTGGTCTAGAATAGGGTATTCTAGCTGAAGCCAGAGACACCTTTATCAATGAATTTGCGCAGCTAGAGAATGCTTTAAGTAATTTCAATGCATTTCCCATCAGTGATTTCTCTTGTCTAGTATCATGCTTTTCTCACAAGACCACTTTAGAAAGTATATTTTATTAACTTAGCAAAAAAAAAAAAAAAAAAAGAAAAATTAAGAAAATAGCGACAAACTTGAAAGCAACAGTATGCTTTTCTCCAGATTAACTACCTGGAACTGGTGGGATTGCCTATGCACAGCAGGATGCTAAGGGGATCCATGAAAAGCACAGAGATATTTAAGATCTTACTTTCTCACTAGAGCTGCTACTGATAGCACCCAATTTATCCAGTTTGTACCCTGCATGCATCTAAATCACTGCATCAGATAAAAATGCATCAGTTTCTTAAAACTTGAGCCACCACCCACAATTCAAACTCAATAAGCAATTACTTATCACAAAAACTATAGATAACGCATAAAGTACCAAAGCCAGTCTTAGATTAGGCAGTTATTACATAGCTGTTAGCGTGAGCCAAGAGATTTTGTTTAATAACGCAGATAAGTTATATGTTCCATATAAAGGATCCATCAGCAGTCTTGTGCTGCGTGGCTGCCACTCTCACCACCAGTGAAAGAATGGAGATGTATAATTGCAGATCGGACAGTATTATTACAGAACTGCTGTCATTCTTCATCAGAATGGCACTAATGTTCTCATAATCACTCATGACAAAAATACTCTAATACCATAACCATATTAAACACCGTATCATTATCAATTAGACAGCTATGAAAGCATTACAACTTCAAGGTGGACACAGCTTTGACTAAAAGCTTTCAGTCTGGTTGATCTGAAAATTCCCTACGCGTTCTCAAGTTTTTTTTTTGCATTAGACCAAATGATATTGAAACACTCACAAATGAGTTGTCAAAAGCACATACTGAATCTAAAAATAAATTTTCAAGTTCATTGGAAATTTATTTCAGGAAGATTTGGCTGTGTACCTTTGCCAGGTATCAAGGGTCTATACACAGTTAAAAACATTGGAGCTGCTAGACACAACCCATCACAGGAGCTCACTTAGCTCTTCATTTGTATTGTTGTGACAGCTGCAGAGTTTGACATTTTGCCAAAAACTAAAAGCATGTAACAACAAATAGCCAATCCTCCTTGTTTCCTCATCAAAATAAGGGTCAACATTTAAAAAAAAAAATCTATTAGCAAAACCAGAGACCCATATTTTCTTTCATAGCAATTCAGACTTCCCAGAAAATACAATTAGAAGCCACCATTTCAAACTTCTACATGTAGTAAGAACTAAAGTTAACATCGAAACTGTGTTCTACTTCACCAGATGACTGGTATATAAAATCTGTTCTTACGCGTAATAAGAAGAGATCTGCATACACAGCATGATCAAAGACTAAAAGCTGGAAGGCACACCAAGATGTCGTGACTTCTGTTAAAAACCATACCTCTGAGTTTGAGAAGACACAGTTGTGTGCATGTGCATGTGTCTAAGTTTTATTTTAAGCTTTCCAGATTTGGATTTGCTTGTGAGAGAAATAGAAGTTCTAATACCTCTTAAAAATTTGTTTTTACAGAAAGAGCAACTTGTGCTGTTAAAAGAATTCAACATACCTGCTGCAAAGAAGAATCCTGTGAGAAGCCAGTTTCTTTAAAGTCAATTTCATCATCACTAGAGGAATGAATGTGGCAGGTAGTAACCTATACAAAGAAGTTTCAAAGAAATTTAGTCATTTGCTTAGTATATGAAAGCCACTCAAGTATATCCACACTCTGGCAGAATCTTCAGTTTCATATCAAAACAAGAAACTAAATTATTTTTTTTAGTTTTCCCAACTGCTATACCACATAAAGTCCCTGAAATATTTTGGTAGCATTAACACACATGAATATTAGGTACCCCCAAAAAGACAAAGCTTTTGACTACTTCAGAATGACTATTTAACAAAAAAGCCAGTCCTACAGCTGACAGTTATGTAAAACAAAATGAGACAAAACTTGCATCTTGTCTTTGTACTTCACAAAATATATTGAACAAGTGAATTAGTAGTTACCAAAATACTAGACTATATATCAAAACCCTCCTCCTTTCCTATATATAAAATATAAGAATTAAAGAGAAACTGCCTTAGGGATCTACAGTATTTACAAAAAGGTAAAATAATTAAAGTTCAGAAATTCTTAACCAAGGTGTACTTGCAGAAACAAACATGGAGTTCTTGTCACAGCAACTGCTGTTTTAAACACTACTCTTCAAAGCAGAGATTTTTTTTTATTTTTGATGATCTGACAGAACTAGTGGGAATAGTTTGTTCGGTGACACTGCTACATAAGCAACATGTTCTTGGAAGTACTCATCTTCAGCCAGAAGAGCACTCCAAAAGTACTTTTAGCAAGGACAGCAATTAGCTATAAAGTAACGACAGCTGACCATTAACACATACTCTATGAAGGATCACTAGTATAAAGCAAATCTACAGATGACAAAATTTGTACTGCACTATAATACACACTCCTAGAAACCCATGTTACAGATTCTCAAGTGAAGACAGGTGGTTCATGGGTTCTTTTTATTTTTTGAAGAAAACATAGTTCTATACAAGAAGAGTACTGAAACACACACAAGTCTTCATACAAGACAAACACCTTTCTGTGTTCCCACAAATATCTTCATACACAAGTCTTCATACAAGACAGACACCTTTCTATGCTCCCACAAATATCACAGGACAATGCTGCAGTCCAGACACATGTGCAAGAGATAAATGAAGAAAGTTGTTACCTGAAGTATGTTGTGCTTTCATGCTTTTTCCTCTGTTAGAACAACGTGCTTACTTTAACAATTGGGAGCGCTTTATTCTTGCGCATCTACCATTCACCACTGCACTGCAGTTACTAGAACTACCCTGACTTAAAGTTAGTGAATTTTGGAAGGAAACCTGACATATCAACACTAAAACTGTGGGTAAGAATAGCAATGCACCAAATGATCTCTGGGCTTGTTGTGTCTGGAAAAGAACTGTTATATCAAATGACAGAAAAAGTCCATTGAAAACTAGTGCTCAGTGTACATTTATGAAAATATTCTTGTGAAGTCTACACATTTCAAGGTAATTATATGGCATTCCAAACGACAAATCTGAACTGCCCCAGATACTGCCCCCCTCATGTGGGCACATTTTAAGAGGACAAAAGTCAATACACCTACTCCTTTTACAACTGCAACTTGTTGAGGGAAAAGACACCCAAAACCAAGTAAGAAGTTGTTTATTTAGTTTTAGTTACCACTATGAGTTAATCCCCAGTAGAAATCCTACCCTTACTGCTGTAACAGAAAAAAGCTCAGAACTCGTAGCTAGACATAGCGCCTTCTCCCCCATACTCTCCCTTTGGGAACCAACAGGACATAAGGCCTAAGATACATGAGTTACTACTCTTGTTTTCTGACAGCTGCTATAGTTGAAGCATAAGAAAGAAGAAACTGAAAGAAGAAACCAGCATTACTCTACCCTAAAAAATAAATGGCAGGATTATGCTAGGGAAGGGAGTGAGAATGACCAGTGCAAATTTCAGCAATTCATTCTTTACTTAAGAAAGCTCCTCACTGTTCAAACCAGTCACTTTCTAACACTAACATAGGTACTTTTCACAAATAACTCGTTCTAATGCGTGGCATTTTCTGCCTCATTTCCTGGTAATACTGAGAAGGATCTTCCTTAAGAGAAAGGAACTACATGGTGATTTTTAATGCAATCATGAGCAATTTGTCCTGTGACTTACTTTTATGCTTAGGGGAGGTATATTCTCCTCACCTAGTCTTTAAGTATACCCCACAAACATTCAATACGATGACTAATATTGGAAGGATGCCATAAAGATATCTGAAGTCATAAAAAGTCTCCTGTATAACCCTAGCATTACAAATTGTACAGCGTTCTTCACTGTACCAGCATCATTAATGCACCTTGTCTAAAGAGAAAAAGAACAATTACTCCACATTTGTTTAATCTTTAGCTAGGTAAGTTTAAGTAGGTAAGCTTAGTGAAGTACTGCCTACCTTCTACTAGAAGGACAATTAGCAGTGGATAAATAATAAAATCCCTGTAAAGTCTATGAAGTGTTTTGGGGAAACTCTGAGGCCGTTCTGCTACATGCTCATTTCTAAGTTTGCAGTTACTGTTGTTTTAGGAAATGTAACAAGAAATTGAAAGACAGAAAAGCCTAAAGAGGGAGGAAGAGAATGAAAGGGATAAAGCGTTCACAGATTTAGAATCAAAATTCCTGATGTAAAACAACTGAAAAAGAATAGTCTCATAGCTGCAGCAGCAGTTCATTATGCATGGGACTCAAGGACCACATACCTTATTCCATTATAGTAAAAGAGCTCTCTTTATTGAGCACCAAATGATTGAAGCATTGGAAGTACTCACAAGATCAGTTATTTCCATAGTCTCCACACAGCTAACTGATTTACACAATTCTTAATGAACTTCATAAGAGTATGTATACACATAAAGATGAGATCATCTGAGCTTAGTTGAGCTGAATTGACTGAAAAAGTATGCAGAGTTACTTGACTTAAGCAAGGTCAGTAACACATGCAGTGGGATGTAGGTAGTACTTTCCCATTGAACTTACACAGGCTCATTTCCATACTGTAGATAAAGCAATTAACACCAGCTCCTGCAGTTTCAGTTTGTACTCTTCAAGCAAACAGGACCTTTCAAGGACACTAACTTGAAGCTGTAAAGAAATCTTCCTCCTTGGTGATTGTCTGGGATGAGCTATACAAACTGAGCTACTGCAAGATTCCCATACAAAATATTAGTGATATGGCTTTAGTTGAGAAGTAAACTAAAAAGCTGTCAGTTCTATAGCTCAGCAACTAGTTGACATTTGTTGAAACTGAGCCCAAGTAAACAGGAGCAATTTTGATACCTTACCCATCACAACTTACCAGGTCTACTGTATTCCTCTTGTTAGTTTCTCCTAAAGAGCTTGTGCAGAATGTCTCCCATCGCTCTCTGACCTCCTCTGGAAGCTCTAGTATAGGAAACAGGAAAACCCCAATTTGATACTATCGACAACAGAGCATTACTTAATTTTTAATTGCTCTCTTCTGCTCTACCAAAAATACTACAAAGAACACATACATCTTCCTAAATCCATAAGGATTCCTCCATCTGGCAAACAAGTCCAGACTAAGCAGGTCAGCATCTCTTTGCATTTATTTTAGAGAGCTTTGATGCTCTTAGGAAAAAAAAGACTTAAGGGTGGATGGTTTTAAACTGAATGCGTCAGAACTAAGCAATATTTTCTTCTTTTACCCAACAGTTGCTTTTTAATTTGATTCATTTCCTCAAAATTTGATAATGAAAGCCATGAAGACAAACTTAAGACCATTAACGTTACCTTTAATGAGCTGTTGGACTAGTGTACTGTTTGGCCCCTTATCTGTACTATGCACAATACAATTTGCTATCCTTGTCAGATGACCCATATAGCCATGTCTTCTTCCTCCTTCAGCCCTGCAAGAGACAAAAAAGAATTCGACTGCCCACGCTCGGAGCAACTGTGCTACTATATTTTGTTATAAAACACTCTACCAGAGTCTAGCAGTTACACAAGACAAATAGCGTAGGGATTCTTAAGCAGAAGAGTCACATTCTAAACCCAAAGGTTCACAAAAATACTCAAGAATTTAAGATACCAACTGCATTGACTACATCGAGCCAGTCTGGAAGACTTAACAAGCATGTAAACTACCAAGAAGGAAGTGCAGAGTATCTGAACAGATTATTTCTGCTTTCATGTCTTTTCTTTTCTATGCACACCAACAAGATAAAGACAAAATTAACAACAGACCCACATTTTTTAGGAAATTTCTGTTGCTGAGAGTATTTTTCAAAACCCCAATACACTGAACATTCTCTTGGAGCTTTGAGTCCATGACCAAAAGAGAAAAAAATTCTTAAATCCTAAGCGTGATCTAGTTTTGCAGAGTTTCTTTACATTACATTTAACATACAGAGCTGGAATGGTGTGACCAACTGAAATTTCCTGAAGTTTAAGAATGACATTTAAGTGCATACCAGAGGTACAATTACAAGGCAGTCTGAATATTTTTTTATGGGACTGGATAAATTGCTTTGTAGAAACCGGAATCACCAGTTTTTAGAGGAATGCTTTGAATAGCTATGATCAGCTGGATCCATTCTAGATCTGACCAAAGAGCTAAATTGAGAGCTCTGACTTGGACTGAATTTCTAGCATTTAGCTGCCAGCTAACCAGATGATTGCTGTCAGCTTTTTAAGGTTTTGTGCTTTTTAAATGGAGGGAAAAAGAAAAAAAAAAAATCAAGAAAGACCCACTCAATTGTCTAGATAAACCTCCAATGAGCTTGACTGAAATCTTTGTAAAGTGACAAGTTCAGGAAGTAGCTTATGTTATGCAAACAAATCACATTACTTGATTTTCCACTATCATCATCTAACACGAGGTAATTGAAACGATGTTACATTAACGCCAGACATCATGAATTAAACAGCATCACGTTGTTTACAGGAACAACTTGAGAGATTCTGGTCTTATTTCCTCAACTGCTTAGGTAACAAGTACATTCAAAACAAGCAACATGTGATGATGGTGAAGGTTATCGCTTCTAATACAGGATATGCAATAAAGAGTGCTTGTATTTGACAGAGTAGACTGACTTGTCATTGTCTAGCCAAAAAGTCTAGAATATGACTGTATCTTCTGTTAGCAAATGCTTATTAACCGCAGTGAATCAAACAGCTTTTTACTAAATCAGATTTTTACCAGCAGAAAGCAGTCACCCTCAAAATTCTAGAGCTGCTCGCAATAACATTAAGTGACAGAATACAAAATCATAAAAAAAAAATTCCATTTCCTGAAGCAGCTAAGCTAAAAATACCTTTAGATTATCTTAAACACTTATCGTTTATATTTGGGGTCATACCTGTACAAAACTGGATAAAGGGGTGAATTACTTGCAACAGGCCTCATTTCTCGCAAATAAAAATCAATTCTTTCCAGACAAAAGCACAATCTGAGGTTTACAACAATATTTTCTGCTTTAATATTTGCAAACGTGAGGTTAAGTATTTCATTAATTCATCCATGTGGTAAGCACTGGATCAAGAACATTCTTATCCAACCAAAGAATAATTTTAGGTTGGATCTATGGAAATAACATTCCATACTTCTCTCCTATGAGTGTCTAATTGCTGATAAAGTTAGCAATTCTCTATAACCTCATGAGAATACGATACAAACAGGAGAGCATATTTTCCACTGTAAAAACACATTCCCTTTCTTTGTACCATCCTCTTCACCTACTTCAACATCCTTATTTTCAGGGCAGTTAGATTAGCCACATATCTACTATCTGATTCACATCAAATAGGAACAGGAATATTTTGGGGAGTATAACTGTCTCAAATAATACACCAGGAAACCAGCAGCTTTATCTCCCAGTCAGATAATTCAGTATTTTGACAACTTAGAGCTAACATTTATTGTTTAGTACCTCTGGTGAGCTAAACTTCTGAGCCTTCCTGTTTCACCACCTCAAGTGAAGACTGAGGGGTCTTTCTCCTGCTATGAACAGTTTCAGACAACGTTAGCTACTTGAAACTTCCATCCTTTCAGAAACACATACTTTTAGAAGGTATTCCATTGCTAAGGACTTGGCTTTTACTACTTAGGAGTCTGTTGCTCCCAAATATGTAATATGCTTTGATGTATTTGTAAATAATTTTCAATTGCTTACTGGAGAAAAGCATTTCCTGTCCTTAAAACTTATGGTATGTTTCTGTACTTGAAGATGGGTAGACTTTAAAGATCATACTGATATCTTATACATGGCCAGAATGACCAACTATTGTCTTGTCAAATGGTCATAGGAAAAAGCATTAGAATACTACCAGAAAGTAGTATGAGAGAAAGCTTTAATCCAAATATTAACATACAAGTGTTTTTAGAACTAGCAAGATCAATTATGAATTGGTCATGCATTCATTTCACAATTCAAGTCTTCTGTAGACAATTGCAGGAACGAGGAAAACTAGTTACTCACTGTTTCTTCTCATTCATCTCCCATGCTTCAAGTATTCGTTCTATTAATTGGCACTTAAGGAAGAGCTATCAAAAAGCAAAATATCCTTAGTAGCAGTAAAGAGGAACTATGCGTTTACAGTTGATTTTAACAAATACTACAGTCTTATACAAGACAACTAATTTCAGATTCAGGATAAATACTTTAATTAAAGGATTTAAAGTTCAGAAGCAGCAGTGAGATTCCAGCCAGAAACCTAAAAGCTAAGCCTACATTAATTCTACTTTTCTCTATAGCTGCCGAGTTGTAGTAGCATGAAGCTATTGAAGTAGCAATTTTAATTCTTAAAAATAAGAGGAACTTCTCCTTCAAGGAAAATAAATACTTGCAGCTCTGCATATACGTTCACTTTGGGGCAGCAAAAGTCTACTCTGTGCCACTTTCAGGTTTAACACTCTGAACTAACATTTTAAGAAAAAAACAGAAAAATATTCCTGTTCTTTCTATACATAAAGTAATGCACAGGGGTAAAGTAATGTATATACAGGGGTATATTTTATGTAAGAACATCTGCTACAATACCATGGAGACAGGAAAACTCAACAAAGTCCCAAAAACACACAACTTACATGTTTCAGTAAGAGATTGTCCCCAGTGGAATCCTGATCTGTAATTGTGCCATTTTCTGTGCTTTCAAGAGGACTTGCAAGAATCAATGCAATACAGATTTCTACTTGAGTATGCAAAAAGTTATTCCACGTATACTTAAAGAACATATCCTGAAAAACAAATTCAACAAGGTTTACACAAAGCAAGGTCTTTTCATTGAAAATAACCAACAGTCTCACCCCAGCAAGACATCTGAATGACTACACTGGAACAAAATTCTTTAATTTTTACAATAAGTATTATTGTGCAAGAGAAAATTTGTGACCTACAAAAAAGTTAATTCTTGTGCTTGCTATTACCCGAACACAAGGACCATCACACTGGATCAGAACAAAAACGCAGCTGTAACTGGATTTATCCCAAGGGTAACTAACCAATAATGCACTTTCAGAGAACAAAGACAGGGAGGAATGACACTCCCTGCTCACGTTCTTTCTGCTAGCCACAGCCCAGAGAGTCCCAGAGTCAGAAGTGTTATTTATGACCTTAGTAGCCCTTGACAGATTTCTCTTTGAGTTCACTTAACCTTCTAGCATCTACAGTACTGTTTGTGATGTGCTCCTCACTTCAGTGAGACTACTTACAAAATCATATCTACCTATTTTGAACCTGTCATCTACTAATTTTATTCTTCTATTACAGAAGGCTACCTCAGATAGTAATCTTAAACTGCATCTAGACTAAGCACCGCACACAAGACAGACAAATACTGAGGCTGAGATACAATAAACTGTTCATTTAGTCATGCTCCTGGTTCTCCACATTTTTCCTCTCAAACATAGGAAAGATTTTTTTCAAGCTTTATGTCCCATTACTTTAGACGACTACTTATGCAAAAGTCAAATGATTGCTGTCACTAGTAAAATGAAATTGATTATGGAAGTACACACAGTGAGTGGAATAGTATTAAACAATACAGGAGCCCAGTAAGGCTGGACATACTTCAAGAGACAAGTCTTAAAGGCACAGGAGCAGGCTGTCCCCATGTGCCAAAAAACAAGTAGGCGGGGAAGGAGACCAGCCTGGCTAAATAGGGACCTTTGGCTGGACCTCAAGAACAAAAGGAGAGTCTATGACCTTTGGAAGAGGGGGCAGATCTCTCATGAAGACTATAAAGATGTAATGAAGCTACGCAGGGAGAAAATTAGGAGACCCAAAGCACAGCTAGAGCTCAGCCTAGCTACAGCTGTTAAGGATAACAAAAAATGTTTCTATAAATTCATTAACAACAAAAGGATTAGGGAAAATCTCCCTCCCTTATTGGATGCAGAGGGGAAACAGTCACAAAGGATGAGGAAAAGGCTGAGGTGCTCAACGCCTACTTTGCCTCAGTCTTTAGCAGTGGAACTAGCTGTTCCCTGGGCACCCAGCCTCATGAGCTAGGAGACAGGGAGGGGAACCTGGATGAGGTCATCAAAATTAAAGAGGAAGTGATCAGTGACCTGCTACACCACTTGGATGCACACAAGTCTATGGGGCCGGTGTCCAGTTTTGGGCACCTCACTATGAGAGAGATATCGAGGTGCTGGAGTGAGTGCAGAGGAGGGCAATGAAGCTGGTGAAGGGCCTGCAGAATAAGTCTTATGAGGAGCGATTGAAGGAGCTGGGACTGTTTAGTTTGAGGAAGAGGAGCCTGAAGGGACACCTCATCACTCTCTACAACTACTTGAAAGGACACTGTAGAGAGGCTGGTTTCTTCTCACAGGTAATTAGCGATAGAACAAGAGGGAATGGCTTCAAGCTGCAGCAGGGTAGGTTTAGACTGGACATTAGGAAAAAATTCTTCACAGAAAGAGTCGTCAGACACTGGAAGAGGCTGCCCAGGGAGGTGGTGGAGTCACCATCCCTGAATGTGTTTAAGAGTCATTTAGATGTGGTGTTAGGGGATATGGTGTAGGGGAGAACTGTGTACAGCGGGGTTGATGGTTGGACTCGATGATCCTAAGGGTCTTCTCCAACCTAAATGATTCTATGAATTCAAGGCTTATTACAACTAGAGATCTCCAGTTTTCCTTCAGTCCTCCTAATCCAGTGACATCCTCTCATAAAGATACACTACTGGAACTAGACAATTACTTTTCTCAACAGTCAAGTCCGCACAGTAAAGCATATGCAGACTTTCAGTAAACAGCATAAAGCCCTGAGAAGTTTATATGGCTACAATTACTTTTCTTTCCCCTCCATTATGTAAACCCACAACAGAAAAGCATGTTCAAATCTCACTGAATTTAGTTTACAAAACAATCTACTTTAAGAACATGCGAGTGTTCATAGCAGGTACATTCCCTTAGACAACGCATCTAGGAAAAACTTCAATTACAGTGAAGTTAGCTATTTGTATACAAGTTAGCATCTGCCTGCAAACCCAAGTTACACAGAGAAATTAAGATGAAGACATTACAACCATAGCTTTATTAATTACTTGAAGGAAAAAGGGATTCCACATTAGCAAAAAGCGCGAGTTAATTGACCGAAAATTTGTTGTGCAAATCTGGCTTTCAGAGGTTTGAAGGTGTATGAGCTACCAATAAGTGTCCCCTTATAGAACAGTGCTGAGATACCATTTGATGTGCCATATATGAAGACAGGAAAAGGGGTTTTGAGGGAACAACATAGGAAAAGAATGAAAACAGTACAGAAGCCTTGAACATGGCCAAAAGCTTGAAAACATAGAAATGAAAAACTAAGTTTGTTCAGAAAATGACTTGTCATGGTTCTGGCTAAGATAGAATTAGCTTTCTTACTAACAGCTGGTTTTCGGTTTAGGACAAGAATAATGTTGATAATGCACTAATGTTTTCAGTTGTTGATAAGCAGTCAATGCATTTTCTGCTCCTTATATCACCCCGCCAGTGATTAATACAGCTAATTATTACAGCTATGGTTGTAGTGTCTTCATCTCAATTTCTCTGCATAACTTGGGTTTGCAGACAGATGTGCTCGGAGTGCACAAAAAGCTGGTAGGAGACACAGCCAGGACAGCTGACCCCAACTGACCAAAGGAATGTTCCATACCGTATGACCTCCTGCTTAGTATATAAAGCTCAGGGAAGAAGGAAGGGAGGGAAATTCAGAGTTATGGCATTTTGTCTTTCCAAGTAACCATTAAGCATGATGGAGCCCTGCCTTCCTGGAGATGGCTGAACACCTGCCTGCTGATGGGAAGTAGTGAATGAATACCTTGTTGTGCTTTGCGTGCATGGCTTTTGCTTTATTTATTAAACTGTCTTTATCTCAACCCACAAGTTTTCCTTATTTTTCTGATTCTTCTCCCCATCCCACTGGAGAGGAGCAGAAGCAGCCAGGTGGCTGCGTGGTCCTAGTTGCTGGCTGGGGTTAAACCACAAGACTGCTTCATATACTTATGAAGGTGTAGAGAGTAAGAACCACTCAAGTGATCAGAGGAAAACGCTGGCTTCGCACAGATGAATTTGACAGTAAAATCCAGTATTAAAAGTTCTTAAATGGTGCAATAGAAACCATAACACTAACAGGCTGAAAAGTTTGTATTATGTTTTCCAGCCTATCTTCAGTGACAGAAAAAACAGACAAAATTTGAATAGCAATCCACAAAACCAAAGGCAGCAAGAAGTTCTCACCAGTATTACTCCTATGCTGTTAAGCTCTATAAGCTCCTGATTCACACTGCTTGTATTTGTCTGTAAAAGGCTAGATATTAATCTAATGACATTTAAACGTGTGTTTCCCACAGGTGGATCCAATACACCCCAGGTTGTCTTCATGACACTTTTCTGAAAAACAAAAAAGGTACATACATAAAGCCCACTAAAATACCTTTAAAAAACAGCTCATCATTATTACGCACAACAACAGAGTAGCACTTAAAAATATATACAATCAGTCCTCGAGCAGTCTTACCTTCACCCTGCAAAAAAACAGTTTTTAGTTCTGAACACTATAGGTCATTTTAACTCCATAGACAGGAAGCACTAAACAGCTGCATGAAACCAATGACACCGTAAAAATTGATTGTTAACTACAGACAGGATCTCAAAGTAGATGCATTTTACCCAACCTTGAACAGAATTAGGAGACACTTCCTAGGCAATACTTCTCACTGGTTAATCCATGTACAGCTATAGCCTACACTGCTGCAACATACACCAAACAGCTAGGTGGACAGACTCTAAATATAATGCCTCAACAACCATAACTTTATATACTTGGAAACAATTTCATTAATCAACAAGCTACTCTGGTGTCTTATTCTAATGTTATACATGAAACAAGCTCCATCTGTAGTCTTTGAAGGAGCTGCTTGCAACACAGCAAGAACTGCTTTCCATGCATTAACGGGTCCTTGTATTACAAATCATAAGCTTCAAGGTTCTCACATTGAAATTTTAGCTGGTTAACAAACCAGAACTCTTGTCACATAACTAAGTGCCAGACAGTGAGGCAAATCTGGTATTAGCTACCATAAGAGCTAAAAAAAAATAATAAATAATCTATTAGCAAATATGCAATGAGAAGAGGAATTCATAATAAAAACCATCTTCCTATCTTAAGGCACAAACACATTTTGACAGAGACTGCTACTGCCTTCTGTAACACTGGATGTCATTTATGCTTGACCAGCACCACCCTCGCATCAGAAAAAAATGACTGATATCCTGCTAGTTCATTTAGTCCATTCCTTATGTAAGGCAGAAATCTAAGGATGCTCATTTAACTAGTGCTCAAAATGAGCAACAGATTCAGTAACTTCACTAGATGACTTATTCAAATGCTAAGTATGACCAACCATCAGAAACTACTCAAGTATCTTATGTGATCCTGCATTTACTGTAATATAGACCTGTATCTCGTCCTGTTGTTGCAAGAAAGACAAGACAGTTTCTTTGCATTTTATTACCTCTCCCGCATTTGGAAATCTTGAGGTCTGATCTTCTCTAGGCTAAAATAAACTTTAACACCACCTTGACTTCCCCATCTGCTATTTTATATACCTTAGGTCTTTAGTTTCATTTTGGCCCACAGGTCCTCTTATGGACTGTGGCACCCAGTTCAGGGTGCAGTACTCCAATTGAAATCCTGCTAGTGAAAATTTGAGTGGAAAAATATAAATGGATCATAGGTAAACCCCCTATTTATAAATCTTGTATTTATCTTTCACAACAGCGTGACATAGATAAGCTGCTTAAATCAGTTAAAAAGCCCAAAGAATTTAACATGTCTAGAGTGCAGGGTGCATGCTGTGGAGCTGGTCTGCTTGGGTTCTGGGCAAGTCTAGAGGAACCGTGCAGGCCTCATGTTGGTCATGCCAAAGTTCCAAACAACTGAAGCATCCATAGTCCATGTTTCTTATCCAGATAGGATTTCCAAGCAGAAAACAGGACCTACCCTAAGAATACACAGCAAATCTCTTCATTGCTTTCAGAAAGAAATAATTGCTTAAAGGCTATTCTGCCAATTAAACAAAGTTTAAGCTGGAAAAGCATGTCAATTAGCACAACACATTGGCTCAGAAGCAACAACAATGAACAACAAAGCTCACAACGGGCTGGAAAGGAGCCTGGGCACTTGCCCGAAAGTTGTCAAACTGGGTTTTGTTTGTTATTATAACCTGCCTAAAATAGTCACACAGTTACAGTCTTGTTTCAATTAATTTGGTAACACAAGGTTTCACTTACTTTTGGAGGCTCAAGTAGGAGTTCATGGAAGGATGAAAGTCGTGCTTTTATGGCTTCTAAAACACTTTTGTTGACTGAATATGTTGAATTGCTCATGCCTGGAGGACAGATCTCTATATGGCCTTCAAATCTAAGACACACAGAAGCAAAATCTGATAATTAATATCAAAACTATTTCTAAAACATCTTTAAGGTATAGTTTTGACAGTGTCACAGTTCTGACGGCATGCGAAAAGAATGCAGAGACAAGTAAAAACATAAGGTTACAAATATAAATTAAGTGTGAAGTAACGGTTGAACAAAATTCTCCCAAACGCTAGCGCTAGTATTTTTAGGTTTATCGTGCCTGAAACCTCCAATATGGTTTTGAGATAAAACATTACAGCTGCTCTACTTCCTCTTTTATGGCAAATAAAGAGCTTCACTTATTTATCCTGAACAATATAAACAAGCTGAATGTACCACAGAGATCTGTTCAGTGATTTCTCAAAGTGAAGTTGTAATAAAATTCCAAGTAACTTTTTAAAAAGTCAATACCCAGTCACTGCACTGTACATATTTACTCAATTCCTTGTATCCAGAAACAAATTGATGGCACGTAATTAGTCTGATCTGTCAAGTGGCATTTAAACTAGCTTCTAGAAAAAAATGCAGGAAGACCAGTCATTTGGTGAAAGTGCAGTAAGTCCAACCGCAATCACTTGGCTCGCTCTTTTACTACTTCAGCTACAACAGGACACAAAAACGGTTCAGTCATAAGTACAGGGAAGACACCTGCTACTGCTGAACAGTAGTTTAGCTAAATTATGCAGACAATTTAAGTGAAATAAGAACACTTACGTCTGTCGTCTTGTCTCAAGTAAGGTCAATAGTATTTGGATTGCACTGACTATTGCAGATTCATTTTTTTCTTTATGAAAAATATTAGACAGCAGCTGCTCTATGATTTCTTGTCTAAAAAGAAAAGCATCGGCATCAGATATAACATTACTTCAGGATATAATGTTTAACAGAAGTAGCTACCATTTGCCCATGTAAAATTAATAAGGGGATAGAAGTAAGGTTTTCAATGTCAAAAGTTAAAAAAATATGGTTTTTTTATGAACTGAAAATAAAATCAGAAATCCAGCAAACCAACTTACTTCTCTAGACTTGCAAGCAGTGGATCAGGTTCTGAACTGTTCTGTACTTGTAACATCTGATCTCTGCTTAGACGAATAATTTCACAGAGTGACTGTGACGCATTTGAATGCCTCTGGAACAGAAAAACATAGCTTTTCACTATAAGAGTAATAACATGCTGAACCGTCATTCTTCAATTAAAAAAGTGAAAGTTTCCACTTGGATAAGAGTCTCTCCTGTGCAAAAAGGCGAAGGGGAAATGCCCACCCTTAAATACTGAAATCAGCTTACTGAATAAACCAAGCAAAAAACAATAAAACTAGAGGTTCTAACACTAGATTGTACAGCAACTTGCTGAATAGACAGACCCATAAGAGTGTCAGACTGATACTTACATCTTCATCTTGAGACGGATGTACAATTTCCACAAGCCGCTGGATAATTCTCTCCTCATTTAGCCACTGTAAAAGTGTTTGTGGGTGTTAGTAAGAACGTTACTCAAGTGAATGAATTAAATGAATTAAAATTAACAAAATTAAAAGAAGTTGTTTGACAATTGCCATGAGTCATACTGTTGAGGAAGAAATTCTTTATGGTAAGGGTGGTGAGGCACTGGGACAGGTTGCTCAGGGAAGTTGTGGCTGCCCCATCCCTGGAAGTGTTCAAGGCCAGGCTGGATGAGGCTTTGAGCAGCCTGGTCTAGTGGGAGGTGTCCCTGCCCAGGGCAGGGGGGCTGGAACTAGATGATCTTTAAGGTCCCTTCCAACCCAAACCATTCTGTGATTCTGTGATATTTCTAAACAAGGACTAACAATATTCCACAAAAAGGGAAAAAAGTAAAATTTGTGTTTCTGAGCAACTCTAAAAAAGAAAGCCTTAATTTTTAAATAAACTTTCTGGTACCAAAAAAAAGCATCCAGTAAGGACCAAAACATTTTTAAAACTGCGTATGGCGGTTTTAAGTTAGATATTAAAGACCAGAAGAGACCAGCCAATCAGGTTCCAAGTTGTGCACACCAGCACTGTGCACCCACTGGAAAAGTAATGGCAGCTCCAAGCAAAAAAAAAAAAAAAAACACACACACACAACAAACAAAGACCACACATCTGATTTCAGGACATTTGCCAAATAAACTTAGTAAAACCAGCAGAACATAAGCCATCTTACAGTTCACACGTCAGACAGAAATCCTGAGACATTTTACTTACATTTAATACTTCTTGCCGGGGCTGTGGAGGTTCTATGCAAGTCAGTAGCCTGAGCAACAAGTCCATGATAGCAGAGGTCCCTATGTGCTTAATAATGAGGTCCACAAAATCATGTTTCCTCTTTAAAAAATCCACGATCTAGAAATTAAAAAGAAGTAAGCTTACATTTCCTTACTCATATTTTACATGGTAAATTACACCAACCAGTTTAGTTTATCTCTCCTACCAAATGGAGAAAATAAATGAGAACTTCTTAAACATGTTTCCCACCTAAAGCTTACAGTACAATGCAAGATTAAAAAAATAATACACATGTATAAAGTAGCAACAGTGGCACAGGACAGATCCATACCATGTGCAGTGTCTTGGGCCTCCTCTGAAAGTCCAACTTGATGACCCTAAACTACTTATAATCCAATGCACAGTCAGCCCTCCTTTTTGGTACGAATTACTCTCATCCCTGCTTAGTGAGTAAAGATCAACATAGCAAAACCTTAACATAATGCAAGCAAATACAGAGCTTACTAAATTAAAGATACAGAACAGTCACAAACTTAGTGTGCCCAGGTGCAAGAGCCAGTCATTGTAGCCTTTTGCAGTATCAGGCCACATGAACACAGAGTACAACATTATTTCTGAACAAGGACTCCAAATGTCTCTCACCTTCTATAAGAATTCTTCCCACCCAATCAGACACTTACCTTCACCTCTAACAGCAATTAATGCAAATATCACCATATAAAATACTGAGCTAAGCCAAAAGTAAGCACTCACACATTGATTGCACAAATAACTCAGGCAAATCTGAATCAGATATATCTTACTCATCCAGAAATATTTCTTTCATCCTGTGCATACCATAAAAAAAAGTTAAGTGTCTTCAACTAGTATGAAAGTTGGATGCTCTTTTTTGACTCGGCTGCTATCCCTCAAACATGTAGTCTTAAAGCAGAATTGTAGAATACTACTTTATTACATCACTTGTTAAAATTGAGATCTTTTAAGTATTTACCTGTTCTGGTTTTCTGCTTATAAGTATACTTAGCACCTTGCTGAAGAAACTGGCCAGTAAAGGGTTTAGAGGAGATTCATTTAAGAGGAAGCTGTACAGTTTCATAAGTAAGGATTCTTCTTCTCCCAGCCTATCATTGATCTGTGAGACATCTGATGTGAGCAGCTCACATGATATGTTTGGATATCTAGGGAAAAGAAAAAAAAATAATCCATCACTCATACTTCAAAGCTGTCACACTTCCAACTTTGAATTCAGCACTCGGTAAGGCTTCTGACCAAGTTTTCAAGCAGGGTTGATCTGCACTAATTAAAACAGCAAACTACTGCAAAGTAACATAACTGCACATTCAGCCTACAAACTGTTCTTTTATTTAAGAAATGGACAACTTGGTTCTCCAGTAGCAACAGGACGACACTAGGGAAGTGGGGAAAGGAAAGGGAAAGATTTTAAGATCTATTGTTAAATCCATCTGTTCAAGTACTGACCTCTCATCCCAGAAGCCACTACTTTTTTTGAAGGGGGAAAAGTTAGTTACCAAGAAGTTAAGCAGATGGATAGTACTGACCAACACTGGGGAGGGAGCAGTGTGTTTGTCCCTTTCTAATAACAGGGACTACATTAAAAAGGTCAAAAGGAATAGCTTTGGGATATTTTATATATATATATGTGTATACACACACACACACTGCAACTCAGTAAACTAGTCAAAGTCTGACAAAGCCAGTATAATTCAGAACACTGAGTAATTAAGACAAAACACTAAGCCATCAGTACCAGTAATTTCCTGCATTTGACAGTACTATCACCCGCTCAACACTAAAGGTAATTTTGACAGCATCAGCATCTTAAGGTTTATAAGTGAAAGATGCTTCAATTTCAAACTCTACTAGAAACATTTACCAGAGGCTTCGTTTACCAGAAACAGTGAAGTGCTGCAACTAAGTGTAGCTCATTTCACTTTTTTTTTTACATACTGCTTTAAGAAAAAAATCAGCTTTCTGTATAGACAACTCTAAAATAGGCCAAAAATGGCAAGTGCTTTTATATGAATAGTCAGTTGACTTTTGAGTTTGAACCTTCTCAGCAAGCTAGCTCAAGCCTTAGCCGTACACAATTATTACAGTTCTAGCTCTGCAAAAGAAAACACCAGCAATTAGACTGTAGAAAGGAATGCTACAGACCCTCTAATAAGCATTTTGAAAACATCTTACCAATCATGAATAAAACAAAGGTAAGCACTTAACTACACTACCCAAATAGTGTTTTTCATTCAACTATTGTCTTAATAATCACAACTACAAGATTCCTCATGTGAGTTCTGATTATTTTTTTTTTGTAAGTCGCCCTTGGACAGCAATTGGTTTTGGAAGCATTTGTGGACAAGAGGCTTCCATTTGAAAAATATGCAAGTATCAGAATTATTTATTTAAAAGTTCTACAAAGTCCTTGAAAACAAACTTACTCTAAAGATACCAGTATTGTACTACACACCACTACGCGGGGATTCAAAACACACTATCAAATTAGTGGGAGTAAGTTACACCTCCTTCCACCTACCCAAGTCTCCCCCACCCCCCAAAAGTTTTCCTACTTATATCGAATTTTTTCATCCATGTCTTGAGGTGGCTCTTCGATAATAAATGAAACTAAGTCTTCCAAACATTCTAACTTCAGCAGAAACTCTATAAGTTTGCGATTCTGAGCCTTGCACTCTTGCAGAACATCCTCTTCATCCATCAATTCCTTCAGCGTTACATCTTCTCTCTCTAGAAGCGTATCTATGTGGGATGATGAATGGAGATCAAATTTCCAAAACATGCTGGTCTGGATAAGAAGAATATACACAGAGCATTAAGGTTACAAATCTATTTAAGCAGTATTTGTAGTAACACTTCATAGTAGTATTTCATAGGCTCCTAACCCCAAAGGTACCTGCATGCATGGAAACTTTCTAGAACTTGAATAAGATACAACAGTAGATGCTGATGATCAAGAGCTACAAAATCAGGACTGATTAAATGATAACCGAATACTCTATAGTAATTTTTGCACCTTTAGCAATAGCCAATATTCTAACATCCAAGGCTCCAGGGTTTTACTTACATGAAAGGAACGTGCTAATCTGCGTTAAAGAAAAAAAGCATATCTTCAGTTTTCAATTTATTGAATTTGCTCTTCCCAACACTTAGTTATGAATCTATGCACCAAGTCTCAGATTCAGAACAACTTGCTCATCAATTACTAGAGCTGGGAGAGGATAAAATGGGCACTGTATAAATGACCTAGAATACCACCCTTTCTGTTGAAGAAAAAGCCTATAAAGGTGGAAGAATTATAATGATTTTAACTTGCAGGTAGCACACAAAGTGCTGGAGCTAATTTCAACACAGGACCTGCTCTCTCATTGTACCTCCCTCCACAAACTTGACACAGGAGGAAGAACAAGGGACAATAAAGTATCTTATGCAAACACACAAAAGGGCAGTGGCCCCAACCACTGAAAAATTCTAAGAGGCCATAACAGAAGTGCATAAGTATGAGCAACTTAACCTTTCCTGATAAAATGCTTTGTCACCTCCATGTTAATTCTGTTGCTCTATGACAGCTTGCAAGCAGTTGCTACTGAGACAACTGTGCTATCAGGAAATAATATTTCAGTGTATGATAGATCCAATAAACTCCTGCTTTCGCCTCTCATTAAGTTCAAAACAAGCATTCGCTCCATTACCCCCTCTCCAAAACATGGCTTTTACGCAACATTTAACCTCTGACATAGTATCAGCTGGTCTTCCGTGAATGTGGAATTCAAGTGGATTGAAAGAGATACTACAGATATTAGAGAACAGTAGGAGAAACTTTTCTTTCCTTACAATTGGAAGCAGCATGGTTTTGAGCAGTACTGATTTAAATACAGAAAGAAGCACTCCTTTTGCTCCTTTAATAACTGCCTTCCAAGTGTGAAGGATTGATTCAATACGTTAATTACTGCTGGGCCTTAGTGACACCAGCTGTGAGGACGTGTAGTTACCACAAAGAACATAGGTGAATAGTACTATTTTAGCAAGTAAGCTGCAAGTTATATGCAGGAGCAAGCTTAAAGACAATAATCAAACTATGCTTTTGTCATATACTTCTATAAAAACCTACAAAAAACCAATATCTAATTCTTTTGCAAAATAAGAGGTCGACAGCTATAAGCATTTATTTCCAAGTTAAATTGGATTCAGCATGCATACTATAGCTACTTAGAACAGTGAAGTATCAAATTTAGTACTTCAGCAGTTTAGAAAACAGATACAAGTCCAAGGATCCAGCAAAACCCTTATGACTCTCTTCATTAGCAAGGCTTCCAATATTTAGCCTAAATACTGAAAAGCCTGGTATACTCACTATAGAGAAGTTTAACTGCTTTTAGGCTTTTCATTGTTACTTTAACCATTACACACTGATCACTTAATACAACCTTACTTTTCTTAGCCTTCTGTCAAATGTTGTAAGCATACACAACTGCACCTAGATTACATTGATTTTGTTTGACTCCCCTATCTTTAAAACAGAAAGCTATCAGGAAAAGGTACAGATAATTTCAATTGCAGTATCAGCACTTATAATCATCTGAGATTCCATGCAAGGATTAAGTGGTTAAAACACAGAAAAAAATTCTTTTCTACTAAAAGTATTAGTAAACTTACAAGCAGGGTTCAGAACAACTGATCTCACAAATTATCTTAAATCAAATTACACAAAGTTGTTATTAAAAATGCTAGCTTGTGGGTATTCAGGCTGCACAAAGAGTTATTGTAATCAAATGAAACTAGTGCATTATTAAAGTCACAGGATATTTTTTGTTTGGGGTTTTTTTTTAATCCTTTAGGAAGTAGATCAAACCCTTCCCTTTGCCCCAGTTAGTGAAAGTACCATCTTTGCAAGTAACCACTATCAATGCTAATTCCAGATGTAAATCCCTCTGCAGTGATTAAAGCTCATTTCAGTAGCTTCAACGTATTTCTCAGTTACTTATTTCAAGGGAAATTCAACAACGGAAAATAGCAACAACAAGAAAAGAGGCATACTACTGCAAACATGTTACTGCGTTATTTCACAAACTGTCTCCCAGGCAAGCTCTTTTAGGGGGTGCTCCCTCAACATGTCAGGTGCCGGCCAGAGATTATTCCATCACTTTTCAACAGGAGCCCAGGTCCTTTGAAATAAGGAAAAATAAACAACATAAAATGTGCCAAAGAGGAAGTCCAGGAACCCTGAAGAGAAGAGAGTTTTCTTAGGTGTTATCATTGGCGATAATCTAGAATCGGCCTACCACAGTTCCGAACGGAAGTATTAAAAACAAAAATTTACTGTTATTCTTCCCATAGCCTACTGTTCTACTCTCCCTCCCAAAACCTACCAATTCTGAAATTTTTAATTACCTTCATGCTTTTTCAAATTTCTGTCCCATTAACAGAGTCAGAATTAGGCCTTACGTCCAGAAATCAGGAGCGCTCCACCCAAAATCTCACTGTCTGCAAATTTATGACAAATTCCACAGGTCAGTTGGGTTGTGTTACTCCCAATGTTCAACTCCATTGCCAATATGAGCAGAAAAATCACAACATTTGGATTCAATGCAAGATGCAAAAGACTGCCAAATATGAGATATGTTCAAGTTTAGATACTACATGAAGGAAAATAATCCCAGATAATACTGCAAACTGAGATGTGGAAAGAAAAATTTTGTTAAAGACGCTAAAGCTGCTGCAGATATTTTACTGTCTTTTGTAACTTGAGCTAGCTTTCCATAATCACTGAAAGTTCCCAGTAAGCAAGACTAACAGACTTCCAATTCACGTAAACAGTACTTCTGAAAGTTTACAAGAACTTGCTGATATAGAAGTTAGGACAATTCCAGATCCTAAGGACACCTAGCATTCAGAAAAAATGATTGCTTTGTTTTCTTAGTTAATAGTGTTAACAGATTCTTCTCTGAATGAATGCTGAAATATCATTCCATTACGTAAACACCTGACGAATCTGAAAGGAAAGAAAGCAGTTCACCAAAATGAAGAAAACCTGTCAACTGCTCTGAGATACAGGTAACTGAAATTTTCACTGGCATCGTTTGCTACAGTGAAGAAACAAAGCTTAGAAGTGATCTTTTCAGACCACAAAAAAAAGTTGAAGTCTTTGCCTACTACAGTTGAAGAAACTACACTCTGTGTATTTTGTTTAACAGTAACTAGTACGTGGTTCTCTCTAGAGGCCAAATGCTTAATTGGAATCTCCATCAAAAAAACAGTTGGTAACAACTGTTTCAGCAAGTTTCTCTCTAGCTTCCAGTTGACCTAGCTGTCCAACATCTTTCCTGAATACATGCATTCCTCTTTTCAAGCTACAGGACAAAAACATTAATTCCATTCAGACAAGCATATAGCTTAATTTTGGACAATGTCTCCTATATTGAACTTTTTACAAAACAGACTTGTTACTTTAAAGTCCCCTCAGTAAATAAGAAAACTATTAAAGCAAGCTGCTCATTTAAGTTAAACCTTTAAGCATCATACTTAGGTAAAACATACATGAGAAACATACTTTGCAAGAAGTTACTTCCAACTTGGTACCTCATACTCCCACCTAACACTTGAGTATTGGTAGCTACAAGCAGACATAGGGATCTAGACCAGTGCAGAAAGAAAACTAAAAGGACCTCAGCTAGCCAGCTGAAGGCTGTTTTACCTGACAACTGCATGTTAAAAACATATACACAGAGCTTCTGGTAGAAACTCTGCAGATTTTACAGCAATACCCAGTTTCATTTTTCAAGCACGAGAAAGTCTTTTTTAAAAAAAAAAAGTTTATCACGATCAAGCTGAAGATTCTCTAATATATGAAAGTGAGAAATGCTACACAGAGTTATAACAAGGACTGCATTATAAAAAACTAAACTCAGAATGTTAACTGTCAATTTTCATCATATATTTTCTTACCATAGGGTTCAAGTGCATAGATAAAAAAACAAGTTTTTCCACGATTGAAACACATCCTAAATTATGTAGCCTATTTCAGCAAAACATGTTTTTACAATTCCTGTGTAGCAACTAGCAAAGACAACTTAGTTGTTGGATGCAAAGAGAGCAACCACAAAAGGAGTCCTTGGTACCATGACAGACTTTCAAGAAGGTCTTACGTTTCTTAGTGATAAAAGCATTTCCAATGCAAACAATCCATTGCCTTCTAAAAACCAAATAGGTAGGTTTAGGGAAGGACAAAGCAATGAAGAAGATAAATTCTAATGCTTTTATCATTAAAAGAGAATTTACCAACATTTTTAAGACCTTTAAATGCATTGACTGCTTTAAAAAGCTAAGCATGCCCTTCTGCTAGCTTCACATAACCTCGGTATATTTAACTAATTCCCAGTTATGTTTGGTTTTTTCCTTTCTCCAAACTATGAACAGTAATTAGAGACCATACTAGCATTTATAAAGTGCTTATTTTGACACTGGAAATGGACCATCTGTTCAAAGCAAAGCTAAGCATGAGTGCATGTTTGAAAAAATTTAGCGCTAAACAGAATTACCAGTCACCCAAATTGACAGAAAAGACACTCCAGTGGCTACTTCTTAAACTGCCCATTTCACTCAGCCAGAGCATCACTCATTGTGAACCTGCTACTTACAACTGCCTGTCCTTTGCAGGCTGGCGCACAATTCCTCAAAGCATTAAATATCCTAAGACCTATTAAATGTGAAAATTAAGCACTTACACATTTAGTCTGCAATAGAGGGCAATTTGAACAAAATAATACCAAAAAAATAAGACACCTGCATTCTAGCTTGAAGATCTAGATCAAAACAGTTCCCTTCCGTAAAGTAACAGTAATTTATAGCAATACACAGTTAAGCTACAACTGAATTCCCCACTTTCCCACTTGATAAGTGCACGAATGAATCTCTCGTACACAGCACCACATTGCTGCTTCTGCATTGAGAATTCAAGGGAAAAATAAGGAATTCTTTTTTTTCTATCCCATTAAAATAGTATGGTTTTCAAATAGTCTAAGAACTCTGCTCTTAACTATTCCTTACCTTTATTTCTAAATACTTCAAATAATACAACAGAGACCATACTTACCAAATAACCTATTTGAAAATAAATTTATTTTCAATTAAAGCAGTGAGGTTCATTCTGTTATTAGCTAGAAAGACATAAGCTACTGTTCCAAGTCTCAAGACTTGACTATGCTATGTTACATCCAGCAATCACAAATAACAAAACCCCCAATAGTAATAAGGGAGATTTTTCATGGTACAGCTTCTACATTTCTTAAACAAATGTAAAATCAAATTGAAAGAGTAAAAATCTCATGTGAACACAGAGTAAGATGTAGCAGTCTCTTCAGTGTCAGAACAGCCTGTTCTGGCCATCAATGTGAGCCCTAGCAGAAATTCATTTTTGAGAAATACTCCATTACCTGCACTGACAATTAGACTTTTATGATTATATACTACTTAAGTTCCAAAGAAACTTTGTGGAGGAGGAAGCCAATAGATGGTTTGAAATTAAAAAGAATGAAATAGAACACAAAATACAAACACCTTCACCTCAACGATTCAATACATATTGCACCCATATTTCAAGTACTGTGCACAGTTCTAGTCCTCCCATTTCCAAAAGCGCATAGTAAACTAGAAAAGATACTGAGAGGGAAACAGAACCAATCAACAATTCTTTTATGGAGTGCTGGGAGACCTTGCCTAGGCTGGCTGCACCTCCCTTTCCTGCCTGCAGGTTGGATAATGCTTTGCCCTCTCCCAGCCACTGTCAGACACAGAGGGCTGCGCTACCTGCGGGGAACTGGGTTGGTGGGGGAGGTCGCCAAGGACTCCTGACCCTCATACAACACTGTTGCCACCATCTTGTCTCGGGGATCCCACATACCGGAGATGAAAAGCTGGACATGTGAGAAATGCTCCTTATCCAAAAACAATGCTCAGGCAGTGAAAGATACAAAGCACATTTTATTTGAACATTCTTGCAAGAATAGGTGACCTAGCAAGTAGGCACACTTCTGGTTCTTGAAACACACCTATTCATTTCCTAATCTCAGCTGAGTTCTTCCTCCCCTGTTTCCCATTGGTTAGGTACTCCAGGGCTCACAGTCTGTCTGGAGTGCCTAAAATCCTTCGCGGATGTCCTGCCTCTGTTTACTTCTCCTTATGCTACACCTAAAGGGATTATCTGACTAGTTTCTTTCTTTCCTTTTTGGTAAAATTGGTCAATGTCATTAGCCCTGGTTAAATATTTGACTACCCTTCTAGACACTAATCTGGTATGAATCAGTTTGTCCTTTTTTCTGTGTGATAAGAGATGTTATACTAGCCTCTGCTGGAGCCTCTTTGTCTAGTCATTCCCTTATCATGTCACCTCTGATGGAAACAGCTTTTCTCCATTGCAAAAATAACACCTGCCTTTCTTACAGACAGGAGCCAACAATGTGTACTCACAGCCCAGAAAGCCAACCGTATACTGGGCTGCATCAAAGGAAGTGTGGCCAGCAGGCCGAGGGGGGCAATCCTGCCCCTCTGCTCTGATGAGACCCCACCTGGACTACTGCATCCAGCTCTAGAGCCCTCAGCACAGGAAAGACATGGACCTGCTGGAGCAGGTCCAGAGGAACATTATGAGTATGATCAGAGGAAGGGAACTCTTCTCCCCTGAGGCTGAAAGACTTGGGGTTGTTCAGCCTGGAGAAGAAAAGGCTCCAGACAGACCTTATAGTAGCCTTTCAATACTTAAAGGGGGGGTCATAAGAGAGATAAAGATAGACTTTTTAGTATGGCCTGTAGCGATAGGACAAGGGGTAATGATTTTAAACTGAAAAAGGACAGATTTAGACTAAATATAAGGAAAAAAGTTTTTTATGATTCGGGTGGTGAAACACTGGAAGAGGTTGCCCAGAGAAGTGGTAGATGCCCCATCCCTGTAAACATTCAAGGTCAGGCTGGACAGGGTTCTGAGCAACCTGATTTAGTTGAAGATGTCCCTGCTCATTGCAGGGGGGTTGAACTAGATAACACCCATCATGTGCATACAAACACTCCCTATTATGACTGAATGGCCCAATAATCAATTGCTTTGACATGCTGAAGGACCTAAGTCCAAACTAGTTAATGTTTACTCAAAGACACCAATCTCTCAAAATTCAAGAGGTCATAACCTCCAGGAAAAGTACAAAAATCAGGTGAAATCTAGTTTGCAATTAATTTACAAGACCAATTTTATACCAAGCAACAAGTGTATCCTTGTCAATTCCTATACTCTATCTCAAACCATAGGTTAGTAAGTGTTAATAAATATAGATCTTAATTAGCTGCAATAACTACAAATTTACCACTGATCTCCCCTGCCCAAGTAGAAAAGATGAATCATTTTCTAGTAACTCCACTTCAACAGCCACACTTACACATTTAAATTATTAATTGGTCACAGAATTCAATTAGATCCTTCATATTTTGAATTCTCCCAATTATCTTCAAAATAGAAATGATCTATGTACTGAGAAAAGCAGATGGTCCCACAATATTATAAAAAAGCTAAACAATGCACTGCTACCCAGAAAAAAATTTACACTTAAGCATGCAGTTTAGTACCAAAAATTCAATTGCAGAAGTCAGAATTACCATACTTCAATATAATAACCTATAGGGCTAAACATCATTCATACCTAATACATGTCAGTTCATGAACACATTTGCTTTGAAACTCTTCCAAAGAATTGGAGGCTGGGCAGCAGATACAACTCCTGGCACAAAATCAAAACACTTTAAAACATGTTCCCTGTAAAACAAATAGAATAACCACAACAGTGTCTAGATGACCCTTGATTCTCATTGTAAGACCAAAGCGTGGCAGAGAAAGAAAACAGTGCAACAGCAGGGTGGGTTAAAAGACCAAGTTAGAAACAGCCAGCTAGAAAATAGTAAAAAAAAAAAAGCTGCAAGGAAAGGAAAGGAAAGGAATGGCCACAAAGTCTGAACTGCAGAAGGAAGAACAGCTTAGAAGGTGGTAAGTGTGAACCTACAGAAATCATGTAAATAAGCCTTTAGTGAAAATCAGGGACATGAAAAACTTACAGCATTCAGGAACCACTTAAAATTTAAGATAAGACTTTATAGATGCAGAAGCTAAATCTACTGCTGTAGGAGAAGTTTAATAGTTTCTTACCTGTTGAACACAAAAGTTTTTTTTTAAAGTTAAAAAAACAGAACGATTTGTATTCTCTCAGGCTCCTTGCCCATTACAGGGTATCCTGGCAACAGCAAAAAAATCTTTCAATCTACAGTATTAGCAGATTAGCAGGACTGAATTAGGATTGAATTAGATGAAGCAGATTTCTTCCTACAACGACAAAAAAAACATTTTATAATTTAATACTGTTGTTAACAGGTTCTATTCAATAGCTCAACAACTGCATGAATACTAAGCACTGCTTTGCAGGGAATAAGACATATGAACTGAAGAAGGAAACAAATTGCGAGGAAGAAGAGTGCAGCATACTCCAAGAATAAATTCAAAAGCAGCTTGCCATCTGAAAGACTTATTTTTAAACCGACTTTAATTAAACATCCCTCTTTACTTTTAGGAGACAAAGGAAGAAACTTCATTGCCTCAGTGAAATAGAGCTGCCTTTATAATCTGTACTTGACTGTGGAATCTAACATGAATCCAGAGCTGTTTTTTTTTTTTATAAACTATTAGTAATTTCATATGAAGTAACGTCTTCAAATCTAGAAGATCTAAAATACCCATTACTAGACTTTTTTTCAACAGTCTTTTCTATCCTCATAACTATTCTCTTGTTATATTAACATCTGATTTATCCACAAACCTGCACAGAAAGAAACATACAAGCATTAAAAATGTCAGTTACTTTGGCATAAGTCTGTATAAACTATACTGCCAGTTCTAATTTGACATCAGTTTAACTTTGGAAAAAAACCCAATACAGCCCACATACAGACTTACAGAGTAACTAGCTTTTTTAAGACAGAATTTGGTCACCTAAAATTCATCATTAAGACAACCTCTGCTTTTGATAGTTTAGTTCTTTCAATGTAAAGCAAAGTAACATTAAAGAGCTTAATCAGATACCCATAACTGGCTTCAGAGTGACACTTACCTGTCTGTGCTTTGGTCAACACCAAATAGTCAAGAAAAAGCATCCTCTCAATTGATGCTTCTTCCTGAAGTATCTGTTTCTGGCAGTTGTAAGGTTACTATCTAATATAAAAATTCACCTTCCCTTTCCACCAGTTACAGAGGGCTTTTTGGTTTTGCTTTTTAACGCAGGTTTCAAGCCAGACAAGACCTTTGTAACTTTTGGGAACATAGGTAATATTGTTAATGGCAAAAAAGTAGAAGTACTAGCAACTAAGAAGGGTAGCAAATATAGTTGCATGTTCATTAATTCATGTCTGTGACGACCTAGTATTTGGCTGAAAAGCTCTGCTATCAGTTTGTCACAAATACATCTTCAGCTAAAAAAAAAACCTTCAAACCACACACCTCAAAAGCATTTCAAGTATTCTGCCAGAGAAGAATGATTTAACTTTACACCTTCCATGTTAAAGAGAAGAAACTGTGTCTTCAAAGCTGCTTCTTGATCTTTGCAGATGATTTCATACATAGCCTTTGTCAATACTGCCTATACTACAAATAAATTCCCCTTGAACTAAAAGAAACTCTTGCATTTTAGTTAAACAATCACCCAATAAAAGTGTTTTCTCTTAGGTTTGTTAGGGCTAGTCAGTTTTGTGGCTTGAAATACCATGTTTGTTATCTCCAACAGTTCTGGAACCAAAAGCCACCACATTTTATTCACAACAGCACAAAGACTCCAAGCCTTCATGTACACAAACACTAAATACAGCTTTCTCTAAGGCTATTTTAGTAACCAACACAGACATGAACTGAAGGTCAACATAATACATTGACCATAATACTTTCAAAGGTCACGTGTTTTTCATCCTTAGACCTTAAGGTCTACATGTCAAGTAGATTTGCCAATCCCTTGTGAGTCAAGTGACTAACTAGAGCAGAAAAAGTAAACAAGTTTACTGGACTTAGTTTGCTTTACGGAAGCTTCCTTGGTTATCATTTCTGCATTTCAAACGCACATCTATGTTCAGAAATAGACATCTGAGAAGGGAGAAGAATGTCACTTCCTGAATTATGTCATGTGGGAGCAAAAGAAGCAGCCTGCTTAGCTTAATGCACTTTCAGAAGAGTTTACAAATTCTTAAGATACTGTCCACAAAGATTTCAATTGCCGGTATAGCTATCCAAATGAAAACCGCTGTTATTACTCCCCTTACAAGGATGTCTTTCTGATATTTCTGTTTGAGAAGAAACGTTCACTGTCTAAATACCATTTTTAGCATCAGAACAGTCAGCTTCTGAATTCAATACAGTAGCATTATATAGGAAAATAAACACTAGTGTAATCAAAATTAACAAGATACTAGCAGTGCAAGTATTATAGCATACCCTTGGAAGTGTGTTCCACCAGAAGCCTGCTCTGGTCCATCAGGACTTTCTCAGTCCACCTCAAAATCTACAGAAGTAGAGAGTTTGGTTTAAAGAATGACTTCCACTGAATGGTACCGGTGGTTTATTGTCTCTGACTGTTGCCCTCCACAGCACAGATTAGGTAGTGAAAGGGCCTGCAGCATGGGTAAAGGAGCACTGATAGTGCTGCTCTTACAGTAATTCATTCCATGCATTTGAAACAGTAATTTGTATAGCCTACTATATCTGAAATAAAGTTACTACACAAGATGAGCTTTTTTGTGCTGCATAAAGCATCAGTGAAAAAATCCAGTCTCATTTTGTAGCTCACAGACCCTCATCATGGGGGCAGTTTGACAAAACCACCAGCATCTCTTCGGGAACAAGAAAGGGAAGGCTAGGCCACTGCATGGTTTATTCCCTCTTTGGGCCATATTGTACTCCGAACAAGTGCAAGTGGTTTTATACAACACTCTGCTTAGGTATAAATTAGATAATTTTTTTCCCCATTTTTCCACTGGCTTATTGGCCCGGAGAGATTCCCCAGTGAAGTTACAGTCTAGCAATACAAAACTGTTTATGCTAATACTAAAGGCAGAACGCTGTGAAATCATCATTTAAGAATCATCATTGTTCCTTACCACACCTCTCCAAATGTCTGGTAGGAAAAATAAAAATAATAACGTGTCCTCCTTAGAACACTCATGTCTTAGGACTCACTACAGAAGTTAATCAAGTCCAGATGCATGAAACAAAGGGTCATCACCAGGGCCAGCATGGCCAAGGAAGAGGGAACACACCATTAGTGACAGCGCAACCAGGATCTGTCTCTTCCATCTTGGACCCAAATTTTATCACCTTAGGCCTGCTGTATTCTCAACCACCTGATAACCTGCAAGCGTAAATGAGTCCTGAATTCCTGTATGACTATGGCGATGTAAAAGTCAGTCATGCTGACTGCTTCAGCAGTACAGTTGTTTTGTGGGTTTTTTTTTTTGTTTCAACATTTAAGGAAAAAATACTGTAACTTAAGAAAACAAAGGTTAGATGTATGAACTTTAGCAGAGGTTTCTTTTTCCAGTAAGTACTCTCAAGAAGTGTGTGAGTTTGGGTATTTTTTTTAATTTTTTTTTTTCCAAGTCTAAGACATTACTATATAGATCACAGGGGCAGTTACCATGGCTGCACAGGTACTATCCGTGACTTGAGCCACAGCTTTAATTTTCAGCATTTCACTCAATCTGCCTTAATCTGCCCCACTCCACCCCAACGAGCTGTAACACTGCTGAAAAAGAGCAGGTTAGAGATGAGAAGACTACTGTTTGAACATGCTTATCAGGATTTGTCAACAGTATGATAAAGAGTTCCCTAAGGTTAGTACCAGAAGCAGTGCTACTAGATGGCAATACAGCTGCATCAGACACTTTGCTGTACCGAAGCTACTCAGCCCTGTCTCCCATTTTCCTTAATTAGCCCGAGTACAACAGCAGGCTAACTGGCCACACCGCTTTCGAACCCAAATCGCTACTCAGCATAGGGCATGCTAAACAAAAGCATATACATAACTGGCTTGGACATTTCTAGCAAGGCACTGTAGCGTACCACGTAAACATACCCATTTTCTCTGACCAACCTTTCAGATAAACAAGTTCAACTTCCTTTTCACCTCATTGATTAGACCTTGAAAGTCGGATGCAAACGGAATTTCGAGGTGCATGAAAATACATGGAGGTAGCAGAAAGCTGCTTACTTCAGCAACTTCTAACCAGGACACCAGAGTGTTATTTCTGTATAGACAGTGCATTCAAGTCTGCTATGAGCTTTCTTTTTTATGCAAAACCTTAGTCTTGCTAAAAAGAGTACTTAAGATCATTCATGGTTCAGAAGTGGAAGTCAGCAGCCTCTAGGAGCGTGCCAACACTTTACTTCCTAAAGCTCCAGTCAGCTATAGCTGCTGCCAGAATTAGAGCGGACTCTTGCACTAAGATAGCAACTTAAAAATTAAATATAAATCTGTTTGTCACTTCTTGCTTGACTTTCATTTAAGGTTCCTTGGACCTGTTGTTCGAGTAACCTGCACTTTCATTGCACGTTACCTGAACTGCACTAGTTAAAAGGCTATGGGCAAGATTATCTTCCTGTTTTTCTTCATTCTAAGCTTTACAGAACTATTAAAATAAGTTTTGACAGCGGCACATTTTCAAGATGTCAGACAAGACTGCCCTTTTAATTAGGACATCAAGAACTGAGCTACTAAATATATTACCTATGATTTCAGTGCTACCAGATCCTGCGAAAACTGACAGAACTTATCAACCCACCATGCATGCATACACAGGCTAATATTCCCCAGCATGACACTATCAAAAACATGTTTTGCTTTTCAAACTGAAAGTTGGAATCCCTAGCACTCTTCAAAGCATGTACAGATCCAATAGCATTAAAAGAAAAATTGAAGATACTTCCTCTTTTAATCTTCAATTTAAACAGGTTAAAAAAAACCCTTTGATTTTTATTTACTCTTGGGGAAAGATTACTGATTTGACTTCATCTACCAAAAAGCTTAAGCCCTATCTATACTTATTTCTACAATCCTAAATTTTCATGTTCAGTGTTTCATGAATACAACCCCTAGGACAAAAGTAGAAAAGTTATTCCAATGTCAAGCAAGATAATACAGCAGCAGCACCTGGATACAAGGGAAGTGATGCTACTTTACCATACTTGCTGACCTAAATGTTGATATCTGCATTTAGACAGATGCTTTAGTGCCACCTGGAATCTTCCCTAGCTCAGTGCAATGCTATAGCTTTAGTTGAGCCTTCAACCAAGTAAGAACACTCTCCCTCCCTTCACAGAACATACTCTGCGGAGATGGGGAAACAGTTGTATAGACTATTTCCCCTGAATATGCAGATACCCTGAGGACGAAGCTAAATAGTTGGAAAAGAAAAATATTTTAATACATATGAAAAGTCAATTAAGTAGTGGATGCCAAACAGTTAGGTTACCTTATCACCCAAAGATTAAGACAACTGAATAGAGATTCAATATCCTCCACAAGCATTTTACCCACCATTTTTTGTAATTATTTTTCTTCCTCCTTCCCCCATCCCCCAGGCAATTTATATTTTGGAGCAAATCACTCCAGTAATCAGAGTTTTGCCACGCTGTGCTTTTACAAACCATGCCCATTGCAATTACGCCACATTTTTCAGGCACAGATGTCTCATGTGCGTCCACTGAACACAAATATGCCATCCCCATGTGCCCTGGTTTGAGGTAAGACAAAACCAATTTTCTGTTCAATAATTTTACTTTGCAGCTAAGCCTCTTCTAGCTAATTGAACTCTCTGAAACTAACAACATATTTTTTTCGACAGTGTCCGCTCTCAGAGTGATAAGACCTCATTGTTTCTAATTTATTCCAAGGGGTGGTACACAGAGAGGCTCTTGCTTATACTTACTGCTGTAACAACCGAGGTCAGCCCACTTTGCTATGTGCCCTGTTGAAGGGTTGGAAGCAGAAAAGCATAGAGAGAGGAGCGGACAGGACAGGTGACCCCAAACTGACCAACAGAGTGTTCCATCCCATCTGCATCATGCTCAGTATAAAAGCTGAGGGATCGAAGGGTCAGCCTTTTTTTTATTTTTTTTTTTCTTCAATGGCCAGCATCTGAGGAGGACTCTGTCTGTTCATCTGCCTTTGATCCCAATCTGTGCATTCCTGAATCCAGATCTGGAATCCAGTTCCCACCCATTGCTGAATCCAGCCTGGGACCTTCCCACTGCCTGCTGGTGATGTGATCATCATCCTGGGAGCCTGATACAGTTTTGTATATACTGTATATTTTTCATTGTTTTCTTTTTATGTTTTTATTAATATTTCACTAAAATAGTTTAGTTTTTTCTAAAATCATAAGTCTCTCTTTAACCTCTCCCTTCTGGGAGAGGTGGGGGAGAGCATCTGCAATTAAAAAATAAAAAAAAAGACAACTTCACCTCTTTCCCTCTCCAACTTTCTTTATTTTCAACTGCCAGTTTGCTTTTAGTTTTGGGGGATGTATTCACTGGCTGTTGCTTGCAGTTTTTCCTATAATAAAAAATGGGCATCACTTTTCTCCACAAAAACCCACTTAACAGTAAAACACATTTACCATTTTTAATTGCATTCTGCTGCTTAGTATTACACTATATAACATCATAGTTACCAATTCACATTTCCAGAGAAGACCTTAGTCTTCACACTCATAATCTCCAATAAATTGAAAAAAGTATAGACCTTGAGATAATCTATAATACCTCCCTCTCATAAGATCAGTACCATAGTTACAAGTTTTCTACTGTATCTATTAATAGTTTCATTCTTGGCTGCATGGGGCTACAACTTGGGAGGGAAAAAAAGCAAACCCACTGCATTCTAGTCTCCAGCTTTACGGCCAGCATATTTTTCTGAGGAATGCGAGTTAAATTTCAGAATTCCCAAGTCTGGGGAACAAGAGGATTGGACCAGTGTATTTCGAAGAAAAAGCTATTGCACAAGCATTAACATTATTGCTTTTTATTATGCCCTAAAAGTAAGCCAGTTTCCTAGAACGAAAAAGATATCAGACACCCACAGGTGCTTCCTATATTACCAAAGATATCAACCAACCTATGAGTTTTTCAGACTTTGAATCTTTTTTCATAGACACCCACAGACATAAGAGATACAGAATTTTTTTTTTTGTCCACCTTCGATATCCCATCTCTCCAGTTCCAATCTTGGCAACTAACTAAAGAGTTAGGGATTAATTTGTATTTATAAATTGCATTTTTAAAGCAGAGCATCCAAGCCATGGGTGGCTGGTACTCAGTTCAGCCATGTCAGGTTTTTTTTTATTTTATTTTTTTGCTCTCAAAATAAATAAATAATACTTAAGTACAGCAGGAGAGCATACTGGAACAGCCAGCCACAGAAAAAAAGAAAAGTATGTGCCCGTGTATGACTGAAATAATGTAATATATATGATATATAATATAAGGCAACCACACCTGGCACAACTAGTGAGAAATAAAAACAATCAAACATTTATAATGGGTTGAGAAAGAGTAAAGTTTTAACTTCAGAGCCCAATCACTCATTACTGGTCTCTCAGCGAAATTTATAAGCTTTTGGATTATAAGTAACTCTAGAAGAGAGTCTTAGCCCCAGAAATAATAAAGCCATAGAATTACAGACACAGCTTTCATGATCTGATGGCAAAGCAGATCCCTTTAAAACGAGGAAAGACATCCCATAACACCACTGGTAAAGCAACAAGAAGGACACAGTAATATCAAAAGGAATTGTAAAGTTCTACAAGTATGTAACAATTAATTAAAATTAAGCACTGAATGCTACTTACTATCAACTCACAGCTATGACAGCAATTATCTTTTATTAGAACCTGCAGAGCTCAACAAGTTGTGCATTGGACTTACACCATCTTTCATCAACTACTGGATTGCTACCTGCCTTGCCTTTAAATCTTCCTCCATTTCCCTTCTTTGAAGCACCATTGTTAAAACAAAAACAGCACACTAATCTCTACAGTAAAGGCATGCAGCATGAAAAGATACATTAAGGGGTTTTTATGTTGACCATTAAGAAATGCAGACCTCTCACTAACATTATCTTTACCACCTCCTTCATCAGACAAATTTCATCTGAACACAGTGTTCAGCATAACATCTTTTTGCCATTAAATGTGGCTTGAAGCTATAACAAAGTGCCCATCATCAGCATCAAGTACACACATCCTTTGATGAATGCTTGCTTCTCACAGCCAAAAGGAAGAACTGACTACTTCATAGCCAGTTTAGTCTAACTTCTACAGTTGCCACTCACAGGAAGGAAAAAACACCAAAATTCTATTAACCCTCAGAATTGCCATGACCAATGACAAACTCTTCCTTCATAATAGCGAGAAAGAACACAGAAAGACAAACATGGAAGATGGGAGTACAACCCCTATGCTGATGCAATTTTCAAATGGACTTCCATCTGGAATGCACGCTGACCAACATCAACATCAAATGGAAGCTGGTTTCCTGTAGATGCAAGCCCCTTACAACACCAACAGGAAACCCACCTACCCCCAAGTGAGTCTGTTCCTGCCACCACTACAGCTTTGTTTTAGCAGTCTCTGGACTTTCCATCCCTTTTCAAGATATTTGGTGACAGCAGCTAAATCGTTTTCAGTACGATTTCAGGTTTTCAGTCAATTTTTTACTCAATATTTCAAGTTTTTACTCATTTTTTTTTACTCAATTTTATTCAATTCTGCCTCCCTTCATGTCTTCACACAAATCCTCACTACCAATTTCATAGGTGCTCTTCTCAGCAATTTTACTAACATGCCTAACAACATATAGCACCACTCCAGAAGAGTGTATTACAGCTTTACAGTTCCATGCAGTTGTACGCTGAGGTTTTTTTGGTATTCTTTTCCACTGCTGGCATTCAACACATTCCATAGATTTTGTCACTATTTGAAGTTTAAGTCCCATGGAAGAGGAAAAGATACATCCATTTAAGAGGATTAGGGGAGGACTATACAGAGTAACAGCAAGAAGAAAGAACAGTCAAAATGTTAGTCGGGAACTTTTGCACCCACTCCAAATCACACCATTTCAAACATGCTTCTTGGTATTTCATAGAAATAAACAAAGGTCATGAAGAGTCTTGTATTTTACAGTAACAGTTTTTTTCCCAATATTGTGTGAAGAATTATTCCATAAACAAGAAAGCTGTTAACAGCTCATACCAAATGTATTCCCGATCCTATCAATTCAGTCTATCCCATTTCCTGAGAAGTATCCCAAGCTAGCTATAGAGCTGCATATAATAGCCAAGAGTAGAAAAACATTTTACTTGAGTTGCTTAGTAGCATATGGTTTCTAAAACAGATGCTGGCACACTGACACACCACAAAAACAATTAAACACGCTATGCAGAGATTTCAACATTATTTTTGTATTCTCTACGTATTTTCTGATTGATCTTTGAGGCTTGCCCACCTCGAAAATATCAGCATCTAACGTGATCACTAAATAGTTTCTCAAGTTCTTTGCTCACTTCCTCCAACTTGACAAAAGAAGATGAGACAAGCAAGATATTATTTCTCATTTATCCCTACTTGTTTTATTATTGTGGGAAGTTTGCCAAAAACAATGGCTCCACATCTTGCTCTTAGGATAATCCAATCAGACATCTAGTCTTCTAGAATTTGGATGTGTTATCTACTTTGGGATAACACACTACTCCTTAACCTGGCATATGAAATAACATAGAGTACACAGCAATCTTAAGGTACTACTAGGAGAGCTGAATCTAGATGGCAGACAATATGCTTAAGACATCCTAACTTACTACAGAAACAGTTCACTGTGCTCATACTAGTGCCTCTTCTGCCCAAGCACGAAAGCCATGGTTTCCATCATAACTTCCAAAGGCCATAAATTAACTCAGTTATATGCGAGAAGTGAATATGCAAGCCTCCTACCTATAAAGAGGCTGTGTAACATGCTGGAACACTGAAGCTAGAAAATGTCTCATTTCAGTATACTGATACAGAGTAATCTTAACTGATTGCAGAATTAAGTACATACTTCAAGGCTTTTTATGCACTTGGACAAAAGAAGACATCAACAGAGAGAAAGGAGAGTGGACCAGACAGTTCTTCAAAGCACTTCTCCCTTCTGACTGTTTCAATCCCATACGGGTTGGTTTTGATCCAGCTGTTTAGAATTTCATAGTTCATGCATTTCAAGCTTAAGCTGAGTAGAGAAGCAAAGGCGTTGAGCCATAACAATAGAGATCACTCTCTAACGATCTGTTAATACTAAAACTACATACATATTTTTCTGCTTTAATACTGCTAAATTCAGATTCCATTCTATTAATTCACTTGATTTTCCACCCTTAGAACATAATATGATTCTTTGATTGGTATACAGGCTATAGCATCACCTCTGTTAAATGCAAGAGAGAAGGGTTCTGAAGGAAACAGTCACATTACCTCACTTCAGCAAGTCAACAGAAGTAGGGTGAACAGTTTGCAGGCAGTATCACGAGGAGACACACAAACTATTTAGTATCTTTAATTCCATAAGGGAATAATAATGGCTAGTTGATTTATATTTAAAAGAATCCAAAGATACTCATCACAGCAGTTTACATATATAAATCTAACTTGCTTGAAAAGCAGCTATAATGCACTACCCTACTTAAAGACATTCCTGTTAAACAGTTTGCTTTTCCTGAATTTCTAAACTACAAATTTCACTTTAAGTCAGTGTTTTCCTTAAGTTCATTGTAAACAGACCTCTCTGCTCTTCAGGCCAAAATAAAAATCTTCAAGTAGTATTAGAAGGTAAATTCCTTTAGTAACTCAGAAAGCACAGGATTCAATACTGCATACACATTCCGCTTTTCACATGGAAAGCAAGTAAGAAGTATTACCTATGTTCAAGCTGTATCATTGACAGAGGAAACCAATCCCTTAAGTGAATTTAAGTAATTACTTAGAATTACAAACTGTCAAGAAATAAATATGCAGACTGAGTACCACGTTTGCATGAAGTCTCGTTAACAAGTTATATATTGAAAGATAATTCTGTAGTGTTCTTTCATATTTGGATAATAAAGACTCTCACAAGCTACAGTTAGTCCATGTCTCACTACTGAAAACAAAAAAAAATAACACAGAGCTAAGTAATCACAGAATGTTACTAGAATGTATGTTTTGCATGTATGCGTATTTTCAAATACACACAGCAATTCAAATAACTGCAGTAATCTATCTGGAACACTGAAACAGGAAGACTTTCCATCTTTCAGCATTCCAGAAGAAAAAAAAAAGCACACATGCATTTGTGCAGTTCACGAGCTATTCTGTATATTACCTAGAAATTTTAAACCAGCTTAATATTCATAAATTAAGAACTAACAAACAACAACAACCACCAAAAACAAACCCCAAACCAAACCCACACCACAGTGCTACAGTACTTTTAGACTAGGTATTTTAAACTTCTTCATTTTTACGTTCTCAATATCTCACAAGGAACAATTTCTAAAGCTACCCACCCACTCATAAGTTTTCTGTATTCTTCCACTCAGGAAACTTTTTTAAAATAGCAACACACCTATTCAAACTATCCTACTGTTCTAACTTAAATAAAATTTATTCTGACAAGAGATGATCTTTAGCCTCAGTTGTACTTATGTCATACAAGACACAAGGCTATAACACTAATTCCCTCTTACACTTTGAGAAGGTCTTAGTGACTAAAGCAAAACAAAACCAAAAGAACTGGCAGGTTCAAAATCAGATTATGACAAATGTATTTAACAGCAGTTAAAGCTTACCTAAACACTACTATGCTTTTAAAAAAATGTAACTGAAAGAAGCTGCCTTGTTAAAAAACAAAACAAAATAACAAACCACCCACAGACAACCCAACAAAAAAAAAAGGGGGAGGGGGGGAGCGTCCTCAAAGGAATAGCGAGGCACTAATTTTACAGAACGAAAATGAATGCAGACTTAGCTATCAGCAAGGCTTATCTGTTTTATTATCTGAGAGATACCAGTGAAGCTAGAACAAAGTTCTGTGAGCTACAACAACAGCACAAGTGACTGCCGGGGGAGGGAGTAGTGCAGACAGCTTCCCTCATTTCGGTAAAACACCCGGTTTGGAGCTCCTCCGGTGTACGAGGGAACAATGCACCGCCCACCATACCCAACGCCGCCGCGACCCGCTCCGCGCCGCACCAGGCCGCCAACACTCCGCCACCAAAACCTGCCGTGGAACGGCCGCGGCGTCCCCGCCCCTCCGCGGCTGCCGGCCGGCTCCCCACCCGGGGCGAAGCGCCACGGGCGCCAGGAAGAAGCTTTGGGGCAGCTGCCGAAGGACCCAACGTCACAGCCACAGGAAGAAAGAGGCGGCGGGCGGGCAAGGCTCCCCCCAGCGCGGCCCGGGCCTTCCCCACCGCGCCCAGGCCCGCGGCAGCCCGCAACCGCGCCGCGGCCCACCGCGTCCGTCCGGGTGCTCCGGGCTCAGTGGTGCGTGTGCGAGGGGGCGCCACACAGGACGGGCCCGTACAGCCCCATTAGGCCCCAGCCCGGCGGCACCTGAAGAGCGTCCTGAGCCCCCCGCGCGGAGGGGAGCAGGCGCCAGGCCCGCGCCGCCGAAGACGACCCGCCACCGGAGCGCCGTTCCGCTCGCAGCGGCAGCAGGGAGAGCTCACCGCTACCCCGCCCATACCTCGGCAAGTGCGTCCCCCCGCCACAGGCCCCAGGCTGCCTCCGCTTAGGCGGGAAAGCCACCGCTTGCCACCATCACCGACGCTCCAAGATGGCGGACATATCAGCTCCTGCGAGCCCTCCTCTCCCTCCGCCCCGCCTGCCAATCACGCCGCCCCGGCACCACCCTCCTCCTCGACTTGCGCCTTCCTATTGGGCGGCGTGCGGAGCGCGGCCTCTCACTGGCAGTCCGCTGGGTGTCAGTCACGCAGCTGCGCGACTGCAACAGGGTCGAACGGGGGGTGGGGGTGGGCACTCGGCTTCCTGTTGGCCAGTCAGCGCACGGGGCGGGTGCACCTCGCTTCCCACCTTCCCGACTTAGCAACAAGCAAACGTCACCCTGACGGGCGTCTCCCTCGCCCAATAGCAAGAGGAGGTTTCTTTTAAAAATAAACCCTTTCCGCCCAATCTGGCGCTGAGGCGCTCGGGCCGGCAGGAGGCCGCAGCGGGAGGGGTGGGCGCCTGTGGCGGCGTTCCCCGCCGTAGCCTTACCCTCCGCGCCTCGCTATTGGCTGGCGGGCGGAGCCACGCCCCTCAGGGCGCGGCGCGGGCGCCAAACTGCCTGACAACAAGTCGCTGGCGCGCGCGCAGGGGGTGCGATGTGGCCGCCTCCGGAAGCCGGGGGGGGCGGGGGGCCACCAAGAGCTGGGGAGGAGTGGGCTTAGCTCAAGCAGTAGAGCGCTGGCTTATCATGCTAGAGGTTCTGGGATCGATACCCGTGCTCTCCACAAATATGTTTTTTCTTTTTCTGAGCCTCCATGCGGGCGCCCGTGGGTGCTCCAACTCCACCTGAGAACTGGCAGCGTGCTTTAACCAAAATGTACCAGAATAAGCATGTGTGAAAACCAGGGGAGGCCCTGCACCCTGGCCCTGGCAACCCTCCCTGCGCGTTGCCTGCAGTACTGCTGCCTGAGCCGGCAGCTTCACAACCCGCCTTGGCCAAACCCTGCTGGTGACAACCCCTGCTTGAAAGCTCGAGCGACAAGTAGCTGAACAGGCAGCCTCATGTGCCCCACAGCTGGCAAAAAAACCCCATCTGCCATGTGGTGTTCTGAACCCTGTGTCTTAGAGGCACAAACACGTTCTGCCCAGCCAGGATGCCCGTGGCCTTCCCTCACAAAGCCTCCCCAGTTGCCTTCACCCAAAATGGCGGTCGCCTCTCCAGGCAGCCCTCAGGGCTTCAAAATGTCACTGGCAAGATGACACCCCTGTCCCCAGCGGAGACCGCCTGGCTGTGGCCAACAGCCTGGGGTCAGCAGAGCTTGTCTGGCTTCAGCAGGTTGTGTCTGGTTTGGGTAGGCTTTTGCCTGGTTTCAATGGGGTTTTTGCCTGGTTTCAATGGGGTTTTGTCTGGTTTCAGTGGGGTTTTGACTGCTTTCAACTAGTTCCCTCTGCACGTGGCCCTTGAAGAGCTCGGGGGCAGAAATGCTGACTGAAGCTGTCATCAGCAAGGCAGAGGGTGCCAAAAATGTCTAGTTGCACCCCGGGGCAGCAGTACTGGCCTGGTCCCAAACTACAACTATTTTTGGCCCCGCAGACCCACCTCAGTTTTCCTGGAAGGGAAAGTGCAGCTGAAGGAGGTGCTGCGGGGCCCGAGCCTCATCCAGCATGGCAGTTCTTCCCTTTACGTTTTGTGTGTTTGGGTTTTTTTAAAAAAGTTTAGGGTTGGCGATGATGTTTATGTCTATAAAATATCTGCCTATCTGTGAATGAAGGTGCGCGGAGGGGCCGCCGTGCGGAGGGGAGTGTCACCTCCAAGAGCAAAGGGAGAAGCCATCTGCAAGTCCCAGCTCTTGCACCTCCCGTCTTCTCGACGTCTCTTCCCAATGTAGTAACAGAGCCAGGGAAGCCGGTTGTCCTTATCAATTGACATCATGGACTTGTAAAACACTCTATTTCTCAGAGGGCTTGTTCCATCAGGGCACTGTGGCACCACGACAGCGTGGCGTTAGTGGATCTTCATCAGTGTGTGTAAGCAAGTAGCTGAAAGGAGTATGGTGCAGTTCTGGCTCCCCAGAGCTCATTTTCCATCATGCTAGCATTTGCCTTGCCCGTTATGAGGGTAGCGTGTGCTTTCTGCGTATGGTGGCAGAGAGGTCTGTTTTATAATGAGTAAGTGTGAATCACGCATGAGGTAATTTTTTTATATTCACATATATTCGTTCTGATAGTTAGCAGCCATATTGTGTTTAAGAAGAGAAACAGGTATGTTACGGTTAACGCGAGAACTTATTTATTTATTTACAATGAGGGAAGAAAAAGCAGCTGAAAAGAGAGTTTAGTGATAGGGTAGTTCTTGCGGGCACCTATTAAGTACATGAAAACTGAAGGGTAGCACAGATTGCTGTGTTAATTTCATATACCAAAGGAAGGGGAAAACAATACATTTCTTTGAATTCATTATGAATCAGCAGTCTAGGATAAAGCAACTCAGCAACTCCACTTTGAATAATGTATCTTCACATCTTTCACACGCTCATCTGACATACAAAGTAAAGCTCAATACAGTTGTACTTACATCTTATTGCAAATCAATGACCAACTCAGCAGACCTGCTCCCATTAAAACAAAATTGGTATTACAAAGAGATGTAAATATTGAGGGTGCTGTGGCAGAAAGCAGCATCTCTTTCAGGAGAAAAACGGTGAGGCAAGCTAGAAATGGGCTCAAATCTTGGGGTAGAAGAGTAGGGTCTTAGTGGGAGCCTGTCTCTGCATAGAACATCTTCAAGTTGTTTGTGGACAAAGGGAAGATGTAGTAGGTAAAGCTGTGTGCTTATCTTTCTGTGTGTGCCTCCTTTTTAGAGTAAGGACTGAATTTTGCCTGCAGATCAGAGGGAGTCCACATCCTTCACTTCATACTGGTATTGTGTTCAGGAACTTTAAAGTAGGACATAGGCTGCTTGAGCTTCCTCTGTTTTTTTTTTTTTTTACCACTTTAAATACTGAAAGATAGGCTAAAATGTTTGCTTCTGAAGCAAAGGTAGCCATCAGATTTAATAGCTGCAAACAAGCTAACACGTCCTGGCCTTTGTGCTTTGTCCAGGCGCTCACACAGCAGAAACTTGCCAGCCGCTCAGGTGCTGGGTTTCATAATGCCCATTGCATAAAAGGCTCAGCACAGTGTCAGCTTTCTTTTTTGTTCCTATGTCTTTCCTACCAGTTGACCAAGCTTTGGCTCCTGTGCTTTCTGTAGGCATTACTGGTTCTCCCAAAGATTGAGTCACAGCATGCTTTACGCTACTAAGAGCCATCCTTGCTGATGTTACCCTTCAGCATATGATGGCACATCCTTATTTCACAAAACCTCTGTGAACAGAAGCCCTCCCCAAGCTGTGGGCCCAGGGGGTTGCTTCCATTAGAAGGAGATTTTTGGCTGCTAGCTCAGACACGTGACCATCGTCTTCTGCCTGAATAAGTTAGTAGAGCTGCAGCAATTATGATGCACGTGATCTTAATGTGTCGCAAACACATGGTAAAAACACAGCAGCGTGAAATGTCTTTGCTGATCCACAGAGTTGTGCAGTTAGGTCTCTGAGTGTAGAGCCTGTTTTTGTTTTCTTTTTCATGCAACCAGATTTATTTAGTAAAATGTACAAAAAATGTTTATCCTCAAAATAATCAACATGAAATGGAACATTGTTTCTTTTTTTCATTATTTCAGCTGGTGCTCAGTCCAGAAAGATCTCTAGACTGTATTTGTTCCGCATTTATTTTAGCTGTCTCCTTTTTCTTTCACTGTATCTGTTTTTTGTTTTGTTTTGTTTTGTTTGCATGTTCTAGCATTGAGTACCTGCACTGACTACAGCAAATGGAGATTTCACAATATAAAGTGTATAGATGCAGTTCTCATTGTATCGTCCATTGTCAATGACATTCTGTAGGAAAGACATTGCAGTGGAAACTGTGAGCAGGGAGATTATAGAAAAGAATGGTCTTCCCTATAATGGATAAGTGAGAGTATAATGTTAAATGGCATTCTCAGGACAAGCAACTAGGTTGTTAAAGGGATGATGGGGTTATAAACTTTAGCAAGTACCAGAGGCAGTATCTGGACAGGGTATTAATAGTTTGAGCATAGACTGCATAGACTACTACAATAAAATAGTTAACTACCTATGCTTACTTTCCGTGGGTGTAAAGCTTGTCTTCACAACAAAGTAGTGTTAAACTGTGTGGCTGTTGACACATCCTATATCCTGAGCAAATGTGCCCTGGATATAAGGGATAGATCTCAACTCAGAAGGGCCAGGATTATGTTTGCACTGTCACACATCTGATTTTCAAGGGCTTTATGACTGCCATCTCAATTCTGGAAAGGTTTGGGACATCACAGGCACTGTTTTTGTCTTACAGAGTTCCTGTCAATATATTTCTAAATCTTGATTTTGTGTAATTATTTTTTAAAGCTACAACTGTAGAGGTGATACTACCTTTACCATATAAGTTGGTAATGCTAGTGTGCTACTACCTCAAGGTAGAAACATTTCATGCCTACAAGGAGGATCTCAATGCACTACTGAACAGTTAGGGGAAATGAGGAGGTTGTGTGGCTTGCCCAATGTCACACAGTAAACTGAACCAGGGCCACAATACTGAAATCCCAGTCCTTTGTCCCTGGGACTTGTGTACAAATCTGAAGACCTCCTTACCATTTCTATACCTGTGATTACAGGCAAATCAGAAAAAAACCCTAGCCTGCTTTGGGTGGCAGTAGTTACTGGTGGCAGGGAAACGCTAAGAACTTTTAGGCATGGTTTGTGACCTGAAGCTTGATAGTGTTTTACTAAGTGCGTTGTTGCTAGCATTGCAAATGCCAGTATGTTAACTTTGTGATGGCTGCTGCCTGGGGCACTTCCAGAGGCAGCCACTTCTGATGGATTCCTCTTATCATTCGAGTCAGCCACTTCCTCAACATAAAGTGGTATGCAAATAAAAAAAATAATCAGTCTGCTCAGTCACCATCACCCCCTCAACCAAAGCTGAGCATGTTTCCTCCCTGTGCACCACTAACTCCTCAGGCGTAGCTGCTACCACCTCCTGAAGCTGGTGGGGACTGGTGGACCCCACTGCACAGGTGCCAGGGGGAGCATTTGCTAGCGGTTGCCGTGACTCAGCAGCTCTGCCACACCTTGGAGAACAAGCTTGACTTCCCAAGCAGTGGCATAGCCTGCCAAGCCAGCTCATCCCGTGGCTCTGCAATTGCTAGATGTGACACTGGAGGAGGGGAGGCAGGACTCTACCCTTCCAGCAGCATTTCACCACTAGATCCTTCTGCTCCATAGCCATAATGTCATACCGTGAGCATGTGGGGTGTGCTTCTGCTTCCTGTCCCTACCAATGTGTTGTCTTCCCTTTGCCCCTCTAGGACAGTGGGGGACCTAGCTGAGGGACCCTCTGAAGAGTTATTTGTTTCCAGTTTGCCCAGCTTGCAGACTTGGAGCAGGGAAGCACCAGTGCTCGCAAGGCAGTAGGAGCACCTTCTTACTGATCTGGAGCTGAACCTCCCCCCTGGGACATCTGGCTGTTTGAGCACCTCAAGCATAAAATGAAGCCATAGTCTAAACTGGTTTTAATCTGATTGTAGTTAACTCTTCTGAGCGCTGACAAGTTACACTTAGGAAACAGACCTAGAAAGGGTGGGACAATTGGGTGCCTTGCACCAAAGGGTTAACAGCTGTGTTAACCCTAAATGAATATTTGTAGAGTAAGGTCAGCCAAGACAAAAACACCTCTGATTTAACCATAGCCCTTACAACATCCTTTATCCCCCTCATAGTTCAGGAGAGAATAAAGCCCTTTAAAGAATTTTAATGACTTAATGTTTAGCCCAACATCTTATTAAAATTGTGAAAACTAAGTAGCTTTAAGAAGAGGGAGGGCGCATTTCTGAACAATGACTTCATGGTTATGCTCCTGAGGGTGAACGTGGATGTTTGGCTGTACCAAACCCACAAATTAATCCATTTAGTTGAAACAAAATGTTCAAATTCAGTTTTCTAATCTCATTCCCAGCACTGATCCTATTAGTATTTCTAAGGCAAAGCTGCTGGGGAATAGGATGGGACCTCCATACCTACTGTGGCCCTGCTGGATAGAGCATAGACATGGGGGGAAACTGTGGCACCAACCCATTTGATTTTCACCTGAGCCTTGAGTGCTTGTGGGAGGACTTATACTGGTCGTCCTCCTCTCTCCTCACATATTTTCCCCCACCTGCCCAGCACTAGCAATCATGACATGTCACCTGGGAGCAAAAAGCAAACAGAATTTGTTAGCTCTGGTGATCTGCCAGCGAGGCTCACAGTGTGGGCACAATGTACAGATTGATGGGCTGTGTGAGCCTGCTGGGTGGCCAGAGGAGTGGGGCGGCCCCACAGCACAGCTGTCCGGGCTAACCAACCCCATCCCTCTGGGCAGGATGGTTCGCGCATTTTTTCAGAGGATGCTGGAGGCTGACAAAGTGTGCCAGTGATATGGGTAAAGCACTGAGCAAATCCCTAACAAGCTTAACTGGGCTCACTAGCATGAGCTCTGTGCTGCTCCTGCTGGAGGAGGTACTGGTGCAAGGGTAGGAAAGAACAGTTTTGGGGAGCGAGGGAGCAACAGTGATGCCTAATTATAAAGAGATTGGTAAGGTGTGTGGAGGGAAGGTAAAAAGGAAATAATCTACAGGGGTTATACATTCCTTAGGTCTGGGGTGTGACTGGACAAGATTGTTGCGTGCATGAGGTTAGTAGGAATGTATGCCCTCTCTCTGGGAGGTTTTGCAAATGGAAAAGTTGGAAATTGCTGAAGGACCGGTGAAGTTGGCAGCTGAGATGTATTGAGAGGATAAGTGAGTTTGAGGGAGATTCTGGTTAAGGGTCCAAGTGTCATGAAGCCATCAAGAGGAATTTATTGCACACAGTGGTAGGGAAATTTGACCTTTCTCATAGATGAGCAGCACATGGGGAGGTAGAAGGTGCTGGCCTTCTCTTCCAAAAAAGTATTGCAGTAACCAAGGGGGATGCTTTGGCAGGAAAGAGTGAAGAGATTCACAAGTGCATCAGGAGAAACATATCCCTGTTTTAGCATCAAATTCTTCCAGTGAGCCCTGTAGGAGAGGAAGGTCTGCCTTGCGAGGAAGCAAATAAAAAGTTTGTTAACTGTGAAGAATACAGGAAAAACTACTGATCTCTACAAAAGGACTGCATCTCCATAGAGGCAAGAAACCTCTGTACTGGGAGCTAAAGGGCTGTTCAAACTTGTGTTTGCCCCGCTTCTTCAACTGCACTCAGGTGGACAGCAATTATGTTGCCACTGATAAAGGCTTGCGAGTATCAGCATGTCTTATTCACCTGTAGAAAATCCTCAGAGAACCAGAGGCCGTGATGTCCTTTATCTGATAAGTTTAAGGGATGCATGATGTGTTAGGAACAGCGAATGTGACTGTGATAATCTTCTGTCAGGTTTGATTCTGTCCTATTGCTACATGTGTAGCATATGGTCCTTTTAAATGGTTTGAAGCTCTTTGAGGTATCTTTGTGTTCCCATGCTGTTATGTGCACATATGTATATGTGGTCTTTCTTGCATGGTTATTTAGCTGAGTACCTCTTATGACTTCTTCCTATCCGTTTTCTAAAATAGCAGAGAAAACAGGGATGGGCAGAGCATGGTCAAAAGCTGATTGTGCAGCACAAGGCAACTTGATGTAGTTTGCTGGAGACTTCTTGTACCTTATTACGTTGCAAAATGGGTACAGAAATGGAAGCCTGATGATCCTGTACATTGCTCCCTGGTGCTGCCACTGACTCCATGTGTATGTTAGAGTGGTTTCCCTTGAGCGATGACCTGTGGTTTTTTTTTGTCCAGATAAAAGGGTTGGATGTTTACAGTTTAGCTTCCCTTAAAACATAACACTGTTAATTAGAAATCATGGTGAACAGGGGAAGACCTGGTTACATCCCTCATTAATATCAGAACCAAATTATGCTCTAATAATAGAACAGGTTTTACTGTAAGCAGAAGAAATAATGAAGTATAGTTTCCAACAAACATTTGAGGCTAAACCCTAAGTCTAGGGATAAAGGTGAGCAGAACTTAATTAAATATCCATTAAACACTCACTAGACAAAACACAGTCGCAGCACCCAGAGCAGACACAGAGAAGTTGCCTTCCATGACTGGACTACAGCAGCGCTCATCTTTCTCTAGTCCTACTGGCCTGACAGGAGGTTGGCAGCACATTCCCACCCCAGGAGAGCTTGTAATCTGGTGGTTATAGGTACAGCTGAAAGGTGCAGGTTGAAATTCCCATGGGCAAAGAAGGGAATGGGGGCTTGATATCCTGCAGCCTCATTAAGTGGGCTAAGCCCTAGGCTGTTGTATATAAGGAGTACCCGTCTCTATTTCTTTTTCCCACTGCTGTGCTTCAAAAGAAAACGTGGGTAAAGACTGTGAGCTGTGAAGAGTCCAGTATCCTGGAAACATGCCCAGGACTGGGGATGCTGACCAAACTGAACTCCTGGGGACCCAGGCCAAGCAAATCAGAGTTTCTGCATCATGATTCGGATGTGAACTGCTTGACCCTCTCAGAGCCCTCCGAGGGATTTTTGATACCTTAAAGATTACAGAGCAGCTGAGCAGGAGGATTGCAGGATTGCAACTTTAGACTGGAGTGTTTTAATCCCATTTCAAGTAGTTAAATGCTTTGGATATAAGATTCACGGAAGAGAAAAAGGGGAAGAAAGCTGCTAAACAAATAATTGAATGCAGAGTCAGGGAGAGAGTGTTCATTTTTCTTTTGCTTCTTTAGATGTGCAGTGGGTACTGGTTTTGTTATGTAGTTACCTATTAAAAAAAATGTAACACTGAGTTCAGCAGCAGTGCTAATTACCAGCACAACCACATGACTACTCTGGGCTAATGATAGTCCTAAACCCATGTTATCTTTTAATAGCTAAGCTGATTAAACTAGCACAGAGGAAAAACAAATTAGAGAAATTACCTTCATGGTACTTCTCCAAGGAAAATTAAGGTGGTTTCCAAGTGTGCAAAGTGCATATATCATGTGTAATTTCCCAACCAGCCAAGATATAGCTGCCTAGTAACTACTGAGTTCACATTTCTGTGAAACTGTAGCACAGGACTGAAAGAGATGACGGAAATAGGCTGGATCAGCCAGGCAAACTTGTGAACACAGGGACTAGTTATCTAATCAGGTGCAAGTCATAAGCAGCCGTTGCAATTTATTTTTGCTTTAAGCCTTCTTCTCCCTTCTCTTTTTCCCCTTCAATTCCATCATGGAAAAGTGTCATCCCCCAAACTGGTCAAGGTAGAAACTTGTACGGAGTTTAAGTGCCGCAACCTTGAAACACAGCACCAAACTCCGGGTTTACCCCCTTGTTCCACTGGGTTGGAAGGAACAGACGAAAGAGACGTTTCCTTTGTTGGCGGTCAGAAAGGACTGCTATGATCAGCCAGCCCATCTTTTGGTAGCTTGGGTGATTAAATGAGCACAGGAAAAACAAGGTGGAGAAATTACCTTCATGGTATTTCTATGAAAATGAAGATGCTTTCTTTATCTCAGCCCCCTTCTCTTCCTATCCCTCCTAACCTGCTGCCCCCATAGCATGGTACATGTGTGCAAACATGAGGAGTACCAGTCCAAGGGATTAGGCTCATAAAAAGTGTAAGTGATTGCGATTAACTGCACAGGTAGTTCCCACCCCTGAATAGGAAATGTCTTGCAGAGACCTCATGACCCATTTGGCCAACGCTATTTAAAGCTTTTTAAATTAGGAAAGAGGCACAGGCACACAAAGGATGCCATATTCTGCCTGAACAGAGCTTTAGCTAACCTTTGGATGGATGAAGACAGGTATCAGAATGCGAGGGGTAGTTTTCCAGCCAGACCCTTCATTTGAAATATTTCCAAAGTTTCTCATTAATACCCAGACTGCTTTTAAAAATCTGTGGAAATTAAGAAATATTCTGTTCTCTGAACAAATTGTACAAAGTAATCACAGTCCATTTTTTTTTTTTTTTTACCTGAAAGATCTTTTGTGTTGCAATGAGTCAAATACTTCTCATCCTTTGGTGACAATGTGGTGTCAGGAGCAATTAGTATGTGCTGGAGGCTGCTTTTATGTCAATCAGAATTTGTCCTCAAATTTATTATTTTTTCTGAATAAATTGGAGACTATAAATACTTACTGAATGACTCTACCTTGGCCTGGCCAGAGAAACCCACCTAACAGTCTGTATCTTATCCCGCTCTCTTCTCATCTCTCCTGACCTCTGCCCCCATAGCGTGGTACATGTATGCAAACATGAGGAGTGCCAGTTAAAGGGATTAGGTTCCTAAAAAGTGTATGTGATTGCAATTAACTGTTCATGTAGTTCCAACATCTGAGATAGGTAATGCTTTGCAGAGACCTCATGACCTGCTTGGGTGATGCTATTTAAACCTTTTTATATAAAGAGAGACACAGGCACACTAAGGGCCACAACCTCAGAAGTATTCGCAAGTGTCTTTGCAAGTCCTTGCAAGTCTTCCAAGGACTCACAAAGGCATCAACAGGAGTTAGTACTTAGCCTTGAGAATCTAGGCCTAAATAATGTGCTTAAGGCTGAGGAAAGCCCGGAGTGAAGTTCATATCTGTCCAAGCCTTGTACATGGGTAATAAGAGAATTTCTGCTTTTCTTGGGTTTGTAGGTTTTTTTAATTTCACTATTTTTTTCCATTAGCCTCTCCTCTTACGTGACTGTTTGTATGTATATGCAGGTAAAAATACTTTTTTTTTTTTTTTATTAGACAATTGCAATTATTAGCTGTATATGGTGTGTTAGAGGAGCCGTGTGTACTTGAAAGATTTCTGTCAGGCTTCCAAGGCTCAGTTTTATTCCTTGCTGTATTACTTGGCTTTGTTTGTGCATTGATGTAGTGTCGATTTTCAGATCCTCCCCCCCCAGGCAGAAAGAGGTGACCTACTTTTCATCCCTGGACATCTGCTAACTGTAGCCTGTCCCTCCCTCTGTCCTTTAACCCCTTCTTCCTCCCTCTCTGCAGAGCATCTGCCAGTCTCCCAGCCCTCCAGGGAGCTGTGGCTGCCCTGCAGACTGCTTTAGGACTGTGGGAGACCCCTCCACAGAGACAGGCAATAATCCAGGAGGCACTGCTGAAGTGGGGGTGCGCACAACATCAAAGAGTGTTGCGGTTCTGCCTCTGTGTCACCCCAGTAGCATCCCCAAAGCTGGTCAGACCCAGGTACCAGCTGGAAAGTCCCAGAGGCACATAGCCTGCCCCTCACATGTGGGTGACCCAGCCAGGCCACTGTACAAGTTTCCTGGGGGATCTGGATCCAGCCTGTCAGCAGCCATTGGTGCCTCCCGGGTTGGTTCAGCAGGGAGCAGTGGTGGGGCTGTGGTGAGGTGGGAGTCCCAGGGCATGCCTGGCTTCCCACTGCGCTTCAAGAGCCCCACAGGGAGCCCCTTGCTGCTCCCTCCCTCACCAGGGCTGCTGCCTGTTTGGAGAGGTGGTGGGAAAGCAGAAGGGGGCCACAGGGTTGGCTGCAGGCTAGGAACGAGGGAAGGGCTCTCCTTCCCTGGTTCAGATAAGCCCCCAGACCCTGAGACAGTCTCTGCGCGAGCAGAGGTTCCTGGGCCCAGCATTGAGAGAAACTTTTGCTTCCCCACAAACTTCTTAGGCACCCTTTCCCCATGCTGAACAGGGATGCTGTGGTTGCTCAGCAGCAGTCTGGTCAGCAGCACCCATGAGGTAAAAATCAAATATTCATCCTGCTTCTCATGAATAGAATAGAATAGTTCAGCTGGATGAGACCTACAGTGATCATCTAGTCCAACTGCCTGACTGCTTCAGGGCTGACCAAAAGTTAAACCATGTTATGAAGTCTCTCCATTCAGAATTTTCCCTTTTACAGAAGCACTGCTTCCTCCCAGAGGCCTCTTCTGCTATCACCGCTCTTATGAAGCAGCCCTTGAGTGTCTCCCTTGCAATCAGCTTCGACACCAGTTTGTCCTGTCCCTGCTAGTCCTCTCTGCCCTGTGTTAGAAACGCTCAGCAGGAGGCAGCAGCGGTATTTGCTTGTGTTGCAGCTTTTTCAGGCAGTGCCAGTTATGTGCCTTGGCTCTGGATGTGGTGGTGGTCTGTAAGGTTGTCCAGGCTCTGGCCTTGCTGCTCCATGGCATTTGCAGATTTGCAGGCCAAGAGCATAGTGTCGCATGGTGCTTCATGGTGGTGGAGAGCAGACTCTAACCTGTGGTACCCGGGTCCTTTGTCTGGTTTTGCAATGCAAATATGCTTCTATTTTGGTTCATTTATGGACTGGCTTTATTGATTATACAATATCTTCGGACAAACAGCAGGTGGCATGTTTGGATCAAGAATGTAAGTGCTCTGTCAGACTCTGGGGGCAGGGGAAGGTGCACAGGGTTTGGGAAAGAAATAATGCAGTAGAGATGCCCTCTCACTGATTTTTCATCATAACTTCAAGCTGCCACTGAAAAGGTCAATTCTGTCAGGGTGGTCCTGCCTCCTCTTGCTCCTCTTGTTGCCTCCCTCCAACAGGAGGGGAAGGGTAGCGTTTCCCCTTGCAGCAGCCCAGATGAAGGTGCTCAGGCACCTCAGCTTGCGGGACTGAGTGAGAATATACTCATTTTACCATTGAAATTTGCTTGCGTGGATGCACTACTGTTGCTTTCTAGACCTTTGGTGGGGTTTGATGGTGAAAGCCCACGCAATGTACAGAAGGAAATAACAACAGGGGTCAGGAGTAGACACTGGGCTCTCATTACTTATGTGTTCTCATTTAAGCGATGAATTGGATTCTGCATCCTCATACGCCTCATACGCTCATACGCATGTAGGGTGTGAGTTCACAGACATGTCAAGCTTCTGATTTCCCGTGCAAGGAGGAGGAAGTCTCCAGTTATTTCATTAATTAGAAAAAGAAAGGCAACTCAAAGCAAACCCCTGGACAGCAGAAGCAAAGGAGCTCCAGAAATCTGATCTCATTTTTGCTGAGATAAACTCTGGGCTTACGCATCTGAATGATAAACAGCACAGTCTAGAGCAGGCTTTGCTTAGACAGACTGTTGCAAGCACCCAGCCCTGAGTCTGGCTCTCTCCAGCTCTGCCAGCTCCGGCAGCAGCCTTTGGTCCCCACGGAATCATACTCCTGTCCCTCAGGCCTGATCTGCCCCATGCATGAAGCCTTCACAAAGGACAGGAGGCTCAGCACAGACATTTAAGCCTGCGGCATGGAGCAAAACTCAAAAAAGGGATAGTAGAATAAACGTACCATTTCTTCCTAGGAGTCTGGCTTGGGGTATACGCAGGAGCTGATTTCAATTGAACAGAGTCAAGCAGAGTTAGTTAAGTCCCTAGGATTCCCAAGCACTCACATCTAAGCATATGTAGAAATTATAAATAAATACCTAGAAAGATATCATATATGTGGAGATATTATACATATAACCTCAAAAAAGGGCCAGTATAGAAGTGAGGGACAGGGAACCAAAATGGACATATATGTGTATAGACAGATATCTATTTTCAATAGCACTGAAGGATCAGATGTCAGAACTGTCTAAACACCAAGCCCTAGTAAAGAGACACGCCATTGCCAGGTGTCTTTCTGTTAGAAGTGAATGGCAAAACATGGGCTGTTCCAGGCCAAAGGACCAGACTGAGCATGGGCAGGTCGGGCACTGGCTTATCTCCTGTTAGAGACAAGCAAAACAAACAGTCTACATGAGACATTATTTCCACCTGCTGTCAAACAGCACACAGTCTGCAAATAAAAGTAGCTGCCACTTACCCTATGGTTGGTGGGAAGACCAGAGGAAAAGACAGACACGCTGATGATTCCCTTTACTGTGTTGCTTCTTCCTGGCGATGCTAACTCCTCCCCACGCCCCTGCCCCATGCAGGTGTCTCTGCAAACAAGGGATATAAGGACAGCCCCTTTTTTTCACAAAAGATCTTTTTATCCTTCTGGGCATTTGCCTTTTCCTGATTCTCATCTTTGGATTTCCATACCTTCTGTGTTTCCCTCCAAAGAAGAAAATGCAAGAAATAGATTGATAAATTTAGTTCTAAAAACCCTGCATCAGTCTCATGATATTAAAGCCAAAGTCAGGCACCAAACAAACTGCTGCCATAGCTACACAGATAAAGCTGCCTAGCAGAGATGCTGCTTCCACCAGCAAAAAAGGGAGTTTTACTGTTAAAGATTTTTCTAGCAACAACAGCAAAATGTTTATTTCCATGTAATTATTTCCATGGTAAGGCTTTATTCTATAATAAAAATCTCACTTTGAGAAAACTACTCCCACCATCAGTGTTTATCAAACCTAGTGCAAGGGGAGGGGAGACACAGGGTAATTCCCTCTTGAAAAGGGCAGCTTTAGAGCTCTGTTTCCTTTGGGAAATGAAGTTTGGTGAGATACGCTTCACAGCAGATGACTGTGCCACCTTGTGGCTTTGGTTAGTGCTAAACTCTAAAGTATTTATATATTTTGACATGGACGTCTCCCTGCAAATGCCAGATCTAGTGAAATAGCAAGAAAAAATGCCCAGCAGTACTGCGAGAAAGGCAGTAGGAGTCAAGAGTCAGCTCTAATGAGTTTACATCTGTTGTTCCTACCATCCCATATTAGTCTGTCCATATGCCCAACCCAACCTACCAGCCTAAAGGGAGAGGAAAACACTTGAAATCTGTAGTTGTCTGCCACACTGGAGGCAGGGCAGTTTATTCTTGGTACTCCTTAACCTGAAACCTTCAAGGTCAGATAATCTTTGACCGCTGCAGTTGTTTTTTAATACAAGTCGCCTGAAACCCTAGCACCTTGACAATGGAGGCACCATCACAAATCATCTCTGTGCTGCTTTTGCTAAAGCAGGTGCATCCTTGATGCCCAACTTGCCTGCACCAGCTGGATCCTGCTGCATCTGAGGAGGGCACAGATGGAGACCTCTATAAGGAAAAGGCCAGCATCTCTTTTCAGTGGCCTTGAGCTTAAAGTGGAGGGTCCCCGGGACCAGACTCTGTGCATGGATAGAGGCAGTCTGCCCTATCTCCATGTCAGATGAAGGGAGGAAAGGCCAGCAGAAACGCAGAAGTGATGCAACCTGTGAAGTAAGGTCACAGACCCAGATCAGTCACAAAATGAAGAAAAGCCACCAGGTCTCCTGGCTTGCAGTGCTACCAAATTGTACTGAACGCTCAAAGACCAGTCTCTTCTCTCTGAAATGTGGCACTGGCTTGTCCTAGGTTGTGTTGACACACATAAGACTGGCAGGAGGAATTAAACTGCCATTAAGTCCTGTTGTTGTTGTTTAGGTAACTAAGCAGCCAGATAGCGAGCCAGAGGGCTTTGCTGCCGTTTTGCAACTTTGATTGCAGAGAGTAAGAGCAGCAAAAAGGAAAAGCTGAAATGAAAACAACAAAAAACCCCCTACTCCTACACTTCCCTAAGAGGAAATTCTTCATCTTAATTAGCTAACTTTAGGAAGAAAAAAACCCCATAACATCAACAGATGCCACCAGGTGTCACAGCCAGTCAGAAGAGAAGCTGTGCACTGACCTATGAATGTGCCTATCCCACTGCAGCTGAGACTTCAAAGGGTGAGATATTTCGAACAAGACCTGTCTTGTGATGTTTCAAGATTTACAGAATTTACTGATAAAATTTCTACTTTCAAGTAAGCCTCCCACTGACACGTGTTGACATCCAAGAGCTTCACACAATTGGTTTCCTCCCACTGTCCTTCTCCATACTGAAAGCCACACTGGAAGTTTTATCAAAGATCACTTGGAACCACTTGTGGGGTTTAAATCCCACCAGCGGACAGCCTCTGTGGTGATCACAAGTTTACCCCTGCTGCTTGTGCCAATATGGAATGGTCCTTCTAACAAGGCTGATGCAGCCTTTAAGCAAAAGGAGAAATCATCTTTTTTCTGCATCGGGACCCTGGAGATCGAATTCTGTTCCTGGAATTCCTCTTTTACCTGATCTTGGGCAGATCACTGAACCTCCGTATACCTGTACATGGCACAGACCAGCCCTACACCTGCTGAACTACCACATTTGGTCCATGGGAGGTTGCTTGTAGATTTCTGGCCTAGATAGGTTTTGCCCTTTTGGCTCCTGTAACTTAATTTTTGTTAAAAAACCAAATTTGTTCTTTCCTACTCACATATTTCATCCCCCTCCACAGCCTTTTAAGTAACTTTTATATCTCCAAACATGGCTACGATGCTAGAGATTTTTGAAATCCAAATACAGATTCTCAGCTCTGTAGCTCCAAATATTGCTGACACCCAGAGACTTTACAAACATGTCATTTGTTGTTAGAACTATTAACTTGTGAGAGGATACAAGCTATTTTTACTAAAGAATAATGTTAATTTGTGAGTGTTCTTTCAATGATGAAGAGGAAGAAGAAATCACTTTCCTGAGAAGCTCGTGATCTAAATATATGCAACTTGCTGACATTATTATCTAAAATGTTAAATGCTTGTAAGTAGATTTAAGTATTTTGGCTGTGTGATCCCAGTCCTTGAAATGGGAGAAATTATATCTGTTTTAGAAGAACAATTCTGCTATAACTGCAGGCTTTGACCTTAGATGGATGTTATTTGCGTATCTTGGGAGACTGTCTGCTCTCTCCAACCTGTTAACTTAGCTGACTGGTATTTGAGGAACCTAGCTTATGGACGCCCAGGAACTGGTTTGGGTTGGAAGGGACCTTAAAGATCATCTAGTTCCAACTTCCCTGCTGTGGCCAGGGACACCTCCCACCAGAGCAGGTTACTCAAAGCTCCATCCAACCTGGCCTTGAATGGGAAGTTTGAGGGATGGGGCATTCACAGCTTCTCTGGACAGCCTGTTCCAGTGTCTCACCACCCCCAGAGTAAAGAATTTCTTCCTAATACCTAATCTAAACCTACCCTCTTGCAATTTAAAGCTATCGCTACACTCCCTGATAAACAGTCCCTCCCCATCTTTCCTGTAGAACCCCTTTAAGTACTGGAATGCTGATATAAGGTCTCCCTGGATCCTTCTGTTCTCCAAACTGAACAACCCCAACTCTCTCTGCCTGTCTTCATAGGAGAGCTGCTCCAGCCCTCTGATCATTTTTGTAGCCCTCAGAGCAGAGTAGAGAGGGAGACTCACCTCCTTTGACCTGCTAGTGGTGCTTCTTTTGATTCAGCCCAAGATGCTGTGAGTGCACATTGCCAGGTCATGTTGAACTTGTCATCAACCAACACCTCCAAGTCCTTCTCCTCAGGGCTTCTCTCAATCCATTCTCCATCCAGCCTGTATTTGTGCTTGGAATTGCACTGACCCATGTGCAGGACATTGCACTTGGCCTGGTTGAACTTCATGAGGTTCGCACAGGCCCACCTCTCAAGCCTGTCCAGGTCCCTCAGGATGGCATCCCTTCCCTCCAGTGTGTTGACTGCACCACACAGCTTGGTGTTGTCAGCAAACTTGCTGAGGGTGCACTCAATCCCACTGTCCATGTCACTGACAAAGATGTTAAACAGCACTGGTCCCAGTACCAACCCCTGAGGAACGCCACTCATCACTAGTCGCCACTTGGACATCGAGCCATTGACTGCAACTCTTTGAGTGCAACCATCCAGCCAATTCCTTATCCATTGAGTGGTCCATCTGTTAAACCCATGTCTCTCCAATTTAGAGACAAGGATGTCATGCAGCACAGTGTCAAAGGCCTTGCACAAGTGCCTTAGCATGGTTTTCAGAAGGATCTGCTCCATGATCTTGCTAGACACAGAGGTAAGACTGACTGGCTCATCCTTTTTTCCTTTTTTAAAAATAGGGGTTATGTTTCCCCTTTTCCAGTCAGTGGGAACTTCACCAGACTGCTGAGACTTCTCAAATATGATGGATAGTGGCTTGGCAACTTCATCTGCCAGTTCCCTCAGGAGCTGTGGATGTATCTCATCAGGTCCCATGGACTTGTGCACCTTCAGGTTTCTTAGATGGTCTCGAACCTGATCCTCTCCTACAGTGGGTGGTTCCTCATTCTGCTGGTCCCTGCCTTTGCCTTCTGCGACTTGAGTGCTGTGGTTAGAGCCCTCGCTGGTGAAGACTGAGACAAAAAAAGTCATTGAGTACCTCAGCCTTCTCTATATCCCAGGTAACCAGGTCTCCTATTTTCTTCTGGAGAGGGCCTGCATTTTCCCTAGCGGAAAACAAAATTTTCCTTTTATCACTGACATACCTGTAGAAGCCTTTCGTGTTGCCCTTGACCTCCCTGGCTAGATTTAATTCTATCAGGGCTTTAGCTTTCCTAACCAGTTGCCTGTCTGCTCCAACAATTTCTCTGTATTCCTCCCAGGCTACCTGTCCTTACTTCCACCCTCTGTAGGCTTCCTTTTTGTGTTTGAGATTGTCCAGGAGCTCCTTGTTCATCCATGCAGGCCTCCTGGCACTTTTGCCTGACTTCCACTTTGTTGGAATGCATCGCTCGTGAGGTTGGAGGAGGTGGTCCTTGAATATTAACCAGCTTTCTTGGGTCCCTCTTCCCTCCAGGGCTTTATCTCACAGTACTCTACCAAGCAGATCCCTGAAGAGGCCAAAGTCTGCTCTCCTGAAGTCCAGGGTTGTGAGCTTGCCGCACAGCCTCCTCACTGCCCTAAGGAACTTGAGCTCCACCATTTCTTGGTCACTGCAGCCAAGGCTGCCCTTGAGCGTAACATTCCCCACCAGCCCCTCCCTGTTGGTGAGAACAAGGTCCAGCATGGCACCTTTCCTCATTGGTTCCTCCATCACTTGGAGAAGGAAGTTATCATTGATGCATTCCAGGAACCTCTGGGATTGCTTATGCCCTGCTGTGTCGTCCCTCCAACAGATATCAGGGTGGCTGAAGTCCCCCATGAGGACCAGGGCTTGTGAATGTGAGGCTGCTCCTATCTGTCTATAGAGGGCCTCATCTGCTCGGTCTTCCTTTTTGATTGATGTCTTTTCCCTCGGCTTTGTTCTACAGTCAGTTCTCCCTTACTCCGCAGTTAAAAACTGCCAGAACTAAGTATTCTCATAAATACTTAATCTATTTTCTATGAAATCAGAGGCACGCTGAGACCTTTGCAAAACAGGTGATGTTATTAGTGAGATCTCAGTGTTACCCTGTCAAAGCTTACCAGCCGCACTGAGCTTCAGTGCCACTTCACTTACGTTTATGTAAACATCACACATAGACGCTGGCTTTGTAACAAAGACAGAAAGGGGACCAATAACGCAAGAGGCCAGCTGTTACACACAATTTAAGCCGACTGTAAAACTAAACTGCTTCACTTAAATGAGACAAATTGTTGGTAACACTGAGGATTTCAGTTTTTCTACACACGATTGATTTTTTGGAAGGTGGATGTTTCTGTGTTTCTGTTCATGCATGTGGAAGGGAAGTATGAACTGTCTGATCTCTTACATGGCAGAATATCACCGCTGCAGAGAAAATACCACGGAATAATCCTGTCTCGTTATAAATCTTAAGAAATAGAATTCAACAGAGTTCAAAGTGGTCGACATAAGAATGTGGGAGAAAACATACGACTCCAATTAAAAAATATTAAAAAATCACTAATCCATATTCAAAAGAAGTAATTCAAAGTGTTTGAAACAGCTTTGAATGACACAGAACATATGAAGGAAGTGAAAATTCCTTTTAAAATGACTGTCACTTGTTTTTCTTTAGCCAGAGGAAAACTAACCTTTTAGTGAAATTGGAAGAAAAGATGCTGTCCCTTTGACACCTGCCCTCTCCCTTGTTTTGTGAGCAAGCTGGAAAGCCATCCTATGCCTCTTCAGGTCTTTTTCCCCCAACCTTAACTGCAATCATAATTGTTACTGAAGTTACAGCAATGAAATCCAGTCTTCTGTTGTGAGACTGAGAAGCTTTTGTCCTTACACCTGTTGCTGTCTTTACAACGCCTGACCTCTGAGAAGCAATTCTGGAGCAAGACTGAAGATAGTGGTCCCAGCGATTCTAAGCATTTCCTTGTTGGCTGCATCTCTAGAAATCCAGCAGGATCTGGAAATAAACTGGACTCTTCAAGTGCTTAATTCACAAAACCCAGCCTTAGTTGTAGGTGGAAAAAAGACATCAACTCATTAAAAAGACAAAATACTTGTGCCAGTGAACACTATCTACCTCTCACGATAGGACAGGGGGCTCCAGAATGCACATATTCCTCAATCTGTTTCATCACCAATTCCTGATTTTTCAGGTCTGATCCCCCAAGCAGGTCTACTAGTAATGAGAAGTGGGTTTCCATACCGTTTAGCTTTTATTTGAAGTGTGCTGCCTGATCCTGTACAGATATAGCAGGACGCTCTCCATAGTTTGGATTCCCAAACTTTGAACTAACTCTGTTTAATTCTACCTGGGAGGTTAATGCTGTATGTGAACAAACATGGAAAACATTGTTGTCCACGAACTGGGTAGAACTGTGTGACAAACAGGTCCTCTGAACTCTCCTTTAACTTTATATTTCAGTATTTCCTGTATACACCTGCCAGAATGGCAGGGAAAAGGGGTAAGGATGAGGGCTGGAGCCCATGAGATGCTCACCGCTCTGCCAGGATGCCCTGTCAGTCTTCCAGGAAGGGAGAGGAGCAAAGGTCACTTTGAGAAATGTAAAACACTTGGGCTTCAGTTTATTACTGGCTCCTGTAGTGTATCGGGAGTTAAAAAGAATGTTTGAACTGAATGTGAGCTCTTTTCTTCAGTTCTCAACATTTAGATTAGGTTAGTGTAGGGCCAGGGAACCTAAAGCTTGGAGAGACCAGTTGCTTGCCACTATCATTCAGTACAATTCGTGGCCCCAGGATCCTGCTGAATCAAACAGTAGGTTTATTATTTTAATCCCTAAACCTGCTCCCTTCCCTGTAATTATAGGCAAAGGATAGACACCTGCTGTGCAAGAGCAGCTGAGGGCACACTCTCACCTATGTGAGCATTTCTCCCAACTCTAGCTCCAGGGAATCCAGCAACTGAACTCTTGTCACACTATTGTTCCTAATACATGGGCTTTTTGTACTATAACCCACAACAGAAAAGAGAAGCTGAGGATACCAACCCTCCCTAATGCTGCAGGCGATGTATAATGTGGGAACTGACTGTAACTTCTGAAGCCTGAGATTTTGAAATTCTGTGTTGAATGCTTCTTAGATTTAGTGACTGCTTACAGTAAAATGAATGTAAGCACTGTTTCCCTACAACATAGGAGGAATTCAGATTTCTATGGGAGAGAGAGATAGTATCTAAGAACTAAGCCCTAACCAAACCTGTAACGATAGCCTAATGAACTAAATTAAAACACAAGAGAAAGCATTGGCCCTCTTTGCATGAGCCCTTCTCATACCCTTCTGGGCCATACAAAGTTCAATAACAAACATCACTCCCTAAGTAATAGATTGTTAAAGCTGTTGCTATCCTTTCAATCAGATTTATTGCCAAAGTAGCTCTCCCTTCAGGAAATGGTAACAGAAGGCGTTAGCCTCAATTAGGGCAAGCCCAGCTCCTGTCTTTGCAGGCTGTCCAGAATGTAGGTAAGCTGTTGGTATCTTCCCATCCCAAAAGCCAACTCTAGCCTCATGTTAATTACGGACAGGAGACCAATCACTAATTGTAAGAGGAAATTCAAGATCTTATCCTGCCCCTGCCATCCCTCTTCCAACTCTTGCGTTCCATGAGAAATCCATCAAAAACCTAATCTGGGCAGACTCAAGTAAATCGCTTGTCCTCATCTTCACTGTAGTTACGATTTTAGCCAGCTGACCTGGCAATACCCCTTGCAGTCACTATCCTCATCTCATTTCTGCAATATATCCAGAGTCCAGCAATTATCCTGGCTCATCAAGCCTTCATTTCCCAAACGATAGCTTTGTCTCCAGTCTAAATTATAGGCAGGGGCCCCTTCATACTGCCTGAAACCACAACAGCATTGGCTCCCGTGCACACTAACCCTCTTCCTATCTGTGCTTTCTGGGCAGACTCCAGCAGCCACCTGGACTCTTTGGAGAAACGTTGTGGTACGTAGCGCTCTGTGCTGTGGGCAGCCTGCTGGGGTCAGTTGCTCTTGTGGAAGCCATAGGGCATGTATGCTTGATCGCCTTCCCTCCACCCTGCTCTCCACAGCAGTGCGCGCCACCATGCCTTGGCCTCTCACTTACAGGACGACCCAGAGCATTGGTGAGCGAAAGGCAAACATACCTGGGCAATACCCGTCCTAAAAAGCATTAGTTTCGCATGAAGCGCTTTCCTCTCCCCATAACTCTACTTGGGCTTTTTGGCAGCATGTGGCCACAGTTACCTCATGCTTAATTACCTTCCACAGTGCTCTGGTTAGCAGCATTTCACTCCTAGTTTCTCGGGGGCTGGCATAAAGCACGGAAGGAGATCCAGGTAGCTGCATAGTTTGGGATCAGGCTTTTCCTCAGCACAGCTGTGGGTCACCCAAGCTCTGGCAGAGTGCATTTTGACGACTTTAGCCACTTCCTAGCGTATCCAGATGCTATTCGTTATCCACCTGAATTGACAGTGATGCACTGAATCAGCCAAACACCTTGATGTGCCCTGCCATGGGCAGTAACAGCTGGGGCAATTTCATAAAAGGTCAGGATCAGTAGATTTAGAATTAGGCATCCTTCCCTGTGAGTGCAGGTTTGGTCCTGGGAACATACACAGATTCCATTGGGAAAATTGATGTAACAGAGCTGTATTTCCCAATTAATGCGTTAAGGAATCTGTCAGCTGTGGGAGTGTAAGACTACAAAGATCCAGTCAGACAGCTGAGCAAGCTTCTCTGGAGCAAAAAGAAAATACTGTCTCCTCCAGTTTCAAGAGAGACCCTGAAACATCTGGGACTAAGGCATCGGAGGAGCAGGAATGATAGGTATGCCATGCAGAAATCTGTATTCCTGGTGTGGGATACATGTATCATACACCTCCCTGCAACCTGCGTCAGTCAGGGTCCCCTCTGAGAGATGAAGACCTTGTGCATCTTCTCAGGTGAAAAGTCCAGCTACAGCCAGGAGTTCTGGAAAGAAGAGTGGGGTCACTCTGCTTCATGGCATACGAAATCCTAAAAAGCTTTCTGTTCTTCTGGGTAATTTGGTCCAACTTTTCTAACTCAACAGGATGATGGATGGCCTGTTCCAGGCTGTGCACAGCACCAGAAGTCCAGATCCTTTAGTATTTTTCCTCGAACTACAAATGTATCTTAATCACAGTGATGGAAAAAAATTAATAGGGTTACACAGTCGTCACATGCCTGGTCCAGGATCCATTTATATTAAGTATTATTGGCAAGGGTAATGTGGCTAAGAGGAAAATTTTTTTGACGTTTTCTGGTTCAGGACAATACAAAACCTGAAAGAACTTTGTAGGAAATAGAAGCATGTCTCTGAGTTTGTATGCCACATTTTTTCTACCTGGGAAAATCCAAAGAAATAGAATTGGACATCACCAGGACTGCTGATGACTGCTCAGAAAGACTTCCTTCATTCTGAGTCCCACCTAACCAGCGTGCAGGAGAAAGGACATCTCGATTAAAGCTTATTTTGACTTTTAGGCTAAGATGGTAAATTTCAGAAACCTGAGACCACTAATGTTGCCTGCAGAAATCAAGACCAAACTAGACTCAATGGAACTAGTTTTCAAGTACGTTCACCATAAAAACCAGAAGTCATTAGTTAAAAGATACACTTTAACATCCTACAGTGTCAATTTAAAAGATACCATACAATTAAAAAAAAAATAATACAGATCTGCTCTAGTCTAGTCAAAACAGAGATTACTCCTATGGAGCGTAACATTTTTGATAAGGTCATGATGCTGACAAACTTTTGCTAACTTTTATAGCTAGCTAACAATTGTAATTCTAAAGGCAACCAGTTTTCCAACGAACTTCTTCACCTCCTTGCTCTTCCTGTTATTGTACATTTTAAAATTAAAAAGGAGACAACAGCGCTATCTTTATCTTAAATAGTATCTAAAACAATTGTGATACTGGCTGGTTGTTTCTACTGGAGATGATGAAACAGCTTCGTTCATAAAAAGGGCTGCTAATAAAATCTTTTAGAAGTATTTATTATAAAACAAAATCCACATAATCTATGGTACAAATGCAGGGTCTGTTATCTGTACAGATATTTATACAAAATACCAGTTACTTCAAACAAGACTTTGGTTTTGTTAACATAAAGAAACATTGCAGTTTCATGGCCAGAAAATTGTTATAATGGTCTAAAGTGATGAAAGCCTCAAAGAAGTTTTTCTTAAGACAGTTTTAACCCAGTTCATTTGTATGCTAGAAGGCCACGCTTGGAAAAATAATGGGTAAAGTCTTTCTGTAACACAACAATGATTTTATGGCTCTTATGAAAAGTACTGTAGTGACAATCTGAAAACAGCGTCAATTTAATCCCCAAATACGTAAGCGTCAGTTACTGGCTTTTTTTTTTTTTTTTTTTTCAAATGTTATGTATTTTTGACAGGTATCAATAGTTCTGTTGAAAAAATATATGTCTATATATATCAAAGTTCACGTGAAATAATGCATTTGAGAGAAATTCCAATATATTACAAATTCAAGACATGCATGCTCCAAAAAATTCAGTTGTCAGCTTTCAGTTAGTTCCACAACTTATGGATGTATTTTAACTGACCAGAGCCCTAACAATGATACAAAGCTTTGTTAAAACCAGTGGAGTACAATCTACATACGATTCTGGGGGCGCTTGTGATTTAAGGCTTTACTTTCTTCCCCCATTAATATGCTGAACTGTTAAAATACGCAAGGCACGGAAGTATTGCGTTTGGTTGTCTTTTGTAGTAACAAATGCTACAAAATGATACACAACACATATAAAGCTGTAATTATTAGGCTGTTTGCAGAATACACGCTTTAACATAAATATAAAAAAGATTGTGTGGGGGTTTTATCATAAAAAATCTTGGTACTCTTTGTATATTCATGTACATTTACAATAGCAGCAATTGCGATACAATTAGGTGTAAGGAGGAAAGCGATCTGGGTTAGAGTTTTGTTTAGGATACCTTCCAAATTTCACGTACAACAGCAAAGCGGTCCTCCCATTTTCATCAGCTGTTGTTTTACCTCCATAGGCTGATGAATTCCATTTACGACTATCGTGTTTGTAGTTGCAACCAAAATACTTTCGTGCTTATTTACACACGGCGGGATCTTCGTACAAATCAAACTGGAACATCGCTCCCTTTGTCAAACAAAGCTACCCTGGGAATGTTGTCACAGGAGTAGCGTCATTCTTATTTAGAGAAAGGTGCATCAGTGGGAGTACTTGTTTTTCAGAGATGGGAATGTCGGTGAATTCGTCTGTCACTCGCTGCAGCTGTCAAACTCGCTTTTCTCCTCCGGCAAGTCCTTCTAAGCACATTCTCTGCACATTGTTTTGTCGATATAAAACGACCCGTTTAGGAATTGCCATTGTGGTCTTCCATCCACCAGGATTCTGCGTTGGCTGGAGAGAACCCAGCCCCTGACTCCAGAGGTGGGCTGCGAGGGCCGTGGCTCATGCTGGGAACAGCCAGGACGCGGCAGCTTGGTGTCACGGGTGGCTGGGAGCACTGTCGGTATGTCAGGACATGGCATTTTGAAGGATTTTGTTGTGGAATGTAGAAGCCATTTGTATCAGGCTGGTTTCCATCATTCCTATCAGCAGGCTTAACATTGGTTTAAAAAACAATTTTTCTTTTCTTCCCTCCAGGGAGTACGATCTTATGGGAGAAGGCCCACAGCATAGTTGGCCAACCTCAAAATAAACAAATTAAAGAAAAATACCCTTTAAAAAAACTAGAGTAAGTGTTCTCAGGAAGGCGAGCTAGAGGACATGACAGGATTGAAAATACCTATGTATATTGATATTTAACATGTGGTAAATAACTTAAGCTGTTTAGCTAAACTTACAATAGCTGAAGAAAGGGGTTTTTACATTTAATGAACAGAAAGCGTTGCAATACCTAAGGGAACAGCAGCAGAACCAGCAGATACCTCTCGGAATTCAGGATTCAGCCTTCCCTGAATCTTCTACAGCCAAGCCAAATTTACGGTGAGGACTGCACTCAAAATTCATAATGGACTCATAATAAAAACATAGAAACAAATGGATCTGATCTGTAAACGACTATCATCTTTGACTGCGGCTTATTTAAGGCTCTGTCCAAACATGGACGTTTATAAAATGTCCTTCAGCACTGCCATAGCAAATATGTTACTTCTAATTCGGGGCTCCACGCCAGGCACTCTTGTGTGTTATTAATTATTGGGAACACGCTTGCCTTCTGTTTTCATTTCCTGACATTAATGGACATCACTTGCAGTACAATTATAAGCACAGCTTCTCATTTGGTCTGACTCAACATATACCCCAACGAAATAACTGACATCAGAAAAGATCTGCTTCCGAAAATGCTTGAAGCGAACAGGACACACAACTTTTGTGAAGTTTGGCTGACCACATCCTGTAAAGTAGTACAAAGTGCTCGAGAGGTTCTGGTGAAGGGTAGCACAGGAGCTCTCCTGAGCAAAGGCATCTGACCTTACAGGCAATGGAGCAATGTCCTTGTGACTGGCACATCAGCCCAGTGTGACCAGCCCTTATGGAGTGCTCCTGCTTCCAAACCCTTTTTCACTGCTGAGCACAGAGCTTCAGAATTTCCAGAGTCCCAGAATCCAAGAGGCACCAGTTGGCATAAAAATGGGGAGAACACGACGAGTCCTAGATCTAGCGTATGACCTAGGTATCAGACGGAAAACAGATCTAGGATAAATGGGCCTGGAGACTTCCAGAAGGTCCATCCTAGGTGTGTAGAACAGGTGTTGAGGGAAGACATCATTTTGTTGTTACTTTGAAAAGAATCAGAACTTTCAGGGAAGGGCTTGCACCCTTTGCAAACCAGAGAGATCAAGGTTTATTACTGAAAATCAAACCCCTTATTTGAAAAGAAAAAAATCTGTTTCCACTCATTTTCGCCTTCCCCTTTAGAATATGCTGATAACAGCACAGTCTCATTTTTAGACATGGGGTATTTTGTACTATGACACTACCCTAAAGAAAACATTATTTGTCATACCTACAGATTTAGCTTAATCTTAGGCTAAATGCTCTTCAGCAATCTGTCCAGACAGAGAAAAACTGAACCACTAAGACAGCTGGGATAATGCTAATGAAGTTTCCTCAAAATCATCCAGCAATAATGAACAAATTAATTACCTCCACTGCAAATTTCAGGGTGCAGTGGCTGTTGACCAGTCTAGCTGAAGTCAAGTCAATCTGTAATTTACACAAAACTTCTGCTTGAAATTAAATACTTCACTGTCAAAGATCATGACTTGTCCATTTACCTTCCAGCCTCAACCTGTCCTGCAGATAGGACAAACCCTACAGAAGAGAAGACAACCCAAGCAGGTGCTTTCATGACTGCGCTGGAAGGCGGGTAAGCTGCTCTCTGCTAGGACATCTGTGCTTTAAACGTACCAAAGAATCAATCGTATCATTCGCCCATTCCTAGCTGCTCTCCAGGCACAGTTCTACATCGCATCCTGAGCTGTTTCAAGTGCTAATATGCAGTCATAACGGGCTTGGAAAATAGTGGTGGAAAACACCAGCTCAAGTACTCACAAGCTCACGCAGGCAGTCCAATCACACGCGTCTCCCTCGGGTTCTCAGGGCAAAACTCTTATTACCTTTCAGTCAGCTTTCTCCTAGAAAACTTTTGCACTATTAAGACTATGCCTAAACCTCACCAAAACACAACTTTCCCCCACATATTTCCTACTCCACCCTGAACTGCCACAACTTGTCACATGCATTCACTAATTCCCTGCAACACTTTCTCTCATCCTGATCGAGAATAGCACCTGTTTTCTATGTTTTAGCCTGAAAGTTCACAGGAGGGAAACCACTAAGAGCACACAGGATATTTCTGGAGACAAGTAGCTCCTGCCACTTATATTCTCTTTCTGGTATTTTCTAGCACCAGGAGTGCAGTAATCCTTTTAAAGTATATAGTCTACAGCAATCAAAAGTAGTATTTAGTATTTAAATGTTAAGATGCTAAATTTGTATACAAATACTTTTTAGAAGAGGCTTTTAAAGTCAGTATTATGGGCTTAGATTGTGATGACCAAACTTCAAGTGCCTCAGAGGAGGCAGTTTCTCAGCAACATCAGCAGCAAGAGGCTATGAATGGCCGACTGAAATCAAAATGTACACGCTTAATTCGCCCCATTCACCATGTGCTTCCTTCCTTCCGAATACCCAGGCTCCAAAAGAATTTGACTCTTAAGACAGTTTAGCTCTCAGCAAGAATGCTAATTTTCTTGGACTCGACTCCAAACTTTGTAATAGGATACAAGTCTTCAGATGAAGTGGTTAGGATTGTTTTAGTTGTGGCTCTTTAAAAAGATCAGTGGCTTAATGAAAAAAAATCAATGTAATTTTGCATCCAGTGTCATCACAGGAATACAGGAAAGTAACGTAGTATGTCTCCAAGCTAGAACTGTAACAAAACTAAACTAATGAGTTCATTATAAATGGTGAATAGTTATCATGCACAAAGTTATGTATGATACGAAATGGACTACCAGCTGCTGTAATGCAGAACAAGTACTCCTTTATACGATCGATGCGGTACATAAAATATCCTGTGGACCTATATTCCTAATTTAGTTCACTGAAACTTGATCACATGAGAATTGCTTTGTTTCACCAAATCATTAACACTTGTTCAGAGATCTGCCAAGTCACTGTAAGAGTAACAAACTATGACCTCGTCACACCTCTTGGCATACTACAGAATTACTAATGTTGACAGGGGATGGGGAAAGAACCCATTCTTAAACTCCAGTGCTGTATTCTCCACTTTTGTATTTTTCTCCATGAAAAATGGTGGGCATCTTCTTTGTGCCCAATCTCTCAAGTGAAAATTTAGACATGAAGGTAGTAAAAGCTCCTTTAAGAGTTTTAGTAACACACCAGGGACAGCACAAATCCTATCCCTGAACAATAGAGACAGGAAGAGCAGATCTGGACTAATAAATCTGAAAACACAAAGTGGATGAGAACACTGGTCCCAGTCCCTCCACCAGCACAACAAAGACCTCTGTCCTGGAGTTGTAAGGTTCCTCTGATGTGCTCGCAAATAACTTGATAAAAAGACCCCAAAGCGAGTACAATTTAAGTTCAAACAAGAAAAAAGTTTTCATTATTGCCAACAATATTAAGGCTGTCAAAGACCCAAAACATCTGTTATTCAGCAGCTGCAGAAACAGGTGTGAGTATGCATATTCAGAACTTCCCTCAGATGTCCCAAGTAGGCACTCACATTATCATCACCAGAGCTGAATTTATAAAGTGCCATACAATACCCAGTCCCTTTTGTCACAGCAAGAGAGCAATCAAAGCAAAAATTTATCTTCTGCATTTTGAAAGGAACGGATCCTAGCCCCCCATTCCCAAAGGGAGTTTTTTTGGTAGGAGTTTGGAATACGAGCACTTTGCTGATCGTAACGTCCTTAGGTTACAGCAGTTTGTGTAAGAGTTTATCTTTTTTATTTCAACGCAATTGGAAAGATTTGTTTCCTCTCCTTCCTCCCCTGTTCTTTTTCTGTCTATTTCTAAACCTGAACGGATTTTGTGGCAAATTTTTATGAGATATGACTAAACTGTTCCAATGGCAGCTGTTTTTGTTTTGAGCTATGCAGATACCATTTTCTACAAACACCGCTTAAAAAACAAACAACTTTCCTCATTTAAATGAATACAAGTGACCACATCATTCCCCTTTGAAAAATTAACATTAGAGATGAAGCGATTCTCTGATCAAGTCAACACAGGTAAATATCTCAGACACCTGGCACAGTGAATTAATGAACTTTTGGGAAAAGCAGCACTGCATTTTGAGAAGCAGCCGACTATTACAGCCTCTTCTCAGACAGTCATGAAAGTCTCACAAGGAAGGATGAAGTAGCTTGGTTTCATCGCAATTAAAATGGTGAGTCTGACCAAATCTGCAGTTTGTCAGGCGTTTCTCTTAGCTTAAATACCACTTTAAACCTGCCCCTTGCTCCCACCCACAGGTCAATACATCTGCTTCTGCTACCATTCAGCCAGTCTAAGTGTGGAACTGATTGGAGCTAAACCAAGTTTTTTAGGGCTGGGTATCTTTTTTAGCTTGAATCAGTTCCGGAGCTGGCCATGTGCAGAGTGGCACCGACATGAGGTAGGGCATGAGGCCTGCGGGCCTAGTTAAGGTGGAAGGTTTGCCCAAAAGAAGCGTTCTTCCAGTTCAATGCTAAGGTTTGAAACCCAGGCCTCAGCACACGAGTTCTGCTGTGAAGCATTCAGCTCACTTGCAAAAAGGAGCGTTTGAGGGTTGTGATCTTTGCGTGGTTTCTCCCAGTGGTGGTGAAGGGATGAGATACCGACAATTTTAAGTGTTTTTCTTCTCTGCGAATAAACTTACGTCTTTCTTTAAACTCCTCCTCCCACAAGCCACTTCTCTTTCTTGTCTCACATTAAGCATTACATAAACTTTGCATGTAAAAAGTGACTTAAAAATGCAAAAAGGCTCAACATTCCCTCCCCAAATCCTTTGGAGATTGAGTCATTTTCATGACTTCAAAAAGGCAAATATGGCACAAAAGAATGGAAATTAAGTTAAAAAAATCGATTTTATAAATATTCTTCCTCTGTACAATTTTTCACAGCCCCATCCCTCCAACCCATTTTTATTCACATTTCTTTTTTTTTTAACTCCCACCCCGGTTTATTTTTAAATCATAAAATATATATTTAAAATCTGTTCATATTTTAAAATATTTACAGGAAAAGTTCCTTCTGTTGAGGTCATGAGGAGTCTGTACAAGGAGAGGGTGGAGGGGGATAGAGGTGAAAATAGCTTCGTTCCGTGGCAGGAGATGGAGGGCAACTTTCTTCCGCCGACATGTACTGACTGCGAGGTGTGGGCGGAGGGGGATAAGGGTCTGAGTCTGAATTTAAATCTATATAGTATTTGTTGGCCTTCCATCGACTAGTAGTATAGTCACTGTCACAAACATCTGTGCTGCACGGGGTTGTGGGTGGAGCTATCCCTCGTATAAGGTATGGCCTAAAAAAACAAAAACAAACAAGCACAGGCATTAGTTGCAATCTGGGTAAAAAAGAAAGAAAAAGAGATTGAAAATGAACAGGTTTTCATAGGAACCCAGCAAGAAGTACCTGAACTGTGTTAAATTTGAAGGGCATAACTACCCTCGGCCTTCTTCCAGGCCCTGACCAGCCAGGAGACCACCGTGACTGTTTAGCCCAGTTACTAACAAATAGGTTGGCTCATCAAAGAGTTTTAAGATAAGCTTGAGGAACTGAACAGAAAACACCAACCTTCTCTATACAGGATGCTAAGTGACTGTTACATGGCAATATAACCTATATATATCGCATTACTACTCAGCAACACTGCATTGAAAGGTGCTAAATCAATGTTTAACATCAAAACTGGCACAACCTCCATTTCAATGGTCATTTATTAAGACAGGGAAAGGTTGTTTCCAACAAGGTGAAGTCTGAACAAGAACATTTTGCTTAAGATTCAAAACTAAAGGACAGATAAATAGAAGATTTATCAAACTTTTTTATTTGAGCTGTACCTGTAAGATCTCGTCGTCGAAGGAATGTTTGAGGAATAAAACATCTCTGCGTTATACAGGGAGCGATCGGTAGCTGGGGAAGGAGGTGGGTTCAAGATCTAGGAAGAACAGGAAAAAGCAGCGCGAAAGTTTGGGTTAATTATACAACTCTACTTGTTTTGAAAATATTATTTATACCTTCACCCTGTCACTCATCCTTATTTTAGTTTCCTCTCCTTGCTGCTTGGGTGGGTTTAAGCATTTTTTAAGATCACCAAAGTTCATTAGGAGACTTTACTCTGGGCTTCAAAGCTCTCAAAGCACAGAACTTTTCTTCCTTGCCACATCCGTTGTTATGCTGGAAGGCTGGGGTAAAGCTGGAAATGAGACCCAGTTTTGCTGAATGTCAGTGCACTTCCTTGGACATAAGGACTGATATGATCCTCAACAGATGCTAATGGGAAATAAAGTCTGTTCCACTCCCAGCCCCTAAACACACTCCCAGTCAATAGTAGGGTCAGGAGGCCAGCTTCCTTTACTGTAACTAATACAATTCCTCCTTCCCTGAATACTTCCTTTTTACTGCCGTTCTGTAAACGTAACATTTTGGCACAGTTCACAATGCGAAGAGCCTAAGAGCTAACAAAGAGTTATAGTCTGCACTAGCATCTGCATGCTTATACACAGTTGCTGGTAACCCTCACACTAGGAAAACAGTTTATTATGCTTCATAATTCTTTCGGATTCCCTAGCAGGAAGCCGAACCCCTGACATGGCCAGCAGGACATTGACCTGAAAATAAGGAGAGCGCTTCATCCCTTCCAACGTGGAAAATTACAGCATTGCTGTTGATGGTAGGGCCTTGCTACTGATGTGAGCATCTTGTACACAGCCTGTCCTGGGCATTCTGCCAAGCCATGGCCTGCCACAGTGACCACGATAGCATCCTGCCTCTGCCTCTGCTCTTCTCTCATTATAATACTGCAACATCACTGGAGTGGAGATCATTGTTTTGGTCTTCACTGTGCAGCGTCTAGCAAAATGATTCCTGGCCGTTGAGTTGAGCTTGTTGTTACTACTATTGACAAGCCCCGTATCCAGATTCATGTGAGGGGAGACAAGCTTGAACAGCACCCATTGCCAGCTGTGGGGAGTGATGAGTAATTGCCCCAGGAGTATCTTCTAGAAATCCTCTTCCTTTGAGGAGCACTCCATACTACTTCTGGATTCTCTCCTACTGGCACCCTGAGCTGCGTCAACACCACTTCACATTCAGATTAAATACAGCAGAGCATCAGCCAGGCTCTCAGGTATATAAACTGGCGTAACTCCAGTGACATCAATTCTTTCCTAGTCTGTATTCACTGTACCACCCCTTAGTACCACTAAGATGTGTTAAACAAAAGAAAACAAAAAAGCCAAGACAACTAGATGCCCAGATCTCTTCTTTTTATTATTTACCTAAAGCTGGGTAATTAGCTACTAGGTAGAATTGACCAAAATATTTGGATTAAGCAGTAACTTTAATGTAACAAAGCCCTTGCAACAGCTTCCTTCTAAGAATTCAGCATGCCTTTCCTGAAGGAAAAGCTGGTATCATCCCTGCAGGCCCTGGCTGACATAGCCTGGAGTGAAAAGTGTGAAAGAAGAATTCCCCGTAACAGTCAGATTAGATTAGACCAGAAATCCAACACAAGAGTTGATCTTTTGGCCAACACAGATTCCATAGAATGGCACAGGCAGAACAGCTCGTGGGCTTCTTTCCTCTTTCCAGATTTATTTAAGTAAGGGGTTTTTTATATAAATTCAGCTAAGTTTTTTCTATTCATCCTTTCTAGTTTGGCACTGACACATCAATCAGGTACTAGCATGAAATTGTTCAGCATGTTACAGAGACACTGGTGAAACATGAGACAAGCAGAATTAGGAGGGCTGCTGAGTTCCAAATATCTGCTAGCTGTGACTAGCTGCTTGATGGCTTCATTGAGAAGGTAATGCAAGCTTGTGTGAACTGAAGACTGAATGTATGTATTGCCCAGAAACACTAAGGAAAAAAACCGTCATATGACAAAATACTGCCAAACTGTAACCTCTGTATGTCTCTTTTACATATTCTTAGAGGAACATACTATACATATTTGAATTCATGAAACTCTGGTATGGGGACTAAAAACCTGTCACTTCCAACAGCTGAAAGCCAGAAATGGAGCTAAAATACAGCTGAAAAAAACCAAGCAAAGAAAGCTCTGCTGGTACCAGTGTTTTCTCCCAGTGCATGCGGTTGGTTTTCTGAATCAACAATCCACACTCTATCTAAAACAGCAAGCCAAGATTGTTCCTTATGGGTTTGCATTCCAGTCCTGTCACATCTTGTTTGTCTTTTTATTCCGTGTGTGCCTGCAGCGTTACGCAGTGCAAAATGTCACTGGGCCACTGACATCAGAGTTTACAAAGAACAGAGAGGTACCATCTCCCAGTGAGTGAAGAAAGAAGTGCCAAGGAACAACCCTGTTGACTATTATTCTAATAACAAAACATTTTAGACACTATATAGTATTGCGTAATCCTGATGGACTACAACAAAGCCCTTTGGTGAACTTCAGTGGGTGTCAGACTGGGCCTGTATATCATAAACAGTAACATCCAAGAAAAAATGTTATTAACATTCTATTTAGTAGCACCAATTTTCATCTTCCTTTTCTTCAGAAGTGGGAGATACCTAACTCACAGGTATATTTGCAAGACATACCTGTGGGTAGAAAGTGGCTTTAGTGCTTGATGAGCTACTCGAAGAGGCTCCAGTAACATGGTTTCTGTCATATAAGGGGGCACCACTGCTTCCTCCCATGAGACTCATGGAGCTAATCATGGACTTTCCACAAGAGATGCCTGCAGTGAGACGGAAAGGAAAACGACATTAGGTAAACCACAATTTTATCTACCAATGCAAAACAGAAAACAAATCCACAGCTTGGCAAACCCATGCAATGCTACTGGTTGTCACTTTGGGAACAGCGTTTTATGTAAAAACTTCAGGATCACAAGGAACCACATATTTTGTGAAGAAAACATCTCACCCCCAGACCACCTATTGTCTTACTGCAGCACTGAACTCCTCACAACCTGCTCTCACACTCTGCTGAGACAGCAATCTCCAGAACAGCTGACCGAAACTTTTCACCCAAATCATTAACTAAGAAATTTTCCAATTAAACAAACTCAGGCATTTGCAAAAAAAAGCATTATACATTGCCCAAGAAAAACAAGCTAGAGACCTCCAAAGTTTTCATTTCCATCCAAAGAAATTCAACTGTAAGTACATGAACAACAGCAAAAATTAATTTACTGAAAAAAATCACTGCTTAAACTGAAAATCGGCAGAGGCAAAAGGAAGGAAACCTGGGTGACCGGAAAAGGGAAGACAACATTCTCCAATCTGTTTTACTTCAACGTACGCTTAAATCAGACAATACATTTCCATCTTTTTCCTGTCAGACTATTCAGTACTAATGGAAGAGTTTAGTTTGGGAAGTTTCAGAAATTTTTCAGACGCAGGAAATATTTATTACAAGCAGAGTGACTCTATTTGTGATCATCATTCATGACTATCTTTTTTGGAAATGCCACGGCACTAGGAATCTATGTCTTTTGTTTAGAATTAACATCAATGGTAATATTTTCAGCTGTTGTAACTTGTCACAGCAATATGGATTAGAAAAAACTAACAAATACGAATGAGAATCAAAATGAAATCTTAGTTTAGCACCTACAGACACACAGACAAAAAACACTGATACTTGCTTTAATTAAAAAAGTCCAATTTAAAACACCACTGCAAAGATTTCACCTGCAATGATTTAATCCTCAAATTTTATTTCCTACCACAAAAATCTCTTGATAACCATAAAAACATAATTTAAGCACGAACAGCTGACCATAGTCACTAAAGTGCGAGAAAGGCTAACCCTAACTTGCATCGAGCTATCTTCAAAGCCATGGCTAGAAGAAAACAACAATTAGCTCATCTCAAAAACTTATTTAATATGAAGAAGTGCTACATCTTCTCATTTGTTTTAAGTTTATCATCTATCTGATTTTCATCTGGAATGAAAAGCAGACTCCAAGCACTCCAAAGTATGGATTTCTTGTATTCTGACCCTGCCTGGCAGGTTTACAGGCGAACATTTACTTTCCAGCTTCCTGAATAACATGAAGAGATATTCTTTCTTCTCAGGGCTTTGTAGTTAAGAATTTGTTATTTCCTCTATGAAAAGTATATTTTACATTTGTAAAATAATTTGAGGTACATCATTTAAGTGTTTACTTTGATGTGTATATGAGGTTTCTGGGTTCTTATCTATTAGCTGAATATCTGAAGCTTTTATGTACACTTCAAGTCCTCCTTCGATCTCAGCATCATAGCTGCATGCACTTCTCTGAATGGATGCTTTGAGTCCTTTGCGACGTAGAGAAGCTTTGCTGTTTTACAGATGAACAACCGAGACACAGAGAGAATAAATACTTGTCCAAAAGCGAACAGGAAAGCTGTCTCAGAGATGGGCTAAACCAAAGGGGATGTCTTCATTACACTTCAGGCAACGAGCAGCCAGACTACAAAAACACACCCAAACTGCTTGTGTTCTTCCATGTTTGCTGTTGTAACTTTGGGGAGGGACATTTATCTCCTGCTTTTTTGTATTATAATGTAAACTAATTTGCTTCACTTCTTTCCTCTGCTTCTTTCCACTGTGGAATAACTCAATCTATCTGCAGCAGACAGGACAAAACTGTGTGAAGACCTTTGATGGGCAGGACAGGAACAAGGACATCTGAGTACAAGAAACAGAGAACAACACAACAGGGCTCTCACTAGAACACTGAACAGCACATGCTTTTTTAGCTTTCAATATTGCATGTGGTTCACGACTCTTCACAGTGTTTTGCAGGCCTTAGGTGAGAAGCACTATGCAAAACCCAGGCTTTATTACATAAACCAGAATGAACTATTTAAAGAGGATGTTTTCACTGGCAAAATACTGTAGATTTTCTATGAAAAAGATAGATACCTACGCAGATGCAGCCTAGCACAAAAATTGCATTTGAAAATCTGGCAAGATGCCTAATGAAATGCATCTGATAGTTTTTGCGTATCTAATCCAAGTGACAGATTTGTACCAAAACCACTGAGCAGATCAACAACATCTAATTTCTGCTCTTTGAGAACTCCGCATCTAGCACTCTTAATAACCTTTAAAACCCCAAATCCAGACGATGTAATGGTACTGATTAGATGCAAGGTCCTTACCATCCTTACCAGTAAAAGTGCCATGTTGAGAACTTCCTGGAGCAATAAAATTAAGCGGGACGTGAGGGGTGCCACTGACATACTCGTGTGGAAAAGGACTATTGGGCCCAGCGTAGCGCTGACACACCACTCGTTGGCAAACGAAGTACATTCCTCCCATGACAAAAAGTGACAGTATTATACCAATGACAGGACCGATGGCACTACTGTGTGGCTGTGACTCATCTGAGGCTGGCTTTGTTTTTTCTGGAAAAAGAGGAGAAAAAAAAAAAGGAGGTCATTAAAGACAGGGCAATATATATTTTGCTGGCCTGGAGCTTGTGCAGCAAATCAGTCAGCTCACAGTCATTCAGGCAGTGTCTTTGAAAGTATCTGCATCAAACCCAGGCATCTGTAACTCCATATATTCTGATTCAACGCACAAGACTTCGTGCCTCCTCTTCCCCTCCACGTATATAAGGCAGGATTAGCAAGGTACTCTCCTTTCTGTCTAGCATTTCATCTCGTAACAGGATTACTTATATACATGGAGTCCTTAATCAGAGAGGAACCTGCTCTCTCAAAGCCATTTGAGCTAGCCAATAACATAAAAAAATTAAAAGATTTTACCAGTAGGGAAACTACCATAGGTATTAAGCAGTGAATGTCTTCCCAGCTAATATGGGCCTTAAAAGAGAACACTTTTCCATCCTAAAATATGACTTTCTCTCCAAAAAAACCCTTGCAAATTGGACAGAAAACACAATCCAGAATACCTCAAATACGTTCTACTTCTTATTTCTTTTTCTCCTATATAAGCCCAATGTTAAATAATAAAAACTGCTGCAAAATTTGAGATGAGCTCAATGATATCTCCCTCTGACTACGGGTAACACATTCAAAATTCTTGCCAAATAAACCTGACACCTCTATGTTTTTTGCATACGTGACTTCCTTCAGTGAAAATGATTTTGCCACGTGATTCACACAACATTTATAATTTTATTTTTTTACCTACACAAATATTTTTATTCATAAAGCGAAAAATCAAAAAAACTGGTCCAAAATCTATCAATTTTACATGTTCAGATCAAACTATAGACCCCTTCCCCCCTTAATAAAGTTGTAAGAAGCGAAATGGTTCATGTAAGATTCATACCTTCGCTTCATAAAATTTTTCCCCAGTGGTTCTGGGGAAAAACAACTGAAATTTGAGAAGGACCATAAAGGAAATACAAAGATCTACCAAAAAACTCTTAACAGCTCAGCATCAAGAATTAATTTCTGTCTTAAAGTCTTTATCTACTTTTCACACTTATTAGTGCCTGACAGCTTTTATGTCAGCTACGGCCCTAACTTTCAAAGAGTCAGACTATTTCAGATATGATATCAGAAAAAAAGTAAAGCCAAAACTAAAATATATCCTAGCTAATTTAAAACACACAATTCTCATTTTTGTTAAACCTAGCTTCTTTTGAATGCAAGATCCTTATCTAGAAAGTAGCAATCATTTTTTTTCCCTACTTGAGTTCTTTCTCTCAGTCAAGCCAGAAACCACCTTTGTTCCACAAAGAGACTCCAGAGAAGACAGTCTTCTGTCTACGTAAAGACACATTTAAATCAGTTAAGACCTAATTGCAGGACTGGACCCAAAGTGCAACAGGAAACAACTGCATTTACTTAGCAGCACAAATGTTTGTGAAAATAAACTAAAAAAAAAAAAAGGAAGAAGTGGCTTTACATTATCCAGGGAACTGGAGCAACTGGATGAGAGCTGAAAGATAAATGGAAATTGTGGGAGAAGCATGAGAAGTGTGTTCAGTCTGAAATGTCCAACGGGAGAGATAAACTTTTTTTTTTTTTTTTTTGCCATTCTTTTAGCCTTTTCTTCTATTCACCATTTGGACTTCTTTCACCACTCTTACTCATGAAATACACTTTTCTTTGCTGTACCCACTGTGAGGATGGAAGGAAGAAACAAGGATACCCTGACCAGACCTGGTGATCCCTCCTCTCATCCCAGCAGCGGCACAGCTTCTGACAAATGGGGCTTCAAAACCTGACAAGACTCTAAGATATTAAAAACCTTGCAATTATCAAGGTCCTATAGGCAACACAACAAAGCAAAGTGCAGCATTTCTTTACATAAACCCAACAGAAGGCATTTGTTCAGAATGAATTACTGACAGATCAGCACATTTACTTGCTTTTGTTCTAAAAGGCTACGTTCCAACTATTTTGCTAAACCACTCGTGAGCTACTAAATCATAGAATCATAGAATGGTTAGAGTTGGAAGGGACCTCAAAGATCATCTAGTTCCAAACCCCCTGCCATGGACAGGGACACCTCCCACTAGACCAGGTTGCTCAAAGCCCCATCCCACCTGGTCTTGAACACCTCCAGGGATGGGGCATCCACAACTTCCCTGGGCAACCTGGTCCAGGATCTCACCACTCTGACAGTAAAGAATTTTTTCCTAATATCTAATCTAAATCTACCCTCTTGTGGTTTAAAACCATTACCCCCCCATCATATCACTACACTCCCTGATAAAGAGTCCCTCCTCATCTTTCCTGTAGGTCCCGTTTCGGTACTGAAAGGCTGCTATAAGGTCTCCCTGAAGCCTTCTCTTCTCCAGGCTAAACAGCTCCAGCTCTCTCAGCCTGTCTTCATAGGAGAGGTGCTCCAGCCCCCTGACCATCTTTGTGGCCCTCCTCTGGACTCACTCCAACAGGTCCATGTCCTTCTTATGTTGGGGGCCCCAGAGCTGGACGCAATACTTCAGGTGGGGTCTCATGAGAGCACAGCAGAAGGGCAGAAGTGCTGCCTTTATATGCCCCATTCCCTGAAAACTTCATGCACTAGTCACCCCAACGGTGCAAGAAGAGGGAAGTTGCGAGCAAAGCGTAAGTAAGCGAATTTTACTGTCCACTTCAGACTACAAAATAACAGACTCAGCTAAGGACTAATACAGCAGCTGCTGTTAGCATGCCTGTAACTTGCATATACCTACTGCCATGACAATGCAAAGTAACATTTTCCCCAGAAAGGGGGAAGGTCTCTCCTCATATTCTTTTCCTACCTGCACTGTAAGAGACCAGCTTGTGGTCACATGTAGACACTTGCTTATTGCATGCTAGTACCTCCACATAATTAGCCTTCAGCTTGACCCTGTACTTGCATTCGATAGGGCTGCACATTTTTAAAAGCCACCCCAAGAACAGCAGCAGCTCTGCAAGTTATCTCTGCAAGCAGAGCAGCTCTGCTCTGCTATCTGAGGACAGCAGAATCAGGTCCCGCTGGGTACAGATCTGAAGGCCTGTTTAAACAAGGCCATGTTGTATCCCACACAACATTTTAGAACCAGCTTGAAGTAACATTGGGATTTCAGTTCATCTTCACTACTGCTGTTCCTGCATTACCTAGAATAACAGCATTACAGACTTGCTACACCATGCTGCAAGCTCACGCTCTTTTGCTGCACAGTCCAATGGAAAAGCATGACTATATTTAGCAGCCAAATACAACTGTGAGAGTATTTGGCTTAGATTCACTGGGCTTCCCTGAAAGAATATTACTATGCATAGACTGGGGCTCTGCATAGGGATGTAGGACATTACGCCTGAATACAGCGCTTGAATCTCAAGGAAAGACATCTCACCACACATCAGCTCATCAGAACCATCAAGGCAATCTGGAAAGGAGTCACACTGTTGCTTCAGGAGGATGCACTGGCCGCTTGCACATCGGAACTGATTGGGTAGACAAATTGCTGCACAGAAAGAAAGAAAAGATTAAGTACTACTTGCATGGGAGCATTTGAGCCTCTTAAGAAAACCAAAAGAAGTAAGACATGAAAATGCATTGCATTTTATATTATGACCAAGTAGGCACTCGAACACCTGCTTTGCTGCTGTGGGTAAAATGCAAGTCTGCATGTCTCTGATTCTTCTTGTTATACACCCTACTCAGTGGGGCTAAAATGAAATTCTGATCCCAGTAACTCCCCATCCTTTGTCAAATTGGTCCTGCTAGGGCAAAACTAGGATCAAATCAGCAAGAATCTCCTACAATAACTAACAAAGTGAAGCCGATCATCTGACACGTTAATAAAAGTGTAGTAACTTGGCATATTATAAAACCTTATATAGTCTGTGCTATCCTATGCAGCCCTGCATAATATAACCTTGCTAAATAACTACTAAATTTCTTACCTATATGCAGAAGCCTATGTTTCAGCAAAGAGGACTTAATTATCTTTGGAATCTCCGCCGAGTCAAAGCATATTAAATGATCGGTAAAGATACTGTCTTAGGAGGGCTAGTAACCAGCAATCCTGTAAAGTTCACAGTATAGGTTGTTTAATGTAAAAAGAGGAAAGTTTCTTTCCTTCTGGAGGAGAAGATCCACATTCATGTTTTGAAGTGGACCTCCTGAATAGCCATACATACTTTGCCTTGGTCCAGTTTGCAGAGCAGTTCTCATGTAAAAGAACTAAATTATTATTAGCTAGAAGCTCCAAATGCATCAGCTCCTGACTTGAATTGTTATGCCCCTAGTAAGCTGGATGCAGCTCCACAAGGTCCTACAGTGCATACAACACACACACATGTTTATAGTAGGCTCTAAAAGCATCTAGAGCTCCCACCACACCACTTAGGTTCTTGTCTTATGAGAAGGGCCAAGTTCTGTGAGCACTTTCCTATTTGGTAATGACTGCCAGCCCTCTACTTATTCTTGCAACTGTCTGCTGCTCCTTTGTTCTTCATCCAGACTTCTGTCTTAATATCCTTTCCCTTCTTAGGTGCCTTGTTTTCTCTTGCTGTCCTGCCTTGTTGGACTACTTATTTCTTCTTGATCCAACAATGGACAACTTGGAGCACTGAACCTGTGTTGTACAGGAGATGAAGGTTCTTCAGTGGCATGGTAATCCAGTTGCAGTATCAAGAGATTGTTAACCTTCTGACTTCCACCGGGTATGAGAGGACCAGCTAGCAGTGCCACAGTAAATTCAAGAATATGAAAGTCACAGTCTTGAAGATGTGGAATAAGAACCACGATCGTATCCAGGGATGTTTATTTGGCTACTTCCAGTCACAGTCTGCAACCCCTGAGCCAATGCTTCAGATTCAACTCTCCAAAAGCATGCCTTGGGAAACCAGGGGACAGGAGAAGCAGCTTCTGACAGAATCAAGGCACTGAACTCAGATCTATGGAAAGACAGTGGTTACCACTGCTCTGACCAGAAGGCAATTCCTCTGATGTGTAAGGTATAGTAGAAAAGTTCCGTTAAGCCCAGTTAGCATCACCACCTTAATAAACCTCATCTAAAGAACAAGAATGTGCTATATACCACCTTCCCTTCCCCCAACACAGTGGGTTATAGGCTGACACACGCTAAGGGATGAGAAAGGCCTAGCGGTTTTATTTTTCTTAGGAACACACTCAGGCCTTGGCCTGTAAAGATTCCTGAGGACTACAAAGGCCATGTTTGCCACACCTCCCTCCCTCCTCCCGGACGCCGCGTATGTTCACAGCCCTTCTAGGGAAGTGTCAGACAGCATCCATGACAAAAGTCTAGCCATGGGTGGCCCAAGTGCTCGCAGAGGACTAGGGATACAACCACTCAGTATTCAACTGCTGAAGAAACATGTCTTCAACTATTCTAGACTAGATGGTAAAGCTCATCTGTGCCCTCAAAGGGGTCTTGCAGGGCAAGGCAGGTGCCTACAGTTCACACAGTGCTAGGAACATTGGCGTTAAGTTTGCTTAGCAGTGCCCACCATTTCACAGGGAGATGACCAAATGCACATTCCGCTTTGACCGTGTGTGGGGAGCGGCACCGTTACACCGCATATGGGCTCCATGGTGGACAACGCAGAGCCTCTTGATGAAGCAGTACAGGAAGTAAGTATCACCTCCCAACAAGAAAGACAGGAACTTGTTTGCAAAGAAGGTACTGATGTTCTGGTGTCCAGTCTCAGAGTTACAGAAGACATTGCAAATCCAAAAATATCTAGCCTGCTGGCCCAGCGTCCTGGTTTGGGGCAAAGCAGAGACAACTTTCAGCTCAGTGAGAGGCCCGTGCTCACACTTGTTGCTGTGGCATCCAGGATCAGCTGACTCAGGTGTTTACTCTGTGGGCAGGGGTGGACAGGTCACGTGACCCAAACTGACCAATAGGGTGTGCCATATATTCATCAATGACCTGGATGAGGGGATAGAGTGCACCCTCAGCAAGTTTGCTGATGACACAAAGCTGAGGGGGTGGCTGACACACCGGAAGGCTGTGCCGCCATACAGAGAGACCTGGACAGGCTGGAGATCTGGGCAGAGAGAAACCTTATGAAATTCAACAAGGGCAAGTGTACGGTGCTGCACCTGGGGAGGAACAACCCCATGCACCAGTACAGGTTGGGGGCTGACCTGCTGGAGAGCAGCTCAGTGGAAAGAGACCTGGGAGTCCCGGTGGACAATGGGATGACCATGAGCCAGCAATGTGCCCTTGTGGCCAAGAAGGCCAATGGCATCCTGGGGTGCATCAGGAAGAGTGTGGCCAGCAGGTCGAGGGAGGTCATCCTCCCCCTCTACTCTGCCTTGGTGAGGCCACACCTGGAGTACTATGTCCAGTTCTGGGCTCCCCGGTTCAAGAAGGACAGGGAACTGCTGGAAAGGGTGCAGCAAAGGGCTACAAAGATGATTAGGGGACTGGAACACCTCTCTTATGGAGAAAGGCTGAAGGATTTGGGTCTCTTCAGTCTGGGAAAAAGACAGCTGAGGGGGGATCTTATCAACACTTATAAATACTTAAAGGGTAGATGTCAGGAGGATGGGGCCAGGCTCTTTTCAGTGGTGCCCAGGGACAGGACAAGAGGTAACGGGCACAAACTTGAGCATAGGAAGTTCCACCTAAACATGAGGAGGAACTTCTTTACCCTGAGGGTGCTAGAGCACTGGAACAGGCTGCCCAGAGAGGTGGTGGAGTCTCCGTCTCTGGAGACATTCCAAAGCCGTCTGGGCGCATTCCTGTGTAACCCGCTCTAGGTGACCCTGCTGTGGCAGGGGGGTTGGACTAGATGATCTCCAGAGGTCCCTTCCAACCCTATGATTCTATGATCCCAGCTGCTGTGCTTACTATAAAAGCTGAGGGACCAAAGGGTCAGTTTCTTTTCCAATGGCTGGTTCTTCAGTAGCTCTCTTTCTTCAGTGACTGACGTTTGAGGAAGACCCGGTCTGCTTTTGATCCCCAGTGTGTTCCAGAATCTAGTTCCCATCCGTCCTGTCTGGAACTTCCCCAGTGCCTGCTGGTGACATCTTCCTGGGAACTTGGTATGGTTTTGTATATATATAGAGTATCTATTTCAGTATTTTCCTTTTTATTTTACTATTAATATTTCATTAGTTTAGTTTTTTCTAAACTCATAAATCTCTCTTCCTCTCTTCTTCCTCTCCTTGGTGCGAGAGGTGGGGGAGAGCATCTGTCATCTTGTCATTGGCCAACCCAGCCCAAATCATGACACCCAGTGGCAGTGGTTAGCCACTGAGTGGGTAGAGCCAAGGGTCCTGAGGCTTCACAGGGCAAGAGCTATGCTACTGAATAGGCTCCTGAAATTTTGCATAGTAATAAGAAGCCATGGTGCCAGCTCATAGTCAAGTGTCTGTTTCAGCTATCCCTTGGTCCTAAAGACAGAATATGCACGTTGTCCCATCAACCAAGGGATGATACAAATGCACCCGTCCATGTTTCTCTCTCGGACCCAGATCCTACAATTGACTACATACAAAGCAGCTCTAGCAGCAAGAGTTCCTTGGATGTTGTTCCACAGATTTCTCATAGAAAGATACATCCAGGATTATAAGCATCAGCTTGTTAAGACTGGACTCTCAGAACAGCCAATTCAGCCACAGGTTTAAGTCCATCTCTTCCTCCCTGTGGCACCTTGCGGTGACCGCTGTCTGAAGGTGAAGTAGACACAGTGGAAACAGTGCAAGTCAAAATGGTATTTATGCAGCAAAAAAAAGTATGCTCCGCCAGTTTCTTTCCTGTTTTTGTTCTGAATACGGATTAAAGATACTCTCCTCCCCAACCTCCCCCATATCTATAGTTACATGGTCAACAATTTATGTAGCTACAGAGAAGTTTAATTTGAACAACAGAGTAAGAAAGAGGGAAAGAAAGACAGAATCAGTGGATAGCTTAGGCTTATGGTTAAGGCTGGTTTTCACCATTTGAAACTAAAATTCATATATATATATATATATATGAAGAACAGTTAGAATCCCGAATGGATGCTTATGTTAGACCCATGAGTTTGGGAAAATTAATCTTACTATCACAATCTGCTTCATCAGATTTATCTTGGCAGTCAATTTCTCCATTACACCGCAAGTGTGCATCAATACACTGTCCTTTCTCACACTGGAACTGGGACGCAGAGCATATGGGGCAACTATCTTCATCACTCTGGTCATCACACTCTGGAAATCCATCACACCGCCATGCCATTGGGATACAGTCGATCTCTCCAGTTGCACAGGTAAACTGGTCTGGGGAACAAGTTGGAGGTTCTGGAGAAAAAGAAAACAAATCCCATTTGTATATTCAATTTTAGCCCTTGCAACAGAGTAAAAATGTGATGGACTGAAGTTCTTCTGTGACAATATTAAGATTCCAGCAAAGATGAAAACATGATTTTGCATAGGGAATGAGATTTTGCCAACTTCATAACAAAAACTGGATGCATGCTGATTGAAGAGACTTACTTCAGCATGTGAGCACTGAACTAAGGACAGGAACTACAAATACTTACTTTGGCTCTAACAGCCACCTTTTGGAAGGTCATACACATAAATTCAAATGAATACTCAATTTCTGACTGCAAAGCACATTCTACACAATTCTAATCGCTGCAATTGTATGAGCCTGGAACAACTCTTCATAAAAATACCTGGCACATTGGGTTAATTGGCAATGAATACACCTAAAACATACAACATCTGCTTTCACAATACCTGTTTCTCTATTTTTCCTGTGGTTTCTCCACAAAAAAATTTCCGAGTCAAATATGGATTGAAAAATATGAATGGGGAAAAAATATCTGTAAAGGCCTGTTAAACATTAAGCTAAGTCCTCTTGCTAAAAAGTCTCTGGGCTGCAGGTCAGTGGAGGTTCAGAAAGTAGTCTGAGGAGCACTGTAGGCCTGCCCTGATCTTACATTCTTTCACTGTGGTCAGAGACAGAACCCTGGACCTTGTGCACAGCCATTTTTATGTTTGCTGGACCTAAGAAAGCTAGGACTTCCTTCAAATTTGACTTTTCATGGACCCCAAGATCCTGGCATCGATCCATTCCGCTTCCATACTGTTTGTTGCTCAAGTTGCAATCACGCATTGATAGCATTAAGCAGCAGCTACAGCCTCATGTAGAGTTGCAACAGTTATGCTGTAATAAGGCATTCATAGTTGCTTTCTTCAGAATGTCAAAAGACAACCCAGATAAAGAATCTGTTGCAAAAAATGCTTCTAATTCTTACATACAGCAAATCAGCACACACTTTTTCACCATTAGTATCGATGAAAGAAACAGTCAATGTGTAAATCCCACCAGTTAGTAGCATCCCCATCAGTAGCAGTTAGTTATGTTCAAAATGAGGGGGCCATCTCAAAACACCGCTGAAGCAAACAGATACCTTCCCACTGATTTCCAAAGCTGCTGGGTCAAATCCCTGTGACGTAATTAAATCAGTTAACAGAGGCGGTTACTAGCCCCCACAGCAGCTGTTGCCAGCTAATGCTCTAAGTAGATGTTTTACCACTTGGATTAACAGAGTACCACATCACAGCCTATCTACGAACAATATTGAGCACGCTGGAGGGGTGCTCTGACACCGGATGGTAACACTCCGCTGGAAACCCAATCAGCTTTTATTAACATTCAGGCTCAGGAATGGACTTCACAAAGAACCCAGCATAAGGAAAGCTTCTCAGTTGTAACCGATGACAAGACTTTTGGATGAGTATTTTTCTCCTGAGGGTGGTGTTACAGATCCTAGATCTATGCAATTACATGCAAACCATTTTCAACGGGCTGCTGTCCTTCCTTCATTAGGGAGAAACGTTCAAGAACAAGACTCAAGTATAGTCCAGAGCTTGAAAAACAAAATGCAATTAAAAATCCAAATGCATTTGATTTTTTGAAAATTTTATGATTTTTAATTTTCTGATTTATGAGTATTTGGTGTAGCAATCTGAGAATTACAAATGTAGCCAGTGACCTGACAGCTGTAGGTAAGATAAAGATGCCAGATGCAAGCACTAAGATAATTCTTGAATTAAATTTTGATATGAGTGCACTGTTTAGATAATTCAACAGATTACTACTCCTGCATTTAGAGCCACGTTTAATGTTGCATATGGTTGCACTTGGCAGACACAAGCTCGCATTTAAAAACTTGTCAAGAGCATTCATAAGGGTACATGGGCAAATGTTCTCCAGCCAAAATAGCTATTAATCTATTTTGAAATACTGGCTATTGGCTGCTACTGCAGCAGACAAGATAGGTTAAAAAGTTGTTGCAGGCTTAGGTAAGGATTAGAATAAAAACCCAAGACACTGAAATGGAGGCCCCTTAATTTTTAGATTTATAGCTGAAGATAACAAAGGAGTGGGATGCGAGAATCTCTCATTGCCTACGTTGCGCAACAACAGTACAGCAAGAAATGGAAGTCGATTGATTCCACCCCCTCCGCAGATGTAATCACCACTGCTCTAAAACCACACAGCGTGTTGTGGTCATGGAAAAGAAAACCGTTTATAATGGAAATGACTGTCCCATGGGAGGTCAGAGTTCACCCAGAAAATGAAATCCACAAAAAGATGAATACATAAAAAGAAGTCACAAGGACCAACAGAGCCAAATGATTTAAGACATGATGACTCCCAAAAAGAAACAATGTTTTTTTGTTGTTTTGTTTTTAATCGCTGCCACAGGTGTAACGTTACAATTTTCAAAAATCCTGGGATTGTGAAAGGGAAGTCTAAATGAAGTCTGCCATGTGGAAAGAGGAGAGCAACCTTAATTAAAAAGGACTGGAATGGAGCTTTTGGCCTACATTTCGTAACTAGACAGTACAGTGTTTCATGTTACGAGGCCAAATTCATTTGAAAGACTGGAGTATCACACTGTGGGAATCATTTGCTGCTAGGTCATCACGGGTTGATGCAACATCATCTTACAAGCATTTGTTTAAAGCACAAACCTGTCACATCATACAATTATAAAAATCTCAGTAGAAGATGCAAGTATTTTAAGGTCAAACAGGAATATTCTGCTTACAATGAAAAGTCACACGTGTCCCAAAACTGAACCAGAAAACAGTTGGTAGGAGAATCAAAGGTCAATTTAACATGATGCAACACACCATGTGTAGGAAAACACTGTGTGTAAATCCACATTTTGGACTGGAATGCAACCTCAACCCTCATCTTTTTTTGATATAAAATGTTGCGCATTACTGTTAAACATAACTCACCTCCACATGTTAAGAGATTCTGTAGAAGCACAAGGTGCTCAGGGCACGAACATCTTGGAGTCCCATCCCCTTTGGCGATGCAGATGTGTGAACACCCACCATTGTCACGGGAGCATGGATGTGCAGCTGGAGAAACACACAGGAAAGAGTATTAGATAGCATAAAAGAAATTGTAACTACTCCTAGCTAGGGCAAACTCGCAAAAACACTCGCAGACCACTTCTGTTTCTGTAACCAAGATTTCACTACAAATTAATAGGAAGATAAACGCAGGATTTTTCAGTTCAGTGCTCAAAAGCTGATTTACTGCTTCATAAGGACTGTATTTCTCACAGTCATGGTGATATGGAAACCTTTAAAGGACTTCTGAAAAGAACTTGGGAGTTCAGGTGAAGAGGAATGAGCAGGCAGGTTTGAGAAGGCTGCATTTACAGCGTATCTAGACATCCCACCTGCATTTCTAGCATAGCCAAGCATCGAGAATTAATATATGTCACTACAGAATACCAGCCCCCAAACCCCTCAGGAATTCTCCTTTAATCTTAAAGAGCTCTTACTATCTAGCCCCTGCACTTCCCTGTTACTCACAAAAGTGCAATATAAGCACACACAGTTGGGTTTGTTTTATTTTTAAAGACAGGAAGCTGCACGGTTTTATTCCCAAATCAGTTACCCAGAAGCACTGAGTACCTGAGAGCTCCTAATGGAATCACTCTAAATGAACATTTGGTGGGTAAGAAACAGGCACCGAGAAGTGAGGTCACTGTCTGAGCACCCCAGCCCAACAGAGTCACAAGAGACCCGGTCTCCTGCCTGCTCATTCGAGCTGACAGCTGAGCATCTGCTGGAGCGATCTGTGGGGCTACAGCCGGTGTTATTTGCGATGCTGCTGAACAATGCGTTCTTTACTACTAGTAAGGACCAAGAACTTCCACAGGGGAGAAATGGTATAGATATCGTAATTCCTGTGCCGAAGTTCTTTTCCATCTGTTCAGGCTTCTCAGCAACCTGCTTTCAGCTTTAACAAATCCATTAATTTAATACAGTGTCGGAGACGTTACTGTTCGAGGCATGGGTTTCTAGCAGAGAAAGTGCATGCGTATGTACTTCTGTGGGCATGCACACATGCGCGTATGTATTTTTACTCCCCTGTTGTAACAGAAGTCACCTATGTAGGACAGTTTTCAGCTGCAAAAAGTGACTCTCTTTAGTGTGACTTAGAAGGAACACTACAGAAGAAACAGTACTCTTGCCATAAAAAATAAACATTTAAAAAAAAACCACGTGGGATATAAAGTAATCTTTTAACAGTGCTGAGAATTAAAGAAAAATTTCTTTCTGCATCATTATTACCTTTGAAATACACTAAGAATATGAGAAATGGCACAGAAGAAAAACTTGAGTATTGTAAAAGGAAAAAGGACATCTGGATGAGGATTAGCACAAAGAATCTACTACAGTTTAAATACTTACGCTACCTTATTTGTAACAGCTTACCCACATAGGCAAGCGTCTTGGTTTGAGCAACATAGGACTAATTTCTCTTCTAATGCTTGGGAAACTGCTCTTTTAGAAGATTCTAGTGTCTGAATTCATGAAAAGATTTACTTTCTAGCCAGCTAGGCTATGTGGGATTCCAGGTCTCGGTGTTTTCGAGCCTTGCCAGGTGCAGGGATGAGGAGGAGCAAGGCCTGGGCGCTTGACCAGGTCGCCCAACAGGATTATTTTATGCTATTAACATCACATTCAATATAAATTAGAAAGTTTGCTGCATAGTTCGCTCTCTCCCTTGACAGCGGCAATCCAGAGAACTTCTTGCCCCAGTGCCGGACCCCTGAGCCCTTCCCTTCCTCCTGAAGCAGTTGCGCTCACAGTGTCCGACATTTGTTGTCACTGCCGGCGGCGCACAGCTTCCTGCTGATAGAATTGGCTGGGTATAATTACTGTACATCTTCTATTAGTATTGGGATCAATACTGGTTCTTTAGTATTATTGTTAAAATACCTAGTCTTATCCTATTAAATCTATCTATATTTCAACCCTCGCGTTTCCTTGCTTTCCCCAATTCCCCTTCCTGGGTGGGGAGAGGTCATCGGGTGATAGGATAATTAATGACAATAAATTGTTACGGGTTTTCAAACCATAACAGCAAGTTTGCAAATACTTTCAGCTACCACATAAATCAGTGTATGTGGCACAGAGGGTTGCGAAGCAGAGTGATTTCTTCTGAAAATTAAAGCGTTATATGCAAACGTACCCTCCCTATGTAAGACAACCTGTCACAGGCAACAAAGTTTAAAGAGGCCATTGGCATTAGTCCTCTGTTTCCCACATATTGTTTGTGCTTTTATATTCTCTTTTATATTCCTATTAAGCAGTAGCAGCTGTAAGTTGTCATTCTGAGGAGTGACTACTTTAAGAGGTTTCTGCACTCTCCCTCAGACCACAGGAACTTGGACCACCAGTCCAGAAAAAGAAGGTCCTGCATGCATGACCCCTTTCAGAAGAGAGCACCTAAAATGGCTCCACCTCTGATAGAAGAGAAATTCCACATCCACAACAATTCATTATAGGAGTTTCCTGCCCATTCTCCCTCCCTCACTGGAGGCTTTTAAATCATCAATCGTGCTGAGTCAAACCAGTCGTGCTTTACACAGACGTCAGAAACCACTGGAGAAAAGGCAAGTACAATCTTTTTCTTTCTTTTTAAAGATTTTTCCAGTTCTTATTATTTGGTTGTATTTAAAAAATTAACAGCCATAATAATAAGTAGCTTTTAGAGTAAACTCAGTATCGTATGAGCCTGTACAAAGCAGTAACTAAGTGTCATGAAATCACATATTCTCGTTGTGCAGAAACACTCCTCTGGAGAAGAACAGGGAACTTGTTTCTCCTCCTCTTCTAGGATCCTGACTGGCCAAGTTGAAAGCACTCCATGGCTTACTTGAAGACCACTGGCCAACTTTATTACAATATTCAGCTGGATGAGGACTTGAGAGACAATGACCAAGACTGAGAGACATCAGACATTGAAACAAACTTACAGAATTCCTCCATATCAAGCTCTTCCACAGCGTGAATGCCTGTCAGGTGAGCGATTCGGCCTTGAATTCTAGTCCTTTTGTACCCATTTACTTTCTCCACTCTCTCGATCATCTGCTGCTGACGATCAATCCAATACAAGTGATTCCCCAGCACAGTGAGTCCCATTGGCTGAAGGATGTTGGAGTCCTCCAGGGTCACACGGTTAGCACCTGAGATCAACAAAAACAAAGACTAGTTTTACACCAGTTGTCTTTTAACTCATTTCTTAAAAAAAACCCAACTAAAACCAAACCAAAGCAAACCAAACCAAACCAAACCCTGAAAATAGTTATCTGTACAGACATTGGCTTTATCTGCCTATGCAGACCAAGGCTCTGCTTGTTCAGCCTCACCTCAGGTAAATGCAACCAGTTGTCATATCATGAGGGCAAGGAGACACAACATGAAACACAGCTCATCCTTTCATACGCTGGCTGGTCAGCCAGCCATGATCAGCCTCACATTGACATGCTTTGTTATGTGTGTACAGTCCCTAAAAGCCTGTGTCACCGATACAGACTCAGCTCTTGGGCCAAAATTTTTACAATACATTCACATGCCAAGCTGTACACTTTGTTGGAATCTACGAGCAAGAGTGAAATACAACCAATTAGCTTCACTGCCACTACTCAAATAAAACACGTTCGTCATGCAAAGCAAGAAGCAAGTACACAAACCCTGTCACATGCTGTATCACAACCACAGAGGTACGGTCACGAAAGAGAAGCTCATATTCTAACAGCCACACTTCATCTTCTCTTTTTAGTTCAGTAACCAACCAGAAAACCCAAGCTCCAAGTATCTCGATATGCTCTTAAACAGGAACACTATCAAATGCTCAGGTTTTCTGCTCTACAGAAACGTGTAAAAATCTGCTCTCAGCCAATGTGTAAAAAACAGTTTAAGTACAAATGCACTTATGACTGCTTTTAACTTTAATTGCTTGCAGTCTTCTACTGTGTGCTGCCCTACACTTAGTGGCATTTAAGTGTTGCTTTTGTTATGCTTGTCTAGGGTGAACAAGAGATTCCAAATTATTCTATTAATTCACAGAAACCATTTTGAGGCTGTGTATGCCTGTGTATACTGGATATATTTGATTTTAAAGATGAGGAATCAAAAGAGAATCATAACTTCTTCTGCTTCTTCTGCTCTTGTATTTCATTTTGGAATAAAGACCTTATGTCTGCTTGCATGTAAAAAACAGATGTTTTTAATATCTACACAAAAGGAGATTAGAGAATCTGGATACATAATAAAAATTCTATGACCACTGGATTCAACTAATTTGCTGCATAAATTACATAGAGCTCAGCCAAGCATAAGAATGTAACATTTATTTCAATTACAGATTCTATTTATTAGTTTTGCACATAAAATTATCGCCTGCAATGACTCTTACTTTACTGTCGCTGAGAAACAGCGTGCATACAAATCAAATTTAGTTGTAGAGACATCAGAAATTCTTGGACTTCGAATTGGGGTTTTAGTTCTTTAGCCCTGAGTTTCTTTTGTTTCCAAACCCATGAGGAAGACGTCTTTGTTTCATTCCATTTTCCAAAGAAACATGCACGAACTGTATGTGACAGCACAGTCCTGGTTGTAGGCTGACGTGTCTATTATTGTACACATTTCCAATGTACCACCAGGTTTTGCTCTTCGAAAGAGTAAAAGACCAGAAGAGATGCACCTGCACTAATTTCACTAAATGGGCACTAAACCTGACCCTTAGTACTACTCTCTAGCAATGCAGTTCCTGAGATATTCTTTGTCTTCTCCTAAACAGGTCTTAAAATTTAGAAATACTAGGAAACATTTTGACAGAATAAGGTTCTTGGTGAACAAAGCACAGGGGACTTTGTTCATTTGCCCTCCATCCTGCTCAGCACCTTTAGCTCCTATGAACTTCAGTGTCACCGGATTTTCAAAGATGGCTGTCCTTCTGCCAGACTAAGTCTCACATTTTGACCCCAAAAGCACAGTTTTCAGCTGCATTCAAGATACCGCAAGAATAGGAAAGCCTCATTTCAATTTGATATAAAGCAAACTCCTTCAGCATTCTTTATTTTTTTAAGTGCTAAATTGCTCATCCATTTAGATGTAAAAGGCAAGCTGGTTTCCTGAAGGATAGATATCCTGAAGGCACCTTCATGAGGTGTCAGGTGACACTTGCAAGCTAGCAGTCCTGCTAGAATCCTAGACTGTTTGAACAGTCTCCCAAATCCAGGCCTAAAACAGGATACAGTTTTTGGGGGTGTACATCAAGCATCATCTTTTTTCTGCCTCATCTGCAAAAAGCTGAACATTGGTGATTTGGGAAGCTGCTGGAGATAGCACTTGATAAGGTGATTAATCTATACTGTAATTATTTTGGATTTGATCTTAAGTAAATGACTGTCCAAATTACTAATGAATACTTTTAAAAGGAGAGGCAAAGGGCACCTATAGCATTGGATGACACCATTCAATTGTTGTTTAGAAGAATGATCAAAATGAAAAACTCTATCTGAACAAATGAAAGGATATTTTCAACAGATATTGTTAGAAAAAAGAAGAGAAAACATGTCACAAGTAAAGGAGTGTCCAATTTCCATAGCAACTAAATACTTTGATTCCTAGAATGAAACAGATATGTAGTCTTTTCAAGATGGAAATCAATATTTAAATGTAAAGGACAGTAAGCTGGAAGGACACAATTCCGCTATTTAAGGTCTAATTGAAAACAAAGTATGTTTTCAGTGCAGCAATTTCATAGCTTTTCCTGTCACTTCAACAATAATGTAAATGACCACTTCTTAGTTGACTGGTGTGGCAGACAAGTTATTTGCAAATAGTTTATGAATGTCTAAAAAGCATCAACAACTCCAAATGAAAAATTCAAGACTCTCATAAAGAAAACTGTTAGACAGGTTTACAGCTCTTTCGTCCCTCTCTGGAAGTTGAGCATTGGACACCTGAGGTTATTCCATGGTTTAGCAGGATGCTGTAATCAGGGTGTAGTGCAAGATTCAGAAACCTCCACAATCATGTCATCTCTCCAAGCCTACAAGGGAATAAGGTTGTCTAGACTAGACTAATTGCCATGAAGGATGCTATACACAATTTGGGTCCAATTTATTCAGCAGCCTCAGTTTACGCTAAAATCCTTTTGCTAATATGTGCCTGTTTTAAAGTGTTTTGCTCAGAAAATACTTTTTAGAAGAACTAATTCAAGCAATGTAACTTTGGCTGTCATATTTTTTCTAAAGTTGTGCTGCAAGACTGCAAAATATTTTAAAATAAAGATATGTGGTTAACTCATTTGAAAAATCAACAGTTCAGTGAATCAAATTACAGTGAGCTCAGCTAGATCAAATACAATCAATAGTTTTCTGGCTACATGATATGTATCTTCTAGCTAATAAACACTGTTTTCTTTTAATCCTGTATCTTTCCCCTGCTTTTATCTTAGCTATAGGGTTTGATTCTTTAGCTGTGAATCAAATAAATGTGCACTAAAAGCTTTGGTTCAATATTAACCAGAGAAAGTTTAGCCTGTAAAAAGATACAAAGAATTCAATTAAAACAGGTATCGAGTATGCAAATATAACCTTACATGGAGTTTTAATGTCACAAAAAGGAAGAATGCGTACAAAGGAAACTGCAATCACAGGATACAACTACCAGCATGTGATGGCCTAGCTGCTGATTTCTTCACGTATCAGTTTACGTAAGTCCTATTGTCAGGTCTTATCCATTCAAGATTTAGATCTAAAACAATACTAAACAGACTCCTCAGCATTTTACGCTGTACTATGCAAGGACACACTCCGTCTTCCAACCTGTAACATGACAAGCAAGAAGCACTTGCCCCCTGCCCGCCCCCATCTGCTAGCTGTGACTCGACCTTGCGTGCCTGTTAAATCCAAGGGGAAAAAGGGACGCTTATGTACATACAAGTAGAAGACGTATACATAGCTAGGTCCACTGTATGCTACAGCTTCATTAAGTAATATGGCTTCCTATTACAAGGGGGTCACCTTTTTATCAGTAGCAGCAGTAGTTATTGATCCCCTCCTCCCTTCTCAATTCATTAACTTCTCCCTGGTACATTCCCGCTCTCCCAAATTGTATGATTTCCACATAATCTTCTTAGTGCCTCATCTCTCTCTCTCTTGCGTTTGTGGATACCACTTTGGCCACAATACCTGCATGATGTGCTGCTTTTCTGTCTTGTCCTTTTACTTCTGGATTTCCTCCTACTGCACTTCTCCTTTCATCACTAGACAAACCTCTCTCAGTATCTCTGATGCATTTTGTGTTACGTGTCCCACTCTGTCAACCTCTCCTTCTCACACATGGCTTGTTTGTCAAGTCTTGTCTCCCTCCTGTCTTCTTTTCACCTACAAATTTTTGTAGGTTCTCTGATGCCTGTCCTGGATTGGACATTTTGTGGCTACACAGGCAGTTTGCCAATACCCCCCTACCCAGCTTGATAACTGAGGAAAGACATGGGCTGCTTTACCTTCCCAGCTCCAGTTTCACGTTTTTATACCCTGTCTGGCAGAAGAGACCCGAGTCTGACCTTGAGTCAGTTTTAGGTGCTCAAAAGTGAACTGTCCTTGAAAAAAGTGAGCAATTTTCTCCTGCTTTAGTTCATTGTCTCACTACAAGGGAAGGATGTGGCTACATGACAAGAAGAGAAGAGCCACAAAAAATTGGAGAATCGGCATTTTATGGCAGATGCCAATCACTAAGACAGCCCAGCTTCTACTCCCTCATACTTGCTCACGTCTCTCTGCACTTCCTTTAGGAGTTTCATTTCTTGATAAACAGATGATGATGAGAGAAGAAATCACAAGTCAGAAAGTAGGGCCATTGGATCCTCTGTGCTATACTGCTCACCAGATGAGCGACCCCATTTCTCCACTTCTTTAGCACCATCAAGTGCTTTTAAAAGTCAACGATGAACAGTGGTCTCTAAGACCTTTTGCTATGGACATTGAGTAATGCTTTATTTTACTAATATGGGAAAACTGCAATGAGTTCACATCTCTCCACTGTTCTGCAACACTGGTATTCCAGATGAGCTGCCTTATCATCCATCTTGGAAGAAAGCCATTCCCCTTCTTTCTGTTTGTTTTTCAAGCTACCTTGATTTACTAAGCTATAAACTCCAGAGAAAGAAAAATTGAAAAGTTATGCAAACTTTTCAAACCATAAGGAAAAACAAAAAGGCATGGTGCAGGTGATTTAGGGGTTCCATGACTGGCAACACCTATTTAAATCTGATCTTGCAAGAGTTGCTTTCGGAACATATCAAAAGTCAAATGGCTCTCTTGGAGGGTGGCAATCATTACACACATGTTTATTCCAATCACATCAAAGATAGGAGCCCACCAGGAACTGTTATCTGTGACTGCCTACACAGAACTGGCAACAGTGGGGATAGAAATTACTGGGGTCAGCATCGAAGAGGGAACGATGCCCTAAACACACACACACTCCTCTCCAAATGTTTAACTGCATACCACATACCTGACAAGTCACAGCTTTCGATGCGCTTCAGATCCGCATCCACCCAGAAAAGCTTTCCAAGTTTGTTGTCAATCACCAGTGCTACCGGTCGGATCAACCCAGTTGTAAAAAGCACTTCTCTCTCTGTGCCATCAAGGGCTGCACGCTCAATCTTGGGAGCTCGCTCTTGCATGTTGGTGAAGTACATGTACCTGAGAACAAAGACACCAGCCGCTGAACTGAGAGCTTCGCAAGGGAGGCAGCTCACCTTTGCACACACGTTCTACACTGTAAGCGGGAATGGTTTACGCAGGGATGACTGCGGTGACTGTTGCTCCCAGCTCCAAAGATCCAGATCTGTCAGCTGCAGAACCCCAAACGTTTGCTAACTGGTATATTGAGACAGCCTGAAATCAATAGCGTTTGTCCTTAAAACACCAGGCCATAAAATGCCCCAGCAGCCAGCACTGCTGTACTGGCAGCACTGTACCTGCAGTGGAGGAGGGGGTTATAAGAGACTAGCACAGACTTTCTGCAGCTATCCTTGGATAAAGCCGTCCCCACCTATGATTCAAAGCCCAGCAGCTCTTTCTGACAAAAAACATTAACCGCCACCTCCTCTCCTTCTGGGTTGCCTTTCTTCGCAGTAAGCAAAAGTTCCTACCAAACTTGAGAGCAGCAAAGATCACAGAAGGAAGAACAAATGAGGATGGCATGTTCCTGATGTCTAAGTTCCATGAATTCTTTCTATCTGCCTAAGCCAGTTCAGCTGCAAACAGAAGCAGTGTCTGCCCTCCCCCTGCATAGTAAAAAAGGGGTTCTGCACCCACATGATGAACTGAGAACTCCCTCAGGGAAAAGTCCACCATTTTTTCAGTAGTGGATAACAGGGGTGAACTCCCTGATACAGTGGGCTACACCGCTGCACACAGCCTTTAGTGATGGCACACGGAGGAGAGGCAGCAGTCAGAATCTGTAGCCAAAGGAGAGGTGGAGGGAAGGATTTCTGGAATTAAGGCAGAAGTTCAGTACACAGATCACTCATTCAGCTCTCCAATGTAGTCACGGTGTTCAGCACAGTCTCTCCTCCATCTTTTCCTCCTTTAATTTGAAAAGAATCACAGAATGGTTTGGGTTGGAAGGGACCTTGAAGATCATCTAGTTCCAACCCCCCTGCCATGGCCAGGGACACCTCCCACTAGACCAGGCTGATTAAAGCCCCATCCAGCCTGGCCTTGAACACTTCCAGGGATGGGGCATTGACAATTTCCCTGGGCAACCTGGTCCAGTGCCTCACCACCCTCACAGTAAAGAATTTCTTCCTGAGTAAAGAATGTCTTAAAGATAAAGAGATTTATCTTTAAATCATCTGAAAACCCGACTAGAAAATTTGAGAGTTTTAGAGATCAACAAACCCAAACACCCATTTTAATAGAGAAAGCAGATAAACTTTTATAAATACAAACTATGTCCAAGTGACTTAGTCCCAATAAGATTAGAATCTTTCCTTTAATCCCCCTCTCCCCACACCAGCTTTTGAACTGTGCAGAGTACACTGGGTATTGTATAAAACACCAATCTTCTAAATGCTCCAGACAGAGTCTCTGGGTGCTACTGTATCCACACAGTTACAAAATATTGTCATTCAACATCTGTCAAGCACATGGTAAACCATTTAATAGCAAATTGGGATTTAAGCATCTAACATTAAAAAAGAACAGTAAAGGACCACCTTTGACCTCTAAGAATGAAGCTACCAACCACCTGAAGTGGAGATGGGGTCTGTTGCTTTGCAGCAAAACAACCTATTTTCTTCCAGTGGGAAATCATGCTAGTGCATCCTACCTGTTTTAATTCATTTCATAAGTTTTTGAGATACACATCAAGACAGAACTAACGTTAAAACGTATAGAACTCAAGGGGTTTGCTTGTGTGTTTAACTTTATACTATTACATTAGCAGGAATAGTTGTATCATATAAGAGATCCCTTTTTTTTCCCCAGAAACATGTTTTATGAAGACCAAACATTTATGAACCAGATCCCCAGCCGATACAAATACAGTGTAAACTCTCTGTTTTTCCTATTAGGTGGTGGGGCTGTGCACTCACGCAGCAAACAGGATAAGGTGGTTTTGCTTCGCTTTCCCCAGCTGGGTTAGTTCCTCACTATAACCAGCCACATGGCTGTGTGAACATCTGAGTCGGTACACTAGAGGAGGCAGCCATGGAGAGAACAGGAAGAGAAAGCTGGATACCTCTAAAAGCCAGAATCAGACAAGCAATCACCTACGTCCTGAATAAAAAAATATGCAAAAATTCTCCCTTTTAAAATACACAGATGCAACACAAGATTCACACACGCAGCTGACATACATCCCAAGAGTGCTCTGTACGAGGTACGGAAAGCAATCTCACCCTCGCTCTGCGTTCACTACGATGGCTCTGGGCTTGTCGTGATCCCCTCGCAGCACCATCCCAATTGACTCGCCGTTCAGCCTGTGGACATTGACTGAATTTGTGGCCTCACAGGTCCAGTACAAGGTATGGCTGTATATATCGATGCTGAGGTCGTGTGGCTGCTTCTCTGGGTTCTGGCTTTGGTTTGGAGTGCTCATAACAGTGAAAGGCTGCAAGAAAACATACAGGGAACAATTTCCAGTAATTATTCTTATTATTGATTGAAGAAGACCTACTTGATGGTCCAGAAACACCTAAAACCACCCACAAGGAAAAAACAAATACAAGAAATGCAATAAAGCTTAACAAAAAAAGATTTGACTCAAACTGCGGATTAGAGGAAAAATATCTGGACAAAATTTGTACGATTATGCAAAACTCCCCAGAAAGCAGCTGTGGGGCCTCCTAGAAGTAGAATTAACTAGCAGGAGAGGGAAGAAAACTATAGTGAATGTTTATGCATGGAACAATCTTGAATGAAACAATGTAAGAAGCAAGGCAGCCTTCTGGCCAGACCTGTGCTGTTATACAGTCAGATGAACAAATCTCTATCTCTTGCCAAAGCCTCCTGAACTTTATTATTTGTAGTGTAGTAAATATTGATTTTCTTTAAGTCCTGACTTCTCCTAAAGACTAAAATCTTTATTGAAACTTGGTTCTGTTTGTTTAAATGTCAAATGGCTACATCTCTGCCTCATACCCACACTAACATTACCTTGCTTTGCCCCTCATGTCTTTATGATGGAACTTAGAAAACTTATTGCCAAGTTCCTGGAATCGTTACCCTCAACCCCTCCCAATCTAACTAACATACTGTTTATTACACTTTTTAACTCTACGTTGAATACTAACATAGACTTCAACACTTTATTTCTGTGAAGAGCACTAGAGCGCGTAAAAAAATCCCTAAAGGAAAATAATCTTTCTGTTGTTTGTTTAATGTTACGCAGGCTCCACTGGCGTACAGTCAGTCCTAGTGCCACTGGGATAGTAATACTGCTGGCAGGACTCCCAACGTCGAAGTAGCCTTGAGAAGTGAAATGCTTCTGGTGACATGATAATGGTGAGGGGAAAGCAGTGGCCTCCTTAAGTGTCCTAATGCAGCACTCCCAATCCAAACACAAAAACAGTACCACAAAAAGTTCATATGGCTCAAGAAAGCTAAAGACACCATTCTGTGCTCATCTTAAGCCAAATGAATTACCCAACACAGCATTACTTGGGAAAGTTATATTTCCATAATTTGGTTTTTAAGCCTCCAAATTCTGCGTAGTGATATACAGGCTTTTTTCTTTTTATATAAAGCTTTACCCCTATTTTTTCTTGACAGTGTGCCTAGAAATAAAAAGAAATAATTATTTTCCTGAAATCAAAGGTAACATTACCCACGTATGAAATTCATATGCATCATCTGCGAACAGCACGATTTAAAAAAATTAAGTAAATATAGTTGGTGAAAATTGGAAACTCAAAATTTGCAGGGGATCTGCATCTTCAAAGCTGCGTGACCAAGGCAGAGGAAAACACAGAGCAAATGAGTCTCCATTGCAATTTGCACCTAGCAAGTACCAAAGAGAAGCTAGACTACAACAATTAGCACCTACCATAATCCCAAAAAGCAAGAGCTTCTTCAAAATTCATCCACAACCCAGCTAGCTGCTCATCCCAACATACCTCCTCCCAATCTTAAAAGTAAAGGCCAAAAATTAAAATTGTCATCTCTTCCTTTAAAGGAAACCGTAAAACCTCTGATGCATGAAGAGACCAGTCCATTTCCACTGATATCATGTCATATTGTTTAGACAGGACTGCCCAAGAACTAGGAAAATATAACTTGTCCATTCTCCATTTTGTTTTTCTTATTCAAACCATAGTTTGTAAAGAATCTGTTACCTTGACCTGGGAGTTAAGCTATGTTAACACGTAACACTGCCTGGAAGAACAGGACATTTCTTTGCCCCGTTGTGCGAATAACTAGTGCAAAAGAATAATGTCCCCAACTCAATAGAACAATTAAGCATGCGGCTAAGCCTATCCCTATCTGGCACAGCAATAAACTCTGCATTCACTCAGGGTTCAACTACAGCTTGGACAGCTGAGAGGTTTCATTCTGAGAGCCTTTTACAACGACGACAATGTTACCAGACAGTTGGCATGCACAATATTGATTTCAGAATACAATTTATCTGTCATGAGTATAAATAGTGAGTCTGGCTTACTTGACTGCCCATCCCTAACTAAACATTGCGATTCAAGGCTTAGAGTTTCAGATGCATATGATGTACTATTATTCCATTACAGTTCTTTGTGTATAAATTAAAATCACGATCCTAAAAGCCTTCAGTAGTTTTCACCTATATACACGAATAAGTGCTGGCAAGAGTAAAGTTTAAATTGATGAATCCTTGGTGCACGGGACAGAAAGGGAAAGTCAAGCATAAAGTGCAAAGCACACAAAAAGGCCAACACAGAACTACATACACCATGTAAACTTGCCTGAGTGCCATCATCTTTGGCTCTTTTTATAATATTCTGACGTCCATCCACCCAGTAGATCAATTTATCTAAGGGATCATAATCAATAGCCTTGACATTCCTGAGACCATGCACGGGCAGGATGATATCGGGACTTTGCTGATCATCTGGTATCATCCGGCTGATTGCAGATTTCTGGCTAAACAACAGGAAGCTGGCAGGGGCTGAAACAAGCCAAAACGGAATGCATAAGAAAATGCAGCTCACACAGTCAAAAATACACCCACACAAAAGACAAAGAATATTTAGGACAAAATCCCAGAGAGACAATTATATACACAATGAAAGCTAAGGTAATTCATAACTGAAGATTTTTGCTATTAAGTTGAAAATGTTTCTTTGTGCACTTCTGGAGGTAAACGTGCATACCCTCACCCAGAAAGTATTTCCTTTTCATATTCTAAAGTAACTATTGTCCCCCATGTGGAATTTAAGTAACGTGAGTGAGTGTGGGCAATACACAGTCACAGGTTTTCCTGTGAATCATAGAATCATTGAGGTTGGAAAAGATCTTTAAGATCATCAAGTCCAACCATTAACCTAGCACTGCCAAGCCCACCACTAAACCATGTCCCTCAGCACCACATCTACACGTCTTTTAAACACCTGCAGGGATGGGGACTCAACCACTTACCAGGGCAGCCTGTTCCAATGCTTGAAAACCCTTTTGGTGAAGACATTTTCCTAATATCCAATCTAAACATTCTAAACATCCCCTGGTGCAACTTGAGGCTGTTTCCTATCACCCTATTCGTTGATACCTGGGAGAAGACACCGACCCCCATCTCACTACAGCCTCCTTTCAGGTAGTTGTAGAGAGCGATAAGGTCTCCCCTCAGCCTTTCCTCATAAGACTTGTGCTCTAGACCCTTCACCAGCTTCATTGCTCTTCTTTGGGCACGCTCCAGCACCCCAATGTCTTTCTTGTAGTGAGGGGCCCCAAACTGAACACAGTACTCAAGATGTGGCCCCACCAGTGCTGAGCACAGGGGGACAATCACTTCCCCAGTCCTGCTGGCCACACTATTCCTGATACAAGCCAAGATGCTATTGGCCTTCTTGGCCACCTGGGCACACTGCTGGCTCACGTTCAGCCAGCTGTCAACCAACACCCCCAGGTACTTTTCTGCCAGGCAGCTTTCCAGCCACTCTTCTCCAAGCCTGTAGTGTTGCATGGGATTGTCGTGACCCAAGTGCAGGACATGGCACTTGGCCCTGTTAAATCTCAAACAGATGGCCACATCCCATCAATCCAGTCTGTCCAGATCCCTCTGTTAGAGCCTTTCTACCCTCAAGCAGATCAACACTCCTGCCTAACTTGGTGTCGTCTGCAAACTTACCGAGGGTGCACTCAATCCCCTTGTCCAGGTCATTGATAAAGACATTAAATTGAACTGGCCCCAATACAGAGCACTGGGGAACACCACTTGTGACTGGTCGCCACCTGTATTTAACTCCATTCTTTGGGCTTGGCCAGCCAGCCAGTTTTCTACCCAGCGAAGAGTACACCTGTCCAAGCCCTCAGCAGTCAATTTCTCCAGCAGAATGCTGTGGGAGATGGTGTGAAAGGCTTTACTAAAGTCTAGGTAGACAACATCCACAGCTCTTTCCTCATCCACCGAGCAGGTCATCTTGTCATAGAAGGAGGTCAACTTAGTCAAGCAGGACCTACCTTTCATAACCCCATCCTTTCATTCAGTTAAAATTTCCTTATATGCTACTGTGCCAGGATGCCTGAATCTTTGTTGGTTTTTATTTTTTAAGCCAACAGTCCATTTTCTATTAATCTGCTGTTTTTACTAGAAACTTAAATCCTTATTGGACAATCAGTGAACTGGCAGGCTCATAATATCACACACAAGGGGGAAAACAAACTTATATGAATTTCAAGTGCATGTTCACATTGTGTAGCCTGCTTAGGAGGCTGTCATACTGGATGTTATTTTTGCCAATTTTATAAAACACTTAAGAGAAAAAGACATTTTTTGTTTAGAACTTCTAATCCACCCACCTACACACTTAAGTAAGGACTGGGAAAGCTTCAATCACACAGCTGAATCACCTAAAAAGCACTTCTAGTAAAACAAGAAAGACCAGACTTGACAGCACTGTTATTTCTAAGATTTGAAATAAAAATCTTCAGCCCCAATTCATGTCACAAAGATGGATATAAAACTCAATACTCTGTCCTCATATTTAAAGATCAGCTTTAAAGCCAAAACCTTTGAAATGGACTTGTGATACCCCTTCCCTTCCTAAACTGAGAGGGATCCCAAACACCTGGGAGCCACAAGCACTGAAGAATATAGTAGCACACAAAAAGGCTTACAACTACAGTTCCTGCTGTTGGGATCCAAGGTATAATGAGCAGCACAGCCGCACCTAAATCCATTTGGTATGGCAAGGCACAAGTGCCCACAATGGCCATTATTTTGCACACAATCATTCAAGCCATCCTGACGTGAAGAATGGAAGACCAATATATCCATCACAAAATCCAAATGGCCCTGAATAAGCGTCCTGTTCTTCCCACTGGTCTTGTCTGCTCTTTCTATGCTGTGAAGATTCCAGTCTGTCCAGTAGATGTAGTCACTGTATTGGGTTAATCCAAATGGATGAGGTAGATCATCTGCTATGATTTCTCGTTCTTGTCCTGCAAAAATAAGGATAATCAACTGAAGGACAACTCCCAAGTCATGAAACAAAGACCGTGACTACCATCAAGAAAAAGCTTTTTCTTCTTCTTTTAAAGTAATATCTCATTTCCCAAGTCAGCATCATGGGAGTCATTATTAAGCAGTATCTGCTCAAGAGGTAACCTCAACGCTTGCATTCAAAAACCTTAACCTGCTACCCTCTTGCCTATAGAGCAATTTGAAACTGTGCCAGTGTACTGCCATTTAAATAAATACTACTCTATATGTCTCATGCTTATCATCCCAAATAGATATTGGAAAACGTATTCAAGAATACTATCAGCTCCAGGAATTCCTTAGGCCAAGACAAAACCCAATTAATATGCATGAAAGCAACAACATACATAAACCAAACTTCAGATTCACAAAAAAACAGCTATGAGAAATTACGGTGTTTCACTCAAGAAACACAAATCCCTTGCAATGCAATTTAACGTACAGCTACACCAAGAGATTAGGAAACCATTTGTTTGGCAGAAATCCCAATACCCCCACACTCAGTGGCTCAGTTAGCAACATTCATAACAGATTGAACACCTTGTAGAGCATTAGAGGGCCTCTGACAGAGATGCACTACCAAAGTAGATAAAGTCTTACTGTAAATCATCTTCCTAAACATTTTCAAGTGTAAACCTTTGTGAATCTCTGCCGCTTTACATCAAATGAACATGTAGCATCATCAGCACCATCTCTTGCCTCAAACATCCAATGCTCGATTCTACAGAACACCTAATTTTTCTTCCCCTGCCCTACTTTCCATCATGCCCTCTCCCATTTGGTCGAAACTGGAGAAGGAATGAAAACCCCCAAAACTAGAACATGAAGCCATTTCCCTACAAAATGCCAGAACTAAATATAGAGGCAACCTTCCCAACTACTTTTAGGCATCTAAAGTATCCAGGTTAGGGGCACAGATATCCCACACATATCTTAGAGCATTTCTGGTCCACAGTGATGAATTCAGGGGACAGGCTCTTTTGAAGGAAGCAGATAAGCTGTCTACTTGAATCTTGATGGAGGAAAATCTCTCAAAAGAGTGTTTTTTTTCCTGCTGGGTAATGTTTATAATGCCCAGGATTAAGCTGGGACAGCATTCATTCATCCACTTAAGAGTGCTTTATTCATTGCTGGTGGGGCAGATGTTCCTATCAGCAATGCTCGTTCAGATCTCTCCTGGCAAGGAGACTGGCCCTACATAACGTAGGCCAAGCCTAATAACATTTCCTTAACTGATGGGCCCACTTGCTAGAAGTCTACCTGAGCCTTTATAATCTGCTAACTAAAAAGACATCATACAACACTGCTAGCTTCAGCACTCATCCTTCTACTTTCTCACCACAAATAAATGTTAACAGTAGGTTCAGCTTTAGAACCAGTTTAATTCACCCCAGATGATTTCAATATTGTGTTTCTTTTCAATGCCACAATCAGTTCCTAGTTCAAGCTTCCCTCTGGCTATTTCGTTTCTCTAAGTTTCTCACAGAAGCTTAGTGAGAGCTTTGATAGATTGTGCACTCTGGATGGAAAGAACACTACTCTAGATAAAGAAACAATCTTACTGCAATTTCTAAACAGTAACAACCATTCACTAGTTGTCATCCCAAAGCAATAAATACAAGAAATGCAAAATCAGCGATAGCCTCAGAATCCAAAACTACGTTGCCCTCTCTGTTTAGAGAAAGCTTGTTAGATTCTCTGTACTCTGAAGATATGCACACACAATAACACCTTAGAAAAATAAATCTCCCTGTAATGATAGCTTTTCACAGATTAAAAGAAAGAAAAAGAGTTGCAGGGGAATCATATATGTCATCAATCAGAGCATTGCTGCAACAATCCTGTATGAGTTTGCTTAAATACTGTATATTGTGCCACATAAACTTTGATTTTTACACTGGAATCCCAGAGGCATGAATTCCCATCTCACAAAGGCCTCTCCTTGGAAATGTAACAGGGACAGAATGTCAGATCAGGAACTTTTGTATTCCATTTCTGATGCTATCATTGATAAACTGTGTGGCATTTGGAAATGTATATAAACTGCGTTTTCTCAAAAAGGAATGCATATCTGCTTCAGCTAAAACCTTGAGGACCACTTAATATTTACAAAACATCTGGACCATAAAAAAGCTCTATGTCAGCTGCAGAAAACAAAACTCCCTTCTTTTATCCAGTTATTTATCATGTCAATATCAATGTGAAAGCTTAGTAAATCTTAGCACAGCCCTTGAATGTACAAACGAAATTCCAATGGAAGATCTGAAAATGTGTAAAGTTGTTTTACTTTACGCATGATAGAGTTTTAATCACGTGTTATGATACACTGCAGAAGTAGCTGCACAAGCTCTCAGACTGCAGGAAATGCAAGCAGTATTTTGGTTTTGGTTTTGAACTAATACAACTAGTCTGGAGCTGGAAACAGCGGTAATACTTCAACAGAAAGTCAGTGTACAGACTGAAAAGTCAGGGGTGGTTTAGGTGAACCTATGAGTTGTCCTCACTTGGAGAAACTCAGAGGTCATCTCTGCTTCAGTAAAACACAGGCGGTTTCACATCACTACAGAGAAATGACATCATATCTCACCATCATTATAAATCACCATATGGTTATTAATTTAGGAGGCTTTTTTTATCTCCTTAAACATGTAACGCTCCATTTCCTCTCACAAGAAAAATATACACATAGATTTAATATAAATTATATTATTCCTATTTATTATTACTCAATTGCTTTACTATGGTCAGTGAATATTTCTGTACTGGATGGAGTAATATAACACTAGATTACCTAGCATATTTGATGACTCAATCATGCTTGTGTCTAAGTCAGTCCAATACAGCCTTTGGTCGGCATAATCAATAGTGAGGTCATTGGCACGACCCACTTTATCCACCAAAGTGATGCTGTTTGTTCCGTCCATATATGCTCGAACAATCCGAGGTTTTCCTCCCCACTCCGTCCAGTACATGTATCTGCAAGGAGAAGTGGAACAAAGAGTACATCAGCTAAGTAAGATTGTATTTACCTGCACGCTTTGACTTTTCTAAATTTATTTTCAGTTCCTTAAAAAAAAAAAAAAAAGAATAACCCATGTGGTTAAGTGCAGTATTACAGTACTCCTTTTTTAGACAAAAGCAGAAAAATATGATTGAACATGCATAACTTTTCATCGTAACCTATAGGGTTGTGGAGCATTTACCATCTTTTCAAAGACCTTGAAGAAACGGAGCTATAGAAACTGCCAATTAACTTGTCACATACAAGTATATGCACACAAAGCTTGGAAAAACAACGCTGTGCCTTACCCTTTGGTAGGATCAAGAGCCAGAGACCTCGGGTTGTCCAGGTCCTTCCAAACAAGGACCTGCCTATACTGTCCATCCAGGCGGGCTACTTCAATGCGATTGGTTCCAGTATCTGCCCAGTAGAGGTTCTTTCCCATCCAGTCTACAGCCATTCCCTCAGGATAATCTAGCCCAAACTCAATCACATGCTCAACAGAGCTCCCATTCATGAAAGCTCGGCTTATGGTCTGGAAAACAAGTGCATGAAAATATTACAGCGTTTATGGATACCCCACTGAAATAAAAAGGAGTAATTATTATGGAGTTTAGCGTACAAAAAGAAATTAGTAAAAAAAAAATCAGCCAATGTTACATTTTTTAAAATAAATTTGTTGTCAAAAAAGATATAGCAATTCACAGTATAAAAAGACATGAATTTTCAGAAAGCTAGTGATTTCTGATGATGAGTCCAAGACATCTTGAAAGAATATGATTTTCAGAAAGCACTATGCGCCTGCAGATTCTTCCTTGCCCCTTCTTGCTCTCTTCTATTTGCACACAAAAGTTGTTTTTTTTTAAAAATTACTTAATTTGCTGTAACGTTTTAAGTCTCAGCAGCACATCTCAATTCAGAGAAATATGAATTAAATTGTTTCTCACGATCAGTCACTTGGAGCAAGTTTGCTGATCCTATCTACATTTTAGTTACGCACGCTCAACAAAACCAGTCACAGGGCAAGGACTGTGTACATACAGATAAGCCACTTCTAACAGGGAGCACTGAAACAACCCCCAGGTAAATCACTGGTAATTTCCAGGATCAACGTACAATTACCCACCCTTGTTATCAACACTAAGCAAACATTCTGCATGCCTGCTAATATTTCAGCTAGGATTTTCTTAGTAATTTGATAAATGAAAGTTATCAGGGTAAGAGACATTTTATATTTTTAAAGGTAAATGTCAAAACCAGAAATCACGTAGTACATTTTACAGGTATAACACACACCTCAGAAAAAGTATAACCCCTTTTTGAAAACGAGTCCTCGGGTAACCAGAGGCAGGAGGAGATCAGGGCAGTGGTGGTCACCACAGGGAAGGGAGATGTCTGCGGGCTCTGAAGTTACACTACCTGCTGCTGAGCTGCAGGAAGGAGGTGGGGGGACAGGGGAAATGAAAACCCAGACATACTGAAACATATGCCAACACGTATGTGAAAATACAGTATGCTGGATAATTCAGGAGGCCACAAACAAGTAAAAGGTTTGCACAGAGTGAGACCGGGATCTATGCACTGACGCAGTTGAAGTAATGTATTTTCCACTACAAACGGTTAAGACGACCATAGCTGCAGCTCTCCGCGTGCTTGCGTGAGATTTATTTAGTAACTGTGTCTGCAGTAAGCTAATTTATTACACTGGCACTGTTCCTGAAGGAAAAGTATCCACACCACAAGCAGCACTGTTAATGCTGAAGCACAACCCTCATCAGCCTTCACGGAGAGGCTATGGAAACTGCACATGCCCTGCAGTCACTAAAAGCTCACTTTTCCCTATTATGGCTTAGGCACATTGGCAAGGAAACTTTCATTGCTCTTGGAAAACCTATTTAAGAGGCTAAACAGAGGAATTTGGTTCCAGTGAAGTGAATCTGTCGTTTTCTACCATTACTTAATTCACTTCAAAAAGCAAAGTAACACTGATGAACAGCACAGCACTCCCTTCAGCACCTGGATGTGAACCAAACATGTCACAGGAAACGTCAAACTCCTGGGGAACAGGCTGAGATAGAAATGGGGGCAGGCGGGGGCTTAACACAGCGTGGAGGGGAATGGACAAGTTCCCTGGCCTTTCCTGTGCCGAGCTGGAGCCACAGTCTAACAGCAACCAACACAAAGTTCACTTGCCAAATGTTATTATTGAGTAAGATTGTCTTCCAAGTCAAAACTGGAAGAGGATGGAAAGCTTGGGGTGTTGCCAAGGTTGATGTTTAAATTACTCTACTATGTGACATGAAAACAGCTTTTCTACAATAGATACATATATGGATGGAACACGTGCAACATCCAAGACTTAGGCATTCAGTATGAGCAGACACCAATTTGGATTTTTATTTGAAGCAGGAAGATGCCTGTCACCCAACTGCGCATTCAACAATGCAACTGTCTTCATCTCCAAGAGCCTCCTTGGATGCAATTCAATGACAACATTAGCAACTGCAGGACAGATCATGTAACAGAGACCTTTGCTAGATCAAAGTAACTGCTCTGCGGCTTTACATTCAGGGAATTCACGCGTCAGTAATACCTTCAAACTAACATCAGTCCAATAGATTCTGTTATCAGAGACATCAAAATCCAGAGCAGATGCTTCCTTGACTCCGGTTAGAGGAATAGCAACATCATTATTATTGGTTTCAAGGGAAATCCTATGAATTGCTGCTCTGCTTGTGAAAACTAAGAAGGCTTCAGGAATGATGCAAGTCTTCATGTCACTCAAAAGCTCCAGGCCAATGGGACAGGCACACCTGGCCTCCTGGGGTGTAAAGAAACACAGGTGGCTGCAGCCTCCGTTGTTGTCTGCACATGAATTAGTTCCTTTAAGAAAAAAACAAAACAAAACAAAACAGACATTGGTGCATTGTGGAGGCAGGGGGGAAAGGGGAGGAGGGGAGGCTGAGCAAAAATGCAGTGTAATTATAATTTTTCAAAATAAGTTAGCACTATGGGTTGTCAACAGTGAATTCTACAAAAAAACCATTCAAAACGGTTTCTTTCCTTCTACCCAAGGATTAGCAAGCTGCTCCTATCCCTCCTACAATACAAATATCAGCTACAAACATATCCTTCTAGTTTCCTCAAAGATTAAATTCCTTCACCGAAGGCAGGTAATTACATACGTGTTCAGCTTGATTATTTCTGGCCAAGTATCCCAGCTTTGTCTCTCTTTGAAACCAACAGTTTTACAAATGTTCAACGATAACAAAATGGTGAGAAAAGAGCTGGATAACTGCAGCTCTTTCCCAGCCGTTTAATTTAAAGCTGACAAGATTCATTAGCAGAAGCAGTTCCAACAAGATCACCACAATCTCACGCTTATTTTTTCCTGTGAATAACCATGACTAGATGGCAATGTGGAGGGGCAAGTGAGGACCAAGAGAGTGCCTTTCTCCATCTGCTGGAACCAAGGATTTAGGTATTTAGAGACTGTTACCACAAAAAACCAACCCTCAAAGATCAGCCTCAGACAGGTTTCTTTTAATTTTCCTTTTTTAGGGCATACATATTTCAGGCTGATGCCGTAACTTGCAGCTTGAGGACTTGATTATCCTTCAAATAAAGCTTCCTGAAAGGCTGGAAATCCATGTACCGGCAGGGTGTAATTTGACAACGTGCTTTCTGTGATTCTGTTGCAACTATTCTCAGTAATTTTAACAGCTGAACAACAAATCTGTTTACTGCTATGCCCAGATCCAGGTAGTAGACAGATCTGTGGTAAGCACACACATCTCATGAGTTACTCCTGAAGCCAGGAGGTCCTGTGACATACACCTCTGCAGAATGCTATCAGAGGACATAAAAGACTGCCTGCACCTTTCAGGAGATGCAGTGGAAGAACACGGAGCTCCAGCTGCTGATCCCATGCTACGGGCAAGATTTAATTGTTAAGGTTTAAGTACGTTTTAGGTGTTTAAGTTAATATTTAAGTGCGACGTGCTTTGAGACAACGTTGTAATGGCCACTAACTCTGCCTATACCACCCGAAATAGTTAAAAGCATTCTGCTAACTGAACATCACCGGGACTTTGTACTGGAAGGGAAGAGCAACAGAAAATGGAGCAATTCTGTGAGCACCAGAAGTAATGATTCTTATAGACTGGAGGAAGGAATAAAATTCTCCTCACAAATATTCAAAAAGTGTAGTGGAAACCGTGGAAGCCTTATGTCAAATGTCACTTAAAACTGGAAGCCCATACTTCTTTTGCAACACCGTATTTTGCCAACTTAATAAACAATAGGTGCAGTACTTTAAAATGATTCAAACATATGAGACCACAGTTTTTCTCATTACAAGTAATCAACAGTTGCTTAATGAAAGCAAGCCCATCTAGAAACTACTATAGATCCATCCTATGATTGCTCTTGCTCACCAAACACTTTGGTCACACTTGTTGCTTTAAGGCCCATTAAATCTGGCAGCTGATCAATAATGATGTCTCTGCTAGCCTTTATCTTGTGAACTCTTTCAATGCTTCGTCTCTGCCAGTCAGTCCAGTAGATGTAATCTCCCAGCAGTGTGAAACCAAATATATGTGGAAGCTTATCTTCTAGGAGGGTTTTCCTCATTGTTCCATCAACATTTATGACCTGTGGGATTCACGAGAAAAAAAGGACAAAAATAATCTTCTTTTAAGACAGGTACAATTAAAATGGCAATATCAATCCTATTTTGACAACTCCTCTATTTTTACACAATAATCTCCTGAAATTCACAGCACGCTTCTTTCGAAAGAACGTACCGCTAGGTTTGTTGAAACACATTGGAATGACAAGACTGAAAGTGCCTTGTCTCACCCCTTCTCTACTGAAAAACCTAAGCAACATGAATTTAACTTGCGTCAGTTCAAATGTGCAAAGACCACCACAAAGAGAATGTTTTTTGGGATGTGAGTGAGGTTCAGGAGATATTTAATCTCAGTTCATGTCTTGGTCTTACTAGTGAACTCTCTCCCCAGAAACAAGGGATTGCTGAAGTGACCTTTGGCACTCAATCACAAGGAACAGAAGCCATCAGAATTCATTCAGGGCACAAGACGACCATGTAGAATCTGCACTTTCTGAAATTTCATACTTTTACAAGAAAAGAATTATGTTTTTGTCACTCTTCTGATAAGCAAGATCTTTAAGATGTGGAATATGTATTGACTTACATAAAGTTGTATTATTAAAACTGCAGAGAAAGCAAAATAGTACTGGAGAAGGGATAAGCCCCACAGATGTATGTATATATATGGTATTGGTTAATTATTTCATAACAGTTACTACAACGATAGAATCATAGAATAGAATCACAGAATCATTTAGGTTGGAAAAGATCTTTAAGATCACAAAGTCCAACCGTTAACCTAGCACTGCCAAGCCCACCACTAAACCATGTCCTTCAGCGCCACATCTACACATCTTTTAAACACCTGCAGGGATGGGGACTCAACCACTTCCCTGGGCAGCCTGTTCCAATGCTTGACAACCCTTTCAGTGAAGACATTTTCCTAATATCCAATCTAAACCTCCCCCGGTGCAACTTGAGCCTGTTTCCTATCATCCTATTGCTTGGTATTTAGAAGAGACTGACCCCCACCTGGCTACAACCTCCTTTAGGTAGTTGTAGAGAGCGATAAGGTCTCCCCTCAGCCTCCTTTTGTCCAGGCTAAACAATCCCAGTTTCCTCAGCCACTCCTCATAAGACTTGTGCTGGAAGGACCTGTGGACCCATGGAGAGAGGAGCCCACACTGGAGCAGGTTTGCTGGAAGGACTTGTGATTTTGTGGGGGACTCACACTGGAGCAGTTCATGAAGAACTGTAGCCTGTGGGAAGGACTCACATTGGAGAAGTTGGAGAAGTTTGTGGAGGACTGCCTCCCATGAGAGGGACCTCACACTGGAGCAGGGGAAGAGTGTTAGGAGTCCTCCCCCTGAAGAGGAAGGAGTGGCAGAGACGTGTGATGAATTGACCACAACCCCCATTCCCCATCCCCCACTGCCGCTCCAGGGAAGGAGGTAGAGAAAATCATGAGTGAAGTTAAGCCCGGAAGAAAGGAGGGGCTGGGGGAAGGTGTTTTAAGATGTGGTTTTATTTATTTATTGCCCTGCTCTGATTTGATTGCCAATAAACTTAATTTCTCCAAGTCAAGTCTGTTTTGCCAAACGATCTCCCTCTGTCCTTATCTTGCCCCACGAACCTTTCATTATATTTTCTCTCCCCTGTCCAGCTGAGAAGGGGGAGTGATAGAGCAGCTTGGTGAGCACCTGGCATCCAGCCAAGGTCAACCCACCACACATACACGGGACGTGCACTAGATCTTCCAGCCACCACCAGGCAAACAGCAGAGGTGAGCAGTCAACTACTGCATCCTGTATTTACCTATGCTATACACAGAAATCATCACTGTGACATAGTCTGTCTTGCAATGCCAGAGTGCAGATGTCCTCAACTGCAGAGGAAAACAACTTCACGAGAACTTCAAGACTATCCAGCAGCTTACATGAATTTGAACACATGCTGCAATGTAAACCTCTGGATTCCTTCCAGACAAAAAGCCTCCTGCTGGAGACAGTTAAAAATTACACTGGCACTTCTGAAAACTAAGTTTCAGGGGAGTTTTGTGTCAGCCCAGCAACCTACAATTCTTCTACTAGTTGAAGAAGTAGCAGAGACCGAAGATTAATGTCTTTTTATTTTTTTAAGCTAAATAGAGTACATTAAAAAAAAAGGCTGTATCTGCGGTTAGAAGCCAAATGGTTCTGCAATTATCTCATTACATCATGTCCAGGCAAACCCCAAGTGCTCACTTATTTGAAACAGTATCAATCCCACAGGCAATATTGCGGGTTTGAAAGTTCATCATGCATTCTCAGGTGCTGGAGCCAAACTGGTGCCACACTAAGTAAACAAGACACCAGGATGATGATCAAACTACCACATTTCCAACTACTTACAGATACGGACAGTAAAAGTATAATTCAAATACTAGAGCTGTTGACTAAAATACACCAGATGAAGAGTGGATCCAAGGATGCAGAAACACACGCTATTTAGATCCATGTGCATCTGCGGATGTTCCAGATGACACCAAGCTGTTGAACTTCATGAACCCCATGAAGCTCAACAAGGCCAAATGCAGGGTCCTGCACCTGGGCCAGGGCAACCCCCATTATCAGCAGAGTGGGGGATGAATGGATTGAGCAGCCCTCCTCAATCTCAGGACCGGGGGATACCGGTGGAAGAAATATTGGACATAAGCTGGCAAAGTGCACTTGCAGCCCAGAAAGCCAATCATGTCCTGGGCTGCACAAGAAGCAGCGTGGCCAGCAGTCAAGGGAAGCGATTCTCCCACTCTACACTGCTCTGCTGAGACCGCACCTGGAGTACTGCATCCAGCTCTGGGGTCCCCAGTACAAGACAGACATGGACCTATTAGAGTGGGTCCATAGGAGGGCCACAAAAATGATCAGAAAGCTGGAAGACTTCTGCTATGAAGAAAGGATGGGAGTTGGGGTTCTTCAGCCTGGAGAAGAGAAGGCTCCAGGGAGACTTCATTGTGGCATTCCTACATTATATGGCTGTTCAAGCATAGTGGGAATGGAGATACCAAATGTGGAATCCGACAGCAATAAAACGCTTAATGGCTTATATTTTGGCTAAGAAGGCAATGGAGGAAGTGTTCGCTCTCTCTCTCCCAAACATCCATCCCCCAAGTTGTGTGGGCTGAACACCTATGAATCCAAGCAGGCTTTCCTTGGATGCAAAGGGCAGCTCTGACTTGCGAGTATTTTTCTGTGCTGTAGGTAATCGAGCCCTCTTAGTGGTAGCTAATTCGTGGCAACGAGGTGGGAAATGCTAACTAACCATCACCCTACCTTCGAGTAGCAGCCAGGGCAAAGCCTGAGCAGTGAGCTGTCGCATGCAGTTCAGTATAGGTACATATACATCATCTTTACTTCAAATTTTGCTGCCATCCACCTTCCCAGAGATTCACCTCTACTCTAGCATATTAACCGAAAACATGAGGATGCAAAAAACCTACAAACAGGCCTCACAATATGGCCGAAAGCACAACTCCTTTCACTAAAATAGCACAGCTAATAGAATACTATATTAACTCATCATTTAGTACCTGAAACGGTGTGTAGCCTGCCAACTGCAGCCAAAGGGAAGCCATAAAGGTGTATTCCTTATCATTTAGGACAAAGAGACTAGAATAGGCTTTTTTCTACTCACGGTTTTCGTCCTCTTTCTATAACTGGTAAATGGATCTTGACTTGCGTCAAAGGATAAACGCAACAATAAACCTGCAGTGCTTTCCATAGGGAACACCAAAACCCCCCTTGAACAGAGGCACACACTAAAAGCCCCTGATTAGTCTTAAGACTTCAATGACAAATCTCTTAATGAAGCATCGTCAAGCTCAGCTAAAATCTGTTGTGGGCAAAAGGAAATCAACATCAAATGCCGTAATGAACTGAATTACACAAAACCCACGATAAGGTGATAAAGTGTGATTTTTTTTTTTTAGATGCTGCTGCAGTGTATGCAAAACGATTTAACAAGTATTTCCATATATAACACTCAAAAGCTCTTGGCTCTTTGAAGAAGATTAAAGTAAAACAATGCAATTAAATTCTACATATCAGTGTGATTCGTGTATTCAAGTTATATTTCAGGCACATCTGTGAAAAAAACAACTATTCAGCATATATATAGGATGTCTTTTGACAGAACAATAAAGAGAACTACCTTGATCCTATATTTAATTCATTAAGATAAAACAAAATTTATTCAATTGCTACAGACAAAACTGTAGTCAAATGGAAATCAATTCTTGGGCTGAGCTAAATCACTATGTGAACAGTAAGCAGACATAGCAGGTTGGCAACAGTAAAATGACATGACTGCCATATGATTAGGAGACCCATGTGGTGGACTTGTGGGTCTACGACTCTTCTCTTGGGGATCTATTCCTCTTCCCCCACGGAAGAGGAGAGATACACTTTCTTTTGCTGTGAGGGGGACTGAGAACTAGAACAGGTTGCCCAGGGAGGTTGTGGAGTCTCCATCCTTAGGAGATATTCAAAAGCCATCTGGGTCATGGTCCTGGGTAACTGTCTCTAGGTGGCCCTGCTTGAGCACGGGGGTCAGACCAGACGACCTCCAGAGGTCCCTTCCAACATCAACCATTCTGTGATTCTGTGAATGGCTTCTAACGATTCTCACCAGAAGACTCTAAAAAGGCATCTCAAGTGAACAATGCTCAGTCTTATTTGGCTGGAGAAAGAACTTGTAAGACAAATCATGTGGGTGGCAGTCAACAGGGAAAGAAAAAGACAAAGAAAAATGGAGTGAAGTGGAAGACTCTGGAGGGTAAAGAAGCCTGCCCCCAAAAGAGAACAGTGAAGCAGCTGTGAGCAGTCTGTACCAGTCTATATTCAGCTGAGTATAAGCCATTTGTCAACATTTCCAACAGCTGATGCACAACCACCTTTCACCAGTGCTTCAGGATAAAAGTGAACTCCTTTTTTGCTCTGGTCTGAAGGGGCTTATTGCCAGGCATGTACTGGCAGACACTAGCAAGCAGAAAAGAGAATAACATTAAAACAAACGGTACCAGAACCCATATATCAAAAAAAGGGTGGGGATGGATGGAAAACAGACATATCTGGCCATTTTCCACAAAAAAAAGAAAAGACTACTTGAGTCTCTTAGCAATCTGTTACCTCAAACACTTGAGTAAGACACGAGAATTTAGAAAGCAGATCCTCACTGTTGTCAATAATTTCTGTCCACCTTGACAACACCTGGCTACTTGGTAAAAAAATTCTTCAGGTTTCTAGTCTCATTACACTTCATGGATTAATCCTACATGTACTATTGTGGCTCTTCTTTCAGATCATTCTCATTTCAGGTAAGTTTTGATGTGGGCGCACATTTTTATTATTATTTTCTGAACTCACACATTGCGTAGGTGTTAGTTGCTAATTGCAAACTATCAAAGGCAAATTTATCAATTGCAAACTAGGGATTAAAACTAGAGATGGGATGATTCAGACTGGACGTTAGGAAGAAGTTCTTCACCATGAGGGTGGGGAGACACTGGAACAGGTTGCCCAGAGAAGCTGTGGATGCCCCATCTCTGGAGGTGTTCAAGGCCAGGCTGGATGGGGCTTTGAGCAGCCTGGTCTAGTGGGAGGTGTCCCTGCCCATGGCAGGGGGGTTGGAACTAGATGATCTTTAAGGTCCCTTCCAACCCTAACAATTCTATGATTCTATGATCAGCACCCACCTACATTTAGAATAAGCTATGAACCAAGAGAGCACGGAGGATGAATCTATACAACATCATGAGCGAAACACACCTACTGAACTGTGGATAACAATTTGCAAATACATGTAATGACACACCATCACCTTCTTCCTAGATATTCTTTTCCTTTCTCTAAAAGACATTTCCTCATTTCTCACTGCAGAACATGTCATTTTAGCTTGCTGAGGATAGAGCAGGACAAGATACTTCTCTATGGCTACACGTGGGCCATGTTTTCACTCGTAATGCAAAAGCCACTTTGAGATGCTCAGTAAAGAGAATTCCGAGGAGGATTATTGAATGTCAGTACTCTTTTTTGGCGGCCTTCCCTCACAAGTACCTTTACAGCCTCCTAGAGCCAAAAATCAGCAGTAATGGTAAACCATCCCCTGCTGCTCAGCTCTATCGTGCAGCTGTGGTGGTACGTCACGGCTGGCAGAGCAGCCATGCCTGTCCTCCAGGCAGGCAAAGCAAAAGTAGCTGGTGTGTAATACCAAATTAAAGCCACTGGTAAGAGCCTATACTCAAAACTTTTTCTGATAGTCTTACGCACACACACATACAAAATTCTCAACAATCAAATGAATGTAAGACAGTTAAGTAGTGACCTGTTAAAAAAAACAACAATACAACACCTACAAAGATTCCAAATTCAACAGAGTATAAATTTACATTATGAAAATTAATATTTATAGTGATCTCCCACTCTCTCTGGGAATAATATAAACAAAATATATTCTTCTTATCATTATTTGAAGTGGTTATTTATTTGCAGTGTTGATCTGTTCATATTTTCCCATATCAAGTCACCGCCACACTCGATATTCTCCTAGGACCTCACAAAATCTTATTAGTTCCAGAGAGAGTATTGCATTTTCAGACAGACTTTTCAAAACACGAGCACATGTAGTAAGTTCTAACAGATACTGATAGAGGGATAAACAACTTCTTGTTGGAAAGGTTGTGTTAACATGATTGTGATTTTGAACCCACTTGTATTTTATAAACCTCATCTAGGAGGAGCTAATGTTCTCCATATGAGTTACATCAGCCTGACATTTCCAAAACTTTGTTCTGCTTACAGGATATCAAAGGATTAAGGGTGCAGCTGGTCAATTCTGCAACTTATCTTACATAAGCAGAACACAATGGCATGCTTCGAAACTCCTTAAAAGGGGAAAAAGTTAAACACAAACATTCTCAAAATAATTTATGGAAACTGGGGGCTAGACCCTGGAGCACAGAGGATCTACTGTATTAGTATTTGAGTTTTGTTTTTAGGTAGAAGGTGCTTATTTAATACACTTCAGGGAAATTTTACCTTCTGTAAATACTTTTTCACTCTGAAATGTTGACCACCATCAGCGAAGTTTAAATAAGCACGCGACAACTCCGAAATTTAGCTAACATCCATTATGAAAACAATATGCCTTTCCAACTTCTAGTTTACTAGTCTGGGAAAGGTGAAGAATTTAAACTTTTTACAATAATATTTTTAAAATGCACGTATCTTAATTTTTCTCAGTTCTCTCCTGATTTATCTTTTCTTCAAAGGGATTTGAATAGTCCTGTGAGATCTTTACCCTCTTCTTTCCAAATCCAAATATCTTCCCAAATCTAAAGACAGCTAAAAGTCTGTGGAGATAGCACATCATATAAATATTTACTATGTTGTACTCCTGCTGATGAAATTGGGACTGCAAGCACATTTATAACCTATATGTACAACACGAAATAAAGACCAAAAAATAAAATAATGAGCTTGATGTGAGAAAAAAATTTGTGGTAAACAAGCAAAAGCAAGAAAAATAAATAAATAAATAGCCTCTCCATGGTTCATATATAGGTCTGGTTTCCCTCAAGAAAATAAAAATTCTTCAGTCCATATCATACATCTTATTTTCAATCCAAGGCCCCAGGCCTAATCAGCAGAGAGTCAGAGATACGTAGAAGGCTACTGAGAGTAGATCTAAGTAAGGTTGTTCATCAAGAGCTTCCTAGATCAAACCAATATGAAATCATGGAGTCAAGAGATCAGCTGAAATTTAGGATGTCCTTTTACCTTACAAGGCAGATTTTTTAGGGCATGATTCCCTGTACCCCAACATAAGTAAATAAAAGATGCATATTTAGCATCTAGGAGAAGACAGAAGAGTAGACATACACAACGCCTTCAGGGAGTTAGCTACAGTCAACTCCAGCTTGCAAGATTCTTCTCTGCCTTTATCAGGCTGGTCCGAGATCATAATTAAGAACTCCCCTCCAAAAGTACCTAACAGTCCCTTCTATTCAAAGTTGAGCAGTTAACTCGGGTATTAGGAGGTTGGTTTGGTTTTACAGCTCAAGTATCAGACAAAAATGGATCCTAGTGGGAAATCACATTCTACTGCAAAATGAATCTAAAAGTAAGTCACCAAATCTCTCCAAACACTATTTCTCCATGTGCACAGCATGGATAAAATTTCCTCCTCTTTTCCGAACCCTGCCTTGTCTGTTCAAACTACTTCTCAACACCAAAGAAAGAAGCCAAACTAATATATCTTTCAGAGCACAGCTTAAAATTTGGCAGGCAGTGCTGCTCAGGCCAGTCCAAGCAGTTGCCACCTTCCCTCCCGCCCCTTATTCCCTTATTCACACCCAACACCTTCTTGCCGTGTCAGCACAACTACTTGTGTGGCAGAAAATGTATCAGACTGAAAAATACAAACCATTCTGGCTGGTTATTTTTCAGCTGGATCAGATCCCTGCTCTGGTTTTCCACATGGCGGCACAGACTGCTATGCCAGCCAGAACAGAGTGGGAAGAGGCTCTGAGAGAGGGAGGGCAGGGACCGCTTGCGGGTACTGATGCAAAGAACTTGTATCACACCATCTTCAGCCATGTAACAGACCCACGGGACAAGGATGCCTTTACAGTGTGCCTCACTGGGTAACAAGACGAGTTCTTTCCTTTTGAAATGGTAGGAGTGCTTTTATACTTAAAATTAATCGGTAGACGTATTCTAAAATAATAAATACATTAAATAATTGAAGACTTTTATGTTATACAGTTGATAATTGTACCTTAGAGGGCTGACAGTTAACTAGAAACAAATCATAAAGCTTGTGCTCTCTTATTCCTATGCAAATGTCCCAAAAGCTCTTACTTAATGTCAAACCAGCATGATTTGAAGACGCTCAATCCCAGGTGAAATGGGCAAAATACAACCTGCGCATGCAACTCAGTCACCCACAGGGCAAGTCTGCAAAGCCAAGCAACAAAAACTGACCCAACACCACCTGTAATCTGCTCACCAGTGACTCTCTCCTGCAATAACGCCTTCTACGAGGGGGTTACAGGTTTGGTGGATAAGGGGAGAGCAACAGACATCATCTACCTGGACTTGTGCAGGGCATTTGACAGGCTAGAACAACAGTGATGGGGTAGTAGATAAAAAAATAAAGCATTTAACGTGAGCCACAAATACACTCTTCTAACAGTACATCAACAGCACCCAAACTGTATGGATCAATTGTTTCCCTCCTCTGTCAAGGGAAAAATCCTGCGCTTAAAAATAGTTGAAAGATGAGAGAGTAGTTGAGGTAAATAGCGTGTACACATCCAGCTTTTCCTCTTCTGCAGATACCTGTTTTGGTTCACTGTCAGAGTCAGATACAAGAAGTACGTGGACTTTGGTCTGACCCCAGATGCCCTTTTTTAAGCTCTAACTCAACAAGGTAATAGGAAGTCCTGAAAGGAACAAGAAGTAAAAGTTGCCTTAGAAAGAAAGAAAGACTGGGAATGATCATCTGAGCAAAGTGTTTCCTACCTTCTGATCCTGATTAGGAGGGGATGAGTCTCCAAATTAGAATCCTCTCTGCCCCTGAGCTCAAGTATGATTTTAGCAGTACTCATGCTCCCAAATAAAAGGGAGGGATCACAGGAGATAATCAGCTGCACCCACTTCTTGCTGAGACCTTATTAATGTGTCTTCAAACAATGCAAATCTCAAGTACAAGCAGAGATATAGATAGTTGGAACTGATTAATGAAAACCGAAAGCTGTGTCTTCTCATTAGTAGTAGGCAGAGTCTGCATCTAGACTGGACGTGACATTTCTGGTTCGTAATACTTTCCACAGACAGAGAAATAAGAGGTGGAAAGGAAAGGAGAACCGGAGACAAATGCAAATACTGTACAGTATTAAAGGCTTTGGAGGAACTCTGCCAAATATAATATGCATGTACAGCAGCGAGCACAACAGCATTCAACCTGGATGCAACTTCTATCTGCTACTGTAACATAAATGCATAACCCTACTACAGCACTTCTTTGTGTCACTATCTTTAAGAATATATAGCATTACACTGCTTTTTTTTTTTTTTTGAAAGCAGCATGAAAGCATGTATTCTAAATGAAACAAAAATATTTGTAGTCATATTATCGGTCTACTTTCCAATATTCCTACAGAAAGCTTACAAATTAATCGGAAACATATGCTTGAGCTTTATTTAAACCTGCTGGAACTTCTGACAACAATAAAAAAAGCTTAAAGGAATCACCAGTAAGCTGCCTATGAAAACACACAAAAAAAATCTAAAATTCTGCATTAAATTCCTGAAAATAAGCATTTATTTTGAAACAAAAAAGAAGTGAACAATCACCAAAAAAGGGTTACTTCTGAACAAGGATTTGGGCCACAAATACTTAGATTTGCAAACAAAATACGCTCATTTAACTTAATCCTAAAGGCAATTTATTCAACATACATTACAGATAATTATTTTAACCTTGTTAAAATAGTCAAATTTCACATACTCAAAATTATAAACTGTAACAAGGCAGAAAAGCGTGAGGTCATTTTAAACTCGGCCTCTTTCGCTGGCCTCATCCATTAACACAAATGCCTTAAGGATTTAGCTTTAATTGCAAGTGACAGCCTCTACCAACATTTCAGAGAAATCCCCTGCTAATTTAACTGCCAGGCTGGTTCCTGGAGTACTAAAACATTAATCTGGTTCTGAGGGATGTACACTATAATTTAAGTTATTCTACGAGGAGCGCTGATCTTGCTTGACTAACACAGAAGTATTCACCTCTTCTGAGTTCGGTTCCAACCTACCCGTGTCAGCCTTGCCTGAATTAAGGCTTCAAAATCAAAGCAGCAGTTCATCTCAGTACAGAGAATAAAGGCAATACAATTTTTTTCTCGTTTTTTAAACAAGGAATTAGAGAGAAGCTTATTCCTAGCTCAGAAGAGGTCAATGGCACAACTGAAAGATGTTGCAGGGGTCCGTTTAGGAACCAGAGGTCTAATATTAGAAAAGAAATCACATTCTACTGGAAAATGAACCTAAAAGCTTATTCTGTGAAACCAGTTAAATAATCAAAGAATGTTTTCTGAAAATATTTTTGTGAAAAAAGAAAAAAAAATCATCTTCCCGTTTTCCAGCCAAGAAAAATTGAAGTACAGTAATTCAAACAATATTGTTTCTTCTCAAGTTAGTACCCCTAGAAACATGGATTAAGATTCCCAATTCCCTTTGCTTGCTCCTTTCAGAAGGATGTGAAGGCAAGAAAACTGGTTCTCCTGGCTCTTGTTGCTACCAGTGCAAAACTATTTGGTATGCTTCCTAGGAAAAAGTTCTTCAATTTGATGTTCCTTTTGCTTTGGATTCAGAGCTACAGAAGTCGGTGCCGTTTGACAGGTATCCATGAGAAGGGTTAAGTCTTCTTTTCCCCAGGTGAATGCTTCGCTCCACATACTTGAGAAAATTGAAGCCAGAGGTTTAAGCTGCTCATTTACCTCTCTCAACATTAGATGAGGTTAAAATTTTATTAACACAATAGCCCCACAACTTCATGAGAATTTTAAGCCACTGGAAGAGATGGTCCAAGAACCTCTCCTACGCATCAACCTTTGCTGCTCATCCACATTTCCTCCTACGCCAGCACATGCATTTCTGCGGCTGTACAGTCAACTAGACCTAGAATTTGATTCAGGGCAAAACTAACTTCTTTTCCTGTCCTCTCTCAGCTATAGTGCTGACTTAAACCAATTTCAACACTTTGGTGTCAATCTGGTTTGAAGGCTTTTGTCTCCAAATCAGGAATGCCATGGTCACCTGAAGCAAAGCGCTCCTATGAATTTTTTTCCACCAATTTTACTCAGAAAGCACTGAGTTTGTATCAGTGAGTTTCATACCACACCACGTGCCGTCTTCCCGCAGCTGCCACAGTAAGGGATTTCCACCAGTGTTGTGTACTCTGGGTGACGCATCAGGAACACGGCACTCCTGCCTGACTCCGGATGTGTGCTACCAGCTGACCTGGGGCCTGTGTCACTAGAGTCCAACTGAAGAAACACCTGAAAGCTGTAGGTAGGAAGGAAACCTAAGAGTGAGCCACTCTGAGACGCAGGAAAGGCACACTTTTCTCCTGCATTCCAGTTTTCAGCCTTTCAAAACAAGTGGATGTCGTCAACTGCTTAAAATGATAGAAATACAGTAACAAACTATATATATTGACCACTAGGTTATTTTTGTGGGTGTAATGCACTCTACATCATATAAAGGTTTTTTTCTTGATTACCTTTGGACAAAAGTCATGTAGAACTTGAAGCACACATAATACTACTTTTTCATTTAGCCTGTTCTACGTTAAGGTCAATGACATGGTCACCCCTGTGTTACAATAAACACAATTCTACACAGTATGTACCAACATATGTCAGCAGTTTCTTCAACCCCTTCTGCCAATCCTGTGATCCCTTAGCTGGAATTAAACTGTGTTTGGATGTTCATTCAAAGGTTGTACATGAAGGCTGGAGAATCAGGCTGACAGGAACCTTGTAAAGTTCAACAAGGAGAACTGCAAAGCCCTGCACTTGGGAAGGAACAACTCCATGACACCTATATATGCTGGGGGCCACCCAGCTGGAAAGCAGCTTGGCAGAAGAGGACCTGGGGGTCTGGTGGACACCAAGTTGACCAGGAGCCAGCAACATGCCCTTGCTGCAAAGAAGGGCTAATGGTACTCTGGGTACTCTGGAGGAGTGTTGCCAGCAGGTCAAGGGAGGTGATGCTTCTCCTCTACTCAGCACTGGTGAAGCTACCCCTGGAGTACGGTGTCCAGTTCTTGTCTCTTCATCACTAAAGATATGTGGACGTGTTGGTTTGACTCTAGCAAAGAGCTGAAGATGATTAAGGAACTGGAGCATCTTTCATATAAGAAAAGGCCGAGAGAGCTGGGCCTCTTTAACCTGGAGAAGGGATGGCTCAGGGGGAAATCTCATGAATTTATGTAAATACCTGCAGGAAGGCTGTAAAAAAGATGGAGCCAGGCTCTTTTTAGTGGTACTCAGTGGCAGGACCAGAGGCAATGGGCACGGATTGAAACACAGGAGGTTCCCTCTGAACATCAAGAAATACTTTTCACTGTAAGGGTGACCAAGCACTGGCACAGGTTGCCCAGGGAGGCTGTGAAGTCTCCATTCTTCGAGATATTAAAAAGCTATCTGGTCCTGAACAACCAAAATCTCATGGTTCTGGGCAACCAGCTAGAAGTGGCCCTGCTTGAGCACAGGGGCTGGACATGATGACAACCAGTGGTCCCCTCCCACCTCAGCCATTCTGTGATTCTGTGTGACTGCTCTTATGTGAAGCCTTTTTATTGTAAAAAATAAGCAGAGATGAGTGCTTCCCACCTCCATTATTTGCACTCCATCTTGTACCCTGTAAATCACTCCATGTTGTGGTCTCCAGCACATATGGAATGCATTGCGAACAGACAATCCGCCAGCTGCGGTGGCGACTGAGAACCACAACACTGTTATAAAACAAGAAACTTCAATCCCAGTTTTGGTGCAATTATGTTAATAAGCCGCAAACATAACCATAACAACAACAAAAAAATTCTCTGCATTTTCTTTTTCTTTAGATTGATTTAATTAGATTAAGAAAAAAAAATCTCCACCTTGGTAAGTCAAGTTTTACTGAACTTTTAATTTTTCTTCTAGATTAAAAAAAAGTATCTTTTAAAACCTAGTTTTGTAAGGTAAACTTAGATTTCAGATATTTTTCTAGGCATTGTTTAAAATATATGTATTGTTCACAATAGATCATTTCTGTTTGCTTTTGCTATCTAGGGGTTAATACCATCCCATAGGTGTAAAGCCTCCCATATGTAGCCAGAAACTGCATCTTCCTAGATAGTGTTTGTAAGCACATTTTGAAGTAATAATCCCATAATAGATGACACATCCACTCCTGAAATCTTATTTCCCTTCATGGTCCCCCATCTTTTCATACACTCGATGAACCATTTTGTAGTAGAAGAGGAAGAACCTCTGCAGTATTATCACAAATTTAATCAAGACATCCTTTTTGTCACATCTATGTGGTTCCATTCAATTAAAAACCTCACCTCATTAGAGAAAATTGAGGAATTGTTGATGTAGTTGGGCAAATCTGCGTGCCATATGGCAAACTGGCAGGATACTTCACACCAAGTATGTCCTGGATCTAAAACTCATTTTGCCATTGTAATGAAAAAAACCCTTGACAGCAACAGAGTGGTACCAAAGAGAAAAACAAACATATTTCTCTCCCTTGGTACAGTGCGGTCTCAGGAGACTCTTGTGACCTTAGTTTGAGACATGGGTATCAGATCCAGCTTTTGAAAGATCAGAGAACAGCCTACTGGTTAACAAATATTTCTCAGATACGTCGCTACCCGCCTCTTAGCACTTCTTTTAGATTAATTTTAGGAAACCACTTGCATACTCTAAGTTTGCTCTTCCTAGAGTTTCTGATTAATGAAACCAAGTGAATTAGCCGCCCTGTGATCCAAATTACAGAAAAAGCACGTGATGGGTGGCAGGGGGGAGCCTTCTAACACAAGACCGTGGTTTCACTGGCTCCCAGTGCCCTGTTCATTGCACTACAGGACTTATTTCCCCCAGTCTCTGCAGAGTTATGCACCTCCTTTATGCATACGCTTGTTGACTACAAAAATGTTTCTCCTTTAAGAAGAGGTCTATTTTTATCAGGAAACAAACATACTTTAAAAAAAAGTGTAACATCTGATTTTGGTGTTGCACTTGCCTTATTCTTTTCATAAACTGTACTGAGTGAGTATTCAAGCTCCTTTTTTCGGTTGTTCAGTCACCACGCAGTCTTCCTCAGCATACCACAGCTAATATTCCACTCATTCCTTCAGCCAACTTTAAAACAAAGCAGCTCATAAAAAGGCTAGACAGTCTGTTTTAGCTACCTTCTGCCTTTTCATTTAAGAAGTCTGCTGCAAAAGCACACCAGCTATTCAGAATGAGACGCTGTGCTACATTCATACTTCACGCGTATAAATCGTTCCTTCCAGCCTCTCACCCCAGGGTCAAGTCCAGCTCCAGAGAACGCTGGCTAAGGTCCACCTCTGAGGAGATGTGCCACCTGCGGGGCTCTAGGTATAAGGTCCCAACTACCAGCTGAAATACATTAACAGGCTGTGGAGACACCCCCTCTACCCTTTATCAGAGATCTCTGCCAACCCCACATGGTAGTAAATGCTCATTTAGCAACCTCAGTAATTGCCAATGTTTTGGGTTTTTTTTTTTTTTTTTTTTTTTCACATGACAATCTCCATGTTTGCAGGCCTGTAAAAAAAACCGGTTTCAGTTTTCATGGACACAAACATTCAGCTTCTTTCCGAAGGTTAGATTTAAACTTTGGATCGAAGCACTTGTGAAGCATTCTACTCCTGTTCCAAAAAGGGCTCAGCATTCCTGCTATAGCTCCAGCTATGCTTTTGATCTCGTACCTTGCGCAGCACTTCTGGCTTTAAGGTTGATGTGCCATTCAGTGGAAAGAGCACTGAATGAAAGGATGTAAGAGTTTCAGGGATGAGACCAACCTCATCAAAAAGCTAGGTCCTCGGATGTCCCCCCGCACATCTGTTTTTCGTGGGTTTATTTATTTATTATGTATTTATAATTAGCTGAAAGGGATTCATTTGTGTACACATTTCCCCAGCAGTGGTTTACAACTCCATTGTAAAACACTCTGAAATAGCTACAAAACCAAATATCTGCAAAACCAAAAAACACACACTCTTTATTGCAATAAGGTGGCCAGGAAGGCATTCTCCAGTCAGACAAACCATTCAGAAAGCTCTCTGGGGACGCAAAAAAAAAAAGACTTGTCTAAATAGCTAAGGATAAAATTCAATTTTTAAGGCCTCCATTATCCTATGGGAAGGAAAAAGCTACAGCCAGATGCATCTTGATATAGTTCTGCTTAGCACTGTTTTTAGAGAGAAAACAAGTATCAGTAATTAATCAGTGATGTGAGCTTCAACAGTGATACACATCAATATTAGAATTCCTTCTCAAAAAAGAAGAAAGTCATCACATCATGTAGCCTTCCAGCAGTTAAGTTTACCAACATAAGAAGGACATGGACCTGTTGGAGCAGGTCCAGAGGAGGGCCACAAAGATGATCAGAGGGATGGAGCACCTCTCCTATGAAGACAGGCTGAGAGAGTTGGAGTTGTTCAGCCTGGAGAAGAGGAGGCTCTGGGGAGACCTTATAGCAGCCTTCTAGTACTTAAAGGGGGTCTACAAGAAAGCCGGGGAGGGACTTTTTACAAGGGCATGTAGTGATAGGACAAGGGGTAATGTTTTTCAACTAAAAGAGGCTATATTTAGATTAGATATCAGGAAGAAATTCTTTACCGTGAGGGTGGTGATACACTGGAACAGGTTGCCCAGAGAAGCTGTGGCTGCCCCATCCCTGGAAGTGTTCAAAGCCAGGCTGGATGGGGCTTTGAGCAGCCTGGTCTAGTGGGAGGTGTCCCTGCCCTGGCAGGGGGTTGGAACTAGATGATCTTTAAGGTCCCTTCCAACCTAAACTATTCTATGATTCTATGGCAAGTTGCAGTCACTGCTCAGGAAGAGACCTGGTTAGTTTGCAGTCCCTCAGAGGGGCCAGCAGATATGCGCCTCTTGTTTAGGGGAGAAGGGAAGAGGGTTTTTTTTGCCAGTTTACTGCAAGCAACACCCAGTCAGAACTGTGGAATCTAACTGTGCTCAGCTTGACTCCTGAGAGCTGCAAGATCTTTCTCCTCTTCAGCAAGTCACTTCTGATATGATCAGGATCCACATTACCTCCTCAACCAGAGTAAAAGGAGGAGCTGGGTGGACAACTTGTCCCAGCAGAGCTTAAGGGAGGGAAGCAAAGCAGAACCAGAGTGACAGTTGCACAGGAGGCCAACCAAAATGAGCCTACCAGTCTGGCTGGGGCAGAGAAGATAAAGACATGAAGACAGTCAGCCACATGCTAAGCAGCTGTAGCTCTGTCTAGGTTGGGGACCAGCTCCACCTACTGGAGCTGCCTTTCAGAAGATGACATCTCCTGAAAAACAGGCTGCATAACAGGACAAAATGCTGCTTCTGTGAAAATAGCTTATTGACCTGATGGGAAAGGTAAGGCCATCTTTAACTGACAAGGATGAGGATCAATGTAATACAGAGGCTCTACATACTCTCTAATGTTGAAGGCTGTGGAAACTGGGGAAGTTTCTCACCTCGTCTTCACTTACCAAAGAGAGAAGAAAAATCCCAATTTCCCAGTGCACTGGTACGTCAGCCCCAGAATGATGTTTGTTTTTTGAAGCAGGGTAGATAGAAATAAAGGACAAAATGTAAGACACCTCCAAATTCCCCATATTTAAGAGATGCATTGGAAAGCCAAGAAAGCAATCAAGGAAAAAGAATGACCTCTGCTTTATTTCGATAAATAAGAACTTGACTAGGTCAACATAGGTTTTAACATCTAAATTAAAGAATGGAAATGACTTCTTCAAGAATGGGATTAAACAAATGATCTTGTCAGCATGGGAAAGTAGAGGAAAGGGCAGAACAGAATGTGGTTGTAACATAGCCAAAATTAAATATTTATTAAAGAACCCTGCAAACAAGAACTAAATCACTAATTGCACCTGCAGTGATAGCACTCATCACTTTCTCCAAATCCCATCCCTTCTTCTGATTCTGCAAACTTCTGGAGACTCATAAACCTTCTGTTTTACTCCATATGTGGAAGAAATGGGATGCTAAAGTGGGAAGAAGTCCTTTTTTTTTTTTTTTTTGTGCTATTGTCACCTGCAAAACTGAAGTAGTCTCTTCATTTCAATGCCTTTGTCTCTCCCTCTCTCCTTTTGTTTTGTCTATTTAGCTTTGGGGCTTGGTGGGTGGCTGCTTGAGTGTTGTGGGTTGATTTGTTTGTTGTTTTGGTTTTTTTTGTTTGTTTGGGGGATTTTGTAACTTATATTTGGTTTTTCCTTAAATCTTCCGCTTTTGAGAGACGCTGACTGGGTGGGAATCTTGGCTTAAATTCTAATATAAATGTTTCAAGAGTTCTGGGTTTCAGAGAAATTTAAAAAATGTAATGTGAATCCCTGAAAGGCTTAAAAGAAAAGGGCAAAAGGCAAGTTATAAAGTCATTTTAAATCCCCATTTTTAAGCAGATCTTCTTTAGGGAGAAGAACTGTTTCATGCATGAGCTGCACTGCCTGGGGCAGCGGGACAAACCCATCGTCTGGGTTTAGTAAGACTGGAACAGCCACACACTGTGTTTTCAGGCTGTTAGCAAGATTCACAGTCTCCATGAGGAATCAAAAAAATAATCTTCACTTTGTCCCTATCAAGAACTTTCTCATGCAAGCAGGTCTTGAGTAAGGGCTGAGCAAGAGTTTCAGGATCTTGCTACATGTATGTGTGCGCATGTGTATAAAAACAGATATACACATAGATACATATATTTGCATGCGTGTGCGTGTAAGTGCGTATGTGTGCGTTTCGAATATGTTTTCAGAAATCCTGTTTCCTGTTGGAAGATGCAAAGACACGACTAACCCACCCATGGACAAATCAGTTACATATTCTTTACTTCTCAAGCCAAATTTTCCTGGTGATATATAATGAGATTTTACATACTTTGTGCCTCATTGACTAATTAGATCAATGCAGGCTACTCCCCCCTGTCCCTCCCTTTTTGTAGTAGGGACTTTCATCGCCTGTAGCTACACAAGTGTGGTTGCTTTTGCCAAATACTTGGAGATACTGCTAATGGCTTCATTTGAACTCTGCATTGCTGCATATTAGTATGGAGGATGGGGGGTGTGGGGGGTGTGTGGGTATTTTAATCCATATTGCGATTTGCTTTGATGTTGTTTGTAATGAGGAATATGTTTTTATTTATACATATCAGAGTTGTTACAGGAATTTGTGCTTCCCAAAGGATTAGATTTCACTATCAAACAAACACAGTGTATACTTAGAAGAAGGGGAAGGCTAACCAGAGGTCAATTTTCCACTCACAAACTACAGTGCTCAGCCTCTTTCACAGTTCTTTCCATCCACGGATCCAAACACTTTGTACAGAAAGCTATCAGTTATCCCCACCTTGCATGCAAGGAAACCAAGTCAGGACGTTGCCACACACAGCCGTAGGTCACAGGGATGGTTAATGCAGCATTAGAAGAGTCACAGGACCCACTGCTGCCTCCGGATTGACACTGCCACCCACACATTTTGAAAAAACACACAGGAACTACCAGAAATAAGGATCCGTAATTTTCACATTCCTGCCAGGCAGTGCATAAGAGGCCAGAAAGAACAAAGTTGAGGGGAAGGTTTGGCTGAAGACGTTCTGTAAAAGGAATAAAAAAATTTAAGCAGGGGAGTATGTATGGCTCCTGTTACTCCTCCTACTTCCAAATGCTGAGACCACAAACAACAGCACTACTTTTTTCTCCCTTCAGAAGCTTGAAGTCCATGTACAAATTACTACAGACTCTTGAAATTAGGTATTTATGCCAGAGGCAAGAATGAAAATACACCTCCACAATACAGAAAAATGATATCTCATTGCTAATTTCCAAGGTCAAGTACTTAGTACCCAAGATGGAGATGACTGTTGTGGGGAAAAAAAAATCCCCATCATTAAATGAAGTTTCTGTCAGAGCTCACTTCCATGGAAGTTAAAGCCTAACTGCGTACCAGGTCTTACTGGACTTATGGAAGCCTGGAAAATAAATCTGACGTGCCAAAGCGAGTTTTGCCTCCCAGTGGTCATTTTGAGAGTGCTGAAGGGGCTTTTATCATTTCAGTTTCATTTCCTCTTAGCCGCTTTTCAACATTTAACTTTAGCATGAGGATCTTATAAAATTACAAAATCTGACCACTTGCAATGGGAGAACTTTTCAGAGTACTTTGTGGACTCTCCAGAGCTTCTTTTTCAGAGTGAAACTTCTGCTTGGGGTATATCTTTGTCTCTTCCTATTTATTCAATGCTTTGGTTTGACTGATTTAATTGTTTCTGATCATTTAGTATTCTGGTGGAAAGAAACTACGAGGGTGAAAGTGGAGGGGAAGGAGAGTGACAGTGTTACAATCCCCCAGATCTTGTAGAAAAGGCTCTTTTGCAGACCTTTGAGCATCTTCTGGAAACAGATTCACTGCAGAACTACAGAAGGAAGAGGGCTTATAGTTAATACATGGACAACCTGGATGGTTCTGGCTGCCAGAACTGCACTCGTCACTCACGGGTATGTGAGAAATCTGGGGTTTTTCTGACCCAGCAAGGGGCACATATTCTAAGCGCTCTTTACACGCTATGAAAGCTGCTGCAATTGCTCAATTTATTCAAGGAATGCAAACTCCATCTGAATAAAATATCCCAGTACTGCTGCTAAACCGTATCATTCTCCTATGACTCAGGTGACCAAGATGAGGTGGCACTGTGCCTCACTGGACAGGATAAGGACAGATGGACACCCACCCAGCCTGGCGTGGCTGCCACTGGGATACCCCCAGCTGACCACATAGGGTCTTACCCGCTACAGAGAATGAATTAAAGCCATGTCTGAGCCTTAGTTCCCAGTTGACAGCCAGGAAGGATGACAAACCGGCTCACAAGGATGCTGCAGGAAACCCTGTGTGTCAGCAGAGGTTAAGACTCATGGAGGACCTCTCCCCTGATTTTATTAAACGAGGCTGAAAACCAGAGAGAGCAATCTAAACAACCAAAACAATTAATTTTCTACCCCTAGTTACTGGGTTGACATAAAAGAACAACATTTATAACAATGATATTCCATGTGTCTATTGGAAATGTACGCGTTTTTTAAGCCTGAGGACATGGGAGGAGGCAGCCAGTGTAACTACAAAAATATCAGTTTCCTGTTTAAATTTGGGACCATATTTAGACTTCATGGCTTATCGTTTGAGAGGTTTCTCTGCATAGAGGGAAGGTTGGTTTGTTTGTTTGTATTAGGCATAAGGCTTTCTCCTGACTGGGGTCACAGTGTTTATAGTTGTCAATTTTATGCTGATTGTGAGTAAAAAAATCAACTAATTTACTCAAACACTGCCTGTGGTGAATTTGTTCAGTACATCAAATCTCAATTCCTTTTTCAAAAAGAATTGGTTGTTTCCACATGAAAAATATTTCAAAATTTGGGAACGCTTGGACTATGCAGCTCTTACATAGTAAACTATTAGACATTCAAAGGAAGTTCCTCGCAAAAAGGAAGCTGAAGATGGTTGGATCAGAAATAGGAGACTTCCCATGACCTTCCACTGCCTGTATCTGAATGACGATGCGTGAGTTCCAACTGTATATTCAACACAAGAGACTTTTACCTACCCCTTGACCGTGAACAGTTGGTGCTGCCCACTCAGGTGGTTCTCTAAGGAACTGCCAAAAACAGTTGTAACGTGGTGAAAAAAAACACTTGCAAAAATCTAGGGTGAAAACATTCACCCACTTATTTAGAAGGGTGAGAAGGTGACAAGCGACATGCCTTTGGCTTGCCTAGTACCCACCTCTCCAAACCAGAAGAAATCTGAGAACTTAGTGAAATGAATTTAATTTCACTCTTTGCTGGGGTGTCTAATGGAGAAGCTGAAGTCTATTTACTTTAAAGCACCAAGGCTGAAAAAGACAGCGGTTCTCAAGTTGATTCACCAATGGATTAGTTGCTCAAGGACTCAAAGAAGGGCAAAAACCTGGATGACATCAGAATAAACCATTTGAGCCTCATCTGCTGACATAAACTTGTCAGATGTTAACACAGCATAGAGATGCATAGGACCTCTTCACTCTATCTCTGCATCTCCTCCAAACGCTTGTTTCAGTATGGAAAAAGTGAAAGAAACCCCACATTCATAACAAGTTTAATTTGGAGAAAAAGAAATGATCTCAACTCTTCCAGTATTCATTCATGCCATAAGGTATCCCACTCCACTTTGGAGACTGACATGTTTAAGAACTCAGTCTGTTGCTCCAAAACCAAATTATTTGTGTTTTATTATCAGTCTGTGGCAGCAAATTATCTTTGATCTCAGCCCATCCTCCCCCTCCTAAACCTCATTGGCAATCTTTTCTCTTTTGAGAATCATTTGCTATTTGTTTTCAACTTCTTTCACAAAATCTAAGCAAGCTGAGATATTCACCAACAAAAACAACTTTACCTTTGCATTGACGAAGCTGTCCTGAGCTACTGGGTGTCCCATTACAATCACAAATTCAAACTTTCAAAAGCCAGGAAATAAATAATGAAAGCACAAACTGATGCAACCTTTACTTTGTTCTTAAAAATGGTCAGTAACAGCTATCATTGATTTCCATACATTGTATCATGATCAACAGGTTATTGATAACTATGAAAATGAAAGAAAAAAAGGCCAATTTCTTGTAGATCCTTCCCATCTCAGAAGTAGAAGACAACAAAAAACACAGATGAGAAGCTCTTGACTACACAAGGGTGGCATAAAGTGCACTGGTTCTGTGGAACCAATGGGATTCCTCCTCCCTGTGAACTATCTCCATAGCAGGAACAACCAGGTGACAGACAAGGTAGAACTGTCATGAGGGTGTTAAGCTCACACCAAAAGGAGATCCTGTTAATCCCTAAGCACCATACAAAGCCTCCAGATCCACATTCCATAATGCCATGAATGTGAAATGTCAAAGACCAGGAGGAGGAGATGTTCCTTTTGCTGCCTGTATGACCATGCCAGAAGCCTGTTGATAAATCAAGACGAAAGGCAAATGCTTGTACCAAGAACAATTTTGACATTTGGTCTACTACTGAATCCTCAAAGGCAGATGCACAAGACCAAAACATTAAAACCATAAGACAAACCATAGGGAGGAAAGAGGAGAGGCCAAAGGAGAGGCAGTGGCACTCCAAAAAGATGCCTTGAATCTCCCCATTTCCTGGCATCAGTAAGTTTGCATTTATGCATCATTTCACAAACCTTAAATTAATAAGGGTTCAACAAGCTGGAGAACACTAACCTTCCTCCACTGCAGGGGCACATGATATTGAAACATCCAACCCAAGGTCTTGCAGCAAGTCAGTGCTAGTACAACCTACTCTTGTCCCCTGGGGATTTACTTTATGCTGGAAGATTTCCCCAGTACAGCTCTGCCAGAAACACCCACTAGCAGAGGAACATCTCATACCGGAGGAAGGAGTGCTGGTGCCCTCTGGGTGATGTAAGCATTCTGAACAAATGGCCTTCCCAGCTCTAGCATAGGCTGAGGGGCATGAACTTCTTCCGCACTCCTAACCCCCCCCAACTCTTAGAGCTGGCCTGAGTCCCAAATCTAACTGCCTCCAGGCAGTTCACTTGACTGAAACGTGTCTCAACTTAATCATCTGTAACGTGAAGGGCAATGATGCTCGCCTCTTCGTGCTCTTCAGCTTTCTAGAAGTGGGTGGCACAAAGTTCAATCCTCCTCTAAAAGGACAGTACTCATACTTCACTGCCTCACAGGATGCTCTTGAAAAGTCCCTGCAAAACACAGTATCTCCCTAGGGGAGTAAACCCAAGGCTGGACCTTTTGAAACCTCTGCTGGGCCATCAGAACGCAACCAGACTTTAAAAACAAAAACAACCAACCCAGGAGTTCTGTAATTACTACTCTGGAAGAATCTTCAGAATGTCCTGGTTCTGACCTCTGTCACCTCCCAGATTCCCCATGGAACCTGGCATTAGTTGCTCATTCTTCTTGTGCCCAACCTTTCTGAATGACCTTAGGCTGGGCCTTGCCATATTAGCATAGGAGTTCAGCAGGGCAAAGTACATCTCTTGTATCAGTTTGGACTAGCAAAAATGGTATCTCTGAAGCACAGCACAGTCTTCAGGAATAGCTTCCAATCTAAGCATAAATTCACAGACACGAGATTTCCCAGCTGCAGTTATTTCTACACAAGCTGTCACAGGTTGTGACAAGTTAGGTGTCGAAAATTTGCTTAAGTTGACATTATTTGTGTGGGTGCTGCATGAACAAACCCAAGCAATTCTCTTTTTAATGCTCATGACAAATATTTCACTTACACTTTAACAAAGGCACGCATTTCTGTACTTTCAGTCCAGGTCCTGCTTCATGTTGCTACATGCAGGTAGTACCGGCTCTACATTCAGCTGCTGGTTGCAGCTTCTCTTTTAAGCATTTTTATTAATTTGATTTAATAATATGCCGCCCATTAATACTGTGTTCCGACAACAGACTTGGGTAGTTGGGTTATTTCCAGTGAGTATGAATGTGCACCAGCAAATCCAGTATTCAGAAACAGTTACAAATAAGAACAGGTAATATTTAGATTATCCTGTGCTGCTATATGACGGCACCATTAATCAGTGGGAAGCAGAGAACTATTTTTGCCAAAAAGAAACATAACTGCTTTGCCTTCCAAACAAAACAACAACAGCGCCCTCCCCCCCCGCCCCGCCCCGTGCCCAACCCCGGCCTTAAAATTACCAACTCATTAAATGCTTCATAGACTTCAATCTCAAAGCCATTTAAGAAAACAGGGTCCACTTAAATTAATACACATTTCTCCATACTGAGCTCCCTCTAGTTGCACTGAAGAGGGCTAATCAGCATGCCACAGGCAAAGTGCATGACACCAACATTGCCCCAAAGACACGTGGCTACCACTTCTATATGACGGTAAGAGTAAGAGGATCATATATCAGGCTGGACAGCAAGTTCTAGAGAACGTTCTAGAGAATATTCCTTCCTAACTCCAGATCCTTATGACTCTGTGCATATACAGAAGGCACACCAAGTACCTATTAAGAAAGGATTTTCTGCATCATCACCTCAGCCCCACTGATTCAGTGTCATGCCTCCAGATGTGGCCAAGCTGAATAGGTCTTCTCAGTTATACAAGAGAGAGAGATATCTTCGGACTCCTACAGGCTGGAGACAGCTGGAGTCCTAAGCCAATGAGAGTTAATAACAATGCTACCCCATGAGGTTAGACTGAAGAAAAGTAAAGCAAAGAAAAAACAAAGCAACATACAGAAGAATCCAGTAAAAGCAATTTTATTTATATCTTACATCACCAGAAAAGGTAATTACATAGCTATTATTGTTCACAAATAGCACAGAATTTGGAAGAGACTTAAGCATCCATTGCTTCTGGGTTAGGAAAACCTCACATGACAAAAGCAGAGAGAAACCTGAGGATGTGGACTAGAAAACTGACTGTTTTTTCCTTCCTGGAAAGTTTCTTCTTGCCTTAACTCTACCAAAAATGCTTGATATTTTAACAAGAAAGACCCATAGCTAGAAGAAAAGTGCACTCTGTGCTTGGCACCCATTTTGCAAATTGTCATATTTTACTTTTCAACAGGATATACATATATAATTTTTAAATATACATATTTTATATACATATATATATATAAAGACACTATATATAAGAAGATCTTACTGATAAGTTAAAAAAGCACGTGATCCAAAATTTCATATCCTCATGAACTTGTGGGCAACATAATTAAAAATAAGCCAATACGATATTCGATCTAAGAAAAACTATGTGTGTTTTTTTTAGCTAGAAAGTAACTTTAAATCAAGTGAAGAACTGCAAGGCAACTCAGATGAATAACTGGCAAAATATAACCCGAGCAATTGCCCGTCTTTCTAAGCTAAGAGCTCTGCTCATGGAGATTTAAAGGTAAAACATCCCATGAAGCAAAGTCACTTCAAATTAAGAGGCAGGAAAAAATTTATTGTAAAAATATGAGCTAAGATGGAAATAGTAGCAGCCAAATTTGAAAACTGTGAGTGGATAGTAGGTGACATCTACAAAGTGGCTTTAAATGTTGGACAAAAGTCACTGGAGGCATGACAAGATGAAAAGGAGCCCAATGTGTTCGCACAATGGCTCACAAGAGGCTCCCGAGGGAAAGGGAAAAGGCAACAGAAATACCTACGCCAGCGGCAAAGGCAAAAGGACAGCAGGGGCCCATCGTAGGTGAAGTCCATCACACAATAAAAGGTGACAAGGAAAACATACGGCGCCCCAGACAGAAACCAGCATGCAGCCAAAATGTAAAATGACGAGGATAATCAAGATGTCCCAATAGTCGGGATCAAGAGAAGGAAATGACCAACTTGAATACATTTCTCTATAAAGTTTGTTACTCGTGTCCAGCTATGAAAAATCCTGTTAAGAGTGACACTGACTGTCAGTTTTAAGTGAAGAAAATTACAATTTAGAAAGCTACAAAGACATTAAATATTATAGAATCTCTTCTCTCCTTAGCCTGCTTGGCAACCTCTTAAAATCTGCATTCCTGGGCTTGCTGAAGAGTACATTTCTTTTTCTGCTTTTCCCCCGCTTTTATTAGAAATATGAACAGCAACTTCATATTACTCCCCTATTTCCTGTCAGTTCACTGTTGCTCCCATTTTCACATTAGCACTAATGCAAAAAACACTGCAAACCACGCACAGGCTAAGCTTTAAAAAATTAAGGTGGGTATTTGTCAGCCTTTTAGTTCCTCTGTTAAACAAACAAAAAACCACAACCCACACAACTAGGAATCCATCGGTAACGGAAAGAGCAATGCAAGGAATCTATAGACCCATTCTTTCAAAACTATGAACAGGGAAAAGAAGACTTGATGAAGAAGGCTGCCCTTGCTAGTTTTTTGAAGGCAGAAAGAAATGTGAAACAAAAGGTCTGAGGAGAAAATTGGAAGCAGCTTTCAAAATAACACCACACAAAACACCACTGTGTTAGGAGGGAAAAGGGGGGGGGGAGAAAAAGGGAGAGAGAAAAAAGAAAAAAAGGGGAAAATAAAAAGAAAAAAAAAGGGAAAAAAGAGAAAAAAGCTAATCCAACAGTTTGAGTGCTAGGATCTTTAACGTTACCAACTCACAAATCCATCAAACATTTCCCTCCCATCTACTATGCTCCTTTCTTTAATACCACAGTCCTCCTGAAAAGGGGAGGCAGAAGAAAAATGACTGCACTAAATTTGCATAACTGCACAACACAAGAGATTTATGAGCATTTTTTAACAGCCAAATCAGCCAAACAAATTGTCTGCAGAACTGCAACAGTAAGCTATTGGGGTTCTTACCGCCGGCAACATCACAAGTGTATTGAGAGAATCAAATCTTTTATTATAAAAATCAATCACAATTCCCATTCTGTTCCTCAATCCCTAAATAAAACCCCCCAAACCTGAGTGCTGCTAATTTAGCCTTCTCACTGAAGAATGACTACCAGATAAAAAGGGAGCCGACAGCTGGCCCCGAGCCAGAAAAAAAGCTTTCAGGCACAAAAATTGCCGAGAACAATGTTTGTTCTTCACTCAGAAATATTTTTACATGCAACTCTGTACAGACAAGACAGGCATATCTGGCGACACAGCTAAGAATACGCATTTATGATGGAGGATACCGCCTTTTAAAAGGAGAAATAAATTAGAGTAACGCCTTTTTATGCAAGCTGCAAGGAGAAGAATTCCTAGAGCAATTCAATTCAGCACAAGGAACAAGGTTTCTTTCAAAAAGTCACCCTTTAACTGGGAAGGGCGCTTCTTTGCAGGGAGTCTGAACTGAGAAATACGCAGCTCCTTGCTTTCTATTTATAGTCATTCAGGCAGTGAATAGTCTCATTCCAAATGCCACAAGGCATACTCACAACCTTTTATTCCAGAGACCTGATTTGTGTTTCATTTCAAAAAGTCCAGCCCGATGAAGAGGGGGAAAAAAAAAAAAAAAAAAAAAAGCGGGAGAGGGGGAGAGAGAGAAACCGCAACGTAACACGCAACAGAAACACTTTTTTTCCCCAACTTTTCCTTTATGAAGCTGGTGCCAGAGAGTGTGGAAAAGAGCGGGATTTTTTAGAAACTTCCCTATGGGAAGGAAAAAAGCGTGAAGCTTTGGAAGCGCACGCATTTTTATTCATTAACACTGAATACCAGTTGCCCTGCAATTTAAGCAAGTCTGGGGGACAGAGGAAAAGGAGCGAGGGGTGAGAGCATTTCAATTACTTGGCTTTGAAGGACCCTTCTGAATGAGAAAGAGACAGAAAACACTTGTCAAATGCAAGTTCAAGTGAAAGCCACTTCTGCCAATGAAGTGTGCAGATGGCTGTGGGGGTTCCACTGAACCCTAACTGGGCCTCTATTATGTCTTTATTGCTCACAAAAAGGCAAGGGTCACCTTCAGTTTAGAATAAGTTAGCATCCTTTCCCACAGAATGACTCTGGTCAATCAAGCCAAGCAAAGGAAGTCTTCCTTTGAGTGACTGCTATCCCATCAGCGCACTGAAGAATTTTTAGAAAGGCTAAATAGACACAAAAACCTTTGGTCTCATCTACACTACTGACATTTACCAGGAAAAATTCCCACCGTTGCAGGCAATCTTGGGAGAACTCGGGTAGGCTGGTGGTGGCTGTCGTGTATGTCTGTTAGATTTCTTTCTCGTTAGGGCCAAATGACACGAGTCTAAAAATGGCACCAACAGCTTTCAAAATTTCACTAATAAGACGTGGCACGAAAAGCAAGTTCTACACCTCTATTTTTAGTGTGTCTTCTTCAGAAACATAGGAACCCCACCAGATCAGCCCATCACATAATGTCTTCTGTTTCTAACAGCATCCCGGTCAGCATGTGTCACAACCAAAGGTTGCAGAAATTTCTGCCGATAGGCACATGTGGGTACCACCACCTGAACCTCCTGGCGTTGCTCAAGACAATCCAGCTGATGCTTCCCAACTTCATCTTCTTGTGGTGCTGTGAAATGCCATCACCAATGCAGAACCCTTGAAAAAGCCAGCCAAGTCAAAATAGAAGGCTGCTAGAATTTGTGTTTGGGGCACAAAGCTCTGTATTCTTCATTTGAAAAGCTCACACCTAAGGTCACTAACCACCAAGAAGGGTGTGGTGTCCTCCCCAGTGGGTTCAAAGGATTTCATCCAAGGAGGAGAGTTCCAGACACTGAAAGGTCAAGTATCTCCAATACTTTCCTTCCATAACAGCAATAGGAAAATAAGAGCAGGGGAAGGGCTTTCCCAGTGAAAAGTTAGTTCCCAAACTACGGTGACAAATCAGCCTACCTGATAAGGCACACTGTGCATGTTGACACAACTACCCACAATGCATCAGAAAAACAAGTCTCTCTCAACACTTCTGTAAGACAATATTCATGGGATCACAACTTGGCAGCACATATCACCTTCCCCCTAGGTCAGAGGCAAGCTGTATGGCAAAGCCCAGTTTTATTCTTGGAAGAGAACAGGAGAAAGTAGGAAAACACAAGCAAAAAGGGGAACAGTATTTAAAGAAAATCCCTTACGGCTACTGGCAAACAATATAGCAAGTAACTTTGAGAAGGTTACTAAGTTAAAAACTCTCTTAACTATCCTACCCACTAGTCTGACAAAGTTACTCCAACTGCCGTAAAAGCCACCTTTTTCTCAGCAACTGGAAAAAGACGTACATATTCTGCGTCAGAAAAGACATCAGGTTCTCATAAAGGGGAGCCCGTTTCCACACTTCATAGGTACAGAAGCCTCCATACGGCTAAACACAAAATCCATCCTTTAAATACAGGAAGTTGATCCCAGCAAGGGAAGTAAAGTAGAATTCTCTTCCTAGCAAGAGGAAAAGGGTGATTTGATATCAGATAGCCTAAAATAATTCTTCGGGGAGAAAGGAGAGCCTCAAGCATGTAAAACTCAAATAATTCTTCAACTTTGTAGTTTAATACATCCTCAGGATTTCCTCTTGATAAATATAGCAAAAGCTGCACATACAGAAGTAATTCCTGAGCACTCCACAAAGACCAAATTTAGAAGCTGTCTGTCAGTTGCTTGTTTTTTAAGTCGTCCCTTTAAAAAAAGTAGTACAAAACAATATAGTCCCTGGAAAATCAACGAGATTTAAAGGTCTTTATGACTATACAGCAACCCTAATAAATCATACATGCTTGCAGATGAAATTAAGTTCATACTGGTAGACATTCCACTGTGGAAAGACTCAAAGGAGTATTTAAATTGGCAGCTGCCAATATTTGTAGATTTTTCACTTCGAAGTTAATGGATACAGTAGCAAGCTGGGCAATAAAAGTTTGGGAGAATCCCCGATCAAGAGCGTCCTATGAAGGGTCGTTCAATCAAATAATTATTTTGGGGCTTTGAACAACCTGGTCTAGTGGGAGGCGTCCCTGCCCATGGCAGGGGGGTATGATCTTTACGGTCTCTTCCAACCTTAACCATTGTATGATTATTTGAGAGTTTTCTACTAGTGCATTAAGTGGCATGATTAACACAGGCTGCATCATCTCCTGTATCCTCTACTTAGGACAAGAAGCCCCTGCTGCGACTGCTTCCACACAATGGGGTTTTGCTGCAAGGCTGGTTTTGCTCTACTTCTTGACAGATGAACGTTTCTGGTTATTTATGATGCTGAAGGCAAGGTCAGCTAATACGAACCTTGCACTTGGAACCTTGCACACAGTACTGTACTTTTTGCTCTTTTTTAATTCCTGGAAATTGGGAAAAGGGGGGAAAAGGGGAGGTTAATCTAGTATCTCAGCACAACCCCTAAGAAAAAAAATTCTCTTTACTACAGAAAACATTCGCCTTTTATTGTGGAAAATCCATTTATACTCCACAGTAGTCCAGACAGCAGTCTTCACTTCAGATGCGTAGCTGCCTTTTCCATATGCATGGCCTAGACCATGAAGAAAAGAACTGAAGTCTTGAATTTGATTTGAAGTTATCTGGGAAATCTTAGCTTAGAGAACTAAGAATGTGCTCATGGCACCACACGCTGCTGAGGAGACACAACGTTTTCGGTCCAGGACATTTGCCTTGAGGACTGAAGCCTCCACACCCCTGTCTTCTGGGTTGCTGCATTTCAGCCAAAAGGCGAGAAAGACAAGACTAATTGAAGCTAGGTCATCATCCTGCAGAGGCAGCCTCCATCCCATCCCAACTCATCCCATCCAGAACGGCAGAAAAAGTTTTATTTAAGACTGCCGAAGAATGGAAAATTTTACATATCTCCAAGAGCACTACTGAACTGATAGAATTGGCAAAAGTTTGGATGTGTCCCTTATACGGAACACTTTCCTTTTCAACACTGCCACACCTTTCTCTTGCTCAGGGCAAATACACAAGTCCACCTGGTAGCTAACTCAGAAAAGGGACAGGAGGGAATCCACCTTGTTAAGTTTATCTTCTTCCATTTGGTCAATGAGTCCCTCTGCCCTGGGAACACCTCCTTACTACATAGCTTAGAGCAGAAAGGTGCGACACATACGTTCTGATCAGCAAAAGCAAAATTTTGTGAACCAGGACCTGACTTTCTTCAGCAGCTCCCACGCTTGGTAACAGTCCTCTTAAAAGTAAACAAAGCTCATGTAGTGCAAGGTATAAAATAAAAAAAATTCCAAATGAAATAGTAAGCAGAATACAGAAAACTTGACCTTGCGTAATCAGAAGAGTGGAGCTAGAAGGCGCTATGCTCCTAAACAGGATACGGACATTGCGTTAGCAGGTAGAGGCTGGCTGTATTTCTGTGTTCCAGAAAGAGGTAGTCTCACACCAGGAAATCCTGAACCAGGGTTCAGGGTTTAGAAACACGTAACACAGCCAGAAGGGTTTAAATTCATAAGAAACCATTAGGATGTGAAATCAGTCAGCAGTCTGACCTGCTGAACATTACAGATCATTGCATTTCATCTCAGCAGTCTCTGTTCCCCACTACAGGCTGGTGTGTACGAGGCTGGACCAACTGCAACGTCATTTCTACGGTAGCAAAATAATTACGGAAGATCATTCCAAATATGCCTGACCACAAAACACTAGATTCTTTCATCAGAGGAAGTTGAGACTCCACTAATGTCCCTGCCAGTCTGAACTGAGGTGCTTATTCTTGACTTCAAATCTGGTGATGAGTCTGATGGCGCAAACAGAACACACCCAAAAAGGAGATGAGAGAGTGGGGATTCCTGAAGAGGAGAGAATAAAAGACCCTCTTCCCCTAGCTGCCAGGTTTCCTTCTTCTTCTTCCTAAAGGTGCACGCTCCCTTTTCACTGAAGGAGCGCCAACAGGCTTTATATAACTTCGTAGAATTAGTGAGAATCTGGTTTATTTTTTATGCAATTCTCCACAGATATTTCTAATTGTCATCGTTAAAGCACTGAAGTCAAAGATATATCTCTCTTCCCACCCAGAAAGCCTATGTTATGTTCCATCCCAGCAACGTCCCTCTGGGAAAAGCAATCATGACTGATTTGTCATCACTTCCAACCAAGTCCAAGAACTGCCAGAACCCTGCAACAACATTTTAAGATAGTCCTTCCTCCAAATGACTCCTCCTATTCATTCTACAATGACTATCTGGCTGCTGGTAGAAATTTGGTCCCAAGTTCACGTGTATAGATTATTCCCCTTCAGAATCTTAAAAGATGGTCAGCTATACACCAGGTCTTTGGACGCTGCTACAAATATAGCTCTAATGCCATAATGTTTGCTGAGCAGCTCCCTTCAAGTAAAACAAAAAAACCCCATCCACCTACAACAGCATTTGTGCTTGCCGGTTCTTCAAGTAAAACACATAGCAATGCAGAGACCTGACAGCTATTTAAAACTAATAAAAACATCACGGTATATAATGCTCCCAAACCACATAATACAGCCTCCAACAAAAAAACCATACCCGATGGCCACAAACATGTACACATGTCACTACCCCAACAACACTGCTTAATCCCAGGCAGGAGAGTAGCACGCTGCAAAAAGGAAAACTAGAAGTGGCCCAAACAGCAGCATTCGAAGGAGCAGCCCAGGTTGCAGGAATATGCTGCCGAACAGAGAGCTATAGGAACAGCTGGGACGTATACACGGTTTGCTAGCCCAATTCTGACACGTGCTATTCAACACTAACACATTATATGTCAGTGTAATATGATCTGTATCACTTTAGATATGCAGCATTTGTATCTAGAAAGGATGTAATTTACAAATCTATCTGAAGCAAAAAGTGTAGGATATAGTGTATATACACTTCATCTAGGGAACATAGTATAAGCTTAAATTAATAACTTATTTCTAACAATTACATCAGCTGCTATTTCTCTGCCACAGTTCTAAATCAAATCAGATGTCACTGAGAAGTTTCAAAAAAAAACCACTTTAATTAAGGCTCCCTCACTATCATCAGTTTAAGTGATTTTAGTACTGCAGCTGTGTACTTAGACTGGTGTCTATTCTTTAGACCAAGGAGATCCTGGATTTCTTATTTCTATATCCATTTCACTTTTCTGTTCTCACGCATTAATACAAATATGCAGTGTAGGGATTGTTTATATTAACATAAATAAACTAGGTCTTCCGAAATACACTCATATTTATAGAAAAACGATGCTCTGAGTTTCTTATATCTAATTAGCATGTGGTGATAAGTTTAAATTAGTTGTGCTCTCTATGAAATTTGTCTGTTTCAATAAATCAGTCCAGAATATCTCCCAAGCAGTTTATTATACTACATAGTCTTTTTCATCCTTCCCTGCAAAATGCCAATGCAAAGAAAAACACACACACAAATGTATCGGTTATGAGAAAATGTATAAATTAAATGTTGCATTTTTTAGGTCAAATGACTGGAAAACAAAGTGTAATATGTGAAGTACACTCGCACTTGTTTAGAAAAAGCAGCCTTAAAGCAGTTTAGTTGTTAATTTTTCTCCCCAGTACAACTGACTTCTGCAAAGCCTACTCCCATTTAACTAGCAAATTGTTCCAAATGCCATTTTACACTATTTATGCAGAATGTAATCAACAACAAACTAATTATAAAGATTGTTTCCTTAAATTTCAAGGACAGCCCACATAACTGCATCTTGGAAAAATTTTTCAGCGGACTCCAGGATTGTCATCTGGTGCTGACTTACGCTTTAGACTTAAATACCCTACAAACTTGCAAAGAATTACTGTACATAATTATGAGACTTCTGCAAAGACAAATGAAGGACATTTGTCAATGGAGGGGAAGGGGGTGAGAATGAGGGGAAGCTGCCAGAAGGGATAGTCTGCCTAACATTTATTCCAAGAATATTGCACAAACTTAAGTAAAATGCATACATAATAACAGCCACCTGAGAATTCAGTAATTGCTCATTATGCAATTATACCCTAGGCACTTTAAGCAAATGCTGAAGAAACAATACATGGGAAAACCTGGCTAACCACAAAATTGTTTTTAAGGAGACTTAGGAAACTCTACACGTGGATGCCATTGGGTCTTTGCTTCTCTCTCTGCTGGAACCCTGTAATCCTTATTAATCTGCTGTTTGCTCCTGGAAAGTACCTTTTCACTGTCAGTAAAATCCAGAGTTCAGTTGGATTAATCCATGCCCCTCACTTGTAGCTGAAGCCGGGCAGACAAACACATGATTTCAACGGACACGACTCAAAATTTGCTATGTATTTTTCCTGGCTGTACACTTTGCCAAACTAATTTAAAAAAAAAAAAAAAAGGAAAATTTAAAAGCTGGGAACAATGTTACCACAGGGTGCCAAATTTGCAGCGAAAGCCCCATAGGCTCCTGTCACACAAAATTTTGACAAGCCTTGCCAAATGGTTTCTTCAGGATGCAAACTGCTTGCAAAGTGACTGGGCCCTTTGTGTTGCAGCTGAATGCTGCAGATGGGGAGGTTAAGAAAGGGGGTTTTGGCCAGGAAAGAGGAACTGCTGTTTTCACCCCGTGAAGTTTTACAGGCACAAGTAAGAACATACTTTCCTGGTACAGGGTGCTGCTGGGGACCCTTAACAGCTTTGCAGCATTTCTCTTCTAAATTGTGGAAGAGCACACCCAAAAGTAAGGTCAAAATGTGTTACCAAAACCAAACAAAACCACCCCTAAAACAAACAAACAAAAAAGAAAAACCAGAGACTTTTACTGTACATTTCAAACCCGAGGTCCAGCAAAAATAGGACAGATGTCTTCAGCTTATCAAATTTCCAAGCTGTACAAAGTTCAGTCATTGTTTAAAAACTTTGTATATGAACAGGCCTTCCCAGGGAGACTAAGATCCCCGCAGATCTAAAATACCAGAAACCAGAATAGAATACCAAGCAGAGATAGGCACAAATATGCACAAGCTATATTCACTCGTTTTTTCCTACATGGAAAGCGGCTGAAGGCATGCTATGTGACGAAAGCAATTCTCATCTACAAGCAGTTTCTCAGAAAGCTACAGAAAAGTCTACAGAGTGCACTTTTTACTTTATCGGGCATCAGTCTTAATACTACTTCTTCCCCAACAGCCTTTAAGTCCAACCATGCTCTGCAGAGTAGTAGAGATAATGGTTTCTGTTTATTCTATTTTGCAACTTCTGCGCAGTGAGCTGGGACATTTTGAGGCAGGTGAAAGCAGATGGATAGTGGAAAACAGTGGAGAGGGGAATTTTCTCCTTTACCTTACGCCTTTCGCAGATCTTTGGTCTCTGGAAAATTTCCAGTTGCTCCAGCAAATCTGGGACTGCAGTTTTTAGATGAGAGAACTGCCAAGTGACAGCACTGCAAAAGCCCAGGAGAAACTAATTGCTCTGAAAAGAAGGCGATGGAATTAGAGGATGTACCTTAACGGTCAGCTACTCCAATGAAGAGCAACATACTGGCCCAGCCATCATCCCTCTCCATTACCATCTAACAGCTCTTTGGCCTCCCATCTTCAGCACGTACAAGGCAGCACACTGTGATCCACATGCCACCTTCTTTGCCTTGTGCAGTGGAGCACAGCTGCAGAGTGCCACTTTCTGAAATGCGTAGGGGCCCTCCAGTTGCCTGAAGTCTTCCTCCTTCAGGAGCACTCAACATAAATCCAAATGTCATTTTAGGTTAAGCAAGAACTCTCTCCTTGCCATGTAGCCGCAGAGCAAACCACTCAAAACTTTGTCAACTTTCTTCCCCCCCCCCCCACAATGAGTTACAAAATAGAGTTACAGCTTACTATCTACTATCCCATATATGCTGGTTTTAGGTGTTAAAATAAACTAAATTTATCTAGTAACATGCTTAAGGTAGTTTTAAGTGCTTCCTGGGAAAAAGAAAAATCCTAATACCCAGCTAGATCACAGAATCACAGAATGGTAGGGGTTGGAAGGGACCTCTGGAGATCACCTAGGCCAAGCCCCCTGCCACAGCAGGGTCACCCAGAGCAGGTTACACAGGAACGCATCCAGGCAGGTTTTGAATGTCTCCAGAGACGGAGACTCCACCACCTCTCTGGGCAGCCTGTTCCAGTCCTCTGGCACCCGCAAAGTAAAGAAGTTCCTTCTCATGTTTAGGTGGAACTTCCTATGCTCAAGTTTGTGCCCATTACCTCTTGTCCTGTCCCCGGGCACCACTGAAAAGAGCCTGGCCCCATCCTCCTGACATCTACCCTTTAAGTATTTATAAACATCGATAAGGTCCCCCCTCAGTTGTCTTTTTCCCAGACTGAAGAGACCCAAATCCTTCAGCCTTTCTTCATAAGAGAGGTGTTCCAGTCCCCTAATCATCTTTGTAGCCCTTTGCTGTATCCTAGTATAAAATATAAATGTGCATCCTCAACTTGCAGCCAGCTGGGTTTTGTTTCTGACAAGCTGCGGATGCAGCAGCCATACACACACACACACACAACAAATCACTGAGACACCAGCTGCATTGGCAAGCCACTTAAACGGCACGCTCTTGGCAAGGGAACACATGCACGAGAGAATGAGTTTATGCTGAATAACTTCAACAACAAGTAAAAGTGGAAATGCCCCACCTCACACACCACAGAGAGAGGCTTCAGGTGCGCTGGAGCCAGCGGAGTAGCACAAGCTACGGCTCACTGGGAAAATCTAGAGTATTGACAGAACCTCTCAAACACCGAAATCTTGCAGAAAAGCGCTGTTAGGTTACAAAAATAGCAAGATGAACAATAAATGCGAAATGCAATCCATTGTATCAATTTGCTTCTATTCTAAAGTATTTCCTTAGTGCACTTTTTTTCATCTTGTAGAGGAGCATTAATGAAAAGAAGCTCTATTAGAGACCAATCTCAAACTGGCCAGTATCTGAGCTGTGTCAGTGACTGGTTAAGTTACACAACCCTTTCCCAAATGAGCAGAATACACAAAGTGCCTGGCACGTATTCCAAAATGAAAATTGAAATTTTTTTTTCTAATGAAAGTTCTGCAATAGACATCCAACGTCTACTGATGACATGCCAGTGCCGTTTTAACTCATGCCAGTCCAGAAAAAAGGGGTGGGATGGGGCGGAAGACTTAAAATGAGAATATTTACACCTGTTCTATTTAATCTAAGAAAATGTGGAATCCATTGCTAGGAGGATGGAGATTTCACTCTCTGTGCTAACAATTAAAACGGGGTTGCACAATGTATAGGAATCAATGTATCTACAGATGTCACAATCCACTTCACGTAAAGAGTATCTTCTGTTTGCAAGACCAAGTGAACCACCCTCTTCTCTCTGTTTTTGCAGATAGAAGAGAACCACAAAAAGCAAGTATAATAAGCAAAAGAAAAACTGAGGCAATAAAAAGCCTTTACTTTGGCTTCTCTGATTTTCCTAAACTTTGATGCCAAACCAAACAGTTTCCCTGGCTTTGCTGCCTTACAATGAAGTGAGACAGACCAAATAGAGCGCTTAAGCCCATGAGACACATTGCTCAACTACAGTCCCAGCTATAAAAGGTGGCATCTGGAACATTCCTTGTCATGAAGGCTGAAAGGTAAGGGGGGGACAGGACCTCTTGGATAGTCATTGAGCCCAGTACTTAGCTATTACCAAACACCAAAGTTACACTTCTGGAGCTAGCAGACTGTCTTCCTTCCCCTCTTCCTGAGGGCAAAACCTTCAGAGGGCACAGTCATTCCTCAAAATTTGTTTATCTAAAAATGCTGCATATGCTACTTCCCCAAAAAACATAAAATCTCAATTGACTTCAGAGGCCATTAGCAAGGGAAAAATTTCTATATTGTTTTTCTTTAGTATTGGTACAGAAATAGACTATTGTAACAGCATAGTCAAAACATGACTTCAGCAAACTAGCTTATATCATAGGAAGAAAATGTTTAATTATTGCTTTAAAGAGAAAAACCTTTTTTTTTTGAGTGTTTACTCTCACATTCCGGTTTGATAACTGTTTTTATGAATTGATTTCAATTAGCTAGTTATTTCCCTCGTCTTTGAAGCCAATTCAAATTCCCTGCAGAATTCCCGTTTCAAATTAAAATACTCAGAGCTAATTATTTAGCACCTTTAATTTTCAAACTGTTCTTCCGGCATCTTTGTGGAAGATAAACAACTATGTCATACTAAGAACATACCACAACCAGGTCAAGGGACCTATGGCCACCAGTTACCTGATTTGTCTGGCTGACAAATCTGATGTTCTAATGATAACAGAGTAGGAATTTTTGAATTTGCCTGATCTCAGGTCACATCTCAAGCTGTCATCCAAACCCTCGGGTTAATCATAACCTACTATAAGAACTTTAGATTGAGGTTCAAAATCCAATTTTTCCTTCTTAGAAATATGATCACAAGTGGCCAGTAACCAGATGCGCTTCTTAAACAAATATTTTATTTGGAAACTAAGCATTGAGGGTGGTGGGGAACACAACAGGATCTTAAGCAACTGTTTGAGACTTCTTCACAACATCTGGCTATATCCATATTATCTATCCGTATCCTCATCTGTCTCAAATTAAATGAACACACACATGCAAGTAAGCCCACTACTACATACAGGTCTTCGGCAACTCCATGAACACACCCACAACAAAAATGTTCATCGGTATTTCTAGATTACACAAAAGCCATGTGCCCTTCTACATCACAATATTATCAAGCTCTACCAATTTGCTGAATTCCCTCTCAGTCGAATACTGTTGTTAATAATTCAGTTATTAATTCCCAGTATCTTATGAACACACACTCAGAAGCCCAAAAAAACCTTGCCCCAAACCTTCATTCTAACTCTGTCAGTAATTTCATTTATCACCTTCTGCTCTCAGTGAAACTACTTTAAGACTCAGTTCTCTGCAGTGGTATCTAAGACTCGTTTCTCTTCTGTGGCAGCATAATTATTCTTTTAGATTAAGATTTAATCATGGGATTCTAATACAAAAACAATGGGGGAAAAAGCATCTCCTTTAGGAGAATGTCTCTTGAAACATCTCAGGCCTCCCCAGTGCAATTGTCAATGCCCATGATGAGACCAGTACAGATGCCTGCTTTGACCATATTTTAAATTTAAAGCAGTGAGTCTCCAGAGACACTTCACTACCTTGCTCCTGGGAGCACATCATAACAAATGAGCAGATAGTTTGTCCAACTTTGTCTAGCATTTGAGCAACAGATAGACAGGATGAATTTTTTGCATTTTTAAGAAAATTCTTTCCAAAGAAAGGCAGGGCATAAGGGAGTCACACCGTGTTCTATCAGACATTCTTTCAACAATTAAGAAATACTAAATATTGTCATAAATATTTATACAACATTGTGAAGAGGATTTCCCCTCCTCAGATGCAGAGGCAGAATGCCTATGCTGTTTTCAAAGCAGGCAGTACATTAAAAATTACTTCTTGTCCATACATCTGGACACCATGTAATCATTAAGGTCCTGAAATACGTCTCTCTAGAGCCCCCACATCCACCTCCTCCTGTAGAGGAACGTTGCATGAAGTCTTTCACACGCGGCAATTTTAGATACTACTAAGTATCCAAGCACCACAGACAAGTCAAAACATCTTTTAAAGAGGTTGTACCTGAGTGTCCCAATTTGTTGCAAAAGCCTCAGGTAAAACCTGAGATTTCAAGCAATTAAATTGCACTTGTAGCAATGTAGACATACCAAACAACATTTCTTGCAAAACTTTTCTGAACCACATGTATGTGTTTCCTTTCTTCTCAAATATGTATTGTTATGCTAAATACCATGTTAATATTAATGAAACAACAGACTCCTCAAGAAATGGATAAATGTATGCAGGACATGAAGTGGCACATGAGAATAGCACTTTATTTCTAAGAATGCACCCAAGTATGGCTCTATAACTCACCTCGATTTTATCTGTTTTTGCATCTCCCCAGTAAAGCTTGTCTTTTTCAAGATCCAGTGCCAAGCCATTAGGCCAACCTAGAGACGTATTCACCAGAACTCGCCTTTCTGAGCCATCCAAATAAGCACATTCTATCTTCGGGCTTTCACCCCAGTCCGTCCAATACATGTAGCTGGAAAAAATAGAGGGGAAACAGTCAATGCACATAAAATGCAAGACAAAAAAGTCTCAAGATCTGTCCTGCTTTTGAAGGAACAGAGTCATAGAATCACAGAATGTGTTGGGCTGGAAGGGACCTTTAAAGGTCATCTAGTCCAGCCCCCCCTGCAGTAAGCAGGGACATCTTTAACTAGATCAGGTTGCTCAGAGCCTCATCAAGCCTGGCCTTGAATGGAACCTACTAACTTTCTGCTTTCCCAACTGTAGCAAACAAGCCAAGTTGAACTGTAATCAGCAATGACTATATAAAGTTTGAGCATTAAGTAAATTAAACTATTGAAAATGTGCAGTGGCCCAATTCTTTCATACCTATAATACTGAAGATGCAGAGAAAAGAAAATTCAATCAAACACACAATGTATAGGTTTCTTGAAGAACATTACACAGTATTAAAGACAAAGACAGTTATTTTGAGAACATTTGACAAATAATACACACATCATCTCGCAATTTGCAGATTTTCAGTTTCGGGAGACCATAAACTGGATCCAAAGACCTATCACAGGACTATGAATAAACACAAAACTTACCCCATTACAGGATTGAGCACTATTGCTCGAGGTTCATCTAGGTTTTCTGAGATAAGGATCTTTCTTGATGTCCCATTCAACCGGGTCACTTCAATGCGGTCTGTTCCAGTATCAGTCCAGTACAGGTTCCTCGCCACCCAATCCACAGCAATACCATCTGGATGGTTGATTTCTGTGGTAACCAGAGTCTGTGCTCCAGAGCCATCAAGATAGGCCCGACGAATTGCCCGGACATCATCATCAGTCCAGTAGATGTAGCCCTCCACAGGATCATAGTCGATGGCAATTGCATGTCTGATATTGTCTATCTGCAGAATAATGTCAGTGAAATCTGGCATGTCCAGGGAAATCCTCCTCAAGTCAGTCCTTCTAGCGAGCAGCAAGACTTCTTCAGCACCTGGGGAGAAAACCATTCACGGTATTATTTCCTTTGCTATTGATGTGAACAAGTCAATACAGCACAGCAGGCTGTGAACTGCCACTACCCCTATAATAAGAAGAGATTTTCTTAAAATAAGGACATAAAACTTCCACTGAAATACAAACTTGTCTGAGCAGGGAGTTATTCCTAATCAGTTCTCAACTAGCTACTTGTGCTGGCACTCTTACTTCACAATGACAGCATCTTTCTCACTGCCTCCTAAACTAATACGGAACACAGCAATCTCTATCTAGAATCTAAAATATATATATATATATAAAAAAAGTAATTTGGTGGGAGTAGGTCCAAATATTTCCTCACATTACCCAGAATTCCTCACCTCAGCCAAACTTCCCACTAGCTGATCAGTCCATTAGACGTGGGTTTCACAAGCCGTACACAATAAATGACAAGGGCTAACAGAAAACTTGAGTATTTTGTAAACAAATTACACTAATGATTTGCTTGGGACATCCCAACAAGAAAGCAAGTCGCAACTACAGCAAGTATTTCTCCTCTGGAGAAAAGCTGATGCAAAAGTAATTCTAAGGCAAAAGGACTGTTGTTCTTTTCTCTCCTCTCTTCTTCCTCACCACTGCAAAGTTTCACTGTTTGTGGAAAGGGTGACAAACAAGAACCTGGAGCACATTTCAAAGACAAATGGCATCTTCAGTGTTGTCTTCCTGGCAGCTTCTCTCATCAGTACAAAAACAGGACAGACAGTAAAACATCCAGCTGCTTAACACATTTTCCCTGCATTCACCCATGCATACCTCAGCACAAAAAGAGTGTCTTTTTCCTACTCTGTTAATAAAACAATGCTCTGTAGTCTGAAAACTGACAAGGAGTTTTTAGTCGTTTAGCAAAACTCCAAAACTGGAAACCAGAAAAAAAAATCACTTGTCGCATTTCATCCAGACCAGCAAACACCAGCAGGAGGTGGTAACTTCCAGTTCCCACCAACAGCCCAGATTGAATGAAAACAGCTAACATGGGACACATCTTTCGAGCCCGCTAAGAAGAACAGAAATTCAAATCCTCATGAGAATATTCTTCCAGAAGTAATTCTCACGTAGGCATGCAAATGGAGTTCTGGAGACTCAGAAGTTTAATCTATTGCACATCAGAACAAAATTCACATTCACTTTGGGAGCCGGATTGTGCTGCTGTTTGCTTTTGGGTTTGGAAATCAGAGCTTAGTCTCAAAATAATTTCTCAGAAGCTCTGAAAAGAAACAGTGCTCAGGCTGCAAGCGTATAATAAAAGGAAAGCATCTAGAAAAGCAGTGTTGCAACATCACCCAAACAAGTTTGCTACATAGCACAGAGGCCACAGTTTGATATGCACGCTGAATTACCTCAAGTCACCACAGTTCCTGAACGAAGCGGTGGTGTCCTCCTCCTTGCCATGGGCTGCTTGTTCTCACTTCTGTATCATCCCTTCTCACATGCAAGCACAGCATGGCTGTGTGTTGCAAACCACATTAAAGAGCTGATGCAAACAAAAACTAACTCAACAGAAATAAAGCCATCAGCCTCAGTTAACAACCAGACCGGTTCACTGCAGAGCTCCACAAGCACCTGTGCTGGCATGGGGAGCGACTCCAGCAAGAATGCTTCTTCCAGTCAGCACATGCTGACAAGGTTTGATAACTACAGCATCAGTGGCACCGACAAACTTTGAAGGAAGGCTTGGGTAGAAGGCAAGCAACAGTAACTCGAAGCTCAAAAACCACATGGAGAAAAAGGAGGGAAAGGCCATACATTCGTGACAGCAAAGCAAGAGAGATGTCTACCATCAAATTTCCTTAATACAGATTTTCTAACTTCAAAGGTTGCAAAATAAAAACAGATTTTCAGGAAGAGTGTTTGTTATGCTTGAAACTTCTTCTCACTTGTCTGGACAGAGCAAAACTAGTAACCTGTGGCCCAAGTTCAGAAGGGAATCACCCCAGGTGACCACACAACTTATAAGACTTCCTTCCTCCATTGCCTCCGTAGGTAAGCACATGTCCCGGTTTGAGGTAAAACAGAAACAATTTTCTGTTTGGTAATTTTACTTTGCAGCTAAGCCTCTTTTAACTAACTGAACTCTCTGAAACTAACAGCATATTTTTTCTGACAGCGTCTGCTCTCAGAGTGATAAGACCTGATTGTTTCTAATTTATGCCAAGGAATGGTACGCAGAGAGGCTCTTACTTATATTTATTGCTATAACAACCAAGGTCAGCCCACTTCGGTATATGGAGGGTTGAAAGCAGAAAAGCGTAGAGGGGCCAAACCTGCGGGGAGGAGCGGACAGGACAGGTGACCCAAAACTGACCAACAGGGTATTCCATCCCATCTGCATCACGCTCAGTATAAAAGCTGAGGGATCAAAGGGTCATCTTTCTCTTTCTTCAGCAGCTTGCACCCAAGAAGGACTCTGTCTGTTCGCCTGCCTTTGACCCCGATCTCAGCACTACTGAATCCGGATCTGGAATCCAGTTCCCATCCGTCACTGAGTCCAGTCTGGGACTTTCCCAGTGCCTGCCAGTGATGTGGTCATCATCCTGGGAACTTGATACAGTTTTGTATATATTATATATTTTTCATTATTTTCTTTTTATTATGTTATTAATATTTTCATTAAAGTAATTTAGTTTCTTTTCTAAACTCCTAAGCCTCTTTCTCTCTCTTCCTCCTCTCCCTTCTCTGAAGAGAGAGAGGTCAAAGAGCATCTGTCATTCGTTTCACTGGCCATTCCAGCCCAAACCATGATTGCACAGCAGAAGTCTTCTGTTTTTTCAAGTTTCCTTCTGTTAAGGGGACAACATGCATCAGCAATCCTTAGAAGGCACTGCTAGCAAGAGTATTCGTTTTCAAAAGCTTTATTAATCTCCTGTATTTTAGCACCTTTACTAAATAAAAATAACGGGATACCTAAACCAGTATTTGATATTTTATATTATGCTTAAAAATTTTGGTTTACTTCCTGATTAGTGAAAAATAAATCAATCATCTGTTTTCTTAAAAAAGACCATGGTGGACAGAATTCCAATATATAGCTTATACCTCCTCTTCTACTGTGACTCTTTGCTATATATATATTCCAACAAATCATCTTTGAGAGATTAACTACATATAATGGCAAACAGCATGAACTAAAGGTGACACTGTCAACTATTTCACTGTAACTACTTCAGAGTACATCAAATGCGAAACAGTTCCTGGATAGCTATTTTAAAAAGCTATCTGTGAACAAATATCCTTGTCTCTAAATTGGAGAGACATGGATTTGACAGATGGGCCACTCGGTGTATAAGGAACTGGCTGGATGGCTGCACTCAAAGGCTTGCGGTCAATGGCTCAATGTCCAAGTGGAGACCAGTGATCAGTGGCGTTCCTCAGAGGTCGGTACTCAGACCAGTACTATTTAACATCTTTGTCTGCAACATGGACATTGGGATTGAGTGCACCCTCAGCCCGTTCACTAACAACACCAAGCTGTGTGGAGTGGTCGACACGCTGGAGGGCAGGGATGCCATCCAGAGGAACCTGGACAGGCTTGAGAGGTGGGTCCATGCCAACTTCATGAAATTCAACAAGACTAAGTGCACCAGGGTTGAGGCAATCCCAAGCACAAATACAGGCTGGGCAGAGAATGGCTTGAGAGCAGCCCTGAGGAGAAGGCCTTGGGAGTATTGGTAGATAAGAAGCTCAACATGAGCTAGCAATGTGCATTTGCAGCCCAGAAAACCAGCTGCATCTTGGGCTGCATCAAAAGAAGCGTGGCCAGCTGGTCGAGGGAGGGGATTCTCTCCCTCTACTCCACTCTGGTGCGACCCCACCTGGAGTACTGTGTCCAGCTTTGGAGTCTTCAGCATAAGAATGACATGGACTTGTTGGAGTGAGTCCAGAGGAGTGCCATGAAGATGATCAGAGGGCTGGAGCACCTCTCCTATGAAGGCAGGCTGAGAATTGGGGGTGTTCAGCCTGGAGAAGAGAATGCTCCGGGTAAACTTTATAGTGGCCTTCCAGTCCTTAAAGGGGGCCTACAGGAAAGCTGGAGAGAGGCTCTCTATCAGGGAGTGTAGTGATAGGACAAGGAGTAATGGTTTTAAACTGGAAGAAGGTAGATTTAGATTACATATTAAGAAGAAATCTTTCACTATGAGGGTGGTGAGACACTGGAACAGGTTGCTGAGGGAAGCTGTGGATGTCCCATCCCTGGCAGTGTTCAAGGCCAGGTTGGACGGGCATTTGAGCAACCTGGTCTAGTGGAAAGTGCCCCTGGACGTGGCAGGGAGGTTGAAACTAGATGATCTTTAAGGTCCCTTCCAACCCAAACCAGTCTATGATTCTAACAAAAGCCATCCATAGTCTGTGATGCTGTTCTTGTTCTCTACATCGAGGATTACCCCAGGAACAGTAGTCTAAAGGCTACACTGATATCTCTGGATTAGAAAACAGGTAAAACCAAGATAGTATGGAAAGAATCAACTTTAAGCAGAAACAGAGCATCTTAAAAATAGTAAAAGGGCTGTATTCAAAACTGATCCATGCATTGTTAAAAATGATATTTTTATGGAGCCTGTTCAAAGACAAAGCTTTTAGATCTCTTGTTTCATTAACTTATTTGTGTTGACGTTTTGTTAGAAGTACTTAACTGGTATCAAGTCTCATGGTGCCAAGTATTAAACATACTTTTTTTTTTCCTGACATTACCATCTCCAAAGAACTTACAGTGTCACCAGACACTGGTTTGTCCAGAGCACGTTTGCTCAACAACAGCAGAAATTAAAAGGATCCCAGGTCATATTATATATGGATTAATATTACCTCCATATTACCTCCAACAGCACAGATTGTCCACCACCACAGAGTCTCTTCACAGGAAAAATTTTCCAAAAGGTCCTATTTTTTAATATATTTAAACACACAGAAATAATTTTATTTTCTAATGCAAATTAAAATTACACCATAGTAGCCAAAGGGGGGAAAAAAACACAGTTAGAGAAAGCATCTGCAAACCAGGACATCAGTCTGTAACTGCAGAGGTCACAGAGCAAGCTACAACAACACACTAACTACAGTAGAAACAAATACCTCATGTAACAAAGTTCCATGTCTTGCTTATATATTTTTGAAATATGTCACTTGTGGGAGTCAAAATAAAACCTCCTGTTTAGTGCAAGTTAAGTAAAAATTCAGGCCTTAAAGCTCAACATGGGAAGGGGGATGTATCTGGTCATCCAAGTGCTCTACGGACACATAAGAGTTTAAATTATAAATTAATTTTAAATTATTTTAGCTCAACTGTCTCAAAAATTGAGCAGCACTGCAGCTGTTTAGCCACCCACAGCACCCCGAGTTTCATATCCTTCTGAATTTCTACTATATTAATGTGCCTGCAATGATAATATTACAGTGCGAGTAGTGTGAAGCAGAGGAGCATCAAATACATGCCTAGCAACTGATAACACAGCAATTACCAATATCACATGTATTTCTAAGACGACCAACATGACAAGCATCATTGCATGGAAACAGATAGATAAGAATCAAACGCGTATGTTTGCCTCTTTACACAACTGGCTGCAGCTTCACCTTGGTTCACTATGAACATGGTCAGAGTTGAACGCACCAGAGGGAGGAACTGGGCTAAGGCCCAAATTATGCCTAGAGATGCTGAATCTACACTGCTAATGCCTTCTCTAAAATTCACAGTACCAAAACAGTCCTCCATTCCTCACAGTAGCAATGATCAGACTCAATTTTACCTCATGCAGCTCTGTCGTATGTTCACCTCTGCGTATGATCATACATTTGCATACGAAATAATATTTTGACCAGGAACAGGAGAGCCAGGATCCCTTGAATCAGCAGCTACATAATCAGTACAACCTTCTTGCAAAGGTAAGAAAGCCAATCCTGTTTCTGACATATTCAAGCTGCTCTGGCTTTTTCTGCAGGCAAACACTACTGTAGAAACATTCCCAACCTCAATTCTGTCCCACGGACATACACAGCTGAAAACAAACAGGGAGAAGAAAATTTTACTCCGCGACCTAGCAGACCAGAAAAAAAAAACCCTTCAGTTGACAACTGGGACAGTTTATTGGTAGTTGAACCGGATACTTCTTGGGAAATTCTTCTAATTTCTAACATATGTCTATCTGAGACTTACGGGAAAAAGAAATAGTAAGGGGAACGAGCTACCTGGCCAATTTAAAGTTCTGGCTGCTTGGCAATTTCTACTGTAGCGATGCTTAAAATTAAGTCAAATTATTACACAACAAGACTCTTGACAGGCATGTGTCTACATCCTTGGACATTAAAAAACATGTGAACAGAGAAAATGTTATCAGAGCATATATCACTGCGTTCCGCCCCCTGCTAGAAAGTTGTTAAAAGATCGTTATCGTGGGTAATTTTTGATAGGTGCAAAACTCCTGGCTTTTATTACAACGCAGTCTAAAATCACGGTGTTGGTTATAACCGTATTTGACTCTATTAACAAATTTCTGCTAGAGAAAAAAGAATTGGCAGCAGGCTCTGAGCACATCACTAAGAGATGAGAACTTAACGTTGGTTCTCTCTAAAAACCTGGACAAACACGCTTGTCTGGCTCATTAGTTTTATCTGTATCATGGAGGTATTTTGATTATTAATGTTGGTAGGAATGTTTTCAAGGTTACAGAAGTGTTATGCTGTGACTTGCCTAGTGTTATCCTAGATACCCTAGAAGCTACCTTATACATTAAAGCTAGCTATTTACCTACTGCTAAAGTGCTGCTGCATTTATTTAATTAAATTCATCTTCAAAACCCTCTCTCACCACAGCCACTTCTGTAACCACATGATTAAGAGATTCCCAGCAGAACTGCTAACTGTTATAACATAGTCGTATATAACACCATACAATGAACAAAAGCCTTTTTTGGGAGGAGTGGGGAAGGCAAGCTATTCCAACATCACAATTGCAGCAACCAAGCACTCCAGCAGAAGCTGATGTAAAGTCCTCCATGCAAACCATAGATGAGAAAAACAGAAGGAATTAGGTCCCTCTAAAGTTTCCATTTAGAAAGCATTTTAAAAAAATCCAAGTTCAAATTGTTGGTTTATTTTTCCAACTAGTTTAAACTTTGAACTGCTCATTTTTCTCTAGTCTTTTTTTATTCAGCAAAAGCTTTCTGCAGACCTCCCACTAAACTTTTCAGTAGGTCTAAAAGCATAAAAGCCTACAACTCTTTTGGTTAACATGCAGAGCAATATCTGAATTTAAAAAAACAAACAGAACAGAAAACAAAATAATACCATCCAAGGCAGTTATTCTCACTCCCTGAAGACTAAATTCTCTCTTTGCAATCAAGAAATCCTACAGAAGCAGGTTAAGAGACTTTTTTTTGCTCGTACATGTGATGCTTTCCTTGCATATCCAGTAATCAATTATTTTTAATATCCATGCTAGGTATAGTGTTTGCTTTGATTTGGTTGGTGTGTGCTCTCGTTATCAAAAATTCATGCTTCAGTGCTGGAAATGGCAACTGTATTCCATTTGCAAAATTAACTGCAATCAGAGCTGACAGCAGCGAAGCAGGCCATCTCACCAGCTTGACAAGAGCCTTTTTTATTCTTCCCTTGGCCCACTTCACATTTGACAAGTGACAAGACATCTATAATACAGTAACAAATGCTCCAATTTATTCACCCAACCTAAACAAATGTAGGCTGCAGTGGCTGCCTCTGCTAATCTACGCCAGAAAACGCCATGCTATTCCTTTCCCATTTGTCTGTCTGCTAATTAGGCTAGAACAATGCTCCATTGTGGGACTCTTCCCCCAGTTTTATGTATGTGCATGTGCATGCATCTGCACGTAGAGACTCAAGTCTATTTACAGGCAACTTTGGAAATCTCTGTATTGGGGAGGGGGGGGGAAGAATAAATCAGATAAACTGTAAAAAATGAGAAAGCTTTCAGCTCTTCTCCAAAGAACAAAATAGTAAGCGCTTTTTGAAAAGAGTGCGTTAGAAGTACTTTGACTGCAGGCAACTCTTTTACGAGCTGTTTGAGTACAGCTATCTCAGCACTGTTGATAAACTAAAAAGATTTATCAGAAAAGCAAGGGATTTTTTTTTTTTTTTTGCTAGTTGCTGTAATACAGTGAACTACCTGGCAAAGTTTCAGTGTATGGCAAAAAGTTGGGGGTGGGGAAGAAAACTTCATTATTCTGTATGGAGTGTATGAAAATAGGCAATGTTGCCATGCTGTTTAATAAGCTTGCCAACATTCAAAACAATTACAACATCTTGCACAAGGGTTTAGCATTACCCGCTCTTCACACCACAGAAAAAAGGATGTAATTTTTCTTTAATTTTCATTAATTTCTTTGTAATTTTTTTAACTCACTAGGAGAGGATTAAATCAACAGCACTGTGTAAAACCCCATTCCTGCTATTCAACTTCCGCAGAAAATAAAACTATTTAAAGAGTTGAAACAAACTTTGGTAATACCTAGAAATAAATGGAAATTTTTTTTATACGCTCTCCTCGGGTATCTTAACAGAGCCAGTTGCAACATGAACAGCACTATGAATCCCAGTTCAAGTCTTTATTTACCTTCCAGTCTGAGAGGAAGAGAGCACTGCTTCATACTGTGTGATGGCGACGGGCTGGGAAAAGCTGGCGACGTACTCTCCTACCTGACACTGCGGACCGGGGAGAGGACACAACGCGCATCAGGTTTACCAATTTAAAACCCAGAGTCGTGTGTGGTGGGAGTACGCAACGCACCAAAAAGAAACAGGAAAGGTTTCTTTGAAAGAATATTTTGAGTGCCCACATTCAGACAGGACTTGATTTAACTGAAAGGTAAGTAGGCATAAGGAAAACTAGCACTTGTGACAAAGAAAGGAAATACCAGAGCACTCACGTAACTCATAAATTACATCATATCTGTCTGCGCATTACAGTGAAAAGCTATTGTCTACTGTTTCTTCCATTATCTCAGTAGCAGACTTTTAACAGCTACTTTGCCTGAACCAGAAAAGAACCCCTAACATTTAGAGTTTTGACACATTCATACAGCCACTAAAAAAAACCCACAAGCAGAATATTAATTAAACTGTACAGCTGATAAGATCATTAGCACAAAACAGCTGACTAAGACAAAAGTAATGTTTCTTCCAGAGGAAGCTGTTGCAATGCAGAAGTCATAGTTACCCTACTCTAATTTAGGACTGAGCTTCTGTGAGACACATTAAGTTTGTACATACCCAGTACTACACTTGCAAGCCCAAAGCTTCGTAAAGTTACTAATGACGGAGGAGTAGGTAACTCTTATGAAGACTTTCTCAAAATACCATTAGTGTAACAGTCGTAACTGCATTTGTAGTAACCAGAATCAAAGATCAGCACAACTGTCTGGCTATTGCTGTACCAAGCAAAGAATCTGCCCTTATACAGAGGTTTCATCCGAAGACCTCAAAGCATTGAACAACTAAGTCTTACTCCCCCACCCCCGACGTCTGTCTATGTGTTTTAAAGGAAGAGGAAAAAAAAGCTTAGTGGTAAATATGAATGTTAGCTTACAGATATCCTAGTCCCATCTTCTACTTTTTATTAACAAGAAAAAAAAAAAGAACACCCCTTTGCACAGAATGCTTAATAACAGTTCATCGCAAGGCATAGGAAAAAGAATGGGCCAAGAAAAAGTCTGTTAGACATCGCCACCGCTAGAAAAAGGGTACAGTCTTTGGATTCCGGTATTTCCTTTAAAGTTTGAGTTCACCTATTCTCTGCTGGAGATTTACAACCCCGTGGGCTCAGAGTAAGGAATCACTGACTTTAGAAGTGACAGCCATTCTACCACCTAGTTTCTGTGAAACAAAGTTTTGGCGGTGACACCTTCAAATACACACAGACCACGATCAAAAATTCATTACAACCCAACAAGATACATAATTAATATCTTTTTTAAAAAAAAATAACAGAAAATTACTTACAACAGTTTTTCTACAATCCCACTTCTGTTGACTTCTAATTGCAGGCGTTTCCCACTCACCAAGAGCCCTTGAACATATTAGTTCCTCTGCACTGCTGTCCTCCTTTACACAAAGAGAAATAAATACTCTACATCCCACAGGCCGTCTCTGAGGCTGATAGCTGTATAATGCTTTGAAGTTTAAGCATTATTTATTGTGTTCCAAGTACGATGGAGCCACAGAAAATTCAATTCCAAGCTAACACAATCATCTGTCAAAGGGTAAACATCACGGAAAAAAGTTATAAACAACTGTAAATTAGGGTTTGCAAATCTAGGGAGCATCTCAGCCTCACTGTTGCTGCATTGATGCAGTAAAATAGAGCTTGGTCACCCAATGTTCGGAGAGGCAGTCAAGTTACAGCAGCTTAACAAGTCTTGGTAACTTTCCACGTGTATGTACCTACCCCATGGTGAATGCAAGATAACAAAGTTTATACATAAACCTTTTCAGTGCAGACCCGGGGTGTGGTTCTCCTGCATAAAACCGGAATCAATCCAGACTCAATACTTTTGAAACAGGAGAGTGTGGCTTTTTCTTTTATACACACACACAAAAAAACCAACCCAACCCTAACCACACACAAAGGGAGCTAGTTACCATCTCTAACTAAACAGTGTTTCAGAGTCCTGGGAAGTAGTCATCAATCTGAAACACGCATCAAAGCCCGAAAAGAGAGTTTCATTCACTAGCCCGGCAAAAAAACTGACAACAGAGCTAGAAGATGAAGGCAGACCTTCCAGAGTGCTCCTCACTCCCTCCAGGTTTTTTCCTTACAGCATTTTTCTAATGGCTTTTATCCAATGAAATTATAAACAAGGCCATTTCCACATGAGGCGATTTCATTTTGTCGCTACACAAAGTACTCCCCATTTAGAAGGGCAGAAGTTGCTATGAATAGAAGCTAATATAATCTTTTCATACAGATCAAATAAAATCATAAGCACAACATACTAACAAAAGCAAAGGGAGAACAGATTCAAAATAAACAAGATCTACACATGAATGAATGAAAGAAAAAAACCACTCATGAAATTTTTATGAAATTCGAGTAGAAATAGAAGAGGTAGCCTCTAGATTTCCTGGACTGTCAGGTGCCCATGGCTGGACAGTTTTTACAACACTTTCTGGTGTATTGCAAAGGTATCTCAGTGAAATATAGTTCCACATAGCACTATTTCTTACTGAGTAAATAACACCCTAGCCCATTGCTTTAGTGCTAAAGAATCAATAGGATGTGTTTGGAGTAGGCAGTACAACACAGGTCCAGGTGTAGCAAGTGAAATGGCATTTCCTCATTCAACCCACTGCGTCTCATTTTCATAGCCTGGGATCTGGAAGATTCTCCACCTTACAGGAAACACTGTAGACTACTCGTACGTTTGATCTGTTATCCAAACTTCCCCTCTCATCTGGTGCAAAACACCCACAAGTCCTTTCAGTAGATCATCTGCTGGCTGGAGGGAAGACACTGCTATGATTAGGGAACTAACGTGGCTGCAGGTATCGAGGGAGATGCCCGTTACACAAATCCTTTCTTCAGAGAAGGATCACAGTAATCTTTAAGAAGTCCCATCTCAGCCTAACAAAGGAAAAACATGAAAACGACAATTCCTTGATAAGCAAAGGAAGCATGATACACCTTTGGGAGTGGAGTAGGGAGAGGGGAAATCAGGAAGAAGTCCTCCAGAACTTCTGGATAACATTTCTCTGTGGCAGTCAGACACCAGGCACAGGACAGAAGACACTTATGAAGTCAAAGCATCTTGCAACAAAAAGATCGCGTTTTTCCACAGTCACATTTCAATCACAGAGTGGGCAAGGGCAAGAGACAGGCATCCAGGCAGCTGCCAAGGTTCTAGGAAATAAGGGAAAATAAAGTTTTTCTTCTGTTATTTTTATTTCCCTCATGGCAAACAGATTAGGACATGAGTGCTCCTTCACAAAAGAGCCCCAAATCAATGCTAGAATATAATCAGTTTATCTACTGATATGCAAGATTTCTCTTCCAGCATCTTCCAAGTGCTAGAAGACTCCTGACTGTTATTTTAGGTTATTCACACAATGCCAGCAGAAGCTTTTTCAGGTACTTGAAAGAGCTGATTACAGCAATTATCCCAAATAACAAATGTCTCCTTTTGCAAATAGGCTGTTAATCTCTAATTAGCAGTTCATCTACTTAATCGGAAACTGGATTAGTCCATACTGTTTCTCTTTATCAATTAATTTATTTAATCTTTATTAAATAACAACAACACTTTAAGATTATTAAAGGGCATCAAAAAATATCCAGAGAGGATCTTGGATGCAATCCCTGGTCCCACGGAAACTTACAGGGACTTACTTTCCTGTGCTCTCAGTAGGGCCAGTTTTTCACTACTATCATGAAACGGACAAACCACATTTCAGTGTACTTCACTCAATTTATCAGCTCACCTCAAGATTATCTCTGGTTTAAGAATGAGAAATTTAAACTTGAAAGGGTCCTTTAAAAATCTCACTTGTTTATGTATAAATATATATAAAAGCACCCAAGAAGAGGAAACCAGAAAGAACCAAAGGTCACAGAAGAAAAAAGATATGTTAACAACCAAAACAGTATCATTTATCCATGTAGGGGACCAAGCAGGCGCTTGCCATTGTACCAGAGGATTTTCTGTATCTGAATTCAGCTGCAGTATCTAACAGGTCCTGCTCTTAAGAGAGGTGCAAATACCCAAATTTCCTTTAATTCTTCTCTATACTTTCCCCTCTATCAAATCTTAAAGCAAGTCACTAGTAGGAGTAAATGTAGTCTCGGACATTTATTCTTAACATATTAACCAGCTGAATTTTTGTAGACAGCCTTTAGGAAGAGACCCCTGATAGAAGTAATCTGTTCCCAAGCGTTGCAAGTATAGCATCAAGCTCACAAAGCTGTCCACAGTATATGGGCATTTACTTTTTCCTAGTTCAGTAATAATACCGAGGTAAGCAGAAGCTAAGGTATACCATTACTATATTGTTGCTTTTGCAGCCAAATTCCTTGTCTTCAGTTATTGCGGAAAATCATTTACGTTTTTATAGTCCGTGCTAGAGATGGTTTTGCTCAGTCTACTTAGAATCACAGAGTAACTCAAGTTGCAAGGGACCCATAAGGATGATCAAGTTCAACTCCCTGTTCCTTGCAGGACTACCTAAAACCAAACCATATGACTAAGAGCGTCGTCCAGATGCTCCTTGACTCAGACCTATACTGAGCAACGCTCAGCATATTAAGGGACCGTACTTCAGCTGGCACTGCCCTTATTGCCAGGCATCACTCCTTTGTGCAAGTTTCAAAATACCAAGAACATTTCTCTGAGACTATGGCAAACTTGGAGGTCATGGACAGAGAAGGGATATCTCATATAGGTGGATGTCAAGCTCTTACTGGTGTTAAAGATCAGAGCCTGGTTTAGGACTGGAAGACAGGAGTAGCGTAGCTATGATGAAAGACTGCTGATGCAGTTTGCCACTAAATGCTTCCCCCTGCCAAACACTTACTTAAGCTGCACTTGATGTCACATTTGTCATCTACTGATTGCATGGCATGCAAATACACCTATGCCTCAATCAGCCACATGCCTTCTTACCAAGAGGTCTCTAGTCTTGCTTTCAAGTACAAGAAAGGAAACAGACTCATCATCTTTCCCAACACAAAGAAAATAAATCAGTGTAAATTAAATCTCCAAGAGATTTCAGTGTCAACAATGCCTAGAGAAATGCACAGAAAGGTTTGGTGGTCTTTTTGTGGAAGCAAGTATGAAAATTACTTTAATTTAATTTATTGCCAATCAAATCAGAGTAGGAAAATGAGAAATAAAAACTAAATCTTGAAACACCTTCACTCCCACCCCTCCCTTCTTCTCATGCTTAACTTTACCTCCTCCCCTGGAGCAGTGCAGGGGGCCGGGGAATGGGGGTTGTGGTCAGTTCATCACACGTTGTCTCTGCCGCTCCTTCCTCCTCAGGGGGAGGCCTCCTCACACTTCCTCTGCTCCAGCATGGGGGCCCTCCCATGGGAGACAGTCCTCCATGAACTTCTCCAACGTGAGTCCTTCCCATGGGCTGCAGCTCTTCACGAACTGCTCCAGCGTGGGTCCTTCCCACCAGGCACAGTCCTTCAGGAACAGACTCCAGTGTGGGTTACCTTCAGGGCCACAAGTCCTGCCAGCAAACCTGCTCCAGCGTGGACTTCCCACGGGGTCACAGTCTCCATCGGGCATCCACCTGCTCCGGCGTGGGATCCTCCACAGGCAGCAGGTGGATATTTGCTCCATCGTTAACTTCCGTGGGCTACAGGGGGACAGCCTGCCTCACACCATGGTCTTCACCACAGGCTGCAGGGGAATCTCTGCTCTGGTGCCCGGAGCTCCTCCTCCCCCTCCTTCACTGACCTTGGTGTCTGCAGAGTTGTCACTTTCACATAGTCTCACTCCTCTCTCTGGCTGCTGCTGCCCAGAAGGTTTTTTCCCCACCTTCTTAAATATGTTATCACAGAGGCACTACCGCTATCGCTGATGGGCTCAGTCTTGGCCAGTGGGTCCCGGCTGGCAGGACATGGGGGATGCTTCTAGCAGCTTCTCACATAAGCCACCTCTGTAGCCCCCCTCCTACCAAAACCTTGCCATGCAAACCCAATACAATAAGTTATAAAATTCTGTCAAATTAATTTTAGTTCATATACAATTGACTTACATGGTACCACGACATCAGAAAATGACGTGCAATGAAGAGTTAGATTCTTTGGGAATCACATAATGGTAGGGGTTGGAAGGGACCTCTGGAGATCATCTAGGCCAACCCCCCTGCCAGAGCAGGGTCACCTAGAGCAGGCTGCACAGGAACACATCCAGGCGGGTCTTGAATGTCTCCAGAGAAGGAGACTCCACAACCTCTCTGGGCAGCCTGTTCCAGTGCTCTGGCACCCTCAAAGTAAAGGAGTGTCTTCTCACGAATGCGACACTAACAGGCAGAGGAAATTTAGGAAGTCTGAGTGACCACTTACACGGAAATATATCCACTTAAGAAAAAAAAGAAGGTTTTTGACATCCTTGTAGAAGGCCTGTAGCAATAGCTGTGTGCCAGCAACACTGAATACAGCGATGAGAAATTATATATTTCCCAGAAACATAAGAGAAAGAAAACATATGAATGATATTTACAGAAACCAGATCAGTCAATACAGATAGCTGTTGTTCGAGAGACTGGGATCAGGGTTTAATCAGAATTAGCTGACAAGATAAACAACAAACCTTTAGTCTTGCCTGAATGTGATTAAACTGAACCATATGGTGAAGTCAAAGAGGGAAGGAAGAAGTAGGGGGGAGTCATCCAGCATTTTGAGACTGCACCTCCACCTAGCAGAGCAAGGCAAACCTGCTCCATGGAAAGATCCTGGCTCCGTTTTGCCTGGAAACGTTCACATTAAGTGGTGCAAATTATACCAAAGGTGCATCAGAGCTGTAGTCAGAAACAGATAAATTCATGTCGTTCACTGTGCACCAAGGAAACAAGAATGAGAAGCATGAGGATGGTGAAGATGCTCAAAGAAGATGACATGCAGTTATCACCTGAAGAGTCTGCCCTTCAAGGTAAGAAAGGTTCAAACAGTTTACTGCTGGAGACGTGACACTAGCTATTAATGCATTTGCCTTTCTCACGACACTTCAAACTACTTCTAGTCCAACAACAGAACTCACTAAATCCTACGAAGGGAACCTCAGGACAGAAGAAGGAGGAACAGTGTCCTGAAAGGAGCCCTCACAGCAAAACAAAAGACTCATGAATCACAATAATTCTGTTCATAAAGAAGATAAATGTGATCCTTAAACAAAGGAAGAAAGAAAAAACTCATGATAGCCCTAAGTCAGCAACATGACTGAAAGAAGGTCCCCAAGCTTTCAAAATTTTCACACTTCTGCTCTGCTTTCTAAACTGGCCTATTTGCTTGTCCATTGCTGATCAAACCCAACTTTGCTTCCCTGAAAACATACATAAAAAACATGTAATTTTTACTTAAGTGTTAATACTTTGATTATTTGCATCAAAAAGCATCTAAAGCAAGAAACTGAAGATTAACTAAGGCAGGCTTACAACTTTATGACTGCATGAATAAAATGAATAAAAAGAGAATAATTAGGCAGAATTACACACCCCTTTTAAATGACTGCAACCAAATCTTTGTTTCTTTCTCAAATATTCATGCCATTGCTTAAGGAGCTTTAGAGAAGACTTTCAAACAAAAAAAAAAGCAAATTAAAAAAACACAAACATCTCACACACACACCCCCCAAATCAAGAAAGCCACCCGGTCTAAGACTGAAGCTCCATTTTGAAACATGAAATTACAGAGGTCACTCATCCCTGGAATTTACGAGGTACTAAGAGTTACTACTGCCTAGGCCAGCCTCCACTGGCACTTCAGACTAGAGCCATCAGGCCCTGATGACCATTACAAACTGTGACTTCATTATCTTCTACGCAGGCAAGATTGGGTTCAGATACCTAAAATCGTGTGTTTGGACACATCCGCCAAGACAGCAGTGGTCCAACACAACTTCTTAAGTAATTCCAAAGATCACAGCCTGAATGCTCACTTTGCTAAGAGTACGTAGTCACGTGCAGCTGATTTATTTCCCAAACTTATGACCCCTCTCTGCTTGTTGAGATGGGAACTTTAAGCAAGTCCAAAGGATTTTCATAGCCAACAGAGGAAAACAGACTTAATATTACATGCCTGGAGGGAAGCAACACAAAATATCTACCTGCACAAAACAAGTACACATTCCCTGAGAGCATTTTATACTTGATGCCAGTTGCAAACTATCCGTATATTTAATATCCATTATTAGTGATGGATATCTACTGATTTTTTTTATTATTTATGCAACTGCTTAGAACCAGAGGGAAAGCAAAAATGAATCAACACTGAAAGCCAAACCTGCAGAATAATGAACTATTCCTTTAACACAGATACAACACTTACGGCTTCAGCATATCAACAGTTAAATGTTTAGAAAAAGTGTAAAAATCCGGAGTTTTGGAGCTTCAGTGCATACAGGCATAACCCACAGCAAAGCAAACACAGCCTGTCCTTGAATTCATGTTTTCTTAATTACCTAGGCCCATTACTATTCAACACTCTTTGCAGCGAGCTACAGAGCTCTCATACCTCTACATTACCAATATACGTATTCTTCAATATCCAAAAGATCTGAAACAGCCTAAGAGCCTCAGGGCTTTTCCATACAAGAATTCTTTCTGACAGAGATATACAATAACATTATATAGTTATATTTGCCCTAGTAAACTCCCCATGTGGACACAGATTTTGCGAACAGAATGTTCTTTCCTCTTGCAAACAAATCCCCAGTAGCATTCACTTAAATAACGTATAATTCACTTAATAATCATATAATTCACTTAAAAGCCTAACGCCAATGAGGCCAATATGTCCAATTGACTTTGTACATTGCACTTTTGCCCAAGCCAACAAGGAACAAAATGGAGAGGTGGTCAACACGGTTGCATCCGTAGTTCCTGATGCAACTTTACTACAAAGGACTCGTGCAGAGAACAAAAAGTTAGTTCCTCGCAACCAAGGAGTTAATTAAAAGAGGGGAAAGAGAAGCACATGGATGTTGGCATAAGGCAGACAGGACAACAAAAGATGTGGAGCTTGGGAAAGAAATAATCCATAAAACAGAACTGAAAGGCCACATTCTTATGCAAAACCAGATTTCCTGTTCCCATCCCACTTTTTTGCCCTCCTTTGACAGAACACCCTTGACAGATTGTCTGGCCTGACAATGGAAAGGTGAAAGCACAGTATCAGCAGTCACTCCTGCTTGTGCTATCCACCAAAATCCCAAAAGCAGGCTGACCTTCATTCCCACTGCCAGAAACATGAGGTCAATACGAGCATCTAAAAATGTTGTCCCGAGCACTGAGCAATGTTTTTTTAAAAGCTGTGAAAGGGAAACTTTCGAAAGCTGGAAGGAGGAAAGAGAAAGGTCTTTCTGCAGCTGCAAGAGCTACCTTCTAAGACTTTCAATTGCAGCAGTATGAGCTATTAAAGTTGGCCCTTAAACCCTGGAGGTTCAGTGTTCAAATTCTGCTTCAAGTTCACAAATGAAAGGAATCTATCATGCTTGCGTTAGTAGTCAGAGGAATCAAGCCACATCAGAAAATTACTCTTTGACGAGCCTTGTTGAAAACACATCAGAGACAGGCAACAGAGTGTCTTGTAGTCTGTTGGCAGAACATTCTCCAAAACCTTGCCTTGCAGTGTCCTACCACCGCATCAGTGTTAAGGCACGCTTTTGTAAGATGCATTTTTAAAAGAGGCTTCACGATCAATGATAAAACAAAGCTTTCAAAGTATACCACTAGACCCATTCATCTTATGGATACAAAATATGCACCTAGTTATACTTTTCAATTAAAGCATATACTCTAGCTATTATTCCCTAAACAGCCTTCTAGCAATAATACACAAGCCTCTCCTACTTCCCCGTCACATGGAACAGCCACCTAGAACATTATTTTCTCTAGCTCAATTATCTCAAACAGCAAACTTTATAAGCCTCTTCGCACAAAGCCTTGCCTCACATTTTAAAATTCATGTCTAAAAACCATAAACTAGACCCAGGAACAAAAAATTCTCTTTGCAATTTTCTCATAAATCTTTCCCACAGAGCAGCCCAAAGGGAAACAGAGGGATGATTACTCTTCAGAAGCGGAAAAAGGGTATTTTTAGTTTAATTTTGAAATTTTCTGTACAGATTATAAAGCTAATTGAATTCAAATAGTTATAAAACTAATTGAAGCAGGGGCAACTCACTATGTTACCTCTAAGATACATGGGCACATGGACATGGCCTTGAACAAATGTTTGGCACATCCGTGTGCAGAACTCGTCTGTCTCAAACATATTGCTGACTTTGAGATGCACCTGGAAGGCAACAGCTCGGACACCACCACTGCACCATTGACCATTACTGGACAACGAATGGGAGGGAGCAGAAGTCTGTCCATGGTCCATTGTCCCAACACAAAGATGTCCTACAATAGCTTACTTCTAATAAGATTACTCTGCTGTGGACTCCACATTCGTACACAGAACTGGCAACATAAACTACAGTCAAAAGACACAAAATACAGTCAAAATTCTCTGATTCCTGATGCAAGGGATTACTTTAATTCATAAAAATCACCAACTTTGGCAGAAGATTTGGGGGCAAAATTTCTGCCATCTTCATGAGAACAAGAATGGCATTTCAGTGTGTCAGGCAGTTCCTCTCACCTCACTTCTTCAAGGCTTAACTTTTAAGAGGCAAACCCAAACTGAGTCAAGACTGTCACTGTAGGAAAGGAAAGCTCCTACCTGATTTGCACGTCCTGCCATCGTCTTCTAGCTGCACACCAGTGGGACAGGCACAGCTGTAGAAGGGATCTCTTGGAGACAGCAGGCACAGATGGGAGCAACCACCGTTGTTTTCTTCACATGGAGTGTGAACTTCAAGAAACCAAACAAATTTATTGTCATTTTTCGAGAACCCCTAAAGCCCTCTTTTCTCCACAAGGAAGAAATTATAGATCTCAAATGACTGGCACAATCTTTAGTGATAAAAGACCCACATCATTAAGTGTTTGATTCCTCCCTCCCCAGCGTCTTACTTCCTGGGGCACCTAAATTGTGATGCAGTCAAAAGTTGATTTTGAAAGAGCTGACAGCTCAGCACATTCTCACTGTACAGTTCTTCCAATGTTTCTAAAGCTGAACACAGCTAAGAGCTTTGGACATCAGTTACTTTGTGGATGCCAGGTCTGCTAAGCATCATGAAAACAGAAGAAAGGGTTTGGAGGGTGGTGATGGTGGGGGGGAGCGGCCAGTTCTATGAAAGAAAGGAAAACATAACAATTTGTACAATTGTTGCATTACAGTAGTGTTGAGTGTCAGAAACACCTTTTCCTACTGCAAAGCTTTCATAGCAAGACGTAGCACTGAATTACCAGGAAATACAGAGAAGCAACATGTAAAGTCAGCAAGTTTGAAAACATTAATAAATTGGGAGGTGGGGGGAACAGGATGGGGAGGGACACACAACAACTGCACGCACCTATCTCACTTACATGGGAAAAAAATGGCAGCAGGAGACGAAACTGTAACCATAAATAATTATGGAGAATACTGCCAGCTATTAAAAGAAAAGCCCAAACTGCAAGTTGTGCAAGATTTCTCCAAAATCAATCATAGTTTGAATCTGAACTGCTTTAATATAAAACCGCAAGATTTCCGGCTAATTTGGCTTGTGTTACTTCCACTGACAGTCACAAAGAGGAAAAAAAAAAAGGGAGAGGAAGGAATCCAAGTCTGATCTTAATGAAGTCAATGGCATCTGAGCTATTTTCAGCGTATGCCATTTCCCTCTGCGCCATATTTTCTTTGTGACTGACCCAGAAATACTGTGACCCAAGGGTGGGACATTCCCTGAGCTAAAAATCGATGACAAGAATATTCAGCATAGACGAACTCTTATCTGGAGCTGTACAATAAACCAGCGTGCTGTGCACGCCTGACAACCTCCATGAAAACTCGCACGTGTTCCATCACCAAGATGATCTCCAAACTCCTTCTGCTTACTTTCAAGCCTATTTACTGACATCTTACAAACTTTACTGTAATAACAAACGTTACCTTTAGGGAAGCAGACTTTACAGCTGGCATAAATAAAGAAGCCAATCCAAACGGCAAGAGTATCTCCCCTAGGCAAGACACAATTCTTCCCATAGCTACTCAATTATATACATTTCCACACCATTGCTTTGAATTCTCACAATACTAAGAAAAACCTAGACCAACTGCCACATGGAATCACATGCATACATAAGATATATACAGCTTCATTTAATTTCAATTCTGTACACCTTCCTCTGAAGCAGCATCATACATAAAGAAGTAATAGAGGCACGTATATGTTTCATATAAATGTTGAGGACTAAATCCCTTCCATACTGAAACATCTATAAACTATTTGTTAGGTATTGAAGATAAACATGATCAAGTCTGGACTGCAAAAACAGCACTTACAAGTATAACATGAACATTACATATTTTATGGTAATTCTATTTAGTTTAAAAAAAATACAATAAGCAGTTTTTCAGTTGTCTTTAAAATAATGGTGTTAAAAAGATGCCAGGTGAGTCTTTATCATTCTCATTCAGATATTCCAAATGAAAAGATCTCACTGAAGTAGCGCACTGGATTTTGGATTTTGTTACCAACTGGGACGATGAGTGAGCGCATACCAATTCAGGCTGGAATTTTCAAAGAGAAGTACAGGACTCGAGTACTTATACCTTTAGCAACTAGTCCTCTGACATGTGTTCAAAACCTTACAACTTCACACTAATCATTTTTATGATTAACGGTTTTCCTGACAGATAAGTAATAGTTACATAAAAAGTTTCAAGGAAAAGTAAAACATACAGTATGGCTGCCGGTCTGGACTTAAGACCTGGATGTCCATCGGCGAATATAGGGCAGACAATATTTCTCTCCTTTTCTCTCCCGTCCTTTTGTTACAGGCATGAATGGAGCGCGTTTGCCAGTCTGTCCAATACAAAGTGTCCCCAGATAACGTCAGTGCAAAGGGATGAGTAAGACTACCTTCAACAACTTTTTGCCTAGATGAAAGAAAGAGCAAGGATTAACAGTGAATTGCTTCCACTTGTTACCACGCAGAAAAAAAATCTGGCTTTGTAAAAACTCATTCAGGAATCATCTCCTTTTAAGAAATTCACTGGATCAACAGATTAACCTGGTGATAAAAGTGATAATCAGACTGAAAAATGTAAAACAAGACTTTGCCCCTTCATAGCAATAAGGACACAAATATACTGGGTTTCATAGAGACACACTATCTGATTCAGCTCCACACTGATCTCCGAAAGGCCTCACCGAAGTTCCTTCACAGGGCTGTGCAAATGCTCAAACACAATTGCCTTTTGCAGGAAACACAGGTCCGAAAAGCGCTCCTCCAACTAAAGCACTACTTTTTCTGTCTTCCTATGCAATATATGACATCTTTGCCCAGGACTTCAGTTGCACTCAGTCCTTTTTTGTAGCACGAAAAGGAAGAAACGATCCAAGAGTCTCTTTAAATTACCCCTCCTGACTTGGTCAGCAGCAGGAAAAAATACTTTTCAGATTATCTTTTTAAATGCAGAGCAAGGGTCAGTTATGTTTTTTCTAAGACTAAATATTTATAATCAATATAAATCAGAAACATTTCAAATGTTTTTCAATAATCTCATTCAGCCACACTTCTCTTCTGGGGATGCATATATTTTCACACTGGTTGTCAGCTGAACTGAAAGCTACAAAACACATGACATTTCCACCGTGTTTTCTAAACTTGCAGGATCCCCAAACGTACACATATTGCAATAAATTTGTATAATTTCTATTCAGTAGTTTTGGAGACATTTACTTGTGTACTTGACAATTCCTCAGTCAAAACAATATGAACTCAGTTTTCACAAAATTCATACATTTTATGTATGCACCAAGGCATACACACACTTTCCAAACCAGTGTTCTGACACAGCAAACCAGTATTCAGAATTTATCCTCATACAATTTTGAGAAAGCTGAAATCTCAGCATCATCCTGAAGGAAAGCGAGGAACGTATATTTAAGCAACCTGGTCTAGTGGGAGGTGTCCCTGGCCATGGCAGGGGGTTGAAACTAGATGATTATTAAGGTCCCTTCCAACCTAAACCATTCTATGATTCATGATTTTTCTTATATCCATATTCAGACCTGCATTTAAATTATTTCCATTTAAGAGATTAAAGAAACAAAACCCAAAAAACAGCTAACGTTTGGCAGGGAAATGATTCTGTTTCATTTTGAGCAGCATGGGTACCATTTGCATTTTCCAAGGTGGGGGGGAATATAAAAAGTACCCCCAAATTTCTTTATATGTATTCAGACATGGACAAGTTTAAAACAGACTGACACATGCAAACAAGTATTTGCACATACATGTACAAAGCAGGTAATGAGGAAAAAAGAAAACAAAATTATTATTCTCCTTTCTGTTCTAGGGATAAAATTGAAACTGCTCTAAAATTTCTGTCCTTCAAATTATTACTACTTCTCTCACCATAAAATATGATAGAATAAATAGAAATAGTTATTTCTCTTCCTCTTTCCACTCCCACCTTTGCTGTTGCTTCTTTACTAATAACAGCAGCAGCTGTATTCTAGTATCGTAGCAGCTGTTTTCCACTATATATTGCCCCTATTTCCATCATTCTTAGATATCAAGTCTCCCCTTCTCCTGTAATTACATCCCTTGAAACAGTTCCAGCCAATGTGCTTGCAAACTGAAGCTTGCTAAGATGTAACAGGCAGGTTGCTCCAGTAAGATTAGTCCACAATGCAGAATGCAAATTTCCTTTTTATTTGAATTCTGAAGTGATTCTGGGACAGGAGGAGGGGTAGAAGCGTTTGAAACACTGTAATTTTTCTTTATTGACAAGTCTGTGTGAAACTTATTTTGCTCTTTTTTTTAAGGAACAGAAGCAACCTCCAAAGTTATCATCCAGTTTGAACCATTATTGAAGTCTACCTTGACACCAGAATTAATAGTCCCAACTTCACAGACTTCTGTTTCAACATGGATCAGTGCGGGGCGGGGGGGGGAAGAATAAATAAAAATTTAATTTTAAATGAGTTAAAATTGAGATCAATATTAATGGAATTTTATTAATATGCATAACATTTGAAGAAGGAAGTTTATCTTATGGCAACAATATAAAATATACACAGCTAAATGACACCAAGCTATTATATTATTATATTGGGCAACGCTTAAAGTCCACATACAGTTAGACACAAGGAATTTCCAGAATGCATCCTGCACAGGAATATCTTGACAGCAAGTGTGCATTTACACCCTCCAGCAGTTGAGTCAAATACGTAAGTGTACACCAGTGAGCTAATTTTTTTTTTAAAATGCAAAATACATTCATTTTTTCCTTAAATACTGTCTCATTTATGGCTCGATGGAAAACCGCTTGGGAGGTGGTGGATATGCACTAATCTATCACAAAGTAATTCGGACAGATTGCTGGTTTCAGTGTATTCAAAAGCTTGCTCCCTTTCAGGTGGCCTTTCTCTACTTTAAAATGAGCAAAATAAATTTTACTCACCAATTACAACTTCCAAGTTTTCACACACGCATGCAGGTAAAGTTCATATAATTTGTATGTGCACGACAACTGCAGAATCAGCCTGGGAACCTTACCCTCTGCCACTCGCACCCAAATCAGAGAAATATATTCATGTGGTATTGTATGAAAATCTCTCTTAGATTTTTGAATCTTGAGACAGCGTTTTCTTTCTGTCTGTGAACCTGCACCCAGCCTTTGAGCTACCACTCCCGCCCGTAAAGGCCTTTTCCCTTGTCTATACTCCGGACTGTCAGTCACTACTTGTCACTTACTACAATGCTACCATTATCTAGCTCTTACATAGTGCTCTCAAAGGAACTTAAGAGTGTTTTATAAAAGAAGTCAATATTGTTATTCCTCTTTTATGAGTGTGAAAATTAGGCACAGAATGCACCTCGGTAAAACAAATTGAAAAACACCATGGAAAATGCAGTGTTTGGAGGGGGGGGGAGGGCATATTATTCTATTACACAGATAGGCGTAAAATAAAACTCATCCAACTTTTTACCAAAGCAAAATGATCTCGTAACACAGACATTTAAAATGTTATGAGATCAGGAAAATGAAAATGTCATTTTAAACTACCTTAAGACCAAAAACCAGACCAGAATGCAGACTTGCCATCCTCGGCAGGACATTTCACTGGTAGATGACACTCACCCTCAAGGACTAACACAACCTGCCCATCGAACACCGCGCAGAATTGAAGGTGCAACCTCAAACGTCTAGGTCTGCGCTGTCTGAAGGGTCACCTCTCTGTGTCTACAAAACCCAAAACTCAACAGCACACTTGGACAAGACACACCAACCAAAACTTCCATACTGTGCTTTCTATCAAGCCTTAGGAAAATCTGCTTCCTTCTCTCTTCCAGTCTGAAATAAGCTGAATTTGGTTAATTTATAGGAATGCCACAAAGGACATCTTTGGATGGGGCCAAAGACAAGCGTGTCTCCATGTATGTTTCCTCTTGAAAAAAAAAAACCCTAAGAATACCGTAAAATCCCAGTCACTAGTTAAACGTTAGCTTGCCTAGGGCCAAGGATAAACATCTCCAGCTATCTTCAAGACAAATATTAGCCTAAAAATGAAAAATCCTGCTGTACAAGAAGGCTATAAACAGTTTGTAGTGAAATACTGATAAAAAGAATCTTAGTTTTAAAACCAGTTTTATAGGATGTGAGGCTATTTTACTTTTGGCAAGGCTATTAACAATTGCATTTTAAAACAACAATGTGGTATTAGCATTATTCTAGATTACTGAAAAAAATGCCTTAGTTCAAAATGAATGCAGGAAGTGAGAAATAAATTACGCCATATTATTGACTAAAGGAAACTTACCTAAAGGAACCGTCCAGATTTGCCCTGTGAATGAAACTCAGTTTTGCATCAGCCCAGTAAAGTTTCTGCTCATCAAGATCTATCGTGAGTCCATTTGGCCAATAAATATCTGAATCGACAATTATTTTTCGTGTGCTGCTGTCCATGCCTGCCCGTTCTATTCTGGGTGTTTCACCCCAGTCAGTCCAATACATGTATCTGAAAAAGAAAGCAAGAGATGCACACGAATTAAATCACAGTACATGCTGGTTAGCTTTAGGAACAGAAGGGACAACAGCTTTTAGCAAAGTCCGTAAGTGTGTACGCATAGAGTGGTGTATACACACAAATGTATATCCCCAAAACTTTAACATACTTATTAACTCACTAACATACATACTAATATAAATCAAACCACAGATCTAGAGGGCGCAAAAAAGTCCTTCCTGACAGCATCTTTCACAAGCACTGACTCTGCATAATGTATCACCGTTCTCTTTCAATGTTGGTCAGCACCTGATTGTCATAAGCATTTACAACTGAGTATCATCCTTGCACAGCCAGTTATTACAAGTTAATATCCTAAATCACATTCTGAAGCAACTAATTACTTATCCAAGCAGGCAATGACCACAGCTGAACTTCCTTTTGCAAGTCTATACATAAAAAAGAATAAAATCAAGTGCCCTGAAATTTCTCTCTGTTGCCCTCTATGTCAATGACCAGTTGGAGTGCATGGAGCTTCACCTGGGGATGGATGAAGAGCCGACCAAGATCTTAAGGGTCAGGATTAAAGGGAACGCAGATATTACAGTGGGGTTCTGCTACAGGCCATCTGACCAGGATGACGGAACAGATGAGGCCCTCTATAGACAGATAGGAGAGACACCGTGTTCACAAGCCCTGGTCCTCACAGGGGACTTCAACCACTCCGATATCTATTAGAGGGACAACACAGCAGGGAATAAGCAATCCATGAGGTTTCTGGAATGCATCAATGATAACTTCCTTCTCCAAGTGGTAGAGGAGACAATGAGGAGAGGAGCTACTCTGGACCTTGTCCTTACCAACAAGGAGGCACTAGTGGGGAATGTCAAGCTCAAGGGAAGCCTTGGCTGCAGTGACCATGAAATAGTAAAATTCAAGATCCTTAGGGGAGCAAGGAGGGTGCACAGCAAGCTCACTGCCCTGGACTTCAGGAGAGCAAACTTTGGCCTCTTGAGGGATCTGCTTCATAGGGTTCCATGGGATAAAGCACTGGAGGGGAGAGGGGCCCAAGGAAGCTGGTTAGCAGTCAAGGATCACCTCCTCCAAGCTCAGGAGAAATGCATCCCAACAAAAAAGAAGTCAGGCACAAAAGCCAGGGGGCCTGCATGGATGAACAAGGAGCTCCTGGACACGCTCAAAGGCAAGAGGGTGGAAGCCAGGGCAGGTAGCCTGGGAGGAATACAGAGAAACTGCCTGAGCAACCAGGAACCAGGTTAGGCAAGTTAAAGCCCAGATAGAGCTAAATCTGGCCAGGGACTTCAAGGGCAACAAGAAAACTTCTATAAGTATGTCAGCAATAAAAGGAAGACTAGGGCAGATGTGGCCCCTCTCAGGACCAGGGGACCTGGTCACCTGAGATATGGAAAAGGCTGAGGTATTCAATGACTTTTTGCCTCAGTCTTCACCAGCAAGGGCTCCAACCACAGCACCCAAGTTGCGGAAGGCAATGGCAGGGGCTGGGAGAATAAAGAACCACCCGCTGTAAGAGAAGCTCAAGTACAAGACCATCTAAAGAACCTAAAGGTGGACAAGTCCATGGGACCTGATGAAATCCATCCGTGGGTCCTGAGGGAACTGACAGATGAAGTTGCCAAGCCACTATCCATTATATTTGAAAAGTCCTGGCAGTCTGGTGAAGTTCCCACTGACTGGAAAACGGGAAACGTAACCCCCATTTTCAAAAAGGGAAAAAAGGAAGATATGAGGAACTACAGGCCAGTCAGTCTCACCTCTGTGCCTGGCAAAATCATGGAGCAGATCCTCCTGGAAACTCTGCTAAGGCAACATGGAAGATAAGGACGTGATTGATGACAGCCAACATGGTTTCACTTTGGCTGCAGTGAGAGGTGCAGCCAGAAGCTGCACAGAGCTGCAGCCAAGGAGGAACAGGCAGCAGTACAGTTACCCCCAGCACATGTTCCTCACAACTCACTTCAGCTTAAAATGCTGTGATCTCCATGTACACACTGCACCCCGATTCAGCTGTACCTTCAGCTCCAGCGCAGACACAGCACTATTTAGACCATTCTGATCACAGCAGCATATATCATCGTTAGCATGTCTATCCCACTGAAGAGGGGAGTATAGATAAAAATATAGATAGCCAGCCAGACAGAAATGACTCACTTGTATCACAATACACATACGCTTGAGCGTGGGAGGGTAAAACAAGGAATTTTCTAGTTGAAATAGTAAAGCTTCCACACAGATGAGTCCTAAGACAGCTCACCTCAGGGTGGCTGCCGGAGACTCATGTCCCCAGATGCCTTCCCCAGAACTACTCAGCTTGAGCGGCCAGGACAGACTGACTGGTCCTGAAGAAGTGGCAGCAGTAGCTGAGCTGCCCCAGTTCGCATGAATGTAAATTGCCACTCATTTTGGTTTTCCTTAACAAGTCAGGCTGTAATTTGTGGCAGCTCAAACCATGTGGGGAAGCAGCTATTGACAAACAACGGAAGCCAGAGAAGAGCAGACATTAAAGAAACTGCGCAACCAGCTGGTGAATCAGACTGTGGAACTGATCTGGCCAAATACTCATTTTTGGTCACGTCAAATCAGTTCTGTGATCTGGCTCACCTGCACTATCCTCAAGTATTCAAAGGACACCTTGAGCCACCTCTATAGAAACAAAGATGGACAAAAGATGGACAGCTGAATTAAGAAAAAACTGGCTATTAAAGGTGACTTTGGGCTATATCATATGGCTATGGCACTTATTCATATACTGAAATGTATAAATGCAGACTAAAAAGGAGCCTAGACCAAAATCTGAAATCCCATGACAGTTATTCAAAAGCAAAAACAAAAAACAAAGGAGACAAAACTAGCTAAGTCCAATTTATTTCCAAGCAGGTTAAAATAAAAAGGATGAAAAAATACCCCCAAAATTACCTTTGAGCAAAATTGTTCTCCTCAAGCCTCCCATTAAAACTGCAGCCTGCCCTGAAACTCAATGCATTCTCATGAAAGTAAAAAAAAAAGCCTGTAAGCAAAAGCTCATGTGTAAGCTCATGAGCTTCTCATGATATAAAAGGAGCTGCAGCTCAAGAGCCTCTTGCCTGTTGCCTAATTCCATAGATAATGTGTGTTTATCTTTGGCCACACAGAGACTGATGGACAAAATTAGTACTTCCAACTTCGCACATTAAGTTGCCGCAGGAAAACGGCATCCCTACGTTTTAGCTCATTAACAGGTACCAAGCTCAATCCTCATCAATGCTTGTGTCATTAAAAGGTCTAAAACTACGCAATATTAGCAAAGTAACTGTACCACAAAGGAAGGCTGGCAGGATGAAGACGCACTTAGACAACACGTAGAACAATCTGAATGCAGGCAGCATTCTTTCAAAGCACTTCTCTCCCAGTTGGACTTCTTTAACACAATATATAAAAGATTATTATAACCCTGTCCTGATTGCAGGGTGTCTCTGCAATCCCGTAAGTATCATAAAGCTGATCTTCCTGGTGACCTTTTCAGAATATATCAAGTCTCTGCAGCAACCAAGCACCTACTGAAGTAATGGTTTCATTCCTTTCACATGCAACAAAGCACCCCTGTGGTCCATCACAGGAAAGCACGCCAAGCAATGGAATGTAAAAAGCAGTTCTTCTCTCCATGTAACCTCCTCCCCTTTTCCAACAGGTTTCCACCCTTTCAGCAGGCAGCAGGTGCTTTGGCAGTGTTAGGTTAATGGTTGGACTCTGTGATCTTAAAGGTCTCTTCCAACCTAGACGATTCTATGATTCTGTGGTTCATCCAGTACCCAGAAGTACAGGAGTCAACAGAGCTTGTAAAATTCAGTTCCTGCTCTATTAGTAAGCACAGTAGTTGCAAGCTTCGCTACCAAGCTTTCCAGCCAAAAGGCAATTAAACAAACGCAGTCCAACTGTAATCAGCAAGTTACTGGGGTTTGGCACATAGTTAATTACCACATTGAATCAGGGCTTAAATGGTGCTTCAGTACTATCAGGAGAATGGGACTGAAAGCCACCTTGCAAAAATAAACAGATTTTAAAGTTGCTAAACCACACCCCAGTGGTCTTTTCTTTTTTTGTCTGCCTAACTCATTTTAAAATTGCAGGTGCAGGGGGAAAAACAGGATGAAGACCATATTTCCCCTCAGTTTTAAAGCTGCAGGGCATTTCTTATTTCCTGGCGCTTCATCTCTCTTGTCATCATTTTCGCAAACATCAGAAATCACGGCCATGCCCTCAAAGAGCAGCCAATCAGCCATCTGAGCTGGAAGGTATCACGGACATAATAAAAAGCAGCCAACAGTGCCCAAAAGCCTTTTCCACCTCCCGAAACGCAGTACAGTTGCCAAACCTTACATAACCTGCTTACACAAAAGGGGCCAGTTGTACAGATGATGTAAATCGGCACAATCTTCTCCAATTTCAACAATGTTCTCGAACTTATACAAGCCCAGGGCACAAAACAGGAGTTTACAGGAAATTACTACGAAGTTTAGATTCCTGCACATTTAAAGCTTACTTCCCCCCGTCCCACCTTTAAAGTTACAAAATCTCAACTGCGAAATGAAATAGTACCAATGGTTTAGACAAGGGAAAGGAACGGCTATCTTGCATAGCATTAAGCTGAAAATTACTTGCTCAAATTACCTCTTTTTGTTTTTCAAGCACTGAACTTTGAGACCTGGATGTTCTTGACAAAAAAAACTTCACATCAAACCCAAAAATACACCCCAGCAGGTAAACATCACAACTAATCACACTGTATTCAAAGACATGCATTTAAAGCAAAGCAAACAAAACCCCCAAGAACCACCCTTCTCCACTACAGTTTTTCTATATCTTTTATTCTGTCAAGTTTATTCTTTTGAAATACATACATTATATAGAGTATACTATTTGGCAACTGAGAACAAAGAGGAAAAACATAATTGCCTGCAACTGATGGATGCTCAAATATTATTGCAACGAAGTGCCTGCAAGGAAAAAGCACATCTTTCCCTGCTCACCCATACGGACAGGAGTAAGACACCCTAGTGATTTCTCAAAGGTAAACAAGCAAGTATTCAATACAGCTTCAACAGCCTGTTAAAAAGTCAGGTTACGTGACACCGTGAAGCTGAAGAATCCTCGCAGAAAAGGACTCAAGAAGATTTACAAACACATTAAGCTAGAGAAGGAGGGCAGCAGTAAGGAGATACATGCAACACTACTCACTGGGGTTAGGAAGAGAATTTTCAACTTGGAATGCAATATTACTGCAAATACCTCTGATGTGTTGAGAAAAAAAACCGAGGCTGATAGGATTTCCTGGGGAAAAAAAAGAGTTGCACATGCTTTGTGTGTTATGCGCTTTCCCCTCTAAAAGAATGTCTGGCACATTTTGCATAAATGCAAAAACTCTACAGAAAACAGAAAAACAACTATAAGAAGATAAAATGAGTCCTCGTAACTGCTCCTTATGGTCACTAGGTAAGGCGGAAGAGACAAGGCAATACAACTTTTTCTTCCCAGACGTTTCAGAGGAGAGATGAAGAAATACTACATATAAATAAACGATTTCATATTGAAAGCACTTCACAAGAAACTCAGCATTATACCACCACTCCAGGGTGGTCAGGGAAGTTGCAGAAAACAAGGGAGGGAAAGGATCTCATGAGGTCACGAGCCGTGCACTAAAAAAGGTTGCTTTTTCACAGAATCATTAAATTTCTGAGGTTGGAAGGGACCTCTGGAGATTGTGTACTGCAAACCCACCACTGAAAGCAAGCTCAGCCAGAGCAGGTTACCCAGGACCTTGTCCAGTCAGGTTCTGAATATCTCTAAGGTTGGACACTCCACAATCTCTCTGGGCAACCTGTTCCAGTGCTTCATCACCCTATCAAGTAGAGAAGTATTTTCTTTCATTTAAGTTGAACTTCCTCTATTTCAGTTTGCGCCTATTGTCTCTACTCCTTTCACTGGATACCACTGAGAAGAGTATCGCCTTTGCTCCTTTCACATCACATATTTATACACATTGATAAGATCCTGAGCCTTCTCTTTTCCAGGGTAAACAATCTCAACTCAGTCCCCCGTCTTCTATGGTGGATGCTCCAATCCTTTAATCATCTTTGTGGCCCTTTGTTAGGCTCACACCAGCATGTTCACAACTCTCTTGTGCTGAGGAACCCAAAAGTGGACACAGTTCTCCAGGGCTGGCCTCACCAGCACTGAGTAGAGGTGATCTGCTGGCAACACTCCTTCAAATGAAGGAGTGCTCTTGGGCAAGGGCATATTGCTGGCTCGTATTCAGTTCATTGACCCCAGGTCCTCCTCTTCTTTCAAAAAATATGATTTATTTTAGGAAAAGGAAAAATAGTCCAAATCTCACTACATTCAACCCATTTTAAGACACGTTCCAGCAGCTCAAAAGTCAGGAGATCCTCCTATCAAAAGGTGCAAAATTAACTGTCAAAATCTCTCTCCACCAGCTTATGAGATACCTCCCACCTTCTGCTGCTTATAGGTAGACCCAGTCATGATTTAACCTCTGACTTAACTCATGTACCTAAAGTTAAACCTAGATTTCCTCCTCTCTCGATAAGCAACATTGGATTAATGCATGTCAGGACAGTCCAAGAAATTATGTCTACACATTGTACTGAATTAGTGGAGGACAGGGACCCAGCAAACATATTCAACAAGGGTAATTCAACTGTGCAAGTAAGGTGTTGGTTGCCCTCTTACCCACAGATTGCACAACTGCCCTTAAACATTTAGCTCAAGCCAATGCATTTTATCTATTTCAGTGTGCTGATGCAGTTTAACTCAATGTTTGGGAAAACAACACACTGGAATGACAGCCACTAATTTGTCAGGCCATGCAACCTAAGCACGTTCACTTGCACGTTTATAATTTTGAAGACAATTTAACAAACAAAACTCTGTTTAAGTACACATTCAACAGGTTATGTGGAAAAAATCTTACTTCAGCTTATACTATTGCTTGATTTTACATGAAAAAATTAGAAACGTGTTTTGAGTTAAACCAAAGACACCCAATTCATGACAAACAGAATGGTCCCAGTCCAGGCAGAGCAACATGTTGTATATGCCATGATTTCCACACTCCCTCTGTGCAACTATAAACTGACCCATCAAGTCCTCTAATCAAAGAGAATCCCAGCTTCTACCATCTCTTTGGTCCCAGAGCCAAAGCTACAAGACCAAAGCCACATTCCTGACCACCTGAGAAACCAATGCAACACACACTGGCACTGAGACAATCAAAGCCATCCTGTTGTTCCTTCGGTTCCCTTCAAAAATGGCATAGAAATTAAAAAGTTAAGAATACCATGATTCCCAAACTGCTTAAGAAGACTAAATGCGTACAGGGCAATGGAGCCTCAGCCTCCAGGACTCAGGATATGAAGAATCACAGAATTTGTAGGGGGAAAAAAGAGTGCTAACAGGGGAGTGAGTTCCATGGGGTTATTAAGGAAGTCTACACATTTCCACCTCTTCCCCATGCAATCCCAGCTGGGGGGAAAAAAAGAGCAAACCACTTTTTTCTGCCATCTCTGAACAGGCAGCTCTGCTCTGAAATGAATCAAATGGTCTTTGAACAATTTATGCTCTTTAGTCATATCTATGAGCAGGAAAAGGGAGAAATAAGCAAAAGAGACCAATGAAACATTTATGGAAAGGCTGTCACCATCAAGCGCATCCATCTGAAAATTAGGGTAAATAACACTTCCCACAAGAACTTCAGGTTTCTCATGCATGAGACTATTTGCAGCTATTTGGCCACAGAACATATCAAAAGCTTTCCAACCCCCAGAAATTACAGCCATACCAAGATACTGGATATGACTTGTAACCAATTTTATGGTTGAGTACTTTTCTTACATCCTAAGAAAACAACTATGCTACTCCTATATTCATCCTCATTACAGTGTTTCAAATAACTAGCCAAAAGCTTCAAAACAATTTTATACTTGAAATTAATTACTAAACAGAGACACACAAGATACAAACTCATCGCTAGCTTTCAAGGCAGCAATAATCATGTTTCACTCAAAACTGGGGCATCTTCTGCATTTTAACTGAGTAGCCGTGAGTGAAAGCAAAAGTTGCTAAAAAGTATAATCCTTACCCATACCATGTCTGATGTTTTTCTGCTCCAGTATTTGCAACAGTCACAAGTTTTTATTCAGTATTCCCCCTCCTCTCAACTATTCCAAAGGAGGTAAGATCAGATGATACACTGTTAAAAACATTTCACCATTCACAGTCACTTAAATCAAAATATTCAAATCTTCGCTCTACTGCAGCTCATACAGATCAGGCTTCAGCATACGGAACCCGGTGATTTCAACTCAGAAAGCCAACATGCTTAACCTTAAGTACACAACATACTGTTGTGTGGGACCAAGGTCCTGGTGAATCAGCAGTAAACACCACTGCAGTTTAGTTTAAGTGCTTCTGCGAACACGGTTGTGAGCTGTGTAAGAACAGCTATAGGTTTGGTTCATGGTTTGCTGTGACACTGAGGGAACGCTGTATTAACAACTAGGCATGTCTGAGGCTTTTCATTTTAGGCTCTGAACCGAGTGCTTTCTAATTTTGATAGCTGTCCCTTTCAAATCCATTTTTTAATATCCCACTTGTCATATTTACTCATCCAATCCCTTCCTTCCTTCAGTGCCAAATATACCTTAGGTCAATGACAGCCGTTGCTTGCAGATTTGGCTAATTTGCCTGAAGCAATGGTCAGGCTGGGCTATGGCACATACTTCCCTAATGCTATTCAGAACCCAATTAGACTTGTTTTAACCTCTAAACTAAAGGCCATTCTGCAGAATGTCAAAACTTACGATTAATAACTTTATCCTTTGTACTCAATATTTTTTTAATGCTGTTTTCTAATTTGCATCTCATTTCCTTCCTCCTTTCCTCAAAGTCTCTGCTATTCCAAAAGGGGAAGACTGCTCCATAGATGAAGCTGGCTTCTGCGCCAGATCCACTGTCACTGCCGCTGCCCAACAGACCCACACCACATCTCAAAAGACACTCTAAGAACTAAAATGAGGGAGGAAATGTAGGAAGAGGTTTGCAGCTTTCCTTTGGCCAGTCAAAGCAATTCAAAGGTCCTTCCTCTCCTCCTCCACGAATGTAATTTCTACAAACCCCACCAGACCTAACATGCCAGCTCAGGTATGGCCAATTTAACAACCCCAGTGATTACTCCAGGCCCACAAGAAAGTATGGGGTTTTTTTGGAGGCAATCAATTTTTATTTTTCTTTAAAATAACCATTTCACAGATGTTTGATTCAGCTCTTTGTACTTCAGCAAAAGAGGGGGAAGAAACTTATCAAGCAGTACTGTCTGCTGAATAAGCCAACTTATAGAAAATATGGCTAAAACTTGAACAGTAAGCTTGCTCCAGAAGATATCGCAGCAGCCATCACACAACCAGGAAGAAACTCAATACTTGTATTAGCCAAAGCAGATGTTTCTAACACATTGTATGCTTTAATAATGTGAACTAACTACTTCATTAGCACTTAGCGGTGAAAATCGGGTAGGAGGATTAAGGATATGCTACAGCTCCTCAGAATCAGAGCCCTGTATTACAGGTTGAAAGTAGCAAGCCTTGAGATTCAGATTTAGAGGTCCTAGATTTAATGACCCTTGTCAACACACATTCTAGGCTGTTCAGATCTAAGACCTTCCCTACAGGACTGAGAATTAACTCATTTGTTTTGGCTATGCATTCATGCATTCTTTTGAAAATTTCTTTTCAGGAAACCGAAGTTTTCTTGTGATACGCGATAAGGACTTGCTTCTGAAATGCATTCCTGCTTCTTCGCACAACGTTCATGATATTTAGGTTCTTTTCACTGTGTTGCACAGAATTTGAGCTATCTCTTTAGTTGGGCTTGAGCAAAATATTTACATATACTAACTTAAGTTTTGTTGTCCCCAAAACACAGAAACAGGCAAAAGCTGCGAACTCAATAAAACACTAACACTACTGAATCCCCCATCAGTGGTCCACGTAGCAAGAATGTATAAATGCTGATGTTCTCCAAAACAGCACCAAGAATTTTAGCCTAGTGTCTCCCATTAAATAAACTCAGTTTCACATAATCTACACCAGGTCTGCGATCTGGATGTTCAGAACAAAATGGCTATGAATTTGCAGAAAAATGTTTTGTACTCTCCTCTGTCTGTATAGTTTATCCTTAATATCAAGGAAGCAGAATAATTGGTTTATCACATATTCCTTAGTATCAAGGAAGCACACATATTGGTTTATCACAATCCTTTTATTCCTAGAATATATAGTGGATTCAGCAAGAAAGCTTTAAAGTGTATGGGAAAGAATGCCAGGCTACATATTAAGCAGCTGCCTGTTAATTATGATACTGTCTCAGAGCACCAGAAAATCCAGAACAATTAATTATTTTCACTAGCTCTGGGAAGAGTAGAGACCCACAGACGATCTGCAATAGTCTCTCACAGCTTGCTTTAAAAGAAATGAATTTTAAAATGCTCTGAATGATTGTTAGGGGAGACAAGAAGTGCATCTCTCTTGCGTGTTATAACCTTCATATAAGCATTGCCTTTAAAGAAGGAAGGTAGGTTGAGTGTGGAAACGATGAATCTCTCTATAAAAATGTGATTATGCCAAATACATCCAACTAACTATTAAGCAAGCCTGCTAAAACATCCCCAAAAAATCATGGTTTTGAATGTCAGCCAGAAATCACAGAAAAATAGGCTTTGAAAGGAACCTCTAGAAGTCAACTGGTCCACCTCCCATGCCCTAAGGCTTGGTCGTTACACCTGTGCTGTTCCTGAGAGATGATCACTGTATATTCAATACGTTCTCCTCTATTCTCGCGAACTAGTCTATGTATTGAAGAATTGCACTCAAAATGGAATAAAACCTATTTATTAGATAAACGCCATGCTGGGCATAATATCCCACTGCGAATACCACAACATGAAATGGAGTCCTCCATCCTCTCTGCAGAACAGTCTTACTAAAGCTAAAAGAGAAGAGAAGGTGTCACCAATCTGCACAAGGACACGTTGTTTTGTCAACAGACAAAATAAATCAGATTTGTTTGACACCAAGCATTCCTGACAAGCCCATGTTTGGTTACTACTAGCATTGACTAAACATTTACAGACTTCTTACTTGTCCATTTTTCTGCTGAAAACTGAAGTTGACTGGTCTATACCTAATGAAGTTTTCTTCCTCATTTTCTAAGTTTTCCCCCACTTCTCTAGAAGAAACTCCTAAAAGGCCAAAATCACACCTATGGAAATTCTTCCAGACTGAAAGCCAATGTTTAGCAACTTCAAGACTGCATCATCCAGTTTTAGGAATCCTAGTCTAAATTTCATCAGATTTCACGATCCGGAAGAAAACCCACATACTTACGTAAGTGCTGTAATCTGTTCTCTTCTATTTTAGCACAAACTCTTACCCTTCTGTCAGTTTTAATAACTGCATTAGCACCTGATCACAAAAACTTCTTAACAAAATGACAAATGAGAAGGTACTAAACAGTTCTTTTTTCCTACTGTCATCCACTTTCCTTCCCCAGAAAATACCAGTAAACAGGGAACCAACTGGTTCTAGGTGAGTTCAAACCCAGAGCCTGCTGTACCTAAATCAAATGTAATGATCACTACTTCACAGATGCACCTAGAAAATATTTCAGAACTACCATGTGAAATGAAGTGGATGTAAAGGCAAATTAAATTTGAATGTTTTATTCCACAAATATACACAATGTATGATTTTTTTGTTTACTATATTAGACAGTTATTTGAGCAAACCTGCATTTAATTCAATAGGATCCTTGTATATGATTTTGTCACTTTTACTCAGAAGAGCAGCTCTATGGAGGCTGATTTTAATAGAACACAGTGGGGATGAGCTGGTTAATTATAAGGATACGTGTCATTTTAATAATGCATTTTCACAGACCACTTATTTATGTTGCTTTGTTGCATTGGATTAATACACAAATCAAACAGGCTAACAATTAGAAACGTCTGCCACAAGCTAGAAGTGATAGAGGTGTTTCATATAAAGATCCTGCTCCCAATGGAAAAAAACCCAACAACCTGTAGACTGCAAACGAATCTTGTTCCTTATATTAGTTCATTCCACAGTAACTGTTCATACTTGCACCCTTCCCTGGAGGATTAAATGCAAGATAGTTAGAAGAAGACAAGTCCTCCAGGAAGGAAAGAATAGGCTACCACAGACTTATGGAAAGGCAAAACCAAGGTAAAATACCTAGCACAAAAAGGTGTCTTATGTTGTTACACTTACTAGATCTTGTGCGTGTTTCAGAAATGCTACACATCTGTTCTGCACACAGTATTGCTGCAAAGAGCTGCCTTTCAATGTCACACAAAATAAACCATGCCTACACCCCTCCTTCTTCCTAACACAAACAAGGATTAGATTTGCAGAAACAGTGCAACTTCACCATCACCACTGACGATTTTAAAAAAGCTCTCCTTTTGACCTGTACCAATGATATTTTCTCCCCCAGTCGTTCTAATCCAGTTTTTATTAAAAATAATAATTTCACACTTCCTGATGCCAGATTTTTCTTACAGATGAGAAAGCTCCCTACACAGACCATACAGAAAAGGAAGTGATCCCTGAGAAAGAGTTGTGAGAAATCAGTGGCAAACCACCTCACTTGTACGGATTTATGCACACAAGAGAACTGCACCTCATTCCTCTTTTCCCCTTACCCTGGGGGTCCATGTAGCACAGCAGATCTTCAGTCACCACTGTAATGAACGCAGGGCCCAAATTGCACAGCACCAGCACCATTTGTGCACAGGGACAGCAAATGTGAAATGGTGGGGAGTACTGAAGAGGGAGGGAGGAACCATACAGAGACACAGGTATTCTCAAGAGCACTCAAAGTGACAAATCCAGCCTGCTCCCTTATTACTTCCTAACCTGGCCACCGTACAGCATTGAGAGTCTCTGGTTTCACTTGGATTCTTTTACTTGCTGGCACAAACATGATTATCCAACATCACCACCTAAGAATATCCTGATTTTGCTTACCACGGCATAGCAAGTGAGAATTCCTGTTTCAACTCATGCAGATCTACACACCTTGCTGACTAAGACATCACATTTCAAATGAAAGCTAAGTTACCACACAAGATAACTCAGAAAATAACAATAAAAAAGGCTTGGAAAATTAATTACTTTTCAGAAGTGCAATGGAATAAGTTAGGCAATCATACTGGTAGAATATTTGGCTTGGCATCTAAGGTCAGCTGTATTTTTCTTTCTGGCTCTATTTCTGGGCTGTCATTTCTTGCCACAAAATATTTAAGCTCAAACATATGTTCAGCTACGGATCTTGAGAAAAATACCTTGGGAAAATGTAAACTGAAACAAAAGACACTGTTTCTTTTTCAGAACAAAAAACTCAACATAGAACACCACCGTATCCATTTAAGCATTTAAGTCAAATTAATATTTACCCATGAGCAGGATCCAAAGCTATTGCCCTGGGCTGATCAAGGTCTTGCCAGAAGAGGACTTTTCTGGATGTTCCATTGAGATTAGCTACTTCTATCCTATTGGTTTCTGAATCCGTCCAGTAAAGTTTTTTCCCAATCCAATCACATGCCAGGCCATCCGGGGAAACCAGACCAGAAATGATGACATTCTGCACCACACTCCCAGTTTGGTTAATGTAAGTTTGCTTGATGGCTTCTTCACTCACATCTGTCCAGAAAACGATGCCTTGTGAATACTGGAAGTCAACCGCAGCAGCATCCTCTAAACCACTGACCACCACAGTGGACTCCAGCTTTGTGCCTCCAGCATCCACGAGTCGAACATCCCGCCGGTTGGCAAAAAGCAGAAAGGGAGATGCTACAGAAGAAAAAAAAAAAGAACACGTTAGTGTTATTGACATCTACAGATGTTAAAGCACTGAGTATGAATATGGCAGAGGAGGATTTCTTTTCCTAGATCAGTGGGGCAGGCAGTACAGCAGAAGGAACATCAAAAGTTTCACGAGAGAAAAATGCACACCACCCAAGAACCTCTTCCTTCCACATGTCAGACAAAGGAGTAAAAGACAGGGAAGAGCAGACCCAATTATCTACCTGTGGGATATGGATAGTGTCTTCAACATAGTTAAGAGTTCAAACTGAGACCCTTCAACAATACCTTCTGTCAATCCATACACCCAGGTTTAGAAAAAATTAAGTCTTCGTAGTCTGGAAGCTTCGTTCACCAAGTTGAAATAGTAACAACACGCAGAAGGCAAGTTTTGATACCCTTTAGTAGCAGGCTGGAAGCTAACAGTACTAGACACCACACCCTGAAACGCTCCTACCAAGTACCCTCCTAGAGAGCAAAGACTGTGACAGAGGTTCAGAACCACTGTCTTCTCCTCTGCACCACAACAAGAGAGAAATTTGAGGAAGAGTTTGAAGGAAGACGATGATGTGGGTTGTGGAAGTTCCTGGGGACTGCTGTTAGCTGGCAGAGGCAGCCAGAGCAAAAGGACAAAGGTTCTTTCTATTTGAAGCTCTAAGTGGGTGGTGGAAGCTGGAGTGCTTGTACTGAATGACAGGGAACAGGCTTACAAAGGGGAGCTAACTTATGACTGATGCAAGAGGGATGAGAAGCTTAAAGGCATGTCATAATGACAGCCATAGAGATATTCCAGCAGGATCTGCCCGAGTTCTACATCTCTTGTGTGTGAGGTTCCGTTGGTCACTGACAGGACCTTGGCAGATGACGCTGGCGTTTACAGACAGAATGGTGGGGAGAGCGACTCATGAGAGGCAAGGAAATTAACCTTGCTGAGCTGGATCTGACAGTAAGACATATAGAAGCACTAGTAACAGTGGCAGAGATTTTAGCACAGACAAGATGACTTTTCTGTCATACCAGATCTCATCTGCCATTGTACTTGGAGAGAAATACGTCTGTGCTTCCAATTGAGGCTGTCCCTCCACACCCTGAGACAGAGAGAAAGGTGTGAAGGTCTGAGTCCTAAAATTCCTCTCTCCACTCCCCACACAGAACATTACAAAACCCGAGCAGAGGGAGATTGTAAAGATCCTCTGAAGGACCCACTATCGGGTGAGAAGGCATGATTCAGCCGGTGACAAAGCCATGATTTGGATCAACTGCTTCTTCCAGAAGAGGCCATTAAGTAGACATATTGCAGAACATTCCTTCCCATCCATACCAGCCAGACTGATGGGAAGTTAACCACTTCATTTCTCTCCTAAAAGTGCAGGCTTGCTTCTTTATCCAGCAGTAAACAAGAAAAATAGTTATCTGCAGATATGGCTGGGAAGGCAGCAGCCAACTACAGTGAAGCCACCAGACCAGCCACAGCTGTGAACACCACTGGCAGCTAAGGAAAATGCCAGTATTTCAGAAAAAGCCACTAGATGCTGGAAGTAACGGAGCTCCCTCAGCTTCTCCTCTGATTGCCAAAGTCTGGCAGGGGTCTTATGTCATCAAGTGAAGAGCTATTTTCAGTTGCCCCTTCTGTTTGCCACCTTGAACCCCACTACCCTTCTCACTCCTCCCACCAGTTCCTCTAACTCAAGCGGCAGCTGCTGGAGCTCTACACCAGTCAACTGCTGACTCCGAGCTTCATATACAGTCATTTAACTCAATTCTGCTGCTTCCAGCGCGCAGCCAGCAGAGGTCCAAACACTTGCCACTCAACTCAAGGAACAACACACAGAACAAAGCAGCAACAACAGCTACATTATTTAATCTTCTATGGCTTCAAGCCTGTGATATAAATACCTTTCGTTTCAAATTCATGTTACTGTATACGACACTTAACTCTTGATAGTGTCTTTCAGATGCAAGTCCTCCAGCAGTTTTAAAAGAAGACAGTTCATACGAGGTCTGAGTTGCTGCTCTGCTATGTTGGCATGCTATTGCCTTTTTCATGAGCTCTGGCTCCAGCTACATGCTCACTGGAGAGCGCGTGCCAAAGTGAAGCGCATCTCTGACAGCTTATGTATTTATGTGCAGGCCAAGGACCTCAGTTAGAACCTACAACTCAGCTTCAGATGAACTTAAAAACATGCACAAAAAAATCAGCCATTTTATTATTATTATTATTATTCTTTTTTTCCCCCAAGTCGGGAAAGAGATGGCTTTATTTTTCTCTTTGGAGGAAGTCTATGCTGATGAAAGTAATAAGGAAAATTTAAATCAGCTGGTGGTTTTAGTGAGGATCTTGGACAGCACAGGCACAGACAATTGTTATCATGAATGTTTCACTGAAAATGTAATATCTTTGTTTTCTACAATATTTAACTCAAGAAAGTTTATACAGCTTGAGGAGAATTATTTGTTAAGAAATGAAGACTCAGTATCACTCCTATCTAATTTCCTAACTTGCCAAGTCCTGCTCCCTGTCATCTTTAAAAACACTAGGAATAGTCTCATGAAAGCCCAACAGGTTAGTTATTGAAAACAGAATAAAAAATGTCTAGAATGCAAAGTGCTTGTTTTCTTCTCTGCAACTCATTGGTTCCCCATAACCATGTCTATTTTAAGTGGCACTGTACCAAACCATTTGAACACTTGGAAAGTTTGATGTTAGTGGGCTCTGTTTAAGTCACAAGTTTTCTGAGGCAGAAAACTTCTCAAGTTATGCACGTTGCCTCACGAAACCAGCCCCATATCCAGCCAAAGATCAAAGCCTAAAAAGTCTACGTACAAATTTTTAAAAAATATCGTCCCAAAAATGTGTTTTGAGGAATATGAATAGACAGATTTTAATCTAGACATTTCCATGCTGAAGCCATTATTAATGCTAGTACAAAGGAAAAAGAAACCTGAAATATCAAGTCCAATCAACAGCAGAGGAACTCAACAGCTTCTTAACTAAAGATCAGACACGAACAATGTCTAATCCAATCAGTATCAATATTATGCCAGTTCCCCATCCCTTTCAAGAGATTTCTTCCCCACTGATGCACACAGTAGGGCAACAGCGTACAGATAACACATTAACCACTGTGTTCTCTGTCACTTCTGTGCTTCGGAATCGTCCTGATTGAAGTGCAGCCGCATTGTGTTGGCTACAAACACCCAGCGGGGAAATCACACTGCCCTGCTTGCAACCGTGTTAAAATTTCACTGCGTTTATACACTGATGTAAACTGATTGATTATTGAAAATGGCCAGAGTTTATCCCTTCTAAGCACAAATGAGTATTCGACTTCCTTTGGAAAAAATAAAATAAATAAGACAGAAAACCTGATTTTGAAAACCATATTCAATTCTCTGCTCCTCCCCACCAGCCTATTTTATTCAGTCCAAATTTTATAAAAAAAGTGCAGAGCCCCTTTAGAGCATTACTGGTATGAAAAAAAAACAACAAACCCAACAAAAAAAAACCCCCACCAACAAAAACCAGTGATCAAAACAAGTAACTGGTTCTCAACACTGATTCTTGCCTGGAATGCTGCTGAAGAAACACATACTCTCGCAACTTTAAAAATAATGCACAAGTCAGAAGAGCAATTAAATGGTTTATCACAAGAGGTCAGAATGTGATGGCTAAACAGCAGGCAAAACTAGCTCTGGTAACTCTGCATCTTCGACTAAATACAACCCCCAAGACATGGCAAGAGAAGTTCACAGAACTTTTCAGATTTCCAGCATTCCCAATTTGTAAGCAGTAAATCTGAAAGAGGCAACGAAGAAAGCAGATGCCTTTCTAGAAGGACAGATGCATAGCATTTAGTTTCATAGAATTACTAAACTCAACAGTTCAGCAATTCAAAAGACAGAGTCATAGTCTATGCAATTATAATCAACAGGTTTTTTAAGGCATTAGAATGAGAAACTAAGAAAGCTCAAAAAGCAACAAAACAAATGGCATTGACCAAAAACTAGATTTGCTGTGCCATCAACAAACCACCTTAGAGATTCAAGATCATCCCACTGATTAACGGTGCAAGTTTGTTTATTTTGAATCCCACCTGTACGTAGAATCAAAGGCTCACTTCCAAGAACATGCAGACCCATCTCCTTTCAAATCATGCTGTCTTCTCAACCCTGAATGTGGCATGAAGGTCCAGAGAACACACTTATCCTTGGTGCATTTAATTCTTTACTGCACTGCTCTTGACAAGGAAAACTGGAAGACCAGTTCACAGTAGTTTCTGAGGAGAGGGATGGAGGAGACCCAAAAAATCTAGCAACAACTTTGATTGCCATTGACACTCATTTGAGCTTATCTGTAACACAAAAAGACGCAATATCCCTTGCTTGAGAAGTTATTCCATGGTTAGTAAGTCACGAGACTCTCAAAAGAACACTTAGTGTTATGCTCTGTTTTGATCAGCAATGCTCCCAACAACTGCAAATTGTTTGAAAAGGGAAACACCAGCTTCTATTTTAAAAAGAGAAAAGAATAAACAGTAACAGGATGAACGATGAATGTAGAGGACAAACTGTCTACACCCAGTCTATTTACCACCCCATTGAAAGGACAACATTTTAATGTAGTTAAAAAAAAAAAAAAGCACTGTACTCTTTTTCAGTAGAATTAGAACAGTTCATATTTTTCCATAATAGGCAATATTTAAAACCTCTGTACATAGCTGAAGTTCACAATCCTTTGACAAAGCAAAAAAAAAAAAGAAGCTGAAATCCCACAAACTATCAAATGAACTCTAAACAGATAACTGTAGAAAGTTACAGACTGCTTGCCGCAATTCTACAATCCCATTTGGATCATGCAGTACTGGATCAACAATACTTCATTCTAGAAAGACATATTATTTCTATCCAAAAAACCACCAATTTTCCAGTGGTTTTCTGCTAACTGGAAAACACAGCCTTGTCTCGACAATGGAGCTATCTACACAGAGGCTTATTGCATAACAGTGTGAAAACAGAACTTCTCATCAGTTAATAAACTGGAGGAAAGGAAACACTCATGATCAAGCTGGTTTGGAATCAAACATGGGTTCAATTTCCAGCTTTGCTCTTGATCTCCTGAATGCTCCTAAGCACATCTTCTGGTCCTTGTCTGTGTTTGATTACTGAATTTTAATTGTTTCACCTGCATCGGGAAAGCTGTCTTGTGCAGACACATTATAAGATTGGAGGATTTGTGCGCTTTATGTGTAATTCATTTGGTTGACTACTATAAACAGAATCAGTTTTAGCACATCTACCATAGTTCCCTTACCACCACCTCTATCACATTCATAAGCAACACAAAAAAGCGTTTTGTTTAAACGCACTGAGGCTTAGACTCCTCTGCACTTCACCATACATAAAAAGGCAGTAATAATCTTTCTTTTTCTCTGCTTTCCATCATCTCTGTTAAAAAACATAAGCTCTATGAAGTATTGCAAGTCTGATGCCATTTGCCCAGCTGTAACTACCTTCCAAAAGAACAGGCCAGTATGTTGCTTCTGAATTCAGCCATTAACTTTCATTTTTTGTTCAAATTGTACCAATCCCATCTACAGCACTTAAATTTTATGAAGTGCTTCAGGGGCACCCGTTAGCCCCAGGAAAGCGACGTGGGACAAACAGCTAAAAATTGCACTATATGATCTTCGTCATTATTAGTTTCAGTAACAGTTCTGAAAACCAGTTTGACAGGGCCCAACTCATTTACATATTAAGACTAAGGCGATCTTGAATTATGATCAACAGAGCATTTGTCATCAGTTGCTGGTTAGCTGCAAAGCTGCAACAGTTCTAAGACAAGCCGAGCAAGAGAGTTTTAAAAAGTTATATTTATACTACTGCTTCATACTTGTTGACACGCCTACATTTTGTCTCCTTCCCCTTAAAGCCAAAATAGAAAGACATGAGAATACTGGGGCACGTGCACGATTCCTACTCTTGAAAGCACCAGAAGGGCAGAACACACACAAATCCTATGTATAGCACAGGAGAAAAGCCATACTTAACAATTCTTAAACCAGTTAACTAGGCTAAAGGTCATGGAAAGGTTTAACTGAGCTTTTAAGAAAATTGACCAAGGATTTTGGGAGCCTGGTACACAATATAAAATGAAGATCTCATTTTAATAAGCATCCAAGCTAAAATAGCCATCCAAAATTACAGTATGTGCAACAACTTATATTTTAAATATTATTTCAATTCTTAACAGAACAAATGCATAGGGGACCTCTGTGGTTAAGCCATCTGTACTGCTGGACAGAGAGAACAGCACAGAATTCTTGCAGCAGTCAACGTCCCAAACCACAAAAACATTCACTACCGAGGAACAAAAACAACCTCCACACCCCTGATGTAGGCACACAAGATGGTAAAAAATAAGCGTGTCAAAACTTTTGCACCCAAGGGTGTACAGTCTTCTGGAAACTCTAAGACAGGATACGGAGTAAGCACGCATCAGCTTTCTATACTTAAAAATAACTGCTATGCAGAAACAAGACCACGTAGGTAAGGGTCCTAGCAGCCATAAATTAATTGGAGAAACCAGTCCTACAGCACAAAGCGATCCCTCTTGTCCAGCTCTAACTCTTTTGGAGCATAAGGAGGCTTAGACCTTTGATGTGTAGCATAAGGCCCCTTCCAAACATTTAGGGAAGGAAGTTATTCCACATACTGTCACCCTGTGGGCCATTAGCCCCATTTTTCATGGCTTGGCTCAAGTGGAGAGAGACAGCAGCTGGTGGCAGCAGGAAGCTCACGTGCCAGGACACACATCACTACTGGTGCCATACAGACAGAGGAAATAAGGTAAAAAGGAAAGAGATTCAGGCATGGAAGAGAAAGGAAGGTAATCGAGAGTTTTGCCACACCTGTCTCCTAAAATCAAGTACAACTAAAAAACCCAGTCTTGCAAGGCAAGAAGGAAATATGGCACAGATGCACATAAGTTTATTTTACTCTTTTAATGCAACTATTACATATTTAGCAGTGGAAAAAAAGTTTCTTTCTTAAATACTCTAAGCTCTGCATTCTGGACCCCAGTCCTTTTTACTGGCAGCTGCTGCTGCTGCAGAGAACCTGAAACCACCAACTTCAAAAGATAGATTAAATGTTGATCTTCCTGTACTAACTGCACATACTCAACCCGAGTTTAAACTTGCCAGGTACGGTCCTCTAACGAATAGAGAGCTATTGCTTTCATCCTCAAAACACGTTATTGTAGATAAGGTGAATTCCCAGTGTAATTACTATATTATAGAATATTCTTGCTGCAACACAGAGGTAGCTGGTAGCAGTTTGTAGAGCACAGGACTAAAAAAATCTGGGCTCCTCAGTTTCACTCCCACATATACCCCCTTAGTGAACTTGAGCAAGTGCTTCAGGCCAGTGATTTGTAAAAATCATTCCACCCGCTACCAACATACCCTTCCTTCTGCTGTTAATTATCTCAAAGGGCTGCCATAAAGCCTACTGATGCTCAAGCAAGGCACTTGAAGATCTCCTAGCAGAAGGCTCCATGATGTACTCAGCTTTTCATTCCTGACAGGCTAAGACCTCTCCTCTCTGTGGATCAAGCAGTGAGTGTGGGTCAGTGAGCTGTGAAGGAACGGTTGTTGATAGTACTGCATCCAACAGAGAATGGAGATTCTCCTTAGCCCTCCTTTTGTTGCTAATGTATTTATAGTAACATTTTTTATTGGGGTTTTTTTTTTTTTTTTTTGCAGCAGTAGCCAGATTAAGTTCTAACTGGGCTTTGACCCTTTTAATTTTCTCTCTGCATAAACTCATGACCTCCTTGTCGTCCTCCTGAGTTGCCTGCCCCTTCTTCAAAAGGTCGTAAACTCGCCTTTTTTCCCCCAAGTTCCAGCCAAAGTTCTCTGTTCAGCCACGCAGGTCTTCCCACCGGCTCATTTTTCGGCATGTAGGGTGGCCTGCTCCTGTGCCTTAAAGATTTCCTTCTTGAAGAATGTCCAGCTTTCCTGGACTCCTTTGTCCTTCAGGACTGCCTCCCAAGGGACTCTGTCAACTAGGCCCCTAAACAGGCCGAAGTCTGCCCTCCAGAAGTCCAAGGTAGCAGTACTGCTTACCCACCTCCTTACTTCTCCAAGAATTGAAAACTCTTATCATTTCACGATCACTACGCCTCCATTTCATGATCATGGCCTCCAACCACCACATCACCCACAAGTCCTTCTCTGTTCGTGAACAACAGGTCCAGCAGGGTGCCTCTCCTAGCTGGCTCCCTCAGCAGCTGTCTCAGGAAGGTCTCTTCCACACACTCCAGGAACCTCCTAGACTGTTTCCTCTCTGCTGTATTGTATTTCCAGCAGATGTCTGGTAAGCTGAAGTCCCAGACGAGAACAAGTGCTAGCAATTGTGAGACTTCTCCCAGCTGCTTATAAAATATTTGGTCTGCCTCTTCATCCTGGTTGGGTGGTCTATAACAAACTCCCACCATGATATCTGCCTTGCTGGCCTTCCTCCCTGATTCTTACCCATAAACACTCAACCATATCATCACCATCATTAAGCTCCAGACAACCAAAACACTCCCTAACATACGGGGCTACCTAACATACAGGGCTATCTGTTTTTTTTTAAGGTGTAGCGTTGATTGTGTTTATTCCGGGTTTTACACAAAACAATTTTAAAAACTCTCCCAGTAACATAACACATCTCTGTTTCTGTTGCCTGCCTGAATCAGATACATTTAATAGTTTTATCAAATACTAATGTTAAAATATTGTTAGATAAACCACTAGCTACCTTTTATTGTATGGTTTTAAACAAACAAGCAGTAAGTTTTTTGAAAATATTGTTATATTTTCTGGATTGTGTAGGGTTCCCCCCTATAATGACAGGGTTTTACGAAGACGAGAGATTTACTTCAGACTGTTGGTTTTGTTTGTCAGCCTACAGTTTTTTAATAATGTTCGCAGTAACAACAAAGTATAGCACTGATTATTTACCATTTCATCTCCATTGGGCTGAATTAGTTCGTTTCCCTCGGTCAAGAGACGCCAAAGGATTTCTCTGAAGAGCATGCTCTGAACAAGTCCAGCAAGGGTGCTTTATACAAATTATGAAACTTAGGATTTGTTCAGATTGTCTGGGATGGCAATAAAATGTTTCAAAACTCTCTACCAGCACACTCTTAACTTATTATTATTTTGTCCTGTTTCTAGTTATATTACCTACTTCAAGTAAAACTCTTCACATATCAGAACAGCCAAATGATTGGATTCAGTGTGCATAATTCAGTGCACTTCCATCTCTGCAGAGGCTGGAAGCAAGCTACGCGTGTTCAAGATCACTTTTCTGTGGACACATTATTTTAAAGGAGGGTTCCTCAAACTTTTCTGTCTTTTCCCACAGACCACCCATTAAGCACGCCACATGAACTCCCCTCCTGGTGCACAAGGCAATGGCGCTCTCAGATTGTCCTTAATACCCCTGTAGCAAATACTGAAATTGGTTACATGGAACAGCATATTTCATCTTCTTTTAACACAGTTTAGCAGCTGGAAAGGAGGACAGCCAAGTCCATGTGAGCAGCCAACTCTACACGGACCACCAAGCAGCATACAGAACATATTTAGAGATCCGCTGAAAAACTAAACAAAAACCAGAGTATCGGCCGTGATTTGGGAACACTTATATCAGTCTGTTGAGATACCCGTTAGATAAGACTCGCAAGCACTTTAACCATTTTATTTAGAGGAGAACACAGATTCACTAGAGCATAAAGCAATTTTCCTCTGGTCTGTTTTGTTAGAGGAAATTTCTAAACATTATTGCAAAACTGGCTCTTGGCAATCTCTCCCTGTGCAATGCACAACTGGTGTTCAGCCAAACAGTTGTGAGGACTGCAGCCTCATGCAATCCTGACTAGCTAAAATGCTAAACAGATAATATCTCTGCAGTCTGAACCCCCACCGCTTCCTGACCTCAGGTTCTCACCCCAGCATTTTACAGGGGTTAAAATATACATGGGATTTTCCCAAAAGCAGAAGTATACTGTTCATAACAATTTGCTTATTCTTCTGAGGATTTTGCTGTAATTTGCTACTCGAGAATCACAATGCATGTAACAGCTTAAATGCAAATAAGCTATCTATTGGGGATTAGGGCATTTTGGCTCCAGAGAGACACCAACAACAAGCTTTGAAAACTTGCACGTTGAAAACAGCTGTTAACATCCTCCAGTCTTAAAAGTCAACTTTTGAGTTTGGTGCTGGTTGGAAATTAGAACCTGCGCTAAACTCCAGGGAAGGTTAAACTGAACTTCCAGACTTCAGTGAAGCTGGCTAAAGCTCCCAAGGTCCACTGAAAATCCCAGTCTAAACGTAGAGAGTAAACCCCAACAAGGAAGTTGAAAACTTTCCCACACATTAATAACAACTAGGCCGCAGCACCTCACAGGTTTGTGCTGGGATGTTTGAGTCCCACACTGTGTCCATACAGAGGAACTGGATAGCAGAGGGAGACCCATCACATACACATGGGCGATCTACTGACTGGCACCACAGCCAGCCTCCAAACCTCCTCTATGTTAAATTAAGAATGGTATGATACAAGGAAGGCTGTCACAGGCTTCACACACCAGCTGCTGTCTCAAGACATAATGGGCAAACTTCTCCAGGTCCACCACAGACTGCCACACTGGATGCTCACCTCCTCCAGCTAGATAAAACTATGGTCTTTATGCTCTCATACGTAAGAGTGGAAGATGCTGTAAGTGCCTACAATTTGTAACCCTGGGCCCAAAAATCTAACTGTAAGGCCAAAGTTTAATGACAAATTACTTGCACTGATGGAAGAGTATTGCTTTACGGTTTATCTCACTCAAAAGACTGCAGTGACCCTGGCTCAGCTAGAAGCTCAGTTCAGAAGTCTCTGAGGACCATGTTCCGAGGCAAGTTACTCAGCAAGTCACCGAGAAGATATCATCATAAAAACACAGTTGCTGATGATCAGTCCCCTTTTCCAGTCAGTGGGAACTTCACTGGACTGCCAGGAGTTTTCAAATATAATGGAAAGCAGCTTAGCAACTTCATCCGCCAGTCCCCTTAGGACCCATGGACGGATTTCATCAGGTCCCATGGACTTGTGTACTTTCAGTTTCCTTAGAGGGTCTCATACTTGAACTTCTCCTACATTGCGCAGTTGTTCATTTTCACAGCCCCTGCCATTGCCTTCTGCTACCTGGGTGGTGTGGTTAGAGCCCTTGCTGGTGAAGACTGAGGCAAAAAAGTCATTGAATACCTCAGCCTTCTCCATATCCTGGGTGACCAGGCCTCCTGTTTCCTTCCAGAGAGGGCCCACATCTTGCCTAGTCTTGCCTTTATCACCAACATACTTACAGAAATTGTTCTTGTTGCCCTTGATGTCCCTGGCCAGATTTAGCTCTATCAGGACTTTAGCTTGCGTAACCTGGTCCCTGGCTGCTCAGACAGTTTCTCTGTATTCCTCCCAGGCTACCTGCCCTTGCTTCCACCCTCTGTAGGTCTCCCTTTCGCTTTTGAGCGTGTCCAGGAGCTCCTTGTTCATCCATGCAGGCCCCCTGGCTTTTGTGCCTGACTTCTTTTTTGTTGGGATACATCACTCCTGAGCTTGGAGGAGGTGATCCTTGAATACTAATCAACCTATTCTGGTGTGGAACTTAAGAAATGAATGGCTTAAACTTGGTATGAATAGTGGTGTTCGTGTGCACGGTGCTACAAAAAGAATTCAGTTTCCATTCTACCAGACCACCCTCTTCAAATATCACTCCTCTTTGCATTGATTCTGTAATACCAAATACTTGCATTGTCTTGACCGTGATAAGCTTTCATATTATGATTCAGGCTTCTTTAAAGTACAAAATTGTATTTTGTCTAATACCATGGGACACTAGTTTCAATTCTGTTAACAGTGTTTACCATATTCAAACCACACTGGAGCTATCTGTCAGCTGACTCATGACGGTTTTCTTTGTGAGAATTAATATGGCACTCTGCTTGTACCCACAAAAACTGAAAACAGCCTGTCCATTGACATTTCTGGTATTTTCTGACTTTAGAATAAGCAGAAGTGGCACTGAAGTAGTCTCTTACGTGGTATTGCTGTTGGGCTTTGCCAAAATGGGTAAGTGCAAAGGAAGTGCTTAAAAATAGGGATGGGGGACGTGGCAGGAAAAAGCCATACTTGGATGTTTCACATTCTGTGATGCAGAGCACATAGCAATAACTTTGCTGCTGTTATTTTAAATGCAGGAGGCATGGATTCCCCCCCACCCCCATGTTATGCTCAGTAGAGTTTTAAAACTGCAGAGGAAACTGAAGATTTGTCCTATTTCTGCATAAGTTGGTTTAAAAGAATGCAGACAAAGAGGTGACTACCTTGAACATCTAAACACAACTTTTGTTGTAAGTAACAGTTCAGGTCAATCCATGAATGGAAAAAAAACCCTGCAGTGTCCCCTTTTTAGATTCTGGATACCAATGGGAGCAAGGTTCTTTTCTGGGTTTTGGGGTTTTTTTGTTTTGTTTTGTTTTTTTTTTTCCAGTTTATTTTATTTGTCCTTGGTTTGGCAGACAGCTGTCTGGCCAATAATAGTAGATTATGCAGTGACGATGGTTCCAAACTTTTAATGGATAAAATAGTGGTTCTACATCATTTGGAAAATTTGGCTTGCAAGTTTTCTCCAGGACTTGAACAAATACAAGCTTGACAAAGGTATGCTTGTTTCTGATCTGAATTGTTTCCAATTTCTAGTTCCAGTTCCAGATGTTACATTAATTCCAGAAGACGCAAATCTCAAGAAAGCTGGAAAAAGACATTTTACTTCTATCTCAACCAAATGTACGATATGTACCCTTGAAAATGTAATACATTTGTAAAACGCAGAAAATGACTCAGAAATAGCATGTGCTGGATTCAGTTGCTGGCAAATGTTATTCGTTGGAAAAAAAGTGTACTCCAGTCAGACAGGGAAGACTCAAACATAGGTTCCACAATCTTACATGGTTTTCTTCTAACAGTTAAGAATCTTTCCATCAAAAACCATCTTGTTAAGGGGAACCTGCCACACGATACTTGGCTTTAGAGGGTGTGAAGTTCATAAAAGTTTTAAGTGCCAAGTTGTGGACAGGACTTCTGATTTTTGTGCAAGTCTCGTGACTGTCTTCCATTCAAGATTTGGGTTTTTGGAGAGTTCATTAGGAAGGAGAGCAAAAAAAAGATGAGGTGAAAAGGATTATTTAAGATAATGAAAACTGTAATATTGTGTTTGAATTTATATCACTGATAATTTGCCTCTTCTAATGTAGCAAATAAATACAGTAATCTGCTCCAAGCTTTGAAAATCTCTCCTTGCTGGAGATGATTCTCCTTTAGCCAGGAACATTGATTAAAGTAAATTCATTCCTTATGGCTCCTTTTGTCTCTCTAAGGTCAGCGTTTGTCCTGCAACTTATCTGGAGCATCCGTCCTGCCGGAACTATATGAAGGAAGACATTCTGCTCTCTTCTTTGTTATTTTTCTAAAAACCTAATTGTTTTTCAATACTCTGGAGACAAAGACATGCGCTTCTGATAATTTAGCTGCTTCTCAAACATCTGTTCAAAAAGAGTGGATTTGCTGGAAGAGAGAGCACGTTCAGAATTTCACTAACTTTTCTTCCATTTTTCGTCGTAAATTGGCCAAGGGTCAGAACAGAAATAATAATCTGACTTGCTTTATTTTGGGGTTAAAATGATCGGAGTATATTACATACTGAGTCGAAGACTCAGCTCTTCCAAGGTCTGAAGGGAAGTGTTAATTAAAAGAGCTGTCACGATGCCACTGAATACAGCTGTTTTGATAAACTGATTTCATGTGTCTTTGGTGATCAGTGTATGATTTTTATGGACACGATGGAATAGGATCCTATGCTCTTTGGGGCATGCCTGCACTCTGCTGTTAACTCAAATTAACGCCAGCATTATCTTCAACAGCATTGCAGTTCACATACTTGCAAAGTGCGTGGTTAGCTTGAATTGATCTGAGTAAGGTAGGTTAGTGCATACTGTAGCTCATTAACTGATGATATTTTTGCTTCAGAGGGTAGACCGCATTCTGTTATCATTTACCTGGCAGCCAGCATCTGCATCTGTGATACATTTTTATTCCTGTGTCCAAAAATTTTTGGCAAGGTGACTATACTTACTTCAGCACTGAGTCCCAAGGACTCTTAGTACCAAACTAAGATTTGGACAGAAGACCTTGAGTGATGTTCTCCCTATTAAATTGTTTTCCCTTTAAACTGGAGGTGCAGGTGGCTCGCTCATAATTCTGCTGTATCACAAATTAGTGAAGATCATAAAATGGCAAAATTGTTCTTTGCTTTATCTAAGTGTGCAAAGGGTCCCTAATAGAGGGCAATAAAGTACAAATGCCAACCTAACTGAAGAAACAGAAAATAATCGTCTGTGCTATTTGTTCCTCCAAAATGTGGAATTTAAGGATGTTTCCAGAAAAAACAGTGGTCGCTTCCAAACCTGCAGAATAAAAGAGGCTCTCCACATTTGGACCTGTGTTGGTAATATTCAAAAGAAAGCAGATTGTATCAGTCTCCTTGTACCTATTTTTATAGGCTGGTAGTTTGCGTGTGCAAGGAGGGAAACGTGTTTTGGAATTCAGCCCCAGAATGCCTCATTTGCTTCCCTGGAAAAGGTTTGGAGGCCAGATAATTATTTAAAACTGAAGGGAATGGAAATTTGGGGCCTTAAAAGATGAGCTACATAGGAGCTGTTTGACATTTTTGGTTCTGTTGTTTTTGTAGCTGACTAATTACTGCTCTGTACAACCTCACCGTCATTAGTTGGTGATTCTCCTCAGCGTCTGTTGAATTCTGGTGTTTGCGGAATTGCATGATATGTATGTATGTGACAGTGGGATGTGTGATCAAGGATAAAGATCCCCAAAAGGAGACTAAAAACATTATTAAAGGCAGAGGAGAAGGCAGAGGAGCCGGAGGGGTTCCCCTGCTCCCAGGGCAGTGCAGGGTGTAGCACATACTCCCCCGACAAACGCAGCGTCCCAGGTCAAACCATAAACTCTGTGCAAATCGAGCTCCAGCTACGTTGCGTTAGGAGGGATCTTGATTTAAATATGCCCTTTGTATTGGGTTGGGATAGATGTGTTTTGTTCTGCCTGAAGTTAAGTATGGTTGAATTTTTTTTATTATTTCCTCCCCTCCCCCAGCCCCGTTCCTGCCCATCCCCAAGTCTCCTACAGACGTTTTGGTGCTCTGAAATCTGCCAGCGTGACTGTACATATAGTTGCCTTCCTTGAGCTGATCCTGTCAAAAGGATCTTGGTTTAAAAAGGCAAGCAGATTAAAAAAAAAAAAAGTACTAAGGCAACTTATTTGCCCAGCTCAGCTGCAGCCAGAGTATTTTCCAGTTGCAGACTTGCAGAGCACTGTCTCTGTGCTGCTGTGTCTTGTACATACAATGTTCAGGGGAAGAAACTTTACAGATGGTTTCGTGCTTTAAAAAAAAAAAATATATACAGTGGCGCGCACAGGTTTGCTTTACTCATATGCTTTAAGCACAGACCTAGCCACCCACAAAGTCACCAACTTAAGATTTCAGAAGACTTTCATGTAGAGTTACAACAAATTATTAGCCACCCTTTATTTTTCAAGTTAGGCTTTTTTACCTCTTGAAATTTTCATGTGAGTCTCAATAGCATCCCACTGACATAAGAAATTAACTGTCTGCAATGCATACCCAAAAGAAGCTGCCACAACGTCAAATACTCTTGTATTGCAGAAACACAAATTAGGAGAGGTATTAGAAAAGTGTAGCGCACCTCAGCAGAAGGTTGAAGAGAAAAAAAAACACACAAGCATAGTATTCTTTCTTCCCAGTTCACTCTGAGACTTAATTCTTCAGTTTTCTTCTACCCATGGCTTCCCCACCTGTATAAACAGCCAAGCCTAATTATTGTTTTAACCCAACACATAACTGCCTTTCCCAAACAAGAAAGGAAATGAATGCCTAAAAAGCTTTGAGTTCATCATAAAAGGGGTCCAAAACCAGAAGGAAGTCAATCTATTCCCTACAAAGGAACTACGTGGGGGAATAAAAAAAAAAAAAAACAAAACAAAAACCAAAAAACAAACCCACAACATAAGCTTTACACAACATGAACTGTCATCATCCATATTATGGTAACACCTAGAAGCCAGAATTGATTCGTACCCTGAAAGACACGATGTGGACACGCTGTGAGGGACAGACCCACCTGAAGAGCTTACTGTCTAGATATACAAGGCAAAGGATGAAAGGAAGCCCACAGAAAATCAAGATGAAGGGTCCTGCTAACGGGCAAGACATGCAGTCCATGGCAGAGCCAAGACGAGACCCCAGTGTGCTAAGCAGAACCATAACCAGTGTTTCTTACCAGACAGGCTAAACTCACTACCTTTTCATACCGTCAAGCTACCTTACAAACACATTTTAATAGAAAAAAAAAAAAGGTATACATTTTACTATGGCAAATGGTTTAGGAATGATCTCAGCCACCCCAACCCTTCGCCATCCCTTTGGCAGCCTAGACAAGGTGTATTGCAAATAAGAAACTAGACTCCTGATATACAACGCATCTAGAGAGGTGTGACTGAATGTTTTTCCATCTTCTCTACGCTCCAATTTCAGTGAATTTAAGTGCCAAAATAAATAAGTCCGGGGCTATGCTACAGTGCAAATAGTTCAAACACAGAAGAAAAAAAAAAAAAAGACACAAAAAAAGGACACAAGCACCACAGTGCCAGTTCAAAGAAAACCAGAAATGTGATTTTTGGGGAGTCAAAAAGACACATAGCTGATCTCCAAAATCAGAGGGACACAAAAAAAAAAAAAAAGCAGCACACTGGAAGGGTAGACATAAAAACAGGAATAGACACTTTTCCCCATATATAAATTAAAATATACAAACTCTAAAACTGCTTCTGGAACACAGGTAACAAAACACACCCATAGAGGTTTTTTATTTATTTAATTTTGTCCAAAACCTACTCCTTATTTCTGCAGAAGGAAGGGTACAAGCCTATAATTATTACACAAGGAAGCAGTATCACGGAGGACAGAGCAAACTACATTTGTTTATACTAAAACAAAACTAACTCAAGCAATGTGTGGTCATCACTGATCTGATTGTCTTGTTTTGTGCACTCTATCCCTTTCCTCCACCCTTCGTTTGCACTGTTTGGCTGTTTTCATTGCTAAAGAGTAAGATGTAATTATTACATTGAGATAGCTATTTCAACGTAAAAAATGCCAACAGAGAAAAGGAAACTTTTACATCAAGTAAGAAGCCAGTGTCATTATTTCACTCCTTACCTGAGATTTCATCAGCTGCATGGAGTTGCACTGACTCTATCAGGATTTTTACGTCAAGACTACAGTATCAGTGTAATAATTACACCTACTTCAGCAATGAAGACATGACCCAGGACTTTCAGAGCAGGAAGCCTTCTCCCTTTGTGCCTGGGAAACATCCAGGGCATTTCAGATGAAATGATACTCTGAACAACTATTCCAACCCTATGCTATAGCTGAGAAAACGAAATAAATACTGTCGTCCTGCAGGAGCCAGACTGGGAGCCTGACTAAGGCAGAATACACTTAATACGTTCACCACTGCAGTGCACTGCCTAGCATTTAACACACTCATCCCTGGAGTAAATATTAGTGCCGTGTGTCCCCTCCCTGGGGACACTGTACCTTTTAAGCACAGTAAGCTTATTACAACCAGTCTTCACACCTATTCTATTTCCAGTTGCTGCAGACTGCTTTGGAGTGTCAATGTCCTGGATTCTGCCCTCCCTATTATACATATGCATATTTTTTTACTTATTAAAACACCACAAACTACAAACGTCAATACAAAAAGCTACCGCCCACAGCCTAAAATCACATTTCCAATCCAGAAATGTGACGAACATGGCACAGTCAATATGACAGACACTAGCACACCGTCAGCAATTAACAACTGCATTTTAACCTTCTATAAACGAGACCCTGCAGTGGATCATTAATAAACATGAATTACATGCAAGAAATGACCACATGCATTTAAGTAACTCCCTCCAGGTATGAACAATCACGACTAAATACAGAAGCAGACATCCACCCTCTTAAAATACAACAGGGGCTTAAGAACCCAATTTAACCCACATATGCAAAGGAGAAGGGCTGTTTTTCCTACATACTAAAGATGGAAGTCTTGCTTAAAAAAAAAAAATAAATACTATGCCCCAAATGTTAGCCTTATATGAATAATTTAAAAACAGAGAGAAGACACCTTAAATTTTGTTAGTGAATTGCAAGAAAAGTGAACATGGTGCCTGCATCCATCTAGCCTTTGGTGGACTGTCTGAAAGAGAAGACAGAGCACAGTATTGTTAAAATAGAGGAACAACCTACCTTCTCTAAAAACTACTTGTAAACTAAACCACAAAAGCACTTTCTCCTTAAAAACAACCGAAAAAAATAATCTCCAAACAACAAAAAAAAAACCCCTGAACCCACACCAAACAAGCATTAACTTGAAGCACAGCCGACAGAAGTCTTTCACTTCTATACTAAACTTTGACACCTCATTCTGTAACTAGATACTTGCTCAGATACTACTAAATACTTGCTTTCTACTTATAGAAAGCATTGTAACATTACCAGTACAAGTAGTACAAAGTAGAAACAGATAACTCCTTAATCAAGTTCATCTAGGGCAGATATTAATTAAAGATTACACAAATAAAAATGAAGATTTCTTTCTCCTTTAAAAAGGGGACCTAAAATCACTGCTCACATCAGTCTTCTATTAATTAGCAGGTGCAATACGGGTCAACCTTGCCATCAACAGACCTCACTTGGGTGACAGAAAGTAACTCACTTTTGAGAATAATTCACATTTTTTTGCTCCTTTGCTCCCACTCCTTTGCTATGACTAATACTTGCAATGCAGAGCAGCACTGTGCGATATGCATTATTGACTAAGGAAGAATGGGATTCAAAACCACCAACTCATTTTAGAAAAGGCACTGAGGAGTCAATAACTAGAAGTCATTATGATCCATCCACTACTTCTCAATGATTGCACCACGAAGCTCTGAACTGAGAAGATGCACTTTATTTTCTGTTATCAACATGTGAAAAACATCAACTTTCTTATGTTTTACTTGGAGGAAGTTAGGGCATCCAAAACCTCTCAAGAATGTGCTCCGCTGATTACAGCATTATGTTGTTTCCTTTATAAACCCCTAGAATGCAGAGCATGTTTGTACATACATATATACACATACACACACACATAGATATATATACACACACTCAATATGGTAACAAGACTTGACATCAAGTGACACCAAACATTTCTAAAGGCTACTTAAGTTGAAGCTTTCAAACAAAAAACTTCATCTCATGCAGTAATTGTCCAAGGACACCACAGAACAGCACAACATCAAAGCAGAAAACATCCGTCTACTCCTGCAGAAGAGTTAATCCATACAATCAACCCTCTATCACATCACACTATAAATGCGAACGCATGCTCAATTTCTGTGTTGCTCACAAGATTCTCCAAGATACTATTCTTGTCACTAATGAGGTGCAGCACAAACATTTAAAGATTTACAAAAATAATACACTGAGTTTAGATTTTATTTATAGAAACAAAAGAGAACACCGAGAAAAAAACATCATAGGCTGTGTAACATCTGAATTGCATGGAAACACGTGGCATTATCCTTCCTTCAAAGCTGAATATATTAGACCCATCAAACCCTTGATCTTGCAGTATCACAGTTTTATTAGACTAGAGAGAAAATTATTTAAATCATATTTTACCCCATATCATAAAGCAGCCTCTCTCTCCCCCCTCACTGATGCAGGTATTTTATTAATAACATATTTGATGAGAGAGGAGGGGAGAGAGAAAAGAAAAAAAGAAAATAATTTTTTAAAAAATAAATATTGAGCAAGGAAAACACATCCCACAAAACAAAAGGTAACTAAGGAATTTACTTTCAGCCCAGTCCTCTAATCTAGTTCACTACATGACCACACATTTTTGTGCTCTCACTGGATGGAGCACGGTATGGAAGGTGGATGCGGCTTAAACAAAACCACTGGACAAAACACTCCCTTTGAAACAGTCTCTTCCTAATCTATACCAAGTGTTGCAAATAAATTCCTTTTCATTCACAGGATTAAAGCAACACCGTTAGTTATAAAAAAGGTTCCTAGTAGAATCCATAACATTTTAAATCAACAAATCTGCTGAATGGCATGACGCTGTTGCAACCTCATTTGCAGTGACTTGTGCCTAAATATTGTTCAAATTGCTCTAAAAGAATCAAACCAAAACAAAAATAACTAAAAAAAAAAAAAGAAAAAGGAGAAAAGAAAAACAAAACAAAACAAACAAAAAAACAACCAACCAACCAAAAAAAACCCCCACAATTTCTCCAGGACTCTAGGAAGCAACAAAAGAACTATTTGTTGAGTTCAATTTAAGTATCAAATCAGCCTCCAGGGAAGAAAATAAAAATAATTAAAATCTAAGCAGTAAGCTGCAGATAAACCAAATTCAGGGCTATTTGGGGTTTGCATGTAAACTTTTGTGTACTATCCAAATAAAGCCCTTTTTGTTAGTGCCAATTTTACAACTGTACAGAAAGATGTGCTTTGAGGTTGCTAATGGACAAGTTTCAGGAATTCTTGTTTTTTAACATGAGTTTACAGCTGTCAGAACTAGAAAGTTTCACGCCATTCCAGACACTGGAAAGCTTTTCGAAATCGCTAGTGCTTCGCCAACACATCGCTGAAGCCAGTGCAACAGGTGGAGTTGAAGTTGGAAGATCTTTTGTATCCAGCAAAAAGAGCCTGATGGTACATTTGGCACACCCTCAGCCAAACGTGGGAGCAAGACAGGCACTTAACGCTATCTGCTTTAGACTGATCCATTTGTTAACATTTTGGGATCATCCCAGCAAAAATCAGCCTCTTCAGAATAAGCAATATTTACGACAGAACTACCATTCCATGTTTCAAAGCTTTTCTACATAAAGATAACAGAGCACACTCACTTCTGGCCATATATACAACAGTGATCTGATCACTGACATCACATACATCAATAACTGCAAACACGACACTGATTTTTTTTTTTCCAGCCATCTTACCTTCCTGATGAAGGCCAAAGTTTTGAAATAGACCTTGGATAGCTTAAAAAGTTAAACTTTCATTGAAAGAAATGTTGCCAAGCACACTAAGCAAACACAACTTACTCAAATACTCACAGTAATCTGTTCCCAGCGTTCTGCTGATGTTTAAATAGGAAAATAACCCTGCAAAGTCCATTCCTTTCTATAAACAGCCAACATTAGTTCAGACGTTATAATAACAAACTGGTGCTAAAGTTGCTTTTTGCGACCCTAAGTGTGTGCGCATAATGCTTACCCATGTCCCACTGTGCTTGACTGCTCTATTCTTGCACACAAACACCCAGCCCTGAGGAGAAAGACTTGGGGATGCTAGTGGACGAGAAGCTCAACATGAGGTGGCAATGCATACTTGGAGCCCAGAAGGCCAACTGTATGCTGGGCTGCATTAACAGAAGCGTGGGCAGCAGGTCAAGGGAGGCGATTCTGCCCCTCTACTCCGCTCTGGTGAGACCCCACCTGGAGTACTGCCTCCAGCTTTGGAGCCCGCAGCACAGGAAAGACATGGACCTGTTGAAACGGATCCAGAGGAGGGCCACAAAGATGATCAGGGGGCTGGAGCACCTCTCCTGGGAAGACAGGCTGGGAGAGTTGGGGTTGTTCAGCCTGGAGAAGAGAAGGCTCCAGGGAGACCTTATAGCAGCCTTCCAGTACCTAAAGATGGCCTACAGGATGGATGGTGAGGGACTCTTTATCACGGAGTGGAGTGATTGGACGAGGGGGAACAGTTTTAAACTGAAAGAGGGGAGATTTAGATTAGTGATTAGGAAGAAATTCTTTACTGTGAGGGTGGTGAGACACTGGAACAGGCTGCCCAGAGAAGATGAGGATGCACCATCCCTGGAAGTGTTCAAGGCCAGGCTGGATGGGGCTTTGATCAGCCTGGTCTAGTGGGAGGTGTCCCTGCCCATGGCAGGGGGATTGGAACTAGGTGATCTTTGAGGTCCCTTCCAACCCAAACCATTCTATGATTCTATTCTATGATTCAGTTAAAAAGAAAAGTTATCAATCCTCTAGTTCCTGGAGAAAAGGGGGAGGTTTTTGTAGAATTTGGTATGCTCCTTCTGCCTCACAATAAAGTGGCAGACAAGTTATACAGGGGAAAGCATTGCATGCAGCTGTAATTCAGAGCACAGCAGCTGACAAGTTATATTTTTATCCCTGCAACCTCCCCACATGCCTGTTGATGCCCAAGCCTCCAGAAACCAGGGAAAGGCTTTTCATTAGCACTGGTACATAGTCTCTCAATTGCCATGAAGCTTTACTGAACCAATGATGAGTTCCTGACAACACACACTGGTTTGCAGCAGCAACGACAGTCACACAGCAGGGAAGAGAGACCTGAAGTCATTTTCGTTTCCAACACAGACAAAGATTTTATTTATAAAAAGAAAAATAAATAATTTAAAAGAAACGCTGCTAGAGTCTCAAAAGAAAGGAAAGAATGCATAAAGCAGCTTCCTCCCAATTAATGGCCAGGGAACTAAACACCTGGAGAATTCAGCAGTAATTTTAAAACAAGAGCAGAATTTACAAGTAAGAGAACAAATTCCTACCCCATCCTAGTAGACTGGTTTGAGCGTACCTGTCCTGCACTGCAAGCTCCCAAGCAAATCATTACTTTTCCTGTTGTCCATTCAAACAAGTCCTCCCACCTGCCTCTGGTTCATTGCCAATCAGGGGCCAAAAACATGTCTGGAAAACACTCTTGCCACACGACCTGAAACATTCTCATAGGCTCTTGGCAATATGCTCAGAGACAGAATACCTAAAAGAAGACATCCTCCCTCAGAAACTAGCATTTGTGGACAAGAAGGTCCTAAGGGCCTGTCAGCAAGCATATGGACAGGTGTCATGTTATAAACGACCACAATAACGAATCAGTTTATACCAAGACGTGACCAGCAGATGGTCAGATTGAGTAACACGCGCCTGTTACACAGTCCCAATCCCTACAGTACGAAACGAGCTCTAAGGCCAATACTGAGAAGGAACCATAATAAAGTATTCCAGAACACATCTTCCTGGGGAAACCATTCTAAAATACATGCATCCTCAGGGAATTAATTGTGGAATAGCTGTCAGGTTTTTCCAATTCATATTTTATCTCAAGCAAAGCAAGTTTTGTTACCATACAAAAGCTGTACAAGGAAGGTGATACTAGCAGGTCCCAAGAACATTCCTCAAAGTTGGGCACTGCGCTACATCTCCTTTAAAAAGAAAACTTTCTCCTGTGTCCCTGCAACATTGACTCCACAGAATTCCAAGAATCAGAAAAGCACAAAGAAAGCATGCCAGAATCTTTACCTGTATCTACCAAGTGCCTTCTGGATGGGCACAGCAGCTTTTACACATGCATTCTGCATACGTAACAGCACCAGTGTCAAGGAACAAATATGGCTTGGAGGACTGAGTCAGCTGTATGGAGAACTTGCAGTACTCCACATCCTCGCTCACTGCACACAGATTTCCTCAGGAGAGAAAAAAACCAACAACCAAACCAACAAAAAAAGCCAACTCGGAATAACCAGGCAAGAGGCCAATGCTTACAAAGATCCCATAGCCATTGTTCAGAGAAAACAAGTCACTTGCATCATTCCCCACATGCAATAATTAGCTTTGGGGTGGCTGAATTCTGCCTGTGAGAACCAGCGCCAGATGTGCTCTATCTCCAGATGCCAGGAGTCCCACACCCTGGGGATCAGCAACCGGAGTTATTTTCCATGAGCTGTAATTAGTGTAGCACGATGGAGAAGGGCTGGATGTGTCAAGGTGGTAATCCCCAAGGTAAAATGAATCCTAGATCACTTAAATCTTTTGCAGATAACAATGATGACCTTAATTTGGACCATACAAGTTGAGCTGTAATATGGAACAGAGGTCACAAGCATAAAGTACTTCTACCTGCTCATCTTCTTTCCATAGCGCACTAGGCTGAATGCCAAGCAGCAATCCTCAAACACAAGTTAAGCTGCAGCTTCTCCGCTTTTACCAATTCTGCCATGGGCGGACAACGTTAGCGGAGCCACACGCTGAGGGGACAGCAGGCAGCCTCTTCAAACCACCAGAAACAGGAGGGCAGTTTGGGGGTTTGGGGCTGGTTTTTTTTTTTGGTTTGGGTTTGGTGTTTTCTTTCCTTCCATTCAATGATGCTGCCTCATCATCCTACTTAGAGAAGTAACCCAACAAGTTTCCAAGAGCTCTCTTGACCACTGTTTTTAATTACCCACCTACAGACATTCCAGCCTTTAGCAATCTTGGTTCTTCGGGGCGGTGGGAGGGGGACGACACGGCACCACAACACAAAGCAAGCAGGTAAAAGGAAAAACAGTACACAAGATCCCTGCCTAGAAGAGCTTTCAAGCTGAGAAGAACTACTACCAACACAGGAGAAGGATACAAATTGCAGAAACTAAAATAAAGACTGCAAAATGTATGGAAAGCGGTTATGCAAGATCAAAGACTTAGGTGCACGAAATTGATCAGGCATAAAATTTTGATTAATAAAATACACATTGCCCTACCTTTTCAGGGATACTTTACCTAGCCTTTGCAGCTTCATTTCTCTCTAATGAAACACCAGTCATTGAGAGAGTAACACAACAGAGTCAAACAGAGCAGGTTTATTTAAAAAGCATATGTATAGTAAAGGATTACTCTGAGGTGCTTCTTGTGTAAAACACCCCAAGATGCATTCAGAGGAGAGACCGTTTATGTATCACTGTCACCTTTTCTCAGATGAAAAACTGGAGTTCACAGACCTAAGGGCGTGCTTCAGTAACACCGCCAAAACCAAATCCAGGTATACTGAACTCCAGTCCCATACCTAGTGACTGAAACTTTCCTCCTTAAAATTATGTATCAAGATCTAAGATCAGGAGTTAAAGTCTACATAAAATGCAGCGGGCTTTTTTTCAGAAACAGCAGGTTATTCAATAACACAATCACTAGAAAGAATGCAAAAAACCACTCACACAGACACGTATGTTGAATACCCACCCTCCCTCCCCCCAAATATCTGATACCCTTCCACATGTACATACTTCAGCATAAACTAGCCAGGACTTTGTAAGAGATTACTTCTGCCTGGGTCAGCTCCTCTGTGCACTACGAGCAAATCCCTCCCTGCTCCAGGGAAATGAGTGGTCCTGGTAGCCCATTTAAAGTCCGAGTAAATACCAGTCACTAAGTAAAATCGAGGCATTTTCCACTTCTCTGGCTCAGGCAGAATGGCTTCACTTTCCACAAATGTCTTGAAGGCTCTTTAAAACACTAAAATTTGCAAATAGCAGAATGACCTCAGCATTAACAGGCATTTTGTCACAACCACCCGGGTTTCCTTCACGTAGAAGAATTACTACCCCCCGACACTGACAAACAGAATCATAGAATCACTTAGGTTGGAAGAGACCCTTGGGATCATTGAGTCCAACCATCAACCCCACTCTACAAAGTTCTCCCTTACACCATATCCCTTAACACCACATCTAAATGAGTCTTAAACACATTCAAGGATGGTGACTCCACCACCTCCCTGGGCAGCCTATTCCAGTGTCTGACCACTCTTTCTGTGAAGAATTTTTTCCTAATGCCCAGCCTAAACCTACCCTGCTGCGGCTTTAACCCATTCCCTCTTGTTCTATTGCTAATTACCTGCGAGAAGAGACCAGCACCAACCTCTCTACAATGTCCTTTCAAGTAGTTGTAGAGTGATGAGGTCCCCCCTCAGCCTCCTCCTCCTCAAACTAAACAGTCCCAGCTCCTCCAGTCTCTCCTCATAAGATTTATTCTCCAGGCCCTTCACCAGCTTCGTTGCCCTCCTCTGCACTCGCTCCAGCACCTCGATACCACATCATGTTTGCTGTCGCTTTGATAGAGGAAGGCAAGTTCAAAAGTAGCCAGGATAACTCCATGGCCAACTCTCTGCCCTTTAAATTTAAATTGAAAATCTTCCTAGCTGAGCATTCAATTTTTCAGTTGCAGTCAGATGTGATGATAACAATGAGTGGAATGACCACAGCCATGAAAACATTTCAGAGAGAAAATTAATCAAAACGTGTATCACATTTGTGGCCACAAACTGGCTGTGAACAGACAGCAATTCCTCTGAAAATATTAACCATCTGCAGAACTTGTTTGTCAAAGTTTATTAGGCAAATAAGATCTAGCAGCAGTAACTGTATTAACAGCCTAAGTGTCAAGCATGCCATTCGAAGTTCAAATGGTATGGATTAGTTCTGCACGCAAGCTACAGAGCTCGCTTCAGTTATTCGTCTGCAACTCTTATGGAACACCTGCAGGCAATGGTTTATTTACAGCAAGTATCATCCAATACTCACTTAAGTTTTTGCTGGTGCGCGTGCATTTCTCCGAACTTTACCATTAGCTACAATGCTCACAGAAACTAAATTTTGAGCTCCCTTAAGAGCTGATTTACCCTGTTCGAAAAAAGTCTCCAGGAACATTCCCCGGCTCTTTACGGGGTGCACAGTTCCTTCTAGTAGTCACCATAGCTGACTTTTGCAGATTGCATTGAAAAATGCACCTTTTTAACAACATCACAGAAAACCTCCTCCTCCTCCTGTGCATGGATTCCAAAGTCACAGCTGACATGGAGCGTAGTGGGGTTTTGCGGCTCAGGGTAGGGTGGGTGTTGAAGAAAGATTAGATGAGATTAAAAGCCAGGTTCATCCAGGTTTTAGGGGTGGGTGAAAGGGAAAGACTGGCAAACTATTCAAGTTCAATTTATCAAGGCTTCACTATAGTTTTGCCTGCATTAGCCACACCCTACCTAACTCTCACGATGCAGCTTGTCTAAATCAGTCCAGATGCGTAACTCTTTCCGAATATACACTTTCTAGCACTTGAACACCTGCAAACTTGAGTTTTAGAACATGGGTAAGTAATAGTCAACTTGATCCAGACAGTAAAAAACATGCTGTTAAAACCCAGACAGATAAAAATTCTCCATAACTACAAATTTCTTTTACTCCGCTATGGAAAATGAAGATAATGTATAGACTTTCTTTTTTAAAATCATCCACAGCTGGGCAGACCTTTTAAGTGGAATTTTCATCCTCTTGCTCTGACTTCAGAATATGAACACTAACACAGAAGAAGTTTAATTTGCTTTCACATCTTTTGCAAAAGACATATCCAGGTAAGTCACCAATACAGACTTCTGAGTCTTTCTGTATACAACAACTTTTATTACTGTTTAAAGGAAATCAACTTAAACTGGGGAAGCTTGATTTCCTTGTGTATAAAAGATAAATAATAGATGCTATGTTAGCAGAATATTCAGAATTAGCTAATACTCATACAGCACAGAAAGCCAAAGTGCCAAACAGTATTCAACAATTATTATATTATTAAGCAAGGATATTTTTAAATATATATGCCAACATTTGAGGTTCTCAGATGACTGACCATCGCACCATGAACTTACTATTGCATCTGGTGTCAGTGTTGTTTATTGCAATAGCAATAAACCTTTGTACTGTGAAATGAAGACAATTCTGTAGCCTGTTCACAGTTGAGAAATTCCTTTTCCCAGCAGACTGTCCCCATTAAGCTAATCTAACACAATACACTCATATAAAGTATTTATTGGTTTAAAAGTGGTTTCAGTTGCTTTAACTCTTTTATCATCCAGAGCAAACAAGTCAATTTAAATCAAACATGTCAATTTACTTAAGTCCTTGCAAAAGTCACCCATGGATTTAACATCAATACAAAATGACACCCTACATCTGCCTATGCTGGCAGGCAATGTGCGAGTCAAGCAAGAGAAAAGGAAACAACAGCTGAATTAAAAATCCTGTTTATTACATGGACCCTCAACACCCTTACCAACTTATCACCCATTCTTTACGCTCTGGAGATTCTCAGCAGAACTTTGTGGCTTAACAGGTATTTTCAATCTTTAGGAAACAGAAACCACAAAGACAAAGTGCTGGCGAGCTCCACATTCTGATTTTTCCAAGAGAGAAGGAACCGAAAGAATTGTTGGTCCATAAATTCCTAACAAACTGTACTGAACAATACTTTGTGGGACAAACTTCCCATTTTCTCTCCTCCTCTCACAACTGTCTAATCACTCAGTATCTCAAAAACTGCTCAAAATATCCTTTGACTCTATTGTGAGACTTTCAATGGCCTAACTTAATAGGGGCAGGATTCTCCAGAAGTATTTTTTCCAGTTCAGAAGTCCCAGCTATGGGCTGTCAGGAGATGGCACGTCTTTGACGTCTTCAGAAAGTCCCAAGTAACCAAACAGCACATGGCTTTGGCCAGCCAGCGTCGCCAGCCAATACCCTAATTATTTGCTTGTTGTCGGACACATCCTGTTGGAAAGCAATATAGCAAAAAAGGAAAACAATCCACATGCCTCAAAATCTCTAAACAAAATACTGACTCCATTGTGCATAGCAGAATTGCATCGTTGCTGCCCTGTGCCATAAACTGGGGGGGATACTTATTCTACCGCCATTCTTGCCTCGAGGCTCACGTTCATACCTATTTAAGTTCTTCACAAAGGTCATCGACCAGAAAATTGCAACTACTTTCTTCAAGTGTTCTCAGTGCTTTTTCTCAGCCATATCAACTCCCATGAGAAACTCTGAACATACAAAAGTCAAACATTTTGAATGTTTAATAGCCCCTGGGTTAAAGGCATATGGAAAAATTAAGAGGATTTCTTAGAATGAAGAGCAATAAAGTTACCTACAATAGCTTCTTTCTAACAAGGAATTTAAACCTAGTTATTGTTCTCGACCTCAAGATGGCAGGTTGCTTTCATACAATACCGTATGTTCACAAAAAATACTAATCTAACATGAAACTAAACCTTGCCATTAAAGCTATTTACGAACATCACAAATAGTGAAATTTCTTTATTTCTGCTTTGACAAAAAGAGAAAAAACTACTTTTAACTCTACATTGCTGGCCAAATTTTAACTAGAAAGAAAGTTACATTAGGCACTCTCTGTAAGTCACATGCGTCTATATTCTAGGAGAGGTTTTGTAACCTTTATTTGTTGTTATGCTGCCAGACTTTACCATAACAACAACTGATAACAAGTTCCCAAAAACAATCTCTGTGTTTGCTAAAAAGTTACCTTGGCTTGCCTTATTCAAGAAACATGCAGGACAGAGAAAATTTACAGCTGGAATACAACCCATGGCCTATTTTACTAACAACCACATTACAAAGAAGTAAAAGAATTCTTAAGACAAAAGTTAAAGCAGCTGAGATTTGAAAAAAGGTTCAAAAATAGTAAGAGGCAGTAATGGAATTTATACCGGGCTACTGATGAAATACATTCATACCCTTTTAAGTATGACTTTGTGCATTTTGCTGACTTACGTATTACAGACATATAGAATCCTAGAATGGCTTAGGTTAGCAGGGACCTTAAAGATCATCTTATTCCAATCCCCCTGACATGACCAGGGACACCTTTCACTAGACCAGGTTGCTCAAAGCCCCATCCAGCCTGGCCTTGAACACTTCCAGGGATGGGGAAGCCACAGCTTCTCTGGGCAGCCTGTTCCAGTGTCTCACCACCCTCACAGTAAAGAATTTCTTCCTAATCGCTAATCTAAATCTACCCTCTCACAGTTTGAATCCATTACCCCTCGTCCTATCACTACATGCCCTTGCAAGAAGTCCCTTTCCAGCTTTCTTGTAGGCCCCCTTCAGATACTGGAAGGATGCTGTAAGTTGTCCCCGGAGCCTTCTCTTCTCCAGGCTGAACAGCCCCAACTGTTTCAGCCTGTCCTCACAGGAGAGGTGCTCCAGCCCTCTGATCATCTTCGTGGCCCTCCTCTGAACCCGCTCCAACAGGTCCATGTCCCTCCTGTGCTGAGAGCTCCAGAGCTGGATGCAGTACTCCAGGTGGGGTCTCACCAGAGTGGAGGAGAGAGGGAGAATCACCTCCCTCGACCTGCTGGCCACGCTTCTGTTGATGCGGCCCAGGATACAGTTGGCCTTCTGAGCTCCAAGCGTGCATGGACAGCTCATGTTGAGCTTCTTATCTACCAATACCCCCAAGTCCTTCTCCTCAGGGCTGCTCTCAAGCCATTCTCCACCCAGCCAGTATTTGTGCTTGGGATTGCCATGACTCAGGTGCAGGACCTTGCACTTGGCCTGGCTGAACTTCATGAGGTTGGCATGGGCCCACTTCTCAAGCCTCTCCAGGTGCCTCTGGATGGCATCCCTTCCCTCCAGCACATCGACCGCAACACATCTACAGTATGAGTAATTTTAAAGCATCTCTGGATGCTTTAAAGTGAATTTAAAATGAAATAGTAACAAATTAATTCATACACCATGCCTAAAAGACAGTTAAAGCCATTAACCTTTGTCTGGAGAGAGAAGATTCAGTGCTTTAAAAGTATCAACTTAAACTTCAGAGTCAGTCTGGACTTTCAATATTTCCTCACTATTTCATGAGGATTTATGACCATGATTTGTGACAGGCCCTCACATCATGCTACTCGTAGTTACTAGGAAAACAGCCCCCTAAATCAGTGACAGACTGACTGAAATGGCACTCAAATGCAGTTAAGGACTCCTACAGAGCACATTTCTCTGTCATGAAACTAGCAAGTGTTCTTTCCTGTTACGTTCTACATTTGAACATAGTGATAGGCTTCATTAGCTTCAGGTTATATCAGGAAAACCAGTATGAATTAAAAGCACAAAAGGGTTGTGCTCAAATGCATTTTTTATTTCATGCTGCATCCCTAGTTTCAAACTTTTGTAACCATCCTGTCACACTTCTCTGCTGACCTTTCTTTATCTTGTGTTTCTTAACATCAGACAAATAGTCATTCTATTAAAGAAAACTAAGATACAGTCTCATGATTTTGGGAAACAATCTAGTACGCAACAAGCAACAGCTAACCAACCTTTTGTGAGTTTAAGAATAATTCTTGCTTGAGATAATTCTTAAACAAGAACTTAAACAAGAATTATCTCATCTACTTCCAGGTTTTAAGAACCCCACATAAAACACCCACTGTGCAGTATTAAACATTCAGAACTTATAATATTTTCAGACAAAAAGATGCTGTTGTCTTGTTCCGGAATACTTTGCACAGGTAGAGATTCCTCCCTTCCAGAAACCACGAAGTGCAACAATCATTTTGTCTTATCTCAGCGAAAGGAGAGTCGAGTATAGTCCATATCTGAAACAGGTTCATCATTATTTCAAGCCGCGTAAATAAAACTGCTCCTGACACCCCCACATACAGAGCAAGGACTTAGCTCCACAGCAAAGTTATTTCACAGCCAAAGTATTCAGGATCTATCATAACATGCCAAACTTCGCAGAAGCTTTAACACTGCAGAAGTTCCAGCACATCCCCAATCTTGCACAGATGTATTTACATATTTGTAAGATAAGCACATCAAAATACTTTGAAGAGGTAGAAGTCCCTTAAAGTCAGGCGTCTGCTTACAGAGGGGGAGTTCTCAGGAATGGAAATAACATCATGGAGAGCTTCTCATAGCACATCCATGCTCCTTCTAAAAGGACAGATGAGCTGTCCTTAAAAGTACAGTCCAGATCAAACTAACAAAAGACTCACATACCTTCCCACTAAGTAGGCAGAACAAAAGCAACATCATTAAGATTTACAACCAAGACTCTTTAGCTAATTACTAAAAAGAACGTTACATTTGTAGAAAAGTTTTTCCATATACGCTAAGGAAGGTGACTGTTGGTACAGAACACACGCTGTATAAAAGAATCACTGCCTCTAAAATCAAGTGAATGAAAACCAAACCCCAAGTTACAAATTATTTCTTAGTTTTATTGCGAACTCCTATTTTCCTAAAAGTTCCAAACGTGAAGTGTTATGGTTTGAAGAACCCACAACAATTTATTGTGGTTTAGACAATTATTCTATCACCTGATGACCCCTCCCCACCTGGGAAGGGGAATCAGGAAGAAACAAGGAAACCTGAGGGTTGAAGTGTAAACAGATTTAATAGAATAAGACTAAATAGTTAAGATTAATAAAACTAAAGAGCCAATATTGATCCCGATATCAATATAAAAGACACAAGGACTATACTCAGCCAATTCTATCGGTAGGAAGCTGTGCACTCCCAGCAGTGGACAGCAAGTGTCGGACACTGCAAGTGCTACGGCTTCAGGAGGAAGGGAAGGGCTCCGGGGTCCAGTGCCGGGGCAAGAAGTTCCCAGGACTGCAGACATCACACAAGAGAGAAAACTCCTCAGCAAACTTTCTAATTTATATTGAATGTGACGTTCATGGTATGAAATAATCCTGTCGGGTGGTCTGGGTCAAGCGCCCAGGCCTTGCTCCTCCTCATCCCTGTACCTGGCAAGGCCTGAAAACACTGAGACCTTGAAACCCACATAGCTTAGCTGGCTATAAAGTAAGTATTTTCACAAATTCAGACATAAGAGTCTTCTAAAAATGCAGTTTTCCCAAGCATTAGAAGAGACCTTACTGAAAAGTAAAATTACTGAAAGAGAAACTAATCCTGTGTCACTCAACCCAGGACACAAAGTTATCCCGTTTTTAAAGTACTCCTTTCTATTTGAATCTGTTAAGAAAAATGTAAGGAAACCCCCAAGGAACACTATAAGCCTGTTCTTTCTTCATTTTAGACTCCTGTAAGTTGATTTCTCCCCCCCCCCTAAAGCTACACAGCTTCATTCAGTCAAGCAGGAATGTGAACATCATGACACAAACATAAGTTTTCAGAAAGGAACAACCCACGCTTCGGGTTTTCTGAAACATTTTTAAAGGATCGAGGCAACGTGTACGGAGAAGGTGCATCCTGAGGTGCGAAGGGCATCTTTTTCATGCAATCCTGACCTAATAAGCAGCACGTAATACACACCTACATAGAGCTCCAGCTAAAAATATAGAAGGATGATGCCAGCAGAAAATGATCACTTCTCTTGCCCTAAATGACAGTTCTAATAATTACAGACAGTTTGAAAAGGTGGGTGGCCTAATAAAAGAGGCCCTGAGGTGATGTTCTGACAGCCTTGGTCACACTGCCGAGTTTTCTAAACTACCTAGGAAATTGCAACAGCTAGGCTTCAGCTTGTTTAAGCACCGGGGTGATGTTTTCGGGCAGACCAGAGGCAGCAGCAACAAACCAGAAGCCTTACACACGCGCAGCCCTAACTCCCCATCTTGGGTGACACGAAGTCGGGACAAGAAGCAGCGTGCAGGGAGAAAAGGATGGGGAGCGGGACCCCGGCTCTCTCCCCACGGATGCTGCGGGCAGAGAGCAGCCTCCGTTTGTTTGTGCTTTTAAAGGATTAAAAGCAGTATTGCGAAGGGAAAGCAAAGGGCAGGCTCCGTGTCCGGGACGGAGCGCGGGTTAACGAGGGGCCCAGCTCTCTGCCGGCCCGGGGCAGACGGGCTCCGGCAGCGTCGGTGGGGCCGGGCCTGAACCGGGCACCCGCACCCCGGGCCGGGACGACCCCGACACCTGCATGCCGGGCCGGGACGACCCCGACCCGGGCACCCGCACCACGGGCCGGGCCGGGCCGGGCCAACCCGCGCCCGCCGCTGCCTCCAGCCGGGCCGGCCGGTTCCTCCCGCCGCAGCGCCACACACCCACCCCCCCCTCCCCTCCCCTCCCGCCCCCGTCGCCCGCCTACAGCCTTCAAACAGAGCTGGGGGGGGACACAACGACGACAACAACAACCCTCGCCTTCCCCCCGTCCCCTCGCCAGCCCTGCCAAGAGTTTGATGAGCGACACCCGACACCCGCCCCTCCAAACCCCAGAGAAAGCCCTGCCCGGGACCGCGGAAGGACGGGAGTGGGGACGGGACGAGGCGGGGGGGGGGACTTTTGTCTCTCACTTTGCAACTGTACGGGTTTACCTGAGCCACCCCCGGGGGGAAACCGCTTCGCCCCCCCGCCGGGACACGTCCCGAGGGAAGCGGGAGGAGAGGCCTCCTCTTCCTGCGCTCCCCTTTTGGAGAAGAGGGTCGAGGAGGAATTGGGGGGGGGGGGGGGGAAGGCGACGCTCCCAGCCTCCCGTCCTCCTCCCGCCCCGTCCCGTCTCCGTCTCCTCCATGTGCGCGTCCTTTCCCCCCCCCGCGGGAGCCTGCCCCGCGCCCCCCGCCCCGCAGGCTCCCGCTCCCGCCCCGCTCCCCGCCGCCCTCCCGGCGCAGCGCGGGGGAAAAGTTTGCCCAAGTCCGACAACAAAAGGGACAGCGGCGCTCGCTTCCCCGCCGACCCGGGCCCCGCGACGCCCCGGCGAGCTTACCCCCGGCCGAGTCCGGCTCGCACCGCAGCACCGAGGCGGCCAGGAGCCGCAGCAGAAGCAGCAGCGGGAGCGGCGGGGCCGCCGCCGCCTCCATGTTGCGCGGCCGCAGCAGCTGCCGGAGCCCACGGAGCGTCTCAGGCAGGCTCCATGCTCGGGGCGCTGCGCTCGGCGGGGAGGGAGGGAAGGGAGGCGGGGAAGGGGGGAGGTGCTGGAGCCGACCCTCCTCCTCCTCTTCACGCCGCCGCCAGGGAGGGGGCTAGGCTCCTCCGTTGGCACCCGCAGCCCGGGGAGGAGCCGAGGGCGCAGCGCCGTCCCGCATGCCACGCGTGGGTACACCTGGCCGGGGGCGGGGGGGGTAAGGTGAGATTTCAGGGGTCTTATGTGGGTTTTTGGGTTGTTTTTTTTTTTTTTTTTGTTTTGCTTTTTTTTCTTCTCTCTCGTTCCTTCTGGAGCTGTTACTCCAAAACCAGGCGGGAAGGTTCGGAGAAGATGGCTCGCTGCGTGTTCGAAAAGCAACCTTTCCGTGGTGGATTTAGAAGTTAGGCGTGGGGGTGCCCGCCCCTTTTTCTGTCTCCAGGAAAAAAAGGGTTGTTGTTTTCTTCCCAGATGGAGGTTCGCTTTTCCCTTCCTCCTCCCACCAAAACAAAGGTTTTATAAAGCCACTCTTCTACAAAACGTTACTTTTCAAAGAAAGGCGCATTCAACAACAATTTTTTGTTGCCTTTTTCCCGTCTCTTAAACGTGCCACCTGCTCATACAAACACATTACTACTAGGAAAGGGGCAGAAACTCTTGCCCCCCGTGACATGAGGCCTTTACGGCGCTGGGGACGGGCAGCAGGGAGCTGGGCAGCACCCAGCTCACCCTGAAACATCCTGCACCTTTTGCTTGTCAGATGCTGCCCCCACCTCCCCCCCCACCTCTGCAGGGATAAAAAGAAATAGCATAAGTCAAGAATTTCCATTTGAGTCTCCATTTTCCCTTGTGCTGACACCAATTCTACAATAGGAAAAAAAGTTGCTAGATGGCCTTGCGTAGAGACGGAGACAACAAGGGTCTGTCTGCCTGGCATGCCCTTAAACCATTTTTGTGAGTCTCGGAGCAGGAGCTGTAAATCACAAGCAAGGACTTCACAAATGGATGTTAGGCTTAATAGTTTCCTTTCACTTTAGAGATGAGTAAGTTCCAGGTTTCCCAGTTGCCGTGTACTACTGTATCTGCTACAGCAGCAGCGGAGATTTCTTCTTGGTGTCCCATGTATCCCTGCCCATCTCAAATACCAGGATCAAATATTCAGGAATTTGTTTTAGGCCCTGTTGGTTACTCCGTTGCAGACTTCCCCTCAGACTTCCTTCCCTCAGAAGGGGAAAAGGTGTAGTGGTTTGTTTTGATTTTAAAGTCAGTGGTATTCAACTTAGCTAAGAAAGCAGTTTAAAATTTACAGTTACAAAAGGCTTATAGTGCTGACCTTAAAATCGACCTGCAAAGGAAAATAAAGTTTTCTTCTCTATCTTGCTGCAGCTTTAATGTAGAAAGAACATGTATTTTAAAGAGGAGGTCATTTTAGGTGGCATTTAAAACCTAAAAAAAATCTCAACTTTATTGAAGACAGGAAAACCAGAAGTTGGTCTTTCTTGCTAGAAGGTCTGTAATAAACTGGAGCCGAAATCTGGGCTGCTGTAAATCATTAATGGCAAAACTTCCTGTGAACACCAGCTGAATAAGGGTTTTGTTTTGGACCTGTTTAAAAAATCTGCCGAACACCAGACAAATAACTGGAAGAAAGATTTCTTTGTTGAAGACAGTGATTGGACTTTACTTTTGATAGGTCCTACCTCCTGCACGGTGGAAATTACCCAGTAGTCCTGGCATCACAGTAACTGGGGATAATTAAAGTCAGAGACAGAGAAAGGGCACGTGAAATAGTTGCACTTGCAGCAGGCAGTGGGGAATGGCGGTGCATGGAGACCAGTATCCCAGACCCTCATCAGCTTCGGAGAAGAGCAGCACTCATATACAAAACTGGTTTGTGTACCTTCACAGAGAGCCAGGCTATCCTGTGATGGCATTGATGGCATCACCCGAGTTCCTGGTGGCAATTGGGCTCCCTACCCCGTCCTCCCCCTCACCCTAACAGGACCAGGGAGCGGTTACTGAGATGACTTACCCATAGCACCAAAGCCAGTGTCAAGCCCCGTGGGGTGGGTGAGCCTGTCCGTAAGGCTGCTTGAGGGGAGTAGCAACTTCTCTTTCGGCTGGCAGCTGCTTCCAGCACTTGGTATCTTTGGGCCTGAGGTCCCACACTAGGACGTAATATGGCTGCTGCTATCCCTGCTCCATCCAGGTGTTGCTTGTTTCTCTCCCTATCTGACCCTGTCAGACTGCACAGGCAATTTAGGATTGGCAGCATTTTATACCAACAGGGAGAAATAGCAGCATGTGGGTGGCCACACCCGAGAAAGCAGCAGTACTTTTTACAAGAGGCTAAATGAAATAAAAACGACACTGACTGACAAAGGGATTTGCACTGAGAAATTTCAGAACAGAACATTTTTCAAAGGAAGGTACCCACCATAAAAGGAGATATTGAGACTGGTGACTGATCAGAGCCACATGCCAACCTTGCTGTGATGGATGGCTATTCATAGGCGTAAACTGCGGAGTTTCATACCACGTTGAAGTTCGTTCTTTGCCGTAGCACAGATTGGGTATAAAAGTTCATTTTCAGAGTGGAGTATTCCTGCCTGGTACCCCCTTTCCTTCCTGACTCGGTCTACCACAATTAGCAGATTGGGTGATAGACTCAAAGCTAAAACAAAATGAGGAGAGAGACCAGGCCATGGAGGTAGGCAACTAGGGAAGAGAGTCTTACCTGTGTGCATCTTTGGGGCTTTGACCATAACGCCTCTGCTAAAAAGCCATTAATCATGATCTAAAGCGATGGCAAATCTAGTAGCAGCCAGGAACGCAGTATTCCTCCAACCCAGAAGATGCCACCTTAAACTAAGTTGGTATGTCGTAGGGGAATTTGGAGGAAATTTAAAGTTGGGCAACTCTGAAAAGAAGTCTCACCCATGTGCTGAGAAAGCCGCCTTCCACCTGTTTTCCAGCCCTGCAAGAATTCCTCCAGCAAAACCAGGGGGTCAAAGCTGTGACATTCCTGAAACATCTGATATATACATTTCTGTAAGAAAGTAAAAAACAGTTTAAAAAAAAAAAAAACCACGAAACAAAACAACCAAACCCACAACTTACCAGGATAGCAAAAGCATGATCCTATCATTCCTCTTAGCGGAAGAAAGAGGGATCCTTTTCCATACCATTGTATGCTCACAGAGCCCAAGTAGGACTCCAAAAACAGAGCCAATACCCTATTTCATCTAAAATTTCTTGTGTAATCCTGGGCAAGCTACAGTCTAGAATTTCCTGTTTCTCCTACAATACAAGGAGTGGGGGGAATAATTTTCCTAACTTTCATCCTTTCTGTGTACAGTGTGAAGGAAACTGCAGCAAGTTTGGGGCCTGGCTGTAGGATCAGGAAAGGGAGGAATCCGGACTGGGAGCCCAGCACTCCCCTGCTAAGCTGTAAGCAGGCCAGTTCTTGCATTCTGACATTGCCGTCGCTGATGGAGAAAGGAGGGACATGCAGAGACACAAGTGGAAAACACGAGACACAGGAGGGAAAACAAAGAGCCCAGCTGTATCTCAGGGCACCTAGAGATGTCCTCCAGGATAACCTAGCCATCCCACCACAGCTGGGAAACTTGGCTTGACTGAAAGGCTGCAAATGTTTTCTGCATGTTTACTCCTCCTGGATTTCTCCTTCCTACTCCAGTTTACAGCATCCTTCTCTCCCAGCTGCCAGAGCTGTCTGAGCTCCTGTAGAGCTAACATTTAATGACAACTGCAGAAGCTCCTAAAGTGAATTTACTGCCTTATAAATGACACCCAGGTTTATTTTATGATGAATATCAGTACCAAGACATGCATCTTTATTCCTCTGGGGCAGCAATGTTTAGTCAAGATGAAGTCACTAGACCTGGATGGGCTGAGGATGTTCTTTGGTGTTTTGCAAAGGGAAGGTAAAGTGAACAGTGAGAACCAAAGACAGCATCAAAACATTTTCCTTCTCTACTTCCAAGGCCATAGGACAAAATAATTCTCCTTTCCCTATGTCTCAAATCCACTTCTTCACACTTCCTCTCTCAGCTTTCAACTAGGAAGCAGTCTCAAACTAAATACATCCAGGGACCCCTATTTTTTCTCACCCTGTAACACAAGAGAAAATGTTTACAGGTAATCTAGAATGAGTCAGAAATTATAGAAGAAAGCATCATCTGGACACAGGTTTCCTCACCTCCTCCAAAAACTAGACACACTAAGGAAAACATGTACATACAACAGCCATAATTAAGACTACACCTCCTGAGGAAAAACCTGAAGTAATCTTAGCAAGGGATGGGTTTGGTCATGGACTCACCAGGATAAGCTTCAGAAAACCTGGGTTTAGTCTCCAGGTCCATCCATCACAGACTCTATAGACACCACTTGGCTTCTCCTCCAACATCAGGTGGTCATATTTGTCCCATTCGGGTGGCATTTGCACTCTTCTTTTATCTGCCTTGCCCATTCAGAACACTCTTCTCAGCACAAACTAGTCCAATAGTGGCCTGAGGCTGCATGGGGCTTTTAGGAATTGTTTTGAAAAAGGTGGCTTCTTAAGTGCTGAATAATACCTAATATTTAAAAATAAATCACTGCACTGCCACTCATTAAGCTGCCTGACATGGTGGGAAAGTGTTACCATCACCACCTCCTTATCCATAGAGAAGGTGACAGTAAGATGAATAATACCTTTATTTATATTATGCAGCTTCCCCGGTGTTGCACAAGGATAATAGCAGATTTTGTTCAAAGTAGTTATTCCCCAAAATAGCTCGGCAACCCAAGTACATGGCAGTTTTCTTCCTCTTCTTTCTCTCCCTTCCCCAGATAAACTCTAACATGAACTGCACAGTTAAACCAGCACAATCTGCCATGCAGGCACAAAAAGGAGGGGCTTTTTCAGTTTAGACTAAAATCAGTGATCTTTCAGCCTGTGGTTTCTATGCTACTTTTGAGACACTCCTAAAAGCAACAATGACAAGCAAGCCAAACTTTGGTGCATTTAAATTTGCTATATGGGACTCTTTATGCTTATTGGGAAAGCTTTAAGGGTTGAAAAAGGTTGAAAGGCTTAGGATGCTCAGGGAAAGGTTAAGGTTAAATATCAAAGCAAGCTCCTCTTCCAGAGCCTAGGCAGCCATGCGGAAGAGCACAGGTGTGTTATAGGTATTACTGGAGACCAATATGCATTATGTTGTGTTATGTTATATTATATTAATATATAAGCTGGAAAATTTCCCTGCATAGACAGGGCTTCAGAGCCACACTTGGAATTACAACCTCAGCATTTCTAGTGTAGCCATTTCCAGTGTCACGACCCCAAGTGAGGCGGGTTACAGCAGTCACAAACAGGGCTGGGAGCTCGCAAAAAAACCCACCCTGCTTTTGTCAAATAGTTATGGTGGGTTTTAACACCATTTTAAGGGATGGAAGTGCTGCAAGTAATCTACGTGGGACTACAGAAGGAAAAAGTCAGAGAATGGCAATCTTTCAGTATTTCCCAGTGCTTGAGCTTGAGATTTTCCACAATACCCAGGGCTGGTCTGCCAAGCTCCAACAGGGACAAGTAGGACACGCATGCCAGTAACTCAAATACAGTGAAATCTGGAGACGTTACAAGCCAGCCAAGGGATCAGAGTGCTACAGGACAGAGACTTCCTGGCAGAAGTGAGTTTAAGGAGAGAGGTGGTTCACATGGGTTTGCAAGAGGAAAACTAATATTAAAAAAAGTGTGAAAAATGTCCCGCTGCTACCATTTGAAACAACATTTAAGTTAATGTTAGTGAGATGGCAAGGGTAAAGAGCCTGTTCCCAAAGCCTCCTGCTGGCTAGCCACCTCGGGAACAGAGGGGCTGACACTGCTTGAGAAATATCTCACCATAAAAAGTTCTGAAAACATAAAAATAGTTCAGTGGGGTTTTTTTGGTGGTGATTTTTGGACGCTGAATGCTTTTCTGGTTACAACTAAACTCCCTGCTACAGCTACAAGAACCGCAGTCATTGCATTTCCCTGCACTGTACGAGCAAGAGTTTCTCTTTAAAACCTCCATGACAGCCATCCTTGCAAAGCTGCTGGTAAAATTAACAGTTCTTGGCATTGGAGATGCACCTTATGCCTACTTACTAGTCACCGAAGTTGTGAATCCAATAAAGGAAATATTGGGGCTTGGAAATTCAGTTGCAGAGGAGGGAGTGTCTCAAAGTAGGAGTCTTCTCCTCAGAGCTCCTTTGCCCTATGTTCCTCGTGAAGGACCAGCTTTTATTACAAGCAAGGCCAATATTTCTGCGGCAATCTAAAGCAATAGAAAAAATCAAGAAGTCAGCACAGAAGTAACACTAAAAAAAAAAATCCCTAAGTGAATCACAGAATCATATAATGGTTTGGGTCGGAAGGGACCCTTAAAGGTCATCTAGTCCGATCTCCCTGCAATAAGCAGGGACATCTTCAACTAGATCAAGTTTCTCAGAGCCCCGTCCAGCCTGACCTTGAGTATTTCCAGGGATGAGGCATCTACCACCTCTCTGGGCAACCTGTTACAGTGTTTCTCCACCCTCATTGTAAAAAATTTTTTCCTTATATCTAGTCTGAATCCATCCAGTTTTTCATCCACCGGTACCCCCAAGTCTTTCTCCACAGGGCTGCTCTCAATCCCTTCATCCCCCAGCCTGTATTGATACCAGGAGTTGCCCTGACCCAGGTGCAGGACCTTTCACTTGGCCTTGTTGAACCTCACAAGGTTCACATGGGCCCACTTCTTGAGCTTGTCCAAGTCCCTCTGGATGGTATCCTGTCGTTCGAGTGTGTCAACCACACCACTCAGCTTGGTGTCATCTGTAAACTTGTTGAGGGTGCGCTCAATCCCACCATCTATGTCACTGATGAAGATATATTAAACAGTACTGGTCCCAGTACAGACTCCTGAGGGACACCACTTATCACCAATCTCCATCTGGACATCGAGCCATTGACCCCTGCTCTCTGGATGTGACCATCCAACCAATTCTTCATCCACTGAACAGCCCATCCATCAAATCCTTATCTCTCAATTTAGAGAGAAAGACATTGTGCAATACTTTTCTTACAGAGAAATTAAAATAAAAGGTTGAACACAGCAAGAAAATGTGTTCTCTCTCCTCCTTCTCCTTTCCACAGACTGCGAGGTCATTGTCTAGCCTTAGCTGCATCTGTGTAACCAACAAAGCAGGCCTAGTTGTAAAGCGAGGCACTCCCCTTTCTCCTAAACAACACAGGAAAACGGGTAACAGGAGAAGCCTTCTCCAAATGCAGTATTAATCAGACAGAGCTGCCCTTGAGATAGTGAGGATGCAAGAACAGATGGTGAATGGGTCATGGAGAAGTGATGTGGTTTAGGGTAGCATCTTTACATGCCGCTACACTGCTCCAAGCATCTCTGCACTGCACGGGAGTCCAGGTACCGAGCAGAGCAAGAAAAGGTTTTTTTGAAAGAAGTATAAACACAACATTTATTCATACAGCAGCCAATTCCCGCCTCACTATACACCCCAACCAACTGCGGTTGATACGCACATGTAAAATAATAGTACCTTGTTGCAATCTGGGCAGCAAGCCACGGGGCGTGCAACCTCTGTAGTAGGATTACCCTTCAAGTGAGCGCTTGGGTGTATGGAAGAAACATTGCAAAACACCGTGACCTGTTAGCACTAGTACATGCCTGTCATATCCATTCATACCTTAAATGACAAAGCTCACTTCCACCATTAAAAGCATCACCAAGTCAAGTACTGTAGGATTGGAAGATGTAGAAATATTATCAGAACAGCCTGGTGGCAAGGTGCTCCCTTAACAAGATGACACACAAGGTAATTACAGATTGAGGTAATTTCTGTGGCATTTTCAGCATTAAAAAAGAAGGTTCTTTTACCTCTGAAAGCTGCTCAAGATAAAGAATGTTGTAAGCAGGGATGAAGCCATGCTCGACTAGTTACCATCTGACTAATTTTTGTGGGTGGTTAAGATGGCAGGCAAGACTTGCTCTATCCCGGCAAGATGGGAATCTTCCTCGTACACGGTGCAAAATGCCCCATGATATGGCTCAGTGCCATGACTATTTAGATATTAAAATGGTGGATGTCGAAATCAATCCTGAATGAAATCTATTACGTGAACTTTGCCTGCCGTCTGCTTGCTGACAGCACTGGGAGTGGTTCTTGCTGGGATTACACTGTGTGCTCCTCTTGGCTGCCAAAGAAAGTCGAAGAAAATTAAGGGAGGGGAAAAAAAGGAAGGTTACCTGTGGGGGAAAGTTACAGGCAGGTGTAACTGGGAAGAAAAAAAAAAAAAAAGAGTCCTGATAAAGTTTCCTACAAGATTTATGTATTACTAGACATCAACACAAACACAAATTTATTGCATTTATCATTCTCTTGAACAGTATCTGGTAATATATAAGAATATATAAATATGCTTGTACTGAGTTTGCTATGTGACTGAAACTCTGCCTGTACAGAGAAATGAAGTTATTTCTATGGTGGTGCAACAGCTTGAAGTCTGCCTGAAGGTCCGGAGCAGACAATAACAACCTGTAGATGGCAGCATTGGTGAACACCACTAGTGAAACCGCAGCTTCACGTACCGGAGCTAACACCACGATTTTATAGGGAGTTTTTGTAGCATCTTTCATTGTGGCGAACAGGGTTTTTTCATCATTAAATTACTTTTCACGACTCGTCCTTTTTAAAAAGTTAGTATTTTCTCTCTCATCCCTGTTGGACAAAGCACATTGGCCTGGCAGCAATAGCTCTCTGAACAGTCAGAACTCTTTGAGCAGCTCATGGGAACTCTGGTCCGTGAGAAGGGACTCGGAGCAATGGGCACTATCTAGCTATGATAAGGATCGCTGCTATTCCTGGAAGAGTCATAGTTCACACAATGTCTAGTGAAGGCAAAACCTGAGATCCTATTTGTCCGTCCACGCTATTTAAAGAGTATATATTTTCTTTTGCAGGGAGTCCAAGATTAATTACAAAATGAACAAACTTTTGGTCATACAGAACTACAAAACCTGTTCTCAGTTTGGAGTCAATTTCAGTTTCAGACTCCCCTGTGCCAGCAGAAGGCTATTGAATTTGTGTTGCAAACAGCACGGGGAACTGATCAGGTTGGACTGTATCTACAGCGATAAACAAACATGACAACACTATTTCTGTGAGCTTCGCTACCCTCTAACCATTCATTCTTACAAACTGGTCTGGGGGCTGGATTTTCCGCTTCTAGCATTTGTTCAGTTATTCACTCGGTTTGCACCTTACAAACCCCTAGTGTCCAGAAGAGAAGCTGAAAGTCTTGATCAGGGCTCTCATCCTGCTGGGGGACTTCAACCATAGAATCATATTCATGGTTGGAAGGGACCTTTGAGATCATCGTGTCCAACCATACACACACAAAAAAAACCCCCTACAATCTCTGTCACTAGAGCATGCCCGAAGTCCCAAATCTACACGTTTCTTAAATACCTCTAGGGATGGTGACTCAACCACCTCCCTGGGCAGGCTGTTCCAGTGCCTGACCACTCTCTCAGTAAAGTAATTCTTCCTAATACCTAACCTAAACCTCCCCTGCCACAACTTCAGACCGTTTCCTCTGGTCCTGTCATTATTCACCTGGGAGAAGAGGCCAACACCCACCTCTCTACAACCTCCTTCCAGGTAGTTGTAGAGGGCAATGAGGTCTCCCCTCAGCCTCCTCTTCTCCAAACTAAACATGCTGCAAACTGAACATTTAGTTCTCCAAACTAAACGTAAACCACCTGACTTCTGCTGGAAAAGTAGCACGGCAAGCTGTAGGCAATCCAGGAGACTCCTTGAGTGTATCGAAGATAACTTCTTAAGCCAGGTAACAGACAGCCCCACCAGAGGACATGAAATACTGGACCTGTTGGTCACCAACGCAAGGGAGCTAATTGGCGACGTCAAGATTGGAGGCAGCCTGGGCTGCAGTGATCTGGTGGAGTTCACAGTCCTGAGGGATATGGGTCAGGGGAAGAGTAAAGTCAGGACCCTGAATTTGAGGAAAGCAAAATTCCAGCTCTTCAAGGGATTAGTCAATGGGACCCCTGGGAAACTGCCCTCAGGGACAAGGGAGCAGAATAGAGCTGGCAGATCTTTAAGGGTGCTTTCCATAGAGTACAAGAGCTCTTGATCCTCAGGGGTAAAGAAATCAGGAAAGGAGGGCAAGAAACCAACATGGCTGAGTCAAGACCTGCTGGTCAAAATACAGGCCCAGAAGGAAACGCACAGGCAGTGGGAGCAGGGACAGGTATCCTGGGAAGAATATAGGGACAGTGCCCAGTTGTGTAGGGATGGGGTCAGGAAGGCCAAGGCACAGCTGGAGCTGAACTTGGCAAGGGATGCAAAGAATAATACAAAGGGCTTCTACTGGTATATGTCAGCCAGAAAAGGAAGGTCAAAGAAAGTGTACTCCTGTGATGAACACAACTAGCAAACTGTTAACAACAGATGAGGAGAAAGCTGAGGTACTCAACAACATTTTTGCCCTGGTCTTCACTGGCAACCTCTCTCCCCACACCTCTTGAGCGGACAGACTACAAGGCAGGGACTGGGAGAGCAAAATACCTCCCACTGTAAGATCAGGTTTGTGACCACCTGAGGAACATACAGAAGTCTATGGGACGGTATGAGATGCATCCCAGAGTCCTGAGGGAATTGGCTGATGTAGTTGCCAAGCCACTCTCCGTGATATTTGAAGTCACAGCAGTCAGGTGAAGTCCATGGTGACTGGAAAAAGGGAAACACTGCACCCATTTTTAAAAAGGGTAGGAAGGAGGACCCTGGGAACTACCGACCTATCAATCAGCCTCACCTCTGTGCCCGGGAAGATCATGAAAAAGATCCTCCTAGAAGCTATGCTAAGGCACATGGAGGTCAGGGAGGTGATTTGAGACAGCCAACAAGTCCTGCCTGATCAACCTAGTGGCCTTCTATAATGGAATGACTACATCAGTGGACAAGGGAAGAACTATGGATGTCATCTATCTGGATTTACATAAGGCCTTTGACACGATCCCCCAAACTATCCTTCTCTCTAAATTGGAGAGGTATGGATTTGATGGGCGGATGGTTTGGTGGATGAGGAACTGGTTGGATGGTGGCATCCAGAGGGTAGTAGTCAGCGGCTCAATGTCCGCATGGAGATGAGTGACGAGTGGTGTCCCTCAGGGGTCCATGTTAGGACCAGTACTGTTTAATATATCTTCATCAGTGACATAGATGGTGGGATTGAGTGCACCCTCAACAAGTTTGCAGATGACACCAAGCTGAGTGGTGTGGTTGACACACCTGAGGGATGGAATGCCATCCAGAGGGACCTGGACAAGCTCAAGAAGTGGGCCCATGTGAACCTCGTGAGGTTCATTAAGGACAAGTGCAGGGTCCTGCACTTGGGCCAGGGCAACCCCTGGTATCAATACAGGCTGGGGGATGAAGGGATTGAGAGCAGCCCTGTGGAGAAAGACTTGGGGGTACTGGTGGATGAGAAGCTGGACATGAGCCAACAATGTGCACTTGCAGCCCAGAAGGCCAACCGTATCCTGGACTGCATCAAAAGAAGCGTGGCCAGCAGGCTGAGGGAGGTGATTCTCTCCTTCTACTCTGCTCTGGAGTATTATGTCCAGCTCTGGAGCCCTCAGCACAGGATAGACATGGACCTGTTGGAGAGGGTCCGGAGGAGGGCCACAAAAATGATCAGAGGGCTGGAGCACCTATGCTATGAGGACAGGCTGAGAGAGTTGGGGTTGTTCAGCCTGGAGAAGAGAAGGCTCCGGGGAGACCTTATAGCAGCCTTTTGATACTTGAAGGGGGCTTATAAGAAAGGTGGGGGACAGACTTTTTCATAGGGCCTGCAGTGATAGGACAAGGGGTAATGGTTTTAAACTAAAAGAGCGTAGATTTAGACTAGATAGAAGGAAGAACTTTTTTTACGCTGAGGGTGGTGAAACACTGGCCCAGGTTGCCCAGAGAGATGGTGGATGCTTCATTCCTGGAAACATTCAAGGTCAGGTTGGATGGGGCTTTGAGCAACCTGATCTAGTTGAAGATGTCCCTGCTTATTACAGGGGGCTTGGACTAGATGACCTTTAAACATCCCTTCCAACCCAAATGATTCTATAATTCTATGATCAGATACTTGGCACATTCTGCACTCTACAGTTTCCTTCACCCATCTTTCTCCGATACTAAGTGTATGCATTAAACATACAATATTTGCACAGCACATAGACATAATAGATATGAATTTTGACAGAATGATACAGCAGGCACATACACAGGCACAGCAATGTGGTGCTGAAGCACCATTCATGAGTTCAGAATTTATGCCCAAGAATTTATGTAAGGCTACTAGTTGTACCAATGAAGCACCAGCATGACATCAGTCCAATTAAAATAGAGAACACATGATGTTCTGCTTAGGAAACAGAAGGGCTAACGTTTCATTACTTTGATGGTTGGACTAGATGATCTGAAAGGTCCCTTCCAACCTAGGCAATTCTATGATTCTATGATTCTACTTCTTGGACATAATGAGATCAGGACCATTGTTTCAGCCAACACAGTAGAGCACTCTGCCGAAGAGGAGGATGAGGACATGCCCGAGTCTTGGTCCTCTTCAGTCTGATCCAGTTAAAGATGTCCCTGCTTACTGCAGGGGGGTTGGACTAGATGACCTTTAAAGGACCCTTCCAACCCAACACATTCTATGATTCTATTTACAATGAGAGTGGTGAGACACGAGAACAAATTGTCCAGAGAGGTGGTGGAGGCCCCATCCCTGGAGACATTCAAGGCCAGGCTTGATGAGGCTCTGAGCAATCTGATCTAGTTAAAGATGTCCCTGCTTACTGCAGGGGGGTTGGACTAGATGACCTTTAAAGGTCCCTTCCAACCCAACACATTCTATGATTCACTTCAGGGGAAAATGGGGTCTTTACAAGAAACTTCTATTAGCTCTGTCTTCGGTTTACTGATTTCACTTCAGAAACAGGCCAGCCTTGAAGTTAGCTTTGGTATACCAGTTTCCATTGTTATCCGCCACACACACATCCAGCATTCCCGAGTTTTCCTTGCTGCTATCTTCCCTGAGGAATTTTGTAAAACAAGCATTTAAACTCTGTGTGGCTAGTAAGTCGGAATAAGATCTGACAGACAGTGCAGAGATGGATGGGGTAAATTCAGGCCATACTAAAACAGTTTAGAAACCAAATTACAAAACTTTAGCCAAACTGAAACGTGAAAATGGTTACCTGTAATTGCCAAGGGAAGTAAGGGACTACAGAGACAGGAATGCCACAGAAGGGATTGCCACAGGCTGCTCCACAGGTTGTTCAGCCATCTGTGAGGAGCAACGCTGCAAATTCAAAATTCTGAGAAATCACCCAGAGGAGTGAAAGTCCTCCCTATTTGATGCTGAAAGCATTGAAACACGCTGAAACAGCAAAGCAGAAAAGGAAGCTGGTCAAGAAGGAGCAAGTGATAAAATCTCAGAGTCTTAGGAGAGAAAAGAGTGAGAACAGCAAAATAAGCTGTTGTAAAGTACATGGAATTCAATTAACAGAATTCAGATCTCTGGAAAAGAAATTCATAGGAGTCTCCAGTCCTTAAACAAAGCCTGTCTAAGACACAAACTGGCCTAATGCAGAAGTGGCAGGGAAAAAAAGACTAAATCATGAGGTTCTTCAGCAACCTCCCCTTCAGAGAAGCAGCATGTAGATTGTGGGAAAAGAGATAAAAATTACAAGCAACGATAGTACAGACATATAGAGACAAAAATCAGAGAGGCCATGGCAGAAAGTGAAATCCAACTAGCACAGAGAAAAAAGATGATAAATCTTGCATTGGTACAATATTAGTAAAAGGAAAACAAGTGAGGAACAAATCTATTAAGAGGCAGTGAAAGCTCTTATTAGACAACACCAAGCAGGCAGTGTTTAATGAATTTTTTGCTGCAGCGTCTATTAAAAAATCACTGCAGCTCAGGCAGTCATCAGAATTAACATGAGCAATATCAGGGAGAACCTCAGGCTAAAATTCAGAAAGAACAGAATAGATAAGCTACATAGTTCTTAGCTGGATGAAATTAACCCAGGGAAATTTAGAAGAACCCTCAGAGCCATCAGCAGCGGTATCTGACAGCTTGTGCAGGACTAACACGTTTCTAGAAGAGTTGTAAAGACAGCGTCTATCTTTGCAAAGGGGAAAGGGAGGAGTCAGAAATATGACTTGCTTCATTTAACTTCAATTCCAAGAAAAAAAACAAAATTAACAAGCTGTTTGGGAGCACCTACCAGGTAATTGGGAGGTAGGTAACATCCAAACCACACCTGTCCAATGAAGCATGCTTAATTTTCTTTTTATGACAAAGACCTTTTACAGAGACAAGGCAAGCACAAGGAACTGAATACACGGATTCTGCTGAGAGCTTTAACACTATTTCACGTGACTTTGGCACAAACAAACTAGGAAAGACATGGTCTCCATGAAAATATTACAGAGTAACTGCGATATTCATCGTAAAACTGCAGCAGTAGCTGCAATATTCATCAAGATTGGCAGTCTGAAGGACGGAGGGCTGAGAGGAGAGGTGAGAATGGTATTAGCTTCTGTGAGGAGAAAAGGAATAAACTACCTTCCATGCCCTTGGTAAACAGCACAAGAAGTACAGGGATCAAATCACGGCAAGAAAGGGGTCCAGATTAGATGCAAGGAAAAATATTACAATGACACAGATAGATAGCTGGAATAGATCCTAAAGGAGACTGAGGAATCAGCCCTGGCAGAGATTTTAGGATGTCAGGTAAGACAAACACCTCTCACATTTACTGTACACACTCAGTTCTGTCCTGAGGCTGGGGCATGGGGCAGCTGACCTCTTGAGGTCCCTTTTGTCCCTTAATCTTAAAACTTCCTTACAAAAGAATTACATTAGTTTTCTAGGATGTCCAGTAGTACAGAGAGGTAAACCAGTGCTAATGAAGAGAAGTACAGATTGACCAGCTTCTCTTTCTCGTCCAGGCTGAAAATATTCAAATATTCACCAAAAAAAAAAAATTAAGATAAAAGTAGATCAGGTTTTTGAACCACCTGACTTTTGTAATATTGGACATCACTGAAAAAGAAAGCCAAACATTTTTAAAGAGGGCAATATTAACTACTAATACAATCTCTTAAAAATCCTGTTAGAAAAAGAGTTTTCAGTGTTTTCAGAAACTCTCTCTTTCATTTAGAGGACAGTGGAGGTTCAAGGGAGGGAGGAATGAGAAAAAACAAGACTCCCTAACCTTACCTTCCCATAATTTCTTTCCTCCGTTTCTGTGAATGATCTGGAAGTCCAACACATCTTTCTTTCTTGTAAGCACCCCAGAATGGCCACACACAGGTACCCAACCCAGAGACAAGAGAGCCTCCCTTCTCCTCTCCCAAGTGACCTAGGACTTGCCAGAAGTGACCTGGTGCTGCTTTTTCCCCATCCGACTCTCAAGGGTCCTCTCACCCGACGGGTCCAGGACTCTGTGAGAGAACGAGATTTGTAGTGCCTGACCTGGGATTCCCTTTGCCCCACAGATCTCCCCAGCATCTCTTCTTTTTCTACGACAGATTTTCTACCCCCTGCAAATAATCCCATGCCTTTTCATGCAACCTCTTGAAGGATTCAACGTGCTCCTCCACCTGAGCACTTCTTAAGCCTTCTTTCCCCTTCAAAAAGATTTCTGCTTATATTACCATGTTGCCCTGATCCATCATCACTGCTATAACTTTGCAAACATATTCCAGCCCTTTCTATAGTTTGGGACTTTTCTCCCCATTTGCTATGTAAGCCTTGGAAAAAATCAGCAGTCGTCAACATTGGCTGCCATGAAGGCAATAACCTAGACAAGGCATAGTTTTTTGGCGTTTTTAATCATCCTTGTGCATAAACCCTCTCCACACAGGGGTGGGAGAAGCCACAGGGTTAGAAAGGGCTCTGTCATGCTCCGAAGGGCTGGTGTTGCTCATCCTGAGAGGATGTCCATCCAGGATTAGCACACACTCTTCCCCTTTGATTTTGGCCTTCCCATCTCCCATAGCTGTTCATTGCCTGTATGCTGTCTTCTCCCCCTTGCTCCACGGCTGCTCTTTAAACCCTATCCAACCAGCAGCACGGCCTCAGCAGGAGGCCAGGATTCCAGTGCTGCCCTGGAATCACACATGTCTAATCTTGGATTTGCCCCCAGCTTGGGCAGGGGACAAGTTTGGGCCAATGCCTAAACCAGTGAGACCTCCCAGTAGGTCTTGCAGGAGGGATGTTCTGGGAAATGCCAGGGAGGTCCTGCCAGCCCACACAATGCCTGTGTAATGGGAGACCTGACACCAGCAGGCAGATTTCAATAGGAATAGAATGAAAATAGAGGCAGCACTGCCTAATGAGTAGGGCATGGTCTGAGAGGCTGGAGACTCATATTCTGGTGATATTCTCAGTTCAGCAGCTAATCTGCTGAATAATTTTTCCACATGCTTTGGTTTTCCCACCTATAAAAGGGTGGGAATTAACCTTGCTTTCCTCCAAAAAGCTTTCAAGTCCATCACTAAAGCACACTACATAACAGCTACATGCTAGTTCCATCAGTTCATCAGTGAGGCAGGCAAAAGCTTCCTCACATTAAAATCACAGTCTGTTTACCTTCTTTTATGCGCTAAACGCCTTTCAGGATGCACTGCCAGCTCATACGAATGGCCACAGTGGACAATACTGTTTTCCTTCATACAGTCTATGACATGAGAGAAGCTGTGCTGACATCTGTTATTATTGTGAGAAGACACCAATAACTCAGGAACTACCCAAAACCAAATGGAAAACAAAGGGAAAGCACAACAGGAATGAAGGATTCTTAGCAACTGGGCAATAACAAGCCAAAGTGGAAAGTTTAAACTGGCTACTGACAAACAAAGAGCTTGCGCTTTATTTGCCAACACTGAAAAAATCACCCTCAAGAAGGCATGCCAGGGAAAAAACATCTCTAAAGGGGCAACTGCTCTGCCTGAGAACATTAGTAGGCATAGGCTGTAACAGGTTATTAAGCAGCTTGGTTTTGAGAAAAAACAACTATTTACTTCCAAGCCTCTAAAAACTGCAGGCTGAAATATGACCATGAATCTACTTAGTATAAAATATCAGGACTCCTCATTTTTGAACTAACAGATATGTCTTAGTCTGTGAATAACTTGAAATTAAAAGAAGGCAAGTGATAGCTAAATCTATTGCAATTAACTTGAGCAAGAAGCTGTGGAAAGGACTCAGTGTACTGCTGCTTGGTCAAAGGGAGACCATGCAAGTCACTTGGCTCAGAGAGGCCGGTGTGGGGAAATCTGCCCGTGCCTCCTCTCTGAAGTGGCTGTATTTGGAATACGAAGGTCTTGTCCCCAGAGAACTAGAGAGGAAAAACAGAAAAACCACATCCTGTGGCATTTCAGCTGACTGGGAAGCAGGAGCCAGACCTGCTCTTGTTCTCAAGTATTGCAACCTGTTTGGGGAGCCAAAAGGAAGAGAGACCTAGAGAAACAACAGCCAGGCTCTCTAGCTATCTTCCTGCAATTCAGCAATGCCTTATCACCACCCTCTCCTTTGGCAACATCACTGGCACATCCTCTCTGCGCTGCCTTTGCCAGGAGCAAGGACATGAAGCCCACTGCTTACCTTCTGCTCCAGCCCAGACTATCTGGATATGAGAAGTAGAGTACATCTCTCCCCTTTATTTTTAGTCTTTGTAAGTGATTAATAATGGTGGTTTGGGACCTAGGAGGGGAAAAAAAGTTGGAAGAGGAGAGATGGGGGAAAAGAGGGAGGGAAGAAGGAGGTCATCTGAGCAGTTGACTTTGTTGTTATAGCAGAAACGAAAAAAGCTCAGGTTCTTGGGACTCGAATTTTCAAGAAACCCGTGATGTTAAAGAGGCAGTCTGCGCTCATCAGCCTTTGCTTAAACATTTACTTTGGCTCCATGACTGCCCCTGGCCCAGGCTCTTGGCGCTGTGATGTCACCATAAAAAGCCAACACCAGACGCCTGGTAGGAGCAGTGGTCATCAGGCTGGCTTTCTGGCACTGCCGTGCGTTAGTCATCAGCTACCCTGCTCCCCATTATCACACCAACATGTCCAGAGGAAGCAGGCCAGGTTTGGGCTCTAACCTCCGTATTTCCCTGCTGCCTGCACTACAACTCCGCTTTATTTGCTGTGTAACTGTAAAGAAGCATCCAAAAGGACTTTGAAAGAGTTTACAAATTGTGGGCACAATCCACTCTGGAAGAGGTGAGAACAAATAGCTTTGAATTCAAAGACCAAGCTCATCAGTAACTTGGTATTCCTGTATGGTGGGATATTATCAGTGCTAACTAAGAGTCTTAGGGAAGAAGAAAAATCATTCACCCCCTCCCTTAAAACAGGAGAGCAATTAAGAAGAGTAAAGTGAAACATCCTGCGATCTTACACACATAATTGGAGGAGCATCATGGCCCTCTTAAACAGCCATAAGTGCTCAGAAACAGAACTGTATTTTCAGTTTATGTGACAATGCTCTACCTGTGCCTGTCTGCTAGTCATCATTTTCCCTTTCCTCCTCAAATCTTTTAAATCTGTTTGCCAGTCTTGGTAGAATAGGGCTCAAAGACACCAAATTTGCACAAGCTTCATAAAATTAGAAGGCTCATTGAGGAGAGAAATATTCCCATAAAAAGGAAGGGAGAGGCAGGACCTGAACTCTTCTTAGACACCAGAGAATCCGTACAGGACCAGATCCAGTCTGGGAGTCCCATGTCTATGTAATTTTTCAAAACAGAGCGAGCTTCTCTCTTACTAGGCACTGCAGATTCCACTTGTAAAAGACAGATCCATAAGAGAACAGCGTCGTTCTCACCTCTGCCCAGGCAACTATGAGCTAGATCTCTTATAAACCACAGCCTGCGAGCCACACTAAAACAGCAATCCAAGAGTGACTTGTTGAAAGAGCAACTTTCAGAAATGCTTCAGCATTCACTTCTTGAGACCAGGCGGTTAAACTAGACTGGCAGTCAGACAAGCATCGAAATAAAGGGCCGGGTTTCTTAAACATCTCAGTGCGCTAAGTATGGAAAGACTGGTCCTGGGGGTGATGCCTGAGAACCACAAGCCCAGCTGCTGGGTATTCCTAGCATTAGGATAGCTGGCCCCATTTCACTAACATATGCACTATCTGGAAATGTCCCATTTTCCCTTGGGGAAGGTCTTTCCAACAGCCTAAGCCAGCCCAAGCCTGCTGAGGTGAGGATGGCTCACGGACGGGTCACAGACTGAACTCCAGTGAAGCAGCTGCAGAGGAGCTGGCAAAGAGCGGCCCCATCCAGGGGACACTGTACAGCACACTGTCACGGAGTGTTTCAGTGTCAGCCCTGCTGGACAACTTTGTTCCAACACTAAGACAATGCACTGAGAGCTTGCCTCAATGTTGAGACCAGAACATCCTTTGACTGCAGTACTGTCATTTCTGGTGCCCCAGATCCACCCTTCGCCAAACACATCGCTGGTGGCATTACCAGTACAGCATCAAACCTTCTCGGTAGCCTGGTTGGGAGGAAAAGGGTGAAGGTGTATCTCTCTCCTATTTTCATTCCACACTGCATTCAGTTTACATGGACACATCCTGCAGAAAAAGAAGCTGATACTCCACATGGAGGAACGGGGGATGGCTAGGACAGCTTAGCCAGAGCAGCGCAGAGTCCAGGAGGAACAGCTGAGACATGGCTGTACTGCTTGTGCTTTGCCAGCAGCCTGTTGCGTGGCCCTGGACACATTATTTCACCTTTCTTCCTCCCATGAACAGCAGGTGATAGCGCACGCCTGCGTGCTGGCACATTTCTAGGTTGGACCTGCAAAGATGTTCTGCACGCCCCTCACCTCCCCTTCACCCTCCACTCCCTCTGGCAGAAATCTTTGCAGAAACTCAGCAGAGCAGCCATAAATGCTAGCACTTCTTCCACAGTACAAGTTCAAGCTGGCCTGGGAGCAGAATTTAAAATATAATTTAAAAAGCAAGCAACATATTCTTAAATACAGACCATAAAGAGACAAGCGCCCGGCCCCTGGCACAGCTGGGAACTGCACTGCAGTTACTGCCAGGTGAGGTCAGCAATTTGTTGTTTCATTGGAGATGGGGAGGAGAGGGCAACCCTATGCCAAATTCATTCAGGTACCACCTGGGCTACTTAAGTCATTTCTAGTGTCCTCTGGGATCTATCCCCTCTCCCTCCACGCTCATCCACGCCTGCCTTACTGCATCTTTTACACCAGCTCTGCCACAGTATGCAAGGGTTCCTTGTCACCAAGTCCTCCTCCTTGCTCTCTTATAATGAAAAACAGCTGTGGCAGGCATGTCCCAAACAAAGCCTTACACATTCCTGGTGGAACTGCCTCCTCACCGCCAAAACCCCCAGACTTTATATTTACTACAGAAAATTCAAAACACAGCCACTTTTCCTCCTCCAAGCTGTAATTTCCTCCCTGACAGGCCCACCAAATTTAAGATTTCACGTACTATTCTTATCTCGAGTCCCTGCTTCCCCCCTGCCCCACCACTTAGCGAAGCTGACAGCCCTCCAGCACCGTGAACATTGCTATAAGTAGCTTCTGTGGAGCAGAGCAGCACATTATTCCTTCTCCGAAAAAGACCGCAGAGGGTGGTTTGAAGCAGAGATAGGAAAATCACTGTGGCACAATGAGAATCCGTCTGAACTGTACCAGACCTTCTCACCAGGTGGACCCCTCTTTAAAAACAGGCAGGTGGTGAACACCTCTCCTCTCTCACTCGTGTTTTACTTTGCATCCTATTTTCTGTCAGTTTTGCCCAGAAACTACTATGGCAAAATTCAGAGGGAAAGACTGGGGTTGGGATATTTCAGTTCTGCAAACTGAAGAAGTCTGGGTTTAGATTTCAGTACAAAGAAAAGTGATATGTGCACACTGAGAACAAAAGACCAATGAGCGTTTCACCCCCTCAGTTTGGCTGTGAAAGCCAAGTCGCGAACTGGGTCTGTGCTAGCACAAAAGCAATTAAACTGATTTTTGTAGATTGCACTCTGAGAAACCTGGGGACAACACGCATTGGTCTGAACCACTCCGTGAACCCCAGAGAGTTATCATCTGTAATTTTTGCTACTCACAAGCGGAAAAAATAACTATACGCAAGCCATTGACATAGCCAAGACATAACAAGATGAATTCAGGCACCAGCAGTATGTGTCAATGTATTCTGTTGTAATGTGGTGACTTCTAAGGAGTAGAGTAATCGCTGAATGAACTAGCTTGAGTCCCATGCAGCCCCCAGCTGCCATTCAGGGTCTTCAAATAGGTTTTAGGGTACCCAACAGCGTGCTTTGCACCTCCTTTCTTCTCATAGCTGATAACTGGCACCCACCACTGCCATGCTGCTCCTCTTCCTCACCCCCAGCAGCAACTGGCACCATCAGAGGTGGTGGTAAGGCTCTTCTCAGCCACTGCTGAGGACCAGGTAGGTGATGGAGTTCAGCAGAAGCCTCCCATGAGCAGGATTCAACTCCACCAGGCACAGACTGCAGTCCGGAAATGGTAAGGGGAAGACGGGTCTGTATATTTGGCAAGATTTGTGCAGCTTTTTGCAAAGAGAGTTTCCTATGGAGGCTGTGCTCACACCCCTAGTCTCGACTAAGCCTTAAAACATGCTCCTGCAAAGCTGAGGTCTTCTCTGCCTTTTTGCTGCCCAATTCTTCTCCTGTCCAGCAGTCTTTGTAACAAGAACAAGGGCAACATGAGCTACCAACAGCCTCAGTGATGGGGAGAAGGAGTGGTCACCAGCCAGGGGAAAGCAGTAGCGCTGTACTTTCTTTCCTGACCATTTTGCACCAGTTGTCTGAGCTCCAAGCCAGCAATTTAAGTTATCAAATTTTCTTCTAACATTATACAAGCAAGTGAGGGAGACTCTGAAAGCAAAGCCAAGCAAAGGAAGGTCAAAAAGCAGCTTCTTCCCCCATAAGACCCTTATTGAGGACATTACTTCTTGAATAGCCAGGATGTATTAAGGCTACCTCAAGGCCTGCTCTCCTGCAAGCTATCTTCAGGCACTAATTTCCGTAGCACCAGAATTCTTGAGGCTTAGAAAGGCAAGTCTTCTCTCAGCCTGACAGCAAAAGAACAAGCTTTCCTGCCTTTTAACTCCTACCTGGTTCTCCTTCTCAGCCCAGCAGCTTTGCGACGTAGGCAGCATACTAGATCATGCGCCACAGAGCAATCATGCCCCTGCCGCACCCTCCCTACCCCAGACAATCAGCAAATCACTCAGATGTCCCAGGAAGGTCGGTCTCACCAGAGTACCTAGAGGCCATAAGGAGCAAACACCAGCCTTCATGGGATGTGCTAGAGCTTGCTTGTACCTGCAGCCATATTTTTCTTAAGTAAGGCAATCCCAGCCCCATCCACAAGTATCTCAAAGTTCACTTCCCCACCAGGGTTCTCGGCCAATTTCCTGCAGTGAGTTGATGAGCCTGTTAGAAGTCCCTCGAGGGATGGTTTGGAAATAATTCCTCCTACCCGCCCCCCCAACAGATTTTCACAAACTACTGTCAAACCCTGATATTTGCACTCTTCCAGTAGAAGGGAGTGTATAAATAAATATATTTTAGTACCACAGCTCATGAAGCTTCCCTAACTTCTTGCCTAATACAAAACTACCAACAAGACAGGATCGGGACAGCCCATCTGCATTGGCAGGAGACGCTCGCTTGACCTCTGGCTGGAGCATTACTGTGGCCACAAGCAATCTGCTTACTCCAGTGCCCCTGAGCCACCAGGTGGGTGGCCTTAGGGAATGAGTGAGTCAGAGAGAGTTTCTGGCCACCAGTTGGCAATCAAAGCCAATCTCAGCAAAATCTACATAGGATGCGGTGGTCAATATTTGTCCTATGATTTCCTGTGTTACACACAACTATATTACCCTTTAATATAGAGGCAGGGCCTCTGTATTATTATGTGTTTTAAGTGTCCCTGCACATATCATCTCCATCACCCAGCTGTGCTCTCTGGAAGACTCCTGGTAAGTTTTCTGAGATCAGATATGTAGAAAAAGTAGGAAGAGGAGCAAAACCTTTTCATTATATTTATAGAGACATCTGTACAGCAATTCTTTTTTACTGAAACAGACCCATAACATTACTGAAACAGAATTATCAGGGAATGTAACCAGCTCAGAAAAAAGGTTTAATACAGAAGCATCTTCAGTAAATGATGGAGGTGAAAGAAGTGATGCGTGAGCAGGCCCGGATAAGGATGATGTGAACACACGGAGGCTACAGAATGCAGGTGCAGCCGTATTCCCCAGCCCTCCCGAGTTCCCAGCACCAGGCAGGTTTCTACTACACACAGTAGGAGAGGTAAAATCCTTTCTCAAATTACATGCAGTCCCTTCCGACAGGCAATTGCTTCAGCAGCTGAAATGTCTGCAATTAATTTGTGCAGGAAACTCCTGCATCTCACCTCCTATTTCAGCAGGAGATTTGTGGGGTTGCAGAAAGGCAGGAGCGGCTGCTGCTCTATTTTGGGAGGAAAGCATGCGGGACAGTTTTCCGTAGGAAAGAAGTTTTAGAATGGGTCAAGGAACAGTCAAGGAAAAAAAAAATTACAAAGGTTTGGTGACTTCAAACTGTAATCGTAGTAGCCTTCTTGATCTTTTATTACTCTCATTAAGTTAACCAATGCGCAACCTCTTCCCTAAAACCTTGTAAAATCCCACAAAATATATTTATCATGTTCTTCCAATAACAGCCTACAAAGCAGGGCTTGTCCTGGCACAGAATACTACAGTCCTCCAGAGCAGTGTTAAGTCTGCAGCTCGCTTCAGTCCAGGCACAACCCTGCAGAGCCATCCCTGCTGACATTTGGGCCAGATTCTGCAGTTCTGCCGTTTTTGAAAAAAATATACATTAAATACATGCAAGTAAGGGTGAATGATAAAACACACAGAAGGAATAGGAAAGACCCACCATTTCCAGGAAGGAAAGGGGAAAAAAAGAAGAGGCCATTACATTTCTTTAAATTACTGCTACACCACTTTGTTCAGCCACAAGAACTCCCTTCCACAAAGTGCTAGAGGTTACTTGGTCACAGCCAATGCCATTAAATCAGGTCACGTTTGGAAGAATGGTAAGACATCATGATAACCTGTGTTGGGGATCTCTTGCAGCTGTAATAGTTTTAGGTCACCTTGTTTTATAACTCAGCGTGCACAGGCGCAAACACACGTGCAATACCCGCAGCAGAACCTCTCCATCCTTGGGGCAGCACACAGGGGCAGTCCTCAGCGTAGAGCAGCAACCTGGAAAACTTACAGAGAAGCTGGAGAACCCAAACCAAGTCCACCGAGAAGTTTGCCCTCCATCTTCCTCTGGTGGCACAGCGTAGCATGGGGACATCAAGGCTGAGGTTGGTACCAGAAGGCAGATTATCAAACTGTCTAAACCCCACAGCCAACTGCTGGAACCCAACAGCTCAAGTGCCGAGGTGGCAGCCACTGGCTCCTGGTAGCGAGTCCTTGCAAACAAGGATTTAAGCGATTTACATGCAATTTACTCAAATTTCTGCGTTACCTCCTCCCTAAGCTTTTAAGAAATCATGAATTTCCATTGAGTTTTTTTTTTTTTCCAATTGTTGTTAGGGGTCACATTTCCCAGCATGTCTACTCATCCTTAAACTTTCAGATGAAAGCTTTGATCCTTAAGTGACCATCTTATTTGTTTAGCTGGATGGAACTGCTAAGGTGAAACGCAAGAACTGGCAGACTAATTTGGCCAGGGCCCAGCATTTAGTGTTTACTTTCTCTTGAGGAACCAGCAATCAAAGTGCATGAAAGAGGTTCTTGGTCTAGTCGTAGAGCCAATAACCCTGAATTCTCAAAGTTCATGGCCCATGTGCCACCTAACCTGCAGTAACTGTCCATAAGCGTGCTCTTATTCCCTGGCATAGACAAAATGATTCAGTTCGTGAAGACAGGCTTCTGCTTCTGTTCCTGCAAACAAAGATGTTTTAGAAGTAGATAACTCCAAAGTTGGTTACACATATCTTGTGAGACATAAAGTTTTGGTGCTGGGGCAACAGGCCTCTGCCGTTGATGAAGACACACAGTACTGCTTCCAGTGGTCTCCACCTGCAGGACAAATGTCTGCATTGGGAAAAGCAAAGTTCACTGAAGAAAAGTGTGAGGGGCTACCCTAAAGAGGGAGAGGGAAAATAATAAATCAAACAAGCCTATTGAAAAAAAGGAGTAACTGACTAGGCAAGGCACTGAAGAAAAAGACTTGAACCAAACCACAAACTAAACAAGAGCCAGGAGTGCAGACCAATTGCCATAATTTGTCTAGAGAAGGTGATCTTATTCTAGGACCTCAGAAGTAATATAAATTTGGTACTAGAAAAAAAGCCAAACATGCTGCCACTGGTCTGTGCAAACATGAATGATACGGAGAACACTTGCTATTTCTCACAATGCAAGAGCTAATGGGGGATAATGGGGGTGGGAGCAGTGGTTAAATTGCCAGGCAAACACATCTGAGACAAGCTGTGGGAAATGTGTTTTTTGTGTGGATAGCACGTAAATTGAGGAACTCAATGTCACCAGATGCTTTGAAGATTAACCATAAAATTTGTCTAACCTCTTTTTCAGCCAATTGAATTAGTCCATCAGAGTCTATTAAATGTGGTGATATAGATGTAACCTCCAGTTCAGGAAGTTTTTAAACCACTGATTGCTGAAAGCTGAGCGCGCCTTATGGAGTAAGCATACCCCGATTTTTATATTTTCCCTATTAATTACTGGCCATATGAGACACCTGACATTTGGCTAAACTGTTTTGTATGAGTTGGTATTAAAGTGTTTTTCTAACAATTACAGGTTTCTACTTTAGCAGAGTTTTAATCTCTTACAATTCTCTTTCACCCAAAATGTGATCTGGTTAAAAGGAAAATGAATAATATTGATAGTTTAGGAATTATAATAAAGAAAAAAATTAGAACACGCTCATTTTGCCTCCTAGTAACAAAATTAGGAAGATATGGCAAAACCACCTTAAATATGTAACCTTTTTAAACTAAAGAACGTTGTTCAAATTGTTATCCACCTGGAAAAGAATATGAAAAACTAAATTTATAATAAGCAAGATTTCAGTTAACCATTGCAATAAAACTTCATAATTATGCAGTTAGTTAAGCATTAGTCAACTGAGATTGTAGAATCCTCTTCATGTAGGATCTTCAGGAACAAGTATAGGCAAATCATTGTCAAGATGTCTAGGTATGGTCTACAGGATGGCCTAGGTATGCTCAATGCTACTCCTGTTCACAGGAAGAATTTCATGATTTTATCAGGTCTTTTCCAGCCCGCACGTCTAGGACTCCCATGGATCCAAGATGCCAAGAACAAAATCAGTGAAGACTAAAGAACACAAAGTGCAGACCAGGCGATGGACAAGGGGAGTCAGAGTTGCCCCTAGAAAATTATTAATTTGACCAAGTTGGCATTTCTACAACCTTGTGAGAATATTCAAAACAATCGTTACAGCCCATTTTAGAAAGACTCAGCAGGAAGAGAGGACAGAAAGCTGTATCTGATGACAATAAGTTGCTCTGGAAAAAAAAGAATTGATACAACTCTCTTTCCAGCAATGTATGTCCTGCGTTCACTGTGAGACCTCCACAGTTAAAAACCTTGCAGCTCCCCCCTGTTTCGTGCCCACCAGGCAAAAAAATAATGGTTTGCTGCTAGTCAAGAGCTACGCATAGGCTGACCAGATGCCTAGCACATGTAGCTGGCCGGCCCACATCGTGCTGGTTTGGCAAAACAGATACTGGGACCGTGTCGCAGCTGAGCTCTGCTGGTCTCTTCCCCAGTTAGGGCACCAACTGGGATGATTTGGCAAGAGTTTAGATGCACCTACATTTCAAAATAGAGGGCCTTCCATTACCACTGACAAAGATACAATAAGCTCAAGTGGTCACATACTGAAATCCTGACTAACAATGTAGTACGTATTTTTAACCCTATCCCGGGACATCTTAGGCTATTTCTGCCCTTGCTCTCACTGCAAATCACCTTCAAAGAAGAGTGCACCAGACTCAGCTGGGCCTTCTCCCTGTCCTCCAGCAGCCCCCAGTTCCCCAGCATGAGGAATGGCTCATTTCTGGCACAGGTTCCCCATGTTGGCAACCACGGTGCTTGTAGCTAACGATCTATTCGCTATAATTTAACAGCAGGTGCTGCCTTGGAAATCAGCTGCTATAATCTGTTGTACTGAAATGATGAAAACATCATTTGAGTCGGTGCAGCGACCACGGGTTACAGGACAACAGATTAAATTACAGAATCATCTTCAGTAGGTGCAATAACATAGCTGGGTTAAGTTTAAGGGCTTGATCCAGAGCGCAAAACATTGAATTAAGTCTAAATTACCTTCAGCAGCACTGGGCCAGACCAGTAGCATTTGCTCTCTTAGAGTATGGATGCCCTCACTAAAATCAGTGTGTGGCACTGCCTGAGGCCACGGCAAGGGATAGTCCCCCAAAACTGCGGGCATGACAGGCAAAGTGCAGGGGGAAAACAGACAAACAAGTAAGAGAGAAAGCTCGTCACATCCCCTCTCTCTGCAAAGTTTGTCTGCGCCACTTGAGACTAAGCTCCACATGGATTCCTACTCATTCAGAAAGGAAGATCTCAGGAATTGCCAGCATGCACCCCAGGCAATAATGCTCTAACCTCTCTCAACAAAGCCAAACGATAGGCAGCTTTAGTCACCAACGGCTGCAAACACGGCCCCTCTCACCACTGCTGCGCTTGCTTCAAAACTGTGTCATCCTCTGCCTCCTCACTGAGCACGGGAAGGATGTGGTTCACCAAGAATCATTTTCCAAATTCATCCCAATTGCTCAATTAATTATCCTTTAGCTTCCACATGAGGAACCAGTTTCTACCTTCTGCAGCAGCTCTATTTTTAGCGAAGCATCAATTTTCTCTGTTTTGTTATCCCTTACTCACTGTTAGTCCTGCCCACACAACAAATCTGGCATTGATCGCTTGCGGTAGACAAGTATTTTTGGCTTAGGCTATGAAAGAGGCAAGAGGAAGGGTGTAGAGAAAAGGAGTCTTAATAACCAGAAAGAGCATCACTGTAAACCAGAATTCCCATGGAGAAAGCAAACCTAACAGAAAGAAGAAAAAGGAAATTAAAAAAAAAAGAGTATTATTAGCACGTAGAAGTGAATGTGTGTTTGTGAATATAAATCTACATAAGTGATGAGCATCCCTCAGTTTCTGCCAGTGCAAATTCAGATCGTCAAATTCAAATCGCTACGAAGGGAGGCTTCAGTTTTAGCTACTGTTCTTGGTGTGCCAAAGATACCCCTGCCTGCTGCCCAAGACTATCCCTTCCTACCAAACCATGGACATAGATCAACAAGGGAGGCAAGACTGATAGATCATTTCACAGGCACTTTATATCCTCGCAACAATTTCTGGCTCTGAACAGCTGTCAGACAAGGGACTGATCCCATCTGAGGTCTCACCTCTGCGTTAACTGCTTTCCTGCCTTGCTGAAATGAAAATACGTACTAGGGGTACTAATGTGACCCAGATACAGTATACTCAAGAAAATACTTCTCTGAGTGATGGTCCTGCTACTTGAATGGGAGAAAGGGAGAAGTCAAAAGGAAACATCCTCCTTGTTTACGTTAATCCACCTATAATGATGCTGACACCTGGAGTGATTTGAAGTGAATGGCTTTAAGGCACAGTCCAGCTCTGCGTGTTACATGCAAGCTCTGTCACCCTAAATGGGTGACACCCAGCACCACATGGCTCCAGCTGCAGCCACCCCTCAACAAAAGTCTTTCAGAAACTGTTATGCATAGTCTTAGCCTCTAATTCCAGGTCTTGTTCCTCACCCAGCTCATCTGACCACACCTGCTTTCCTTACAGAAAGTCTGAAGGTGAATCCAGAGCTGGACTTGATGCAAATGATGAAGCAGCATAAACTGCTCGACACCACTGTGCCTCTGCTCCATCATCGGAATTTAATCTTCATAACTCATCTCATAACCTAGATCTTCGTTGAGACTGACTGAGCTGGGCAAAGCAAAACAAAGCAGCATGACCAGCCCCCTTTGACCTGCACGCTCCACAATGCTAAAGGGCAAAAGATACTGAAAAGGATAAAACTAGCTGGAAACTTGATCTAAAGTCCTATGTTTCTGAGCTTCAGCCTGCTTATCTTTTATGAGCTGTTAAGAGTTTAAGAGCCTTCGAGCACCTTGAGCTTACTGCCATCCTTAAGCCCCAGCCTGTGAGAAGCAGGGGACCTCTCAAAATTATGTATGCCAAAGAAAGCCTGAAACTTGATGACAGCAGTTTATTGGACTCAGGACAGCAAGGAGCAGACCTGGCTCTGGCTGAAAAGGTCATGAATGCTACTGATCCTGTTATAGGCTGAGGAACCCATAGCAGAATGGGAGGCAAAGACAGAGGCCCAAGGAAAGGCAGAAGGGACAAAACAGGAGTGCAAGCTATTCCTAAACTGGTGATCACTGTGTATATACACGCCTACGACTTTTATCCCTCAGTCATGATTTTGGTCCATGCTAGCCCTGGATGTGATCTCCAGTCACAGTGTGTGCATGAAAGGAAAATAATCCTCATTTGATCTGGAAATCTCATATTCCTGATTCCGACTGCTGCTCTGGGACTGCTGAAAGAAACAACTCCTTCCAGCCAGGCCAGGTGTTTAAATAGCTCTAACTGGAATTCACTGCCCTGAGCCACAGTTGCTAAACTTGGACATCAGCCAGCGCCCCAGACTATTAACCATTCCAATAACTCCATCAGCGTTTTTGTCATCTTCTGGAAAACAGAGGAGCTTGAACCAGGCAGATAAACAATAGAAACAAAATACGAGAGATGCCTATGATCAGTCCAAACGCACAAGCTGTCTATAGCTATGAGTGCGACCATCCTTTCCAATAAAAGGAGAGAGGGAAGGTAAACCCTGTGGCAAGACATTTATCTCAGCAATAGGCTCCAAAGGAGTTTTCAGGAAAGCAGCACAGTTTGGGAGGCAAATTAAGAACCCAGCGCAGTTTCCAGGACTGCTGTCAGTAGCTAGGAGGAGCAGGAACAGAAGGTTATTAGTCTCCACCTAGAAGTCTGCCCCAGAGCCCCAGGCCAAACGCTTCTGCCTACCATCCACTCCCTTAGGTGCGGCCAAACCCACCGGTATCGTCATGCCTTCGCCAGCTCTGTGCAAGGTTCATGGGCACCGGTGGAGCCCTCTCCCACCATCCTGCTCTCTGCATTGTCAAATAAAGAAAAAAACCCAAGATAAGATAATACTGGCACATTTTTCTTCTGGATTCTCATGTTCCCAAGTAATATCAATTCAGCAGCGTTTTTTTTTTTGTCATTGTTCACTTTAAGCAAAGAAAAACTGACCCCTTAGGGATTCTGCAAACAAGAGCTGAAGCTAATGGAAAGTAAGAGAGGAAAACTGTTTTGAGGAGCCCAAAGTGCCCCATACAGAGAACAAGCCACCCTTCACAGTACGGAGGGAAGATACTTTTTGAGGGAGGTTGCTCAGAAGCCTTGAATGGATTTTTCAGTTACAGTCTCACTAGATCATGTTAGGTATGTCATCAGCTCCTCTTAGGTCCCGTTTTTCCCCATCTGTTAAACGGGGGTAGCAAAATATCTCATTTCTCCACGTCCCTTTTGTCTGGCCAGATCGTTTGCCTGCAGTTCAGGTCTGGTTGCAGTCTTAGTTAAGACTTGAACAGGCCACAGCTTCACAGTAGAGCTGAGTTTAACCCAAGCTGCTTAAGACACTAAGGGAGGCAAACAAAGATCCCTTCCCATGTTCAGATTTGCATTTCTCTTGTTCCCAAGGAGCACCTATGCTAAGCTCCTGCTGCGGTACCATCCAATCCCACTGTGCAATCACTCCCAGGAGAAGGAGGATAGCTTTCTGGAAACGCTCTCCCTCCACCTCATCGGGGCAGAGGTTTTAGTCTTTGCTTCCTCCACAGGCACCACACCTAAAATATAAATTATATTCCAGAAGGTGGGGAATTTTAGGGTTTTTTTTCCCCCCATTTTAACCTTTTGTTAGGGTGTGGAAAGTGAATAATCCCAACTGAGCATTCCTTACCTAACAAACTTACAGTTGGCTGCTTAATTAGGTATTTAATAAATGTGACTTAATTATCTCTTAACGAGATTACTTTATTAATGCCCACGGCCATAGCCCTTTAGGGCTCTTGATCTTGTCAGATCTCAAAAGCTAGACTGAGTCAACACTTGAATAAACAGCTGCCAATAAAATACCTTGTGCTGCCAGAAGTGGCATTTGAATTTTACTAGATGGTTGCCTTCCCAGGTTAAGCTCTGTACCTTCGCGCAGCGCCAGCTTTGCTCTCACAGGTTCCTTTTCTGCATGAGAGGTGAAGTGGAGAACCGACCGCTTTTGACACAGCTCACAGCAGGCAAAGTTTTAGAAGTCTTACTGGCCAGGCCATGCTCCAGCTGGAGTAATTATAGTTCCCTTTACCTCAGTTTTCTCCAGGAACCAGTTTTCTCCACTTCTGAAGGGCTGTTGTGCAATGCTGCCATATACTGTTAAGACCTGTCAACATGACAGACTTTTGGCATCTTCTTAGGTACCTGAAGTACCTATAAAACGCTCCTTGGCCATCTAGCACTCTCATTACTATTAATATTAGAAAAGAAGCACATATGGACAGCTCTCACTTCTATTCTCAAATGTCTGTTTTCAGTTGTAAGCAACTTCTTTAAACTTTAACCTTTTCCGGTGGAATTTTGCCCTTCTGGTTTCTGCCTAATATTTTTGGAAAGTTTGGTTCAGCTGTTTTTTTAGTTTTAAGGCAGTGAGTAGGCAGGGAAAAATACAACTGTTGCCATGATTTAAAAGTTTAAATATTCTGTCACCTTGTCTTGAGCAATCCCGCACTCCACCAAGAAAAGAGAACTTTTAAAGTTGGCTCAGACATGCGTTTCTTAGTTTTCCAGTGAAAACACATCTCAAATTAGCTGAATCACATTAATGCCTACTGAATTAACCTACCCAGAATCTGCTACTTAAAATCCAGGATCAAATCCAGAGACGAGTCTCTTAGGCAATAACCACTCCATAGCAGCAATGGTGATAGAGGTCATGGCCCTTCAATGCCAGAAAAGACATTTTGCAGAGCCTGTTCTTCAGGTCAAAGGAAGGTGGTTTAAAGGAAACATTGCATCCAACATCCGAAGAGACTAAGATGGTGCCAGAGAGCAGCCTGTTCCTGATTTTTTTTTGTTGTTGTTGAAAAAGTAAAAAAGCAAGCAACACCCTCCTACCCCCAACAAGTCGTGCTGTGAATTCAGTACAGAGCAGAGAAGTGGAAATAGCTGAATCAGTACCACAGAAGATGCAGCAGCCCCTGGGGAACAAATGCCTGATGAAGTGACACCTCAAACGGGGTCTGTAGCTGACAGAACAGCAGCACGAAGCCACAGGTTCAACACAAGACTCTTATCTGGCTAGCAGAAGGAGAGTAGATATTAGAACAAAAAAAGTCTCCTTTTTTTTTCTTTTCTTTTTTGCTATGGCTACCCACATCCCAGACAAGGCTAGAAATAGATTTTTATGAAAATCCATGTATTTTAGGACCTTGTACTCAGCAGACCACCTCTGGTCCTTTCAAGGCGTGCTGAGCCTTGGTATCACGTTCTGCCTCCTGCGACTTGAAATACCCAGTGTTTCTGACATGCAAAACAACTGCAGCCCTGTACACATTCTCTCCTGGTCTGCCGCAAAATGAAGGCGTGTTTCCTGGCATGCAGTTTGTTGCTCTTCCAAACCGCCCCGAGCGATCTGCTCAGCGTTACAGCCAATGCAGACTGCTACGGCGCAGCACGCTGAGGAAATGTCCTGGAACAGTTTTATTTGGAGCTGACACCTCTGACGGGGAGCCGATGCCTCATGGAAAGCTTCAAAGCAGAACTGACACTACCTCTAGAGCCGGACAGCTTCTGTTTCCTTCCCCCGATCCTCCTTCTTGTATAAAAACAGCAGAAGCTGTATCGTCAGAGATGGGGCGGGAAGCGGTAAACCGTAAACCAGAGGCCCAGCCACTTCTCTGGACTTCACCAGTCTTCTCCCCTGCCTCCCTAAGTTAGTTGCCACTTCTCTGCGTTCACTCTCTTTTCTACCCCAAAGATGTTGAGTCACAGGTCACAAGTTCTTCAAACCATAGGCAACATCTCAATATACGTATGCTACCAGCCCAATGCAATGGGGAGCACGACTGAAATATTTTAAACAATTAAATATCAACTAATAAAAGCCATACTGTGTAGGAGGGGCTGGTCAGCTTCTCTTCTTTTTATGCACTTGAAGGGTAAATACTTTGTAGCACACTCCTGTGTCAGCTGCTCCTCAGAGTGCAGCATTACGGAAGCATCTCTTGCTCTTCTGTCCCAAGATCTAAAAGTACCTATGGCCTTTGGGTGACAGCCACAGATGGATGGAGAACGGACCCCACCAGAAAAGTGTTCCAGAGTATGAGCAGCAAGGCTGGCTCTTGTAACTTGAATTCGCTTGTCACCCATTCCCAAGCACCCACTACAGGAAACTGCCAGTGCCACTAACACAACGTGTTAGAAGAGTACAGATCCTAAGTGGCCCTCTGGCCCTGGCTCCAAACCCACCACGCCAATGGGGTCATCTCCTCTGTCTCCAAGTGGCCTGCATTCTCTACAGCAGTTGTATCATGATACGTGGCACAGCTTACTAGAGACGTTTTCACGCACACCTAAATCTCCTGGGCTGGCAACAACGTCAAGCACCACACCCTGCCAAATGTGCCATCAGGAAGCGAGGTTCACCAGTGTGTTTGATTACACTGCGCTGTATCTGGGATGAACAAGCTGCAGCCATTCTCCCCTCAATGCTCTCACCCATCCCACAGCCGCTGCTTTGCCAGCTGTCCAGGCCCATGTCTCCAGCCAGTCTTACAAGAGGAGAAACTGGTGCTCTTCATCAGCATGCCCATGCAAGGCTTCCTGAGCGGGTAAACCAAAGTTCAACAGACAGGGTGCTCGATAAGAAACGTCAAGGACTTGTCTCCTCTTCCTCCTGCTCTCTGCTTTTACTGTAGCTTGAGCAACCTGGTCTAGTGGGAGGTGTTGAAACTAGGTGATCAGGGTCGGAACTAGATGATCTTTAAGGTCCCTTCTAACCCGAACCATTCTATGATTTTCTGCCCTTCCCTGACTCTGGTGAATGCAGCTGTGATAGCCACAGAGCAAGAACAGCTGGCCCAAAAGCAAGCAGCGGCAGCCCCCTCAGCTCACTTTCAGTTCTGCTATCCCGCTCTCTTCTGAGCCAAAGGAGAAGCCCTGCCCTGACGCCAGAGCTAGAAAATCGGCATTTCACCCTCCCTCGCGCTGCCTGCGCACACAGATCACCTGGAGAGCAGCACCAAGGGCAAGCAGCAGCGATGGCCCCACAAGCACTACGCCACCAACACACACACAGGGAAGAGGAAGTTGTTATCGGGCCCCAGTAACACGAAACAGCTGCTGCCGGGCTAAGGCAGCCACGGCTCACCCCTCCTTGGGGCTGAGCGGCAGCTGCGCTCGGGAAACCTTCTGCTATAGCTTGTGTGAATAAGGAGGCACCTGAGAAGGTCCCAGTGAAATCAGCACTCGAAGCCGTCATTTGCCCAAGATGTTTCAGCAAATAATCCCAGAGATCTCATTAGCATGGCAATTCTCTTAAGACACTCCTTTTTCCCTAGGCTCTGCTGGCTCAAATAGGGGATGCTGCAGCACATCCCCAACACATGACAGCTGTAGCTAAAACGTATTGGCCAGGTGCTTTGGGAACCTTGGAGATAAAAAAAAAAAAAAAGAAAAAGAAAAGAAAAAAAACAACCAGGCAGTCAGCCTTCCAGTGACCTGCCTTGGCACCTCAGCCCCAACACAACTTGCAGCACAGGTTGCTCCATCTGTGCCACACCTTTGCCCAGCTCCACCAGTGCAATTCAAAGCCAGCTGTTACAGGCAAGGGTCTTTAAGGCAAGGGTCTCTTGTGAAGCCTAAACAAGCATAAAATAAGATGGATCTGTACTGGAAAAAGCCTTCATGAAGGAATAACCTCATACACCAGTACAGGTTCGGTGCTGACTTGCTGGAAAGCAGCTCTGTAGAGAGAGACCTTGGAGTTCTGGTGGACAACAAGTTGACCATGAGCCAGCAATGTGCCCTTGTGGCCAAGAAGGCCAATGGTCTCCTAGCATTCATTAAAAAGAGCGTGGCCAGCAGATCAAGGGAGGTCATCCTGCCCCTCTGCCCTGGTGAGGACACATCTGGAGTACTGTGTCCAGTTCTGGGCCCCCCGGTTCAAGAAGGACAGGGAACTACTGGAGAGAGTCCAGCAGAGGGCTACAAAGATGATCAAGGGAATGGAGCACCTCTCTTCTGAGGAAAGGCTGAGAGACCTGGGTCTGTTTAGCCCAGAGAAGAGAAGACTGAGAGGGGATCCCATCAATGCTTATCAATAGCTAAAGGACGGGTGGCAAGAAGATGGGGCCAGAGTCTTTTCAGTAGTGACAGGACAAGGGGCAACGGACACAAGCTGGAACACAGGAAGTTCCATCTCAACATGAGGAAAAATTTCTTTACTTTGAGGGTGACAGAGCACTGGAACAGGCTGCCCAGAGAGGTTATGGACTCTCCTTCTCTGGAGATATTCAAAACCCACCTGGATGCATTCCTGTCCAGCCTGCTCTAGGTGAACCTGCTTTGGCAGGGGGGTTGGACTTGATGATCCCTGAAAGTCCCTTCCAACCCCTAAAATTCTGTGATTCTGTGATTCAGCAAGGCTGCTTTAAGTAGGGGATGAACAAAAGATACGGTGAGGTGATTTAAAATCCACCTTCCCTGGCGGTACTCCTGTCTCCGGGGCCCCGTGCCTGTTTACCTGCCAGGAGCTCGAGAACCTTGCGGAAGGACCGATGCCAGCCCTCCTGCAACCTCCTCTCTCCCATGGCACATTGGTGGCCCAAGCCAAAAGGTTGGACAGAAACTAATTTTCCTGCTGTCAGAGGCTAAAATCCTCTGTCTAAATATTATAGCAGCAGGTTAACAATGCAGACCGTATCCCCGCCCACCCCACCCGGTATCACAAGGCAGGCAGGTCAGCTCCATCCCAGCTTTCAAGTAAAGAGCACATCGTGGTTAAAACTGTCCTGTCCGCTTTTCTTTTGGGTTTAAAGCTCCTCCGCAACGCAGCTGCTTTTAGTGCAGGTTTGTTATTGGTCTCATCTACATTACAACCTCCTCAACTCACTGGAATGACCAAGAAACCCACAGAAAGAGAACAAACAGCGCATGGCAGCCCTGCAAAAGGTACGTGGTCATTTGGTAAGTGGAGTTTACTTTTAATTAGCTGGGGTAAAGGGGGCGTTGTGGCGTAATAAATCTCAGAATAAGGATTAACCTCCCTGTGCCACCTTGCTGGTCATTTTTGGCAGGAAACAGCAAGACATGAACGATGAGTGATAAGACAAGAGGAAACAGGTTCAAGTTATGTCAGGGGAGGTTTATATTGGATATTAGGAAATATTTTTTCACTGAAAGGGTTATTAAACATTGGAATAGGCTGCCCAGGGAGCTGGTGGATTCACCATCCCTGGAGGTGTTTAAAAAAAGGGTAGATGTGGTACTTCGGGACATGGTTTAGAAGTGGTTTTTGTCAGAGTAGGTTAATGGTTGGACTTGATGATCTTAAAGGTCCCTTCCAACCTCAGCAATTCTATGATTCGATGATTCTATGAATATTAAACCTCATGCTTTAGGGCTGGAGCCAAACAGATTCAGGGATGTGGAAGAGACATCTCACATGCCTTTTTACAGGAGAGGTCTTGCATTTTCCTTTGAAAAGAGCAGTGACATCTGTGTTGGCAATAGGTGAAGTATATATACTTCAAAGCTGTTGTGGGACAACAGTTCCTAGACCAACACACGCACACACGAATGCACACATGTTGCGGGGTGGGAAGGAGCAGCCACAGTGGGCACTAGGGGATGAGGCGGTCTCACCTTGCTGCTGCAGGGCTCTCCCTAGCAAGGGGCAATTGGAAAGAGCTTTAAAGCTGAGCTAGGAAACGGACAAGGTAATGAAGCAAACCTTTACACAGCCCTGTGGCCAGAAACTGGCTCCATGACCCTGCTACGTGGATCAGCAAAGCCCAGTATTTTCAGCTAGTAACTCAAGTCAACAGGGTAACAACATCTCTGGAGCACTAACATCAGGTATCTGTTCTGGCTTTTAATTCCCTCTGCAGACAGTTCTGTACAAGTGCATGTAGAGGTGTACTTCTCTTTCATCTGGCCAGCAATCACGTATACCCAGAAGCACGAAGACTAATAGCCCAGTCCAGTTAAGAAAGGACTATTCTTCATTGGAATGCCTGGTCTTTCTTTTCCTTTAGCATGAACACAGCTCTCCCCAGCTCGTGTGATTTCTTCCATTGTTCATTGCCTCTTCACAGAAGAGTTCTCAGGTCACCCCATTCAGCCCCAGGATTTTTCCTGTGCTGCATTAGCCTGCAAGGTTTTGAACTCCCGTAGGGCTGCTACTCCTTCCTTTGGGAGATCATCGCACAGTCTGACAGCTCTCACTAACATTTTCCAGAATTCCTCGCTGGCTAACGGAACTGCAAACATTCAAAGAAAAGGACAGTCTACCAAGTGTCCCGTGCACTCTGACGGCAGAACCAAGGTTCGCAGCTGGAAAAAAACACATGGTTTGTCCCAGTGCAAGCCATAGGCATCTGCTGCCCATGTGGAGCCCTTCATCCCTTTTAGCTGCTGCTCCCCTTCCTGCTTTGGTTCACATGCATGTGGTTTTCAGCTGGTGAGATCATCTTTTGAAAAAGATTTATGTTTGGCTACAAACAGACCCCAGGGCTGCATGCGATCCAGGAGAGGCACGGAGACCATGTTAATGAGGCTCACCATTTCCTTCAAAATGGGATACTCACTGCATGCCACAAACTGCTGGGGGACCAGATTGCTCTCTCCTGCAGAAGAGCCTCTCCACTTCTCCTTGCAGCCTGAAGTAGAAAGGGAAGTGCAAAACTTTCCATAGAAATTCCCAAGGCAGTTCTGGACCACAGGAACCTGCCTGACCCTCTGTGAGATGCTGGGGACTTCAACCCCACCTGGGGGCTGTGCCTTGGGGAAAGCTCCAGTGAAAACTGATCCACTCCAGGGTGCCATTTCCAGAGAAGCTGATTTTTTTCTGAAGGTCTTTAGCCCAATACTAAGCACAGTCTAAATACTGAAGACATGTAGGAGTATGTAAAAACCAATAAATCAGCAAAAAGAAAAAAAATTGTCTTCAACTCTTACAACATCCTCGCAATACACTTCAACCCAGCAAACTGGAGAATGAAATAGAAGAGCCAGCTTTTATCCTACAGGTCAGACAGCCTTTCTGTCTGGAACCTGCAGACATTGGCTTGTAGTGCACAGTGCTGCTGCTGATTGCTCACTGTTGGGAATATTCACTAGGACGCATGCCAGAGGAATCAGGTTAGGTCCATCTTCTACCAGCAACAAGTCCCCAAAACTGAGCTGGTCACAAGTACACAGCACGCTCATCCAGAGCACACATCTCTTCCATTTACCCCGTGCACCTCGAATAGCTATATTAGCATGTACCTACTGTCATGGTTTCAGCTGGGATGGAGTTGAATTTCTTGCTGGCAGCTGGTATAGTGCTGTGTTTTGGATTTGGGATGAGAATAGTGTTGATAGCGCACTGGTGTTTTTAGTTGTTGCTGAGCTCTCAAGGCCTCTTCTGCTACCTACACCACCCCGCCAGCGAGTAGGCTGGGACTGCACAAGAATTTGGGAGGAGACACAGTCAAGATAGCTGACCCCGACTCACCAAAGGAATATGCCAAACCATATGATGTTATGCTCAACATATAAAGCTGGGGGAAGAAGAAGGAAGGGGGAAGGTGTTTGGAGTTATGACGTTTGCCTTCCCAAGTGACGATTACATGTGATGGAGCCCTGCTTTCCTGGAGATGGCTGAACACCTGCCTGCCAGGGAAGTGGTGAATAAATTCCTTGTTTTGCTTTGCTTGTGTGTGCGGCTTTTTCTTTTTAGTGATTGCAGATCCCTGCCCGCCTGGCCAACCCCCCTTTATATACTGAGCATGACATCTGTGCTACGGACTGTTCCATTGGCCAGCTTGTTCTGTCTGTGCTCCCTCTCAGCTTCTACGGGAAGCTAAAAGAAGTCCTTGACTAATATAAACATCAGTTTATATTGGCAACAACTGGCAACAACTAAAACAATATGCATTATCAACATTACTTTCATACCAAATCTGAAACACAGCAGCCACTAGAAAGAAAATTAACTCTATCCCAGCTGAAACCAGGACACCTACATAATAGGCTTTACCTAGGTTTGATTAAAGTCATCAGCAAGGATTTCAGCTGCTCCCCAACAGTACTGCCCTGTGCACTGACATCAGCAAAGCTTCCTCCCTGAGCAAACTCCTTTCTGGCACTTTACAGGCTTATCTGCTTGCTGGCAACACCTGGCTCACAGAAGGTACCACACCATACCAAGGATATTCTTGTTATTGCCCGGTGCCATGGGGGTGCAGGACCAGCTTGCAGGTAAAAGGTTATTTCAGTTTCCAAAGAGCATGGGGAACTTCTGCCCCATGGTACAGCTTACACAAATCATTGTTCAGCTGCCGACTTCAGCTTAGCTACATTGACCAAGGATGAGCAAAGTTGCTCAGAAACATGCCTACAGCACGGGGCCGGGGGGTGAGCCACATGTGAGAAATCGCACAGAATGGTTTGGGTTGGAAGGGACCTTAAAGATCATCTAGTTCGAACCCCCCTGCCATGGGCAGGGACACCTTCCACTAGACCAGGCTGCTCAAAGCCCCATCCAGCCTGGCCTTGAACATTGCCAGGGATGGGGCATTGACAGCTTCCCTGGGCAACCTGTTCCAGTGCCTCACCACGCTCACAGTAAAGAATTTCTTCCTGATATCTAATCTAAATCTACCCTCTTTCAGTTTGAGACCGTTACCCCTCATCCTATCATTACACTCCCTGATAAAGAGTGCCTCCCCATCCTTCCTGTAGCCCCCTTTAGGTACTGGAAGGCTACTATAAGGTCTCCCTGAAGCCTTCTCTTCTCCAGGCTGAACAACTCCAACTCTCTCAGCCTGTTCTCATAGCAGAGGTGCTCCAGCCCTCGGATTATCTTTGTGGCCCTCACATAACTCTGCGATTTTATGTCCCTGCTTAGACACTTTGAAAATTCTCACCTTCTAATCTGCAGCAGTGGCTGAAATTTCAGGACCTTAGAGCAGAGTTTATGATTAATTTAACTCTAGAATTTGGTTAAATCTTGACTTTGTTTTTTACCTTTTTTTTTTTTAAACTAGCCATGAATACTCACTTCTAAATGTGAGCATTTTCAAGCTGAATAAATCCCTCCTCCTCTCTTCTTCATTCTTCAGTGTTATAAGAGTTATGCAGGAAGATTTAACAGCTCACGAGCTTGTGCTCTACAATTTCATCTGCACGCAGTAAAGAACAGGAACCACTTGGATAAGTCTATGACCCTCAAGCCAGTGTAATTGGTTTCACCTGTCCCAGCTTGAAGGGGTTAAAATATATAGGCACTTTTCATGAAGACAAGTTATTTGTTTGCTTTTTCAAACAGATTGTACAATCCCATCCAAACAGCTTTAGGCTTTTTAATTGGGACCGGCAGGATGTTGGGCAAGTTCTGCATGCTAGCAAAGGACCTCTCCTTCAAACGTACGTCGTAATTCAAACATAACTCCAGCCAAGGCACAAGTTGAATATCACCCAGGGCTAACCAGGAAGCCCCGGATCAGGCAGAGACTTTTTTCTCAGACCCTTTGGGGTTTCCCTGACAGAGGGAGGCTGAACAGACAAGCTCCAGAAGAGCTGCCCCGCAGCACAACCTGCTGGCATCTCTCAGCCAAGGCAGGACTGCTCTAAATACATTACCCAGCCTAGCAGCAGCAGCACAGGAAGAGAAGGTCCAAGGACATGAAATTACAAGGAAGGCGACCCAAAATGCTGTAGAGCAAAGACCAGCTTTGCCCACAGTAACTAGCTACCCAGCAAGACCAAAAAAGTCAAAGCAGAGTCCTAACCCTGAACCACATAGACCTTCTAGCAGATAGGAATCATTACAGCTCTAAGGCTTTGCTGTTGTTTACCCCGGTTTGTTCGAGAAAAGCACAACCTTATGAGCCCAAACTTTGTGCAAGATGAAAGCATTTGCTTTTCAACCCATGGGCCAACTTCAGCCAAGCGCAACAAAGGTAATTAAGTTTTATGAGACTTAGAGGCCATGGAAAGGAGACAGCTAGAACTGCCCTGGTCAGGGGAGATGCTGCAATACGAACCTGCCTTTACTGCATACCAGAGAACCCACAGTGGAAAATGCCCTTAGAAATGCTTCAGCAGGGCAGGGCTCAGGTTTCCTTTTTTGATGCCAGAAATGAGCAGCCACTGGACAAATCTAGAGAAACCAACTCCATGATACCTCTTGCTTTCAGAACTCCCTGGGTGTTTTCCGACTACATGCATTTGCTGTTTTAAAGGTCATGCTTAAAACTTCTGCATATGCTCCACAATTCTCTGGACACCACATGGCATATTGCAAACAAATTTGCGGTCGAAAAGTTCTCCGTTCCTATTATTCCTTTAAATGTTTTAACATTCCATTATTTCCTTTCTTCTCTGCTGTCTAGAACAACATACTTTTAAGACAGGCAATTAAATAAGAGGGAGGTGGCATTTAGAATTAATCTAATCTAAGTTTAATTCCAGGATGTTCCTGTGTTTTATTGAGAAAGAGGCCATGCAACAGGTTGAAACCTAATGTGCGTCAGATATGCTATGCTTCACAGCAGCGGAATGTTGGTTTTGGCAGTCCCTTGGCAGATGTCTTCTAGATAACTTGGTAGGACCCCGTCTATTGTTACATCGTGAGTTCTGCAAGCAAACTTTCAAAGGTGTTGCGTTTCCTCACCTAATGTACTCACTATTAACTGTTGCAACACTACACCATGAAATGCAATGGATTTGCCTCCATTTGAGGCCTCAAAAGCAAAAAAAAAAAAAAAAAAAGCGAAGCCATTGATTGCAGGAGGCTGGCTGTAGCCCAAACAGGAACAATGGGTTGGAGGTAGAAACAACCAAGTGAATGTTTGCTGCTGGTGACCTTCAACACAAAAAGAGCCAGAAGGGAAGAAATCCTAATTGCTTCAGACTTGCACATCAAGCCACCGCTACGGAAGAGCCCTTTAGAGGACTGCATGTGCAATTCATTTTCCACAGTCCCACCGCCCTCCTTCAATGCTCACAAGTAGCTAGATGCAAAACAGAACCAGCAAAGCTGCCAAATCTTTACAATTAGGTTTCAATGTGTAAGCCAGAAAACACACCTTGACTTTCAGAGGCCAGGCTCCGGCTCAGTACATTTGTTTTTTAATGTGCAAACTGAGCTAGTATGAGACAAAACCATTGGGGTGCAAAGAAAAACCTACTTGACATTTCTCCAGCTGGCACTGCACTTTGAGTGCCATTGCAATAGAAGAGGTAATGGTTTTAAACTGAAAGAGGGTAGATCCAGACTAGATAAGGAAGAATTTTTTTTTTTTTTTTTAATGCTGAGTGTGGTGAAACACTGGAAGAGGTTGCCCAGAGAGATGGTAGATGCCCCATCCCTGGAAACGTTCAAGGTCAGGTTGGATGGGGCTCTGAGCAACCTGGTGTAGTTGAAGATGTCCCTGCTCTTTGCAGGGGGTTGGACTAGGCAACCTTTAAAGGTCCCTTCAGACCCAAACCATTCTGTGATTCTATGGTAAGCACGAAGATCTCTACCTTGTGTGCAGAAATGCACTGAGGCAAGACTCACTCTGGTGCTCAGCCTTACCCTAAAAAGCTCAGTTTCTGCTGAGAAAGTAATTCACAGCTGGAAGTGCAGTAACTCAAGAAGCAAAAAGACAGGCTGTGCCAGTACCTGAAGAGGAGACCTGGATGTAAACATACCAGGGCTGTGGGAACTGCAACAAGCTTCTGATGAATACTCGCCTTCCTGTAAGAACCTGTTAAGAAGCCACAAAGATTTTTATGGTGGTAGTTTCTCTTAGCCATGATGTAGTTGTAATATTCTCACTGTATCCATGAGAAACTCCCTAAGACTCTTGCAAATAGAGTTGTAACCCAATTCCAACTCTTGTAATTATATCATAGCCATTTAAATTATCCCTGAAGGGTTGTATTTGTTTTTAATAAACCAATCTTAGAAAGTATCTGTTTTTAGAAAAGAAAACTCTTTCAGAGTTTTGTTTAAGTAATGCCCCCTTTCTCTCACTTCCCTTCTATGAATAGATCCATGGAGACCAAAAGAAAAAAGGCCACAGTTAGTGCAAAGTTCATCCAAAGAATTCCCTGTTTCCAGGAGAAGCAATTACAAGCCTGATGATCATAGTTTCCCTTTGTGGAAGTGGCTCAAGCAATGTAAAAAACCAACCAAACAAAAAAACAACCAAGAAACAAAAAACCTGCAGAGCCCTATCGGAGCAGCTGCAACACTGACCCTTTACGCAGGAAGACATGTCCTACGGGCAGGAGTTCACTTACGTAGACATGGATAAGTTACAAGGAAGAGCACTATTGCCTGGATTCACCTTATCGAAATCTAAGCATTTACCTGAGATGCCTAAATGAGGAGAAAAAGTAGTGAGCTGAATCTGAGGTAACACCCATCTCCTTACTTGGGAGACAGCAGGCAGTCCAGGAGACAGCTCTTATCTCAGTATCTGGAGTAGAGCTCAAAGACCACATGCTTAGGGCTGTGGTTAGTGACTCACCTGCTTAAGTCATGCAATTAAGGTGAAACCTGAGATTCCTATGTAAAGATAAGTCTCTGGACTTAGTGGTTGTAGAGCAGCATCTGCCTGACATCTGCTAACAGCTCAGAACAGTTGCCCTGAGAGGCGAACGGTCCCAAGCACCTCAACGGGGTGCAACTCCCCAGCTACGCTGAGGGATGCTCCCAGCACCTTGTTGCATAGATAACTCCATGTGGGCAGCTTCTGGAAGACAAGCAGGAATCAAGGTTCAGTTCCCTTCTGATGAGGGGAAACCAGTGAAAAATAACCTTAAAATACAATGAAATTCAGCTCCTCGAACTCTTTTTTCCCACCCCAGGAAATGTCATGTGAATTTTGTGGCTTAAACTTCAAGACTTCCAAAGAGGGAGAATCCCAAAGCTACACTATCCTTCTACCCTGAGAGATGCTCTTCACTGGCATGCAGATGCGGTCCCACGTGCAAGCACTGCAAAATGCAACCTGGCACTGACAACCAAATCACCTCGCTTCCAAAGCAAATCTCTCAACGTACTTGCTGAAATTTTGCTCTCAAAATTTGTATTGTGTAAGATTCAGGAAACTACCTCCCGTCCATTTCTTCCAAACAACCCCTCGCCTCTGCTGCTGCCTCTGCTATTTGCAGCTGTTTTCATAGCGCTTCCAGCTTGATGATGAACAAGAAGTCTACAAAGTAGCGTCTTCCAGGGTAAAGACGCCCTCCAAATTCTAAACAGCTAAAGAATTTGGATAAAAAAAACCAAAGCCCGACAACTCAGATTCTGAGGTTTGACTATTATCAGCCTCAAGATTACATGTAAGCAGGATTAAAGAAGAGCCAGCTAATTCAAAGTGAGAGACAAGCTATCGATCTGCTTAAAAAAAATACAATGCACCTTGATCCAGCATTTTGCTATTGGTATGTAGGTGTCATTCAAATAAAATGCATTAATCACTGAAGAATACTTGCTGAAAATCAAGTGTTTTCTACTCAGTCTCTCAGCTGCAGATCTTAGGAGGTGAGCTGCAATTGCATGTGCAACGACGTTTCCAAATTAACAGCAACTCTGAGCTGGTCCTAAATGCAAAACAAAAACCAAAACAGAGCCTGAGGCCCTACGCATGAAAGAAAACAAGCAGTAAATGGGTCTGCATACCTGGGAGATCGGCAGCATACCGCTCCGAAATTACAGAAGCAGTACCCTGGAAGATGATCAGCATCTTCTGTGATATGTCCATACTTCCAGTGAGGTCTTCAAAGCCCCCACACTTGTAATATTGAAGTAGAGCTAATTTGCTTAAGCCCCAAAAGCCCACTTGCCTGCTTCTGAACCGGCAGGGACAGGAATGAAGAGAAATGCAACAAGATATGCCCTTCCAGGGCCCGTTTATTAAGTGAATACAAAAATAAGATCATTTAAGTGCAGAGGCTCTTAAACCATCTGCTCCATGGTGAAAAGATATCTTGGGTTAGCAGTAAACAGAGTTTACAATGCCTTGTAAACAGACCTCCTTACAAGCAAGAAGCATACCGAAACATGACACACATTGGATTAGAAGTTCCCTGTTGCAGCAATTCCCCACGCTTCTCATCTGGCGAATTCAGAGCACTTTGCAAAAGGTGAGAGCATCCTTTGCTCTCTTTGCAGAGGAGCACATGTGAAACAACTTAAACACAAGGAACTCGCACTGTAAACAGTTGAAAAAGCGCCACAGCATTTTCCGAGCATGATGGCTTACTTCTTGTTAGGATTTTTTGCAATGAAAAATAATGGCAAAAGCTATCGTGCATTATGGAAGTTTAAAAATTATACTTTTTTTTTTTTACAGCAACCTGCTGCACAGTTGAATAAAAAATATATATATTTTTCCTTAATACAGTACATGGCATTTCTCCTCAATTGCACCAGAAGTAAATTTGGAAGCACTTTCAGTTTGTGTTATAGGCAAATAGGAAAAAAAAAAAACCAAAACCAAGTCAGGCAGGTTGTCAGTCTCCTTTCCATCTCTCTGCCCACTTTTTTTTTTCCCCACTCTTTCACATCTCCGAGTCCACATACATTCCATTGATAAGGTAATCCACTTGTGTATAGTCCTTCTTCTTGTAGCTCTCGTAGGCCTGCATAAGGAAAAGAACTATAACAGTTATGAAAAAAAACGTACCAACCAAAAGCACTGCAAGAAGCAAACTCTTATCCACCAAGTACTGAGTCAGGGGCTCGGCAGCAATGAGAAGATACTCATTATCCCTGTCCTGAGTTTCTGCAAGGCCCGAAGCTGTTGTTTTGGGTGCATCTGCTTGAGCTGTGGTTGTTGAAAAAATGTGAGGTGTTGACTTTATCCAATGTGCAGTCGTAGTTACTGCTGTAGAAGCAGTAGTTAAAACCATGGCACGAGTGGAAGCAGTGGAAGACGTTCCTGCATCCTGTGGGATGAGGGTGGTCAATGATCTGTTCAGTGTCCTCGGGCCAGCTCCAACAGTGGTGGGGCTACTAGAGCGAGGAGGGCTGCTGCTGGTGGTCTGTGGGTTAAACTGCTCTTTTGGACGCATTTGAGTATTTGCTTCAGAAATGACACTGAGGGGAGCAGAAGAAGAGAGGGACAACACTGAGACAGAGCTACTATTTCGTGATTTTTCAGTGGTGGTCACAAGCTTGGTGACAGGGCTGGACATGGAAGCAGAGATGTTACCATAAGTAGGAGCAGAGGCGTTGGATGACATGGCTTCAGCAAGGGGATGAGAACCTCCAGGGGCGTTTGAGCCATTGGCAGTTGTTTCGTAAGCTGTAGGGAGGACAGTTGTATTTGTACCGTTTGTTGTTACAGCTGTGGCAGTGGTGGTCATCTCAGTGGCAGTCGTTGCAGTGGTGGTCGTCACAGTGATGGTCGTCTCAGTGGCAGTCGTTGCAGTGGTGGTCGTCACAGTGATGGTCGTCTCAGTGGCAGTCGTTGCAGTGGTGGTTGTCTCAGTGGTTGCATTTGTTGCTACATCTTCATTCTCAAGCAAATGCCTCAAGTGAATCTTGCGAGTCCGAGCAGTTGAGGAAAACAGGTTTTCCATGTTGTGTCGGTCAAGCCGTGCATTTGCCATCCTCTCCTTTTTCTGTGGATAGCCTTGGTGGTGAAACAGGACTGTTTCCCTTTTCCCACTGACAATTTCTTCAAAAAGACAAAAACAATGAATTTCATATGAATAGAACGGTCAAGCTCAAACCTGATCTCATACTCGCAACATGCAAACCAGAACACATATTCTGTACACATAGCACAAGCGGTATAAATCAGTCCTGAAGTCAAGAACATGAAAATTCAGACCCCTGCCTTTATTGCACATAATCCCTTTGGGGTTTGGGTGTTTGGTTTTTTTTTTTGGTTGGTTGGTTTTTTTGCCACAGACCTCTGGCATTTTCACAACCAGGGAATTAATTCCACAAAAAGGGAGTAATGAAGTACAGAGCTACAGTGCAGAAGCACATTATCAACAGGAGCAGAGTTGCGAATGCCAGCTCCTGAGAAGACAACTCATGCTTTACACAGCATTGACAAAGCCTTCATGCTTAGATTCATAATTTTCATTTCTCAAAACTGAGTGGAAATTTCCACTTAAACCTTCATACTTCAGAAGAATTTCCTTCACAACTAGTGATCTAGATTTACACTGACATAAATCCCATCTGCTTATCAAAAGTCTGGTTGCTACGTTGCAGAGAAACGTTTGCCAACCCAAAAGAACCATGAATAAACTTTCCTTTTAAACTTGGTTACAGTGAACTCTGGAAACATAATTTATAAGATTGATTCCCCCATTACCAACAAGCTCCATTTTGTTATTGTGTCACTTAATTGAAATTGAAGACCCTGGCACTGGGAAGTCACCATGAGCAATTACTGCTAAGGCTGCTCTGATTATAGAAGCAGCCTGCTGCCTCTGGCACAAAATCCTGGCAATCTCAGAAAAAAACAATGCCAAGACGTTTTCTTTTGTCTTAAAAAAATATAAATAAAACCGTTATGTCTTTATTTTCCAAAGGATAGCGTGGGGAGTGCAAATGGCTTGAATGAACGTTGTCTTCAACATGGAGACAAACTGTTCCTCAAAGATCCATCATGCACATGTAAGTGCCAGAGCCCTTCAGAAGCTAGTAAAACAGTTTTTCCAGTGAACTGACTACCTACAGAATCATCCCACAGGCATTTCACAACCCACCTCCTTCAACTAAAAGCCAGTCAAGGTCTGTAAGTAGGCAAAAGGACCAGGATCCTGGATTTAGCAAGAGCTTGAAGCATGGCATTACCTCCAAGCAGATCTTTGATACCTTCTTCCCCAGCATTCTGGCACACGCTCAGCTGGTGACACCGCAAAAGGATGCAGTGATTCTGGTAGGGCACAGACCAATTACAGCGATGGTTACCTGAAAACAGCAGAGACAATGGGTCGCTACACACAACATACTGAACACGCTGCTTCATTGCTGTAAATAAAGAATTAAAAAAAAAAAAAGATAGCTGGAAGGTCTGGCCTTAAAGGATCCTGACTCAGCCCTAGTGGTGGCCAAATGGAGAGCTGTGAATGGAGGCAAGTCTGTGCTAGGGGCGGCAGCAAGCAAACCCCCTTCCTTGCCCACCTTGCCTACCCACGTGCCTCCATACAATAGGTAAAAGGCTCTGGATGAGGCACGCCAGCCAATGGATGATGTGGATGATGGTCCAGCTACACCAGAGGAGTTACCAGCACCGGAAAGACCTAAGCCCCTGTACAAAAGCCACCTCCACAAAGAAGAAGAGACAGGTTATAGTTATAGGCAACACCCTTCTGAGGGGAACAGAGGGTCCAATGTGGCAGGCAGACTCTTTTCTTAGGAAAGTCTGCTGCCTCCCTGGGGCTGGGGCTCATGACATCACTAGGAAACTTCCTAGCCTGGTACGGCCCTCGGACTATTACACACTGCTGCTCTTCCATGTGGGTGGCGATGAAGTCCCAACATGTAGCCCAAGGGTGATAAAAGAGACTTCAGGGCCTTGGGACAGTTAGTAAGGGAATCTGGGGCACAGGTTATCTTTTCCTCTCTCTTTTCAGTTGCAGGCAGTGACACTGCAAGAAACAGTGCACTCAGTCTGTTAATACATGGCTCTGTGGCTGGTGTCACCACCACAATTTCAGTTTTTTTGACAATGGGATGGCCTACACAGCACCAAGCTGCCCACCCATCGGATGAGGTTCATCTTTCTCAAAGGGGGAAGAGGGTCTTTGCTCATGAGCTAGCGGGGCGCATTGACTGAGCTTTAAACTAGACTTGATGGGGGAGGGTGGTGTTATCAGGCTTGCCTGTGACAAGCCAAGGGACAACACACCAAGGTTAGAGGGATGGGGTGTTAGCGAGGGCCCTCAACCTGTTGCTCCAAGATGTGCTGGGTACCCTGCAGCACGCTCAAAGTCTTATGGAGATGAGCCAGGGGCTCCTGAGGCAATAGGAGCCAATGGGGAGACACCTCAAAGGAAGGCCATCTGGAGAGCACCACAGAGGAATTGCAGGTACTCCAGTCCATAAGTCAGCTTCAACAGGGACCCAGTTTAAATGCCTCTATGAAAATGCACATAGCATGGGGAACAAGAGGAATTAGATATGTGCACACACTTGCAGGGCTATGATCTCATTGGCATCACAGAGATGTGATGGGATGGCTCCTATGACTGGAGTGTTGGAATGGAAGGATACAGGCTCTAAAGGAAGGACAGGCAAGAGAGATGAGGGGGGTCATTGCTCTCTATATCAATGACCAGTTGGAGTGCATGGAGCTCCACCTGGGGATGGATGAAGAGCTGACCAAGAGCTTATGGGTCAGGATTCAAGGGAATGCAGGGGCGGGTGATGCTACAGTGGGGGTCTGCTACAGGCCATCTGATCAGGATGATGGATGAGGCCCTCTAAAACAGACAGGAGCAGCATCAGGTTCGCAGGCCCTGGTCCTCGTGGGGGACCGCTCCAATATCTATTAGAGGGATAACACAGCAGGGCACAAGCAATCCAGGAAGTTCTTGGAATGCGTCAATGACAACTTCCTTCTCCAAGTGGTAGAGGAGCCATGCTGGACCTTGTCCTTACCAACAAGGACGTGCTAGTGGGGAATGTCAAGCTCAAGGCCGCAGTAATGATGAAATGGTAGAGTTCAAGAACCTTAGGGCAGCGAGGAGGGTGCACAGCAAGCTCACTGCCCTGGACTTCAGGAGAGCAGACTTTGGCCTCTTGAGGGATCTGCTTCATAGGGTTCCATGGGATAAAGCACTGGAGGGGAGAGGGGCCCAAGGAAGCTGGTTAGCATTCAAGGATCACCTCCTCCAAGCTCAGGAGCTATGCATCCCAACAAAAATGAAGTCAGGGGGCCTGCATGGATGAACAAGGAGCTCCTGGACACGCTCAATAGCAAAAAGGAAGCCTACAGAGGGTGGAAGCAAGGACTGGTAGCCTGGGAGGAATACAGAGAAACTGTCTGAACAACCAGGAACCAGGTTAGGCAAGTTAAAGCCCTGATGGAATTAAATCTGGCCAGGGACATCAAAGGCAACAAGAACAACTTCTGTAAGTATGTCAGCAATAAAAGGAAGACTAGAGAAGATGTAGGCCCTCTCTGGAAGAAAACGGGGGACCTGGTCACTGGGGATATGAAGAAGGCTGAGGTATTCAATGACTTTTTTGCCTCAGTCTTCACCAGCAAGGACTCTAACCACACCACCCAAGTCGCAGAAGATAAAAGGCAGGGGCTGTGAAAATGAAGAACCGCTCACTGTAGAAGATCAAGTACAAGACCATCTAAAGAACCTGAAGGTGCACAAGTCCATGGGACCTGATAAAATCCATCCTCAGGTCCTGAGGGAACTGGCAGACGAAGTTGCTAAGCCACTATCCATTATATTTGAAGAGTCCTGGCAGTCTGGTGAAGTTCCCACTGACTGGAAAAGGGGAAACGTAAACCCCATTTTCAAAAAGGGAAAAAAGGAAGACATGAGGAACTACAGGCCAGTCAGTCTCACCTCTATGCCTGGCAAGATCATGGAGCAGATCCTCCTGGAATCTCTGCTAAGGCACATGGAAAACAAGGTGATTGGCGACAGCCAACATGGCTTCACCAAGGGCAAGTCACACCTGAAAAATTTGTTTACCTTCTACGGCAGGGTTACAGCACTGGTGGATAAGGGGAGAGCAACAGACACCATCTACCTGGATTTGTGCAAAGCATTTGACGTCCTGCATGACATCCTTGTCTCTAAATTGGAGAGACATGGACTTGATGGATAGACCACTCAGTGGATAAGGAACTGGCTGGATGGTTGCACTCAAAGGGTTGTGGTCAATGGCTCGATGTCCAAGTGGAAACCAGTGACGAGTAGCATTCCTCAGGGGTCGGTACTGGGACTGGTGCTGTTTAACATCTTTGTTGGCAACACGGATGGTGGGATTGAGTGCACCCTCAGCAAGTTTGCCAACAACACCAAGCTGTGTGGTACAGCGGACACACTGGAGGGAAGGGCTGCCATCCAGACAGACCTGGACAGGCTCAAGAGGTGGGCCCATGCCAACCTCATGAAGTTCAACCAGACCAAGTGCAAGGTCCTGCAGCTGGGTCATGGCAATCCCAAGCACAAATACAGGCTGGGCAGAGAATAGCTTGAGAGCAGCCCTGAGGAGAAGGACGTGGGGGTGTTGTTGCATGAGAAGCTCAACATGACCCAGCAACACGCACTTGCAGCCCACAGGGCCAACCGTATACCGGGCTGCATCAAAAAAAGCATGGGTAGCAGGTCAAGGGAGGTGATTCTCCCCCTCTACTCCCACCTGGAGTATGGCGTCCGGCTCTAGGGCACCCAACATAAGAAGGACATGGACCTGTTGGAGCAAGTCCAGACGAGGGCCACAAAGATGATCCGAGGGCTGGAGTACCTCTCCTGTGAAGACAGGCTAAGAGAGTTGGGGTTGTTCAGCCTGGAGTGGGGAGACCTTATAGCAGCCTTCAAGTACTTAAAGGGGGCCTACAAGAAAGCCGGAAAGGGACTTTATACAAGGGCATGTAGTGATGGGACAAGGGGTAATGGCTTCAAACTGGAAGAGGGTAGATTTAGATTAGATATCAGGAAGAAATCTTTCACTATGAGGGTGGTGAGACACTGGAACAGGCTTCCCAGAGGAGCTGTGGCTGCCCCGTCCTTGGAAGTGTTCAAGGCCAGGCTGGATGGGGCTTTCAGCAACCTGGTCTAGTGGGAGGTGTCCCTGCCCATGGCAGTGGGGGTTGGAACTAGATGATCTGTAAGGTCCCTTCCAAACTAAACAATTCTATGATTAGTGAAAGTAACTGGAAAGCCAACGAAATCAATATAGCAGCTACACCCTACCTACCTGCTTGTCTTCCAGTACCAACATCTCCTAACAGCAGCAATTCACTCATTTGGGCTTCCCAGCATACAATACGGGTATCGACATACTGGAGCAAGTCCCAGGGAGGCTACTAGATGTCTGAGGGGCTGAAGCAGATGATTTACAGGAAATTTCAACATCAAGGGAAAAAATTAGTTTCTACCACAAGGGCACTCAAACACTAGGCTGGGGGCCAGAGAAGATACACTCTCCCTCAGGTCTTGAACAGCCAGATCTAAGTTGGGTTCAGACCAGAGACCTTCAAAAGGTCCCTTCCTGCCTAAATTATGCTATGATTTTATGTAATATCACAGTGGCACGCAATTAATTTCTGTAACATGTGCTATAACAAAAAAAAAACCCAAGCATAGAAGATAACACAGTGCTCAGTTTGGGATGAAGCAGATGTGTCCCCAACTGATCACCCATCAGTGGATTAAAGGGAACTTAAGTGTACGGTAGGAGAAATTCATTTCTATGTTTTGTTAGAAGTGTCAGAAAGGGCAAAGAACATGCCTATGTGGTACATACAGCTATTTTTAAAGCTCTTATCTACAAAGAGAGTTGCCCTCACTGAGGATTAAGGCTATGGAAAGCTTGAACTTTTCATAAAAAAACATTTACATTACCATGGTTATTAAAAGAGCTTGTGAAAAATTTATGAACTTGGAGAAATCCCTCTACCAACAACCACAGTCTGTTTGACAGCCCTAAAGAAACTAGCGAAGGTGGATTTTCCTGACTTTGGTAAAATGTTAAGAAAGTAACTGGAACCATTCAAAGCCTTTAAAAAACGCTACTTAGAAGGCGATAAAATTAAAAGCTTCAACAGTCACACAGAGCAGGAGATACAGCAGCAGCCCTTCAAGAAATTAAAATCCACTCCTCAGAAATGAAAGCATTGTTTGGATGCGCCCCGATTCCCAATGCCATCTCCTGTCCCTCACTCAATAAGCCATGCTGGTGAAGAAACACGGACTATCTACTACTGTAAATCGTGCCATTTCTCACTTACTGGGGAAGGGAAAACAAAAACCCAGTGGCATATCTTGCATTGGCTACATATCTAAGTCAGACAAGTTCATAAAGGTCAAGAGACTAATGGGGTCAGCACAGTTAAAGCAGCCCGGTTTCTGCTGCCATCAGGATGGTATCCAGCTGCTCATGAACTTCCCTGCTGCTCCCCAGGAGAACCAGATGCTCTGTTGAGCTGGACCAATTAGTACTCCCTTTGATTTAACTCCAGACTGAGGCTCCAGCTGATGTGTCCGCTGCAAAATATGTGCCACGCAGTGGCTCCCCTTTGCTCACTACCAATGAGGAGACGGAAAAAAAAAAAGAAAAAGAAAGAAAAAAAGAAAGGAAACAATAGAAAGTGGAAGGACAACAAAAGCTCTTCAGCACTACTCTGAAAGGAAACCATGTAGGCAGAAGCCATGGTCCTGCCCTACCAAACTGGTTTATTTAATTTTTAAGCCTGCTCTTACTGGAAAGAAATTGCAGATGCCCAAAGGCAAGCAAAAGCCAGGTAAGCAGATGTACTGTAGAAGCAGAAATGCTTCTACAATACAGGGTGCAGGAATATTTGGTCTTGCAGCCATGTCCTATTTTCCCTTTATTTTCCCCAGAGCATGCAAGATAGCCCAAAAGTATGGCCAAGTGGCTTTGTTCTCAGAGCCATACTGCTCAGATGGCCAAAATGTTCCCTGGACTGGTCACCATAGAAGAAACTTGGGAGAGCTCTGAACGTGGCTGGAGATTCAAAGGGAAGAGCATGAGCTTATCCTACCTCCCAACACAGGTTCACCGTGCTCACCAGGCATCTGGGAATCCTGGATTGTCAGATCTTTGCTAAGATGGGCACTTTCTCCACCATGTAAATCACTTAGCCTAGCAGCATCTGGAGACTTGAACCCATTGCATTAGACAACAGCCAGAGGTTAGAGTTACTACCCATGCTGTCAGCCGTAGACAGTTTTGCTGCTTTTGTTAGAACGCAATTGAAGCGTCAAACTGTCTCATGATATTGGTACAACTGTTTTGTGATATGTTAGTTTGCTAACTACGTATCCTGGCCTCTGGTGTGGCTATTCAAAGGCGATACTGGACTAGCTAGACCATGCAACCATTCCCTTTTCTACAGGGCACATCTGAGAAGTGAATGTACTGGCAAAAGCGATTCTTTTTGTGATAGCTGCACTACTTCTCGAAGTTGGTGATAGTATGTCAGCAAGGGATAAAACTACATCTACAGAAGAGAACCTAAACAGCTAGGAATGTTATTTTTACACTTCTTCAAGCAATGCAGCTATGAAGATGTCTCCCCATGTAACCTTGGCCTGCAACTATAATATCTTAAAAACACTATAATATCTTAAAAAAAATAACAATCACCGCTCCTTTACTGACAGTTGCATAGGTGTAACTATTCTGACATCCAAGTCTCAGGCCTCATGCCTGTAATAAAAGAAAACACAAAAATAAATATACTTGGGGAAGGTGGGAATGGAGAACAAGAGCAGTAAAGCTAATCTTAAAGCCTAAAGCTAATAAAAAAAAAAAAGACATTTCAGGCCCTTGTCTCCAGATGATCTCTCTGCACATGGCTATACATTTGCGCCAAGAGTTTGTATCTTTTCCATCTCCCTTGACACCAGGTAGTGCAACAGACTGGCCATCAAGTAACAAACAGGAATTAAATTGCTCCAGTGGGTTTAATACAGAACATAAAATCTGAAAAGGTTTAGCTTTTCCGTTTAGTTCTGCGTGGTTTCCTGAAGATGTAATGGGTCATCTAATTCTAGAGGCTCAACCCCTCTGCCCAAAGCTAACACTCAGTGTACTTGCTCTGTACAAAACACATCAGGAGAGAAAAAGGTGAAGGATATTAAAAAAAGTGGTTGAAGTCAGCAACAGGGCAAAGCATGTGCTCAGATCACCTCCCAGCCCCGATCACAGACTAACTAAATTCCTTGCGTTCCTCCTCTGGAAGAGGCAGCTGATAGCACCTCTTCTACCCTTATCAAGATATCAGGTGGTGAAGATGACACGTGCACAGTGTTTAGAGATTCTCAAGTGGAAGAGACAAACATGCAGTGTTACAAACCCTAAGACAGCACAATCAGTGTGAATGTGTCACCTCTCTAGGGTTTACCAACTTAAAAAGCAGAGGCTGAAGTTTTCACAGCTCTGGTGCCTGGGAGACAAACCCACTCATATTTTACATCCTAAATAAAATGCTTAGTTTATAAAGGTACTTTCGTTCTACTACGAAGGGGTGTCTCATGTTTAAAATAAAGGTTTGAAACCACAGGGCATTAAAAAAAGGCATCTTTATGATGCTCCTATCAATCTGTGTCAGCCATTCATCCACCTGAGCCAAGGTCTCACCTTCACCACGGCATCACCAGTTGTTTGTAAGTGCTACAATCTCTCACATGTGGCTAGATAAGATAGGGACCTTCATAAGGACAACTCTGAAAGACTCATTAAGAAGTTCAATGCTTTTAAAGACAACTCAGAGGTAGACAGCAGAAGCCTCTCATCTCCCCAGACTTCTTAACTCTCTGCTTGGTTGCAGAATACAACCGGTTTCTTCTAAGGCAGAAAAGACACACATAAATACCAATGAGTAAAGACTACTCATTCCGGTGCAGCTGTCTACAACAGCACTGTTTGCTTGCAAACATCTGGCAGCATGGAATAATCATTCTTCAAGTCAAGTGACCTAACACCATTTGCACGCTACCAGTGCGCACCAAGCGCACATGCATGTTCTTTCTTACAGAAGCTAGAAGGGCCCTGGGAAATGGTTGCTCTGGATTCAATTTAACCAAAGCTGTCATAAGTTATTTAACACCACAGGACTGCACAGAGAAGCCATAACTGTAAATGCCTGTAAACAACTGGAATTAAGAAAGACAGTTGTCAGGGGAGCAGAGGAGACATTCAAAGAACAGAAAACCCAGCTGGAATTCCAGCTAAGGGACAAGAACCTTACCTGAAGCACCTGGGCTTTGACAAGCCTGCCTGCACTGCTTTTCAGTTGTAAGCCTGTTTATTTGCACTACATGGACCCCTCTGCCTTTCAGGACAGAAAACCTGTGTTCACATATACAGAAGGAAAGCAGCAGGAAGAATACAACAGCAGTCCACATCTTCAGGGTTGGCCTTGCAGGGAGGCTTCTCTTCCCGGGAGCAATTCTTTCTTATACCACTTTCAGATCCACTGCAACATACCTATTTAAAAAAAAGAAGAAGAAAAAAAAGATCACTTTATATCAAAAAGAGTGTTCTACTAAACACACTCCTGTCAGCAGGAATAGGAAAAAAAAATACAGAAGGCAGGCAAGTATCATTACACACAGCATACAGGTAACTATGCAGAGGCAGGAAAAGAAAAGACCGTTCCCAAATTCACTGAGAGGCTCTTTCTTTGTGAAGGGTACTTTGTTCTTCTTCCCTCAGACCCCAACAGTGAGCAGCTCAAGTCAAAAGCCATGTGTACAAAGCCACGCAAAGCTCACAGGCGTACGGCAGTGGAGCCATGATGCCTTTTCACACACCCTGTAGTGCTGTCCCCAAGCTCAGCAGAACAGTTTGCACCAGCTTGAGCACACTGATAATATGGGGAACCACAGTCCTGGCCCTGCCTTTACACCAAGTTAGTCAAAACCAAGCATCAACCTTAGTCGATTCCTGCTTTGATTTGCCTGCTTATTGCAAAAAGCTAAAAAAAAAAAAAACCAAACCAAAACAAACAACCAAAAAACCAAAAAACTTTGATTGAAAATAAGCAAAAGCCAATATTTCAGCTCTTCCAAGACATTACGCAGACACATCAGCTGTTACTGAAGAAGATTCACATCCACAGTAAGTTTTCATTTCCCCCCATAAAACAATAAATAGGCAATGTCTTTTCTTCATTACCAAAGCACATGCAAGACTCTGTCCCAATGGATGGGCTCTCATCCTTGAAGTCACTGGAGCAGCTCCCATTGACTTCAGGGCAGCTTGTCAGCTTCTACCTGGATTTACTCTCTTGTTTCCAAGACTTTTTAAAGCTTTATATGGGCTTCCAAACAGTTCAGCCTGAACCAGACCAATTGAAAGTCTCCTCCCTAAGTAGTTTTTAAAGGGCAACACTCCTCCTTATCAATGAAGCGAGGCTGAGTCCTCATCCTGCAGTTATGAAGAGAAACCTCATGGCCTTCAAAGAGTGTTGAGATTCAACTTTGCGTGACATCTCAGAGGTGACCGCAGTTGAAGACACAAAAGCAGTTCACACCATAGAACGAGCAGCATGCATGGATGGTATAAATAGCATAATGAAAAACATCCAACATCAGTCATCAGTAACACACGTAACACCCCGATTTAGCCATCCATCCAAGAAGTTTCACCCTGAGCTCTCAACTCCAGTTGCAATCACGCTTATGAATTTAATAATCTTGGTAAGAGCCTTTTTTTCCCCCTCCAAGGAAGGCCAAGATAACACTTACTAGCTTTGACTCCCACATTGCAACATTTTGATACTTCATACCACAAAATTTTTGTTTCCAAACTTTCCTCCTTACTCTACTTCCTAAAGCCCTGAACAGGGTAACAGAGTTTTGGCCCCAAAACCACCCTGCCTGAAAAAGGGTGAAATATAAAACAGCTACCCCAAGCTTTGCAGAGGACACACAACACAGAGGACTATCAAAGAGTCAAAGACGGGGACTAAACTCGATGCTAAAATGCAGTGCCTCAAATTCAGCATCCCTAGTCACCCTACAAGTTCCCTAAGGACCTCAAAGCCTCCTTCCTCCCCCAAATAAGAAGGGCACTTTCAGGCAGTGGGGCAGATAAAGGGAGCATTTCTGCCCCTCTACTCTGCTCTTGTGAAACCCTACCTGGAATACTGTGTCCAGCTGTAGGGCACCCAGCGTAAGAAGGACATGGACCCACTGGAGCGGGTCCAGAGGAGGGCCACAAAGATGATCAGAGGAGCATCTGGAGCACTTCTCCTATGAAGACAGGCTGTGAGAGTTGGGGATGTTCAGCCTGGAGAAGAGAAGGCTCCAGGGAGACCTTAGAGCAGCCTTCCAGTACCTAAAGGGGGCCTACAGGAAAGATGGGGAGGGACTCTTTATCAGGGAATGTAGCAATAGAACAAGGACTAACAGTTTTAAACTGCAAGAGGTTAGATCTAGATTAGATATTAAGAAGAAATTCTTTATTGTGAGGACAGTGAGACACTGGAACAGGTTGCTCAGAGAAGCTGTGGATGCCTCGTCCCTCAAAGTGTTCAAGGCCAGGTTGCACAGGGCTTTGATCAGCCTGGTCTAGTGGGAGGTGTCCCTGCCCAAGGCAGGGGGGTTGGAACTAGGTGATCTTCAAGGTCCCTTCCAACTCTAACCATTCTATGATTCCCGACGTTTTATTTATTCTAGTAAAAAGAGTTATTTTGCCTGTTGAAAATAGATGGAGCATTTCTACATCTTCTGCTCTCCCAGAGAGCAAGGGAGCCTAAAAGGACCAGACTGTAGGGTACGTGAAATGCTGATCTTTGCTCATGTGCTCCTCTGCGGCTTTCTCCCTGAAATAAGTGTGCACAGCATCACGCTCGTTTTGCGTGAGCAGGTTTCTCACTGCAGCCAAAAGTTCATGCTTGGGTCATCCCACCTGGCAGCTGGAAGTATTTCCATGTCTGACCTGACAACAGAAGTCTTGGCGGGGAAAGGCAGCTCACCAGCCCCATCTAGCCCCGCGTACCAGAGACTGCGCCTGGTACCCAGCCAGGACCAGCTTCGCTGGGGTCTCCCAGTTGGCGCTGCGCAGGCACAAGGCAGACTGACTTTGCTCCTTCCTTCTCATCACTTGCTCTTCCAAGTGCACATTAGCAGGGCTTGAAAGAATCAGCGGAGCAGAGGAGACGATCTGTGCGATACACAACCGCAGCCCCTGCAACATGGTACGCAGGCATCACCTGCTCCAGGAAAGCAGCCCCATATTTTCCAAAGGGACCTGGTAATACGAATTTGTGTTACTCAGCCAAGATAACTTCAGTACTTTTCCCACTGCTTTGAATTACGAGGCACTTCCACAAATTTGTCTTAAGACTTCAGCACGCTCTTAGCATACGCGGTAATTTAACCATTGAAAACTCCAGTTGAGAAGACTGGAAGCAAGGGGAAAGCAAGGGAATATGTGAACTACTCTGCCCACAGGAGATTTTCCTAGAGCAGACAGATCCTGATTGCTGACAGACAGCAAAAGTTTGCTTTAAACTCTGAATCCTTCAACTTAAAGCAAGGGATTTGGGTTCCCTCATGGACCCTGTAGGTACTTCACCAAGCCACTCAGAGCATCATTTGTCAACCTGCGCTCCCACCACATGATACAGAAATAAGTGCACTTTTTGTAAAGAAGTTCACGGGTCACAGGCGGATATTCAGCAAGCCGTGTCTAACCCACAGAAAAAAAAGAAAAAAATAGATCATTACGGGTAAATTTTATATTTCATGTTTTAAAGACAGTCCAGCTTATGTTTGCTGTCCCTTTTCAAGGTAAAAGGCTTACAAGAAGCAATATTTTATAGCCTAAAAGTGACCCTGAGAATGAATTGGCTGTGCCATAATGCATGCATTTGCTGTTTTAAAGAAAATAGTAAAGAATAACAGCAATGAATATGAACAGAACACTTTCTTACTATAGGTGGGTTTTTTCCTACCTTTACTAATACTTTTGCAGTTATGCTACCCAACCTTCCAAGAACAAACATCTTCCATTGCATTTTGGAAATGCAGACATAGCAGCATTATATCTATGCATAAATACTATAATTATTATTATATTTAAAAATCTCAGTTTTTTAGGACAAATGAAATAATCTTAATCTCAACTGGCCCAAGAACTACATATATTTGTAAGACCAAATGTTGATCACGCCCAGTGTCTAGAAGCTGTTGCATTAACGTGGCCATCTGTCCCCTGTGCACAGAGATGCTTTGTATCCCCGACCACATTAACCCACCAGAGATCCCTCCCATCACAGCTGACTTTGGCCCCACTTGACTGCAACTGCTCCAGAGAAAAGCAAAATCCCAATAAATGCTTCTCACCTCTTCCGAAGCACCTGGTAGCCTGTCTGGATTAGGCCAGCATCAGTTAGGGGGGACACGCCGAGCTCAAATACAAAAGGTTTGTATCCCCCTTTTCCCTCTCACTAAGCACGATCTCCTCAGGGGACAAATGATAATCCCTCCCCCAAGGCGCTAAATACAAACTTAAAATAATTGTAAATGTTCTTTATCCAATTATAAAAAAACCCTTTATGAATTGCAGAGTGAGTGTGTGAAGTAGACAAACACAAATACAGAGACTGTAAGTACCGCAGAGAAGCAAACATTTCCAAGACCAGCGAGGGGATAACCAGATGCAGTCATACCTTAATGCAGTCCAGATGATGCTTGGGATGCTGTATTCAATATCAACCTCCAGCTAAGGGTTGGGTTTTTTTTTTTTGGCCTCGTCCACCTTAGCATAATCCCATACAACCAGAACAAGGGTCACAATTACTTGGCAGGTCACTTTTCCCAACTTAACAACCGCCTTTTATAATTACAAGCAATAAGCTTTATTTCTGCCTTCCCGTCACACTTCTAGCTGGTCCCACATGGATCCATTTGCACTCTGAGACCCCACCAAGCACCCACCCATCTACAGCCCAGAAAAGCACCAGCTAAAGCGTCTTTCTCCAGATCACGTTGCTCCCCAGAAGAAACCATCCTCTGGCTGCTGGAGACAACACGAAGGAAGAGATGAACACTACTGTTCTCATCAGAAGTAATTTTCAGAAATAAGGGCAAAATTTACTCTTTGAGCACTACCTTCTCCATCTGTATGGCATCCCCAGGGAAATTAAAAGCCAAACCAAACCACAAAAGACAGCAACAAATACAATCTGGGAAAGGACTACACTCCGAAAAGTGCAAAGTTTACTTCTACCATCTGTGGCTATAACTCAGCAGGGAAGAAGCCCACTGGAAAACCAGAATAACTTTGAATCAACAACTAAATGACTGATGACTTTGCAACGTACACACCCCCCCGGCTGGAGGGCATTGTTTCAGAAGCGTTCCTCCCTTCTTGCTGATCTCCCTGTGCTCAAGCCAAGGAATTTGTGCAAAAACAAAAAAAATTTAAAAAAAAAATTCAAAGTATTATTTTAAATGACATTGATGAGGGTGATGTTGCAAGAGCAGAGTGAAGCCTTTCAAATATAAGCCCCTTTGCCTCCATGCCCTCCCAGCCAGTCTCAGTCGCTCCTGGTTAAGCGGCCACAAGGTGCACGCAGTGGCTGCACCAAGGCAAAAGGAGAGATGTAGAACTAGACAAAAAAAAAAAACATGGAAAGAAAGACTGTGCGTGTTAGAGATCACAGGTACAAACTGAGCAAAGCAAATCATTTAGGGCAACGCATGCTCCTTTGAGTTGTCATCAAAGAGCCAGCAGACACTGCCCCAAAATTCATACTTACAAGCATGCACGGACTAGGCGTGAAATAAGGTCAAAGAGCTGCAAAGAAATCTTCTATCCTCAGTATAACAGTAAAGCAGGGAAAACAAGGGTGGAATACCTTTGCTGACAATGATGCTACTGTCCCATCAAATTAAGACAACGTAAGGCACGTTTTCAACTCGCAATTGCTGCTAATCACTTCATGTGTTGTCAGCTCTGGAAACAAGTTCTATAGTTCACTCTTCAGAAAAACAGAATTAAACCAGATTTTGCTAAGGGGAGACAAGCACATCTCATTGTGTGAATCGAGGCTCGCACGCAGGAGGCAGGGAATCTGTGCTGCAATCTTGAGAAGTATTTGGCTTCCCAAGCTTATCTCCAAGGCTGAAGTTGCACACATAGAAAGGTCTGGAGACAGAAGGGCCAGCACCGAGGCACATGAGGCTGATCCACTGTCAGCTGAGCACAACCAGATGAAGTTCTATCATTCTCTGAACAGCAGCTTTAGAGCCATTAAGTTCCTTTGGCTCCCAAAGAAAGTTAATGGCAAGTTACAAAGCTGTTTCTACAAAACGTCACATGCTATCAACAATGAAGAATGACCCCAACAGAGGTTGTGAAGCAGAGAAGCATTAGAGATTACAGGGGAGGGAATGCATTACTAGGTCCCCAGTCTGGACACAGTTCCTTTGACTCCCCTGGATGCCTGCACAGCGTGAAGCATTCCCAATTCCTTAGAAAACCTAGGATACAATGGTCAAAAGTCCATTTGCTGCCCAAATACAGGTTCTCCATGCCCTCGCCATTTCCAGTATTAACAAAATGCTCCTCTGGGAGGATGACTGAGGTGGGACATGAACAGTTCCATACTTTCAGAAGGAGTTTTGAAGGAAAACGTACCTAGAAATCACCGAGTCTTATCTCATGAGTACATCAGCCAGGCTACAATGGTGACCAACAAGCTGGATCTGACAAACCCTTGGGGCTGACGTGAAGCCAGCAGAGCATTTGAGGCGGATCTGCTGCAACAGTAGGACACAAGTTACACATGTTCCAAAATGTGATTTGGAGAAGAAACATTGCCAGCTCAGGTCCAGGAGAACATCACTTATATTCCTTCTCCTACCCCACCACTTCTTCAGAGCGTAACACCACACAGCTGGCCATGTATTATGGAAGGGCTGGCACATCCCTCCACATTAGCAGGCACACTCCTCACTACAGGAGGCAGAACAGGGTATTGGATGGACATCAGTTTGGTTTGCTGCTGCCTTTTCTGATGTTTCCCTGATACATGTCCATAAAAAGAGATTTAAAAAAATCCTACAAAGCCAGTAAGTCCACAGAGACTGCATTACACTGGAATCTGTTAAGAACAACATCCCTAAATATGAACCACCTCCTTCGGTTTGTGGTGTAGTCCCCATCTATGGCTGAATCTCCCATCAATCTGCATGACACACCCCCCACAGGAAAGGTGACTGTGGTGCCTACAACAGCATCTACAAGCTTCAGGGAATGAGCCAAAAGATGCCAACAGCTGCAAACCATGAAGTCGAAAGAACAGACAGCATCCTTGGCTCAGCGCACCCAACACACCCTCTAGATTCACATTTGACCAACTTAGATGGGAGTTATTAAGCCAGAGAGCAAGGAACAATTCAATGTCACTGAGCAGACAGCCTCTGAGAAGGTTGCGGCATCCTCTGGAAGACTGGTGTGGAAAAAGTGCTTTTTAAAAGAAGTTTGCAGCTGCTAAAGTATTTCTTCAGCTGCTTTCTGCAAGAAATATTACTCTCTGCAAGAAAATCTATTCTTCTGCTCGTAAATGGCCAAACATAATAGACCAGGACTTTCAAGATGCTCTGCATGAATAGAACAAACACCTTAAAGTCTCTTTCAAAGAGGAGGAACGCCAAGTTTTGCTGAGAAACTCTGTGATCACACTTGGACTTGGCCGACACATGGAACTTTCACAAGTAGAAAGCACTTCAGGCCCCATGCTGCCAAAGGCACATTACATTACATGGGGCCAAGGCCATGCAAAGCTCAGGAGGAACAGCATCTCTGCCAGGTCACCACCACCACACTCCCACAAAAGAAACGGAAAGCCATTTCCATGCAAGAGGTGGATTAATTGCAGGGTCTGAACAGCAGACCTCGTTCACACAGATATTAGAGTGCTGTATATCCTTCAGGCTCAAGATTTTCAGCAACTTGCTCAATTTTCCTTTCCCTATCAGGAACCCAGAGAGGAAGGAGGTTTTAGCGGTTAGACCCCACATTTGACAGTGACACAATTGGAGCCCAGGCTCCTTCCCCGCTTCCAGGTTCCCATGGAAGTGATGCAAGGCTACAGATTCACAATCTTTGGCACATTTAGCCGCAGTAGGTTTTGTGGGTGGGTTTTTTCGGTTAGTTTTGTTTTGAATATTACCAGCTTTGCCCATCTTCATCTTCCTGTGCTTCAGTTCCCAACCCATATTCTTCTCTCAGGGCACGAGGCAGACAGCTTATGCATTTGTTACCCCACTAACGAGGACAGCCCACACTGGCACCATTGAGGCTTCATGGCCATCACACTTTGTCTCTGAGAAAATAAATGTTAAAGCCTAAAAGCCCCAAACCAGCGTCACCCATCCATCATCCTTTCTCACTCATATTAGTGCCATGTTCTGCAGTTCAGATGGTGAGAAGTACTACTCAGCGGGACACTTTTCCTGTGAAAAATGGCCAGACAGCTATTTCATTTATGGAAATGTGGCTTGTTTTGGAATATGTGAAACAATCCAGTTCTAATATAAAGAAAAATGAACTGCCAAAGGCTAACTGCATAAAGCTGTGACTGGCCAATAAACCTGTCAACAAAAATACCTCCAAGCAATAAAAAATGTGCACTATGGCTCAACTGCAACCTTCCCTGGTCTGATCCACACCCAAAGCAGCTAGCAAATTTTCAGATGTGCTGCTGTCTCATGGGAACAGGAGATCATACGCAGGGTATTTCATACCACGTGTTTCAAATTAAACAGCTTTCAACAAGACCCTCAAAGGAACCATCCCAGTGGGCTCCCACATGACCTCTGCAGCCACTGAGCTAATACAGAGCAAAAGAGATCAAGAAAAGTAAAAGGCAAGCTCATGATCTTGGTTTCTGCAAGTGTCTGCCGAAGCAGGTACTCTGCAGCATGGGGGCTTTACGCTTGCCGAGAGATAGCACTAGAAGGTAGAACCAGCACAGTGTACACGCACAGGAATAAATTGTGTCTGAGGTGCTGTTAAATTCAAAACTGCCAAGTCTGGAGCTAACAGAGACTTAAACAAGCAGTGACTTCAGCCTGAAGGTACAATTAACCAAGTGTTACTTTTGGAGCAAATAAAACTGCCAATGTGTTAAAGTCTGGTCACGCACCCACCTCCTGCCCTGTGGAATTTTACCGCAGTCAGCAGTTTCCTGGCAATACAGGTCAAGTTAAATATCATTGAAGTTGATAGCTGCAATGCTATCTTTCACTCCAGATATTTTTGAGAAATCGTCATGCTCCTCTATAGGTTCACGTAGCTGTAATACTAATTTTAGGCATGTAGAAACAGCAGACACGTCTCCATCCAGAACACAAGGTTCTGCAAGTTTGCTCAGGCAGTTAAGCCTGTGCCTGGTTTTGAGCAGGGTTACGCACAGCAGCGATGGCACCGTATGTTACAAAAGCATCAGGCAATGCTGCAGAGAGCTTAGCAACGGTGAAGAAAGATCAGAGAGCCTGGACAGCCAAAATATGGTCCCAGTGCAATGACTGAAGGGGAACTTCCCCTCAGTCCTAAAAGAACTGGAAGGAAAGAAAGCATTTTTGGCTATTTCTCCTTTCTACGAGGAAGTAGGATCTTTGTGTATATCCTGAAATATGGAAATTAAAAAAAAAAATCATATTTTGTGCCTCCACTTCCAGTTATCCTCACGAGCAAAATAACCTGAAGGCTTCCAGATTGTCAGAGGTTTCTCCTTTTTAAGCTAACAACTGTAGGTACAAAACAAAAGTAGCTTTATATGGAATGTCTGCCAGGTGAGATGCAGAAAAAAAACCCAAACGAACATTCCAGCTTATCACAACATAATATGATACTGTCAAGCTTTTCACTATATATAATCTAGCTCAAATCAAAAGATTCTTCCCAAACTGTCCAAGCCAGGAAGATGTTTATAGCAATACCAAATGAAGGTTGCTGGCACACGCCTCCCCGCTTTGTGATTTTGGCAGCTTGAAAGATGTGGAAATCACAGGGCAGGGTGGGTGGGGAAGCTTAGCCAAGTCTGTTTTTTCCCTAGCAAAGAGATCATCGAATGCAGCAGCAGCTCTCCTCATCCTTGCTGGCCTTCCCTCTGGCAGGTTCTTCACAGCCAGTAAGTCTTCAAGTTACACACCAACCTAAATTTAAACCTATGGGTCATTTGAACCTGGAGGAAAAACATCCTTCCCTCTCCTTACTCTCATGGATGTCCATGGCATTTGCAGAAGTGCTTCAGCCCAGCTCTTGGGTCTTGTGTCTCCTAGGCAGCAACAGGGCACCAGTTGTGCTCTCCTACCTCGTTCTAGGTTCCCTCTTTTCAGTTTCAGAGGAACTCATTTAAGTTTTGAGTCCTGACGCTAACTGATTAATAGGCCAAAGTAAAATAAGTTTGGCTTGAGCTCCTCAAAGCTTTTTCAGTACAAATGTCTTTGTACAAAGCGCCCCTTATTCGTGCAAGAGGGACTGCACTGGCAGTAGCAGGTTCTTCTGAACCTTTCTGAGCTCGATATGCACAGTCTATCTAGCTGATGCTGCTAACCAGGACTCCAAAACTGTTCCATAGGGTTACCTGAATACCACAGGCATCTACAGAGAGTCAGCAGAGCAGCTCACCCAGAGCTATTTGAACTACCACAAACATCAGTTTAACTTATACCAAAGACATGAAGTGAAAAAACTGCATTTTACCCATAATCTCTCTCATGTTCTGTATTTTACTGGAGAAATGGGGTCCCAATACAGACATTTTCTGAAGCACTCTTGAATGCCTCCATGCTTATCTCAGTCTTCAATTTTTGCTCAGCAGTACAGCAACAGAATATGGAAAAAAACAAAGTTGAAACTTCTCTCTCAACATGTAACACCTAGACTTAAAACAAAAGCAAGAGATTATTCTTACTCCTCCAGAAGTTGTGACCTAAAAGCAGCAGCACAGACTGAACCCATTAGAAACTTCTGGCTACTGATGTTATGCCAATGATGCTCTGATCCTGTAACGAGGGGAACAGTGAACTAGAAAAGCCAAAACACCAGCAAGAACAGCCCACCCTGGTCCAAAGACGAGCTCGGCGTACATTATCTAGGTCAAGCGACTGCCAGTGGGAGGTTGTCCAAGCACAGACAACAAAAACAAGGATAAGGACAAACGTGTGAAAGCCACACTACAAGTACAGCTCGCTTACCACTAGCCACTCTTACCGCTCGCTTCAATACACTGAATGGTGTTTTGAAGACTTTGGCTCCAATGTAATCCAGTACAAACCCATCTGATATCATCAGATCACAGCAGATCACCATTATAGGTCAGGAAACAAGAGGTGGAACAGGCTGTGACTGAATGAAATCAGATACAAAACAAAAGACATGCCAAGAATTAATTAATTCACACTTGAATTAACATGCACCACCTGCCTCCAAATCCAGTTTGCTGCTAGAGTCTCTGCAAGCCTGTAATGAGAAAAGGCTATAAATGCAGAAGAGCGAGGACCCAGTGGTCAGCACTGAGGTACAACACTTCTTCAGCCTCATCCTTTTAAGCAAGTTTAGGATCCTCAGAACTAGACCTCAGACAAAGAAGTCCAACTTGAAGGTTGGATAGCCCCATTGGCCATAAACTCGTAAGTCCCATAAAGCCACCCCTGCCTTCTCAGCTGCTTTTGCTCCTGTTAGAGACTGCTCAACTACCCCCAAAGCACTGGTAAATCACACCAGTAAACTGCATCAGTTTAGAGCCAGGTACACAAGGCTAACAGGCACCAATTCTGCTTTCCTTGAAAGCTGCAACTTGTAGCAAACAAGAACTGACCCATAAGCAGCACAGCCATCTGTACAGAAGGACAGGAACCTCAGAGTGACATCACTCATGTGCTGGCATGATAACTGTTAACTATTAGGAAGTGCATTTGCTTCTTAAAATCATCCAGAAACCTGAAAGTTTCCAAAGGAGATCAGAGGAAACTCCAGAGCTATCTTCTAAGTGACTGCGTGGGTCAGAGGACCAGCAGTTTCCTCTTCTCTTGAGGTTCCCTCTATATTTCGGGTCAGTTCAGTGGAGAACCACCATCTTGAGAGAGACAGGACTTGAGGGAGAAGGGTCCTTTGCGGAAGGCCGCATCCATCCTCAGTAAGAAGCTGGAAGAGCAACTTCCCAAGCTGTTCCTGGTAAATCTAATGCCAATGCTCACTTCCAAAAGGCCAAAAATTAAAGAGGCAAAGAAAGTTAGTTCCCCTAGCCTTACAGCATGGTTGGGCACAAGCGGCTTTGGCAAGGCAATATGAAGAAAGATTGCAGCTGGCGCCAGGTTTTCACCTTCTTCATTAACAACCTGTGGGTATCAGGATTCAGCAGTACAAAGCTACCAAGTTTCAAACATAAGCAAACAAGAAAAAGAAACACATTTCCACTAGATGTTGAGCAACAACCCTCAGCTCTTTCAGCTCCCCTCTGTAATTGCAAAGTTTACTTCGCTTTTTTTTTTTTTCTTAAACAAACTCTGAAGCGCCTCTTTAAAAGAGGTACTAAATGGGAGGTACCTCTTTAAATGGTACTAAAAAAAAAAAAAAAGGTGCACTTGCTTTTAATGGAGAAAAGACTTGGCACGCTCCACTTTATGGAAGAATCAGGTCCAACCGGGACACTGTGACAGCACTGCTCTGAGACCAGAAGCTGTGAGCAAGTTTCGCGTCTTACTACCTAGCATGGTTAGCCTGCACCTAAAGCTCACAATAAGCTGTAGTTACCATCAACGAAACATTTGCACAACCTGTTCTTGGCTACAGAACATTTATGTCTTTAGCGAAAGCATAAGATAACCTGAAAACACAGCTCTAAGCCTGATGACATTTTATCAGACACCTTTTCATCAGCAGGAAGTACACAAATCATTACCATAAAGTAAGTAACCAGGAGGACTTTAGAAGGCAGAATGCAGATAACATTCATGGAGAAGGGTTCTCCATCAGAAGAGGCTCTGCTCCAGGTGCAGAGGCTCAGTTCAGAGCGATGATGCTGCAGATACACAGGGAGCATGAGCTTCAGCAGGGCGAGAAGACACCATGTCCCCCAGCAGCTGCATCTCAAACAATGCAAGCACCCACAGGAGGGTTTAACAAAGTTATTGTAACAGCTCACACTTTAAACCCGCTAGTTTTCCTGAGAGCCTAGCTGTAACGGAACGGTCAAGTACTTTTAGCACTCAGTGGAAGGATCTTTGCGAGTTTCATTTGCAAGTGCAGAGAAATTAAAGGCTTCCTCTGCCCTAAAAAGCAGCGCTTCTGCCTCCACCAGCAGCCCAACAAAAACCTGCTTCTGTCTCAGCACTCAGCTTCTTGGGCATCTGAGCCACTTTACAGCAGGGCACTTTCACTTCAATTGCCTGAAACCGTATCACGAGGTAAATCTGCCCAAGCAGAAGACGGAGCAGAAAAAGCGCCCTGCAGCGAGGATCAGATTTTGCAGCATGGCCTGGGTTTTGGGGGGTTTGTTTTGTTTTTTTTTCTTTTTTTTTTTTGTTTTGTGTTTGGTTTTTAATGACAGCCATCTGAAGAGGAATTATGCATCAAATCTTGCTTAGCAAATCCTCTAGCACCGATAGGCCAAGATAGAAAACTCTTCTCTCATATTAATGTCTACAACATCAACAATCTCTAACCACTTAAACTGCATGCCCACCATTTCAGTCTCTGCTTTTTAAAGGTGCTGCACATTTCCTTCACTTCCCTCCGGCAATAACTTTCCTGAAGACGAGGGAAAAATACCGGAATAAATTTGTACATGTATTTTATTTACAAATTCTCTCCTTCTTCCAGACATCCTTTATGCAGATGAATCGCCATACGAAATCCAGTGTTACTGGTATATGTTCATTGGATGGCATTCACCGTACCTTGCTCAGAAGCAACTGTAAATGCGAATGCTTGAGCACACCATGGGATATACCTAACGTCGTGGTTTTGGCCAAATTGGCCAATGGCCGACGACAGATGCTCCCCCCCCCAACCTCTCATACATGGAGAACAGGAGGAGAAATAAAGAGATTTATGAGTTTAGAAGAAACTGAACTACTTTAATGTAATATTAATAATAAAATAAAAAGGAAAATAACGAAATAGATACGGTATATACAAAACCGTATTAAACTCCCAGGATGATGGCTTGGCAGGCACTGTGGAAGTCTCAGACTGGACCCAGAGACAGGTGGGAACTGGATTCCAGAGCTGGAGTCAGGAACACACCGATCAGTGTCAGAGGCAGATGAACAGACAGGGTCCTCCTCAGACATCGGCCATTGAAGAAAGAGCGTTGACCCTTTAATCCCTCAGCTTTTATACTGAGCATGGGACAGATGGGATGGAATACCCCTGTTGATCAATTTTGGGTCACCTGTCCTGTCCACTCCTCCCTGCGGGTGGGATCCCTCTACGCTTTTCCATTTCCAACCCTCCAACAGGGCGAATAATGAAATGAGCTGACCTTGGTTGTTATAGCAGTAAGTATAAGCAAGAGCCTCTCTGCGCACCATTCCTTGGCACAGACTGTAAACATTGGTCTTATCACTCTGAGAATTAACCGTTTTCAACACAACATGCTATTAATTTCAGAGAGTTAGAAGAAGCCTAGCTAAGAAATAAAATTACTGAACAGAAAGTTGGTTCTGTTTTACCTCAAACCAGGACACCTAATGAATGGATCACAATTTTGGAGCATGTATTTTAACTCCAGAAGGAACCTCTGCAGGTGTAGTCTTACTGATTTCAATATGGTTCTGCGAACAAATTTGTCCCAAGACACGCAATAACCTAAGAGCTCATTTAGCGGAAGGGTTTGCAGTTTTCAGTCAGCTCCCAGGGGACAGCTTGCCCACTTGTTTGCATTACATCTGTTTCCACTTTCAGAGGGGTCAAAGACCAAGCGGAGAACATACCACCCAGAGAGACCTGCTTGCCAAAATCTGCAGGGTGGGGGGGAAGGCAACCAAAACTCACAAAACTCCCCACCTCACCAGCATTTTCTGTATATATTTTATTCTAAAACTCTCTATCATTCAGATATTCCTTATGAGGATGGGTCATCAGCACTAGAAAGCCACTTCTGTTACAGCTGTTTATTCGCTGAATGGATTTAATTGCATCAACACATATCCAGCTTCTAGACATTACAAGATTTTCAAAGCCTAAAAATCTTTGCTCCTTTTGCAATGCACAGAAAAGCAACAAATGGGAATCTGTGAATACACTGGATCCAGCCAAAAGCTGTTTTCTAAACAGAAAACAAACCCAACTTCCATGCTTTTCAAGTCAGCTGGTAACAAAAGCCACCTGCATTACAGCTCCATCCAGGCCACATGCTTCTCAAACTCAAGCAGCAAGTGTCCCTGAAGAATGTTATCAGCTGTTTCCATGTCAACATATCTGCCTTGGGCAGCAATTCTTCAAAAACACAAAGCAGATGTTTAACTTTATACATAAGTCTAGCAGAATTAGTGGAACTTGTGACCTACATAAAATTAAGTTATGCAACCACTGGCAGACTCACAGCGTTGCATTCCCCTGCTGGCTGCACTGCCCAAAAAGTGCCTGCTAGAGCCAGGTGTCCTCTGTGTCCCAGATGTTCTTAGTGATGTATTTCAGCCACAGCAGATGCCTACTCCAGGCATCTCAGAGACGGTCACTGCAGCCAGAACACATGGATCCTGCCATATCTACAAGGCAAATGTAAACCTGTTGGCCAGCCCTCGAAAAACACCATCATAGATGAAGATATAATTGTTCTTGGTGTCAATTACCGCCTCGCTTCCTGGCTTCAGGAAGGGTCAACACAGCTTTTGTAGCAGGAAATTATCTTTCACATATAAAGTTTTTCAGGTTATTAATTACAGGTGGATTTGTGTAAAGGTTTTTAGTGAGGGACCATTTCAAAGTTCTAATGCAAACTAAGATGATGTTGGCCACATGGAAAGGCTTTTGCATGGACTGGTAATTGATTAGAACAGGAAACAAAGAGCAGAAGGAAGCTGTAGGTTTTCACAGGGACAAGTGGCCACCAGTGAAGTTCCAGAGATCTGTGCTGGGGCCTCTGTTATTCTACACACACAAAAAGATTTGAAGAGAAAGGAATAGTGGGAGGATACTGTCTTAACTGAACTGCCAGAGGGTCTTATGATACCAAGTGTTGGAAGGTGTCTCTATCCAATGCTACTGATCACTGTTGAAGACAATACTGTACTAGACTAGACCTCTGCTTCTACCTCGTGCAGATAGTCTCATGCACTTAAGGTCCACTAACATAGTGCAATACGCTGACTGATGAACAAGTCCTTCAGCTCTTACTGTCCGAACGTCCACTGCACCATTTTTAATAAAGGCTCAGAAGTAGTGGTGTGTGTGGACATGCAGTTCAGATTAGAAAGGCCGAAGCACTCCTAGAGACATGGAAAACTACACGCCATGCAAACTAAGTTTATTTTGCACCAGGTCACTTGGCCAGAGTTATGACTTCCAGTTAGACATTTAAGAAGCTCTCTGCAAAATTTTCACAGAATCACAGAATGGTTGAGGTTGGAAGGGATCTCTGGAGGTCATCTGGTCTAATCCCCTTGCCAGTTGCCCAAGACCACGTCCAGATGGCTTTTTAAGTATCTCCAAGGATGGAGACTCCACCACCTTCCTGGGCAACCTGTGCCAGGGCTTAGTCACCCTCACAGTGAGAATGTGCTTCCTGATGTTCAGAGGGAACCTCCGGTGTTTCAGTTTGTGCCCACTGCCTCTGGTCCTGTCACTGGGCACCACTGAAAAGAGCACTCTCCCTTCACATATTTATATACATAGATAAGATCCCCCTGAGCCTTCACTTCTCCGAGCTGAGCAGTCCCAGCTCTCAGCCTTTCCTCATAAGAGAGACTCCCAGAACAGAAGTCACAGCACCAACGCAAGAACAGAAGCCTCTACAAATGTAGAAATGAAACACAGTTCATACGGACTACACTAATTGCCATTTGATACGGCTTAATGCAGTGTCAGGAAGAACTGTCACTTTCAAGGGCATATGCTCCACCTCACTATCAGGTGAGAGGTGGTCTTCAGCCACAGCACTTGCACTTCCTCTTCCTAAAGGAGCTCTGCATAGCAGTACCACATTGAGACAACACAGGAGCTGCTGCTCTTGCAAACAAAGCCATTTCCAGGCATGGAAAGCATCTGAGATACATCAGGCTTAGCAGTTCTACATCAGCAAACATTATAAAGACGCAACATCATCCGTATTACAAACCAAGGAAGCTACTGTGACTATCCTACAAAAGCCTTGCTATAAAAAGGAACTGGAAAGACTAAATAGGTTTTTGCACATTTTATAAAGCTCTAGATAATCATAATTCATTAACAAAAACGACCAATGACAACAAACACCTGAGGAAGGGGCATGTTTGCTCTTTTCAAAGCTGGCCTCAAGTTTTCACACCCAGACCAGCTGGTCATGCCTACAGTCCCAGCACTTTCTGTCATGCTAATGAAAGAGACATTTTCCAAACAATTTGTTTTAAAAAACGGAACCTGGGTACAGAATGTTTTCTTTTAAAGGAGGGAAGCACATTACTCCTTTTTTGTCTTTTTTTTAAGCCTCGTCAGGTCAAAGAGTGCCAGAAACCCACATGAAGATTCACAGAAATTGCTGTGAAATCCTAGTGACAACATCACCTTTCCAGATCAGCTAGGATACAAAGAGCTTTAGAAACAGGAAGAAATGATAACTGAAAAGAAAACTGGGCTCAGGAGGAAAAAAAACCTCTCTGATCTGCTGAGAAAGGCAGAAAAAAAAAAAGTGTTTATAGCAATACTTATTGTTTATTAAGTTAATAATTAGCCTAGCACCCATGTACTGTGGGTATAGATCTAGGGAGTAAATGCTCTTTGCTTGAACGTGGAGAAATTAAACTTATCACTAGGCATTTCTCACCCATCAGAAACTCCCATGCTTAACCCCCTTAAATAAGCCAATCTCCTATTTATCTTATGGCAAAAAAAATAGAGAGCTGCTTCTCCACCATACTTTTCTTTTTTAATTAGCTATGGGAACTTAAGTCCAGATGGTACTGCCAACAAAAAGACACGCTGATGATGTAAAGTTTCATCTAAAGGATGATGATGTAAAGGAGCCTTGCTGACACAAATACACCAGCCCAAGCTTTGTAATATGGGTCAGTCCATAGCGTGACAGGGCATCAGTTTGAAAGAGCAGAGCGTAGGTGAGATAGACCAACCCTCCCTTATCTCACAGGGTCGAAAGAGAGGCCTGAGAAGACTGAGCCGTTTGCATATAGCTACAGGAGGAACTGGTCAGAGCTGGAAATGAAAACAGGGTCTCCTGAAATCTAGCTTAGTGCATGAGCTACAAGACAGTCTACTTTTCCTATGAAAGCATATATTTAGTAAGAGTGTCATTAAGAGCATCTCGGGAACATCCAGAAATACCTGCTGTGGGGTTTGTCTTTTCTGAAGGAGGGGGAAGAGGAGTCCTCCTGTAACATAAATCACACACAAATCAAAAATAGCCAATAGTAAGATTCATGGGATGATGTACAGCGAGAAATGAGGAAGTGAAGAGGTAACACAAATGCACAAAGTAGCTTACTCTCCAATTAATGGCTTGCATGATCTTAAATGGATCCCCAATATTTGCCTTCAACGAGTTTGTATTCGTAACACTTCCACCTTTGTTCCCTGTTCTTCGATTTATTCCTGCTCCATGAATAGGGATGGATTTTACCCTCACATGCTTAAGTTCCTGATAACTTCTACAAAATTTCCCTCTACTAATGGACTTGTTTCATAGCAGTTTCAAATCTGTTCAGAGGGAACAAAAGAAAAAAAAAATCGAGTGTAGAAACTTACAAGGGAAACACTTGTAACTGTTTTCTTGCTGTCAGGAATTATTGCACCTTTAGGGGAAGCAAAAGCCAATAAAAGCCTGGGTACAGTAAGACTACAGCTCAAAGAATAGAAAAAAAAAAGTGTAAAATATTATTGTATGCAACCAGAGAGACACTTCTCTGAGACTGTCAAAGCATTTTCACAAAGAGAAGGAAGAGTGGAAAGGTTTATCCTGCTTTTTAATGCAGAGAAGCCAAAGAAAGATAGAGAAGACGACTCAGCAAAAGAACATGCTTAATCCTATTAAAATTAATGAGATTGCATCCTGGTCTCCACACACAAGTTGTATTGGGAGTTTAACTTAAGTGGATTTAAACCCAGATTTAGTTAAAGTGCTGCAAAGTCTCCCCAAGCCAAACAGATATAAATCCAACACAAATATACATGCAAAATTCAATGCAAATTTCATCAAATCACTTTTTTCCCCTCACACCCTTTTTTTTTTCCCCCCCTTTTTTTTTTTCTTTTTTTTTTTAATGAAACGAATTTCCAAGCAGCATACCTTATTTATCTGAAGTATGCCGCTCAAGTGTTTTGGTGAACATGCAGTTCTCCAGGCCTGGCACCAAGTCAGCCGGAGCTCAGGGAAGGCAATCCCAACGCACTCCTGGACAGTCAGGGGCAAGAGGGTCATCCTTACCAAAAGCAGCGATGGTTGTGAAGAGGACTTGTTGAATGTCTCAATAAATAAAAGAAAAAAAAAATGGCCCTCGTACACAGACAACCTCACCTTCCCTCTCTGTGTATTTAGGGAATAACGAGGTAGCTATGAGGGCTCGGACACTCCATAGCCACACCTGCAGAGCAGTTTAGTTGTCCTTTAGGGGACACAGCTCAACTGAGACTCCCCAAGCAAAGGTGACAGGAGCTGTGGCGATGTGCAGAGCTAATCTGGGCGAGCAACTGCAACCCGCTCCGACTGCGCCGACCCGACTTCCTGCCCAAACGGAGGACCCAGCTGGTTCCTCAGGCAGGTGCATGATGTACAGATGGACAGTGGGTCCTGCCACATGCACTGGGGGACCGTCCAGCTGGCTGCAAATAAACGAGTACCCAAATCCCTGGCTCTCTGCCCTCCGTTCCTTTCTTCACACCACATTGTCCTACAAGAAAAAACACAAACCAACCAGCCAGCGCCCAATGTGCTTTCCAAATGGCTGCCAAGTGATCACGTGAACTGGGAGAAAAGGACACGATGGAAAAAATCCAGGCTCACACACTGTCATTCCAGAGATCTCACGTTCTGCAAAGTGCATTTGAAGATGACCTCTCCCACCACGACAACGCAGCCGTCGGGGGCCGCGTTTCAGTCCCGTCCCGCCCGACGACACGGCACAGCACCACCGTGGTGGCAGCGCACTGAAACCTCTCAGCACTGAAACCCAAGATCTGATCCTTGAGGCCAAGCCCACAACAGCAAAGAAAAACAAAGCCAGCAAAGGCAATGCAAGACTGCCAGAAGGTTTGGCACCTACGCTGATCGACATTCAAAATTGCCCAGAGGAAACCTCATTTCAGTGATAATCACAATAACAGCAGAGCCATCAGCTAAATGCACGGTTTCCACAAATACACTTAAAGAACCAAAGCAACGAGGAAGACAGAAAGCACAACAGCAAGCAGCCAGAAGTGCTGCTTTACGCACCAGCAAGGCAAGCGTGTGGTTCCACTGAGCATTAAAACCCACTTCTGCACTTCCTGTCCCTTGCTTTTGTTGGGCAATTTGTCCACAGGAACATGTGGCAATGTCCACACGGACATTTCTTCAAGAAGGGGGTCCTCGTGCATGCCGGAGATACGTTGTCCTTTCCTGGATAGATTGCTGTACCACAGGCACCCTGGGCGCCTTACCTGCATGGTGACCTCCTTGGATTGCCAGCAGTCAAAAGCTGGAGGAGCTGAGAACAACATTTCCAAAACGCACAAGGAAGCGCTCCTGCCTGCACTCGTTTTCAGCATTGCTACTGTCCCTGCAGCGCCAGCAGCACCCCTACGCCCCATCTATCAACTCACAAGCTCCACTGACTCCTCCAAGACTAAGCTGTTGAACTTCAGCCCAAGGGAGCAGCAGTGACAGGAGGAATGAATGCGTTAAGTGCTTGCTACACTCCTAAGAGAAAGGGTTCAATAGCCATTTACTGCACAGGACTTCTTGGCTTCCCAGTCAACAAAGTCAACAGCCCTTTAGGAGTCCTTCCCCTGGGTATCACTGATGGGTGGGGTATGATGAAGGGTTACACCTGGAGGAAGGGACACAACCTCCTCCCTGAGCCAGAGCATACAGTGTCAGATGGCATCCAGCAACAGCGCGCGCAGGAAGGAGGATACTGCCCTCCCAGCCCTTTTAAGGGTAGGAGGAAAAAAGCCACAACGATCATCTAGTTTGGCTCCTGGTGCAGCATAAGCCACGGAGTTTCATCCAGCAATTACTGTGCTGTGGGGTTGGGGGGGCAGATGGGAAGGGCATCTCATCTACTGCACAAAGAACTTTGTACCAGCTCTGTGTTCGTAGGGATGAACATCTCCTTCAGAAAGGCATACAATCCCAATTTAAATACTTCAAAGGGCAAATGGCCAGCTGGTGTGGATTGTCATCACTCTGCAAGGGAGCCATACAATGCACAGTAGCTGAGGATCCACACGCAAGTGCCAGTGGATTGACGTCTTTTTCCTCCGGCTTTCCCAGTGCGTAATTGCTCTTCCTATTAGAAGTTTGTATCAAACACAAAGCAGCAATTAAAGGGCAGGGATAAATCTAAAGCAGGCATTAGCGGTGCCTCAGCGTGCTTCTATGCGGGGTCCAGCGATGAGAGCAGAAACAGGTCGGAGCAGATGGATGTGAGGATGGCTGTTGAGCACGCGCACGCAGGCAACGTGGAAGATCTCCATATGGAGACGAGGGCTGTGAGAAAATGCATGTGCACGACACCCAGCCACCCGCGCCACTGCTCCGAGCCATGAGTGCAGCATCGCTCAGAACACACACGTCAGTAGGATGGAAGCAGCCGCTGCGATACACCTGCTTCGTGGGTACGCAGCAGAGCGACAACTTCACTCCTCCTACATCCAGGTCGCCCGCAATTTTTCACTACAAATATGCTGGCATAAACTCTTGCTGGACCTGCCTTACGGCGCTTTCAGTTTATAAAGCTGCGTTCGAGCGCGGGTGACAATACACAGAACGTGTGCTCAGTTAACACTGTGTGTCAGAGCATGGGGAGACATCAGCAGAACTGCATACTAAAAGCTTCATGGATAAGAGTTTTATCTGTGCCTTTAAAAAAAAAAAAAAAACACAAAAAGAGGCAGGAAACTATACCCAAACAAATCAATTCTTCACGGTTTCTCCAAGCAAGGTTTTGGAGATTTCCAGCATGCACTGCTTTAAACAAACAGCTCCATTCCTTAATGTCCCTGTGACATTTTCCCTCGAAAATTTAGTCAGTCACGTACAACTGAAAAAGTCAGCTACTACATTTAAAAGTAAGTAGCTACATTACCTAACCCTGTAAACCAGGGTGTGCAGCCAGACATTCTAAATACATTATCAGGCCTTCAGCATGGATGTTTTTCAAGCGACGCTTGAAATTTCGCTTGCAAATTATTCCCATCGCCTTTGAAAAGTCTGTGCCAGGAGTCTTCCCTGAGAAGGCAGAGGCTGAAGGTTGCACAGACGTGCCAATTAGAATTTCAATAGCAGATAACCAGATGCAAAGGCTGTTTTCTGGCAGATGGTTTTATAAATCCGTCAGGGAATTTAGAATTAAAACAAGAAATAAAGATGTCTGCATCAACTTGTTAAAGAGGCATGTAGCCTGGAATTTCCCCCAGAAAAGTACTAAAACAATACATGTGTGTATACATACATTAGATATATATACATATAAACTAGAATCAAGCAGCAAATGCGCGCAGCAAGTGTATTAATCTACTACAGACAGGGAAGCTAATAAAAACAGAGAGATCCCTTCTAAACTATCCATTACCATGTAATGGACTGCATTAACATATATAGTAGGGGATGATTATGGTAGATAAGTAAGATTAATACAAAAACACATGCACTTTTGAGAGAGACACTGCATCAACATGCATCTTACAGCCTGGTTTTCAAAGCCACTGATCAGCCACAAACCCTCTGAGGTCTAAAGGGCACCAAATGCTCGCTATCAGGGAGTTTACCTCAGCCAGCGAGGCTGCAACTCGGCTCAAGGCGGGGACGATCAGTATTTCTATGGGTTTGTTCCTCCAGTAAGCAGCCAGTTAACTCCCTTTATCAGGAAAAAAGTGTCCTGTTGCATGACCAAGCCTGGCAGGGATTCAGTCAGCCAACGTGGAGGACATCGAGGCACCTTGCTTGACAGGATCCCAAGACAGAATTTTTCTTTGCCAAGCCTAGAAGACAAAGTTTGGGAGAGAGGAGAGGGGAAAATTAAGGGATTCAATGAATCTGCCAGAACAAGACCCACTATGATAGAATATCCCCACAGGATGCCGTATTTGAGAGTTTGGTCAAAGAAGAATATTTATTCTTCCTACCATTTACTGGATTCCAGCTGACACCTTGCAAACATTGCCCAGGGGACAGTTAAACCTACCAAAAACCTTTACTTAAAGTACAATAAGATGGCAAATATTTCAGTACGACACCACACAAAGCTGGGTTCTGTTTACAAAGGTAATCTCAATGGTACACACTCGACGTTATTTACTCGGACACAAGATATTTTTACATATCCATATTTTTACATGATGCCATGCATAAGGGTGATCTGCTACAGACACCACATTTCTGGGGTGGCCCGTAGGGCCTAAGAATGTTACGTTCCGGGCAGTGAATTACTTGCTGAGTCAATGGGGTCTCTTCCCCGCAACGAAAACTGAGTTTGCTCCAATCCCACCTCCCCAAGAACAAAGTCACCTACCGGCACGGACACGTTGCACTGCAGGGGAGCAAGGGGTGACTGCGGAGCCATCGCTTCCACGACTGCTGGAGGGGGGAGAGGGGCGAGGGAGGGGTGTCCAACTTATTTGCAAATTTATTTGCAAACTTATGCGGCACTTAATGGGAACGGCTGCGGAGCCCCTGCTTCCCTCCCTCCCCGGCCCCCCCCCCCCCCCCCCCCCGGCAGGCCGCGGCGACCCGTCCCCGTCCCGCCCGCGGTCCGCAGCGCTTCAAACCGCCACACGGCCCCACCGCCCCGGAGACCCCCGGCACCGCCGCTCCCCCGGCGCGGTGGCCCCCACCTCCCCGCTCCCCCAGGCCCAGCCACCCCCCGCCCGCACTCACGACGTGGCGGAGGCCGGCGAAGGGCACAACCGCAGGGCAGCGGGGCGGAAGCGGCGTTCACCCCGGCGGCGGAGGCTACCGCACACCCGGCGCCGGCGCGGCCCCCTCGGGGAAGAAGCGGAGCTGGGCCGCCCAGTGCCCCGCCACATGCCACCGCCTCGCCCCGCCCCTGACACGCCCCCGCCGCCGCTCATTGGTTCTCCCGCCTGACGCCCCGCCCCCGACCGCCCCTCCTTCCCTCCGGCCCCGCCCCCTCCGCCGGCGCCGGGGGCGGGGCGTGCCCGTGCGCAGCAGCGCGCCTCACCCCGGAAACAGCCCGGCGCTGGGGGTGTGGCTACCTGCCGCGGAAGTAACGTATGCCGCGGGGGTGGGGCTTGGGCTGGGGCGCTGGGGGCGGAAGAGGCCCGGGGGCGCCGCCGGCGGGGGAGGCCGGGCCGGGTGCCGTCAGCCTGGGGCCGTCAACCCGCCTCCGTGGTGCGAAAGCCGGGTTCGTGTGAGCGGCTGGAGCCGGCCCACCGTCCGGGAGCGCCAGCTCAGCACCAACCGTCCCTGCGGCCGACGGCCTGCGGGCCGCCGCCTGCCCAAGCCCCGGCCTGGGCGGCCCCAACCGCCCCCGTCTCCTCAGAGAGAGCTTTGGCCTATTCTCTGCGGGCCCGCCGGCCCCTCGCCTGGCTCCGAGCGGCGGCGCTGGCCGTGCTGTCATTTCTCTACAGTTACACCAAGCTGCGAATGGCCCCGGTTGGCGTTATTGTATGTGAATTCCTCTAAATGTGCGCCACAGCCTAAGATCCGTGTTTTTTTATGGTTTGGTCTCCAATACGCCAGTGAGAAGCTGTAGTCGGGTGAGGTATTTTCATTCTCCTGAATTTTCTTAACACGAACTCCAGCATCCACCATCTTCTCCAAGTTGCGGCACAGCAGCAGGAGTGTCTTTTTGGCAAAGCTCGGTGTGATACCAACAGGATTTGCCCATGTTCTCTGCAAGCAAACGTCACAGGATTTTTTGTGAGGAGTAGAGGAACAACGGCTGGGTTAGTTGCGTCCAAGCTTCCATAATTGCCACCAAGGAGGAAAAATTAGAAAAACGTTCAGGCTAACAGCTTCTTGCTACCCTGCGCTATGAAAACTACGGATATTCCACCATAATCTAGACGTAACTTTTCTCATGAAGTCCCTAAACTATGCAAGTTTCTCGTTTACTGGATGTGATAGTCCACTGGCGACAGCATTGTTTAAGTAGAGAATGCTGCTGAATTAAATATTGAATCAAATAAATCGCAGAAATTGGCTCCTTGCTGATTGTTTTGCTGTTTTTAGTGCTGCTGGCTATGCCAAAGGTTTGCACATCAGCAGCCCGCGGCTGCTTGGAGCAAACCCTAGCAGCAGTGGACCTTTGAAGCTTTTATATGCCACGTTGTGTAGATGTATATACAGACACATATATATATGTCTGAGCCTCCTTTTGAAGCGTGGAGCCAGCTCCATGAAACCGCAGAAGGTGCAGGACTTCCTATAAGCCATGGGTGCCCTTTTTAGAGCAAGCACACTATCTCCCAAATTCAGCTCCTTCGGGTTGTTTCCAAATGGCCCAAAGAAGAGTCATCAAAAAAAGGATGCAGAAAACAGCATTGTACACACACAGGCACAGTCCATATTGTGGGCTGCTTTACGTAGTGATTGTGGCATTGAACGGGTGAAGAAGGAGCCCTTGCTACCTCAAATCATGTAAGGAATTCAGCCGCTACTGCTAATCTGGCCGTAGAGGAAAGTGATGCTGAAATCATTCACACATCCCAATGTAATTTTAGAACACAACAAATTTGCTTTTCGAAATTAACACTGAGGAGGAGGAGTTAATTAAAAGCAGACAAAAATGCAGAGCTGGCCAGCACTCCACATTAAGGGCTCAATTTAAAGCATGTCTGTCTGTATGTATATTGTATAGATTTACCATTCCATCATTCATGTAAGATACTGACATCTACTGAAATACCCCCTCCCCTCCTTTCCAGAGAAGGAGGAAGGGAGAAGGAAGCTCTGCAATTTAAGAGACTTAGAAGAGACAGTTGAAGGGGGGAGGAGGACTGTCTGCCATAGAACAGATTGTCTGGCAGGACCAAGCACGATGATGGAGGAAATAATGTGAAGCTGTTGAGCAAAGCAGGAGGGCACATGGCCCGTAGGGTTGGTATAGTGGGAAACAATCCCATTTCTGGGAAAAACAGGAGAAAAAAGAATGCACATGGAGGAGCCCAGACGTGGAACGGGAAAATACAGGCACGGAAAGAAAGCTGTGATCACACAGAAAAAGAGAATGGGATGTCATGAATGTGCCCTCGCTCACCTCTCTCCCTGTGATGCACAGGGAACGTCAGTCGGTCAGGCCGTTTCCTTTGAGAATCCCCGAGGACATAATTTTGAAGTGTTTAGAGATCTTTGCAACTTTACATGCCTCGTGTGAAAAGCTGGGGTGCTAAGACATGCTTGCGATAGCAGGATTTCATAGAATATAAATGAGGGCTAAGCCACCGCTGAGCTTCCAGTTGGTTTGTACTTATTTCAGGTTGTCAGGAGAGCAGAGATTATGGGATGTAATGAAATGCTATCAAAGGGGATTGGGCCGGAGACGCAGGACAGGAGATTTTAGGATATTAGTTTAGTTTAAACAGAAATGTCTCTAATTTAGTCAAGCTATGTCCCAGACATTAACCCATTCGGGGATTTTGCACTGACTGAGCTAGAGACCAAAAGGCAGGTCTGCATTTAAGAAATAACAAATTTCTGTTTTAAGAACAGATGGTGGTTGGGATGGGGAATATTTGCTCTCCTGGACTATTCAAATAAACTTGACTGGTTGTTCCAATGCAAAGAATAGCCACACATCTCCTATTATGTCTAAGAAAAGGTGGAACTACATCCCTTAAAACACGTGGAAGGTCGAACCTCCCTGCCCTGCCCTGTAATGGCCCTTTTCATCCAGTGCCAAGAGAGGTTCCCAGCCTGCTTGGGAGAGCTGTTTCCCGACAAGCATCATCCCTCCAACTCTGCATGTGGTAGGTACAAGCTCCTGTAACAGACTTTTAAGTCGGTGTGGGCCAGATTCACCTCTGGTACAGCTCCAGTCTAATTGAGCCAAGAACCTATTTAGCGTGCTGTCATTTTTTTCCATAGCCATCTTTTCACAGAGGACATGCCTCTGCCAACTCTCAGGCTGCGATTAGGGAAGAGTCTGGAGAGAACTGTTGACAATATGTTTGCAGAGTACTGAATACCATTGAATATGATCTGCAAATATTTACACTTGGAGGAAGAGATTTGCTCTTTGCATAGTTTGCATGCTGGCATCTGCTAGGCTGAATAAATTACTAATAAAAATCACATTGTGAAAAAAATAGTCCATGCTGATTCTTTGGAGCTATTTTATTAAAGACAATGGTGTGATAAGGAAATACATTCCTTGGGAATTACATTCTCTCCAAAGTTTCAGTGCATTATTGTTCTGTGGAACTGAAACAGCACACACTGCAGGACTGCAGGGTTTCCGAGAGAGGAACGCGAGGCTGACACAAGGGACATTTTAGTTGGGGAAGGAGAGTCCTCCTCCAGCAGGAGCAGTACCTGCAGCCAACTGTACAATGGCTCGCTTTGGGATGGCAGTCTTGAAGGGATTTAGCCACAGTTCCTTTCTGGTCTTGCATCTTTCCCAGCCCTGAAGTCAGTCCCACCAAATCATGAGTGCGGCCAACTCTTGTAATTTTGAGACTTTTCCAAGCATTCTAGCTTCCTCAAACAAGATACTGCATGAGAGTCTTGACTATCATTTTAAAATGGCTTTGGTATATGTGAGGAAATATCTGGAAATATGAAATAGGTGCCTCTAAAAGTGGAAACGTGGATAAGCATATCTCGATTTCAGTGACCTGAACTCCTCATATTGCAGAACAGGCGTTCCCATCCACTGACAGTAGTCACTTAAAAGTCAAATTTCATAATTAAAAAAACAAAGTGCTCCTTATAAACTTATTTCAAAGCCAAGATTCTCATGTAATATCATAATTGTAGCAAGGTGCACCAAATTAAATAATTGGTCACAGGGACAGAGCATCAGATTGGCTGCATTTTTAATTATTATAAAGAATTAAATACATGGAAACAGCTAAAAATTATCTTCTCTGTGCATCCACAGAACATTACAGCCACTGATACAACATTACTCAGGATGCTCCAGTTATGTTCAGACTCCTAGAGCTGTCCCACTGGCATCGTGTTATTGCAGCTTCATCATGAAAAATGAATATCATGCTCTGCCAGAAATGCTGCCTCTCTGAAACACAAGTAAAAACATACATTAAATCCCCGCAGCTAAGAGGCACCGTGAAAGATATTTCTAGCAGTGCATTATCAGACATGTATTGTACCTGACATCATGGCACAAGGTGTTGCAACGTCGTGTACTTAAATATCTTTCTCCTCTCTGGCTAGCATTGCCTCCTGGTGCAGCTCATCAGCCTTGATGGAGTGGAAGAGAAAGTACAGGCTGAGAGCGCAGTTATCTGGAGTACTGTGTCCAGTTCTGGGCCCCCCGGTTCAAGAAGGACAGGAAACTACTGGAGAGAGTCCAGCGGAGGGTGACGAAGATGATCAAGGGACTGGAGCACCTCTCTTATGGAGAAAGGCTGAGAGACCTGGGTCTGTTTAGCCCAGAGAAGAGAAGACTGAGAGGGGTTCTCATCAATGCTTATCAATAGCTAAAGGGCGGGTGTCAAGAGGATGGGGCCAGACTCTTTTCAGTGGTGCCTGGTGACAGGACAAGGGGCAATAGGCACAAGCTGGAACACAGGAAATTCCATCTCAAAATGAGTAAAAACTTCTTTACTTTGAGGGTGGCAGAGCACTGGAACAGGCTGCCCAGAAAGGTGGTGGAGTCTCCTTCTCTGGAGATATTCAAAACCTGCCTGGGTGTGTTCCTGTGCAGCCTGCTCTGGGTGAGTCTGCTTTGGCAGGGGCGTTGGACTAGATGATCTCCAGAGGTCCCTTCCAGCCCCTACCATTCTGTGATTCTGTGTTATGCAAGTAGCTACAGCCCCTTCCTTCTGTGCCTGTCTCAGGCCAGAAGGCTGATGGTTCAGTGGATGCTACTGTTAAGGCAGCGATAGAGAGAAAACAATGCAAAATTCATTGGCAAATCCACTGCTCACCCACACACGGGCTGGAAAAAGCAAAAAATCAACAGCAACATTTGCAGAGCGTTCAGACAGCCACAGACTGTGCAAGAGGTAGGGCAGAAAGAGGGTGCCAGCAAACTGTTAAAACTGCCTTTGGGCCGTGGCACGAGGCAGATGGCAGCTCTTGAGAAGTTTCTAACTGCAGTCCCACCATATTACCCTGCTACCACTCTGCAACCTGGAAAATCTCTGAGCTGAGTACAAATGCATGGTTCATCCATGGCAGAGGTTGTGCCATGTGAAGGCGGGGTGGGAGGGCTGCTGTAGGTCATCTCTGGGCTGCAGCTGGCAGCTACATTCCATTGATGTGGCCTGGTATACACTCCAGTAGGCAATGGTGCCATCGTATACCATAAGGATATATTATAAAACCAGAACTGGAGCTTACAACATAAATTCAACTGCCAAGGGTCCAAATTCAAGCTTCTTGGCTTGGATTTCTCATGACGCAGTGACTCCAATGTCACCACAAAGGGGGAACATATGGTATTTTCTACTTCTGGTTTGTAATGTTCTTGCTGAACAGACATGGAGTGTGTCTGCTGGGTACTGTACAAACACACACAACAAGAGCTGGTCTTCACTCCTAAAATGCCATCCTGAAGAAGAGCAGACAAGCTTTTTCTTCACTAATGGGGGTGGCAAAGGAGAAGGAACGTGTTTTCAGTACATTAATTGATGAATTTTTCCTAAGGGAAAGCAAAACGTGCTTTGACTGGTCAATACAACTCGCCTTGTCCACACAAAGATCTCAAGCACGCCTCTCCTTCTGGCATAGGTGTGGCCATACAGGGAAGTAGAAGGATTGGGAGAGAGGCAGATCAGAAGTGCCATGCCAGGGATATATAACTAAATTCTCATGAGAGCTACTGTTGACCTGGTTTCTGCTGTGCGGTGTTTAGCTCATCCATAAGGATTTCTGACTCACGCCAGAATGCCACTGGCTGCTTCCCCTTTTTTGAAGGACAGCCCAAGCTGATGCAAAGGATGTATTTGGGAACAAGAGGCAATCCCTTCAGAAAGTAAAGCTGGAAAAGCAACGTAAGCAAGAATCCCAACAGTGGGAAAAACTGGGTTGCTGAGTGGGGTGGCAGAGAACAGGGAACCACCATTCAGAAAAGAAAAAAAAAAAGTCATGAGAGTAGTCTCCAAATCCCATTTTTGCCTAGAGCTATGCCGGGAGGATTTTAACTTGCGTGATTAAAGAATGCTTAAAAATAATAACCTGGAACTTGAGCCTGCATCCTTTATGCTGAAATCAGGGTTTGTCCTGCTTGAAGAGATCAGCCACAATAAGGAATCAAGCTCAAATGCTACTTTCCCAATCGAATGGGTGGCAGACTTTGCACCACACCTGATTCTGAGTGCAACGTGTTCAAGTCAAACACCGGGCTTCCTGCTTCACTCCCCCTCCTCCCTCCCTTCTCACTCCATAAACCAGGACCTTGATCCTATGCCAAGAACACCTGAAGATTACACACAGCTGAAGCTGGAGCTGCCTGAACGCTCTGCAAATGTTGCTGTTGATTTTTCGCTTTTTCCAGCCCGTGTGTGTGCGAGCAGTGGATTTGCCAATGAATTTTGCATTGTTTTCTCTCTACTCGCTGCCTTAACAGTAGCATCCATTGAACCATCAGCCTTCTGGCCTGAGACAGGCACAGAAGGAAGGGGCTGTAGCTACTTGCATAGAAACAAAGATTGTCACAGCACTGCCTGGCAGTGTTGATGTCAGCCTCGTACTGGTGGCATTTCTGCAAGACACCATTCTGTCCACCGTCTTTCCACTCCGGGGTTTATAGATTCAATATTAAAATGTGAGGTGAACAGAAGCCTGCACAAACAAACTCAGCATGGAGCAGATGTGGTTTTGGTTTGCTGTGCTACAAAAAAAAAAAAAAAAAGAAAAAAGCTATATATTTTAAAATAAACCATTTTGACTGGATTCAGACAAGTTCTGAGGCATCCCTACGTAGAAAGAGGCACTATATTATTAACAAGCCATCACAGTCTGTACTTGTAGATTTTTTAAAAAAAAACAATAATCAACCCAAACAAATCCCATAGCCGTCTAAACAGTGGAAGCACTGATGGAGGAACAGGGTAGCTGCTGTAACGGTACAGCATGTGCACGAACACCTACGTCTTTTTAAACAGGGGTCCATGCAGTGTCCGCAGAAGGTGGAGGACAGCAATGCATGGTGCCATTCTCGTCCTGAGATCAGGTACAGCCAGGGCAAGAGAGGGCAGTTAACCAGTAACATACTTTCTGGTGCTTAGTTTCCTAAATAAAGATCAGTTTAACATTAACTGAGATGATTATGGATTTTTCCCCTTCCATGTTGGGGGCATATCCCAACCACAGGATTCAGAAATTTCCCTGGGGCTGGCAGGGGAAAGGGCAGCAGGACGCAGGAGTTACAGGGGAGGACACTCCGGGTGCCATGTGAGAGTTCCCAGCCTCTTCCCAGGAAACCCCAGGACTGCCAAAAACCTCAAAGTAGGAGTGGGGTGGTGGAAGGAGATTGCCTGAACACCAGTGGGGAGTTGGACAAACTGGAAAGCAGGCTAGAGAAGGAGGTGCATGCACACATCCAAGGGTGGCTAAGGGACTGGCTCCCCTTTCCAGAGCCTGCAAGGATGCAGAGAAGGGTTAAAACTTCTTCTCCTCACTGCTTTCTCTGCTTGATTAACCTATTGCCATCCTGTCAGCCAAAATAAATGTCTTTGGTATAAGCCCACCCTCATGCCACTTTGGTGACAGGGCCAAAGTCACTCTGTAAAGCCCCAAGACCAGCACTCAGCCAGATCCCTTAAGACTCTTTCAGGCTTGACCCCATCCCAGAAGCACATTCCATGCATGCACATGCCGCCCTGCACTCCACAAGCACTCTCAGCAGCTTGCTAACGAGCGTTTGCCTTCACACCAGCATCTGCTGGTGGGGGATGTGTCCCACCACTGGGCAGTAGAGCTGCAGCACTCCGTGTGCTCCAGGCTGGGGCTGAGCCTCCCAAACACACGCACACACACATCCATGTGCCCGCAGTGGGAAGGTGTGCGCCGGATGCTGGTAGAAACGAGGAGCGCAGGGGTAGAGAGGGACTCACCACCACCACCACCACCACCTCCTCCCGCTGCACCACATCTCCTGCCCATCTCGGCAAAGCACCCACTAATAAACATGAGGCTGTTGGAGGGGACAGCGTTAGGTGGGAGCCTGCGGGCAGGGGAGCCTTGCTCATTGCCCCACACACTGTTCCACATTTCTGAGACAAGCTGGGATGTTTTGTACCTGTCCCGTCCCCACTCTGCAAGGCAGTTGCAAAGCCATCTGAGTTTCCTACTGCAACCTGGGCAGTTTACAAGGTTCCCCAGCCTGCTGGTGTCCTGGCAAATGGACCTCCTTTGATATCTACACCCTGCCAAAGACCGCTTCACACAAACAGTGCAGAACAACAGACTGTCACCAGCTGCTGGTTGTACCCGTGACCTTTCCTCCAGCTCTGGTATGTCCATCTGCCCCTTTGCTCCATGGAGATGCCTTCAAAACTAACAAACAAAGTGCTTTTCAATGGACTTCAAAATGCTCTTCAAAGTACTTGATCTTACAGCTGTGCTATGATCTCTGATCATGGCAGTGTCTCTTCTGCCTCTTTCAGGCTGGCAGAAGGTGTGCACTGCCTCCATCCTTACAACTAGGTCATTTAACTCCGGTGAGGGTATTTGCTAGAGGAGGCAGGGAAATCAGTAAAGGGAGAAGTAAGAGGGTTCCATTATGGGAGGGGAAAGAAGGGTTTAGGCAGGAGCTGTGGAATGGGTCCCTAAGAAATATTCTTACACCAAAGTCCACCACGTCTCATGGGTACTTTGTGTTACTCAAACTAAATATGGGATTTTTTGCAAGAAGGAAGAAGGTAGAGAGAAGAAAAGGATGCAAATAATAATAATAATAACAATCACACTGTACTGTCTGACAACTGTGCCTAAGGGCAGCGCAATACTTCCAGGTGGTTCAACTCCTGCAAAAATCCTTACAGGCTACAGGGGAGTATCTGCCACAGGCTGCAGGGGAGTATCTGCCACCATCAGTCATACGGCATGGGCTGAGTTACTTGCCCATGGACATATTCAATCAAAGTACTTTTAAATGCAACCATGTGGAAGGACAAACACCAAGAAATAAGAGTTTCGTTCCAAGAGGTGATGTGGAGGAGGGAAAAGCACAGGCTGCTTCTTGGATAGGGACATGACGAACGTGATAAAACACAAGCTGAACACAAATATATGGAGCCTTGCAAAAGACTTAGCAAAACCCACTAATACAACTTTGGGGTGAGGTAACAGGAGCTCTCTGTTGATCTAGAGGAAAAACTCTATTTTATCGGGTACCAAGAATTAGCTTTGGGCTGGCAGAAGCCATGTAGATTGATCACTCAAGGGAAGAGGAGAGAGGACACATAACTGACAATCCAAACAAAGCTTCTTTTCTTGCCTTTTACTCTCATGAATGTTCCTTGCTTGGAGAGGAAAAAATACAGCTAAGTGACTGGTCTGTCTATTTCCCTAGCTCCTTTCTTTGTGCATAATAACGCAGTTCAGCAGCTGTTAGGTCCTTCAGGCCAGTGACCTTAGCCAGACATTTCATGCCCAGAGAGAAAAAGCAGCAGGTGAGGAGGGAGTAAGTGACTTGGGAACTCATATCAAAGGTCTGTACATCCTAAAGAGCTGTGATAGAGGGAGCACAGGAAAAGGAACCTGGGAATTATTCAGAGCCGGCAACTGGCAATCAGATTTAGAGTTGTGAGTCATATCTGTATGTTAGGCACCTCTGATACTTTACAAGTATTCCATCAACAGTGAGAAATGAGAGGACTCAACATCCCTGATATTGCAAAAGCATATAAAAAAATTGCATAATTACATCAGGAGAGAAAAACCCTTGAGCAAACTAATATACTTGCAGGCTTTTTTTGTCTGTCAGTATGAAGCAATATGGCCACATGCCACTTCTCTGCCTGTTTGATCATCAGAAAGAACCCAACTAGAGCAAGTTTCATCACTCCTGTCCAGAGAAAATGTTCACAGCTCTTGGCATAAAAAACAATGCAAACAAACCACTGACACTGCATGAGGTCCCTAGTTCCCCTTGATCTGAGGCTGGTGCTGTGCTATTTGAATTAATAAGGTACTGAGCGCAGACCTTCTAAACCCTGAGTGGTTGCACAACGCATTAAGCAACAACATAACACACTGCAAAAATCTGTCATTGCTGGCATATGAGCTGAAAAAGGGAGATATATGGCCCTCCACTCATTAATGACTAAGTGCGGCAGCTGTTTTTCACTACATCGCTCAAGCTATGTCAAACCTTTCGCAGACCAAGCAAGCTAGATAATAATTCACTCAGTTCACACAGTTATCCAAAATGCTAAATAAAACTCCCTAGATTTTTAGTAGATCACAAACCATTTCTAGTAGTTTTTAACCTACCTACAGCAACGTATGATCTCCAGTTTAATAGAACTGAGAGCAGAAGGGGCAGTGAAAGCTGGAGTTCCTGCAAGAGAGGGGTAGCACCCTTCAAAGAAATAACTACATTTCAGAGATCATATTCATGGATTGCAACCACAGTTTGCAGCCTTCCCTTCAAAAGGGCTAGAGCCTCTAAAAGAGCCAGGGAAGAAACTTGCTCACTGCCACAAGGAAAGGTATTGCTCAGCTCTTGTGCTCACTGCAGTGATGTACCTCCCCTTTGGTGTTTGCAAGAGCAGCAGATGGGCTTCAGAGATTATCTCGGTTCAGAAGCTCAACCAGCTGCTGAAAACTGATCTGGGAAATGGTATAGTTTGTACCCACTACACCAGTTCAGTAGCTGCCAAGACCATCTCCACAGTCACCCACCCACGAATTGGGTCAGTTATTATCATTAGGTATCTCAGGAGGCTGCTGCCTGCTTTCAGCCTCCAGCATGGTCACCTGCTGATGTCGCTGCAAAACACGGGATTATTCGACGTCCTTACTGACTTCTGGTAGCTTGATGTCGACTACTTCCTGGGTGCCAGGAGACATTACTCATCACATGAGAATTAAAATAGTTATTGGCCATATTTTTTTTGCAGCTGGGCTTTCAGACTGGTTTCATTTTGCCGAGGGTTTGTGTTGTCGAGCTGCTTTTTTGGTTTTGGTCAATGTTAAGTTTCATTTGATCTGGTCGCCACTGCATGCGCTGAGGGCTACTTGTCTGAATGTGGAGGTGCATGGATGCCATCGGAGCTTGTTCCTCTGGACATACTGGTAAAGTTGCTTCGCACGTATCTCCATTTCGTCTGCATGCATTGCGGCAGGTCACGTACCTGGTACGAATGATCACATACATGCACCATTTATTCCCAGCCCAGGAGGTGGGCTGCAGTCTTAAAGCTGGTGGTAGAGCACAGAGGCAAGAAGGCCTTGAGATCAGGGGCTGCCGGCACAGTTTTGGGGAGCTGAGAGGAGCTGCAGCACTGTCTGTACAAGCGTGTCAGGAGGACATTAAGTGGAGCTGTGGCTTGTTGGACCAGCTCCTGCCAGCAAGTTGCAGGAAGACAGAGCACGGTTGCGTTAGTGGTGGTCCAATGGTTTGTTCAGTACATGGCGGAAGAGGAGACTCCTAGGCTGGATCTGTGGGTGAGAAGATGGGCTGATTTTCTGAAGCAAAAGGAGCACTGTTATTTTATCCGCACTGAGAACAACTGCACCGCTGCCGCTACCAGCCCTGAAACATGTCTGGACAATGTGAATGGAGAACAGGAGGGTAAGCTAATCAGGGCATTGTTCCATCTCATAGGATATCGTGCATCTTAAATAAATTGCCATGGCAAGAGCATTTAGACGGTGTCTACGTGCTTCTTGTGCCTCGCTGGTAAAGCAGACACAGACTGACACCAAAGAGGTTCCCACTCCGAGCATTTCTTTTTAATCCTCAGCTACATATTTATTGCTCTGGCTTCCCCATGAAGTGAAGTTTATAGTCCTACCCTCCAGTACAGCTGAGGCCTATGGGACAGAAAGGTTTTGTTCTCTGATGCTGAGTTCCTACGAGCTGAGAAAATAAGAAGGAAGGTTCTTGGCAGCACCCCCGCTGAGGAAGAAGAGGCACAAAGTCTATATCCACTATGAAATAGAAGGGAAGCCACACGAGATGCCTGTTGCTCCAGGAGTCACCAGAACCAGCCCTCCTACCTAGCTTTTCTTCCGCCTCATCACAGCACTGCCAGAATAAATAAAAACCTCAGGGGAAAACAGCATTTGTTGCTTTATTGAACTGTCTCTAGGGATTGCTGCTGATTTTGCCTTCTCGCACGGTGCTCCGTCATTAATCAAGATCACCCTCATCAGAACAGCCAGGAGCCTTGAGGAGGAGGAATTGCAGGAGAGGAACCTTTGGAAATTAACTTAGATGCTTATTTGCAGCATTGTCAACTCTGGCTATTTTGCAGTCATGCAACAGGGCTGTGGGGCTGTGGGTTTCCAGCTTCTTAACAGTGATTTAGATACCTGGGGTTTCACCCACTAGCAATAATACAGATTTATAATCCTTAGGATTAGAGAAAAAAGGTTAAGAACAAGTGCATCTTTAGCCTATAGTAACCAGCAGAGAGCTATGTTTTTAGGGGGAAAAAAAAAAACCTTAATATTTCAGGATGCTTAACACTGAACTAGCACATCTGATGCTTATGATCACTCTCTCCAACCCCCAGCTTTACTCCCCCTTGAGGCATCCAAAGCTTAAAGTCACTTCTTGAATTTCCAGCCAAACTCCCACTGGACTAGTAGAACACCTCCTTCCAACCTTGTTGTCCCACCACCGCTGCCTAAGGGCACCAGTCGAGTGACAGCTTGACTGACAGCTTCACCATCGAGTGACAGCTGAGCTAAAGCCTCTTATTGCTCTCTCTGGATCCAACAGCTTGTGCAGGTTGAGCAGAGCAGAACGAATTGATCTGTAATTAACCCCCACTTGGTCATCCAAGACCTAGATCAGAAAAAGTTGGTAGCCACCCCACTCCTTGTCAATTCTTGGGCTCACAGTGTCATAGCAGGGCTACAAGCCCCATATGCAACAGTGACACAAGTTTTGTCGTGATCTCAGAAAGAATTACTCTGTCCTTGCAGCTTGTGTCCTGATGCCTCTGATGGTCCCTGGGACTGCTTCACCCCACAGGTGCCCCTGGGGTCTCGGTTGTTGCTGAGGGGAGCTAAACCCTTGCTTGAGAGCTGGCAGGAGGGGTGACTGATTTACCATAGGTCACCTGAGAGGACAGCTCTCCCTCCTCCCCATGCGTTTTGTTTCTGAACCAACAGAAGTCAGTACATATTTCATCAAAACCTGGTGTTTCTTTTTGCAGCTGTTTCTTCCCGACTCTGGCAATCTTCATGCATGGCCATGCATTTCAGATGCGTAATGCAGCATGTCTGTATGCCCTAGAGGCTGCTGGTTCCTGCCAATGCCAATCCAGATGGGGTTATTCAAGTGTAAGGGAGTCCAAGATTTGACCCCTAGCCTACGAACATTTCTGTTTCCAAGTGAACTTTTCAAGTATTTCTTCTGATTTGGGGGTGACAGATGGTCTGCCCCCATGCTCTGACTCCCCAGACACCTAAGGAAACATTAGGAGGTAGATGAGGTTCAGAATTCACCCTTGTAACCAGCTGACTCAGCGTCGATGCAATAAAACCACATTCCAGCTCAGCTAGCAAGGTCTCTCCCTCAGGGCTGGACTGCGGAGGCTGCCAAAGGGAAACAGAAGGGCTTCAAGGGCTCCAACAACACTATCAAACTTCAGAGCAAGGGCACAGGCAGATCAGCGGATGTCCTGACTTCACCCTTTGCCAGCCAACCTCTTCCCTCTTTGCTGTTCACTAATGTAGATTTAGCATCAGCTGGCAGAAAAAAAATGCATCGACTATACAACGTCAGAGCTTCCTGTATTTCCCATGATCTCAAGCCTGCGGAGATTTCTCAGGCTTCATCATTTCCTACTGGAACCACTGCCCTTAGCACCATGTTACAGATGACGCTCCCCCTTAAGCTGCAAGTTTTCATTAATGGCAATAGCCGCAGTAACAGACAATTTTGTGGACAGCCTGGGTTGCAGCATTAGCTGCTGGGGTTATGAAGGACAACCGGCTGCTGCAAATCTCTGCCTAAGCAGAGAGGTACCTCATGGGGGAACCATATGCAGAGTAACATGCAGATTTTTTCACTGCAGGATGTTGTGCATTCACACATGAGATCTAGGTGGAAAGTCATCTCCCTGCCCCCTGGAAAACAACCCGGACCTCCAAACCTGCACAATACTCTCATTTAAAAACTACCACAGTCAATGGCAAAATATCTTCTCTCCCCTTTAAATGCAATCGCTTGCTGAGAAAGAATAAATAAAACCTTAGCCGGTGTTTATATACAAATTCACTTCTTACACTCGAGTTTGCAGGCCAGGTGTCCACCTGTGTCAGTCCGAGACTGAGTCATTGCTGCAGGACCCCACTGGTGGAATTGCAAGCCCAGGAGCTGAACGAATCGGACCTCTCCCCTTCCGCTGCACATCAGTGTGGGTTCGTATGGCTCAAAGTACCAGGCAGCTGCAGATAAAGCCTACGGTGTGCTGCACATAGACGGCATCCAGCTGCCACCATCAGGAGTGCTGGGGCAGGATAGGTAGGCGCAGGGTCCTGTCAGACCTCAGCCAAACTAGGAGCAGGGAAATCTCTGCCAGGGGCACAAGGCGGAGGAAATGAACGAGTCTGCAAGATTTTAGAGACTGTTAAATGGAAATGAGAGGCAGCAGGGGAAAAATGCCAAGCCTTGCATAAGAGTGGTGGCTTGCAAACTGCTGAGGGAGGTCTCTAGGAGGATGCGCTAAGTTTTGCTTTTGTGGGGTGGGGGAGAGACAGAGGGTATTTCTGTCCAGCAAAACCCTGTAAAAGCAGCGGTGACTTGGCTGCAAACCAAAAGGGAAGGTTAGGGCAGGAGAGGGCGCCACTGGTTTGCTGGCATCTCCCACCTCATCTGGCAGGCTTTGCTGATCCCTGCTGACACAGGTCGAATCCAAAGCTGATTGAACTGTTCCCGAGTGCAGCGGACTCGGGATAAAGTGGACAGCAAAGGGAGATCTGAGCGAGACGCGCTGAAACTCCCCTTCAAGGAGGGGGAGGCGGGGTGGTAACACCCCCGGTGGGGTGCTACCCCGAGGATGTATTTCTCCTGGTGCACACCCCAATACCAGGCTGGCTTCATCCCAGAGCCATCCCATAAAACATGCTCGTGGCCCGTGCAGCGTGGAGGCTCTGTGAGTCTCCCGGTGCGTTGGGTCACTCCCTGCTCGCTGCTGGGTCACACGCTGCGGGGCAGTATGTCCCCTGTGCATCCCTCCCTCTCCGCCTTGCTCCTGTCACTGACGGCAGATGAATGGCTGCAGGAAGCAAGCCACAGCCTGGGTGTGCGGGGAGCGAGGAGGTAGGATGGTGGGCAGACACACAGGGACTGCGAGTCCCCTTTGTGCTGCCACTTCCCGCTCGCTGGCCTTGTGACAGCTCGGCTCAGAGCCCCGTCGCACCAATGCAGCTCCCCAGCGTCACGGGCAGGGGAGGAGGAGGGCCCGCTGCTGGGGTGTCTGCATGGTGTCCTCTCCTGTCCTGCAGGGACCAAGCTGTGCCCGGCGGAGCAGCCTTCACGCTGCGCATGGGAGGAGCAGTGGAGGCTGCCACTGGAGAGGGAGAGAACCACAGAGGGGTTGGAACGCCCTCATTTGCAAATACGACTTTTCCTTACTCGGGGTACGCCGAAGAGCTCACTGGCCTCACATCACGCTGGCTCCACTCGCCTATTGGGGAACAGAAGCAAAATTTGGGAGCAAGAACTAGAGTGATCTGGAAGGTGGGGGGGAGGCACTGCAAGTGATCCCCGAGTCTCCTTGCAAAGCATCACGGGCCGTTTTTGAGAGCCTGCGCTCGCCCTCTTGCAAACGCACAGCTGGAGGGCAGCGCTGTAAAGGGGGCTGTGGGGAAGGAAGGGACGGGGTCCAAGCGGGAGGTACACCGACGGCTGGGGCTGAGGGTGGCACAAAGCCCAGCAGACAGCCAAGCCGGAGGAGTAAAATAGGAGAAGTCTGCAAGGGCACAAGAGCAAATTCTTCTGAGTCCCCAGGGATCTTTCTGCTCCCTGAAGCAAGACAGAGGGCCTGGCAGAGGCCTCAGGATCAGACAGAACTCTGGAGAGGACTGAAGGTTCCAGCTATGGATAGTTCCAGCTACTACTAGGCGTTCCAGCCCTGCTTCCAGGGCTTTGGGGGAGAGAACAGAGGGGTTTTCTTCTAAGGAACTGTGCCCCTACCTGCCCACTTCTCCTCACCCACCGCAGGCTGCTGGTGGTCCTCACCATCCGCAAGGCACCCAGGGGCATCCCTAAAGGATGGCTTCTTTGGCTTGCGCTCAATACCAGCCTGACGCTCTAGGAACAATGATGTTGCTGCCTCTGAGAGCAGACAATGACTCCAGATGAGAAAAAATCAGCGTGCCTACAACATGGCTGTTTCAGAAAGGATATGTGTGGAAATTTTAGAAAGGAAATGCCCTGGCATTGCTTCCCCTCGACAGAAAATGCATCAGCATCTCCCAGCTCCTCTCTCCTCAATACTTGCAAGTGCTGCATCCTTTTGATGCTGCATTTTTTTCCTTGCTGCTTGGTACCAGCTTCACCTCTTTACCTGCTACCAAACATTCTTCCAAGAGTGAGGGCATCCAGGTAGCACCTGGGTGTGTGTCCCAACCAGCACCCCCTCTGCCAGATCACCTGCACGACAGCGGGGCAGGAGATCCAGCAGCGCAGGGGTTAAGCTGTTCTGCTCGGTGCTGGTCCGGGTCTCTCCCCTCCCATCTTCTCCCATGAAATAATCATCGGGTTTTAGCCTTGCAGGCATCCAGAGCGGGTCCAGCTGCTCTTGTGCAGGCAGTAGTATCTTCTAAGCTGCTGGGGACTAGCTGTCTGAAGGAATCATTTCCAGGGACACACATTCAGAGTCGAAGGGTAAAACTGAAAGGAAAAACAAGCAGAGAGAAAACAGAGAGGTGCAACTTACCCCAGCAACATTTAACACAGAGGCCAAGGTCTCAGTGTTTGTATCTCCCAGTATTTTAGGGAGAGGAGGGATTGTTTTCCAGAGGTCCTGACTTAAAAAAAACCACTGCAAACACATAAAGAAACACTCGTCTCTGTGGAGGAGAGAAGAGCAAGCTGAAAGTCGCTCCCTGTCTGTTGTGGTTTCAGTTGGGATAGAGTTAACTTTTTTACTAGCAGCTGGTGTAGTGCTGTGTTTTGGATTTGGGATGAGAAAAAGTTTTGATAGCGCACTGGTGTTTTTAGTTGTTGCTGAGCTCTCAAGGCCTCTTCTGCTCCTCACACCGCCCCACCAGCGAGTAGGCTGGGAGGGCACAAGAAGTTGGGAGGAGACACAGCCAGGACAGCTGACCCCAACTGACCGAAGGGATATTCCATGCCATATGATGTCACGCTCAGTATATAAAGCTGGGGGAAGAAAAAGGAAAGGTGGGGGGGGATGTTCGGAGTGATGGTGTTTGTCTTCCCAGGTAACCATTACACATGACGGAGCCCTGCTTTCCTGGAGATGACTGAACACCTGCCTGCCGATGGGACTCAGTCAATGAATTCCTCGTTTGCTTTGCTTGTGTGCATGGCTTTTGCTTTACTTATTAAACTGTCTTTATCTCAATCCATGCGTTTTTCATCACTTTTATTTTTCCGATTCTGTCCTCAATCCCAGCTGGGAGGAGTGAGTGAGCGGCTGCATGGTCCTAGTTGCCGGCTGGAGTTAAACCACGACACTGTCTCAAACTGAGTTTCCACAGGCTGGCTCAGGAGATGGGTGGCAGGTAAGAACACGGGCAGACAAAATGCGTTTTTCAGCATCAGGTCACAGCAAGCGATGAGATGCCGTGGGATTTGATCTGCCTAGCTGGGCTGGCAACCAGCCAGCCCGGGATAAGGCAAAGGAAGCCATGGTCTCACAGCGTTAGTAGCTTTCTTTTGTCTGAAAGAGTCTAGCGGTTGCGAGACTAGAGAGAAGCATCTGTCTGGGTACCTTCATCTCTTTCCCTCTACGCCACCAAGTTACCAAAATATGCTCGTTCAAAGGAAAAGAGATGACACAGAGTCTGCTGCCAATCCACTGCATGTTTGCTGACATGTTAGAGCACACGGAGTTTGCAGCCTTCAGCCATTCTGTGGCCATTGACATGAAGTCAGTGGTTCAGACGGCATGGAAGAAATCAGCAGAGATAACTAGCCTCTGTCTCCTCTGACACAAAAGTTCAGAGGGCTCAAATGAAGGCAAGAGGTGGCAGCTTCAGACCATTCAGGAGGCAGCAGCTTTTCGCGTGATGTGTAGTGATGCTGCAGAACTGCCCACAGCAGGATGTGGAGGATGCTGGACGGGAAAGACTGGACAGGTCCAGGGAAGACAAATCCACCAGGACACAGAAGCTGTACTTGGCTCAGGTGGTGCCTAAACCATACATCAGTGGGGGCTGTGAAAACCCTCAGAAGTTTGACTCTGGGCTTGCTCTGTTCTTAGGCTCATCTTCGGGTGCCTGCAATTGCCCACTGCGAGACACAGGAGAGGAAACGAGGTGACTTGGAGGCTCTCACTGTACTCAAGAGTCATTCACAACTTTTACAACTGCTCATTTGCAGCTCTGTGTCAGGGCCATAGGCCTTAATCAACCCAACCAGCCCCACCTGGCACCCACAACCTCTACCCAGGGGCCCAGGAGCACTGTTTTAGTTCATCCCTGGCCCTTCAGTCCTTTCCTGATATATGTTGTAGGCATACCTGCTCCCACACCTCTTCCTGGGGTGTTTGGATTTCCTGGCTTGACCTCAGACCTGACTTGCATCCTTACTTCTACTTGACCGTCACAAGACCGTTGATGGGAGCCGTTGACGTTACCATCCCTGTGCCCCTCACCCAGCTTAGGTGCTGTGGGGCTGTCAGTGAGGGTGCTACAGCCCTGTGTACACTTGGGACTTAAAAACAACTGTAATGGGGGTATTATAAGCTGGTGCCAGAGGACTAGTTTCTGTGTCCTCTCGGCTTGGCTGGCGGAGGGTGCTGCTGGCTCGCAGCAAGGCTGTGTTACTGGCGTGGACAGAAGGCTGTAAAGCAACTGGCAAGTATCAGACTCGCACTATAAAGCACAGGACACAAGAGCAAAGCCAGGGTGGTTTATGAGGGCAACAGGGCTCTGAAGAGGAGGAGAGCCCCAAAGCTGAATCTACAGCAAGATTTGGTCCATCAGTCAGAAATTATATACTCTACAGGAGAAGGACTGGGCGCTGGAGGCCCACGCTAGTTCTGTATTGGTCAGGGACACTTCATAAAAGCTGAATTGCTTTAGTTAGATCATTCAGACAGGCAGGAGGATAAAACTGCATTTCTCCTATAGGAACAGTGTTTACCAGAAGCAGCAAACTGTTTTTTGTTTTGAGTTCAGGTGTCAGCTGCATCCACAGACACTGTTTTATCATCAGAAGGTCCCTGCATGTTTTAGACTGGCCTCGGAGCCTCTAATTTTGCCGGAGGTGTCTGCTGCTCAGAAGTGGGCTGCTGGAACAGCCCAGCTGGGGTGGTGTTTCAGCTGACTCCTTTGGCTTCACCAGGGCCTTGCTGAGATTGACAGCTTCAGACCTCTCTGCTTGGGAGCAACCTCCAGTTCCATAACAATTCCACAGTTTAGCCCTCCCCTCCAAGGAAACCTGGCAGACCATGAGGGAGGGCAGCTGGTGACGGCCTCAGACTCATCCTTGCCTACCTGTCAACTTTGCTGCATTCACTTCTCTCCTCACTGCATTATTTCAGTTACAAGTCATTTATGTTTTTGATGGGCAATCGATGAACCGCTGTGACTCTTCCCTATACTGTGCCGGGGCCTCCGTTCATGCTCTCCCAGTGCTTTTCCAGGGGGTAGTGATCAACTGCAAGGACATCCTCACCCTCAGGTCAAACACTCTGCTTTGGTTTTGTTTTTATGCTGTACCAGCACTGCTTGCTGTTGTGTAATGCAGACCTGGAGCTCGCCTTTTCCGTCTGAGCTCCACAACGTGCCAGGTTCACTGAGCAGCTCATCTCTCTGTCTCAGGAATGAAGCCTCTTCTCTGTTTCTGTCTTCTGTTGCTTGCAGATACTCGGGGAACCAGTGGTGAAATTTCCGCCAGGTCTCTTCCACTTCTTCTAGGAAGTTTCAGACTTGCTTGTCATTTGGCTGCCAGGGTTCCTCCTGTTTCCTTTTATTCCCTCTGTGGACTACAGGAACGTATCAGTCTATTATGGTATGTTCTGAAAATCAGAACATTTCAGGACTCTGCAAGAATTCTTCTTTCCCATGTCCCATTTTCCTCAGTAGCAAAAAAGAGCCACTCCATGCCCAGGTGTACATGTCCATGCTGCTCCATGCAGCATGGACGTCTCCCCGTTCCTTGGACATGACTTCTCCCTGGCTGAAAGCAGAGCTGCTGCAGCCCCAGCAGGGTACAGCTCCCTTTCAGCTCACCAGGTCACGCAATCTCCACGAAACAGGCCAGGCTGAGTGGGAGCCACCAAGATGGAGGCAGCGCTAGATGCTGAAAACAGGGGAGAAAATTGTCTGCCTCTTTTTAAATTGGTAGCACTAGGATGTCCCAGTTTGGCAGATTTCTGCTAACCCCTCCTGCCACCTTTCCAGTATTAAAAAATACTGGAGCTTAAAACCCTTCTTATTCTGGTCTGAGAGGAAAGTCCCTAGACTTGTTCCTCCTTGCGTGCTGTGCCCTGATTACCCGCACTAATGATGAAGTGAAGGCTACAGAGGGAGACTGTGCACCCACTTGTCCATCCCTGCTATACCCTGAACCAGGGGTGTGCCACCAGTGGAGGTGGAGGTCTTCTTCTGCTTGTTTGACGTCTCAGCTGAAGAGTTTTGGAAATCCGAACGCTTTATTTACCCTCCTGAACAGAGTCAGAAACACTTGGAAAAGCCAAGGCATTTCCAGCTGAACATCATGAGAAGGCATGGGCATGAGCTGAGCATGGGATGCACATGGTAGTCTTGGGTTAATCAGGGCAGAAAGGGCTCTGCAGACTGAGGGACACTGATTGACACAGAGCGGGCAGGTGCTTTTCGGGGAGAAGCAGGCTGCTCCAGATGGAAGCAAAGGCTCCACACAGGGGGATGCTCCCTGGGCCAAGAAGAGAACTCTGGTCCTTGGCTCCGTGGGGAGCCCCCGTGCTTTGTGTCCTTGCAATGCATGCTGCTGCTTACATGGAAGGAGCCACCAGATCCGCAGCTGCAGGACTTTGTGTTGCACAAAGCTTAAAGCAATTAGACTCGTGTTCTTTGTCACATACTGGTCGATCCTCAGCAGCAGGCAGCTGCACATCCAGACTGCGGCAATCTAATCGAGCTGGAGCACTGCAGGATGCTTTGCCTGATACTGCAAGTGCTCTGCCACACCACTTACCTTGGGGAACAATGTTAGGAGATAAGGATCAGCCACACTTAATTCTTTCCACATAAGCAGTGATTACCTGCGAGCATAGAAAAGGTATGCGTATAGAACTATGACCTAGGAAAAAGTAATTATTAGGACTGTTTAGATTTCCTTTCTGGTCTTTATATGGACAGGTTGACAGGAGAAGACCAGCAGACATGATTGGTAGTGCTCTGCACAAGCCTGGGGTCAGCCCTGTCACAGATCACGATCGATGCAGCACCGTTTGCACCACAGCAAACAGATGCTTTTCCTTGTGGTTCCCTTCCAGATCTGCCTTGGCCTCTCTGCTGCTTTAAATTAAAAGCAGAGTAATAATATGCAAAAAGAGATGCCATGACACAAATACACAGTTGCCACAGAAAACAGAAGCACAATAAGAGCTCAGGGAAGAGAATCACTTGGCAAAGCACTTCATGCTCCGCTTTTCAGAGGTGAAATTGCCTGTGCTGTCACTGAAAACTATTACCTGTTTGTAATCTCTGTGAGATTGGAACTTCAATCCCTGATCAGAGAGTAGGGAGAAGGGGATGTGTGGGGGAATCTCCTTTAGTAAGAGGAGAAAACAGTTTCCCTGCCTCTTCTTGCCGGGGTTCTGGACTCTGGTCCTGACTCCACCACTGCTTGGCAGCGTGACCCCACCCAAGGTTGGGTCTCCAGTTGTAGCACCCAAACAAAATGATAAAGTAACCAAGGCACATAGAGCCGAAGGCACAGCAAGTGTGGTGGGAGATTTCCTGTGGTCCCAGAGGGCCTGTGAACTCTTTTCAGAGTCTTTTCTCCCAGCTCTTTGTTGAAAATCTGAACTGATTAAGTGTTGACAAAAGCAAACGTTCTTTTGGGTCCTTTTTCCCCATCGGTCCCCTTCAAAGGAATTCTCTTGGCATCTGTGATGTTACAAAGCTCATCCATTTCTGTACCACTTCAGAAGACAATACAGGTGGTATTTGGCTTTATCTGTAATGAAAAAAACAAGCTGAAGAAAAAATACTTCATCGCTCTTTTCAGAAAAAAAGGAGATTTCAGGCCTCCTTGTATCAACCCATTAAAGCCTTCCCCATCACCCAAAGGAGCACATTCCCTTTGTTAAAGGGGGAGAGCAAAGGATCTCCAGAAGCCAGAAGGCTCTGGAAATGCAACATTAGATTTGGCTTTTTTTGTTTTTGTTTTTGTTTTTGTTTTTGGTGGAGAGCTGACCTCTCAGGAGGGGGAGAGAGTCATCTGAGGATGATGCACCATTTCTGGCTTGTCAGAAATGGGAGCTTTTGTCCCCTTTGCTCGTTGTGCTCCAGCACAGTCAAAAGCCGAGGCCCACGTGATGCTGTGCACGGTGCAAGCCACCTGCACAGGGGAGGGAATGGGGGATGCACAAAGTTTTGCTCAGCTCCCCAGCTTCAGCACTGAGATGGGAAAAATTCTCACACAGCTGCTGCCTTTTGTAACGAGCCCCAGGTGGCTGAAATGCAGCTGTTTAGTTAGCGTGTGCCCCAGAATTTGGGGCTACCAGCTCCCCAGAGGCTAAAATTCGGATTTTCTAAGGCAGGGAAAGAACTGAGGCTTGTGGGGGGGTTTATCAGAGGACTGGGAAATTGGCTGCTCACGGAAATGAATCATATCAGCATGACGCACACAAAATCGGGAAAAGCTGTTGACCACGTGACCAGTTTGAAGCCCAGGTATTCCTTGGAGGCTGGTGACTGAGCTAGGGAAGAATCAAAAAAGTCAAGAGTCCATTGACTGACATCAACATTAATTCAACCGCTGTCAGAGATAAGTAAAGGGTATCATCTTGGCCTTAGCCAGGAGTGAATTATGCGTGTTTACAGATGCATCCCTCCATGGGTGTCACCACTTGTCAGCAAAAATAATAGCAGAAGTAGAAAATACCCTTAAAATAATAGAAGTGATTAAAAAAAAAATCTTAACAGTGGTGAATGTGGTGTCCTGGCAGCATCCCTTTGGAATTTGCTTAGTAAAGGCTTTAAAAAGGCTGGTCTGGCAGGATGCATAGCTCTGGCCAGAGAGATGAACCCACCCAGGGATGAAGGCTGCCTGGCTGCAAGATGCCATTTGCTGCAAGCCTTCCAGAGACCAGGCTACGCTCCCTACCAAGAGTCCCAGGAGTCCCAGGTCCTACGGGATCCTGGGTCATGGTGTGGGCAATTGGTTCGCTCTGTTTTTTAAAGTCACTGCATAGGGGACTGAGGTAAAGGCTTGAGCGTGTGGGGGGAAGGTGATCAGTGGTCTGCGTCTTTCTCTCTAGGGCAATAAATTCCCAGTCACTTGATGGTTTTAGATTTGCTGACATTAGACTGTTGTTAGATTACTGGTAATCCAAGGGGTGGGGAGAGGCAATTTATTATGTTTGCACCATGCCCGGTAAAAGTATCGGTACCTCTTATCATCATCGTAATAAAAGGGATTAGTAATAAAACTATTCCTTCGCTCAGGACTTCAGCACCACAGTGAGGGAGGCTTTGCATGATGTTCCTTTCAAAAAAATGGACTTCTCACTCTCTCCTTTCCCCTTCTATCATTGCTTCAGCAAAATAAAAATCTCCCCAAGCAGTGTGCAGCATGGAACATATGACAAAGATGAGCAGTCTGACCTCTCTGGGAAGAAATGATACAACAACACACACACACACACACACACACACACAGTTGCAGTAGCTTTCTGCAACCAGTTTATCATTAAGCTACGAGGAGCATCTCACATGTCAGCTTGTCAGAGTTCCCTTAGAAAGTTAAATGGTGCACACTTTATTTGTAATTGGATGCAAATTAAAATATCAGTCATGAGAGGGCTGAAATCCTGGAAGGGCAGCTTGCGTGCATTAAGCCTCAGGATTTGAATAATGTCAGAGAATATGCTGTTACTTTTTACAGTTTGTTTCTGTCCTCTGCCACCCCAGCACAGTGAATAAATCAGTCTCTTCCCCCTTCCTGGAAAGTGAAAGGGGAAGATTCCACATCTGCTGATGGAGAGCATTTGAGTCATTCACGATCTGCCGATGGGAGCTGCTCAGTCCAAAGTTCGAAAGGCAGGTATGGCAGCAGCTCCGTGGGGCTCGGAGCAGGGACAGCCAGCCTGAGGCCACACGTCTCACTGGGCACGCAGAGACCAGCCTGCTCTCCGAGGCACCCTGCTACATCCGCAGTGGCTGAAGAAAATCGGTAGATCTGCCCTTGAATTCAGCTGTGAAGAGGGATACGGTGTTGGGAAATAGCCACCTTCCTTGTGCTTGATGTGGGGTTGGGCTCTGAGGAGAATATGCCCAACCTCCTTTGTGCCCTAAGGAGAAAAATGTCTTGCTCAGAGCAGTGAATGTGCAAAAGCAGCTGGAAGATATTTTCCCTGTGTTTTTCCTTCCCATTCAGCGGCCCACAAGAAAAGGTCTCATGGCTCCCTTCGCCCAGCCACGTGGATGTGAATTGGCAGATTCCTCCCTTGTTCCCCCATGCAGAGACATGCCTTTAGGGCGTGGGCAAAATGCAGCTACTGTCTTTACCCTAAGGGAGCCCTTGCACAAGCAAGGGATGAAAGCCAGACTTGTCTCAGCTTTGGTAGAGTAGCCATTGGCCAAGGAGGTATTGCTGAGGAGAAACCTCTCTAAAATGCTCCAAAGGGACTGGTGATGTTCCTTATTTGGCTCCACTCCCAGCCAGAAGGGTTGAATCCTGCAGGCGTTACCATAATAAAGATGGATAACATGAAGGCCTCACTCAGAGCTTCTAGCTGGTCTTTTTAGTCAATAACCATTTTCTTTCATGCCTTTCACACAAAAATACATGCCCCAAAGGTGCTCCAAATCCACAGCCGTCGCAGTCTTCCTGCCTCGATCCTCTGGCTGGACTGCCAGGTCACATTTATATCCAGCCCAGCGTGATCAGTCTCACTGCAGCTGCCATTCTGCTGCCATTCTCCATAATCACTGGATTATTTCAGGGAGGGTGGAAAAAAAACACCCCAAAACCTGTCAGCCCCAGTGCTACTCATGCAGAGAGGCCAGGGCAAGACCACGGTCAGCTTAGCAGGGCAACCGGGGCTAAGCCTGGTTTGGAGGGGGTTTATGAGGACATGTCATCTTTAGGGTAATGCCCAAGCTATGGGTGATATGGTGTTCTTTGGGATGTAACAGACTCAGGGTGCAGAGGGAGGGCAGACAGGGAAGGAGCAGGATGTTGTGTCCATACAAGTGTGTGGAGGAAGCTCCTCAGGGAGACAGGAGATTCTGAGGGCCACCCTTTGGTATCAGGCTTCCCTCAAGCAGAGCCATCCCTTAACAGGGATCCCTTAACAGGAACCTCCCTTAACAGTAAAAGAGAATTAGCGACATCTGGTATTTCTGGTGGAAAGCAAAACGGTCCCTCTAAGCAAACAGCGACAAGTCACACTGGCTTGTGCAGCCTGGAAATAAGTATAAAAGATGGAGAGGTGCAAAACTGACGGCCCTGCAAAAGAAGGACTTCACCCTTCCTTAATTACGACTGCCACTTTATTAACTGGGATAAATATTGTCTTTTGGGGAAGTTTTTTGCAGTGTCTCACCACAACAGTGCCTGTCCTATGCTGTGGCTTCTTTTTATTAACCGGCCCATGGGATTACAAAGCTGGAAAGGAGCAGGAAAAGTCTTCCCCACAGCACATACACAAACAGCTTGTGGGGACTTCAGGGCCAGTTTCGGATCACTGGGAAGATTCTTTACTCCTACCCCGCTGGAAGCACCTGTCCTCTTGGGTGTCTCAGCTCCTTGGGGCATCCTGGCATCTGGAAATGAGTTTCAGGCAGAGGGACAGTATGTCCTCTCCTGGTGTCTCTTATTCTAGAAAAACTTAACTAAAAAACTAGACACAACAAAGCAGCTCCAAAAGCAGTTAAACTTTTCTTGCTTCATGAGCAGCATATAAGCGCTCCAGCATCACACATCAGCCTCTCTATGAGCATTTCCAAGGGAAAGGATAGAAAAATGCTGTCCAGGTCCTGCATTATACAGGCATTTAGGCACAGACTGAGAAGAGGACGTGATACCAGTAACACCAAATGACACATGAAGATGTCAGAGACATTTTTTCTAACTACCTCCTTCTCCCAGTCAACTTCATATAACAAGTAGAGCAGCTGTAGATATCTGCTTTGTTAGTAGCCTCCAAGGCACGACCAGCTTTGTTCTTTTACCTATATTATCTTTGCAGCTTGCCTTCCTGCTGCCAGCAAGAGTGAACGCGGCTGTTCTGTTTACACAGGGTAGGAGATGGTCTCAGAGGTAGGATCATTTTCCAAATCTATGTTTTTCCCCCCTTCTTCTCTCCAGATTTCCAAAGATTAAGGACTGAAACTTTGCTTTGAACCTTTACGTTGCACAACCAACAAATCCTATGACTGTAATCGGTTTTGCTAACTGAATAAGGGAATACAATTTTGCTGAGCAAATTAATTAAGTTCCAGTATCTCTATGAACATATAGAGACAGGATTATTTGTGGCCTCTCTCAAAACCACCAGCTTCTCATCAGCCAGATGCAGGTCATGCTGCAATCCGGTATTATACCCCATAGCATGATACAAACAGGAGGTTGCTCACTAGGTAGCACTGGTCAGGTACAGCTGGTTCTTGTAGAGGATCTACTATGAAGTTTAGCCATTCCGAGTCTCAATATTTTTTATCGAGGATTGCAAATAAGCAGATTAATTTTCTCCCCCTTTTTGGCACTGCGTGTGAACCAAAACCTAAGTTAATGCTCTGAAGATAATGTCTTTCCCTGGGCCAATTGTTAACACTGTTGGAAAGAAAACTCTATGCAGAAAATGACACTGCAGAGCAGCTGCAAAAATCACGGTGCAATCCAAAAAGCAGGAGCAGGTGATTTTGCATAGGTCTGGTTACTTCCATAGCTTTTTACTTTTCCCCATTGCTGGGCACAGATGCAGAACACCGTCAATATTTCATTCAAAGTTTTCAACTGAAAGGGCAAAATGTAGAGGGGTTGCTAAAGACCAGTTTCTGCGCATAGTTCATAAACCTAAGTGTGCTGGTGAGAGCATGTGAAACCACGCTGTGATGATATAAAGGAAAAAAAACCAAAAACATCTTCCTAATATTCTTGCTAGCACTGAAATGCCAAACCTAGAGAGAAACAGAAACAAGGGTTTCTTGGGCACTGATTTGCCTCATCCTGTTGATAATGTTGCACATGAAGATCTGCATAGCAGGTGAGATCAAGATGGTTGGGGTTTGATGATGGCTGCTTCAGTGCTGACAGGTGTTTCCTTTTCTAAATCCCTTGAGGGGCTACCTGGCTACCTTCCCTGGGAAGACACTGGTTATCTGAGCTGATTCTCCTTTGTGTTTTATCTTCCATGAAGCATTACAGGAAATATTGCATTTTGTGCGCACTACAAAGAGCTGGCTCCTCTCAGAGCTTTTCTAGGATGTCTCTAGGGTGGCATTGACTAACTCTATTAATGGACTTGGGGTAAAACTCTGCTCTGAGGCTGTTTCTTCTGCTCTAAAGAGAGATGCTCTAATACACTGACCCCTGTCAGTAGAGCAATCCCACAGCTTTAATAGGAACTACTTCTTTCTCAGCCTAGACTGGTTCTAGTTAATTAATGGTTTCACTATCCAAAAGTGTGTTTATACAGTCCTAGTGCCTACTTCAGTTTAAAAGCTTTCATGGTTCCAGCATCTTCTACCCAAAGATCTCAATTTATTTTATTACCTGATACCATGGATATCATCTCCTTTCTCCAAAAAGAGAACAAAGCCAAACTTTCCAAAGTGCCTGATTTTTGGCCACCTTTTGGACTAGTTTTCAGAGCTTCAGGCTTTTCTGGGTCTCACAGGTCAACAGTACTGCAGAAGCCTAGTACTTAGAGAAAGCACAACATGGATATTGTAAGTTTTTTGTTAAGAGCTAAAGATGATGAAAAACTGAATTTAAAAAATCAGGAAAATTTCAGGATTAGATAACAGAGCATGGAACTGGATCTGAGGGCTTACACAAGCCCCTGTGAAAGTTCTCTGGCCTGTCAATGGTGAATAACCCCCTGTGGAGTCCATGGAGGGCTGTTGCCAATGGGAAGTCCTGCAGCTGAGCATCTTTGGGAACAGCCTGAAGACCTCCATCGCAGGTGACTTCAGTATGCTGCCAGTGTACCCCAGAAGCACAAGATAGGAGTTTGAGGATGTGTTTTGCCTCACCCATGGTCCCAGAGCGCTGTGGTCCTCCTACCCTGACTAAGAAGAGGACAAATGCATGTTCCTTCCATCATGTCCCAGGGTGGTTGTGAAACAGCCCGGAGTGACTCACACTCAGCTGGAGAAAAATCATGTTTTGAGGACCATAATGTTCCTGGCCTGCAGTCCGGGTCCTAGTAGTTATGATGACAGATTTTAACTAGGAACTCAACTGACCCCCAGATTTGCTCCCTTTAAGCTCTGCCATCTGAGCGTTTGATTTCTTGCCCCCCCACCCCCCACCCCCGCTGCTACAAGGAGTTATGCGCTTTAGATTGGGTGGAGAAATAATCAGTTTGGGGTATACAGGCCCAGATAAGTAATTAAGGAATTCAGTAACACTGACAAATTCATTAGCGTGTAGCACTGGTTTGGCCTTCCTTACAATGATGAAGAGGTATGTCTTGTTCTAGTGCTATGATGTCCCTCACTCCTTTATACAGCTTGAAATGGATTCTTTAGACTGGGTCTGTGGTATAGGTGTTTAAAACTGGTCAGAAGCATGAAGGAATAACATGCGTGTGAGTGCTCGGGCCACAGAAACACCCATTTTCTCAACAGATTTAAACAAGATAAGTTGATAAAAATGTGTCACAGCTAGGAAGTAGAATTGATAATGATCAATTTGCCATAAAATTTAAAAATTAGCCTACAAAGTTGATGTTGTTCTATATTATCTATATTCTGTTATATTCTATCTACCTATATTCTGTTAGGAATTTTTGTTATAAAACATGCGTCAGTATTTATTTGTTGCTTTGACTTGCTTTATTTGTCCTAAAATAATCAGTATTGTCATCAGACTGGCTGAAAAACTTTCCAACAGGTAGAAAGTATTTTTGCAAAATGGTGGCAATACTCAAATAAACTTCAATATGGCTGTAATGAGCAACTGTGACACTCGTGTTCTGCAAACCGTAAAGAGTGATGGCTATATTACGGGAGGAAATATCGTGATACTGAGTTTAAGTGCATTTGTTTGATTTTAAATGATTAATTGAATAATTGCCAGCTTTGTGGCCATCATTAGGCTTCAGAATTTTAATGGCTGCACCGAAGTCAAAGGAGGCTGAGGGTGTTAGGTTAGACCGTGCAGGATCCCTTGTGCGCGGATAACATCTTGCACGCTGCTCGAGCCAGCAGCCAGCTCAGCTGCACATCGGGCAGCGATGAGATGGGAGCTGCAGAGATGCTTGTCACCCTGTGGTTGGTACAGAGGGTATGAGACACTTCTCTCCTTGGGACGCTGAGCGCCTGACATATCCCCTTTTCTGCGCAGGGCTGCAATGTGCCGTATCTGGGCAGGGGACCCCCACGTCCAGCGCTCCCATGGTCACAACATGACGGCAGAGGATGCAGGGCACGAGCTAGTGCCTACGAGAGGGGGGCAGAAGCAAGCCTGAAAGCCAGTTTATAGATGTCTATGATTCCCATACCTGAAATGCCTGTGTCTTCCCATGTAGTAAATGCAGATGGAGGTTTTGTGTGAACTCTGCAGTGCCAGGGAGTAAGTCAGTCAGTCGTTCATTTTTCTCTCTCAGCACTGTTTTATATGTATGTACTTATTTTATAGTGTTAGAGAATGAAAAGCAGGAGAAACCACAGAGCATTTTCTACTGCCAATGAGCAGGTGACTTACCTGCAATTCAAGAGGATGTAAGCTCATTTATTTGTTGATTCAGGTTGGGCAGGGAGGAGTATTTTGACTCTTTATTGCCCAAATTAGAATTGGGTAAATCCCATTCACTGTTGTGGGTAGAGAAGTCACCCTTGTATGTTCACTTAAAGTGAAAAAACACAATCAGTCCAACAAAACAGACGGCGTAGGAGAGCTCTGAGTAGATCACAGAATCAAAGAATCATAGAATGGTTTGAGTTGGAAGGGACCTTAAAGATCATCTAGTTCCAACCCCCCTGTTGTGGCCAGGGACACCTTCCACTAGACCACGTTGCTCAAAGCCCCATCCAGCCTGGCCTTGAACACTGCCAGGGATGGGGCATAAATTCTACTTTTTGGAGCATTGAGTTAAAACCTGTTGTTTCTCCCACCCTCAGTATGGGGGGGGGGAAGTCTGTCCTACAAATCAAAATTTTGACAAATTACAGGCTTAATCCTTAATGCTCCAAGGCAGTCTCCATCACGTGAGTGTTTTGCTCCAAGGAATATGCAGTACTGCAGATAAAGATGGACAGATCCTTTTACAAGTGAAATCCCCCACGGCTCACTGCCATCTTCTGAGTTAGAGGATATGCATAGTGTCAGCACTGCAAGTGGACAAGGATAAGGCGGAATCTGTTCTCTTGAGGGTTTATTTACAATTAAGATACAGTTAGCATGCAGCCTTTGTGGCTTAAAAGTTCATTTGTTACCTTCATTCCTTTTTGAGCTGTCAGTGTAATACATGAATCCATTATTCTTCCCCTATGGGCTGCAGATCCCTGGAGATCCTGTTTGTAAGAGGTCTTGGAAAGTATTGTCAGGAGGCTCAGTTCACATCACTACAACCTACCCATCACTGGAAACATATCCACCACTGGAAAACATTGGAGATGGCTGACATTGACCAATTACACTAGTTCTGGTTTAGAAAAAAAATTATGTTTGTATTTAAATGCCACTGCTATATCTCTTCCATTCCTATTTCTGCTTCCCTTTGCTTTACGGAGCGCGCCTTTCTCCCCAACAGTACACACGTATTCCTGTAAGGAAGGAAGCACGCATGGCAATACCTAACTAAAGATCATGCAACAAGTGGGTATGACAGATGGGGGACAGGAAGATAACAGTAAGATAATTAGGATTAGAACCATAAACAGCGGTGGTAGCCGACATTATGAGAGACATTTCCACGAAAATTGGGTCTTTGCTTATGAAGAGTTCATTGCTTCCTGCTGTTCTCACCCAAAAAACATGTTGGTTTGACATCACGGTTGGTTGCTATGGAAATGCTGATGCTACCAAAGATAGGACTGAGCTGGAGGGCTATAAAAAGTCCTGGAGACCCAGCTGAGTCCATACGCATTTGGGAAAGGCCAGCACAGCATTTATTTTTGGCAGTGGCACAGCAGCCCAGTGGTGTGACAGAATGCGACAACAAACGTGGACAAGGGGACATCACAGTACAACAGAATGCCATGATTCTGGGGGGGGCGGGGGCATAGTTAGGAGTAGGGGGAAAGTAGGGTACTTAAACCAGTACCAGCTTGGTGATAAAGAAAAGGTTCCCAATAAAGGAAAAATAAGTTTTAGAAAGAGGAAATGCGAGAAACGGAACTTTTCTGTTCCCTGAAATATGTCATAGGCTTTAACAACCTTGTGAGATATGTCTCCTAGTTAATTTTAAATCTCAGTAAACGTAGAATCACAGAATTATTTAGGTTGGAAAAAACCTTTAATATCATCGAGTCCAGCCGTTAGCACTTGTATATAAATGGAGAGTCTGTGACAAAACAAGAAGGGAAGAAACTAGATTAAAAACCAGTTTGGTCATCTAAGAAATTGTTGCAAGTTTCAGCCGTGGATGAAATCTTGTAGAAATACAAGTAAGGGAACACAAACTGCTCCAATGCATGTGTTTGCTGGAAATGTTTTGGGACATGTGCTCTCGCTCATCAGTGAAGGACAAATAATGCCTTTGTTGTAGGCTTTGGAAAGAAAGAGCAAGGGCTTTTATTCTAAAAGCCATTGCCCAGCAGCTGAGGCATCCCTGGAACAGCTAAAGGCCTTCTAACTTCTTGCTTAAGCTTTTACATACCCCTGTATATCCCAATTAAAGTTGTTAGGTTTTGTGCCAACATCAGTCTTTACTTTAACTTTCTCTCCTCTCTGCTGATGTTTACACAGATGCAGGACTTACAGAGGGGAATCATCTCTCCTCCTCTCCTCTATTCCAGATTACCTGGCTGAAGAGCCAGAGCCCTTCTGATTTCTTCACTTAAGATAGGATCTTCACTCCTTGATCATCTTAGTAACATTTTCTTGTGCATACTCATTCCAGCCTGAATTCATCCTTCTTGGAAGGGGGGCGGCAGGCGGGGGTGGGGGCTCAAACAGCATACAGTATTGCTGATGCAATTTCAGCAGTGTTTATATAGTGGCATTAATTCTGCCTTCACCTGTCATGCATGATGGATTCCCCCAAAACCATAACACCATGGTGTCCCACAGTCATAGAATTATAGAATCATTTAGGTTGGAAAAGACCTTTAAGATCATCAAATCTAACCATTAACCTAACACTGCCAAGTCCACCACTAAACCATGTCCTTCGGTGCCACATCTACACATCTTTTAAATACCTCCAGGGATGGGGACTCAACCACTTCCCTGGGCAGCCTGTCCCAATGCTTGACAACCCTTTTGGTGAAGAAATTTTTCCTAATATCCAATCTAAAACTCCCCTGGCACAACTTGAGGCCATTTCCTCTTGTTCTATCACTTGTTACCTGGGACAAGAGACCAACACCCACCACGCTACAAATTCCTTTCAGGTAGTTGTAGGGAGTGACAAGGTCTCCCCTCAGCCTCCTTTTCTCCAGGGTAAACAATCCCAGTTCCCTCAGCCGCTCCTCATAAGACTTGTGCTCTAGACCTTTCACCACCTTTGTTGCCCTTCTCTGGACTAGCTCCAGCACCTCAGTGTCTTTCTTGTAGTGAGGAGCCCAAAACTAAACACAGTATTCGAGTATTCCCATCCCATAATCAATCAGACATGCTTATCATGCCCATTTGTGGTGGCTTCTGAGCACAGTTGCTCACTTTGCAGATAGAAATGGATGTCCCTGCAGTCTTGCAAGAGAAGTTGAGAATGATTGTTGACAACTCAATACTTGTGTCCTATCCCTTCCTCCCCCCTGGAAGCAAGTGCTTTGGGAGAGCAGCGTGATGGCTGACTTGTCTGCCATGGTTTTGGCAAATACAGAGCTGTGTATGGTGCTTTGCTTCCTGCAGCCTTAGAAACAACTACCCAGGGATCATGAATCCCTCTCCTCACCTTATGCTAGGGACTAGGATGTTCTCATCTGAAAAGAAAATGCGTCACACCGCTTCCTACAGAGGCAGTTTCTTTATTCCTAGCCCTGCAAAAGGCAAATGCCACTGGCAATCATCAGCCACAGATGTGCTGTCGTAATGATTTGGGTGGCAGAGACAGACACACGGTTCCTTTATTATTTCTGTCTCAGAATTGCAGTGATTCATTCAGAATGAAAAATGGAGTTGCCTGATTTAAGCAGGAACCTGTCTGACTGAAGCAGAGAGACAAATGGGTCTGAAATGAAGCTGTAAGTTGCTGTGTTTTCTTTCTCCTCCCCCTTCCCTCCCCTCCCTGTCCTGTTGACCTATGAAGTAACACAGTGCAAGGTCATTTATTGCTTGGTCACATTTGCTGTCAAGTCTGCTTGTCTTTTAGGTGATGCACGAGATAGATAACGGCACAGCAATTTCTAGAGCATGCCTGTTCGAGCAGGAGCAGTACGATTATCAACTCAAGAGCGTAAGTGTGTAGCACTTGATCTGATCTGGCTGGTCTCGGTCTTCTCACCAACAAGGCCAAGCCCAGCTGCTCCAGGGAAGGGTGCAGGGAACCCTGACAGCGGTTAGCAGACAATGCATCTTCTTGACACAGCATGGAGCAACTCCGCCTGTACTGGCAGAAGCAAACCACACGCTCAAGTTCGCTAAGTCCACACAAAGAAGTCCCTGGACACCCACCAAAGCCAAGCACAGGGTCCCCTTTTGAGGGGAACTCCCTGCAAGTGCACCCTACAAAGGACTGCTCTCTCCTCCAGTGGCAGCCCCCTCGTGTCCCCACGCTGCCTGGCACCAAGGGAAGGAGGAGGGGTGTGTTGGAGATGTAACTGATGTCATTTCCAGCCCAGGAAGGGCTTGCAACTCCACCCATGCATCTCTCACGCCAGAGTTTTATTCTGTAACAAAGCACTAAACAAAAAATTTCTTGTGTCCATTGTGGATTTCTGCGCCCCAAATCTTTCTCAACTCCTTGTAGTTTCCCCTGTCCTTAGGTAAGTGAGCCACCTCTGGAGCTGCTAATTCAACAGAGCTCCAAGGTTTTGCCAAAAAGGAGGCAAATCCTTTTTTCTTAGAGGCACACAGGGATATACAGAGCATACAAAGGAAGACAGATGGTTGAGTAGGCTCTGATCCAAGCTGAGATAGGGCTGAAGGATCCTAATTTACGGACCTACAATCAGTTCCCTGCAGCAATCTCACCTTCACAGCAATGCAGAACCCCAGTAGTATTTACATCACCAAGTCTTTATCTTTTAGTCTTTACTACTGGTACATCATAATTCGGTCCACTTATTTCCTAGAGAAGCCCCCTGGTTTTTTCTGTATTCTTCAGCAATGCAAAGTATGTACTGTTCTTTACATAATGGCCACGTTGCTGTTGCTTCTGGAATTCTTTTTATGCAAAAATCTCACCAAGCTTTACCAGCAGTAGTGAAGTGAGCCTCACACCCTAGCTCCTCTGAGAACCAGAAAGCATGTGAGCTTCATCCTGCAGCTATTCTACTCTGCTGTTCACAAGCTATGAGGATATAGCCAAAAATCACTCAGCAACTCAAGGCTCACATGCTAGAGGACCCTTAATTCAGCTCCTTGGATGAGAAGCATTCTTTTTCTACAGCTTGCTCTGGCATGGCCATAATGACATAAAGCTTTACAAAGGTAAATTCCTAGACAGGAAACCTGACATGATGCAAGTGCTCAGTGGGATAGCTTACCCGGCAGAGCACAAAGCAGTGCAGACAATTTCACCACAGAGAGCCAAAAGCATCCTGCCAGGCTCTTTTTAAGCCATTAGCGCTGTATCTCATGGTGCACAGACCCCAACATTGCAACGTTGAAATGTGACAAGTGCTATTTGCTTGACAGGCAAGACCAATCACCGGATGAACTTTTAACGAAAAATGGAAATTACAGGCAAAATAAACTAACAAAAGCTTCCACCAATTTTGTACTTAAAACCTGAAATGTGTTCTATACCGCTCTGGTCTTCCCTTGCCAGCAACCGATGCTTACCATATTTTAAATCTCACACCATCCTGTCAGTATGCAAATCTTCCCTCCTTGAATCAGATTCCCCACCCACCCCTTAAGTGTATAACACAATACTTGAGGTACTTGGGACAAGCACTTGCCATTGTGTTCATGTGTCATTTTTTTTTTTGTCATTGTGCCAGGTCATATGAAAACAAAGTAATTTTAAGTACAGTGGGTGTAATTGTTACAAAAATAGTTGAATGGGCTATCATAGGCACCATACTTTCTTTTGAAATAAACTCCTCTTGAGATACATTGTAGGATGCTACTAAATTTTAGGTAATTTTCCTGATCTGAATGCATGGGAATATGTGCACGTGGGTTTTAGAGAAAATAAATTGCAAATGCTTTGCAGCCCACCTCCTGATGTCTCATAGACCACAGATTAAGAACTGCTGTTCTATATCAAACCATAACACTTTTTAGAACCCATTTCAAATTTCCTTTCTTACTTAAAAGCCTATAAAGATAGCAACCTGTAATGGATAAAATACCATAAGCCTTCAGGGTGCTTGAAAATAATGGTAAGTATGGCACAGTCAGCTTCCTACGGATTTTCAGCCAATCTTACTAATCTGCTGCGTTACACAACTTTTTTAGATAAGTCAGCTTCAGAACTGATAACAAAATAATTCTGTGAATTATTTTCGGTTTCTGAATCTATTCTCATTTTCCTTGTCCTGGGCATGCACTCAGATGTACGGAGTTCATTTTTTCACCTTTTTTTTATGATTGTAAGCAAGATGCAAGGAGCCACATAAGCCAGCTGATATCCATTTAAGTCTGCCAAGAATATCTATCATTTTCAATATTGGATGTGACTGATGGGGATGGGCTGGACACATATGGCAACTCAGGGTGGCTCAGGAAAATACGTTCTTATTAGCCTACTCCTGGCTGACCTGGTGATATCTGTCTCAACATCTCCTACTGGCTCATCTCCTCCATCAGTCAAGTATTCAGATAGCCCAGCATCATCCACCCCAGTCCAGGCTCATGGCCTCTCACATGATACAGCCACGGGTCACTCACATCCTCACAAAATACTTGAATTCTGACTTTTCCGATGAAATTGAAAATTGTTCATGGAGTACTCTCAGTCCTTTCTCCTGAGAATCTCTGTTCTTCTGGACCGGTTCATGCTTGCTTGCTTTTCTTGCATTTCTGTTGTGCCTTCATTGATCTACATCCAAAATGCAACTTCTCTGTCTCTTCCTTCTGGATATAGTCATTGCTCTTCTGCTGTTCAGTCCAGTAATTTCTTTTCATATGATCAAAGGAATCAGGGTTGTCAGAGGATATTTTGGCTGCCAGTTTAGTGTTGTGCTCTATCCCAACAATTAGCCATGGGAACAGGCCATTAAAATGAATGGGGAAAGCATGGCCACTGCCCCTTTGCCTTCCTTCTTGGCAATGAGGCTTTGTGCACCTGTCAAAAGCCGTCCAGTAAGAGCTCGTTTTTACAGAAGAAAAATGGAGGATGAAGTGGTGAAGCTTTGTCTCCTTCCTTAATCTGTAGCAAGCTTGCAGCCTTTATTTTTTCTACCTGATTCACACTCCAGACCCATATGCTCAGAGAAACAGAGATACAGTGGCCTTATCATGGGTGTGAAATGTCTGATCCAGGCCATCAGACCGTGTATTGCCAGATGGAGCATATACTGTCATGCATATTCATGACTACCAAGCAGGACCCGCATCGCATCGCCAGGATCACCAAGTATTTATTGGTTTTGGATGTATCTTTGGCCATACTTCTCCAAGTCCTTTTTTTGTGCCCTGGAGTCCACTGTCCTGTTTTTTCCTCTGTTTCACATGTCTCTGTTTTGAAAATATGGTCATACAGAGAAGTTGTGAAGATGTCTACAACCATATGCCAGACTTTGTGTCTCTCTCTCAATTTTTTTTTTTTGCTTGTCTACAGCTACTCTGCACCTGAGATTGACAACCTGTTCCATGGCACTACAACTGTACTTTTCTTTGTCCTCCTTTTGGTATCTGTGGACAGCCTCCACGGATAGTTTTATGTCTTCCTCTAGGTCAAAAAAAATTCCAGAAGTGATGTTCATGTCAGAACATTCTTGACATTTTTCAATCTTTCATGTTGTAGCCTACCCATTGGGTGAGATTGTGAAGGAGATGCCCTTTGAGTTGTATGATCATCAGTGTATGAATTTACTGACATAACTGAACGTGAATAACAGTTTCAGGTTTTTTTTCAGACTCTGTGTTTCAGATTGTATCTTCAATATTGCTTGAGTCTTTGCATCCTCAACTAAAATTTCCCCTTTGACAACAGTCTCACCCTCCAAATGAAGTGATTTCATTCTTTGAAATTAATATTCAGCCTTGTTTGGTTTAAGCTTACTAAGCTCTTACAATTTCCAGTCCTGTCCTCTACTGTTGTTGAGGTAAGGGGCCCTGCTGCCCAATCTGTTAGGCCATCGATGTAGATTTTCTTCTCTGCTAGACATAGCGTTTGGGCCCATTATACTGCAGACAGAAGGACTGTGCTGAATATATTCAAAAAGGCCATTGAAGAATGCAGTAGCTGCCAAATGCTGGTCTCAAAGTGTGGATCTTGGAGCATGTTGTGTTCAAGGAGATCTGTTAAAATCCTGCCGTTGCATTCAATTTACTTAAGAATTTGGCTCATGCCATCTCAGAATGGATTTTATTTCTTACGGTCAAGTGAAAGCATTCCCTTTCATTTGTTTTTGTTTCGCTCCTTTGAGTTCACACAAAGTCCGCTATGTGCTCTTTCCCTGATCGCTCTGGAGTCAACCCATGGTTCTTTTACTCTTCAACGTGTTGTGCGACTTTCCTTCTAGCCTCTTTTTTAAAACTTGCAGAAGCTGTCATGCAGCAGGCCCTGCGAGCATTGGGTCTGCTGTTGGATGCTGCGGGGAACTTCCCACGCAGCCTGTGAGTCTGTTTAACGCCCATATGTGTGGCTCCAGTTTGTCCCTATGAAACACGGTGGCATGTAGCCTCTTCAAACTGAGGGACATACACATTTAAGTCCAGGCTAGATGGCTTACATTCTAATTTTCTAACATTTTTCCCTTTCTGTTTGAATGTCAAGGTGTGCTCTCCCAGCCTGGGCGCTCTTCTTCCAAATAGCACTTCTTTGCAGATATGTTTTTGACTCTTCCATTTTGACACACACCTTGTGCTGACTCTGCTGTTGCCAGTGATGGGCAGTTTGGGACTCTTAATTGGAAAATACTTTTCGGTTTGCTGCATTGTGTTACAATCCTAAAAACATATCATCATCACATGAGGAATCCCTTTCCTCGTTCTCCAGGGACATTTTCCTGCATTTTGTAAGTGTTTTAACAGTGGCCTGGGTCTGTTCTAAGTTCTACATATTTCTTGCATCATTTGTGCTGATTGCCACATCACTGGTATTGTTTTCTGCTTTCCATTTTTCTGCCCTCCACCAAATTTCATTCTGTTGACTTTTTCCTAACCAATACAGCTCTGTGCACTGAGGGATCTTTTCAGTACCTTTATCTTGGACTTGTATTTGCATTTCACTTTTTGACTTAGTGTATTCATACTGGCCTTTTCCAGGGTCAGGGTCACCAAAGTAGCTGTTTATGAACTTTTTTATTGTTGTGCTTTGTGATCATCTGGTCAGTAAAATTGTTAATATCCCTTATTGATAGAAATAACCTCTTAGACCTGGATAAATCTCTGTACTGTTCTCCTTTTGTTCCATGCTGTCACCTTGAGCCCTTCCCTGGTAAATGACGTTTTTTGCAAGAATACATGATTCTCTGATACTTCCAGATTTTTCATAAAATTCCCTGCCTTAGCCCCCTGCCAACTCCACACAGTGTGGTGGCTTTACCTCACACTTCTGGGTCTGCGCTGTTGAGCTGTCTTTTCTACTCCAGTTTAATTGTCCCCGTAACTTTTAATTCCCATTTGACACTTTTCCAGATGTCTTTATTGTTTCATCTGGCTCTCAAGGCTGCACAGGCCCAGTAGCAACTTTCAATATCACCTCTCTTTCCAGGTCTCTCACATTTTGTACGTCTGTTTTCTTGATGAGCAAGACCGGTTTCATGACAAATGAAAACTATGCATGGAATAATTTTTTTTAAAAAATATATCTGCTCTTCCCTAGACGTCGGCTGTAACCGTACACTGTCCCCGTGCTCTTTCGTTTGACATTTAGCAGCCTGGTGTGCTGAGAGACGCACTGCACCGAACACTTCTTGAAGGCTGCCCATAGGCCACAACTGGATCTCTGCACAGCATCTTATCAAGCGCGTGCATCTCATTAAGTTTCAGGTTTCAGTGCAAATCCACAGCTTCACCAGATTCGCTGAAACCTGCTCACTTTCAGAAGCTTTTGGATGAGGCTTGACCGGAGTGTGTGACTTCAGGTGAAAGTCATGAAAAATTTGGAAGTTTTGCTTGGATTCGCCCACAATTCGACCCCAAAAGCTCAATCCTAAACTGAATCTGAAAGGATTTTAGACTTTTTTTTTTTACTCTCTCCTAAATTAATTATTTAAAGCACAGTAATCCAAATTAATGTGACATTCAGGATTTCCAGTAATGAATGTTCCAAAATGAACATTTGAAAGTTCATAACGTATATGCCACCTTAATTTTGTTCTCCTCATGTAACTCCAGATTGCTATATAACCAAATGTAACCGTATGCATTTTTCAGTAATATTTGATAAAGAAGTTCTAGACTGACATGTTCACAGCGCAAGAAACTGTTACTATTGAATGACTGTGATTCTACCTTTTCAGACTGACCATGTGGACTGGCCTTGGCAAAATTGTGCTCATCCAGTTCGTCTTATTGAAATAAATCACTCAGTGACACATTAAGACATTATGGACCCCTTATAGACAAGAGAGAAAAAAAAAATGAGTTCAGCTTTGGGACTTTTCTCTGCCTTTGTTGTATCAAAAAGATGTGTGTGGCAGAGGATCCCATGAATAAAACCTTCATTCAGTGTCACCCTGCCCTCTGCTTAAAGTCAATATCCACATGCTCATGGCTAAGGGCTCCAGGAAGAATTGCTGCGCTTCTGAACACAGTTTACAATATCAAAAGATTTCCGCATGGCTGGAAATTTTCTCTGCTCCAGGAATTTCATCGTAACACAAGCATGGATCTGTCAAACCAGCTCTGCCTCTCCTTTAGCATGTTAGCATCCAAACACCAATCATGGAAAAATACAAGCCAGTGTCAACAAAACTCAGACCTGAAGAACGAGCCTTCCTTCCCTCACTCCTCGCCTGCAGCCGTGCTAGGGCTGGCTGCGATCTCGTCACACGGCATCCTGCAACCTCAGGAGGGTCAGCTGGGGTGGCTGGGGTGGTAGCTTACGCGAAACTCAACTGCTGAGGGGTCAGAGGGGGGTTGTGGCAACTGGTTGTTTTGGGGGCTCATCTTGTGTTTCCCTTCCCTGTGGACTTCACTCTCCATGATGTGGAGAAGGTTGGCTCTGGGAGTGGAGAAGGTTGGCTCTGGGAGTGGAGAAGGTTGGCTCTGGGAGTGGAGAAGGGTGGCTCTGGGAGTGGAGAAGGTTAGCTCTGGGGTGTGATCAGCCCACTCTAGATGATGGCTGCTGCTTCCTGCTGTCTCACCTGCTCTGATAGTTTTGGTTCTCCATTTACAAACCCGTCTGTAACACCGAGGGTCCAAAGAACACTGGTGCATGTGTAAATATGTGTGTAGGAGGAAGCGGGGGTGGAGCACTTCCAGTTTGCAAAGAGCTTCTAGATCAGTCTGTGGCAAATAAGATGTAAATGTAGCCCCGCATATATACATACGCATATGTATGTGCACATATACACATGCAAAGGTCCATACCCTCTCATTTATATAGCTACTTTAATCTTCAGACTGTCTCACAGTAATAAGAACATTCTTCTGAGATAAGATAAAGGAGCATCTTCCCTTTCTAATATGAAGCAGAACATAGAGGTGTGAGCTGTATCTACAAGAGTGAGTCCCCCCAACCTAACTTGTATTCATTGAAACTGAATTATTAAAACCACTGTAGCAACTTTATAGAGGGAAGTTTTGCTCAGATGAGCAAACTGCCCTTCCTCAGATGGGCAAACAAATTCTTCCTGGGGCAGCTTAAGATACCACCGCCCTTAGGTTTCTGCTGGCCCTGCTGCGGCAGTAGCACAGCTGGCAGAAAGGGAGAAGTTGCTGGATGCTCCAGTTCACAGACTAATATCTTAGTTCAGACTCCCCTTTACTAGCAACTGAAGCTGAAATGTTGGACTGTGAACGAGACGTACGCTGCATGCATTTTGGGCCATGGCTAGTCCCATCCAGCAGTCACACATTCAGAGTTAGTGCTGACTTAAACCTGTGCAGACTAACATGAGTCAGAACCTCACGTGGGACATCCACGATGGGCCCAGATTAGACCCTGGAGCTACTCTGGTAGCAGGGTGTTTCTGGACAACAGATTGTACTGTGATCCATTAGCACCCCCAACAGATATCATTCAGGGCAGGGCTCATTTTCCCCAGGCAGGATTGTTAACCTCTCTGGTGTCAGAAAAGGATCACACTGGGAAACTAGACAACTGGACTTTTGCACTGACCATCTGTGTGGCTTAAGATAAATTGCTCTGCACCCCTCTGCCATGGTTTCCTTACCTCTAAATGGAGCATATGCTGCCAAGCATACAAATATATGCCACTCCTCATTCACAGCTCAAAGCAAAGAATTCACCACGTTGTGGTGGTTGTGTCCAGATGAAGACACCAACAAAAGCAACAGAGCAGTTACACTGTCTTCATTCTCTCCCTTCCCCCTGTGTTACTGTGCTCAGTGGTAAAATCTACAGTCTGAATATTTGGAAGTGCCCCAACTGCCTTTCCCTTAGATACCCTGTGCAAATTGAATTAGGTCTTAGTTTAAGAACGTTAAGAAATTTAATAGCTCTGCAGAAACAAGTGCAAATCACCCAGTCCCCTATCTCCCTTCCCCAGCCAGCGAGACAGTCGTGGAAGCGCAATGAGGCTACCATAGAACCAAATATGCTGTAGTCCTGGACGGAATTTAGTTCTGGAGACAAAATTTCAAAAATGCAAAGGCTTCATTAAGCAAGGAAGACAACCACCACCAGCAGTAGAACAGGGAGGAGGAGCGATAAGATACACATACCTAATGATAAGATTTGCGTTACTGGTGGAGATCACTGATGTAAAATGGAGCCCATAGCACGTGCTAATTGCTCTTCTTAGTGCACTCCCCTCACTTCAGAGCAGAAAGGGGTCAAACTATGTCAATCTGGGTTTGGTTTTTCACTTTGGCCTCCCACTTGCCTGCTGGAAATTCAGACTCTGTGGCCAATAAGTGCTATGATTCAGGTTATCCCCAATTCACTGAGAGACTTTTTTTGGCAGCCTTCTGGGCTAGGGAAAGTGCATCTGTGATTCATCTCTCTTTCTGTTAATGATGTGAAGGGACAGAGCCAATCCATGGCTTCAAATTCAAACTCTTTTAAGGCTAAGTTTTTAGGGCTTGAGTGGAAAACTGAGCGTGCCTTAGACCGCCGTGCAAACGCAACAACTTGTCAGCTCAGGAAGGATCACTGCTACTGCATGGAGGGAGAGCTCATTCCATCTCCCCTGAACCTGAGCTAAAGCTTCAGTCACATCTTGGATGTTGGCACAGTCCAATATAAACCTCCTGGCCCTGGCAGGAGCTGTTATTCAAGTTGTGAGGGTTCACAGTCCCCTCCACTCTACACCATTGAGGGCAACTATAAGCGCCAGTTATGATGTGTATACTGCCTGGCAACGGGTAGCTCACATTCCAGGGGCCACCCAGTCCTCTACGACTTCTTGCCGCTACAGGGATGGGCTATATTTCAATGAGTGCTGAAGAAAGCACATATTTCCCAGCTCAACCCAAAGGTCACTGAAGTCACTGAGCTTTGGTACAAACCCTAGCGTTCCCACGAGTCATGACGTGTAAGGGGAGTTTACATTATCAACTTTTCCCCTGTCTTCTTAGCAAGGAACACCTCTTTGCAAAGGGCATTATAACGTAAGCTGAATATTTTATGTCTGAGGGACCTAAAAAAGGGAGTGAGTCACACATCCCTTTCCATCATGCTTTGCAAGATGACGGGATATGACTTTGAGCAGTCACAAAGAAATACTGTTCTTTTCCCTCCTAAAGATAAATGTTTATTTTATTTTTCTTCCATAAAGGAGGCTCAAGCTTTGGGTCATGCTGACTTAAGCTTCTTGTGAAGAGCAAGGGGCCAGCATGGCTGGTTTTCACAAGGCAAAAATAAACCTGGTGTTAAATGGAGAAGTTTATTGCCAGCCATAAAAAATTAAATGATGTTGTTCAAAGCTTTGATTTTGTCAATGAAGAGACCATTTTCCTACAAAGGTTTTCCAGATTAGATTGATTCTATAATTGAAAATAAAATGATGCAGAGTAAGGTCAATAAGCTTTCTACAAGGGTCTAGTACTATCACTACCCTCTGTGTCAGTCAACAGCTCTTTGGCTTCACAGTTCAGTTAAAGCTGGGATCCTGTCATTAGAGCTTGCATTGTCTAGGAGTCTTCAAGGAACATGGCTATGTGATTACATTTCTGATATTATGCATGGGAAGCAGAAGGCTGGTTTATGCCTCTGGGCCAAATTCGGTTCAATAATTTGCCCTGCAGGCATGGCAAATATCCCTCACGCCAAGTGAAACTGCACACGCTTGTACTTGGGAAGAATTTGATCTTGCACGCACCTCTGAATCAAACTGCAAAAGACTACATTGCAATCAAGTTATATGTCATAAGAAATCCTAAGTAGGGTTTAGAATTGCTAACGTTCAGAGAATACCTTGAGATTCTTGAAAGAATAATGCTTTTCCAGTTCAAATATTCAAATAAAAGCTCAGACCTTATCACCAACACAATGCCAAGTGGTGAGGAGAGGCTTTTGTTAGATGACACGCGTAGCGCAGGCTGTCGTGCATGTCCTCAGTCATGCTGGAAACTATGTAGTTCCAGATGCAGAGTACCCTAGATGTCAAAAGGGACAAAACCATCTTACTTGCAGCTTTCATGAGAGTGAGGAGTTACAACTTAGGCCAGATGTTGTGGATGGGTCTGCACAAAGTAAGGATAGACAATAGTGTGTACACTGGCATGATGGACACTTGCAATATCCAAATTTCTGTACTGACACCTTACTTTATGCAGTACCATTCCCGTTTCTTCTCAGGAGATAGCTAATGTCAGAATCCAAAAGTATTAGGGTCAATACCCTACCTACAACTCCGCAATTAAAATGTTACATCATTTACAGGTTTTGTTTGCCTTTAAAGTGTTAAGTATTTTAGCACCTAAAAAAATATGACCCCAGGGTAAACAAACTGCTGATCTGATCCAGAATCTGCTCTGCTGTCCTCTCTTGGTTGGTGGAGATAGGTTTCTAGGCAATTCTCTACTTCAGCCACAAGTTACAAGACCGAATTCAAGACTTAGAGAAAGAAGCTTCCCTCTGTTAGACGGGAAGGATGCAGCTAGGCAATAATAGCGATACTTTCTCATTTAAGTTTGTGACTCTGCCTTTCTGCATTAGCCCCATGGGAACAATCACACCGATCTCTGAAAGCAGCAGATCTTATAAAAGAAGAAGTAGTGGGAAGGCAGGATGATCTTCATGGTAGAGCTGACAGTGGTGGTGGCTGTTGCTTAGGAATGCACATAGAAGCAGAATCACACGGTGTCTGGGAGTGCTTTCAAGAAAGCAATGGCTGGGGTTTCGCCACAGAGACTTAAAAGCTGAGCCCCAAAGGAAGAGGAAAGCAAACTGCTAGCAACGCAGAAGATGATTGCATTATCAAGCAAAGCTTACAGAACTAAAGGACTCTGAGATAAACAAATGTCACGAGATGGACAGACAACTTATTGTGATAAATGAAGTCAAAGAAGCGATTGTCTCCTCGGCAAGTTGATAATTTAGAAGCAGGTCAGGTACAAGCTCCTAAAGCTCTGATGCACTTCAGAACCACTCTGCTCCAGGCCACTGGTAACTGAAGGGAAAATCAATGGACAAGGAGGGAAACGGTAAGGCACACAAGAGAAGGAAAGGAGGAAGTTCTGGCAGAGAAAAAGGAGAAAACAAGAAAAGTTTGTGCTTGTGGAATCCAGAGGGTGCTTCTGGTTAGTGTGTTTCTGTGGGCACTGCAATCAGCCCGAGTGGCCATGTCCAGCCACCTTCCTTCCCGGTGTGTCCCCTTCTACACAACAACAGGAGGAAATACAATTTGAAATCAAAGAAATTAGTGCGAAATTGGCTACTGGATAGATGGTGGGGTCTAAGATGCTCCCCTTTTCTTCCTAATTCTAGGCTAAGTGTCCTTTAACACATTACAATAACAGAGTGTAAGCCAAGCACAAAGTTTTATTGACATTTTCTGTATGTCTCTGTGGTTTAGGAGAAGCCATAGCTTTCAGGTCTTTATCATCTACACTGGATTGCTGATTGCTAACATTTGCTGAATGCCAAATTGTATAACGTGTTTTATATATTACATGTAATGTAATTCTACTTAAGTTGCTAGCTTTGCCTGGTTGCTGATGTATCTGAGTGCCTCCATCACTGCATTAAATGAATTTATTAATGTCCACCACATGCTAAATGGTTCCTCATCTTCAAGAAGTATGTGCAGTAGAGTACCTTCTATCATGCAGGCACTCTCATGTCTGTTGTAAGGGGTTCTGTCATGTTTTTTTTGAAGGAAAGAAGTGTTTTTGTTTTCTTCCTGTACATGCTGCTCTTTGTGTCAGGGTAAAGAAGCAAGCTTTGCTCTTTTTGGAGAGTCTTGCAATGGTGCTTAGTCCTAGCTGGCCTCCATGCTGGCTCCTAAGGAAGTTGTCTCTCTCATTTGGGAGAGCTCCTCCCTTTGTGAATAGACCCCAATAAAGGTAAAGGAGCTGAGAAATCACACACCTAGAGTCATACACAGTTGCTGATGACAACAGTCAAAGTATGTTTCTGCCATGGAAGACACCCACTGAAGAGGATGCAGATTCTGAATCTCCATTAAGGTCCAATTTATTTTACAAATTCTTATTGTCCTACCCCCACCTGAAAGAGTCCATGGGCATTGACCCCTGCTCTAGCTCCTCCAAAACAGCTCCACTGGGAAGTCCATCAAACTCCCCATGACACACAGGCAGGCAAGGTGATGGAAGGGGATGCTCCCCATATGTAAGAGGAAGAACATTACAGACGTGGGGTCCCTGCACTGAAATGCTCTCTGACAGAGCCTGAGTGCTGCCAGAGAAACTCTCCAGACCTTTCTGCAGGCTCCCATTGCCCTCCCCATCACCCGGCACTGACGTTACCATCAAGTGACATCTGCCAGATCTCCCTGACACATGACCCTGGGGGATCTCCTGCACTGACGAAGAAAGAAGGTGAGCTAGCCAAAGCACAGGCAGGAAACATTGATCCTCTTCTGGGAACACTCATGCCAGAGTTCCAAAACCAAATTAGGGTTGTTCAAAACTCAATGGCCATATTTCTATAGTCTCCAGCCTGCAGAAGGACTTCAGGGTTCAGTGGGGTATGGGAATATAATCCAGTGAGGGCAGAGTATTCACACAGCGGTAGAGCAGGGCTGCTAGCAAGTTCTACTGCACATGCAGGAATAGTAACTTTCAGAGTCTTATAACACAACCAAATTGGGCAGGATTTTTGCAGGGATGACAAAAAACGCCTCTTTGACTCCAGGAATATTTCCTTGCCAAACCTCAAAATCCTGGGCCAAACCCCTAAGGTACTGATACTTCTTTCTTTTCTTTTCTTTTTCTTTTTTCCCCCCTCTTCAAATAAATGTTAACATTGGCATAACTACCTACATTTTCCCAGCTAAAATAGTTCTCTAAATTAGCCTGAAAGTGCATGAAGAAGTTATCCTGAACCTAAGCATGCTTTATCTCAATAAGTTTAAAGTTTGAGACGTTCTTTTGTGATTGAAAAGGAGGGGGTTGCCCTGGGAAGGTGTTTGGCATCTTAAATATAACTCCTAGACCCCACTCTTGCCCAAAATGAAATCTCAAAAGATGCTGGGGCGGTTATATGAAAGGCTCTAATTTTCAAAATAATTTCTACTGAACTTTTTATGGAGGAGAGGGCTCACTGCAATGCTGCAGCTGCAGCTATTTGACTTCACTTCTGCGGGAAACTGGACAGGGATGTCCACTGACTCCCTTGTTCCTCCCTGGCCAAGACAGCATTAGCTAGGCTTCCCCACATGGTGCCTCCCCAGCTAGCACTATTAAAATTTTTCTCGCTCTTGAGGGGACAGACAGTGAGAAAAGGGGTGAAAGCTAGAAGGAGGAGCGATCTGACCATTAAGTTTCCAGAAAGAGCTGGCTTTGGAGTCCCCTCTTCTCGATAAGGTTAAACAAAAAGCACACTGTGATCACTAAGCAGAGGTGGTGTTCCACTAGCCCAGGCTCCTGAGCGTACGTTAAAAAAGACTTTTTGTGATTTTTTTTCATTTTTTTTTTTTAATAAAAAAAGGTAAATCGTCTGAGTTTTGGGGAAGGTTGTGTTTGCGCCTGGGCAGTGTGCAAGGAGGGAGTTGCTCCATCGGGGGCTCAGACCAAGCACTAAGGTAGAGCGACAACATGGGAGTCCTCGAGAAAATAGCGGGGAGGAGGCAGGGTCTGACTGCACAGAGATTAACTCCTTCCCTCCATTTCCCATCTCTCTGCAAAACTGTGCCAGAGGGAGAGGAGAAAACTCCATTACTACCGCTTCCCCTCCCGTAGCTGGCCAGGAGCACGTCGTGCTGTGACTGAGATGGGACCTACTGAGGTGGGACCCGCTTGTCCCGTCCTCACCTCCTGGCATCCTGCGATGGGGTCACTTGCAGTGGAGGCGACCACACGGTGCTCAGAAACACCAGCCGGGTTTTCCTTTCAGCTCTCATCAGATGCTGCGCGGTTCCCTTAATTCTTTGGGTTAGTTCCCGTTTTCGTTATCTCTGCCTTTGTCTTGCTGGCGCTGGCTGCGTCCCATTCCTGCTGAACCCGGGCTGTGCTGAGCCTGGTGACATCCCCAGCCACGGAGTTTGGGGCCACCCCCGGCCACCACGGTTTTAAACTTGTTTGCTTCAAAAGGGGACAGGAAAGCCTTCCTTATTGTAAGGCACAACCTTGGGAGGTGAAAAGAGGATCAGCAGATTCCGACGTTTAACTCTTTCCTAGGTGGTTGATGGAATACCAGTGTAAATTGAAACACAGGGTTCACCCACCACCCCCACCCCAAGTCTGCACTTCTTGCTGGCTCTTTCTAAGCACTTTGCTCTCAAGGTTTTTGTTTAGTCGGGATGCTCAGGGAATGGCTGCTTTTCATACAAATAGCCGCATACCGATGCAAACAGTGCATAAACAAAGCAACTGCCTCTTACTCCTTTACTACAGTCTTCCTGGATTAAAAAAAACAACAGCCATCCAAGACACCAAGAAGACCAGTTACCCAGTTGATAGGTAACTAATTTCCACACCTCCGTTTGTTTATTCACAAACAAACCATAGGGTGAAAGTGAGTCAGTAATGGCGGGTGGGTGTTGTTTCTTTTTTTTTGGCTAGGATGCTTCTGTGTTGGAATTCCTGAGGTATTTGAGAGGGGACACAAGGAATTTCCCTCTGCTGATGAATCACATCATCACCACCAAACATTCCCCTTATCCATCTTGGAACAGGTTGCCCAGGGGGGCTGTGGACGCCCCATCCCTGGCAGTGTTCAAGGCCAGGCTGGATGGGGCTTTGAGCAACCTGGTCTAGTGGGAGGTGTCCCTGCCCATGGCAGGGGGGTTGGAACTAGGTGATCTTTAGGGTCCCTTCCAACCCAAACCATTCTATGATTCCTTGATTCTATGATCTCCTACACAATAACTGGCAGCTAATTCAAATCCACAATCCTGGGCACACCTGCAGGATGACCACATGTGATATGTTGGCATCCAGTGTCCTCCCAGTCCAACAAGCTACGCTCTGGGTCTAGGAGCTGGACTCTGGGTCTGGCTCTGCTGGCAGTTGTCTGGGCCATTGGGGCAAGTAACTTCTCGGCCTCACTTTCTTCTGTCATTCTTTGTGTTGTGTCTTGCAAGGGCAAGCACTGCAGAGAAGCAGTTAATATGTATATACGGTGCCTTCCACTGTGGCACCCTAACCCCAAGTTTTTCTCCAGGCTGTACTGTAATAATTGTAACGTACAGAGATTAGCCAAGCCACGACACTAAAAGCAACTTGAACACGCTAGAAGAACTTCCAAAAGACCAAAGTAAAAAGAAAGTAAAAATGACATATTTTGCTTAACAGCCGCAGCAACAACATCAAACCCATCAGCAAATGGGAGATTTAATAGCCAGGATGCTGTCTCATTCAATAAGCAGTATGAATATGTATTAATTGGCAAGCTCAGAATAGACTTCCTTGAGTTGGGGCAGTGGGGGTCCAAAACAGAGGAAGGTCAGAACTTGATCTTTCTCCAGTTACCTCAGTTTATTTGAAGTGTAGCAATACCTTACTCCGTGCAAGTCAGATTTAGATTCCAGCAAGACCCAGGGTTTATGCAGAGCTGCAAACTATGCATTCCTGCCAATGTTTTGATAGGATTGCTGCTGCTAAGTGACAGTCCCCACAGAATGCTTCTGTCTGCCATTTCATGCACCATATCACTGAATATAATCTGACTGCACAAGGCAGTCATATTAATAATAATTCATACCATATTAAAGTATGGTATGAATCTTGAGTACTGGACATCCAGCTGTGGATTTCAACCCGTGTATCTGTGCAAGTGTATGCTGATTCCTGAACTAAATGGAAAGTAAGAAAGTGTGAATATTTAACCTCCATTTTCATGCCAATCCTGCCTCTCTATAAGAAAAGTGACGCAGAAATAGGATTGCACAGCTTCTCAATTTTTCCACAGGAAAACCGCAGAAGTCACAGTGCAACATAAGAGAATACAGGCCAGGCAGAGAATGGATTGAGAGCAGCCCTGAGGAGAAGGACTTGGGGGTGTTTGTGATGAGAAGCTCAACATGAACTGGCAATGTGCGCTTCCAGCCCAGAAAGCCAACTGTATCCTGGGCTGCATCAAAAGAAGTGTGGTCAGCTGATCAAGGGAGGTGATTCTCCCTCTCTACTCTGCTCTGGTGAGACCCCACCTGGAGTACTGCATCCAGCTTTGGAGTCCTCAGCATAAGAAGGACATGGACCTGTTGGAGCAGGTCCAGAGGAGGGCCACAAAGATGATCAGGGGGCTGGAGCACTTCCCCTGTGAAGACAGGCTCAGAGAGTTGGGGCTGTTCAGCCTGGAGAAGAGAAGGCTCCAGGGAGACCTTAGAGCAGCCTTCTAGTACCCAAAGGGGGCTTACAGGAAGGATGGGGAGGGACTCGTTATCAGGGAGTGGAGTGATAGGATGAGGGGTAACAGATTTAAACTGAAAGAGGGTAGATTCAGATGAGATATTAGGAAGAAATTCTTTACTGTGAGGGTGGTGAGACACTGGAACAGGTTGCCCAGGGAAGTTGTGGATGCCCCATCCCTGGAAGTGTTCAAGGCCAGGCTGGATGGGGCTTTGAGCAACGTGGTCTAGTGGGCGGTGTCCCTGCCCACAGCAAGGGGGGTTGGAACTAGATGATCTTTAAGATCCCTTCCAACCCGAACCATTCTGTGATTCTATGATACTATGAAAGCTGAGAAGACTAGGGGAAAGCAGTACAATTAGCAAGCAGACATCGTGAGAAAGCAAGACCTTTTCTATCCTGCCTCTGTAACCTAGCTGGAGTATCTGCTACCTGAGTTGACAACAGCAGTCACAGAATCATAGAATCACAGAGTCCGGCTAAAGAAGAAATGCCTCCTGGCCCCTACAGCTTCTGATGTGTTGCAGCAGATGCTGTCAGTTCGAATTAAGCAATGCTGTTTTCACGCTGCATCCTGCCTCCTGCCTGGCTTTTTGCACTTGTGTGTGCAGCTGCATCCTGCCCCGGCAGAGGCTGGTCCTGGGGAAGCAGCACGGCCAAGTCGGCGAAGCACTGGAGTAAGGACCAGACTTGCCTGGCTCTGCAGCTTTCTGGAACTAGGTTCCTTCGCTCCCTGTTTCTCTCCAACTTTTTTGTTTAGACAGAAAGACGGGACAGGAGCCTGGCACTTGTGCAGCCCACAGCAAACAGATTTCCAGGCTCAGCTAAGTGCGTGGTCCCAAATGAATAGCAGCAGCACTGAAAATAAGTGGAGAGTGCCCAACTTCTGCTACACTGTATATTTGAAAGTGTTCCACGTCCAGATGCTACAAACAGATACAATACTGTACCAAGGATTTTTAGAGGGGATTAAAAAATCTCCAGCTGTCAAGATGTAAAATTTTGTCCTTTCGAAAACTGGAATAGACAAAACCCATATACAACATCTCTAGACTCTATGGCTTGCCCTCACAATTCTTATGGTCACTATCCTCCTGGATCTAGGACCAAGCACTCTTCATTTCCTCTCAGCTGTTGTATGAAATCACTGGACTGTCGAGCACAAGAGATTAGATTACAGCAAATACAAATTTTCCCTCATGACATGCTGAGGATCATCCTTTACACCATATCTGACTCTTAAGCACTACCAAATTAGTGCTCCGTTTCATCTCCCCAAACCATCAGACACTGAGTTTCCAGGGCTTTTAGAAGTTGCATGTACAAGGTTTCAGGCTGGCTACTTTAGGAAGACAAGTATGGGTCAGAAAAAACCTTTTGCTTTGGCGTGGGTCAGAAAAAATCTTTTATCTCTGCTGATTTTAGAGACTGTCATCATTTTCCAGATGCTCCAATAACATTTTAGGGCTTCACCTGTTGGACAAAATGAGGTCTACTTTGTGCAGCTCAAGCTTTCTTGAGCCAGATTCCTATGTTCACCTGGGAGATGTCACTCATTCAAATGTCCAGCCTTGTGTAGCCATTGACTTCAGCTGCAATTATGCCCCTAGGTACATGTGATGATGGGAATTTCTTCACAATACGTGTATTTTTTTATGGGGCACTACACCCATCTCATAGGAGGAATTCCTTGCCAGACCATGTTTTATTTCTTCTTTGTCAAGACACACACTTCACTGCAGAACAGTCCTTTGTGGCCTGTGCAGAGGACCTTCTCTCTCAAGTACAAAACAAGAGTCTCAGAAGGAGACATCTCTTCTCACAATTTATTCACAAATCTTAGCACACTGCTGCTGTAAGGAAAAAAAACCCCAAAAGATGGCCAAAGTACAGGTTCCCTTAAAGTGTCCTGGGGATTATATACACTATCCATTTGAATAGACTCTAGCGTGATATGATGGGAAACACCACTGGAGTCCATAGACATAGAAAGCCCACAGGACATCCTGGCAAGTTTCCAGCCTAAACATGGAACCATAGTCTCTTGACTACTTCACTTGTGTTTCTTTTTCCCTTGCATTCCTTCTCTGTTCCCAGTGCATTAATTTATCTTGTCCACAGGCCTGAAGAAGCTCTGAATACTGTCTTCTCTGCCTGCCCCCTCTCAGGTAGGGCACTGCCTTACTCCTGAAGACTTCAAGAGGGTGCCCAATCAAGTAAAGAAGTGCAACTTGCACTTGCTGGGACTTGCACATACAACCACACCCTGTCAAACCACTTGGAAGGAGTGATTCAGAGCAGGTTTTCCCACTGAGAGACATGATCTTCCACCTGTTGACCTCTGGCATGGAAATTAAGAAGCAACCTGTCTCAGTAGACCATGCAAGTGTTGTGAGAAACCCTGTTCCTGCTACTGCTGGGAAAATCCACTCCCCCTCCTCTTTTCCTTCAACCCTTCTTCCCAAATTGAAGAAACACTTCTCATTTGGCATGTCTGTTACATTTACAGACACCCTGCTGCATAAGAAAGGGTGATGCAACGAAAGATTTCTGCTGTCTCTTTCCAGAACTTCATGGTGCTAAAACCAGTAACACACACTCACCGTGGAACACTTAGAAAAGCTGGGAACAAACCAGCTCAAAATGGCCGTGCCATAGGAAAACCCTCACAGCAGATGGAGGCTGAAAACTTGCAGGTTTCCAATGTCATCATAGCATGGAGTATTAAAATAGCTACCCCAGATCCTGAAAGCTATGAAGCATAAACAGCATAAAGATTCATACAGGCTAATTTACACCTTCTACTCTGCAGTTAGTTCAAGAATCTCCATGGAGTTTCACTGAAGACAAACAGGAAGAAGAAGAATGCCAGAAACTTAATAGACTTCGTAGAGTTTACTATAAGGACGTCCAACCAAGGTCTTTCTGTGATCATTATTATTGGAAAGAGCAGGCAAGAGTGTTTGTTAAGGCAAAGGAGGTTTGGATTTTAATCTTCCCTCTGATTTTTGCATAGTTTTGGCACTTATATTTAACAACTCTGTTCTAGTGCCTCTTGCTGAACAAGCAGCTAGGTGTTACAGTAAGCCTACGTCTGTAATGCAAACTAAACACTTGTGATCCTGAGCAGATGGAGAAATGCAGCTGAGTGGCATCACATGCATTTTCCTTGTTTCTCCCTTCCTCTTCTCTCCTAGTCTCCACCATCAAAATAAAGATTGCTGAATCCGCTGAGTCCTTCCCCATTTAAGGCCAATACCCAATTGCTTCTGTAACATTTTCTAGTGCTTTATCGGTCCAGTCTTACATGACTCATAACAAAGCTTTCATCACTTTCTTCGTGAGATAATTCAACAGTCTCCTAGACAACGTGACAGCAGTACATAGGTCCTAAAATTAAGCAAGAGAATCTGTATTCTAATTCCTCTGTAAAAACATCCTGTGAACTAACCTGGTTCCACAACTTTTCTCTTTGCATTTTTCAACTACCACCAGATAGTTATCAAACCTCTGTAGTATAGCCAAGTTCTTCTTTATCTAGTCCTTTTTTCTCATTGTCTTCTTTGAACGTAAATATGAGTCCTGGTTAGAATCAGAAGCTGAAAGTTCACAGTGCTGTCACTAGGTAATTTTCAGTCTTGTTCCACAGCCACTGAAGTGACCAAGCATTTTGATTCAATCCAGATGCTCCCAGTTCTTTGTTGATAGTTGCTGAGGCAGATTTGAGACATTTTCCTAACCGCTCCAAGTTGCTCTCGTGTTTTCTCTCAGTTTTGGGTATAGGTTTAGGTCTTTCGCATTCAATAGAGCCCTTCTTCTGGCAGAGTAAAGTGTGTTGGATCAGACATTAATTTTTTTTAAGATGCCTCGCACTTCTTCTTGTTAGATCAGAAATCTAACAAACACAGGTAGAGAAGGCTCCTAGCTGTGTAATGAACAGTCCTTGTTCAAGACAAGATTGTAGGCATGAGCAAAGGCTTCTACAGAGCTGAAGTTGCAACACTGTTTAGTTTACCAGTAACCACACATCCTCTGGAAGTCTTCAGTGGCATGGATTGATGTCCAAGTGGAAAGCAGTGATGAGTGGTGTTCCTCGGAGTCGGTGCCAGGACCGGTGCTGTTTAACAACTTTGTTGGTGACATGGACAGTGGGATTGAGTGCACCCTCAGCAAGTTTGCTGATGACACCAAGTTGTGGGGCACCGTCGACACGCTGGAGGGAAGCGATGCCATCCAGAGGGACCTGGACAGGCTTGAGAGGTGGGCCTGTGCAAACCTTATGAAGTTCAACCAGGCCAAGTGCAAGGTGCTGCACCGGGGTCAAGAAAATCCCATGCACAAATACAGACTGGGTGGAGAATGGATTGAGAGCAGCCCTGAGGAGAAGGTCTTGGGGGTGTTTGTGATGAGAAGCTCAACACGAACTGGCAATGTGTGCTCACAGCGCAGAAAGCCAACTGTATCCTGGACTGCATCAGAAGAAGCGTGGCCAGCAGGTCAAGGGAGGTGATTCTCCCCCCCACTCACTCTGGTGAGTGCCCCACTTGAAGCACTGCGTTCAGCTTTGGAGTCCTCAGCATAAGAAGGACGTGGACCTATTGGAGCGGGTCCAGATGAGGGCCACAAAACTGATCAAAGTGACGGAGCACCTCTCCTATGAAGACAGGCTGAGAGAGTTGGGGTTGTTCAGCCTGGAGAAGAGAAGGCTCCGGGGAGACCTTATAGCAGCCTTCCAGTACCTAAAGGGGGCCTACTTTTTATCAGGGAGTGAAGCGATAGAATGAGGGGCAATGGTTTTAAACTGAAAGAGAGGAGATTTAGGTTAGATATTAGGAAGAAATTCTTTACTGTGAGGGTGGTGAGACACTGGAACAGGTTGCCCAGGGAAGCTGTGGATGCCCCATCCCTGGAAGTGTTCAAGGCCAGGCTGGATGGGGCTTTGAGCAACGTGGTCTAGTGGGAGGTGTCCCTGCCCATGGCAGGGGTTTGGAACTAGATGATCTTTAAGGTCCCTTGCAACCTAGCCATTCTATGATTCTATGGAATACACCGAGGCCCAAATCCTAAGAAGTTGCTTAATCAGCTAAGTGGAAATCTTATTACTCATGGATATGTGATGAAGTAAAATATTCAAAGGGACGACCAGGGTGTGCATTTAACATCTCTGAAATTCATCCATGCTCAGGAACTTCAGGTCAAACTCTATTACAAAACAGGGTGGGTCATGAAGAATACAATCACCATGAAGGTCTCTCAGTTAGAGATCACTGGGAGCTTGGCATGCCTAAGCATAAATAATGAAAAGTAGATTCATCATTGTCAAGATTTGAACTGCAACTCTGTCATGTATGAAGCTTAGAGTTAGTTGATAAGCAGTAGTGTGCACTCCATATTAATATTTATAATACGGGGACTCAAACCAACGTAACAGGAAGGACAGCAACTGGAACAGCAACTGGAAAGAAAAATCAGCAGAGAATTTGATAGGATAGCATCTCTCTCTCATATCTTACTTATTACTGAAAGAAATTGTCCCAAACAGACAAATACGAATATAGACTTGTGTCATTGCTCATCTAGAGAAATTTAGATTCAGTGCTATAACACAACTCTGTAACACAAAATGCTTATTAGGTAGAATCTACTAAACTGCTTTGCTAAATCTGGAAGATGGTTACCCACACTGTTGACTTCGAACCATTTCCATTGCCTTTTAAAAAAGAAAACTTGGTATCTTATTGTTTCCCCCTACTCCTGAAATAATATTCTTCTTATTTAAATGGGGCTGTCACTGGGAATTGCACAGAGATGCACAAGAATGCACAAAGCAAGAAATGGTGTAATGCAAGCAAGCAGTTCGCCCTCCCTGTAAAACATACCACCTATTAAAGACAGAAACCACATCTATCTTTCTTGTAAACTTCTTATTTTAGCTCCAGATCATTAATATTTTGCCCGGCTCATTCAGAGATTCAGGAATTAGTTCACCTACAAGAGGGGAGAACAAAATGCTGTGGATGAAGGGAAGAAAAGAAAGGAGGGGAACGTTAGATATGAAACGTAATATCCCTCAGGCTATTATGTTACTCAATTGTGTTTTCATTAACATTCAATATTTCTTCTTTTAACTTGCAACTTCTATGCCCTGTATTTTAAGGCATCAAATTGATGCCATATTGAGGATTATTTAAGCAATCCCAGTAAGTAGGTCAGCCAGTAATTTACTCTTGGTTTATTAGAGGGTGCTAAAAGAAAAGAGCAACACCATTATTTGTTAAATAAACAGCTGGACCCAAACTGCTGGGGGAGAGAAAGCCATTAGTTGAGAAAGTGTTAAGATTTCTAGCGTAAAGAAAAGTATGGCAAAATCTTTGTTTGCCACACAAATTTGTGTAGCGAGCAAACACAATTAGAGCAGCCTCTTTTGCGCAGCAGGTTAGATTAAGCATCAGGAGGAACAATGCAGAGAAGAGCTCTTTATGACCCAGGGGATCAAGACGGGGGATGCATTTGGTCTTGTGTATCCTGATTAGACTAGGTTTTTCCCCAACTACGTTAACAGCCCAGAAGCTGCCACTGACAGAAGGAAAAGAAAATGATCCCAGTCAGATTTCTTTATAATCACAAGGAAGATTCATTAAGTTATGATTTTGATATACATAAAAGCAAAAATGATGACGTTGTCCTCACGAAACTAGAATAGCCTTCTGGAACCAGAACTCAGACATTTACTTGTGAACTAATCTTCAGTTTCCCAGTGTTGCCACTGGAAATTCTCTCCAGTACTGTAACACATTAAATGAATTTTAAAGAGAAGGTATTGATTTTGATGCGTGGCTGTAGGTAAATATGTAAGGCTAGCACAAAGCTTTTAAAAGACACTAACTGAATGGCATAGAATGGGTGAAAAGGGCAAAGATCTGGTCTGAAAGCTGTCAGATCGAAGCCCTAACACTTATCCTTCCTTCTGAAAGCAATATTAGCAGCTCCTCCATGCGAATACTCTGTAGTGAGGGATTTTCGTGGGTTTGGATAAAGATGAGGGCAATGTCCTCTCTGTGCATCATCATCCCCAAAAAAACTGTCACAGTCACCCAGAAGGAGCAATTGCGTATGTTCACACTTAGCATTCATAAAGGAGGTAAATGGTAATGTTCTTCTGCCTCAGTTACTTTACAACAGTGCAACTGTGCCTGGGCTGCGTTAGCAAACCAAAAGTTTTGCTAATGTCAGCCCCAAAAGCTTTCTCAATTGCAGTTTATATTTTCCTTTACTTAGAAACTTTGCTCCTTAAAAACAAGTTTTATTCACGAACCTAGCTCTAGCTGGCCTTCCTCAGTGTGGGAGACTGATTTCGAAAGTTCAGCTTCCCTTCCCCTTCTCTCTCCCTCACAAAGAAATATTTTTTTCATAACCTCTGAAGCAAAAACATCATTAAATTTCAAAATCGCTGCTAGAGGGTTTTATGGGAGGCTCAGCTTTCCAAAGGAGCAAGAAATCAGAAAGAGGGTTTTATTAACTGCTAATTAAAAATATCCTGATAATTTTTTGTATTTATAAAAATGCTAAGGGCAAGTAAGAGGATCATGTTGCTCTGCTATAGAAAAGAGAGAATTTGTGGCAGCGATCAAGAAGAAACTGGTATTCAGAAGGTCAATACTGAATATTGGAACAGTCTCTGCTCTCTATTTAGTTCTCTGTTTTCTAAGTTCATAGCTTGTGGTGGATAACAGGATGTTCCTGTTAAATACTGGTGAATATTAAGCAGTTACAGAATACATTTTTGAACATATTACAAGGACCAGCTTTTCACAGACGGCAGCACATCCAAGTCCCCACTCTTCAGACCATTTGGAAACTTTGGGCAAATGCATGAACACAGGCAACCCCATTTTTAAGTGTTCAGGAAAACAAGTATAGACTCAAAATATGAACTGAAAGTCAATAAATTAGGGTTGTACCAACCTGATGGGGGAAACACATTTCATCAGAAATCAATTTTCAACAAAAGTCCTAGATCCTTCTCGGGCAACCATCTTGTGACTGAAGAGTCATTAGCTCAGATACCTCAGATAGTCTTGTAAGCAGCAGTATCAGTCTGGTAACCAGGAATTGATCCGTTTAGGATATCATGCACCACATTCCATCTGACAATCCAGAAGCCAGCAGAGACTGCACAGCACAAATAGTTGTTTCCTGAAGAAAACACTCTGCAGTCAATAAGTAATCATATCAGCTGAAGTTCACGGCTAGTCCTAAGGCACAGCTGTATGAAGAACACACAGTTCATGTGACACAGAATCGCAGAATCACAGAATGGTTTGGGTTGGAAGGGACCTCAAAGATCATCTAGTTCGAACCCCGCTGCCATGGGCAGGGACACCTCCCACTAGACCAGGCTGCTCAAAGCCCCATCCAGCCTGGCCTTGAACACTTCCAGGGATGGGGCAGCCACAGCTTCCCTGGGCAACCTGTTCCAGTGTCTCACCACCCTCACAGTAAAGAATTTCTTCCTAATATCTCATCTAAATCTACCCTCTTTCAGTTTAAATCTGTTACCCCTCGTCCTATTGCTACTGATAGGACCTGATAAAGAGTCCCTCCCCATCCATCCTGTAGGCCCCCTTTAGGTACTGGAAGGCTGCTATAAGGTCTCCCCGGCGCCTTCTCTTCTCCAGGCTGAACAACCCCAACTCTCTCAGCCTGTCTTCATAGGAGAGGTGCTCCAGCCCCCTGATCATCTTTGTGGCCCTCCTCTGGACCTGCTCCAACAGGTCCATGTCCTTCTTATGTTGGGGTCCCCAGAGCTGCACGCAGATGGGGTCTCACGAAAGCAGAGTAGAGTAGAGTAGAGTAGACATTCTTCAGGTGGCACAAGCACAGACTGCTTCTCCATCATTTTCTCCAAATTACCAATCTAACTTCATTGCTGACAGCTGTGGCCACCTTATCTGAATCCACGCCCTGCTGTCAGCAGGATACTGCATAACTAACAAACAAACCAAAAGAATAAATATGGCTGCCTTCAACACGTTGGAGACAGCATGACCTGCATGGCCTCACTGTTACCTTCAAATGGCTCCAGGACTGAGAAACGGCTAACAGAAAAACTTAGAATTTTCAGTTCACTTTGAGATACTAGAGGAAGATGACAGAGTCAAAACAGGTAAGCAAAGCTTACTAGCATCTTTTGCCAAAAAGTAAAGACTAAGGCCATTAAAGAACATGTATGTCCCTGCCATGATGTCTAAGCATGTCAGTACTTCATGGTCAGGAGAATCAGAGAGACGACCCAAAAGGATCAGCATTGACAACAGGCAGCCACAAAACTAATGCAGTCACCCAACTTTGTCCAGGGTACACAAACTACCCAGGCTCCAGAGAGCGCCAGGTATTGTGAGGGATGAATCACCTTTCCTCACAATTCTCTCCTAAAATAGGGGGATTAAGAGTAGAATCATAAATAAGTTTGCAAACAGCAAGAGAGCAAACAAGGATCCAGTAAGGCCTTGTTTGAAAACAAGCTTGACTCTGTGCTGCCCTCCCCAAAAAAGGGCACTGTCAGTCTGTCCTGTGTACCTACTGTCTTGCCACAAGACGTTACAGAGACACATGTGGTCCATTAATAGATCCCCTCTGCAAAACTGCACTTCAGAAAACCTTTCGCTTCCAAGAAACTGAAAATTCAAATAAAAATCAATTAATCTTACCCACAAGATATGACAAAACTTCCCAGGTCAAGAAACAGATAGAGGAACTCCCAAACAGCCAGGCAAAGGCAGCAGGATTTTGCAAAATGACTGATATCACAAATCACTAAATTACTGCCTTATGACCAGTGGAGTTTCCATTCCCTAACACAGCAGAGTGGAATGTGGGCTAGAACATGCTCTAGCAGAACAACTCGGTAGTACGGCACTTAGACGCTAACTACAAAACGCTGATGAAAAGTACACCAAAAGTAGAACCACCCCTGCTCATCCTGCAAATACCACTTACCTGTACTTTAACCAAACACGTTTTTCTGCCTTGAGTAAACAAAGGTATGAGGAAAAAATGAACAGCTAAGAGAGGTTTGGGTTGCTTTTTCCTTTTTTATGTCTAGTTTAAGTAATAAATAGATTGCTTCTAGGCTGATAACTTCTCAGTCAGGAGGGCCCATTTGGCTTTTAAGATCTTACAGGGACTGTAACTAGACCACTGCTGCTTGCTTGTCAAATATGGTTGTCAGCTAAACTTTCCTCCCCAACACAAAGCAACTGGAAGAAGAATGCAAAGAAGTATCTGCATTTCTATGGGAATGCAGAAGGTATCACCTGAAATCCACACATGGAGCTTAGGTTCAAAGATGCAACAGCCTTATGAGCATCAACCCAAGCTCAGGAGCACCAGATGGTCAGAGCGGCTCCAACAAGAGAGTGGCTGGAGGGAGAGGGCATCAGTGTGAAGTAGCCTCTTTGGGGCAAGGATGCATGAGACCGGCCAACCCTGTCCTACTAGCCCTGCCTTCTACACCTGATGGATACTGGATGAAAAGGAAAAAAGCCTAGAGAACAGTTTAGCTGTTATTATGGGGTGCAATAGGCCTGGCAGACTGGGGACTACATACAGACTGTAGCCTCACAAAGAAGCTGAAGCAGGAAAGGATCTTGTGAGCTAGAATTTTGGAGTTTAGCATTAAGCTTAATTTTCAACCCAAGTATCACTTTAAGCAGGTTTTCACCTTTCTTTCTTTTTTTTAAGCATCTATATTTTAACAGAGATCATTTATCTGTTCTGTGTATTTATACTGTCTGGGTAAAAAAATGACGGCAGAAGCCAAGAGCGAACCTGTATCAGATATTATGTGTTACTATAAAAAGATCAAAACAAATTTATATTATTTGACCATAAGGGAAAGAAGGCCCAGACTTATCAGGGAGCTATAATAAAGAAAAAGTTCTGGTTTCAGTCGTGCAGTCCTTTAAAGGGGTTGCTCTTACATACCAGCTCTTCTGCTTTCTTGTGGAGACGAGCACACTACCAAAAGCAAAGCTGTGCTGGAAAAAGGATGATTATTCTTCTGTGCTTCCCCGTTTCAGCACAGAAGCTGTTTCAAAGTGAAGAATAAACTCGCTGTATTTTTTTGAGGCAGCTGAGGAAAACCTTCATGGTTTGCTGTCAAGGTACACTAATCCCTCTGCATTCAGCACAACGCTGCACATGCAGCAACATCTTTGGCAGCTGGGGCTCACACACAGTGCCCTTTATGCACAGGAACACAAGGCAGTCCTTAATGCCCGATCTTGAGCCTGGAATTCTGTTGTGGGGACATAAGGCAGAGTCTATCAGCCTAATCAGACGTTTAATAAGGCATTGCTCTTACCCTCAAGGTCCTCAGTGAAACCAGGGCCTTCCCACTGCCTTCAACTTTCCCTAAAAAATCACAAGCTGTGTGCATCCTGCAACCACCTAGATGGCTCTTCCCTGCCAACTCCCCTGCCATGCCACCTACAGATTTGAACCTAGTAGCCTTTTCTTGGGACTAAGTGTTTATTAGCTGCCTGGGAGCCAGCAAGCAGTTATTTTTTTTCCAGGGTAACTGGGTTGTGAAGAAGGCAGTGATAAACTGGGCTCTGACTCCCTGAGAGAGAACAGTCACTCTCTGCTCATGGCAGCTCAGGTCGATGTGACCTTTCGTGTTGCAGGCATCTGTTGGAGAAGCAGCTTTCTGACAGGATAGTGCTATGCACTTCTGAAAGCAGAAGAACAACAAAGTTCCTCTTCATGTAAAAAAACACTGGCTAGAAAAGCCAGGATCTCCTTAAAAGAAAAAGGGGCTTCCCATCAATATTCAGAAGTTTCGAGGAAAGTTTCCCCTGTCGTCAGATGTTCCCTTGCATTCAGCTAATAGGAATGAGGAAGGACAGTAAGGCATAGAAAGGAGAAGGAAGATTCGTTTGCTTTCTGTATGTAGACCTGTGTGTAAGTATGTACTCTGATCACTCCATCCATGTTCTCACTAACCCTGAATGTGGAAACTCCTTGTTTATCCCGGTGCATCACTGAAGAAGTTTCTCTGTTCCTCTCCACCTTCCCTTACAGGCATCTTAGAGTTCTTCAAAGAAGTAAATGGGTTTGGCATTTAAGCCTTCAGCTACAGACTCAGAGTCCCGAATCGTGTGAGGCAGACCTGCCCTCAGTCTTGGAGCACAGGCTGCTTCTTTGTCAATGCTAACGCAGTATCTGCACACTGGGCCGCCCTTCTCCTCATAAAACTATACCCTCCCATAAACCTCATCCAGGTCTTCAAAACCCGCAGAGATTTCAGCAAATATTAAATTGCCAAATCAGCCTTCATCTTGCAAGATCTATCATCTGCAATGCTACCACCATGGTTACTTCTGTCAGAAGACTGAGAAGGAATGCCAGAAAGTCACAGCAAATCAAATAATACACATGGGTACAATTTGCATCTGCAATTCAGAAGCAACAGTCTCCAGACCGTAGCTTTGGTACTTTTCCTTCTAGATGGTCTGAACAAGAATGACAATTTTTGTCTTCTAATAATACTAAACAACTTTTTTTTCCCAGCTCAGCTAGAAAGCTGGATGCAAGTTAATTTTTCCTCTAAACAAAGGGTGAGGAGGAGGATGTGAAAGGCTGAATTTCAGGAGGACCTTTTACTTCGTTGCAATGCACTTTAAGTCACATAGCAAACCTTTGGGGTAGATTTCATTAACTTACTGATAGGTATAAGAAAGAGGATTAGAGATGATGAACTAAGAGGGAGACAGCAGATTAGTGAAATGTTTCACATGCAAAACTAGAACCGCGTTGAGGAATCTGTCATCCCAGTTGTTCCCTAGCCTCTAATAGCGCCATTTTCAGCAGAAGGATTTTGAGTTTTCATCATGCTTCCTCTGCGAACTGCTAGCAAAATGTTACAACTAAGTAGAAAAGCAGACAGACAGCTTTTGATATTGACCAAGAGGAAGGTGTCTTCTGCAGAAATACAAAGTCAGAAGAATAGGCAGGCACACCTAGAACACATTATAACCCAATTTTTTCCAATTTGTCTGATCCCATCCTTCTGTCATTAAAAAGTATTAGCCCTGGTCACCAAGTTCAGAGCTTGCAATCCTGCCTCTTGCATCTGCCAAAGTTTCGCACAAAGGCCAAAGACAGCAGGATAGAGCTCACAAAGGAGAAAAAAAAACCCTTTCAAGCAAAAATAACCTTGTTGCCAAGGCAAAGCCCAGTCCAGATGTGTTTGTAATTTCTCACTTGCCTGTTTGAAAAAAATGTATACAGCCAAAATTTCCATCTCTTGCCTTCCATTCAGCCTTGATGAATAACACAGTCTTTCCAAAGCTTAGAACAGAGATATCAAGCCACCTCCATATACATCTATGACAGTAGCCAGGTGTTTTTTTCCAAACTTCAGTTCTAGACAAAGCTGAGAGTGAAAAGGCCATTTCCAGTGACATATTTCAATGTGTTTTACAGGCACAAGAAAGCAGGTCAATTATGACTGCTCCTGAAGTAATAATAACTAAGGCAGATTTATTGCATTGCTCTTTGGAGCCCAGCACGACTTTCTATCATATTTAAGGAAGGGATGTTATCAAAGCTGTAATTCCATTGCACTCAGATACACATTCTGATCACAGGCACACTGAGTGAAAGCCTCAAAAGTAAGCATAGGCAAATGATCTAACTTTCTTTCCTCTCTGAGTAACCAAAGTAACTCATTATTTATCCCAGAGACTCTAGCAGAACCCACCATTGCACAAACAAAATAGCCAACTGGGCATTATGACCAAAATTTTCAAAAGCAGCTGGAGACAGAGTGCCCACTTTGTGACATTTTACAGCTATCCCTAATTACAGAAAGAGCAGAGTAACAACCTGTCTCAGTCAGCCCAAGCTTGGCACCTTAAATGGCTGGTGACTGGGAAAACCAAAGCGAAAGTCACAGAAAACGCCATCTCTACGGAGCGAATTTTTCTTGGCCCTTCATGAACCTCTCCTGAGGCCGAGGAAGTACTCTTTGTGGGCCAGGGCCCTGCATAACGGTGTGACACTCTCATCTGCAGAATTGTAAGGGTGGTACAGCAAAGCAGATACTTTGGACCTGTAGAGTTGTATCACCAAGATCGGTGCATGTCTTTCAACCTTAAATAAAACCAAAGGGGTTTTTGCCCACATAACTGATAGCTGGTACTGTATCCAAATGCCTAAAAAAAAAAAATAAAAAAAAAAAAAATCGATGGCTTTTAAAAAGAGTTTTTTCTGGCTTCCTTCCAACCTGGACTCAAAGCTATTTCTGTAAGATGCTAGCCTCCATTGTAAAAGATGCTCAATAGTTGCACGTATTAAATCCTGAGCCATTTTCCTTTGTTGCAGGTGTTGATATATGATCTATCCAAACTTGCTTCAGCTCGTACTTTTTATTATTCCCCAAAACAGATGAATGAAGCAGACAAGGACAGAATTTGTTTAATTCCTCATCCTTCGCTCCCATAAATTAACCTCTTGCACGCTTCCAAAAAGCAAAATCATGTGGTGTAAGGCAATCTTTTCCCTTTCTGAGCAAGTCATCAACACAGTACACTCCAGTTCGCATGACGGGAATGCTGCAGAGATGCGCTCAAATTATTTTTTGTCACTTGATAGAAATGCTCCATTTTTCTAATTTTCAATTTTTTTTTTTTCCCAGGAGAGGAAAAATTCTTATGCCAGCCCTGGGACATGAAGTTAAAATTGCAAGCACACGAATTATTCCTCTCACTGCACCATTGCTGGCTAAAGCATCCTCTCTGGAAACAATAGCTGGAGCTTGAGGTATCCACAGGGAAAACAGAACATCGTGCCTGATTTAATGCCCTTCTCATGAGATTTACTCTTGGCAAAGTGCCCACGTGGTTTATGTCAGAAGGGATATATGATTCGCATGTGGATCCAATGCTCATGTGAGGTAACGCTTTAGTACTGATGGAGCATAAAAGGAGTGAACATCCCATGAATTTAAAAAAAAAAATGCACCTGAGAACCGCCTTCTGTCAGGAGAAAACTGAAGGCCTGCCAGACTCTGGTAGGGGAAAGATGAATATCCACATATCTCTCCAATATAACCAAAAGCAGTGATGAGAAGAAATTACTATTAGGTTCTATAATCGGATAATGAGCAGAACAATGTCAATGCATGAAAATCTGCAAACAAAAATATGAAACAAGCACATTTTGGGATCCCTTTTTGCCCTTTTCCTGCCCTTTGGATCATTTTAGAAACAGACGCTATTTTTTCCAGGTGTGAGAAAATTAATACAGGTAATAGATATGGACAAATAACACCTCAATCAGCGTGCTCTGTTGGAATCCGATCAGTACCCATCAGAAGTTTTCCACGATCCTGTAAAAAAAACCCAAACAAACAAACAAACAAACAAAAAAACCCAAACCAATCAAACTTTACAGTAACAAAACTTGCAAGGTGAAAAAATGTGTTTGTTTTTGTTCTACCACTTGAAAAAAAAGCATCACATTGCTCTTCACATGGCTGGAGAGTGTTCAGCGACAGAACTGCAAATACCATCATTGTGCATTTAGAAATCCGTAGTGGATGAATGAAATTCCTTCCTCCCTTATAAGAGGTGCAGTCTAGGCAACCCAAAGAGACTGCACAGCACAACCTGGTCCACTGCTATTTATCAGGGATCTACAGATAATAAATAGTACATTGTTTATTTCGGTAGCCATTCAGGATTAGATCAGCTGTAACAACTACCTCTATTTTGCCGTTTAGAGGAATTGGGGGACTGAGAGCATTAGTCAGCTCGCTGTTTATGAAGCAAATTGTTTCAGAACTTGCAGAAGTAATGCAGGAAGAGGGAGAAATACTGTACATCGTAACTCCTTGGGACCCCACAGTCTCGCAGTGATTTGCCAGTCTGTACAGGGAGGAAAAAAATAGCTATAAAAGGGAGACAAGTAAGCGGTGTTGAAGCATAGCACTCGTACAGAACTAGTACCCTTCCTTCTTGGTATGACCCAAAAAAATAAGAAAAATCCCTGCCAACATAACAAATCTCTGAACGACAATGGAGCTTTGGGAAGACAGTAACAACTCCTCCCACCAAAGCATGAAAACAATGGAGATTAAGACAACTTCAGGGCGATGCTTGCCAAGCTCTCAAATTTTTTTTGCACAGCATCCTTCATATAAGCTGGGTCCAAAATCAGCAAGGCAACATGTAGAAACAAGCAAAAAAAGACAACCCAACCAACCCAACTTCAGTTTGAGAAGGAAAGAGATGGATTCAGATATGACTTGAGAGGAAATGAAGGAGCCTGCTTCCGAACAGACCTGGAAGCTGCAAATCACAGAGAGACAGTGGTCCAGCTGGTCATCTGCTCTATGTGTAGTTCCCACACAGTTAAAGGTCAGCAAGAGGAGTCAAGCTTTTGGATATATGCTACTATGAATTCATAAGCAATTTTAAAAGTACCCGAAGGACAGCATTTCATTTCAGAAAGCAAAAAAAAAAAAAAAAAAAAAAAAAAAAGAGGAGGAAAAAAAAATGGCTATTTTTCTCCTGTTTCTTGATACCCTTCTGTGCATTTGTATAATATCTAACATAGTGGGATCCTGATGTGATTGGGCTTTGCCCATGACACTGTAAGAGCAATAACAGGCTTACTGAAATTAGTAAACTCATAATGACTTCAAAGGGCTTTGCCTCAAGGGAGTGAACAATTTCTGGAGCCTGTTTTTCTTCGAATTCTAACCTTTGTTCTCCATACAAATATCGCCTTCCTTCTATTCGTACCTCTTACATAGAGACAGACAGAGGCTGGTGAAGGAAAACAGGAGTAAAGCAGTATTTGTTTGGTACCAAAGCAGCATGGCTTGCTGAGGCCAAGAACTGCGGCACTCTCCCAAGAACCGGTAAAATCTAACTATCAACAAACAAAACTAATCCCGGAGAAGAGGGAAGGCTGGAAGGGTTTTCACTGGAATCTCACTGGCATCCAAACACTCGCTGTGAGTTCTGTCAAGAAATTCTGCATCATTAGCAAAAATAATATGCAGGGTTATTTGCAAACAAATTCTGACTGGTCCTTCCCACCGTGCAACACTTCATCATTTATTCTCATCTCCTTTTCCCTCTCTCTCTCTACAACTTGCATTACTTTTTGGAAATGTATCCCTTGTCTGAGAAACGCCATTTAATGTCATCCCAATCACCTCCTATTTTAGGGGGAGGGGGAAAAAGGAATGGAAATAAATATTATTTCATTTGCTTGCTTATGCTTACATTTTAGAATGGTGTGATTAACCTGGGATCCATACTGAGAAAATTTTCCTTTTCACGATGCAGGAATTTTATGGAGGAATAGAATTTCAGGTTTTCTCCCTGAACAAGGATAGTGTTAGGGGAAGAGACAGTCTCTTCCCTATACACAAAGAATTCTGGTTTCCAGGTGCCTTTTATAGCCTTCTGGATCTGTTGCCTTCTTCCTAAACAGAAAAATCCAGTTATTATTAGAGGTAGCACTTATTCCTGTTTAGCACCCAACCCTCTTCTATATTTCTGTTTCGGACATACCCTAATGTGCAGAGAGGCAGTGAGTACAACATTGAGTGACAGAGGTTCCTGGATCAGAAGATACTGACGTTATTTGTATTTGATGGTGGGGTAAAAAAAACCCCAAAACCAGAACTTACGTAAACCCCTGCAGACATTGATTACCTTATTTTAAAAATAAAGGAAAGCGTTGCTGTTGATATGCATTAGTGGAGAAAATCTGCCTTTACTGCAGGCAGGGAGCTGAGCTTTTACACTCATCATTTCTGCACTGTGCCCCTGTATTAATGTCACAGAAAAGATCCCTACAATAATGAAGAAATGCAAACCTCCGTATTTTATAAATAAAAATTTGCAGACCCTAAATGAATACAAGGGTGTAATTCACTCTAGGATTTCTGCAGCTGTTAATAAATCACTCAAGCTGCACTCTGGCAGCTTATGACATCAGCAGATCCCCTCAAGTGAATTACAGCCATTAATTTACACAGAGGAGGCCATCTATCATCTATTATTGACCATCTGCTACTAAGAATACGTACATTTTTGATAAATTAATAAGATTTCAATAGAAAACGTCTTTAATTTTATTCCTATGCACATTTATATGCAATGTTCAACTTTGGGTTTGTAGCCGTCAGTGAAAACTGGCTTGTGACATCAGCCAGGGGTGATGACGCGTCGATTGCAATGGTACACCTCACGGCAAGTTGAGCGAGGCACCGTGGCTAGTGCTTAAGGCCACGCTCCTGCACAGAGGGAAGGGACTGATCCTCTCAAAAACATCACAGGGAGATATTTACTCACCCAGCATTCAAAGGAAACAAATCCTCTGTGTGCCCGTGACCAACAGAAAAGTGTCGTTCGCAATGGGAAACCCGTTACGCCTTTGCACAAGATGATTTCTTCCCCGTAGTAAAAATAACGGCCACAGAGCATCTGCTTGCTGTAAACAGAAGATAAAACATTACCGTAAATGACAGATCAAGTTCATTACACCTGATGATTTACTTCGGCTCCTTCCTTGTATTTCTTTATGTTTCCTCATGCTTCTAGTTCACTGGGTGATACTGCAGGGCTCTTAAAATCGGCAGAACTGACAGTAGGGATTTGGGCACGGTACTTCCAGTTTAAAATGACAATGTAAGTTATATATATAAGCTGTTGCGCAAGACACGGTGCACTTTGAAACTTTCACGGCACCAGGGTGCCTTACAGCCTGGGAGGCCTGCTAAAGAGCCAGAACACATATGACAATTCGGCCTTGTTATTGGCACATAAACACTCCCAGATGTCCGTTTCGGAAATGCTTACGCTGGGTCTATGTAAAAATACTGCAGAATCGAAGTACGCAACAAAACCTCCAAATGCCTGCGTGGCTGAGTAAAACTGTCAAGCGGGTGATGGACTTTTCAATTGCGGTTATACGTTTGGAGTCCTCCAAATTACCCATTGCCACAGTATTTAAGTCAGATTTGCACGTAAATTTAAGAACGGACATACAGGGACAAAACGCCATTTGCTCAGCTAGAGCTGTATCTTTTTCAGCTTAAGCGGGATTTGGCTTCGTATCATTGGGAAGGTTTTGTTGCGGGGGTGGTTTTGAATAAGGAGGCTTAGGGCTGAGGGCTGGATTATGACCCCGCAGCGGTGGGCAGAATTCTGGACCGATGCACAGCCTCAGAGATTGCAATGCAGCAGCAGCAGCTTCTACACCTAACCGAAGTTCAAGTTTTGCTGCTTAAAAGAAGCGAAGTGGTTTTTACAAAACCGCTCATCACATAAATATTTTAATAACTACATTTTTTCAGTGAAAACTGGCTGACCAAAAATGTTTGCGATTATTAGGACTGTACCGCCACAGCATATATGGGATGCTGAGAATATAAAAGCTACTATTCCCAAAGTGGGAATGTCTACAAAATCGGCAAAAAGCAAATTTTTATAACTGTAACAATTTAGGAATACTACTTTGGGAATTAAAGTCTACTGATTCTTGCCAATGCACACTGAAATAAACTCATCCATTGCCTGGCGTACGCTCGAAATCTTTCGGTCTTACAGTATCAGAAAAAAATTCTCCAGCAGAAGTCCTAAAATCACCATAGATATATTGAGTAACATGTGACTATAAGAAATTTTTATGCCTTTAAAAAACAATGCCATCATCTCCATCCTTTGATAAGAAAACAATAAAAGTTTATTATCTGAGACATTTCATGTTCTGGTGAGGGTTAAGCCTGATATGGTAGTATTAATTTAGGAAGCGAAGCCAATGTTGAAACTATCAATAGGTCTTTCACAATACAAAATATAACAAATTTCTGAAATTACATTTAGTTGGAGCTAGTTGCCCTGTCTCTGCTGGTTTCCAGAAAAAATACGGGCACTCAGAATTGTTTAACATAGTAAATTTATTCCTGAAGCATCCCATCATGATTTGACCACGGTTTGACCACCCAACTGTCTTATTTTCCAAGACGGTATTTTGTTTTATTGAATGAAAGACCTACAATGGGAAAATGCTGCAACATAGAAGAAATAACAAACCCAACTGTAATCAAACTGGAAAGAGTGCTTATTTTTTCTTTAACTTTTCTAATTGTTGCCAGAATAGCAGAGGAAATAAGGTTTAGATGAATGTGTTCTGAAAAAAACAACATCCTTTCACACGTAGTCAGGGCGTTGTCACCAGATCCCATTGCTGAAGTCCACGGTGGGGATGTAAATAGGGGGGTTTGGGTGTGCTGCTTCAACCACGTTAAGGACTCACCACCCGTTGCTGGAGCTACGGAAAACTCTTGCTGCTGTTAGGACTGAAGCCAGCATCCTCCAGTCTAGCAACATCTAAAATTCTGAGATGACTGTAGCCAATTCCATAAATATACAGAGCAACCTGGTGCATCTATAAAACAATATATAAATGTTGTTACTAATATTATCACAGTGTCGCTGCTTGCAATGCTATTCATAGTCCGTTCTGGTTGGAAGTAAATCTTCCAGAGGTTTATAATTTAACTGTTAAAGTCTCTGTTAATCTGGTTTAGCAACAGGGCATACAAAATCTCAGCTTCAGAGGCAATTTCTTGTTGTCAAATTACAGCAAAATCAATTTACCTAGCAATTTGGTTTGTCGGGACACATGCCATTTCCAGATCTTGTTTCACTTGTGTAACTAAAGCAAAGTTAAACCCAGTTCCATGCAAAATTGTATTTTATTAAAAAAACCTCAGCATCCTACTATGAATAAAAACTGAGGATTTGGTATTCCTGGTGAGTAGCTGTTGAGGGGAGAGATGTTACGTGGCAAATCTTTTCCTCATCCACCAACGGCTACGGTTACCTTAAAACGAATGTAAATAATCTGACAGCTTCTAGCAAACTTATGAAAATACAGCCTGTATTTGAGAACAGCCTGTGCTGTAATCAGCGTTATCGTATGACAAGAAACACGAACGGGCGACGCGGAATACTGAGTCCGCCACAAAACTTCTGAACTTTGAGCAGATAAAACGTTTGCCGGCGAGTTTTCCAACTCCTGCAAACGTAGAGACGTTCACCGGGTACCGCATTAGCAAGGTTTGGGGCATCGTGTGTCCCGCCCCCCCCCCGACAACAAACGCGATTAATTGAGCCCGTTCCCGCTGATGGGCGGTATCGCCATCACACACACCCACCCCCGCCCCGTCTCGCCGCCTCCAGCGGGTCCCGACAGCAGCGAAACCACCTTTTGTTCCAAGGGGGCCCTGCTGAGGCCGGCGGCCCTGAGCACCACACGCACCCCCGCCCTCACACCCCCCCACACGCCCGCCCGCGAACACGCGTGGGGAGACACGGGGGCAGAACGGGCGGGCCAGCGACCCCGCTCCGGAGCTGCCCCGTTCCTGTTCGGCGTCCCGGGGAAGGAGGAGGTGCCGTCCCAGCCCCTCCAGGCCGCGGGGGCCATTTTTAAATGCCTCTTGTCAGGCAGCGGCGCGGGAGAAGGGGGGGAAGCAGGTGCCGCGGCTCGGGAGCTCCCGGAGGCGCTGAAGTTGCGGTCCCCGCTCCCTCAGCGGAGGGGGAACTGTCGACTCACAAATGCCAAGAGGAGGATGGAAGGGACACCTAAAGCCACCCACCCCACCACCGACGGAACACAGATCAGCGACCGGCCGCTCACCCCCGCGGCGGGGAGTCCCTCGCATTTAAAGGGCAGCTCCGGGCGGAGGGATCCTTCCACGGCGTGAGGTGGCCGGGACTTCTTTCTGCGCACACACGGACGGGGCGGCCCAGAGCCGCGGGGTGGCCCGGGACTTGTTTTCTTTCGGCGAAATCCATCCGCCGCGGCGCAGCGCCGGCCTGTGAGCGGTCATGGGAGCTGCGGGACGCGCTGTCCCTCCTCCGCGGGCGAGGCGCGGAGGCTGGCGGGCTGGCGGGCTGCCTCTGCGCCGGCCGGCGTGAAGCGGCGGCGGCGGGGGGAGGAGAAGGCAGAGAGCGGCACGGGATGGGAGAGGGGGGGCGGGTTGTATTTCGTCTGGAGTTGTGTATCCTTCCGCAGCGGCGGGCGTAAGGCAGCGCTTGGCCGCGGTGTCCCTCCGCCGCCGGGAGCGCAGGGGCAGGCGGCGTCTCCCCGGACGGGGCGAGGAGATCGTGGGCTACGCTGAGGAGAAAGAAGAAGAAACTTCGGAGCGCGGTAGCCGGCGCAGCGGCCCGCCTGGCTCGGCAGGCCGGCGGAACGAGGGCTCCCCGCAGAGAAGAAGGAAAAGGAGGAGGAAGCGGCGGCGACGGCGGCGGCCGGTGCTCGCCGCCACCCCGCGGGGTCTCTGCGAGGGAGCCCGGGGGACTCTTTCTCGCGGGGCTCGGCGGAGGGATCTCTAGGCGGCTCCCCCCGTCGCCACCTCCCTGAACCGTTCGCCCCTCGGCGCCGCCATCTTGGATTTTAATCCGCCATTTTTTTTCCTCCCCCCACTCGGAATTATTTTTTATCACTACCGCTGCTTTTTCTTCCCCCCCCCTCCTTAGGTGCCCCCCCCCCCCTTCCCTCGCTCAGTCTTCGCTTCCTTCCCCCCCCGCTCCCCCCCCCCGCTTCCTCCCTCCCTTTTTTTTTTTGCCCTCTCTCCTTTCCCTTTGATGATTCATTTTCCCCCAGTGGCGACGGGGGCAGCGCCGGCGGCGGTGGGGGACCCAGCGCGGAGGGCAGCCGGGAGGTGAGTGTCTTTGGGGGGGGGGGTGTCGCGTCTCCCGTGGGCCCTGTGTGAGCAGGGTGTCCCCGCGCGTGGGAGGCGCCTGTCAGCGGGCGGCGAGGCGGGGGCGCCGGGGGCCGTGCCCCTCAGATTGGGGGGGGGGGGGGGGGGGGGACACGACACGACGGGACCGTCCCCATGTCCTGCCCCGCCGCCCGGCTGCTGCCTCCCCGCCGCGGGGACAGCGCGCGGGGCCGCCGGCGTCCCCCCCCCCCACACCCCCGCCGCTGCCTCGAGGCGGCGCTGACGGACGGACCCGGCGCCGCGGGGCGGTTGAAGGGGGTCGACCCGCGTCCGCTGGCAGAGGGGTGTCTGCGGGCCGTGCCGCTTCGCCGCCGCGGCTAGGGGCCGGGGGAGGGAGGTGGGGGCGGCGGGGAGGGCCGGCGGCGGGAGGCCCAGCCCTAGGGGGCAGCACGTGGCCGGGGAAGCGCCGCACGGCCCGGCCCGGAGCCCCTTCCGCCGGCCGCGGCCACCGCCGGGTTTCGTGCGAGTCGTTTGAGGCCGAGGAGGCGCGTAGGGAAGCGGGGGAGGAAGCTCTCGGTTACTCGGTTCGTGGTCCCGACGGCGCGGCTTTTCCCCTGTGAGAGCTAACAGGAGCCTTAACCCGGGTTTGTCCCGCTTGGCGCTTTTATTAAGGGCTGTTTTGAGTGACCATTCCGGCTTCGGAGCTTGCTGCGATTAGCTCGAAACGCCCCCCGTCTTGTGGTTTTTTTTGTGATTTTTCATTAGGGAGTGTGTACTTTTAAGGAAGGGGTAAAGCACATCTACATCTGAAACTTTAAAGCCGAATTATTTTCAACACGTTACTCTTTAAAAAAAGAAAAAAGTAAAGATGGGGGGTGAGGGAGAGAGAGTACGTGGTGTTTAGTCGAGTTGTATCACAGGCAGCCTGAGAATCTTTAGTACCTAACTTGGTGTAGTTTTCTGGTGGTTCGAATTCAGCGCAAGGTGACAGATGTCAATCTGGTCAGGGTGTTTAATAGTGTAAATATAACTATACAGTGGGAGGTTTTAGTCAGTGAAGTTAAAATGTATTGTAGAATAAGTTTGCACAGAGTCATGTCCTCTTTCCATAATCTGGTCACTGTAGCTATGGATGCGTCCTCTTCTGTTTTCATCCAAAATGAGCTTTTGTCTTGAATGTTTTAAGCCTTCTTCCTTGCAAGTAACGCCGTGTAAGGAAATCAAGATGTACTTGATTGAAAAATGGGACTTGTTTGTTTGTTTATTGTGCTGTTTTGTTATTAGGGCCAGATAGGCGCATACTAAAATCTCTGTTGTATAGTTACTTGAGTTCGCAAACTGGAAAATAAGATTTATTTAAAGTAATTACTTGGTGCATTGCCTGTTAAATAAGTACGTGGGATGATGTATCCTTCTATAGTCAGTAACAGAACTAACAGGGCTCTTGAATACTGGTTTTACTGTCTTAGCACTATCCTATTGCAGGACTACAATTCCCAGTATTCTTTTCGCTTCAGGCAGCATTGTGCTTTAGTGCAACAGACAGTTGCCAAAATTAACATAGTAAGTGCAAGGTATGATACTTCTGTGCTAAGCGGTGAATCCAGACCTGTGGTTTGAGAGTGCAAAGCATTTGGGAACAGTCCTATAAAAGTGCTCCTGACCGCTTCCTTGACTTTGTCCCCCCACCCTCCCCGTAACATCCTCTCGTACCATGGTTCAACCCAGCAAGGTTCAGGCTTATCTGGTGTCTTTCCTGGTTCGGTCACCGCTTGGCTCTGCAGTTGTTCTGCTGGCACAGAGGGAGGGTGGCGTGGAAGTGGGCACGGGCAGGTGAGGGGGGGCAGCAGGGCTGGTTTGAAGTCTTCCTTGAACTGTAGTGCTGTTTCTGCCAGCCACGGTGGGGCTGCCCTGAACCGCTGTGTTCAGCTGAACCTGTGTAAGTCACGCAGCTAAACTGTCACAACAGCTGACGCTTTTCCTTCCTGTTTCAGTGGTCCTGCTGCTGCTCCTCCAGTACTGCGTCCTCCTCTCTTGCTCTATTGGCCATTGGATCTTTTGCTAGACCTGCTCAGCATATTAAACTGGCAGAAAATTACCTGCTGTCCTCCCTGCTGGGTTAAAGAGCTTAAACTGAGTTATGGAGAAGTCCACTGAGCTCCAGAATTTGTAGAAATGCTTGCGTGATGGCAAGGGAGAGGAAGGAGGAGGTTCTTCCTCTTCCAGAAGGGATTTTTTTTTTTTTTTATTGCCTCTGTGAAAGTCTGGTGAACACTGGAGTCGCTGCCGTGAGTTGGGGGGATCATGCAGCCTTTGGGGTGCTTTGCTCAGCCAGTTACTCGGCATCATCCTGGGAGGCACCCAGTGGAGGAGGAGGTGGTGGTGGTGGTGGTGGGAGATGAGAAAGGGGCAGGAGCTTCTGAAACACCTCTGTCTGTGCATTCCCTCTCTGCCACTCATCTGTAGTGGTATGCTGTTGCTTCTGTGCCTGAATTGTACTTGGATTGATATCCAAATTGACACACAAAAATCATGTGGCTGCAAAAGAACTGGCACAAGAGACAGTGGGAGTGCACGGACCGAGCTGTTGGTGGGGGACTGAAGCCTGACTTTGGGTCAGGTTTGGATCCATGTGTGTTCTCATGAACCTGTGTCCTGGGGCTGCAGTTCTGTAGCAGTTTGAATTGACCCGAGTCAGTTTTGACACGGTCTTACAGCCTCCCACGTGCCACTGTTACTCCATGTCCAATTCTGCACTGAGCTTATTCTGAGAATTAACTATCTGAAAAGAAACACTCAAAACGCCCCCCTTATCCCCCCTCCCCCCCCCCCTTTTTTTTTCTTTTTTGTTCTGGTGGTTTAATTTACTGAACCAGTTCATCAGAGGGGCAAAGAAAGTCGAAAATGGGTGTGAAATCAGGTGGCTACAATAAGCAGCTGCAGGGGTGGGACTGAAGTAGCCCTTTCCTAGTTTTTTTCCTCAACAGCTTTTATCCTGTTGAGGAATTGCAGCCTTAACTCCAGAATCTTTGAAGTCCTGTAGGACCACCTGACCTTTCTTTAAGATACAACTTTGACTACAGAGGTTACAGGAAAGTAAACTGCCAAATAGCTTTTCTTTTTGTCACTTTCCGTGGTTGCAAAGACCTCTGTTCCACACCTGATTTTGCTGTGTTTTGGTATAATCAATAATAATTTGTATCATAACATATAACATTAGGTTCCTGTTTAAAGTGACGCTCTGTGTTGGGTTCACACTCTTTGTGAGCCAGATGCGTTCTGTGCCTCCCTTTCCTTCCTTACCTAATGGTACTTGTCTGAGCTGTCAAAAACAGTAACTGAGAGAAGACTTGAGGATGTTTTGAATAATTCCTTAAAGTTGTGCAAGTTTTCATTCAGCTTTGATTTTGCTCAGAGTCTTTCGTCTTAGAAACCTGAACACTTTTTAGGAGTGGGTGGATTTTTTTGTTACCCAGGTGGGGTGGCTGTAGTGAAATTGTCTACAGCCTGGTGATCCTATGGAAAAACTGGTTGCATAGTTTTGCTCTGCTTCCCAAATTCAAAGGTCTGTGGCTTTTTTTTTTTTTTAGAGCTATCAGTAATGAAACATACATCCTCTCTCTTGATACCATTGATTTGTCCAGAAAAGCTGGGTCTGTGGTCATTGTGTCTTTTGGTTTTGTGTCCTATATTTGTTTTAGGATACTGTTTTGTTGAGGAAAACTTTTTGCAGCTATTGTTAACTTAAAAATAGCAAACAAAAAACACACCACCAAGCCGAAACTGGTTTAGATGGTTGAGTTTTAAAAAAAAAAAAACAACCAAAACCAAACAAATAACCATATTTTAGAAGGAGGTCCTTTGACTGCCTGTGTACTGGAGACCATGGGAAAGGAGAGGATGACCCTGCCTGTTAGGAAACTTCCTGATCCTGGTCTTTGCCTGTGTCCTGGAGGGGGATGAACAAAATCCACTGCCTCTGTTTAGAAGCTGCCGCTGTCCTTTTAGTAATATGTATTTATGTGCAAGAACTGTGCTATGGAAGACCAAAATAAATTATGTTTTCTTATGGTTACTGATGTATGTGTTTGTATGGTTTAGGGTTTTATTGATTTTGGTTTTGTGCAGCTTTTTTTTCCTCCTCACAAGAAGACTTCTCTGAATTGATAGATTTCATTAGACAAAAGCCCAAAACCTGGGAAGCTCAGACAGCCTTTGAGATCTGTTTTAACAGCCATAGATTCTCTTTACTCAAATACATAGGAATTTACTACACTTTCCAGTATAAAAGGACTTAAGGCATTTCACATGTGATATAAATCTGAATGGTACTGTTTAATCAGTCTGGTAAACACTTCTGGATAAATCTGGCTTTGAGTATCTTATGCCATGACAGCATTAATTGTGTTTGTGCTTCAGTTGACAATGGGTGCTTCCGAATGTTACTGAAATGTAAATAATGCTGAGAAAGTGTGTTAATAGGTTTAACAAATTTAGAACCAGGTAAATGAAGCTTCAGTTTTCATTTTTGAGAGTACTGTTGCAATGAGATGCTAAATTCCCTGATGAGAGGGGCCGAATGTGATTGAGCTATATTTTGACATGTGAGGAAATGGGCCTGTAAAACTGCCTTAAAATAATTATAAAAGGCAATATAATTGTAAAGAGTAGTGGTATAATTAATCAAGGGTCAAAACAGCAATGTGGGCATTTACATTGAAATGAAAAAGGTCCTTTGGAAGCTGAAATTGTGCTGGTAAACTTAACAGTATAGATAAACCCAAAGTCATGAGTGATCCATGCATGGTGTTATATTATTTGATGGCAGATTCCTTTAGCAGAACTTTCAAAGTATGTGGATGTGTAAGTATATTCCCGTTTTTTCTTGAATAGGAAGATGGTGTTCATCTCTTCCTTTTCTCCTTCCGTGTCTACAAGTCTTGTCAGCATGAGTTTGGTATAGAAAGTACTGAGAGCAAATCACATCTGAAGACGTATTAAAGATCACGTGGTGGTGATGAGTGGGGCGTCTTTTGCTCTCTTTTAGGTTATTTGTTGGTGTTAGAAGCTGTGATATTCATTGGGAAAGGAATCCTGTCTGTTGGTTCTGCCTTTTGATACCATCTCTTGAAAGCAGTGTGTGTGTATTGGCGGAAGGAATAGAGGCTGAAGAAGCACACATGTACTCTTCAAGTTTGTCATTTATCTCGTATCAGAAAATAAAAGGCAGCAGTAGATGGAGACGGGTTTTCTTGCTCATTAGGCTGCTAGGATCAAATAAATAATGATTTTTCACATGAATGTTTGCTAGATTTCTCTAAAAGACTTTTCATTTTGCTTGGAAAGGACTTCTGTTGTCATCTATATCAATATATGTTGCAGCAAAATAAAGTATTTTTCCTACATAGTATGTTTTGAGTATTGTTCTCTGGCCACATTTCTTCTTACCTTTGCCACCATACTTTCCTTATCACTGTATTTGTTAGGCAGAAGTGTCTTAGCACCAATAGTACTTACCTTCCCCAAACTGGACTTAGGAAAATCAGTTTCCTTCGTTGTGCAGTGTCCCTTTTGTCCAGCTGAAGGTGTAGCTACAGTACCTGTCAGTTGTCAGAAACACTACTGTATTGAATGTTTTTCCTTTCTATTGTTGCATGCATCTACAGTCAACTTCATGGTAGACTTCATTTATCTGTACTGCTCCTGAACTGTAGCACACCACAGACTATATATAGTTCAGTCCTGGTTTGCAAAGAGACCAAGACTGAATTTAGTGGAAGTCTTTAATGTAGTTTCTGTTGTAATGCTCTTTATTACCACTGTTAGAAAGATGGGGAACGGTGTTTAGTTAGAGTATGTACAGCTGGAAAATTAATTGATTGAGAAGCAGAAAGAGGGAAGTTTAAGCGTGAGTTTGTCATCACGTGATAGTCAGTCAGTGCAGATCTTCATAGAGTAGCTGTCTCTCAAGGAAATTCAGGTGGGATGCTTAACAAGAAAGTTGAGGGGGGTTGATTTTTGTTCCTCCTTCCCCCTTTTAAAATGTATGTTATCAGGCAAGCTCTATGAAGGGAGGCGGGGGGGAAGCCTAAGTGTTTTCTAGTACAGGTTTGAGTGAAAGATTTCCAAGGGGTATTTTTTGGAGGTACTATGTAAAAATGTCTAGTTCTGTGTATAGCTAAATGCAATGAATAGGGCTTTCCATAGCAAATTTTAAGTATCTGGTTTGTTTTCTGAGCTGCATCTGGTAACTTCCTAAAGAACTTTGTCAGTATGGAGAGCAGCTTTTGCACTCTGGAAGTCAAAACTGTTTGGTTCCAGCTCTGTGAAAGAGCTATATTAAAGCTTGCTGGTGCAGTAAAAAGACATTTAAACTTATTTTTTAATTATTATTATTTTAAATGTTGAGGTCAAAGCCAACCCTTTCTATCACTGGCAGCAAGAAAATTCCTTCTCCACTGAAATAATCTCAATTCTTTTTCTTTATATTGAGGCAGTAATTCAACTAGCTTTTCCTCAGTATGATGCTGTTTCACTTTGTCAATAATCTTACTATCCTTCTGTGACAATTTGTAAAAGGTTCTAAAACCTGTAGATTTCTGGATGATAGTTTTAGTAAGACGTTTGAGTCAGTACATCTGTTGAATCACTTGTCTGCTGTTTTTCTCTTAATACCTCAATCATCTGAATCTTTTTAAGTACCTTAGTTCCTAATCATCTGGCCATAAATATTTCTGTAGCTTTAAGTAGCTGGATCACATGGGTGTCTAACAGAAATCCAGTATTTTGCTACTCTTCACTGATTAAAAACAGAACTTCTACAAAAGACACGGTTTCAAAACATCTGTTAGTTTGTTGGGAATTTCTTCCACTAGATTGAAATACCTGTTACATGTTGTGAGCAGAGTATTAATGCTCTATTCTTAATAACATAAAAAGAAGAGGCACAATTTGTTATTTTATGAGGAAGCAGTAGGGAGGAGGATGACTAAAAACCAAGTAAATGAACTACTAATTCATAAATGCAGTTGTAAAATAATCGTGTAACTCAGTGTCAAGATTTTTTCCTGCAAGTTACACAGTGAGGCACAACTGTGTACAAAATCATTAGTAACTTCCTTATTTATGTGAAAGTCTCTTTACAGAGACTGCAGGCAAAAACTAGCATGTGCTTTGCCGGCCATTTATGTACTGTAAGATTTCAGCTCTGCTTGTGAACCCACTTACTGCTGGCCCATTGAGCCAGATGTGTTGTGACTGTTTTTTGGTTTTTTTGTTACATGGAACAGTAAAAATAGTAGCCTGGGTCCTCTAGATCATCATTGAGGGCTTTTTGAGCTCTGATTTTTAAATAAAGATTTAACATGTTTTCCCCCACTCCCATTCCAAAAATGTTGTCAGTTTTCCAGTTGTGGGTTTTTTCAACTGTGTTCATCTTTACTTCTGGGAGGGTGTTTGTGTAATGTCATTCTTTGCTGTACAGTTCCAAACAGGTTACAGGTTTTTATTTATTAGGAAATATAATTTGAAAATACTCCGTTTTTGGAGTCACATAGCTGTGTGTGTATTTATCCAGGTGTACGTATGTGTATTTAAAGACATAGGTATATACGTGTGTATAGTCCAGCTCTCAAAATTGAGTTGTCCGTAGCAATTTATCAGCTCTAGAATTCTGTCTTTGCTTCCAGATGTGGTTGTAAGTTGTAGGACAAGTTGTTCACCTCTGGATATCTGTATTGTACTAGTGCTAACGAACTGCTTTTCTTTCTTCCTGGTGCAAATGCAGATCACCATCTCCCCCCCTCCATGTTTTTTTTTTTTCCTTTTGTTAAAATCTGTGTCTTGCGAACAGTTTCCCACTAAGTTCTAATCATGTTTATGTTTTGCTTCCAGTAGGAATTGGAACTGAAATTATTCATCCACTTCTCCAAGCCTTTTGAAAAGTGACTAAATGCAACTGAGTCAGATTGTCTGGGGGAATGAAGTGGCTGGGAGAATCCAAGAACATGGTGGTGAATGGCAGGAGAAGTGGAAGCAAGTCGTCTAATGACCATGCGCAGAATCAGACCAAATTGCAGCATGTGGGAAAGGAGAATCCGAAGATGGGCAAAAATGGAGTTGAGAGAAGATCAAGCAGATGTATGTCAATTTTTATGCAGCTCAGTGTTGTGTGTGATTCATCTATCAATTTGCAAGTCAGACTCTGTCTTAATTCATGAAGGAGGTCTGCATTCAGCATGTAGCTATCATCAGAAGTATTAATTATGTTTGTATTTGTTGGATGCATTAGCTCACTTCAGGAATATAGATCTCTTCAGATCAGTTTAAAAGTTAAGTGAGAATAACTGAATGTAAATTAAATTAATTTTGGACTGGTATAAGTATAAAATACATGATTGGCACTAAGTGAGAACTAGCGTGATTGGAAGTGGATAATATAATTAGAATTACTAGCCTAACTTTTACTGAATGCACATTTAGTAAATCCCATTTTGAATGGTCACATACATCAATAGTCATTATGAAATGGTTTTAAGGAACTCGGATTTTTATTTTTGCTATTGGTCTGTGATAAAGGGCTAAACACAAATTCAGAGGAAGTCCTTCATTCAGATTTTGGGAAGATGAGGTTTTAAATTTTCATGGCTTCATCATGTTTATAGGTCGGAAATCTTAGAGGCAGACGAGACTCAACTGTGTAGTCTGGAAAGATGCTTGTAGTTGGGGAGGGGAAGACAGAAGGAAACCAAAATTAAAGACACCCATAAGAAATATTCTAAAATAGTTTCTTTATTGGCTGCTACATAAATGAACAAAAGCAAGAGTGGAAAAAAATAACTGTGCTCCTGTTTCTTCTGATATTTTATCATCTTCCTTAATTGTTCTGTATTTTTTTTGTCTCTAACCCTAGTGTAGCTGGGCTTTATAACATTGTTTAGGTGATATCTAATTTATGTTCTCTCATTTGCAGGTAGCGGTGCTTCAGGATTTGAGGGTCAAAGTCGTTATGTGCCTTCGTCTGGAATGTCTGCCAAGGAACTGTGTGAAAATGATGACCTAGCAACTAGTTTGGTTCTTGATCCCTATTTAGGTTTTCAGACACACAAAATGAATACTAGGTAACTTGTCCTTATTTTTCTAGAAAAGAATTGATCTTAGCTGATGTAATCAGAGCAAAACTGGGTTTTCTTGCACATTTAAAAAAGTCTGAAAAAATAGCAATTTGTGAGTAGCTTCTGCCTTTAAAATGGTGTTGTATGTGAGACTGGAACTCAGAGTTCTGTAGCAGCGTGCATTTGTAACGCTCTCATAGGTCTTTCGGTTAGCTCTCGTGCATTTATGCTGTAGAACACGTTGGTAATAGACACTGTTTCCTAGCTTAAACAGTTAACTAATCATAAGTTTTAAACTGTTAGTCATTTGTAATATTTCAAAGGCAGAAGTTAGTGTCTGGGGACTTCTGTTTATTTCATGTACCTGGGTGCCTTTTTTTTTTTAACTACTTCTTCTTACAACATCACAAGGAAGAGAGAGTTCCTGAGCACTTCAGTGTTGTTTTCACTTGATCTTAAGTTCTTGCAGACCCAGGAATGCTACTCAGGCATGTCTGTATGTATAAGATAAATTAATGTGCTTACTGGGAACTTTTTTACCAGAGTTGCATGTACTTTTTCACTGTTACTCACCTGTTTGAATACTTCTGGTCTAAATGCAGTGTGGTCTTAGGGTTTAGTTGTTGCATGCTTCTTCCCGTTTTACAGACATACCACTGATGATAAGTATATTCTATAGATCTCTGTTAAGGTTTTGTTTGCATACAAGATCTGCATTGCTAGCTTAATGGAGAAGCTATATATAAATGATAAATTTCTAAGGACAGGAATCATGTGCTTATTATTGTACAATAACAAGAGCTGGGATTTCCAGGTAGCACATCATGGGAAACAGGCTGCTCAGTCATTCACACTGTTGCTGTGGCTATTTTTAAAGATGAACAGTTTACCTGTGCAGCTTCTCGTAACTGTACTTCACAAACCCAGAGTACTGGTTAAGTAGATAATTGTATGTATGTAACAAGCTGATTGTTTCAAAAATGACTGCTAGATTAATTGTTTTTGTCACATAACGTAATGGTTGCTACTATAACTGACAGCATGAGTTGCACGTGAAACTGCAGCACTGTGGTCCTAGTAACTGTAAAGACTTACTCCAAAGAGGTTTTTCTTTTTCACTGGAGAGTGCAACATCCGTCTTTGAGGAATCCTTGAGTTCTTCCTGTTCCTCCATGCTATCGGTTATAACAGCACATAGTGCCCAAAACAGGGTCTAGGTAGATATTCTTACATTTCAGTTCAGAGCGTCTTTGTATTTCTGTCAGTTAATCGAGCTAAATATACATGCTCAAAAGACTTTTTTGTTTCGTTGCATGAATGCCAGTCTGCCGACTATGCACAGGTAGTTAATTCACATGCTTTTTGCTAAGGAAATGATGTATTCATTGTTTAATAGTTGGAGAAGCTACTTTCATAAATGTTATTTTCTGCTGATTTGTTTTCAACACCTAAAATACTTCTTTAGTTACTAATTTGAATGAAAAGACTACAGAAAGACTATCATCATGTATTTCTTCCTTTCTCAGAGAACAGTTACAGGCAGTCTTCAAGGACAATAGTTAATTTTGGAACACTATGGGCAATACTTAGGTGAGGCTTACAACTTTTACCAGAAACACATCTTCTTGCCTCTCTCATAATGGCCTGTTGAGAGAGTTTCTATTGTTGCAATGAATGAAAATTAAGGCATCAGCATAGTTCTTAATCTCTTTGGTACAGTGATGACATCTGCTTGTTATTGTAGCTGTAGATCATCTTCCTTCTGTCTAGTAAGCTGTAGTCTTTCTAGAGCTCCTGAGACTTATTGTTGTCAAGGGAAGGTGGGGGGAAGCAAATACAAAAAGACTAGACCATTTTCAAAATACCAGATGCCAGTACTTAGATCACTGTAGGAGAAATTCAGATTCGCAGCTTATGTTTGGGCATCTTCCGCTTCAGTCATGAATTCATACTAGTTACATAGCTTGTGTATTGAGGTGTGCTTAAAATAAAACAGCCATTTATGATGGCAAGCAAATATCTCCTGTTCACTTGTTTTGGTTTGTTTGAAGACGTACTGTGACGGCATTCTTCTTTGCTGTTGGAAGCACATAGGAGGCTTTTATTTTTGCAACTAGCAGCCCAGCATAAGTTGATGACCACTTCCTGAAGTTGTACTTTACCTTGCGTGTGGAAGCCAAGACTGCATTTTTGTATGTGTGTCATCTATATAAGCACTTTCTCTACTTCCTTCATTCCTTAAGTTGAAGAGTTTGTAAAGACCTCTTGTTTTTCCCAGGGTATATTGATTAGAAGAAAAAAACAACTCATAACATTCTAGAAAAATAGCCAGATTATTGTTGGAACATCTTTGTTTTCCATCTTCTTTATACTGAATTAGTGGTCTTATAGTAGAGTGGTCACAAGAACACGATTGTTATTTTTCATCTTTTGTTTTGGGTTTTTTTTTTTGTTTGTTTGTTTTTCCGGGGGCCCATAAAAGTAAAGTCCTGCTATTCCTGAATACCCTCGAGCTTGGGAATTGGGCTATTAGCTCTGTAAGCTGTCAAGTCAGTAATGTATGAAAGAGCTGAAAACTAGTTCTCAAAAGATTACAGGTGGATCCCCCAGTGAGTTTGTCCGGTATTCCTCTGAAATATCTTCTTGTCACCAGGCTTTTGATGGACAGCATTAAATATAGCTCTGGAAATGTCTTCAGTGGCTTTACTTAAAAGTAACTTTTTTTCATCCTCTTGGATTTGCAAGAGAAAGCAGGTGGTTTTCAGAGCTTCTCGTCATTCTTTCATCAAATTGGTAGCTCTTATCTCGACAAAAGATCAGGTTAGCAGTTAATAAAAAATACCCCCCATATGTTAGGAAGTATTATCTTGTCAAGTATAGCTGTTCTAAGAGGTTTTGTTGCTTCTTGTACAAATCCTGTTATATCTGCTTTTGTGTGTGTGTGTGTGTGACAAAGACTGTCCTGGCTGTAAGATTTACTTAGTCTTGCATGCCTATCCTTTTTGTTAAAAAAAAAAAAAAGGCAAAAAGCCCTGATTTTGCAAGCTATTGGATTGAAGGTTGTCTAACGCTAGAGATGAAAACTGACACTTGTAAAAAGCCAAGTGAATTCTTGCTTATCTTACTGTCTCTTATTTTCAGTTACTTCTCCATAGTTTGAGCACCGAATCTTGAAGTTGCATACCTTAATGGCTAATCTACTCTTTACTGTCTTGCATAGACATGTGTTAGTATTATCAGGAGTCTAAGATTTAAATACTGCTGCTGTTACCAGTCACTGTTTTTTCCTGGTTCCCTAAAGCACCGGCATCATGCTAGGGAATACTGAGAGCAGTTCCAGTGTCTTTTTAAGTTTGCAAGTGATTTAGGAAGTCAAATGCATTATATTCTGTTTCAGGAGGATCTAGGGGTGTTTCCTAACTCCCTGTTGCTGCTTTCAGTGAAGTTACAAACTGGTGTGTGGTGCAGGTGGTTTCATCTCATAATGTGAGACTAAAGGACCAAGCTTTAAGAATTTCCATGTTTTCTATAGCAAATATGAAGTGTTTGGGGATGATATACGGGAAGCTGCTTTCTCTCACACTGCAGCAAGAGCAGTTGCTGGCCTTGGTGTAAGCTGTCAGTCATTCCTGAACTGGACAGGGTATGTCACTCTGTCCCCATTGAGCAATAACAACAAAGGCAAAGCAGCTCTATATCGCTTGCATTCATGGGTCTGTGCTGAATCTCTTCTGTGCTCCTTAGCTCATTTCAATTAAAGGGCTCAGTATTCATCTTGAATGGGGTTTGGGGGTAGAACAAGTCATGTGGCTTCTGCTAAATAAGGTTTCGTGGCTGTGTAGTTCAGTGTTGTGGCACTATGGGGATACTGGATTAGATACACAGCTTTTATGTAGTGACACCCTATTTCAAAATGAAGCTTTTACATTCATAAGACCTCAGTGTCAGTGTACTTTCCAACATGATTTTGTTTGACTTTGTAAAATCTGCTTTCTTCATTTTTCTTAATTTTTTGCTGATAACTTAATTCAGTAGAGTCCTTCAGCTTGCTCCTGGTTGTCTTCCTTCACTGTGTGTAGTCGCACACAGTGATTGCATTGGAACTAACTGTTTTGCTGCTGCTGAGTGTTTTGGATTTAAAAAAAAAAATAAAAAATCATCAAAACCAACCCCCCCCTCCAAAAGTCCAAACCAGCCCCCCACCCGCAACACCCACCACTTTACTCTTACACAGTTTTTCTAGTTGCACCTTTAACTTGAATAAAAAGTGTTACATCTCCAAAAGATGGAGTGGCTTCTATCCAGTATTCGTGGTAACTGCTAAATTACATCAACCATGTGGAATGTCAAAATAGGAATGAAGGAAAGTGTTGGGGTTGGGGTTTTTTTGTCCCCCCCTATTTATTTTTAAAAAAGTATTTATTTGCTAAGCGTATTAAGGAGAATGAAACTACGTGGCTGTTAGGAGATTCTTCACTTTATTCTAGGCTGTACTGGAGTTTTGACCACACCAGTGCATGTATAGTTTCAGTTCAAGAAATTTAAGTAATATGGATTACTTTCTTCATTAGAAATGTCCTTTTGAGCTCTGGCCTTTAAAGAACGTATTTTTTCAGATAGCAACACTGGAGATTAAACACAAAACAAGTTGATTTTTATATAACTAGCTTTTAATTAAGATACTCATACTCCAGGGTTGGGCGGGGGGAAGCCAAAATGTATGTTAACTAAATAAATTGTCTCCACTTAACAGCCTTGTAGTTTTGGCTTTTATGCTGAATCTCTGGTACCAGATGAATGGTAACTTGCTGTCTTTCCATAGCCACTTAAATAAAAATGTCATTCAGACAAAATGCCTCTTGTTAAGAAGCTAATGGGATACTGTGTTTTGATAAACTCACCCTTCTTGATGTTCCCTAGTCAGAAGTTAAGAAATAGGTTTAGAAGTATAACTTGTTAGCATGCACTGGTACACTATGTGGAGCTCCATACTGGATCTCTTGCAGGATCAGTTTATCCTTTTTGTTCAAACTCACTGCTCTCAGTGACTGAGACTGAGCAAGGTACTGTGCTTCTCAACTTACCAGAAACTCTCCTTTAACTTCCTTTATAGGCAAGCATCTCACTGACCTTTGGCTTTATACCTTGGAGTTTCAAGATTTAAGTATTCCCGAGGTAAGAGAAACTTGAGAGAGAGAAAGAACTTTGCTTCCCAAAGCGATTTTCCTACATCTTCCTTATTGAGACCACCTCAGTTTGCCCTTAACTGGGATAAGATCATCTTCTAGCTGATTTTGAAATTGCAATAGCCGTAGCTTTTTTGGATCTTGTTGACTAGGGAAAAAAAAATATTTCCTAGTAAAGTGTGAAAAGCTTCTATTCTGCAGCTTGTCAGGAAGAAGAGCTATTATTATTTCTTTAAAGATACTGTCATAGTTGAGTTTTTCATTCCTAGCTTACTTTTAATAACAGACTGTTTTGCAGCAGACTCCATGATCTGTGTGACCTCACCCCTGAAGCTCTTTGTAGGGTGGCTCAAGGGGTCTATGCTTGTGAGCAGAATTAAACACCAGAGTGTCTTGTTCAGTTTCCATGATGGAATCTAATAAAGGTACTGTTGATAGAAGCAAACCAGAAGTCTGGGTAAACAGTTCCGATTTTAATTGACGCTCTGTTTAGAGACTGGGTTGGCTGGTTTGTTTTGTTGGTTTTCTTGTGCTCTTTCTACCTGTTTCTCCTCCTTGAACTAGTCTCCTATAAAAGACAATTTCTTTGGCTCAGTTATATATATACATTTAGCTGTGGGGTCTTTTCAGGCTCTCTTCGTAGTGGTGCTCCGTCATGTAGACTCTTCCAGGAGATGCATAGTTTTTTTTTTTTTTTAATGTCACGTGTAAGTGAGGAAGCCCTGTCCCACAAAAATGATAGTATTTAAGGTTGCTTCTCAAAATCGATTGGCTTTTTGATAGGTAGTGCTGGGAAAGACTACGGAATAAACTGCGATTTCATGACACTCCTGGGAGAAGTGAAGAGTCTGTCAGCAGGCCCTCAAATTCTGAAGGAACACTCGACTTCTAGGCTTTCTTGGCATATTGGCTTCTTCAGTGTCTGAAATCAGAAGGTACCTTTTAAGGTATATATGGAGATTCACCTGTGAAAGTACTGAAGCTTTTGTGAGAGTCTGGGTTGTAGTATTCTGAATTAGCTCATAAACTATGTGCTCTCAGTGCAGTTTACATGTGCTGTTGAGCTGTGAACAACTCACGAACTCAGGCTCAGGGTGTAAAGTGTCATTCTGTTCTATTTGTTTGGGAGCCCTTGAAGTGCTGTATGTACATCATGATGTTGGTTTCCAGCATCTTTCCATGTACTTGTGGACACTTCTTGCTTTTTTTGATTCCTGGTTATCTTTTCTCACTATCTCTGTCTTGTCACCATGTAAAAAATATCAGTACAGTGTTTTGATAGAGGTGCTCCTGGAGGTCCGTGGTATTAATTTTTTGAACCCTTGGGTGTCAAGAGTCGTGTTCTTTGAAAAACCCAGTCCCTGTTTCAAGTTTCAGATGCCTGGCATACAGCATAACATTCATCTGACCTTTTAATGTTTTGGGGGTTTTACAATCTGTATATCCCCTTCCTGCTTCCAGCCTTCTTTCTGGCCTTTTCAAGAGTTGGGCATATGCTAATTATTCTGCTTCTCATGAATGATATTACATGAGTTTCTGCTAGACATTTCAAGGAATTCCTCCAGCAGTGTGGAATGCTTGAGACAAGAACCGGTAGAAACACCTGCTGAATGTGGTCCATGGAGGCATGCAGGTGACTTTTAAAGGGTTGGGGACAGGTTCTGCAGTACCTAAGGTAGCTAGTCAGACAGTTAGTCAGCCTCTGAGAATGGTATGTTGTAAAAGACCTGAAATATGAGCATTGCTTTGGGGCTATAAGATGTGCTTCTAATTGCTAGAAAATGTAGGGTGTTGATGATTCTTCTGTAGATCTTGAGTGCCACTGTTTAAGCTTAGCATCTGCCCTGCTTTTTTTTTTTTGTCTTTTTTTTCCTCACTGGTGGTTGAGTTTGGATGCTGCTTTCTTTAGCTAGCCTAGGCTAAGCTTCTTGATCATAAACAGTATGATTATGCCTATCAGCGCATACGTTTCCTGTCTCAGGTCCCAATGCAATTTTGAATGTGATGGTTTTTCCACTTATCTTTGCTCCTGCAGGTCACTTATCTAAAAAAAATGGTGCATTTCAACATATAACATAAAATGCAAGCGACAGGACAATCATTCATTTAGCCTAGCAAGAATAGACATAGCTGAAGACCAGTTTTAGCTGTAAATCCCGTGTCTTTTCCTCCTGTAATGTTTGCAGATGTAAACAAAATGTTGTCTTGTCATATTTGTGCATATTGATGTGCTTTGTACTTCTCATGATGTAAGTACAGTTCGGGAAACAGAACAGTTGGGAAAACTGTTTCTGATTGGAACTGAAAATAAGAGCAAATCCTGTTCTGAAACTAGTCAGGTTCAGTTCGGGCTATATAATTTTAAATTCCCTTAATGTCTGAGTAAGCTCTGTGTGTTATGACTGTCGAATCTGGGAGAAGTCTTTTTGGTTTTGGGAAAACTGGGAGATGTTCTTCTTGCATCTGACTGGCACGTCGAGGGAGACTTTGCTGTGCTACAGAACAAAAATAATAACAATCATGTCATCTGTAGTCCGAAGGGAGTTTTCTTCCATGATGAGGTCTCATCAGCTTGTTAGGCTTCTTGGGGAGATGAGATAAGTATATTCTTTAATAAAGAACTTGATTTGAAACTTCTTGGCACGGTACGTACTACAATTCTAAGTGGGCATCTGTTTCTTGACTGACTCGTGTTATCTTCTTAGATGTTATCCCAGCCAAAAGAAAACTTGCCTAATGTCCTCTCACAGCTTCTTGCTGTATCTCCTCTGAAAGCTCGTAGGTTTATGCTGGTAATTTTTGACATATTCAAAAAGATATAAAAGGTTGCTTAGTCATTATATTACAAGGGAGTTTTTCAGATGGAGAATGCAGAGAACGTGCATAAAAGCAGTAGCATGGGACGCTGATAACGTGTGCTGCTGCTGGAAGTGATGCTGCAGTTAGAAGGTCTTTATTCTATCAGGAGCATAAATACAACATGTTACTTCTAATGAAGGAAACTGAATCCTTATCATTATTACATGATTAAACTCCTACTGTTTTACAAGGTGAAATAAAAATGGGATGTGCAAAAGTTAAGGTATTTTGTTTCCTTCATATAAATTGCATAGAAGAAGCAAATCTTATTTGGTCATCCGAAAAGAAGTTACTTGCAACATTCTAAGATGAGGATAAACCAAGTGATATGGTAATTTAAAAAACGGGGTATCAGTGAGGGCATTGATGAGGTTTCTTTCCACCAACTTCAAGAATTTATTTTCCCTTGTTTACTTTCATCATCAAATACAGACTTCATTTGGTAAGTAAGAGGAAATAAAATCAGCATGGTAACACACCTCAAGCAACAAGTAATAGGACTTAGTCTTACGCATTTACTAAAAAGCTGTTAGCTTGTTTAACACTTGCCGTCTGCTGTGTAAGCAAAAGGTGTGAGTTGTAAAAGAAGCTGCAGAAAACTCATGACCCTAGAAAATTTTTACTTGTGAAGAGTCCCTTGGGGTGTGTCATACAGTTAAAAGTACATACGCCCCACCTCCAGCCCAAAGCAGAGCATATATGGGTATTTGCTCAGTCAAAGACAATTTATAGAGATTTGACATAATCTCTAATTAAGTGCTGCTCTCTCTTGGTGGTTTTGCAGCTCAGAAATGGAGCTCCTGCTTCCTGCAGTCATATAGGTTCTTTCTATAACCAGTTTTTTCCTGTTGAATATATGAAGAATGGTTTTTCTTAAGCTTTGGGAAGAATGCAGAATTCTCTGCTAATGTACAGGGGTTTATTTTCATATTTTATCTATCCATGATTTTCAGCTACTGTTTCCTGTAGCCAGTATTTTGGGGAAAAATTCTTATGATCGCACTGACTTGTGGAACTTCAGTCTTGCACAGATGTAGTATCTATGCTGTGTGTTACTATTGATACATATTTCTTGTGTAGTCATTAAGAGGTGTGTTTTATATGAATGCAAATGTTAAGTTTGCCATCTACATAAATCCATGTAGTGGATTTGTCATATAATAAGGCTTTGGGTTGGGCAAAAGTTGATTTGTAACTATCACTCTTCACGATAGTTACACATTTTTTTCCATTTTGAAATTTCTTGCTCAGTCTTTTCAGTTGCACTGTGTAATTGTTTGTTCCCTGTTAAAAAAAAATTAATGTAGTATATGAGGCTGTTGAGGGCTTAAATTTAAAATCACATACGTACCCCCAACCCAGCTACAAAAGCCAGAACTGTGCATAGCTCCCTTGATACCAGTGTTAAGTAGGAAATTTAACAGCATCTAGTTTATTTGCTAGATTTTTTTGCACACGCACTTTTAATGATAGTAAATTCATTAGGAAAGTAAGGACAATAACACTTTTATTATACGAGTTCTTTAGCTACTTTGTTCCAAATGAGAGGTGTTGAAAACAGTGAAATGTTAATCTTATCAGAGATTTGTTTTATAAATAAATTGTGCTTTTCAGCAGAATGGAGGGTTTTAACCCTCCAAATAGTATGCTTGGCTTTATCTTACCTCTACCATTACCTCAGGAAATGAGGGCCTGTGATTTGAGTGCATAATACCCAGTTAGGAGTTAAATATTTATATGGCTGTAAGTAACTGTGAGGAAGAATTGAGTCTGAGTAACGGTGGAGACTGGAATAGCTGTATTCTTTATTTCAGATTTCGACCTATTAAAGGAAGGCAAGAAGAACTAAAAGAGGTGATTGAACGTTTCAAGAAAGATGAGCACTTAGAAAAAGCCTTCAAGTCCTTGACGTCAGGTGACTGGGCCCGGCACTATTTTCTTAACAAGAACAAAATGCAGGAAAGGTTGTTCAAGGAACATGTAGGTGTACTTGTAATTAATGTGCTTTTTCAGATGGTTGAAAGGCTAAGAAAATGTAAAAGATTCTTAGGAATGTAGCAACAGTAAAGGAAACTAATCCACTGCTCTGTTATATGTTGTTTGATTGCTTTTAACAGAAACTTCCTTTGTTTTTCAAAACACAGCTAGCTTTCCCCCCCAACACTTTTTTTTCGTTTGAATTAACTTACCACTGCCTTTTATTTAATAAACATGTAGAAAGGAAAACCTCTTGCTGTTGGCTTAAGTCATAAGCACAAGAGAGAAGACCAGCTTCCGGGAGAAAAGAGTTTCGAGGACTTCTTTCGATCTTTGGAAGCGGCTTTATCCCCTTTTCCCCCTTTTTGTTTCTTTTGTGTTGGTGGGTGGGGTTCTTTTGTTCGTTTTGTTTTTTTTACTTAGGGCTATTGTAATTCAAATTTTCTGACAAAGAAAGGTAAAGGAAAACAGAGAAGCCTTGCTACCTCAAAATACCTCTGTTCTTTTGGGTATAGGGGCTTTATGCGGGAATGTTTTTGTCTTCCTCTGCTTCCCACACACCAAATTAATTTTGTGTATATTATAAAGATTGTTGCTTCTCAAAGTTGCAGGGAAATCATAGTATTTCTTTACTGGGGCGGGGGGAGAAAACTCCTTCAGTCCACTGTTTTCAGATACAACCAAAAGGAATTTGGTCTACTTCAAAGTGCATCAAATCTAGTAGCGTAGAAAAGGTAGGCAGCAAATTCGTCTTTCCCAAAGTGTTTTTTGAGTAATACAACAGCGCTTTAACTAAAAATAATTGATCCAGCAATCCCTGAGTTCAGTAGATTTGTCATAGAAGTAATACCTTTTTCAGAACTGTAAAGAATAAAATTGGATCCTGGAAATTGTTAGGTCTCAGTGGTTCTTAAAAATCTGAGAAGAACTCTTGAATGCAACTACTCAGTGACTTTAAGAAGAAAGCATACATTTTCATTGGTGGAGCCACTTTTGTAGCGTTCGAGGCATCTCTTTTTTTTTTTTTAAACTCTTTGGTAGTCCATTATCCATGTATGGATCCCTGCAAGTCACTTTGAAGAAGTAAGGTTAACGTAATTTGTATAGCTGAAATTTATAATCAGGAATGCATTTCAGCAAACAACATCCCATTGCAATATCCATTTTTTGTGGGGTTTTTTGTGCAGTTCACTGACTTTCATTATTTTTATATAAAGTTCCTCACTGCTTTTGTTTTGCTTGTAACAGAAAAGTACTGTTTTTTCTTTCATTCCAGGTATTTATTTATTTACGAATGTTTGCAACTGACAGTGGGTTTGAGATACTGCCTTGCAATCGGTATTCTTCTGAGCAAAATGGAGCCAAAATTGTTGCAACAAAAGAATGGTAAGAAACATAGTTTACTGCATTCTAATTCTGTCAGTTATTTTGAAAGATTCCAAAAAAGATATTAAAAAAAAATATGATTTAGAATTAAAACTGCAACCAGTGAAATACAAAGGTTTATATTTTTACTTAAAAATTAAATTTGTTGCCTGGTTTTGCTAAGTACTTAACACACAACACTTGCATCTGTAAGATGTTCCTTTGTGTGTTTGGGCGTAGATGTACAGTTTTCAGTATACAAGTTTTTTTAATCTTGTTTTCAGTCAGATAATTATTTTCCTCTAATCGTGAGTTGTTGGCCTCCTGTGAGAAACACGACCATGTGAAGACTCAGTATGCCGGATTTGTTATACAACAAATAATTGTGGGGGAAATTAGTTTTTCACCTTTGTGAAACTGAAGGGTGTTATTTGCATATTTTGATTCTGCAAGATAAATAATAATCTGAGATGATGATATGCTATTATGTGTGGGCTAGGATTGAGTGGCTAGACAGGACGCTGGCAGTGTAGCAAGTAAGCATGCTGTTACTGTGGGACTGTGGCCACAATGTGTGGGAGAATAAGTTTTAAGAAGGCTGAGGCCAGTTTCTAGCTCTTCATGACCATAGCTGGAAGTTCCACGGCCATGATATAATCAGTAATTTTTGGGTTAGTTTTTTTTTTGTTTGAATTCTCCCCTTGGCTGATTGGGGTGGAAGCTTTGTACATAGGTGTGTTGGAAATGAAATTACTTTCCGTGCTTAAAATCTTGAGTGACCTGAGAGTAAGAAGGAGGGCTGCTTCTTAATCCTGCCAATACCTGGAAAACTATTGAGACTCAAAAATTGAGTTCTTAGCACTCTCTATAAAAGGAGAATTTTGCACATAAAAGACTTCTAGTTTGTGTCCCTCGCGTATATTTAGTATCTCCATATTCATCTGTCTCAGAGTAATCTGGCCAAAGTTTAAAATGTACACTCTAAAGAGCAGTGAAAACAATGCCCTTGCAAGGTAATAGAAATTGTGCACATCCTCCTAGGCTGAGTGTTGAGTACAATGGCAGATGAAGGCGTTGTGGATTTGTTGATTTTTCTTGGTCGTTATGTCGTTCTTGTCCCTCGTCCCACCGCCCAAGCGGTCTATTTCAAGGACCAGCTTGATGCTGAAGAACTACTTGTGAGAGAGGAAAACATCTTACGTAAATTCCGGCCTTTTTTGAGTCAATACTGGGCATTTTTTAAGAAGCCATGGAGTTCTAAGCATCTTCACTGTGCTGTTTTCCTGGCCAAAGGAAGAAGTGTAGGAAATGCAAACGAGCAGCTGGAGGAAGTCAAAATCTCTTAAATGCTGATGGGGAGGGAGTGTGCACAAATTAAAAAAAAAAAAAAATCTCGCTTTTGGTTTTAACAACTCTAGAAGCTGAAGTAATCAACTCTTGCAGTTTCTTGCTTGTAGTCTCAGGAAATTGTAGAAACAATAGTGGTAATGTCTGTCAGAATTGGTGTAATTGATTCTATATAATAGCATAAAAATGTTTATTTCCTGTCTGAGAAAAAGTCTATTTAGCCTAATATCTTGTCTCTGACTGAATTAAAACAGGAAGTTTATAAGGGCTGAGAAATGGTTTACAAAACACTTCCTGTTATTGACAACTTTTCTTTCTCTGAAATTACTTTGTGATTTTGGCATATGTATTCTTATTTCTGCTACTCTTTTTTACGCTAAAGGAAACGAAATGATAAAATAGAATTACTTGTGGGCTGTATTGCTGAGCTATCAGAAATGGAAGAAAACATGCTGCTGAGACATGGGGAAAATGACTTCAGTGTCATGTATTCCACACGGAAAAACTGTGCACAACTGTGGCTTGGTCCTGCTGCATTTATCAATCATGGTGAGTAGTAAGTTTACGAAGCATGTTAAAGGATATAAGCAGTTCTACTCAGAAGTGTTGTTATATGTGAGCTGAACAACACAGAACTTTAGAGACAAGGTCTGAATCTGGCATACTGGATTACTGTAGGACAAAATCCTGTTGGGATTTTCCTAGACAGGAGCTGATCGGCAGTGAACTGGGAAACTCACAGAAGGCTCTAGGAAGTGATGCCTTTTTCCTTCACAGAGACTTTGGAACTGACAGCTAAATTAGTGGAGCATATTGTGGGTTACCTTGAATTGTTTGTGAACTTGTTATGCCTTCTTTAACCTTTTGCACAGGTTATGCTGAAGGAATAGCAGGTAGGATTTAAGATAAATCATATTACCTTCAGGAGGAGGGAAATTGAACATTTGTGATAGCATAGGGAAGAGCTCAGAAACCAAACTATATGAAAATAGGTATGTTTTGATGTATAGCTTCGTGCAATACTGACATAACTCCCAGTATTTAGTTGAGATTCTACAGTTACTGAAGTCAGAGTGAATCCTTACTTTAGATATCTACAACTATTCATGTTTCAGGTCTTATCAACAGTTAATTGACTTTATCTTTTGGACCTTTTTCAGATTGCAGACCTAACTGTAAGGTAAGCAAGAAATTTAAATAAATAAAGCACCCCACTCTTTCTTTTCCTTTGTCCCTACACCTTTTCCTCCCCAACTTCTTGCTTTTTTTTTTCTTATTGAGACTGTTCAACCTTAATGATTAACTTCTCCCCCTTCCTGTCATCTCCTTCCCCAGTTTGTATCAACGGGCAGAGATACAGCATGTGTGAAAGCTCTAAGAGATATTGAACCTGGAGAAGAAATCTCTTGTTACTATGGAGATGGGTTTTTTTGGAGAAAATAATGAATACTGCGAATGTTACACCTGTGAAAGGTATGGGTTGATGTAAATAAGTTTCGAATGGAATTGGGCACATTCATGATATGTTTTGTGAAACTGAAAGTCCTTAATTGTGGATACTCAGACTTTTGGACACATCATAATTACTTTGTAGGTATTTGTTATGATTTTTTCTTTAATGTTGTTACTGAAATGTCACCTTCCCTGAGAGCTCCTGCATTGTGTTACTCTTTTGATTCTCAGTTTTGTAGATAACCCAAAATGTGAATTACAAAAAAGAAGTGCAGATTCTTAAAAACATTTGTACTGAATAAAGTAGAATTGGAAGGAAAAGCAGTTGTAGCTGCTACAAGACCATTAGCAACTGACCCCCAGCTTTTGGGCGTTTTTTTGTGCTAGAAAAAGCAAATTTCATTAATGTTTTCTTTGTTGCCCTGAAGCTCTCTTCTGCTGGGAATTGGTAAAGTAGTTTTCACCATATGTTATTAGAACTTATGGGTTTGTGTATTCATAAAGATCTGCTGGTTTGGACAGTACTTGCTTATATCTGTCCATCACACAATAGCAGCCAAGTTCTTGTTATATTTGTTCTTCACATGTGCCATTCCAACCTAGTTTCTTCACAAAATCAGTTGAAAGAATTCCATAGTTGGTTTTTGCCATGTTGAAACTTCTGCTTACTGTGAGCATGGAGGCTCACCGTCATTTGGGAGAGCTTCACCTAGTTCCAAGAGGAACTACACAGAACATATAACAGTTCCGTTACTGTTTGACTTAACTGTAGAGAGAAAAATCCTATAAAGGACAAAATATTTTTGAGAAATAGCTTAGTGCACCTTCATATAAGTAGTTTAATAAGCCTACCTTTATTTTTACTAGCTAGTTTGGTCACTAACAATTCTTGCACTTCAAGGGAAAGCATGATGTGGACCTCCAAGCTCATACAATGTTAGTAGATCATTCCAAGTGAAGGGTACGATCTCAGACTTTATATCTAGAGAGCTGCTAGTAAAAATGTACTTCAGTCCTGGGAGCTGTTTAGTGTTGAATAAATGGGCACCCTGATTGTTCTTTCCTTGTTACTTGGAGTGATATGTTTCTTTTTGCTCAAGTTTCTTTGATTGTTAATTTTAATGTAATACAGATAAAACTTTCAGGACAAACCAATTTTTTGTGTATGAACATTTTCACTAACTTGTCATCTTCATATTTTAAGTACATGAATATGTTATATTTTAAAGCTAACGTTTGGGTAATTCTGACTTTAGGAATCTGCTTTTCAGTCGCAAGGCTGTGTTACAGCAATCAAATGTGAGAGATTTGAATTTAGGGGAGTTGAGCAAGGAAAAATAAGTCCTTACCAACACTGAGGCAGCTGTCTCTTTGTACACCACAAAAAATAACCTATAAGTGACCCAATTTTGACAATGCTGTAAAGGGTGTTAGTTTGTGATGTTAAAATGCTAGACTTCTAAGAATCTGTAGGTACATTTGGGAGCTGTGGGAAGGTTGGCACTGGACAATTGTTTTTCTTTTAAGCCTCCAAAAATCATCACCAAGAAAATTTGCCTATCTTTACATATGTGCATGTACTCTTTTTAGGTGAGCCTGCTGTTCATGCTGGCTGACTGAGAAAACCGGGCACCAAAGACAACATGTCAGAAGACAGTTGTGGTTGTTCATAGCACCATTACTTTCTGACCTCAGTTGGGTGTTGCTTGTGATAAGTTCAGTCCAGTATCTTAAGATGTCTGTAACTTGCAGTATTCAAAATAATACTGTCAAACAATGTTCCTATCAAGCAAATATCAGTTAATTTGAGAACAAGGATTGCGTCTGCGTAATAATTAACCTTGTGGAGCTTGAGATCCTATCTGATCTTTTTGGTGCACTTCTGGTTAAGTTTTGTAGATCTTTCAGTACAACACACTGGAATGCAAACTGAAGTTGTCTTCAGTAAATCTGCGAAGTGCAAGCGTACTGGATTATTAAAAAGTATCAAAGGAATACTAGAGTAATGGTTGAAGTGCAAGTAGAGGAATTCTTAATCTTCATCCTTTTCTGTGATTACTTAAAAAGAAAAAAGAAGTTCTAGGTTTGCTCAGCCGTTCCATTTTCACGGTAAATACATATTGGAGTCTTTCAGTTACAAAGGAACACAGAACTATGTGATAATTTTATTCCGTTTTCTGTACTTTTAAACTCTTGGCTGGTGCAGTAACAAGCATTGTAGCTGAAGCTGGGAGTTTTTACTAGCCTGATGTGATTACAGAAAATTTACGTTACTACCTAAGCTAATATAAGTAGCATTTTGAACTACCATATGTCATTTTCACTTGTAAAATTTTACTCTGAAACGATACTAAAATAGACATAAAGCAAGGGAAACCTACTTTGCAATTTTTCTTCTTCTAAGAAATAAATGGAAGGTTTTTCTGCACGTCTTACTAAAATGAGATAAGTATATAGATAACTTATTCTAACAGCCCACAAAATGCTAATAAATTCAGTGGTTATTGGTATTGTTTATCCAGCTATACCTGGGATTCAAACTGCTGTATCTGAAACAAAGTTCTAAGTTTATATTAATAGTTATTAATACATTTTGTTCTTTTTTTCTTTGTAGACGTGGAACTGGTGCTTTTAAATCAAGAGTGGGATTGCCAGCACCTACTCCTGTGATTAATAGTAAATATGGACTGAGAGAAACAGATAAACGATTGAACAGACTTAAAAAGTTGGGTGACAGCAGCAAAAATTCCGACAGCCAGTCCGTCAGCTCTAACACTGATGCAGATACCACTCAGGAAAAATCTAATGCAAGTAAGTGAGGGGAAAAGCATGGAGTGCAGGATTAAAGGTTTCATAAAAACATGAAAAACTTTCACTGTGATGAAATTCCTTTCTTGGTGCTGAGATGCATCTCAGATACTGGTCTTTAGAACTGTCATTTATTCAGGAATATGAAGGCAATTTACATGGCAAATTCACGGTTTTCCGTAAGTGTTTCAAGAACAATAGGGGTATGTTCTTGTTTCGTTTTTTCTTTTATTTATATCAAAAGCAAATAGTCTCATATTTGTAAACATGTCAGTTAAAGTTCTGTCAATAATGTATGTATTTCCAAATACAGTAGTCTGTCATATGCAGTAGTATGGTTTAGGAAAGAAAACTTACGTAGTTTATCTACATTCTGTAGGAAAGGTGTTTTTAAATAAACACTCTCAGTAGAGATTGTCAAACAAATAGTCGTTTCCTTTAGAGATCCTTTAAATTGGGCAGCTATTCTCTCACCACATCCCAGGATTGATAGGTCAGGTACCTATTCTGAAGTGAAAGAGCACAGTCAGTAATCTCAAAAGAAATTGGAAGGGATTTTGGTTTGTGATGCTCTTGAAAGACTTCTCTTCATAAAGTAGAGTCATTTATTTACTCCTCCCCCCCCGCCACACTCAGTTTAGGCAAAATAAAAATAACTTAAACTTTGACTTAACTAGCAAACAGGTTTGGAGCCGCATAAAATATTGTGGTTCCACCTGGCTCCTGGCAGCTGCTGTGATATTTAAAAAGAAAAAACAAAAAAAACCCACCACCAACAACAAACCATTTTCCAAAACCCACTTACTATCTCTAATTACAAAGCTTTAGAGTCGCAGCTTTGCTTGGGCAGACAAAACTCCTTTACTTACAACAGTAGGTGACAGAAAACTGGATATCTGAAGCCGAAATCAGTAGTTAGGGTTTTTTGGGTTTTTGTTTTTTTTTTTTTCCTCCTTCTGTAGGAAAAAAATCTGAGGTTAATACCTAGAGCGTGCTGATCCTCAGATTTTGCTAGAATAATACTCACTAAAAACTGTGGGTAATGTGGGATGGATTTTTTTAAAAAATTGATAGAAGAAATTCAGTAAAAAACAAACTTGGTATGTTGGGGGTAGTGAGGGAAGCATACCTGGAATTTAGGTGTACTTTTGACTTATTTGACAACTCCTTTCATGTCTGAGTTGAAAGTTAAGCTCCTCACTGCGTACTTTCCAGCCTGTTTCACAGATTTTGATGAAGTGTTTAAAATAAATGAAGTAACTACAGTATTTGGGAGTGGGGAACTCGGCATAAAGCAGTGTCATAACAAAACCACTTTTTTCTTTTGCAGCTAACAGAAAATCTTCGATTGGTGTAAAAAAGAACAGCAAAAATAGAACATTAACGAGACAGTCTATATCAAGAATTCCAGCATCATCAAATTCTACCTCATCTAAACTAACTCATATAAATAATTCCAGGGTACCAAAGAGACTGAAAAAGCCTGCAAAGCCTTTACTTTCAAAGATAAAGTTGAGAAATCAGTGCAAAAGGCCAGAGCAAAAGAATGCTTCTAGAAAGCTCGAAATGGGAAATTTAGTTCTCAAAGAGCCTAAAGTAGTTTTGTATAAAAACTTGCCCATTAAAAAGGATAAAGAATTGGAGGGACCAGTCAAAGTTGCAGTCTCCAGCGGATGCTTAACAAGGCATGCAGCAAGAGAACATAAACTGAATTCTGTGAAAGGTGCTCATGAGCATGGTGATATACCACCCTGCACATATATAACAAGGAGGTCAATGAGAACGAGAATGAATTTGAAGGAGACCTCTGACATAAAGCTTGAACCAAATAGGTTGGATAGCTATAAGAATAATTTGACCGGAACGCAATCGGACATTTTAGAGCAGCAGTCTCATGTGATAAATGAAAACGACGTGGCTCATGGACCATCACATAAAGGGGATATCAGGTGCCAGAAAAATGATGCAGGCGTATCAAAAAAGAAATCTCGACAAGGAAAACCTGTGAAACCATCTGCAAAAATAGAAGAAACTGATACTACGCACAATACACCTGTGAAAGATGAAGTACCAGATTTGATTAGTTCTCATTCAGAACTCGGAGAGAGGAATAACATGGTGGACACACCTGTTGGCTATAAAGACTGTATCCCTGGGTCTGGTGGCTGCGCTGTTGTAACATCTGACAATTTTAAAGCAAAAGACAGCTTTAGAACTGCAAAAAGTAAAAAGAAAAGACGAATCACGAGGTATGATGCACAACTTATCCTTGAAAATAGCTCTGGGATCCCTAAACTGACTCTTCGTAGACGCCATGATAGCAGTAGCAAGGCAAATGACCAAGAAAGTGATGGAATGAATTCTTCAAAAATAAGCATCAAATTAAGTAAAGACCATGAAAAAGATAATAATTTATATGTAGCAAAGCTAAATAATGGGTTTAACTCAGGATCAGGCAATAGTTCAACAAAATTAAAAATACAGCTAAAACGAGAGGAAGAAAACCGAGGGACGTACCCTGAGGACCTTCATGAAAATGGTATGTGTTGTAGTGAAACTCTCTCCCTTTTGGAGTCAAGAATGGAAGTAGATGATTATGGTCACTATGAAGAGGAAACAGCAGATGAATCTTCATCAGAAGAGGACGATGAAGAGGAAGATGACTATGATGACGAATTTGATGACTTTATTCCTCTTCCTCCAGCGAAGAGATTAAGGCTTATTGTTGGCAAGGATTCAATAGATATTGATATTTCTTCCAGGAGGAGAGAAGATCAGTCTTTAAGGCTCAATGCATAAGCTTATAGGTCTTAAACTGACCTGGATGTCATTTTTAAAAAAAAAATTAAAAAATAAAAAAAAACCCAACCCCACAACAACAACAAAAAAAAAAACCAACAAAAATTCCATTTGATTATTCCTCAACTGAAGAACTTTCTGAAAAACTTAGTGGCAGCACTTCTTAATTGTTTATTCACCTATCAACATAATATTGTAGAAAGTGTACAGCATACTGACTCTTCTTAAGTCTGATTTGTGCAGATTTTTATTGTACTTTTTAATAGCCTTCTTATGTGCAATTCTGAGTTAGAGGTAATGCTCTGTTGTAAAATAAAGGCTCAAGCAAAGTTATGAAATTGCATCAAATCTTTCCATGCAGAACAATGAGAATACAGTGTGGCTACATAATTATTTTTGATCAGTAAGAGCATCAGTTTGCTCTTACGATATTTGACTAAACAATTAAAAAAAAAAAATCATAGTAGCAGCATATGAAGGTTTTCTAGTATATGTTAATATCACCAGCAATGATCTACAGCTTTTCGATTTATTTGCTAGGTGTTTTTTTCCCCCCTTGGAGTTTGTCAGTTTTAACACTGTATGCTGTCCCAGACGTACTGTTTGTGGCCTTTGTTATAGTAGCAAACCGTTGGTTGGAAGTCAAATTGATTTCTTTAAAAAAAGAGAAAAAAAAATGAAAAGGTGTTGACAATTTGCTGACTTTTTAGTACATTATATGTACAAGGGTAGCAGTATGCAGAATAAAAGTTTGGATATGGTGTATTTATTGCTTGTTATGTAAATTAAACACCTTGTATTTAACACTTTTCAATACTTTTAGATAAAATTGTTCTTTGCAAGAATGATTGGTGCTTATTTTTTCAAGAATTTGCTGTGAAATAATGTGATTACAATGGGCAACATTTATCCAATGAACTGCAGCTATCCTAAATTGGTTCTTCATATTTTTCTGTTGCACTTGTAAAATGCTACAAGGAATTTAAAGAAAATCTATTCACTTTAACTTATGATAGTTTTATGAAATTAAAAACAACTAAGTCACAGCTTTTGTTCTGTGGTAACCTATAAATTGTTTGTCTTTTAAGAACCAGTTGTAAAAGACTGAAAAAATATGTATATGTTGTAAATATTTGTGTGTTGTGAGAAATTTTGTCATAAGAAATTGAGATAACTTGCCAGAAGGGTTTTTAAGTTTAGAAATACATCCATGCCAATAAAATAGGAAATTGTAAACCTAGTTTTAAACTCTGCATCAGTTGGAGTTCTTTGCTCATACGTAGTTCACTTAATACTTCAGAGTCTGCTTTATAACAATGAAGAGCATCAGGGCAATCTTTGGCTCTTTTCTTTTTAATAAAAGAATGTTAGGAAACTTCTGGGCACAACGAACTTGTTTGTATGTATAAACCGGCTCATTTATAAGCCATTTTTTGGAAACAGGTACAAAATGTCATAGTTGACGTAACTGTATAGCACTTTGGTCTATGCTGTTTTTAGAGTTTTTGTATCGAGGGGTGTAGAAACACAAGTTGCTTCATAAAACACATGCTGTGTTGGGTTAGTTGAATCCACTGTTGGCTGCATAATATTTTCATGTGAAGTCCAACACTCTGCCCAGAAGAGCAAGAGCTTGAGTTAACGTGACCGCTGTATTATCACCCAATTGTGAAAGCATCAGTGGAAACAGGTGGGTGAGTTTGCACGCGAGCTGATCGTAATGGTTTGGCCCATCTCTGACCCTCAGAGATATGAAGAATTTTTTCAAAGAAATCCTTCCGAATGCATTTCGGTAATTTGTTAGACTGCAAATCAGATAGTGGAATCTGCCTCCATCTCCCTTCCCTTCTGTATTCTAGCAGAGAATTAAGTGTAGAATTAAACCTAATACTTGTAATTTTGTTTTTATGATGTCCAGTCTCTGTTAAAGGCCAGCTGTGTCTCACGTACAGGGTGTATGTATTTTTAAAAAGTGGATAGGCCTGTGTGTAATGCACAGTCTGTCCTGTCAGACCTGGGCTTTTAGTTCACAGAAGACTGAACACAAAAGCTTTGGTGAGTATGCTGACACTCGGAGTTCTGAGTCGGCTATGGTGGATCGTCCTGTGGGTTTTTTGATTGTACTGTATCATATAAAAATGAGCTATTAAAAGTTGGGTTACGGGAAAGATAGCTGTGTTATGAAGGGCTTGCTTTGTAGTAGGAATGTTACCAGCAAACAGTTGATGACAAATAACTAATACCGCTCTCTGCTCAAGGATTCACTCGCATTTTCAGTGGTGATGTGCCCCGCAAGTGCGCGGCTGTATCAGCGAAAGACGTGAAGAGCTGAGCAGAGCATCTGTGTGCCTTCTGCTCCCTGCCCCATTGGTTATTCCTGCAGTGTGCTCTGGGGTACCAGTCCCCCTCCTTGGCTCCAGAGTCAGGTGTTCTTGCTGCTCTTCTGTCTCCCTGCTGCAGACTGACACTGAACGGTCCTCTGGCAGTCTTGGTGGGGATAGATTGGTTTGCAGGAACATCGTTCAACTGGGCGTTTGAGGAAAAGGGGGTTGATGCAGCAAGTAACCATTGCCAGCCAGTGTTGGTATTTACTGACCAGTATGCTCAAGCGAGTTAAGGGCTTGCTGAACCAGCATCAAGCAATGAAAGCTGATCATGAAACAGCTGGTGAAGAAACTGAAAGAGAATCCTGCCCTTGGAGGTAGAAGCTGTTTTCCTTGAGTGGATGTTCCTACCAACTCAGTTCAGCCAAGCCCGCAGCGAGAGCTGCTTTGCTTTTCTCTGGCATGGAAATAAGTACAAGCAGCTCTTTGGGCATCAGGAACTCCAGATTGCTCTTGTTCGTTGTGCAGACTTCTTGTCTTGGAGAATTAGTAACAAAAGTTTTTAGTCGTGTCCAGGGTAGACTGGTCCATAGCTGTGTCCTGCTACACAGATTTTTTTGGTGTTACAAATGTCTTGAAAATAATTAAATGTGTTGATTGTGTAGGCAGCGGTTGCACAACCCCAGTCTCTTCTGTCCTTCCCCTGCTGCCGAAAACTTTTTTTTTTTAATTCATCATTTTTATGTGAATTGGCAGATGATGATGGTTCCCTAACCTTAGTAGTAGGGGAAGATGAATGTTTGTGTCAAATGTATGAGAACCTGACAACGTCAGAATGTTTTTTACCGTCCATACCACAAAGCATGGTGAAGTTAATAGTAATTGGACTGTCAGGGACCCTGTCTAGCCTTTATGTCCCCAATTTTCCAAGATCCTGGTAAGAAAAAATGTTTAGGGTGACCACAGCACATCTTTTAGCAGGTTAAAGAGCTGGAGGCAGTGTATTACAGATGGGCTTGATCAGCTAGTTTTGCGTTACGTGTGGCAGGTTGTGAGGCTTAAAAGGAGATATTACAACCACCATGAAAATGTCAGGTTGGCCGTGGATTTGTGAGGATTCTGGCATCCGTTTACCTGAGGACAGACTTAGCATCAGCTTTTGAACATTTTGGGTGGCAGATGTAGCTGTTAGCTGGCTTGCACCTTCGACGTGGTGAGTTAACGGGGCAGGGGCAAAAGTGTTGATTCCTCGAAAGACAAAACCAAATACTGTTTCTTCGCAAATGGGTGTTGCGGAGTTGTGAGTCGTCTTTAAAAAAATAAATAAATAAAAAAAATCAATGCAGTGAGTGTACGGGAGAGGGAGCACTCCAAAGTGCTCTTCTCAAGGAGAAGCTGCTGTAGACTTAACTGTACAGTAAAATCGCTGCAAAATACATTACGGGCAGTTCGATACTATTCGTATTGATCCCAGAGAGACAGGAAAGATGATGACTCGGTGTGTTTCTGTCTGCCTTGCGTAGGGCAGACTAACCTTTCCCATGTCTCTTTGGAGGGATATAGAAAGGTATTTTAGATTTATTTGAGGAGGAGTGATTTGATTGGAAATAGTCAAATAAGAATAAAGCCTCTCCTGCTTGACGTGTATGGGGACATTGGGGAATTTCTGGAAAATTGCTTGTGCTGAGAAGCAGCAATGTTTCTGCAAACAGCAGAGGCTTGTGATTGTCAGATGTTGGTGTAATATTGTCAGAGATGAGTTGCCCCCCCCCCCCCTCCCCGAGCTAATCGAGAGTGCTCTTTTCTGCCTCCTCTGTAACTCCAGCTGTAGCGTGCAAGCAGGGGGCTTTGGACTTGAAAAAATTGTGTCTGATAAAATTGCTGTGGGTTCTTTGCACGATTGACGTGAATGTCCTGTTACTGTCCTTTTTCCCTTCTGTTTTTCAACTGCCTTTTTTTTCTTTCTTTGCCTCCAGTGTATTTGTTGGGCACTAGGTGTTGTCTCTGTATGTGCTTTGAATGCTCAGGTAGTGGCTTGCTGAGGTTTACAGGGTACAGTCGCGCAGTGTTACGCTGTTGTTCACAATGCATTGGCTTTATGCGGTCACATTGCCAGCCACTATGTATAATACACGTCCAAGGTATTCCCCAAAGTACGTATTCATGGCTGCTTTTTTTTTTTCCCCTGGTTTCTTTTTGTCTGTCTTGCCTAGCGCTGCCAGTGCATGCTCTTTAAAATAAGCTCAGAAATGGAATTCTTTTGCTCCTGATATTTGTAGGGTTGGTTCCCCTTTTTAGAATGAAAGGGTGAAGGTTTGGGAGAGTAAAGTCACTGAAGTACGCATTATATCTGTTAGTATCATGTATTTTCCTAAATCCCCTTCCCCAGTGAGAATTCTCTTGTTTGGGCCTGGCCGTAAGTAAACCTGTGGCCTCATGTGGTCTCTGTTGCCCCTTCCTGAACTCTTGATTTCACAAGTTAACAAGGGTATGGTCGCTTGTCTGTCTGCAGCATCCTTTCATGGCAGCGACACTACCTATGTATTTACTTTTTTTGCCTGTTGTAGCTCCTGCTTTTTGCCCACCAAGGGAAGTCCTGTGGTAGCCATGCTGGAGTTCACATATCTTATTTACACTAATCCCATGAAGTATTTTTATTGTTGCAAGGTATACATGGGTTTTTTCAGTGTTTCTCCTCCTCCCCACAGGCAAAGAAAATCCATGACTTTTTCCCAGGCAGCTACATTTGATTTAACTGTAATTTTACTTGTTTTCATCCCTGCATGAAACTTGATCAGAACAGTTCCTGCCACAGGAACGGTAGCTCAAGTGGTGGTGTTGGAGTTACGGGTATGTCAGCACTGGAACGGGCACGGGGACAATTAGATGGTGTTGCTGGGGAATTGTTTTAGCTTAACGAGCAAAGATTCATGGTTTTGGTAGTGAGTTTCAGTCAAGTGCGGAGCTATCACTGGCTCCAACAAGCCATAGATTTTTCCACTGATGCTTTATGATGTTCATTAGAAGTCAGTTCTGTTTCATAATTAGATTTATAGTCTTTTCTGCTCCAATTGCTATGTTTGCCTGCAACATTTGACAACTGAATTGGTTGTAAACTGCTAGATCTAAGGTAGGGAATGACAACCGTCGGAACTGTGTTGGATAGGACGTGATTTTATTCATATCTGCATAAACCATGTGTATACAGCATTAGGACACGACTGCTGGGTTCAGCTATTTTGTATCTACAGTGAAATCCAGAAGCCAAACTATTTGTATCCCATTTAAATATGGGACCGAATGCAGGTTCTGAGGTCATGTTAATCACTCCTGAAAATCCATTGCGTTTTCTTTATTTTTCACAGTTGTGTATCTGTTGATAGCCGAATAACACATGAGGTTTTTTTGAAATCTTGAGTTGTTAAAAGAATCGGTAGATGTCCCATGCATTTTCCGGCTTTCACTTTAAAAGCGTTTTGAAAGGAAAAAAATATTTTTGTGTTCTTCTCTTGGGGAGGAGGGGGAAGGAAGGGATATGTTTTGAGGCAGAGTAGTTTTTTTATCTTTTCCCATCCTCTCTCAGAGCTGCCTTCTTAACTTTTATATTGAAATTGAGGCTTGTAAAATCAAGTGGAAAAACAGTTTCACGCACCCTCCTCAAAACCCATCCTGTTCCGTGGTGTGTTGCATAAGGTTTAAGCCCAGAGTAAGTCCTCATCTGGTAGTTCTGGTAACTCTGAATTCCGAGGCTGGTATTGAGCAGCAGAGATGATTCAGCTGTCTGGAGTTAAGTGACTAATGGGGAAGGATTCTGGCTTGGGGAATATGTTGTGTAATAAAACAAAAATCTTCTTCAGGTTTATTAGGTTTCTAGCAAAAAAGCCCAAAGCTGTTGGTACATCTACTTTTAATTTACAGCACTGGATGACAAATGTAATTTCTGGTGAAGCTAACCGTATGTGTGTGTTTCGGTTGTTTTGGTAGATAGAAATAGCATCAAGAGTGAACTCAAGATAGAAGAAAAACAGCAGGAGAGAAGGGAGAAGGATTAAGGAAAGGTTAAGGTATTGGGATACTCAAAGTGTTCTGAACACTTTTTAAAAGTTTCAAGAAAACCTGAAATGTAGCATCTTTTTATTTAAAAAAAAAAAAAAAGGCAAAACTTAAAGTCTTATTCTTGGTAGAAAAAAATACACAAAACATTAATATTTCCTAGGTTTGTAATACACAGATTCTAAAGCTGTGCTTATACCTCTGAGACACTGATGGCAGTAGTGTTTGTAAGTACAGTCACTTTACAGGGAGTGAGTTTACACCATTGAGCTTCAGCCAGTTGTGGGGAAACAGCGGCGGGATTACTCTTAAAAGGAGTGTGTGAACCTGTTACCTGTGTGCAAATCTTACGTTACCGGTCACTGGCAGAGATTGCAGGCGGGGGGATAGATGGACCTTTTTTGGCCTGAGCCAGTAGAGCTTTGCTCATACGACGTGTGTCAGGACGGACAGGACTTCCAGAGGGTTGAAGAGGGAAGAGCTGTGAGGAGTGTTTGGTGGGAAGGAAGGGACAGTGGTCGCTGTCGGCTAGTGAGAGCCCACAGGTGAGATAAGGGATGAGCTGATCACTGTCTTGTGCTTGCTTGTGTGCAACGCTTCTGTTAGGTTGGGCAGTAATTACACTGTCAGTAAAAGTGTTGTAATCAAATATTATGGCTAGTGTTGTTTGTTAGGCTGATCAGTAATTAGTTCATATATACGTACCCTTTCTCGCAGCTCTCTCAGGCAGAGCACTTGGATACCACGGCAATGGCATCAAGCATCCCATTAAATGGGACGATCCCGGCTGGGTCGCGCAGTCCTGCGTACTGCTTCCATCTGGGACTTTAGTGTTTTACTCCATCCTCAGCTTTTCCAATATCACGCTTCCATCCCGTGCAGCCGACCTGAATACAAGATGCAGCTGCTGCCCTAGAAGTGGTGCATCTACAGAGGGAGGAGAGAGGCGTCTGGAGATTGGGAGAAAAAGGCCTGACAGCTTGTGTCTAGGAGTGCAGAGCAGCAAGTCAGTTCCCGCAGTCAGCAAGAACCCCGAACGGTGCTCCCAGGAGGTGCTAATCTTTGTCCTCGTGCCGCTGTGGATGGTTGGTGCCAAGCACCACCTGAAGGACCGCTGCCTCGGTCAAACGGAGACCTTCACCCCCGTGCAGTTGCGGTGCAGTCCCATCACTCTGGTGAGTTGTGCTGACAGCACCAAAGCCAGGTCAACAGTGGCCCTGTTGCCGGGAACCACCATCGGCACCTCTTCGCCGCCTTGGCTGCCAAACTGGGTGACATCACTAACGATGTTCGTGTATCCTGTTACATCAAAGCTGGTGCGCTGCAAATGCCGGAGGAGGCAGGAGTCTGGGAAAGGGAAGTGGAAGACGAAAGTTCACCTCTGGTGGTGCGCTCTCTGCCTTCAGCACTCTGAAGTTTCTGTCGGTGGTCCTCCCTCCCCCTTCTGTTGTTCTGCTGAAAAGCCGAGATGTGCTCCCCCTGCCCAGACGCGGTTGTGGTGGTTAATCCTTAGTGGGAAAAATGATCCCTCTAGCTCTCTGTTTGACTCAGCCTCCTGAGTGTGTACGCAGAGGGTAACCCTTATCTCTGGTCTTGCTGGAGACAGAGGGACTGCTTAGATGTGTAGCTTTGGAATCATGCTTTGTGTGAGACCCTTTGGGATAAGAGCCGTGTGCTCTAATTGCATTTCTGTGGCACAGGCAGATTTCTTTGGAACATAACTTGAATTCTGAGTTTCCTGGGTTTATCACTCTTGCTCTGAGAGAAAACAGTATTGTCCTCCTGGCGTTTTAATCCTTAGAGTACTAAATTGTAGTCTTAACTTCAAAATTCAGGTTACTGGATTTTGATTGTGAGCAGTTTTCATGAACAGGATACCCACACCCTGTTCCTTTCCAAGGTGTTTGCAAAGGAATTCCTACTTTGCTGCAGAAATATTTTCCGGAAGCCATTTTTTTTTTTTCCTGTTAAGTTTGTGAAGAAACCCTGAAGCAAATAAAACTCAAAGCAGTACTGTCTCCAAGGCTGGAGCCAGCTTGCGAAAATACTCCAAGTTATAAAAAGATTAAACTCAAATCAAACCCAGTGCAAAATCTTTTAGGCTGACTTTGAAATGTATTTTCACACAGTAACAACCTCCCACTTCTGAAAAACAAACAGATTTCCGTGAGGCTGACTACGTTAAAGCTCCCCTATAAATCAGTGTAAAGAAGAGGGCATTTTCAGAAGCTCATTTCAGGCACCTCATATGAAACTTAACCCATCTGTAGGGTAAAAGCCTCAAAGTGAATTTTAAAGAAACAAGTAATAAACTCACACCCTGCGTTTCTTTTCCCCTGGCGAGCCAGCTGGCTCCTCCCGCCTGCGCGTTGGTTTAGGACAGCAGTATCTTGCATTTGGAAAATTGCTCTGTAAATACGCTTGTTGCATTTTAGCGGTTCATCTTCCGTACCTCTATTACGGGCTTGTCTGTTGCAAGCTGGGCTCCAGCGTGGACGTCGGTAACGCTCAGCAAAATTTTACTGTCTGAGGTGACACCTGGTTTCTCCCTGGACTTGCCCGTGCTGAGGACAGAGCTGGCAGCCGCCGGCTGTAGCTGTTGGGGCAGGGTTACGTCTGAGGTGGGCCTTCGTGCTGCTGTTTGGGGTCAGAGCCTACCCGCAAAGAGCTGCCCACTGCGACCCATTAGTCCCTTCAAAAAGCTGAATCTACCCTAGAGCGGGATGTTGAGGGTGATGCTGGTTGGTACCTGGAGGAAAGATCTCCAAAAGCCCAAACGCCTGATGCGGCTTTGCTCCAAAGATGGCTTCTTGTCCGCCTTCTCTCGTTCGCTTGGCTTCTCTGGACAAGTTGGTTTCCATCCGTTGGCTGTTCATCGCGTGTTCCCGGCACAAGGTGGCCCTCGCGTTCCAAGAGAGGGATTTCCCTGCAGCCCAGCTCCCCTTTGGAAACCAGTACATCTTAGTTACAAGCTGTTTGGCCATTTATTGCTTTTTATTGTGTGATACCCCAGGAGTGCATCTGAGTGATAGGCGGGGGGAGAAAACAACCAGCCAGCAGCGATCTGGAGGGGAGGGAGCGATCCGATTTATGCTCGGCCCCGGGGAATCGGGGAATAACTCGATGCTGAATGCAGCTGTGCCTCTTGCTCGCTTTAATCCTTTCGCATTCCAGCAGGAGGAGGTTTCCCCTTTCCAGCCTTATCCATGCCTGTCTCCTGAGTTTCTGCTGTTTCCATTAGTCGGAATAAGTCCTGGCCAGGGCAGGCTGTGTGCGCGCTGCGCCTTGCGTCCTGCTGGGAGCCGCTGTGTGAAAGGCCCTCAGACGAGGGGAAGCGCAAGTAGAGGAGGAATGGGGCTAGTGAGGAAAAGAGTGGAAAGAGGCAAGCAGCGGAACATCCTCCTCTCCTCCGCTGGGTTCCGTAGGAATCCTTTCTTGGTCGGGATCCAGCATTAACGCTTGCCTCAAGAATGCTGTGTGCGTTCTTGCGGGGGAGGGGTGCTTAGCTGGTCCTACAGCTCCCAAAATCAAGTGAGAACAAGTTGGCTGCTGCCTGTTCTGTTGCCGTGCGGTACTTTAAAATCAATATTTGCTGAGGGGTTGCACCTCTGTGCTATCAGCAGCGGGAAGATCCTGCCCCCCTCGTCAGCATCTCTTTCTGGAATACTGAACTCTCCTGTTTGCTTTCCTTGATATTCTTCCCCACACTGCAAGGTTATTGATTATCTAAACTGACCTAGTAGATTAATTTCTATGAAGTATTAATGAAAACTATGGAGGAATACAAACAGTGAAAGATGTAGCCGAACGCTACCTGGCCTTCCTTCAATCCAGGCTTTGTCGCCTTTTCCCTTTGTACTGCAGCCCTGGCTCGCTGCTCTCACGGAAACCATGGGGTTAAGTCTCAGGACTCTTTTGCCCGTGCCTTTTTTGGATCCAGAATTACCAAGAACAATGCGGCAATGATCTACCCGGTATCACAGTTATCTTCGAAGGAGATCAGAGTTACAGTGGCGAAGAGGTGGAGGCACTGGGGCACTGAAACATGAACTGGCTGCCTTAAGGGAACGTAGCAGGGAAGTGGCAGGCTCTGAAATAGCACTGATCTCCTAAACACTGCTTAAAGTGCAGAGAAAAGACTTCATGCGTCATCTTCTGTGCAGGTTTAAGCATTCCCTGACACTGACTGGCTGGTCCAGTGGGACGACAGTGGTCAGAGATGCGGGAAATCTCTCCTGGCTATTAAAAGCTGGTTTTGTGCTCTTGAGCTGGGCCCCAGAATCTGAATTTTACTTGTGTAGAAAAAGAAAGCAGAACAATACCCAAATCTGATCTGCTCTGAAAGTCTGGCTTGGGTTGTGTGCTCCAGAAAGTCAAATTGACTGGCAGAAAGGAAGGTGAGGAGACAGGAGGCCCTGCCAAATCTAAAGCATATGTAGGTGCTTTTAATCAGTGATGAAATAGCCAGGGGTATCAGTGGGGTAAGGGCCCTGAGAGCTGAGCTTTTCCAGAGCTTGCTGAGAGAAACGCCTCTGCCAGAAGCAGCAGGCCAAGGGAGGCGGAAGGGAACCTGCACCCCCACCTCAGCCACCCGCTTTGCGTTACGTGCTCCCTGGTAGCGGTGGGTGGGTGACAAAGCAGAGGGCTGTGCACTGCGGAGCGCTACCATCCCGCGCCGCAGCCCCAGCAGCAGAGACGGCAGCCTCTGGGGGAAAGGAGCAGCTTGTTCCAGTGCCTGGGAATCAGGCCGCGTGGTTGCTTTGCTCGGGGAAGGCTGCAATGTATATTATTTTTTCTAGCGTTGAGCTTTTCCGACACTTCTCCCGTGTGTCCTTCACACTTGCCTCACGTGTCACCGAAGCGTTTGAAGTCTGGCTCCTGATATGTGTTCTGTCTGTGAAACAGGGATGATACTACCTGTCACCAGTCTAATAAAGCTATAAGCTCCTCAGGACGAGGAGTTTTCCTAGTTACGTAAACTTTTATGTGCGTGTTATTATGGGTCTTGAAATCGTTAGCTGTAACTCCCATAGTTACAACAGTAAAATAATTCGAAGACCTCTTTCCTCTTGTACCTGGTAGGAGATGTAGGGCAACAGTAACTTTCTTCCATTCCTTTTTATCTTTTTGAAAAGCTCTTTCCCCCTTCCCCCCTACACAAACCTAGCATATCTGTAAAAATGAAGACTCGCACCTTTTTTATGTTGCAGTCAGTAAGAATCTCTTTAGGCTAATTAGATTTTGCAAGCCCATCGTTGTTCTCTTGTTGGTACCTGTAGACCAAAAAAAAAAAAAATAAAAAATAAAATGGTGTGCCACTTCCAGGGGAATGGTGGCAGTTTCCCAGTGCTTGGCAGACATGAGTGCTGCTGCGCTTGACTGCAAAATGGTGTAAGAAGGAGGAGTCTTGGCTCTGGAAAGCAGCTATAAAACCAAGAGGAATAGCCCTATGTCTTGTGACCTTTGCCGATGGCATGGTTGCCCAATGTGGTGTCATGTGATGCCTCTCGTAGCCTATGAAGAATCAAACAAGACTTTTTTTTTTTTCATCCTTGCATCACCGGGATGAAAGCTTTCACGCAGCTGGCATAGCATGTGCAACCAGACAAGGTGGATGACTTTGGTCAAACTCCAGGGACCTGGAAAGTGTTAGGTTTTTTTTTTTGTAGCCCTGCCACTGCTTCCTGCTGCAGGGCAAACCTGTCCCCCTTTTCTCCTCTGTAAAATGGAAATAATTCTTCTCTCATTTTTAATTGTATTTAAATAATAACTTTTTGTACAGCAGAGATTATCAGCTGGGGTTGTTTGGCCTGGAGAAAAGGAGGCTGAGGGGAGACCTTATCACTCTCTACAACTACCCGAAAGGAGGGTGTAGCGAGGTGGGTGTTGGTCTCTTGTCCCAGGTAACAAGTGATAGAACAAGAGGAAACGGCCTTAAGTTGTGCCAGGGGAGGTTTAGATCGGATATTAAGAAAAATTTCTTCACCAAAAGGGTGAAGGGTGAACAGGCTGCCCAGGGAAGTGGTTGAGTCCCCAGCCCTGGAGACGTTTAAATGTGGTGCACAGGGACATGGTTTAGTGGTGGACTTGGCAGTGCTAGGTTAATGGTTGTATTTGATGATCCTAAAGGCCTCTTCCAATCTAACTGATTCCATAATTTTGAAAAGTGCTTGCAGGCACTGTTCCCTGGATCCTGGCCTACTGCGCCACTGGGTAGCTCCACTGGTTGGAGCGTGGAGGATGTTCTGGGTGGCGCTTGGCAGCAGTACCGTAGGAGGAGGAAGACAACATTGCTGTTGTCTGTGCAGGCTGGAGCACTGGCGCCTGGAGGTGACAACTTGCGTGACCACGCCGGGCTCCTCTAGCCAGGACAGAGCCACGCACTGGGAAGGTCAGCATGGGGGGGTCTCGCACCCTGCCCTCCCCAGCTTGAACCTGCGAGCATGGGGACTGCCGGCCTGTGAACTCTGTGGGTGCACTGTTTGCTTGAAAAAATGGTTTGGGTTGTGATTTTTTTTAAATTTTTTTGGGAGGAGGGGGCATTCCACACAAATGATGTCAAGGGAAATGAAGGAACTTGCTCCAGCTAAACTGCATTCACTACGTTGCTGTGAACGCCATCTTCCATCACGGCTGTCATCTTCAGCTCCTCTTCCTTCACCTTCTTCCTCCTCTCACAACATTGGAGCACCTTTGTGCTAGCCCATTGAGGTTGATGTTCAGTGAAGATGCTTGGGGTGCCCGGTGGTTCCAACCATGAAGATTCTATATGACAGGCTGAGAGAGTTGGGGTTGTTCAGCCTGGACAACAGAAGGTTCTGGGACCACCTTATAGCGGCCGTCCAGTACCTAAAGGGGGCCTACAGGAGAGATGGGGAGGGACTCTTTATCAGGGAGTGTAATGATAGGACACGGGGTAAAGGCCTCAAACTGAAAGAAGGTAGATTTAGATTGGATATCAGGAAGAAATTCTTTACTGTGAGGGTGGTGAGACACTGGAACAGGTTGCCCAGGGAAGTGTCAATGTCCCATCCCTGGAGGTGTTCAAGGCCAGGCTGGATGGGGCTTTGAGCAGCCTGGTCTAGTGGGAGGTGTCCCTGCCCATGGCAGGGAGGTAGGAACTAGATGATCTTTAAGGTCCCTTCCAATCCTAACCATTCTCTGAAAAGCAGTTTAAAAAGTTTTTAAACTGCCTTTCCCGCCACCGTGCACCACAAGGCTGCTTCCAACGCCCCGTCCCACAGCCCGCGTCTCTGTCACCGGTCCCTGAGCTCAAGTCACTTCCTTCCCAGCGCTGCGTCCCGTTCACCTCTGCCCCGAGCCGCAGTGCCATGGCTCAGCGGCAGCTCCTGCCGTCACTATGGTGACAGCGATCGGGCTAAACAGGACAACGGTTTACTCTGGAATTTGGGGCTGCTTTGGGGAAAAACTTTCAATTCTAGCAAAAGTAACCTCCAGAGGCTTGCTGCTGCGTAGGTATCTAGCTGGAGGTCAACTGTTTCCCTGGCTGTGGATTATATTCCTAGTGACACATGCATAGAAAACCAGAGGAAAATTAGGGGTTGTGGAGTTCAAAACCACTGCTGCCAAAGTTCCTGTCTTCATGGTGTCTTTTGTTGTATCAGGAAAAGTTCCAAAAAACGGTAGCCTGGTTACTGCTTAAGGAAGCGTTTGCGGTTTCTTGCTGACGACTTCTTTCTTTATTTCTTTCTTTCCTTCTTTCTCTCTTGTTTCTAAATAACCAAGAGGGGATATAATAGAGCAAACCTTGTGATAATTAAGCCTCTGCGGCATTGTATCTCAGTACATCTGATACCAAAACATCTACTGACATGTGCTGTGATTCTTAGCAGTGCTGTAAGATGAACTGCTCTGGGAAAATTTCCAAGGAATAATGGGCAGAATTCTCAAGGACGAGACAAGGAGGACAGCACGAGGTATCTGTTCAACAGCAGTCCTGGGAAACGAGCGTGGCAGGGAGGCTGCTGTAGCAAGTGACTGGCATTAATAATAGCGTTACTCTCTATCTTGATGTGCCGGCGGAAGGATGTAAGATGTTTTGTGTGTGGATGAGCCTCAAATTAAGGGCAAAACTCGAGTAGTGGATTTTGCAGCAAAGACTTGAAGTTATAGGGCTGTTAGAGGAATAAAATATTTTCACTGGGGTGAGATCTGCAGCCGTCTGCTTGGAGATGGTCATCGCTGGTAAAGACCTGCCCTGAGACAGCCGTCTTTGAAGAGCGTAGCTGCAACAATTACATCTCTGCTGTGTGCTATCTCTGAATGTGTGGTACAAAGAAGTCTACAGACACACGCTGTGATTTTTAATGCTGCCGTCAGCTGAATCTCTCTGGGAAAACTTCCAGGCAGCATCAGGCAGAGTTCTGAAGGACAGATTGAGAGCAGTGCAAGGTATCAGTCCTGGGATACTACTGTGCTAGAGACGTAGCCTGAAAGGGGGTAAATTTTTCAGTATGTAGCTTCTTATAAGTTAGTACAAGCAGGCATGATCGAGTGCTCGCAAACAGCTTGTGTTACGAGCAGCTCCCAATACCCCAATTTAACAGTATGTAGGCCCATGCTGAAGTCCCCTCTTCTGTACATGAGTGAAGTGGAATTTCAGATGTAAAGCTGCGTGTGTCCTTTCTTTGGCTAGAGGAGTAGATCACACCTGAACGGTGTTGCAACTCTCAAGGCAGTAGTCGGAGTATGACAGTTTACTTCTCTAGTGTTGCTTTGCTGTTAGTGGATGTTATCTAAGCCCCTCAGATCATGCAGTTCATGTTGATTTTGGAGCCTGGTGGGTGATCCTATCCGGCGGTCAGGGTAAACAGTTCACGCCGCAGCCAAAGTTCACTCTAGCGGGTCTGAGTTGTCATCTCTGCTTCCAGTTTGCATTGCCAAAATGGTATAAAAAAAGGGAGGGGTTGAGTGGAAGTGGGTGAGGCAGTTTAACTCGTATTGTTGATGTGTCCATTCAAAGGGCAACATCAGAATCAGCTGAGTATGAGTAAATTCCCATTTACGAGGGCCTGACCTTGGACTCTGAACTTCCACAGCTGAGGAATTACTAAAGTGCTGCAGAATGATACGTCCACCGAAACGAGGATGACTTGAACTTTGATGTAGATGTCACATCCACCTCGGCTTTGTAATGTGCTCTGAGATAACAGCATGTGTTACTTCAGAGGAAGCCGTTTTGCCATCTCACCATAGACCTGTTGGCTGGGACCATCCAAGGGCCAGTGCTTTTACAGAGCTCATCATCTCCATGGCTTTCCATTCAGAAGACAACTCTAGGCAAGGAATTCCTGCTTCCTGTTAAGGCTGGGTGTGCAGTAGATTTTCTCCGTTGACATTAGCAAGTTTCTCCAGGCTTCATTTTAGTGCCTTTCTAGCTCTTTGCTTGGATGTTTCATTCCTTCAGTTGTGTGTCTTAAGTTTTAAAATTCTTTTCAGATGGTCTTTTCTACCTGCTGGCACCACACTGCCTGGATATGACTGCATCTGAAAGCACAACAGCAATGCTTAGACTGTGATAGTCGTGTATATGGAGACTCCCTTTTTACAAGGAGTCCCATGGAAAAGACCAGGGGTAATGGGTACAAGTTACTCCTGGGGAGATTCCGATTGGACACAAGAGGAAAATTTTTCACAATGAGAACAATCAGCCATTGGAATAATGTCCCCAGGGAAGTGGTGGATTCCCCATCATTGGACATTTTTAAGATTCAGCTGGGCAGGGTGCTGGGCCATCTTGTCCAGACCATGCTTTTGCCAAGAAGGTTGGACCAGATGATCCTTGAGGTCCCTTCCAGCCGGTATTCTATGATTCTATGAGTTTGATTTCATCACTTTTTGTTTAAGTCTGGGCACCTATTTAAACAAGGAGAAAAATTACCAAACAGGATAAGCTGTTGCAAGGAGCTAAGTTCAGCTGAAGTTTTGGGTGAGGTCTTAGATGGGTTCTGACAACTCGTGGGCTCTTTGAATTCTACTTGGATGAAGATCTATGTAGAGAAGAAAGGTTTTGGTGTGATTTTGTTCCTTTGTGGAGGATTCTGGTTAAAGGGCAGATCTCAAAGTGCTCTTAGGAAGAAAAGGATATTTGCCTGGATAGCTCTTCTCTACTGCCCATCCTGTCCACAGTGTTGGGGATGAAAGAAGTTTTCAGTTCTACTGTGGGATAGAGAAAGCAGCCCAAGTTCACAGAGCCCAAGGCTGGCATTTTTTGATACTACCAGCTGCCACAAAAGACAATGGCAGGTTCATCCCTGACCTCCATGGTAGTGGCAGGAGGCCAACATTATATACTCCAGAAAATGGTTCCTCCAGGCTCTGTAAATCCTGTGCTGTTTTCCTGCTTCCAGGGCAGTAAAAGGACACCCTGTGCCACTTGCGCTCCGAGAGCAGACTATGCAGCAAGGGTGGCAATAGTGCTTTAAGCTGTTAAACTCAGCGTGCAGGGATGGAGCTAAATACCTAATTGAGAAACATCCATGGCCAGAGCACTGCCAATGAGTGAGCGTAGCTTGTCTGTTTTGGTATTCGCAGAAATGCATGCTGCCACTCTAGCTGCAGAACGCAGGGCTGTGGAAAATGGTGGCTCCTTGACCTGTTAATCAGAGAGAGAAACACAGCAGCTGACACTACGGACTAACCTTATTCTTGGTCGGTGTGTTGGGTCTGGCCAAGGTGGAGTAAATTTTCCCCATAGCAGCCCTCATCGTGCTGTGTATTACACTGGCTGGAGCTGGAAAGGCGTTGATAACGCACCAGTATCTTGTCTTCTGCTGAGCAGCGCTCACACAACGTCGAGGCTGTCTCTCCAACATTCTCCCTCATCACCAGTAGGCTGGAAGTGGGCAATATCTTGGGAAAGGACATAACCAGGACAGCTGACCTAAACTGGGCATTGTCTGCTGATGAAGAGTAGAAAACAGATCTTTTATTTCCCTTTGCTTCTGTACGCGGCCTTCACTTTTGCTTTATAAAACTGCCTTTATCTTGACCCAGAAGGTTTCTTTCCGTCTTATTTCCTCCCTGTCCTGCTGAGGAGGGGAGTGACAGAGCGGCTTGGTGGGCATCTGGCACCCATCCAAGGTCAACCCACTGCAGTTGGAAATACTGTTTGCTGTGGTTCGAGCTGAACACAGCCTCCCAACCCCTTCTGCTCTGTTTCTCATCTGCCATTATATTCAGCGTGCACAAGCCTTTTTGTTATGAACTGAGACGCTCCACGAGAACACGACGTCTTCACCCAGAGCAGAAGGGCAACAGGTTCTCTGCAATGACCTCCACTTACAAGGGACAGCAGCCAGGTTTGAAAGCTTTGGTTTCTCCAGCTTCTACCAATTTCCTCTCTTTCAGATGCTCAGGAAATGGATCAAGACCAGATGAGTTAGCAAGTGAGACAACAGAGGGGGCTGAGTGGCACTTGCGTGAAAGATGGCAACAGGAGAACGGGGGAGGTAGAAAGAATGGGACCAGAACAGCGGTAAGAGTGACCTTGACAGGAGAGAATACCAGGCAGTGATGGCCCAGGAGATGGAAGTGCAATAGGCAGTGGAAAGTGGAGACTTTGGAAAGATTAACAAGACTAAACTGTACTGAGGAGGAGGGACCTTGCACTGAGATTTCCAGGCAACTGTGCAACCATTTTGTCATGTCGTGAAGGAGATAAACACACACACCTTGTGACAGAAAGCAGAAACTGAAGAGTAAGGGATTTTTCTGTTTCCTCCCCCAATTTTGTGAAAAAGTTTGCCCTTTCTCTGGAGTTGCTGACTTTTCTTCTAGAAGCTGCTTCTTCAGAAGGCAGAGTCAATTTTGCAGTTCCCCAGAGTGTGGACTTTAATTACACACGTCTGTATAGTGCCTTTGTTTGGAGAAGTGTTGTGCAAAAAGAGAAATCTGAGCTTTTACAGCTGGTAGAGTAATGAAGTAATAATGATTTAAAGGAAATTCCCCTCTGTACAAATCAAGGCATGCGGAGTTCACCCCTCCCCTGAAGCTTGTGCCACCACCCGTGCAAGCAAGGCAACTAGTCGGAGCAGGTGACATTTCTCATCTGCTTTGAGGTTCCAGTCAGCAGCAGATCAGACCCACTGAGAGAAATCCGTCCTGCCAGCTCTGCCACTCGCTTAGCAGGTTCACAGGAGACTGTAGGGTCGATATTACTGCCCTGTTGACTCAGTAAAATTTTGAATTGCCCCGGTTTTGCTGATTTCATTCTGTCTTGGGGCCCAGAAGTGGCATGTGAGAGCTCAGGTGGTTGTTTCTTACCTTTTTCCTCAAGTTTGCTCTGGTGCACATGGAGGAGTGGCCCTACTTTCCCTTTGGCAATCTAGGAAATGTCCCATTACTCAGCTTTGCCTCAGGGAAAAGTTAAGGATGGATTGTCTTGCCTGAAGGAGCACAAAAGGAACATGAAGCACCTGGACTGGACACTGCCCACCCTCCATATCCAACACCATCTCCCTTAGTATTTCCAGTCACTCTCTACACTGAAGAAGTTTGGGGGTAGGCTGACACAGCCAGAAGAAAGCTGGAGATCATTCTAGCAGCTACTGACAGGCAGTGTTTTCCTGCAGGATATGTCCCACATGGGCCATGGCTGCAGCTCTCAGCTTGCTCTGGTCTATGTGACAGCTGGCACAATCGAAGCTCAATCCAAGATCTGCAACTTCTGAGCTGCCTTTGGCCAGATGCTTCTCAAAAGCAAGATCATGAGGCTTGGTCGGATCAGAGTGACCTCAGTGAAGGCCTCGGCATTCAGAACAGATGGTCCTTCTGGCTTAAGAGCTTTGGCAGATGCTCCTGCTTTCATGTTCACTTACTTTGCATAAGAGGGGTTGCTTAAAAGAAGACTTAAAAACCTGGGACTCTAGACAAGATGCTTTTGATGCTGATTGCTTTTACCTTAATAGAAAGCTCTTTTGCCCCAAATCATGGAGGACTACACCTCACTTCTTAGATCCTCCTTGATGAACTTTTTGGGATTACTTCAGACCTTGGAAGTAAAAGGAAGGCTCTTGTTAATTTGAATGATTGCTAGCTTTTGCTAGCTGAACAGCTTTTGCTGTTCAATGTCCACTACACCCTAGTCTACTGAAAGAGAACCACTGATGGTGGGAGCACCTGGTCCAAGAGGGCTGAAGAGCTGGAACCCAGGCGTTACTGATCACCACAGGCTCCGAGAGAACTTGGCCATGAATTGTCAAGGGTTTTGCACAAGTTGTGAACACGAAAGAATAACATTGGCTTTATCTGCTAAATAACAAACCCACACAAGTATCACAGAGACACCCAGGACCTGACAGAACACTTAATAGTCCACAGCATTGACTGCAGATAAAGTAGTAAGTGCATGACTGAGGTGTAGAGAGGACTCAGCAAGGGATGCTTAGGATTCTCCCTTTCTTACGCTGTATTGCATCAGAAGAGTGAGTTGGCTCTCTAGTACAGGCTGCAAGAGCCCTGGGACACAGCACTAAAGCGCGTGCTGATAGCAACAAACAAGCTGTGTGTGTTTTGGCTGAGGGGAGTTGCCTCACTAATCTCAGCTGAGACCATGGAAGAAAAACAGCAACAGAGTTGAGTAAAGAATGGGACACTGGGAGAGAAGAAAATGAGAATGCAATCGAATTACTATAGGGCAGTACAGTAGGGTGGAAGGGCATACAGTAGCAGTGTGTAATCACAGCTAAATAGCTCTCATCAGGCAGATCCACCTGCCTTTCAGCCTGCTTTTGGTTTTCATCTCACTTATTTCCTCCTCCCCCAGCTGTTCTCCTTGAGTCATGAAGTGGACGCTCTGTTTACAGAAGTGGACATTTCCTCAATATGAAGTGCTAAAGCTGCGCGCCACTTCTCCCGGCTGCTCCCCTCTCCTTGTGCATTTGTTTAACAGCAGCAAACACTTTTCATTTAGAGATGCTACTGTAGTTCAGAGTTTCCCTGGATGCGTCCTTGGCAGATGGATTTCCCCATCTTGTGTGTGACATTGGGTCCCAGAGGAATAGCCACTGCGCAACTGTAGTCTTCTCTGTGCAGGGCATGCGCTGTAGAGTCTGTCTCCAGGTATGCAGCGTTTCAGAAACCTTGGCCAAGGCAGATTTCCTGGCACGCTACAGCCCTAGGTATTCCAGTGGGAAGTAGCAGCCCATCTCTTGCCGTTGCTGGGACTGCAGCTTTGGTCCGCAGGCTGCTGGGCTGAGGTCTGGAGCTGTGTCCGAGTAACTAACGCTGCCACTCCTGAAGACCCTTGATCCAAGTACTTTGTCAGAGCCCCTGTCCTTCTGAGCCCCAAGCAGCAGCTGCTTGTCTTAGGATGGGTTTCATCCTACTGAAATGGAGGCATCCTATCCAAATAGCCTTTCTGTGCTCTACACACCTGGGATGGACTGAGCTGCCCTCTGCCAGTGCTATAGGTTGGCGGTGAAGATGAATGGGTTGAACATTGGAGGAATCTCTCCTTTGAACACTCAGATGACTACCTTTTAGTAGATTCCCAACATAGAGAAGACTTGTGCCAAGTGAATTTCTTTCTTCCTTCTTCTCATGTGTGTGTGTTGAATTATTATTTTCCATTCAGCAAGTCAATTAGCTGTGCCTGCCACTGTGCAAGAAATGTTGGAGTCTGCTTTAATTCTTCTTTCAGAAAGTTCTGCTTATCCTACCGATATAAAAGATATCTACATACAGCTTACTTAGGAGACCTCTGTTTGCCTGCAGTGACTAATAAAGTATTTTGGAATAGCTGGTTCATTTGTCCCTGGCAGTGTGTTCCTAACACAAACTTCATGAATGGGGCAGCCCATGGATATAAGAACTCTTTCAGAACTTGCACGTGTTTGGTTTGGCTGATAGCATCTTGTCTTAAGTGACACAAGTGAACTTGGAGACAAGAAAGGAGATGTTATTCACTGGTGTGTTACCGGAGGTTTACACGGCTGAGTTGGCAACTAGCCCTGCTTTTATTTCCCCCCAAACTGACGCATCTACACTTCATGTCAATTTTAGTGTCAGCTACAGTGATTTACTATCTTCCCTTCCAGAAGGGAAGTTTCTTAACCCATTATAAATGAGTAAAAGATATTTCTTGCCAGTCATTTTATCTGTCCAGAAGTGATAAGAATTAACACTTGAATGAACAGAGAGGTATTTCACACTTACAAGAGTTTGGGAATCTCGCAAGGAAATTTTTTCTGAGGAAAAAGTATGTCTTTAGGGTATGATATTAAAAAGGGCTTCATACTGTATCTCCTTCTTTCCCAGAATAGATGCTGGAGTGCAAGACCTTGCTGTTCTTGGCGGTACGGGTGGTGAGTGCAGGTCTGGTGGTTAGTGTGGTAGGGACAACCTTCTTTTACCAAATGTTGCTTTGTAGAGGTGGGAAGTTTAAAAAATATTGAAAATCGGAAAAGCGCTTGTAATAAAATTTTATTCGTAATGTCTCCGAGGTGCTGGAGAGGTGGAGGAAGATGAGGACAGCATAGGGAAGATTATTACAAAAGGGGAGATCATCTTTTTTACAAGTACAGTAGTTCTACCTGTCTCAAACGGGCAGACAGGCAACTTCTTTTTCTGGCTGTTTGAAGCTGTTGAATTGATGGGCTGCAGACGTTTGGCCTCGCTGCTGCGGAGGAGACCATCCTCTAAAAGCAGCCTGCCATCCAAGGCACTGTCCGGACCTTGCATGTTTGGAAAGGCACTGGTATGTTGCTGATTTGTGGAATTTCCATTTCCCGGTGATGATTTTGCCTCAGAAAGGGGAGCTGGAGAGATTTTGATTTGTGTGGGGCTTGGAGGGGGCACTGTTACTGTCTCAGAGAGGCAATAGGCAGGAGGACTATTTCTATGAGAAGTGCAAACGTTTCCTAGAGCGAGATCTCCGAAGTACCTGCTGGCTGAAACATTCCAGGCGTTCCTGTGCCGTGCTGTGAAGCTCACGCAGCGGTAGCTAATACTGCTGAGGCTGCAGCAAGTGGCTCTTGCTCGGTGACGGACCCTCAGATCCACCGCTCTAATTAGCAAAGTTACTGCGTGGAGTAGCGCTGCGAGCTGTGGATTTGCAGCTGCAACTGCAAGAGAAGATGGATGTGGCTTTAGTGCGTGGCTGTCGTGAACAAGCCCACCAGGAGCAGGTGGAAGGACTTGCAGTGGGATGTCCACCACGCTGTTTTCTCCTAAGGTTTCATGGTTGCTTCGTGCACCCTCCAGCAACTGTTAGTTCTCCGCGGCCCTTATCCCCTCCCACAGGTGCTGTGTCAAGTTGTATTTACACCTACTGTAAGGGGCAGAGATTCACACCATCTCGGTGCCAACAAGCTTGTAAATCATCTACTTAATAGTCACAGGTAAGAAAACACATGAAATACTTAAGGCACTAAGAAACCCGTCCCACCTCACTCACCCTCCCCACCAAGTACTGAATCTTGTCCAAAGCTGCACAAACAGGATTCTAAGATAAAGACCTTGGGTAAGAATTACTAAAACAAACAGAGTGTGGAGTGGTTTGTTAAGGGACTGGCCTTCTCAAGGCCAAAGGGTGGGTGTGGAAGAACACACCTGACTGAGAGGAAAGCTCAGAACGTTAAAAAAATTACATCTCAGAAGAAACAAAGCCCTGCCCAGAAGTCTGTAATATTTTAATTAAATCTATGTTGCACAGGAGGAGAATCATACAAGTACCGTGCACCCCGTGCTAAGTATATTGCCTGGGATTTCAGTAACTAGTAGCACAAAAACTTCCTAGAAGCAGAGGGATCCTATTCTGCTTAGCGCGACGCAGTGCAGCAGAGTTATTCAGAGTTAATGCAGCTCTAGCAGGGAAACCACACACTCCAAACTACGTTTCTGAAGTCTTTCCTTTAAAAGCGCTTTGAGAGAATTTACCAATCATCTGCAAACTGCCTGACTGTGAACACAGAGAAAAGAGCAGAAATTTCCCAGTTTACTTCTTCCCTGCTCTGCCATATGCAACAAACCCTTCTGCAGCAGTATAGACCCTGGGGGCACGTTAGTTCAGTCACCGTGCGGTGCCTGTCTATTGGGGACTGGCTCGATGTCAGAGTTTTTTCTTTTCTATTTTTGTTGTTGCATGGGTGAAATCCCCTGTTAGAGCACTATCTGCTATCGATGGGGGCTATATTATGATTTAAATGCACAAAACTCCAAATCTGTTATTTTGCTAGCCTGTGGTAAGGACCTGGGGGGAGATATTTGTAGGTGGAACGTGATGGACCACAGGGCTGTTCCTTTTGCAAATTTTGTCCTAGAAGAGTATGTGGTCTATAGCTTTAGTCAGAGCACAGGGGTAGTGGCTACATCCCCTTGACTTAAGGCTTGTTTAACTTTCCTATGCTGCTGCAGAGCTATTGTTAGTTTGCAGATAAGGCGAGTGTTATCATTTTAGCACAGTCTAAAAGAAAAGGATAGGAGGGGGGCTATTAGATTCTCCACTGTGTTACTGGTAGCAGGGTTGTCCTTCACACTGATCTCTCAAATGTGGTAATAGTAACAGTAAAGCGTTATTTTTACTGGTTATCAGCCAAAAGCAAAGGCTAGGCTAGACCAGAAAACGTCACCCCTTCTGCTTTTGCAGCACGTGTGCTGCATCGTTGCGCTGATGCTCTGACGCTTCTCTAGATCTTTCCTGAGGAGACAAAGGGACCCAGAGACCTTCACCCCATCCCAAACAACCTGGTCTACCTGTCCTTGGCCTCCTGCCCTCTTCCCAGCAGGCTGATGCTCTCCTGCCCTCCCAGTGCAAGCAAATCAGCAGTGCCTCCCGTCTCTCCGATCTTGCTTTTGCTATTAAGATGTGGTAGGTTTTTTACAGCTGTCTGTATCTGCCTCTAGCAGTTGCTACGTCTTCTTCCTCTGTGTGCGTGACGGTCTTCTGTCTTTTTCAAGGGGTCCCTATCGCAAACAAGTTGCCAAATTTGAAAGCAAGGAAGAGAAAGGACGTGTGTCTGTCCAAGAAGTCCCCTGTAAGGGCCAGAACTGGGAAAATACATGGGCTTGTCATGCGGGCACTTTGCGTCGTTCTGGAGGGCAGATGCTCCTTAAGGAAATAACAGAGACTGTCTCACCCACAGTGTCGAGGACTACACTGAATTTGGGTGTATCTAATCTCATGTGTTTATGGTGTGCTTTTAAGGAAGGAGTCCCTGCTGCAAAGGTTACAAAGCGAAAGGAAGTCTCGCCCTCCTACTGGGAAAAAGAGCATGCTCCTGGCACGCTGACGGTGCGTGGCTTAGTGTTCCCTTCATTTGTGTGAACAGTGAGAAAATAATCAGGAGGTAAATCCTGCTCAGACAGAATTCAGAGTCACTTTGGATGGTGTTCGTCTTCATCCTAGACATCTGCAAAGCAGATGTATACACCCAAGCTGCCCGGTCTGGGTTCCTTTAATAGCCAAAGGAAAGAAATTAGCACTTGTTTGAAGAATTTCCAGGGGTAAATGAACCTTGCCCTTGGTGCTGTTGACTGTACACAAGAGTTTGGGCTGAGCTGATTTGCAGATGTCTGTGGTGAAATCCCACCCTTGGTATAATAAAATCTTGGAGGAGATCCTCGGACCTGAGTTGTTCTGCACTGCGAAAGGAACATGTGGAGCACAGGAAGACTGTAAATGAACAACCTATTAAGAACAAGAAAGTCCTGTTAAAGTTGTGACTCTACCAAGCTTACACAGAGAGGGATGGTTTTCCAACAGGGAAAAATAAGTGTAACAGGCCACTGTAGACTTCAATATGGGGGACAAAACACTGCAGACAGCAAGTCCTCCATTTCAGGGCTAGCTTGCTGGATTGCGTAGCCCTAGGATGCTGATCGAAAGCCTTTGGGCTTGCCAGTAAGTGTAAATGATGGAAATAGGATTTTCTAGGAAGGCAGGTGGTGATCGAATAGTGCTTCTATTTTTGATTTTTGAGGTCATTCTATTTGTTTTGAAGTCACTCTAATTCAGGTCTGGAAGGGAGCAGGAGTCCTTTTTTTGGCTACAAACTTTGTTTGAACTTTAACTAAGAGGTGGCAGTTAGCCATGCAGCCACGAGGAAGGATTCCGAAGGGCAGTAAGAGGCAGCATTGGCAGTGTCCCTTGGGCTACACTGACAGACCAGTCGTGCACAAGTGCCAGGATGGCCTGACCCAGGCTGCGGCCACCACTGCTGAGCATCTGCCTCCCACTTCCTTGGGAAAACAGGAGAGCTGGAGCTGTACCAGGGAACACCAACAGCCTGGCAGGTATGGGGACACTGGTGTCCTCTAAGGACAAACACACAAGGTCCCAAGCCAAACAGGCTAATGACAGGGAAGAGATGACCTGGCTCTGCTCTTCTGTTGACATGCTACGTGGCTGTGCTTTTGTCTGTCAGGCCCTCAACAGTGGACATCCAGGAGGAGGAGAATGGTAAGGCACAAGAAAAGAGGATAGCTGCATGCTTCAGGACACCTTCAAAAAAGGCTTCCCCATACTTGAGGAGCATCTTACCAAGATCCCGCATGCTCTGTCAGTGTGCTGAGCAAATTATCCATCCTTGAATCAAAACCTTTTTTTAGCAATAGCCTTGGCAGGCACAAGTGAAAGAAGGAAACCCCTTATGAAGGCTTAAGTAGGCCTTTTCATCCATTCCCCAAGGAAAAGATTTCTTGTCCACTAGCTCCTTGCTTGGCAGGATCGCTGGTTTCAAAGAGCCTTGCAAAACAATGTCTGGCAAAATCTATGATACAGGAGTAAGGAAACAAATTACCTACTTGTGTTAGAAGAGCTTATTCTTGTTTGAATGTGTCTCTGTAAGAGAGTCTCCTGAAGACCTCAGAGTGCCAGTGATCTTGCAGATATTGTGCTTGGAGTCATAATTAAGTTGGATTTTTTTCTGTTGATGCGGAGGCCCATAATCACAATAATTTTGGGTCTATATGGTTGACGATCTAGAATTATTTCTTGTAGTAGACCCAATTCCTGAGATGGACAAGTACCAAAATAGATCTCTATCTCAAGCATGCCCAGAAAGCACGTCTGAACTTTTACATGTTATTGTTTACAAGCTGGGAGAAAACCCTCTAAATATAGTAATGGCTGCGACACTGGTACAAAATTGCCACCTTTCCCTGTACCCAGCAGGAGAGAAGGGCTGAGAGGCAATTACACGATAACTGACCACCCCTTGCTTGCAACACTTTCTCTGCCCCAGTCTTGCGCTGAGAACTGCAAAGCGGCGGAGGAGATCTTTTTTCCCCGAGCAGGAAAGGTGCACATCGGGTCCCGAGCACCACTTCTTGCAGTTGCTTCCTAAATCAGTCGGTCCAGTGTATGCCTGATGTGGTTTTCCTTCTGCTGGGAACCACGCAGCTCTAGTTCCCCCCAAGCCGATGTTCACCGCCACTGAATTTGCTGCTCTCACTTCTCCGAATGGCAGCACAAGCTTCCCCAGAGGCAGCTGGGGTGCGGATGCCACAGCAATATGCAGAGGGACGGGTGCTGTAGCCGCTCTCATCCTCCCGCTCAGATGCAGCGATGAACCGCTGGGTGGAGGATCTGATGACGGGCTGTGAGGCACGCCACGCTTTGGTGAGGTGCACAGCTGAGGTCCCTGTCCTCCCCCTGGAAGCCGTACCAGAGAGGTTCCACATGCTGCTGGAGGTCCCGTGCTCCTTCAGGGAGGGTAGATTCACCGGGCCCATGTCAGAGCCTGCGGAGAAGCTGAGGCAGATCTCCATCTGGCCAAATCCTGTCCCAAAAAGGAGGCTCATTTTGAAGAGAACTGGCAAACTCAACTCCCGTGGCAGAAAAGGCAGCTTCTGTAGGGCAAAAAAAAAATGGCTAGAGACCAGCTGGGGACCAAGAGAAGTTTGCTTCAGCCGCAGCAGCTATCTTGCAATAGCAAGAAGGTCCTTAACACTGACTAGTTTGGCAGCCAGTGGACAAAAGAATTTCTTGCACAATTCCGAGCAATACGCTAGCTAACTACACGTGTAAGGAAAGGGTTTATAATTGCACAATGTGCCGAGGAATGATACAAGTGGGGATTTTGTCTCCCAGCTATTGGCAATTAGAAGGAATGGAGAGATAACTGAATTCGCTCTGTCCTTCATTCCACGGAGCACAGGGAGGCTCAACCACAGCAGATACTGCTGGCCAAAAGTATTCCGTTTTGCACGCGTGGGATGTGTCCATGGCAAGGAGAGCCTGTGCAGAGAGAAGTTCAAAGCACAGGGGGTTTTCTGCATGTGCTATGGCATCGTGGAAAGCATACCGTAGTAAAGGTGTCACTTGGAGAATATTTTGGTGCGGTAATTGGATATTAGGAAAAAGTTCCTCACCGAGGGCATGGTCAAGCACTGGAACAAGCTCCCTGGGGAAGTGGTCATGGCACCAAGCCTGTCGGTCTTCAAGAAGCATTTGGGCAATGCCCTTAGATATATGGTTTAACTTTTAGGTTGCCCTGTGTGCAGACAGAAGTTGGACTCGATGAGCCTCGTGACCCCTTCCAGCTCAGGATATTCTAGGATTCTAATTGCTCTGAATTCAGTGGCCAGGCAGGTATTGGTTCTTTACTTGCAAACTTTCATGACTGATGTCATGTCCTATGTGGTGCGATGCTCTAAGCTTTGATGCCAGCCACTCCTCTTCCAAATTTAATTAAGAAAGCAGTGTTACTCTGCAAGCTAAGATAACGCATAGGTTTATTTTCTGTGCCTTTAAAAAAGAAAAGCAATGAGCTAATCTACGAGATAAAGGTATGCCAGACTTCCTACATTTAAAAGGTTGAGCTCTTTTGATGTAAACGTACTTGTCTTAAATTGCTCAAAACAAGAACTTCATTTCTGTGATGCAAACTTGGTTCTTAACAATTTGCTTAGTGAATATAGCAACTAAAGAGCCACTCTTAAACATGAATATCCACAAGACGTGAGATTTAGAGCAGCTGGCTTGTGTTACTCGCAGTCCACTTACTCAGACTGGTTGGAGTGGAGCATACATGCTCTTTTCGCTAGTTGCTGGCTCATGACTTGCTAAGACAGAAGTGCCCAGGAGGCCTGGGGGAAGCTCATTCCTCTTTAGATCTGTAACAGTGAAATGTATCCAGAAGGATCTCTGTTCGTCCTGCTCAGAAGAACAATTGGGATTCAAGGCTAAGCGAAGGAGATACCTATATTGCAGCAGAAGAGCAGATCTCTAGCGTAAATGTGGCTCACAATAGTTAGTGTAAAAACAAATGGGATGGGGCACTCCTTTTCCCTTGACCTTCTTCCAGCTGATGAGAGACTCCTCCTGTTTTCCAAAGCGTGGAAGATGATAGCTTCTCATTTTGTCATTTCCTTCACCTCAAATTCCTTCTTCTGGATTTTTTGGGTAGCGGTTGCTACAGCATCTGTATGTCAGGAAAACACCTGCATGTCCCCCTCTCCTCCTGCTGTCGGTGACCCATAAAAAAGTAACTTCTTGTGTCTCACTCCCCTCTTCCCAGATGTTACCTCTCTCTGGAGTGTAAATAACTGAATAACTTAGTACTTATACATGTTGCGGTGCCTTTGATTTTAGAGTGTCAAAAAGAGGTTCTAATATAGAGAGTGTCAGCATCAAAAGCGAAGGGAAATGCTCTGTTCCCATGAACTCCAAGTGAAGCGAGCACTTTGATGTGAATCTCAAATGAACACGGAGGGAGTGGTCCTCTCTAAAGCGGTTCGGCCGGCACCTGTAACCTCTTAAACTGCACTCATATCTCTCATGTGAATCAATATTTGAACCAATATTTACTTAGGACTCAGGCATGATTTATATGGGAGTCTTGGTATTGCAACAACTGCTGTGTTACTCAATCGGATTCCCAGATGACTGGTTAATACGTAACGAGCCAGATTTGTAAATTTAGTTGGCAAAGTTATCATCAGATTGGAAAGGAGAAATTCATTATAGCGTGTTGTATTTAATTCATAAATCTATTAAATACCTGTAGTGGAGTACAACACGCTCCGTTTAAAGAGGCAATGGGTTCCATTCTGTTTTGAGAGGATTTCTAATCTGGATTAATTGCTTGGTGACCGTTTTCTAGTTGTCACGAGTAATTGTGTTATTCCTCTGTGTCAAAATGGAAAAAAAGTAGGATTAAATTAGTTAATTTCAAAATGCCACAGTAAAAAACCTTTATAGCATGCAATGCTATTCCAGTAGCAATTAACAGTGAGTTTAATTCTGTGGTCAAAAACCAGCAGCTTTGAAGTTTAGGTATATCACCAAGTCACTTTGGCGGTACATAAAATTACCCTCACCTTCAGGGCATTACCAGTGATTGTTTCCGAATGAAGGCCGTTTGTCTGGATGACATGGAGTGAATCACAGAAAAATCCACTCATTTTATGCCAACATGGCAACAAAAAGAATATTGAAAGTCTAAAGACCTTTACAACAAGAAGATTTTGTTAGCCAAAGATACTAGGGCAAAGGACTGACTTTGCAAATGCCATTTGATCCTTTGGAAATGATTTAATTTTTTTAATGAAATAAATCAGCACAGGAAATTTAGAGTGATGCGTTTCCTCCTATAAATGAAAATGATGTGTTAAAACTCTTCAGACAGGCTAAGAAATCTTCAGTGTCTGTGTAAAACAGACAAGACCAATTGTTTTCCAGGTTTTAGCCTGGAACACTTGAAAATCACCGTGTGTGTGTGTGTGTGTGTGTGTGTATGTCAGCAAGAAGAACACAGCCAGCTCCCTGAAATGCTTTGACTTTACTCTGCTGATCCTCCATTATTTACCCTGTCTGCTCTTCAGCACGTGTACGTGTAAAGTCCCATGACAACTTTTTTTGGCATGCAGTTCCCCATGAATAACCATACTGCTGCATATTTGGAAACATTTTCTAACTTAATGACCTTCCTTTAACCTCGGGCTGCTAATTTTTATCACTGGGAAGGAACCAATGTGTCTGAGTGAGGCCGATAGATGAAGCTATTGCCTGGAACATGTATCTTGCTGCAGGCTCTTCCAGCAGAGCCCCGTTGCTGCCATTGCTGCAGGCTTGGCTCCGCAAAGATTTGGAAACTTCTCTCTGCCACCTTCTTACTCTGATTGTGCCCATGATAGAGGTTTGATGGTCCACACAGAAATAACCAGCTAGAAACCGTTCTTTGGCTTAATAAACTCTGCCAGGAAGCCATAAAAACGATGCCAATTACTTAAGTACAATCAGCGCCCAAGTTGAAACTACAGCGTCTGGAATCCATATCTGGAATCCACCCTTTTACATCCTAACATAGGAAAAAAACTGCAGCATGCTTGAATAACCAGCAGTACTGGAGTTGCAAGTTCCATCACAAATCAGTTATTTCAGCTTGGTATTAGTCCATTGCTATGCATGCTTAGCATAGCAAATTGTTGCATAATGAGCAAAAGGAGAGGGGAAAAAAAAAGATATTTTAGAAGTCCGAGTCATTTTCAGATTAGTCTGTGATCTACCTCATTGTTTCGGTCAATAATAGCTTTTAAAATCTTTTAGAAATGTACGCACGTTTTTATTTTACTACTGGCTGTTGTTCAAGCAACATATTGATGTGGGTGTGCTCTTGGATCTTTTTATTGCGTTGTATATAAATATAGAGCATTTACTATCGTGTTAACGGCAGCTGCATGAACATAAGAAGGAAGTTTTCTAATTCGCTTTGCTCCTGCTGCGTCCATGCAAGTGTCCGGTGAATGCTCTGGGGTTCTTCCCAGCTCTGAGCCTTTAACACAAGCAGTGACAGTGCCTGATGCCTTGTTACAGCGCATTACCGGCTTCTTCCTACAGGATTCTCTGCAGCCTTTTATTAGTGGCCGTTATTACATCCATGGTAATTAATTCTGTGGCTTTTTTTCCCCCTCCCTAGTCACCACATCATACCCACCTCATGCTAGTCCGCTGGGTGTCAGGGGAACACGCCCCAGCTCGCGCAGGCGATTTACCTGTGTTGCACACTTGAAACAGCTCGAGGTGGCTCTGGCACGTTCTTCCTTAGAGCAGATTTCTTTGGCTCCCAGCTATATACTTCCACAGTGGAATTCACAATGCAGAAAACTATTAGTCCAAGGCCTGGCCACAGTAGACATATTGGAAAAGATGCAATTTAGCACAGTTTATGACTTTTGGAGCATTTTCGGTGATTATTGTGGTCACTTTTAGCCCTAGGAAGAGTTGCAAAAAATGTGCTATCACAGAAAGGAGACTGTATCCAGTTTCTTTTTCCACTAGCAGGCTGTAATCTATCCCAGTGAGGCTGCAAAGGATGTGCAGGTGAGCCTACGGACCAGTGGCAGGTCTGCTCTCGGACAAGGCTCCACCGCAAGCTGGGGGCAAGAAGGGGAAGCAAAGAGCTTGTTCCTCTGCAGCTTGGGTGGCTCTGTCACAAAACGACAGCGGTGGCAACCCTCACACAGGACATCTTCCAGCAGGCGAAGCGAGCAAGCAAGGACCACCTGATGGGTGGGAACTGCTGGAGAGGGTACAGCAAAGGGCTACAAAGATGATTAGGGGACTAGAACACCTCTCTTACAAAGAGAGGCTGAGGGACTGGGTCTTTTCAGTCTGGAAAAAAGACGGCTGAGGGGGGATCTTATCAACACTTACAAATACTTAAAGGGTGGGTGTCAGGAGGATGGGGCCAGGCTCTTTTCAGTGGTGCCCGGGGACAGGACAAGAGGTAACGGGCACAAACTCGACCATAGGAAGTTCCATCTCAACACGAGGAGGAACCTCTTTACTTTGAGGGTGGCAGAGCACTGGAACAGGCTGCCCAGAGAGGCGGTGGAGTCTCTGTCTCTGGAGACATTCAAAACCCGCCTGGACGCATTCCTGTGGTGGGTCACCTGCTCAGGGTGACCCTGCTCTGGCAAGGGCGTTGGACTAGATGATCTCCGAAGGTGCCTTCCAACCCCTACCATTCTGTGATTCTGTGGGTGAGGACCCCCCGGTGCCTTCCCCGAGCTCCTCCAGCCCACAGAACCAAGCGCAGCCCTGACCTGATGAGCTGCTTCTCACCCAGAACTAATAAAACCAGAGAAGATGAAGAGGGAAGAGAGAGCCGATTCAGTGCAGGTAGGGAACCGGTTACTATGGCAACTGTTTTCTTCTTTGAGCATAGCTTGGGAGGACTCCCTTGCGAAGGGATTTCTGCAGAGTCCCCAGGCTGGGAGGGGAGGTTGCTTCAGGAATCTCGTTTGACAAAGGCTGCGTGGCTGCACTCTTGAACTCTGCTGGGGAGCTGGGAGAGGTTTGCAGAGGAGCTCGTCCAAAAGGAAAACAGATGTTGAAGTGCCTGAACTCATGGGAGAGATTACTGAACTGGGACTGTATTAAAAGTGATATCACCTCATGGTGTATTGTTCTGTGGGTTGCAGCTACGCCTGAAGCTGTTACTGTACCACGGTATGCTGTACAACCAGGAGTTTCAAAGCTGGAGCTTTTAAAAGAAAGAAGAGAATATTTAGCTAACTCCTACTGGATTTTTAAATCTCTCTGATGTCCTGAAAAAGCTCCCCCACTGAGTATCTTCGATGAGATGAAATTGGTACGGAGTAAGAAATTAAGTAACTTTTGTAATATAATAAAGGCTTGGTCAGTCTGACTCCAAGAAAAGTCATTCTCTGGGACTTGAGCCAGGTAATGTTATCTTAGCATATTGCTTGGAGTACCTGGCACTGTACGAGCTCTGGATCTTTGTGGTTATCTTAGACCAACATAGCAAATGAAAGAGCATATTATCCTTTCGGTGGGGCTGCCTTCTGGCATAACACTTCCCTCGCATTCACAGGAGACATATAAATACCAAGTCAGTGCCTAGGGTAAATCTCTCATCTTTAGCCTGCGTTAACCCTGTGTGCTCTGGCAGGTATACTTCGGGGCCCAAAGCTGCACCTTGGTTTTTTTAATGGTGTTTTGTGCTGGAAACTAAACAAACACAGAAGGACAATAAAACAACCTATGATCATCTCAAAATTAGTCATAAAATTCTCTCTCTTAGGGTCAAAGCACAGAAGACGTTGCAAATTCTCATGATAAGGAATGAGCAAAGGGGACTTTGGGTGAAATATTCTGCTCCCCTATTCTCCTTAAATTGCTTATTGCCTATTTTTCCATGCAGTATTGTTGCAGAAGACGCAGATCTAGGAGAATGTCTTCTGCCATGATCCCACTACCCTTCCTATCACTGAGGAAGTGGGGACAGCTGTGCAGCCTCTCTCTTGCAGCTGCATCTCGCCTAGGTGGCTAACAGAACTTCAAACCTTCACAATCCCTGGCTTTTGGAGTAACATATTTTTTTTTTTTTTTGGCCGTTGATGCAGGGAATAAGAAAGAGCAGCCTTAGAGTTTGCTTACAATTCATCAAGGGTCTTACCAGATGTTAGAACCAAGGAGTGGAAAAATGAAAGCAGGCTCCCTGCCCCAAGTGCAACGTGAACGCGGAACTAGGTACGCTGAGGAGCTGAGCCAAGAGGCTGAGGGACTCAAGGACAGCCCCGAACTCTCCCCCACGCTTGTAACGACTGCCCAGTTCCCAAGGCAAAGTCTCTGGCCTCAGCCCAGCTTCAGAAACGGGATTCACAAATTCACCAGCAACCTGCCGCTGGCCCGTAAAGGATGTTTATCGACAGCTGCTACCAAGAAGGCTGCAAGATTTTCAGCTGGACTATCGGCATCCTTCTACAAAAGCGTCATTCTCTCTGTGCCATGCGGCAGATCTGGCCTTAGCTGGCACTTGTTCTTGCCAGTAAAATCTGCTGCTGCTCGGTATAATAGCGAGAAAGATTTGTGAAAAAAAAAAAAAAAAAAAAAAAAAGGTGCTTTATGAGTCAGAATTCTAGACTTAGCTCTTTTGTGAGCAATAAGCAATTTCTACTGCACCAATGCAATTGGGGTGAATGAAATCATGCGTCAATCCAACTTTGCTGCAGATACACAAACGTTACAGAAAACTGGGAAAAAAATATTCTAATAAGCTTTAGTAAATCACACAAATTAATAAAAACAAATGTTATACTGTCATAGAAAAGCGACATAGAAAAGAGGGCAGAGACATATGCCCTCTCCTGATTGAATATGTGATTAAGACTGCATTCAGAACCAGTGAAAAGCAGAAATTTCCCTCAAGACTTTGTGAAGAGGTGTCTCCATTACTTCCATGGAAGTAGTGGACCCACAGACCATCATATTCTGTTCAGCCATTGAAGTAATAGATTACACGGTCATGGCATGGGGATGAGGGAAAAGTAAATTACAGAGAAAATAAGGGTTTTTTTACCATCTGGGGGGAAGGAGGTCTCTGTGATGAGTAGTTTTGTCCCCCTCCATACTGACAGTGGAGGTGATACAAACTCTCAAGCCTCTGGCTCACCCCAGAAGAGGGGACTGTAGTCCAGACTGTACCTTGCTTACTGCATAATTAGTCACTATGTGTTTTGTCTGTGCCCTAACCCTACTTATCTCACCGTTACTTCCTTCACAGGCTCTAAATATAGGTTATCCAGGGGATACAGGCAGCTGAAGAATTATTCTCTTAATGGGTCTCATTTATTAGATGCTACAGTAGATTAACCTATTAGATGGAATCAAAAATTGAACATAGATACGGAACCCATGTCTGCTATCCACAAAAAAAGAAAAAAGTGTGCTAATGCAGCTTGGTTGCTATGGTGTAAAATCTGATATCAGGAACATGAAGACACATTTGCCTCTTTCCATTACTTAAGACGACGGCTGGTTGATTGACTAATCCATTGGGTAGGATATTGCATTGTTACCTAACAAGAAGGTGCTTCTAGCGCACAAGAAATGGAAACAGGGTCCAGCTGCTGCTGAGACCATCACCAAGTCTGAGTCCAGTATTGTAGCCGTTCAGTCTTGGAGTGTCTGAGCCAGTGATTCAGTACTTAATTCCCTTCTCTGAGTGTTTTTCTGATGCCTTTTAGGTTTCAATATAATCTGATGTTAGCAGAAGCCTTGCTTTTGTTGAATTTGACTATATGCGTTATCTAAGTGCAACAGATTCCTCCTTAGGAGCAGAAAAAAAATCACGTATACAAGTAGAAAAAATAGGCTTGTTTTCTTTTTTTTCTGATTGTTTTAATTGAATGTGGACATAAAACTTACGAAAAGCACCATCTTAGTAGCTCTAGAACGAGAGCCTCTCTCTCTGTTCATCCATTTAAAATACACTGCATAAAGAAGAGCAGTATAAATTTCTCATACGTTGCTGCTCCTGCGTGCTTTGAGCCAAACCAGGGAAGTTCTTGGGTAAGACCAGAAAATTATTTATTTTCATGTTTAGTGAAACCAGAACCTGTCTTTCCACATACTCTACTGGGTTTTGCATCCTGCCTTCTGACCATTCATTTCTGGCATTGCTGCCAAGGCTTTCAATACGACCAAGTTGCCACATGGCTGCCTGCCCATTCAAATCAGCTACATTTGAAATGCACAATGGTGGGACAACACGGCTATATGGAACTATTACCCACAATTTAAAGATGAAAGTCGTCTTAACCAATAATGAATTCCCTAAGCACCACTTACGTGCTGGGAATAATGAAAGAAAAATAATGTCAGCAAGTAACATGTTGATATACCTTCGTATCAACTAAACCTGCAAGCCCTCACCTTTATTTCTATCATGAGTTCCTCTACTGCTTTGTTCTCGCCTTTATTGCACTGTACACACTTGTGGCTCCCCAAAAGATAGATCATGTTTGTTGTAAAACATTCTGAACAGTTTTCAAGTGAGTTACACCCTTTTTGTAAACTCAACAATAAATTACAATGAGGTACTAACTACTAATGAAGTGTTAAACCAACAAATGATGTAGTGAGCAGAACGAATGTCTGAAGGAAACATGTGCATGGGCTTCACATGGATCCAGGATACTTATCAAAACAGAAGTAATTCCAGGACTGAAATCTAAGATAGACTGACAGTAAGAAAGGGTGTGTTGTAATCAAAAGGATATAAAACAGATAGAGCCATGATTTTTCCTATCTCCTTCTGAATTCTCCGAGGCTTTGAAAGAGATTCTTTGAGGTTTTGAAGCAAAGCTCATGACTTGCTGTCAACAAATGTCGGCCAAATGACCAGTATCAAATTGGAGTTTTCTTGTCTAGTAAAATTGGATAGAACTCTCTCTACCCAGGAAAAACACTTTTTTATTTCTCTGGTTTGTCTGCCTTCTCTTTGCACAGTAATAGCAATCTAGAAAAAATCTAGGGAAAAACTCTAGGGAAAAAAATAAATTCCTGTAACCCATGCTATGACAAAGTAGTGTGAAACTCGAGCATGTGGAAACAGAAGGGCCAGTTCAAAAGAGTTTTCTGGTATTTTCACTTCTTCCCATGTGTAGAGACATCATTGGTGTTTGTTCCCAAATGAGCCTTTCCATACGTAGAACTGCTTTTTAGTATTTAGCTATTCAGCGTTAGTGATGTTGTCGGGTACTTCAGCAGGGACCTGCAAAAGAAAAGCCTTCTCTGCAGCCCTGTGTTGCCAGCACCAGCAGCCTCTGCATGTCCCCTCTCCAGCATCCTAATTTGTGCTCAGATTACGGGATTTCATTTTGTAAATGAAGAGCTGAGGCACAAAGGGGAGAAAAGAAAATTGTGTCACTTCTGTTCCAGCTTGGCATCCCTAACCCACACATCACTCTTCCTCTAAACTAAGGTCTGGTATGCCTCAGCCGTGATGGTTTTGGTTGTGCTGAAGCCGCTTTGCCAGCACAAAGCAGTTCCAAAGCCAGTTCTGGAGCTTTCCTGCCACTTCTCTGAAAATCCCTGGGCTATTTGGGTATTTCCAGCACTGGAGTGCCAGAGTGAAGTCTGCAGGCAAGATTAAGGACCAGCCCATGCGGTGAAATAGTTTGGCGAGGGATAAGGGAAGGAGCATATCAGGAAGTCCCTTGCAAACCAGCAATCCCCAGCTTTAACAACGATCTCCAGGACAATGGCAACTATTATTAAAAGATCCCACAAGCTTCTCTTATAGACAATAAAAGACCACCAAGGGACAACAGCCAAAGGTGGAATAAAGAAATCAGGGAAGTGCGAAGGTAGTTCAAAGCTTAAAGGCAATTTATTCTTTTACTGCTCATTTATGACAAGGTGATATAACGCATTAGGCAATACTCTCTTCCCCCCCGGCTGCAGAAGGGCCAGGAAAGCCGTGGCTCTTTCCAGCTGCCGTGACATCACAGCTCTGACACTCCCCATGTGCTGCGAAGCACCGGGAAGCGCTGACGTTTCCGTAACAGAATGTCTCTCCGCCGCCAAAACTAACAAAAAACTTCAACTTCGAAGCACTCCATGTGGATATTATTTTTCGCCTTGTGTCTTACCTTTCTGTTCAGGTATGATTTTCTCCTGAGCCAAGAGAGACCAGCTTACCACAGAGGCATGAGTCAGCCCTCACACATGATAACTAAGTAACTCAGTAACTTTCCGTAAGAAGCAGACTTTAAATAAACATATTCTTGGTTGCTGTAGTCCCCTTTGTAGAGCACAGGGATTTTTCACGTGTCTTCCTGGCAAGTCACGGGAACGAATGACACTGGCACCTTACGAAGCCTTGGCTCGGCCGGCCCTGAGGGAGCACCAGCTCAATCAAACGCCCCATAACCAAAGGGGCGAGGAAGGCAGCTCCCCCGCACAGCACGCCGTGAGGTGACCCAGGCCCCGGCCCGACCAGCTCCCTCCCTCAGTCCTCGGTGCTCACCTCCGCCTCAGCCCCAACCCCCCACCGCGGTCGAGCCCCCGCTGCAGCCGAACCTCCCCCGTTAAATCCTCCTTAGGTTTGAGCGGCGGCCGCCGGGCCGGGGGCGGGGAGCGGCGGGAGTGGGTGGCCGAGGCCTCAGCGGCAGCGGGGCTCTCGGAGGCGGCGGGGGCAGGGCTGCGCCCGGCGGGAAGGGGAAGCGGGGCCCGAGGGGATCTAACGGGCCGAGCAGCAGGAGGCCGGGCCCGGCGGCCGCCCCGTTGTGAGGAGCTGGAGGGGTGGGGGGGGGGGGAAGGGGGGTGTCACCTTGCGCTGCGCCCCCCCAACCGAGCTGCGCGCCCCGGTCACCGGGGGAACGGCCAATCAGCGCGCTGCCTGCCCGCCCCTCGCACATAGCGTCGAGGCCGCGAGCGAGCGCCTCGCGCTCCCTCGCCCACCAATCACCGGGCGTTCCGGGCGCTGGCAGGAGGCGCGCGCGCCCCCCGCGCCCGTCTGCAACTGCCCCCTCCCACCCCTCCCACCCCCGCTCCAGGCGGGGCCGAACGCCGGCAGCCAATCGGGATGGAGGGAACAGGCGTGAGGCCAGCGGGCCCGCGTGCCGCGCGGCCTATAAAAGGTGGGGCCGGGAGCGAGCGCGCGGCTCATTCGCCGCTGGCGCTTGTAGGGGAAGGACGCACGCGAGGCGAGAGAGAGAGAGAGCGCGAGCTGTCCCGCCCGCTCTTCGTCTGAACGGCCGCCGCCCCCTGCCCGCCTCACGCCATGAAGACCAAGTTCTGTAACAGCGAGACCGACCCTTCCCCGCTCGGGCTCCTCCTTGGCTGCAGCCCCGTCTCCGGCGGGGGCGGCGTCGTCCTTCCTGCGTCCGGGCAGCCCCCCTCGCCGCTGGCTCACGCCGACCCCGAGGGGAAAGACCCCGTCGCGACGGGCAGAGGCGGGGGCGCCGCGACCCCGCCTTCCGCGCTGCTGCTACCGCCGCCACCTGAGGAGGAGCCGCCGCTCGACCCCCGAACGCGGCGCAAGGCGTATCTGTGGTGCAAGGAGTTCCTGCCCGGGGCCTGGCGGGGGTTGCGGGAGGAGCAGCTGCGCATCAGCCCCATCAGGTCAGGGCTGAGGAGGGCGGGGGGTGGCTGGTCCCTGCGGGGAGGGGGCGGGGCCGGGGCCGGTTGGTTGGTTTGAGTCCGAGCCCCTTCCTGGCGCAGGGGGTGCGGCGGATGGTGGTCTTCCTCTTTTCCTTCCCTTTTTTCTATTAAAATTAAAATCCTTCCTAAACCTGCATTTAGGAGGGCAGTAGGCGGTGGGGACCGACTGCGCATCCGCCTCCGCACTCGCTCTGTGGCGGGGCGGGCATCCTTAGCCCCCCCCGCTCCCTTCCGCACACCGGCGTGGGGCGGGCCGCGGCTGGCGGCGGGGCGAGGCCGACCGGACCCACAGCTGGGGCGCGGGGGGGTGGGGGGTGCGGGAGGGCCTGGGTTCGTTGCGTCAGGCCCACCCCCTCCCTGCCCGGGGGAGGGTGGCGGTGGCGGGGGGGGGTGGGTTGGTGCTGCAGCGCCTCGGCACTGAGCCGGGGGAGGGGCCGGGGCCTTGACGGTAACAGTGATGGAGCCGGTAGGAACCGCTGCACCGAGTGTGGTGCCTCCCTCCTGAGATTAAAAAACGTGCCTTTTTTGGCGTGGGTGCTGAAATTCCGAGGTTAGCAGGTGAATGCGGTGCATCCATGATGTGAATCATCTTCTATCATATATAGTAACAAGTACTTGTGACTCAGCACGCTGGCAGCTTGCAGGAGACTGATTTTTTGGCAGCAGAAAGGTGTAATTTGGGGATGTTCTAGAAGCTGTATGTAATGTAAGTAGTCTGGATTTTGTATCAGCCCTGGATGCTAGTTAAACTGGTGTTATTTCAGGATTTCATTTTTACAGACTGTTTGTCTAGTGTCTTAGTGCTTGATCATTCTACCTGATCAAATGCAAAGTTGCATACAGTGTCAAAGAATATAGTTGTCAGTTTATTCCCTTGAGTCCTGAGTTTGCTTTCCTAATGTTTCTACTTTTGTTCACACACGAAATACATGCAAACCTACCCCTCAGTTACTTAAGAGAACATAAACTGTTGGCAAAGCTCTGATGTATAAAAGCATAATCAAAACCCATCATGCTCATTTCTAAATGTATTTTAAAGTCTTATTAAAAATGAGCAACTTATTGAAAGCTAGTGCAGATAGTGTTTGTATTTTTAGATCGTTTCTCCTTACTTGACATGATCATCATAAGTCTATATAGGGAGAGAATTTTTAAAAGACTGCTACTGTTCCTAGACAGTAGACTAGTCTGATATGTCTGTATTCTGGCGCTTAATTCTGTTTTCATCCTTATTAGTGTGTACTGCTGACTTTGGTACTTATTTTCTAAAGCCTTTGGTTTTAACTTCCCCTCTGAGACACTACTTCAAAATGGCTTGATGGTTTCCGGATTGGGAGGAAGAGAGGGTGGGCTGAAATTTCAGAGTGTATAAAAACATGCTAATTAGGAGTTGTGTTTATTTTGGCAAAAGTATCTTCACCACTTTTGTCTATGGAGTACTTATCGTCATATTGGTTTGATTCTGGTTTCACAAAAATCAAGCACTCAGTGTGTATTCTCCACTGTCAGTATTGTCATTTTGAGTGCATTAGTGCAAATCATGTTCATGAACAGCTGTTAGATACTTGGCATTTTAGGATGAAGGAATATGGTCCTTATTGTTTGAGAGCAAAGAAACAGATTCAAATCTAATCAGAATGCAAGTATGTAAGCACATCTAACTGCTGTGGCTGTGATTTGGGGAAAGCTCTGTGAAGCTCTGAAGCCCTTTTTGGAAGGGCTTACCTTTAAGTAATTTCTAGCATTAGACTAACTGGGAGCTTTATCTGTATAAGGGTGAGAGATGCCCTGTTGACCTTTAGACAAGCTGCTGAGTCTACTGACCTTTCAGGAGAACAATACCTTTTATTAGACTCTTGTATGGATTTCCTTGATTAGAGGTAACTTCTGAAGTCCTAAGTGCATAAAGTCATAGTGAAACTTCTGTTTAATGGAGTTTAGCCTCAGTAAGACACTGCTGCTTGGCTGGAGAGATATAAAAAGAAGAGGTTCTGGGCTTTCATGCAGTGTATGCAGGCTGAGCGTGTGCAACAGCTGTTTCTATAGGATTTTGAGCTCTAGCCCAGGATTTTTTTGTAAAGTGGGTTCCAGTGTGTTTAGTTCTTCTATTTAAGTATTGATATTTTCACCAAAGTCTACAGGGGCTTAGAAAAGGTGGCAAATGGTTTTCAAAAAAACCTGTCTAGCACAGTTTAGATGAAGTCAGAAATGTAGTTGGTATAGGTAACCAATGTTTTGATTGTGTCTGAATAGGCTAGCTTTGCTCTTTGTTTGATATCCTTTCCATCTGTCTGTTTTTCCTACCTGTTCACCTTTATGGTTCAAAGTTACTTCATATCTCTTGTCTCTAAACATCCTTTTTTTTGGATGCCTGCCAAGCCAGCTGGTTCTCATCTGTCTTCTTTCTTGAGCATATTGTGCAGCTGCTGTTTTACCCTGTTTCTTGAGATCTCTTTTTTTCCTTTCAATTGTTGACTTTGGATATGTAGGCCAGCCCTTTTTCTCTGTGTCATCTCCCAGTAAATACATGCAGGTTGTCTACTTCTTGGTAGCCTTTTTCTCCAGAAAGTTTTTACTACTTCTCCACTGTGTTGTAAGAGAACCCAGAAAATTATTTGAAAAAGCATTGAGTGGAGTATCAGGTTAGGACTAAACTGCATTTTAGCCACTGCATTTTGGATCTGCCATGTATGCCTGGAATCAAAGCTCACTGCAAAGTAATACTAAATACTTACAATTTGGGTGTTATGAAGAACTGCGTTACTTTGTGAAGGAAATCATAACATGACAGAGGTACTGCTATTTAAATTCTAGAGTTACTGCAGTAAGTTAAGTAGCATGCTACAAGTAAAACTACTTACTTTTCAAATCTGTGCTACTTCATCCCTTTACTACTAGCTACTACATTTGGATTGTATCTGTTCTTGAAAGTTTGTTCTTTAATGGTGAGACAGACAAGAGACAAGTTTTTTCAGTAGAGCTGATGTACATTGCTGTTTTGCAAGTAAACCAGAAGTTTCAGTACTTTTCCCCCTTACAGTAGAGGAAAATCTTTTGCAGAAGGGAAATTTGAAAACTTATTAATGAACATATTGATAATGAAGAAGATGCAGAAAGACAATGTAATAAAGAAAATGTGGGGTTGAGTAGACTGGTGTTCTTAGTGGGCTACTAGAAATCAAGAAACTTAGCTTCTCTAATCTAGTATGTATCTAGCTTGATAAACCTGCAGAAAACAAATGCTGTCACTTTTTCTTGTAAGAACACTGTTGTAAAACAGTCATTAAAGGAAAAGCCAGCGTGCTGGTATAACCCCTGAATGATTGAAGCACAGGACTCCTTAGTTTCTCTTAAAGAACTGCTTTAATTCTAAATTTCAAAATTGAAAATGAGTCCCTAAGAATGATAGCATAAGTACAACTTTGATCAGTGATGCTGTAGCACAGGTATTCACGTTAAATCTTTGTAGCTAATTTTTGTAGCTGCCATCCCAGTGATACTGAGTCTTTATTCAAACTTAAGGTTTTATACTCACTGCTTAAGCTTATTCTGCTCTCTTCTTGCTTGTTTGTGCAACCAAGTATATCAGACAAGACTCCAGCATCGCTTTCTAGAAGTCCTGAAAATAATTAACAGAAGCCGATGTCTTGTCTTAGTTGCCTTTTGTGTTTTACATCAATTTGTTTGTAGCTTGAGCTGTAGCTTGAATAAACAGATCTTGATGGTGAAATATACATTAAGAAGCATGAAGCTGCCAATCTTTTTACTGAAGCCTTACATGTTAGGAGCTATTGGTAATGTTGGAAAATTGTCACTCCTGAACAGAGTGGGTCAGTTGATTAGTGCATGCAAGGATGATTAGTGCACCTCTAATATGTAGAAAACAAAACATGTTTGCACATCTGAAGTTAAACGTACCTTTCTCTTGATAGAGGTGGCCTCAGCAACATGCTCTTTCAGTGCTCACTACCTGATACCGTTGAGACAGTTGCAGATGAACCACGGAAAGTTCTCCTGCGCTTATATGGTGCAATCCTGCAGATGGTGAGTACGTAGAGTGATTTGGGAGTGGGAGGGTTTCTGTAGCTTAATTGTAATATGTTTGGAGATCTTCATTTGTGACACACTGGAAGTGTGTGCTGCTTTATCGTTTTGGGAATGTGTTTTAGTGGTAGTTGGGTAGATTGCTAGCTTAAAGCAGTTTGCTTTATTGTTTTGTCTAGAACTTACACTGCTTTCTATACAGATCCTGACTGGCGCATATCAGCTGAAGGCTCACTTGCTGTCTGTTTGATCAGTAATGTTTTGTTTATGGTGTTAAGTTTGGACTGTGGTGTTTCAGAAGTTATTAAAGTTTGCTTCTGTACAGTATGTAGGACTTTGGCATAACTGGCAAGATTGCAAGAGACTAAACCACTTAATCTTAATCTTGGTAACATGAGTTTTGGAGATAAAAGTTGAAGGTTTTGTCAAACTTGTACAGTGCTCAAGCATTTCATTAGAGATCTCATGGGTAATTGTGTTTCTGGAAAACTTGATCTGGAGTGTTAGAATAAAAATGAAGCACAGCCATCTCATTCCAAAACATGCTTTCCTAAATGTGTGATATGCCTTGTAGCTGGCATAGAAGCTTAACCAGATGTTTGTCGAACTCTTCTAATGTTACTTTTATTCTATTTGGTTAGTAAAATGTAAATAGCATTGAAATTTGTCAAACCTTAAGAGAAGTGGTTGGCAAATCTTTTTTCAAATTGTAAGGTTTAAAATCAAGAGTATTTTGTAAACGTGCTCTCTTCCAAAGCTTACAAGCAGTTATGGTAGGACTATACAGCAAATATTCTCTTACCCATAATCATAAGTGTTTAACCGTATGAAAAATCGCAGCTTCATAAAATTACATTTGGATGTTGGCAATTGTTTCTATTTGACTTACAGGGTCTGGTTTTATTATCCATTAATTTGATATTTTCCAGTACTCAGTCACTTGTTTTGAATAACTTATCCAATATCTGCAGGAGATTGACTGTTCCTGAAATTTCAGCCCATTCTTCCTGCTTCTGCTGCCTTGACTAAACTTACTATTAAATCTTATTGGATACTGTCACATAACTGGCTTAAAGTGTTCTTTTATTATACTATGTGAGGTATTAACTTTCCCATGGTAGGAAACTACCAGAAATATGTAAAAGATTCCAGTGGTTTGAAATAGCAGAAAACCCCTGACTACACCACTGTACGTGTGTTGGGAAGGTTAATCTGTTGAACAAGAAAAGTGTGTAGAAGTTCATTAATTCAAGCTTAAATAGTCTTTCCTTTAGTTTAACAGAAACCAAAAGCAACGTGAAAAAAATGGTGGTGAGAAACTGTTTTTGAAATGACTCCTAGGCTTGATGCTGAGAATTTTTTCCAGAATTACTAATGGCTTTAATGTAATGCTGACTTAATATGTAGAAGGCTTGAGTAGGAACATGGGCTGTGAAACTTCTGTAGTGGCAGAACTCCTGTTGCCTAAGAGCTGTGAAGAAATGTGGCCTTTCCCTTATATTTCAAAGGAAAAGTAGACTCTAGAATTTGGTTGCCCTCCTCTTCCCTCAGGGTTTTTTTAACTTGCCTTTTCTGTGCCCCTATCCACTGAATAAATCAAAATAAAATTTTGGGCTCTAAAATCAGAACTAATTTGGTTTGAAAATTGAAAGTGTGTTCATAACTTTCTAACCTTTCTACTCTTGGTGTTGAAGGATCTTTTGAGATGTCTAACTTCCTTTATTTCCGTAGTGGCAGTGAAATTGACTGCTCTTGTTGGTGCAGTTCACTAAAGGTTAAGTAAGCAGAGAAAGTCCCAAGGTAAAACTTTCAGATTGCATTGAGGTTCACAATTTTTGTCGACAAACATTTGTCTCTTCCAGCCCCTCTACCTTAAATGCAAGTTAAAATATAAGCAAACTGTTTTATTGGGATATTTTGAAAACCTCACTTAGGATTCTTATGAATTTCTGGGTGGCATAAGCAGAATCTTATGACAAGCCTATTAAGAGGGAGAAATTTGATATTTTTTAGTAATGTTACTTAAGTTTAGAGCCATATAGAAATTAAGGGATGCTGTTTAAGTAAGCTGAGTTTTGAGACCTTTTGCTAAAATTACAACTTAATTCTCGATGACTTAATTGTAGCTGCCACTGGGTATTAGTAGTTACCACTTGTTTGCTTGAGCCTTTTGTAGCATGTTTTAACTCTTGTCCATTTTACTTTCTGTTGAAATTGGAACACAAAACAGGGATAATATCAGCTGTTCTTGTTCCTTTACTGTAAATACTATAGACCTATAGCAATCTGCACCAAATTGTTGTATGTACAGAAGAGAAGTTTAACTTAAAATTTTGAATAGAAATGAAAAATAGATACCTGATACTAACTTGAAAATGAATGTTACTGGCACCATAATTCTTTAAGCCACCTTTTAAAGGAGCCTTTTTTGCAGTTTGAAAATAGCCCCAGTTTGCTTATTATGAATCTTGGAAGACACAAATGTCAGTACATGAAACTCATCCAATATAAACCATGCCAGTTGGCTAAAGCTGCCACACAGGGAAGGCTTTGTGCCTTCCTCTGTCATAGTTGATACGTTTAAGCCAATTTTTTGTGTGCATGACTGTTTTGGGGGGAGCTGGGTGGAGACTCAACTGAACTGGCTCGGCCATTATTATGAATGGTCGCACTGGCATGGATGTTTAAAAATCAAGGACTTCTCTCGAGTATATCCTTGAGCAGAACTTTTTTTTTTAAGACAAGTATTTGTGCTTGTGACAGGTTAAAGTACTAACCACATTAAAACTCAAATGTTTGAGGCACAATGCAGATATGTTCTACATTGAAAAAAGGGAAATGTCTTACTCTGCTTCACTTATTCTTGCTCCAGCTTAGTTGCTAAATTTAAAGGGGAGCATTGAAAGTGAAACTTCCTCATGACAAAATGTCTTTAACTGTTGGCTATATCAGTTTTAAAACTATTGAAACTAAATGGCATACTGTTGGAGAACCTTTTATGTTCAAACTTTAAGATTGGATTTCATATGCAGGTCACTGTAGTGTTTCTACTTAAATTCAGAACAACCAAAACTTCCCAAATTTTAGAAATGCTGATATGATTTCAACATAAGCTAGCATCAACAAAAAAAAAGAAGCTCAAATTAAGGTGAATTTTTTGAAGTTCACCTATCAAAACATAACTTGGGGATTGATTCCCTTTCTTTTACACATGTCAAAAGAACCTTGAACTCTGATCACTGGGGCTCTGTTACTTTGCAACAGCCAAAACAAAATCTTGTATATAAATGAGGAAAACCAAACCAGTATACCTAATGTTCCTCTCTAGTATCTCAATTTCTATGTGAGCAGACGCAAAATAAGTAAAATGGTTGCCACAGTTCTGTGGTAAATCTTTTTCCATACCTGCCTTGCTGCCTTTTATTTTTTTGTAACTAAATAAAATGCAGACTGCTGTGTAACTGTAATTATCAACGTCTTCTGTGGTTGTTGGTGTCCATGTCTGTTTGTAGCATGGAGTAACTACAAATCCCTGGCACTGGCAGACGGCTTGAAAGAAACCAAGCACCTCTTACGGGGATATATTTGTGTTGGGTGGAGTTAAGGGTATTCTGGGGGTAATGTACCACTTTAGTTGTATATGCATGTGTTCTCTGCTGCAGGCTTGCCCATGCGATCGTGCCTAGAGCACTCTGGTTTCCAGGTGACAGACACGATTCACGGTATAGTATGAGATCTCTGAAGTTGGAGCATTCTCTACAGCTTTCATTTTCTTTAGTACTGGATTTCATTGTTTAAAAAAATAAGGCTTAAGTAGCACCAGCTACTGTCTGTGCATCTGAATGTTTACAGAAATAACAAAATATCAGAGTACTGCCCCTTCCTTTCCTCTGTTCCCTTATAAGAGAATGGTAACTTGACATGAAGAGGATTAGAGATGTCTTTGTGGCTTTTGTAGGGCTTGAACTGGGAATTCTTCTTCACATGCTAGATTTTAGGACTTCAGCAAATTAGTATCAGTTCCTTCAGGTCTGGCAGGGATCAGTGATCAACAGTGGATTAATAGAAGGAGGAACAGTTATTGATGAATCTAAAACTGTTTGTGTTCCTATACCCCAAAGTTCAAATTGATGTCTTCCAACAGTTTCTAAAATTAAGAAAAGTTTCCCCTGCATAGGTAGCCTCTAACCTTTCAGGCAGTTCCTTGTAATGTTGTAATTCCTTGGTATTTGAACTCCTAGAGATTTGTCTAAAGCAAAGTATAACATAAATATAAAACTACTAAAGCTGAGTAAACTCAGAAAAATGGGGTTATAATGTTAAGATTTAAATTTTTGGGCAGAGCTAAGGGTTACTTGGGGAGAAAAAAATAGTTGGAAGTTCCTCCTCTACACAGAATTGTCTGCCAAGCATCATTTGGGATTTTTGATACAGATCTCATCTGCCAGCTACAAGAGAAATAAATTTGGAACATTAGGGAGAAAATGAAGAGCTTAATTTTGTATGTGAAATTGCCAGATGTATAAACACTGTCTGGCCATCTTCTAATCACAGATCAGATAATGTGGAATGTCTCCCATTCTAGGACTTTCTTATACCTGAAGCTCCCTGTCTTAAAATCAATTTACATGATCACAAAGTAGACTCTATAACAACTGCTGTTGTCTCTGTACATATAGCTGTCCACCCTTAGTAAAGTTGTGGTGAGATTTCTTAATGTGCTTTGAGAGTAAACCTTCCCACAGTAAAGAAAGTACTGAACTATTAAATCTTAAAGGTGTAGACCATGTCCATTTGTAGTTAATGTTTCCATATAGAGAGGGTGATTAAAAACCTCCAGGAATTATTCAGTCATTCTCTTATTTGGGTAATTAAAATCTCCGCGTTGCTGTTGGAAGTAAATAGCTCCCAGAACTGCCCATGAATTAGTGAGCTATTAGAGTTTATGGGAAAACTGAAGTTTTGGTTGGCTTGGCCAATGTCACATGAGCTAAATATGTAGATCAAATTAGCTCATGGTAGATGTTTCAGTTTGGACCACTGTTCTCATAGGTGATTGTGCAGTCAGAAAACAATCAAATCCTACCACTTTAACATGTGTTAAACTGTTAAGTCTGTTACATAAAATTGTATCCTGCTTACTTCATTGTCCTTCACCACATGTACTGGAGACTTTCCTAATTCTAGGCTGAGTACATGGCCACTTGTGAAGACCAATCCTCTCCAAGCTCCCATTCATATTTGCAAGTTACTTACAAATTACTTTGTATTCGTTCTCCTTCGGACACTAATGCTCCATGCTGAGGGAACAGAAAAGAGGAAGGGATGATGCAGAAGTCTCCTTTTCTGATGACTCTGCAGTATATATCCCTAATTGTCTCATTCTAATGGCACAGTAGATGCCATTAGGCTATCTCCAACACTAATTTGAGGTGGACTTTTAGAACTGGCTAGCTCTTCATACACTATGACTTCTGGAAAGTGGATGCCAGTTCAGGTTCTAGGGAAAAGCCTAATCTGCTTACCTTCTGATGAACTGAACCATTCTGAGAGCACCATTAATCAGGAAAGACTCCTGGATGGTGAGTAACTTTCTGCCTGTTCAAGAAAAATCTGTAAGATGCAAGAGTGGTATTGATGTAGGACATGCTTGTTCAGAGAAGCCCTCTGTAAATGACTTTAATACTATTGAGTAGTTATGCATTTAGCTTTAGTGAATATGTTTTGACTTTATTAATTTCCTTGAAAGGAATATAAACTAATAGTAGTTTTCATATTGTCTGGTTTTAAACTTATTATCCTAGTGGAATGGGAAGTACTTGCTGAAAGACCATCGATTCATGTTAACTGTACTTCTTCTGTAGCTTCTGAAATACTGTAACTGCATAGTTTGTGTAAATCATTAGTTTGTTGTATTGTACTTAAGGCAGCTGGTGTTGCTTAACTGTATTCCATTAAGTTCCTATTTCCACCCTTTTTTTGGACATGTTAGAGCTTTGGAACAGAAAGGTATGCACATGGTTCTATAAGTGAAATGTTTTTGTTGAGAAGGTGGAGATGCAGGCTACCTTTATGGGCCTCTAAAGCTAGTCTGGTTTAAACAGTCAACGGTGGAGTTGCAACATAAATAGCAGCCACAAACTGTCGCTAATTCTAAGCAAATATTTGCTTTCTCTTCTCCTTACCTTCAAACCCTTTAAAGGACAAGGTTTTTATTACATTTTGAATTTTAAATGTGCAGCTCTATTAAAAGCATGTGCCATTGAGGGTTCAGTTGCTGAGGGTATGGTTTGATACTTTGGAACTGCTTTATAATGGCTGTTAACAATCCTAGCACAATACATTATGCATGGAATTCGTTAAAGATTTGCTAGTATACTGCAGTTCTTACCGAGATATCTTTAGCTTACCTGGCCAGTTCATTTGAAGAAAAATCTTGGGTTTGCATGGCGAGTGGTACATTTTACATGTAGCCTAGACAGCATACTGTAAATAAGGAAATTCTAGTCACAAAAAATCTGGAAAATAAGGTAATAGAAAAAAGCAAGTGCTTTGCAAGCTTTGTAACGTGCCTCTTCTAATAGTCCTTCTAAGGCTTTTATGTAATCTCTGTAATGCATCTCTTAAGTGCTTTAGCTGCAAGAAGAATATCATCCCAGATGTCATGCAGAGGGACTTAATTTTCTGTTAATTACAAATGTTCATCTAAGCTTATGATACATTGAAATCTTGTTTTGAAATACTAGGAAACAATAAAAACATACCTGAAAATCAGCTCTCAGGCTATTTACAGGAGTGGCTTGGTCTCAGTGGCACATCCTTTTGAAAGATTTCGGAATTGTTGAAATAGTGTGGTGGTCAGAGGTCAGATGGATACTAGTGCTGTAGGTGTCACAGATCGAGACAGTGAGACATCTAGTTAATTGTAGCTGGCACTTCTCCCTTTTTTCTGGTGGTTGCACGTTAATCATGTTAAATTTCATCTTCTCATTGTGTTTGCCTTTTCTCATTCATAGAGGTCCTGTAATAAAGGAGAGTCTGTACAGTCTCAGAAGGAAAATGACTTGCAAGTGAGTAATTTGCTTATTCCACAGAATTTTATAGATGTCAGAGAAACGTGGCAATCCTGCTCGTTCTAAATCAGTAGTTACTCCATGTGGTGTCTGGGCTGTGTTTCTAAAAACTGTAAACAGTAATGAAGAAAAGAATTTTTTATGCTCATAGAAGTAATGTAATGTGAGTGTCTGCATAGTTTGGAAAGATGTAAGCACTCCACATGAACAGAAACACCACCCCAATTCTGCCCTAAATGGTTTCTTACCGTTTCTAACATTGGTATCAGTAGTGCTATTTCTAATACTAGGCTCTTCTTTCTTTAGTGTAGAGGAAGATCAGTACTCTGCTTTACCAAATCCCTATTTTATAATACATTGATGAACTCTTCTGAGGAAAGTATGTGGAGCTGGAGAGAACTTCCTCTTGAATATGAAGTGTTTCTGATTAGCATTGTGCTTGGATCATCTGTGTTCTGGAAAGTTTAAAGTTCTTGCATTTGGAACCATTTCTGCTTATGCAGCATAATGTTTAGCTGAGTGTAATTTTTCGTAAAGTCATCTGAACAGGATTTGGTAATTTAGATTTTTACTCTGGCAATATTTTTTCAGTAAGGGATAACATTGCAGCATGTTAGCCAGATGTTTTGCTTGTTATGTGCTATCGTTTTTCAGCTCTGTAATGGTTTTGTCAGTGATTAGGCAGAAGTACATCTTACTCATTTGGTAAGTGCTGCTTTTCTCCCCTTTTACTTTCTGCCTTGTGGGAATGTCATCTGAAACAGTTCAAGCATTTATTTCTTTTCTAGTGAGTTGAAACTGGTTTTAAAACTTTTGTTGTTGAATGACTGCTTCTGAAGTTTTGTTGAACTTTCAGTTAAGTTTACTGGAACAACTTCAATCAGTTGAACCAAGACTGAACTGAAAAATGTACTGGTTTGATTCTTCAGTTTTCTTCGAAGATGGAAAATGGAGGTGGCTTGATTTCACTCCTGCTCCAATCCAGTAAAAAAAAGTTCCTAAAGTTATAAGAGAAAACAAAAATCCAAACAAGCCCCACCCTGGTGCCAGCAGCTCATAGAAGTTTTGCAGTACAGGAAGCAAAGCTTTGAACTTCAGAACTGTCTTTGTTGCCTGAAAATAGTAATTCTGTGCTGGTAGGTTATTGTTTTCCGCTATTAATCTCATAGTGTCAAAACTTCACTGTCAGATCAGTCTTCTCAGGAATTCCCATCAGGATGGATTTGTTCATTTTCTTGAGTCTAAGTAAAAATTGTAGGTAAGTTTGATCAGAGGGGTTAATGTCCATCCTTTGGAGAGAATAAAAACCTCTGGGTAATACCAAAATGTTCAGGATCACTAGCAAAAGCATTGTAGCTGTTCAGAGCTGTCTGGTGTTCAACAGCTGTGACTAGAGATGGGATTGTCTTCTGGCAGCTCATAAGGTCTTTTAACAGCAATTATCTATGTTTTATCTTGATTTTGCTATAGTTAGAGGTAATTTTCCTCAGAATTACTATTTCATCTGTTTTTAGTGAGCTTTTTCTTGAAGTGTAGAAAGTATAGAAACTGAAGTATAGAAAGGCTTTTGATCTTCCCTTGCCTGAATGGGACTTGTGTAATGGAAAAGTCTTGTAAAGAGTGTTTGTAATGCTTAGGTTTTAAATGCAACATTGAGCTCTAAGTATTTGTTTAAAAATGAGTGGTCAAATCTTCTCCAGAAGCTTGTTTTAAATACAAGTGCTAGTGGTTATGCCTGGTTGAAACTGACTAAAATTGAGAGCTTCAGAGCTTAAACCAACAGATTGTTGTCTTGGTAGTGTAAGTATATTGCAAAGTGTTTGAAGGCATTGAGGTACATAATTTACTTATTTATAATGCTTGGTCCTTCATAAAAGTAGTCAGGTGAACATTTAACTGAAGAGTTAGATACCTAGATCTGCTCAGTGTCCGTATGAAGTATCCTGTAGAATTTTCTAATGTCCTTTACTTAGTTTATTTACACACTTGTACTTGACTTGACAATCGCGTAGCTGTGGATTATCTGAAGGTTCTAAATTCTTTAACATGTCTTAAAGGACTAGGGCTAGGCAGATGTGGCTGAAGTAAACCAGAAGTGCACTGTTGAGTAATTGGAAATTTCACTATTTCTGGTTGTTGCTTCTGATGCATTAAGGGACATCTTAATGAAGAACAGGCACATGATATGTGGAAAAACATGGCCCCTTTAAGCTCTGCTAATAAAACATAACCAGGTTTTCATCTGTAAGTGAAGGACTATAGAAAAAAGCTATGATTGTGAACTGGAGTTTACTTTTGTTGATGGATCCTAAATTGTTGTTAAAATTTCTTCAGATGAAGTTATCAAGCTAGGTGAGCTCAAGGAATCTTAAGAGGGTGAAACCAGGAAAAAACCCCAGATTTTTCCTCCTGTTCTGTGGAAGGTGGATCACATTAGTAGGATATTATCTGAGATCAAGAACTACTGAGTAATTTTGGTTGTGTGTAGGATATTGTTTCTTTTCTTTGGCACTTGCTGTTATACAGGTATCATGAGTTGGTTCTGCATTAAGATGTGAAAACAAGGAACTGACATCTTAATGGGAACAGCCACGGTATTGCTATAATCAGGCTTGGAAAACACCCTGATGTTGTACCGGGCACAAGCAAATTCATATTGGCTAATAATGGGGTAGACATTCAGTAATCTGTATCTAATGTGCGTTTTGGTTCTTGGCATTAGGCTTCAGAACTGAACTGAGAAGTTTAGATCTGTGTTGGTGAGGGCATGTGAAACGATTAAAAGTACATATTTTTGGTGCATTAGTTGTGCTTTGAGGAGTTGAGATGAAAAACCCTGGAGGACGCGGATGTAATACATTCATATACAAATCATTGTAAACTCTCAGTTTATATTCTTGATGACTCCTTCACTTTTTATTGAAGTTAATGCTTGAGAACATAGGTACGTGAGTCTTTCCTACACTTCAATATGAAATGCTAGAATTTCTTCAGAAGATGTCAGAATATAGGTGTGGGCCAGTGGTAAAAATAACTGATCAACAGAACTGCCTGGAGTGTACTCAAGAATGGAATTTGGATAGAAAGAGTTATTTACTGTCTGAAACTGGAGTGACTACAGTAATGCAAAAGGCTCTATAGTCCAAAATAACTGAGCGCTTTCTTAATTTTGTGCTTTTAAGTGCCATGGGTCAGACTTTGAGATGAGTTGCTCAAAAGTAGGCAGAGGCTTAGCAGACCTCTAGGATTTGAGTAAACCTGGATTCTGGTTGACATAATTGCTAGAAGTAGTGATTTACATTGTGGCTTCTGTGTTTACTCACCACAAATCTTAAGAAAGAAAGCTATATTTCAGTGGATTTAACTGTATTTTTGAGACTTATTTCATATTTCTATTTTTAAACATGCATATTAAAAAGCTGTCTGCTCATGATTGTTATGGACTGAGTTTATTGATATAAGGAAAACATTGAGGAAAAGTTATTGAAACTTGAGGTATGTTTGGAGACAGAAAAGGAAAAATGTTTATTCACACACACGTGTTCCTTAGCAGGAGTTTAAATTACTCTTTAAGAAAAAAAAAGAGGGAAGACCTAAAAGGTGCTTAATGGAAATAAATCCTAAGTCATTCTTCTAAACGAAAAACTGGTTAGTTCAGTTGTTCACTTCATTCACTTGCATAGTTAAAATGTCCTTTTGTGAGGCAGTGTTCCAAAGTGTGTTAAAATAGCCAAGGATAATATTTTTAGTTCCTGTGCTTCAGTAGGATAAACTCCTGCAGGAAATGAATTTAGAGAGTTCCCACAGGTTAGGAAGGAGAGGGTGTTTTGGTTTTTGCATAGTTTTCCTTTGACCTGGCCCACCAACAGTACCTGTTAAGTAATACAAATTTTCCTCCCTAGCTTTACACTTGAAAGGAAAATATTTGTATTGCTCCCATGCTAACTATGAGTTGTTATTAGTCAAACTTTGCTTAGTAAAATGTTGAGTCTTCTTTTTAAAGCTGACTCTAAAATTTCTCATTTTGTAGCAGTTTAGCTATTGTGCACACCTAAGTTCATTTCTCTGCAAGCACCAACTAATGTTTTAATTTATATTTTTTTTTTGTAGGGGGCAGAAGCCATGGTTTTGGAAAGTGTTATGTTTGCCATTCTTGCAGAGAGAGCTCTTGGCCCAAAGCTGTATGGAATCTTTCCACAAGGGAGACTGGAGGAATTCATTCCCGTAAGTCCTGTTCATGGTTATTTAGTGGGCTGGTAGCTGTTTTAATTGATCATGACAAGAAGGTCTCTGGACTGCCTGGAAAAGCAGAGATGTGGGAATAGAATACTTGGCAACATGTAGTAACTGCTAGCTGTAATTTGATACAGTTATAGTGGGTGTTGGAGAGCCCAATTATAGCTCTTGCCAGGGAGAGAGATCTAAAAACTCTTCAGCTGTAGCAGAGACTAATAAATGAAGATAAAAAGCCTGTTAGATACCAAACATAGCATTGGAAACTATGGAGTAACACTTTCCTTTAACAGCAACAAGAGCAGATACTTTTGATGTTCTTAAATATTTATACCCAATCTGCTTTGAAGATATTCTTAGTGTGAGATGTGATGTTCCCCAGGTCTTGATCTAGGAGAGAATTGGCTAAGTCCTGAGTTAGCCAGCCTAGCTTACTTATATTTCCAGACAGCAATTTCGTAAGTTCATTTGGGATGAAAAAAGTGTATTGCTTAAGTACTATGCTAAGTATTTTATAGTATAGTATGTAGAGGCTAATGCTAGTGTCTGTAACTAATCACACTTTTGCAATTGATTAATTAACTGTATTTTAAGAATACTATATTTTATTACAGAGCAGGAAACTAAGTACTGAAGAACTAAGTTTACCTGACATATCTGCTGAAATAGCTGAGAAGATGGCTAGATTTCATGGCATGAAAATGCCATTTAATAAAGAACCTAAGTGGCTTTTTGGAACAATGGAAAAGTAAGTTATACAGTACTTCGAAGTATGGAAAAAAGGTGACCTGTTGTAATTTTGATGAGCAGATCATTCTGCCTGAATGCTTGAGAGCACAAGCTCTCACTATGCCTGGAAACTATTTCATTGTTACTTGAGGAACTTCAATTACCTTGGAAGAATAGTAACATTTTCTTTAGTAACTCTTTTTTTAAACTTTCTTGATTTTAGTTTTAAATGGTATCTTGGTATGGGAAGTCTAATAAACTTATTGTCACAAATGCTGTACTATTGTCTCTGTTTTTAACAGATACCTAAATCAAGTGCTGAGGATTAAGTTTACCAGAGAATCCAGAACTAGGAAGCTGAACAAACTCCTCAGTTACAATCTGCCCCAGGAAATGAAAAATCTAAGGTAGGTTTATTTTGTTTACCACTATCTTCATATTTGCAGTTTCAGTGTGAAGTTCTATACTTGTTTGAACACATTGTATAGTATAATACCCTATATTCATTTTACTGTACAAGTTGGGGATTGTTTTTTGGTTCTGTAACCAACCAGAGTCTCACGTGACTAGAAATTAATACAATCAGTTGCTGATCAGTGAAGTCTAACTCGTTGTCCTGATCTTGGGCTCCTAATTGAGAAAATAGGGTCTTGCTATAAATTAATAGCACTTCAAATTCTTACAACAAAATCCATTCTTTACTTGGAAGTGGAACTGAACTTTGTGACTTCTTTCTTATAAGATCTTGTATTGCTGTTTTCTAGAGCTATGCTTGAAGCTACTTCATCACCAGTTGTATTTTGCCACAATGACTGTCAAGAAGGTAAGCTGCTAATATTTTGTGACCTTGTTCAGTGATGCGGTATTAAGCCTTTTCTGGTCATTTGTTTGCTTTCTGAGAGGTCATCACGTTCTTGAGGTACTGCCCTGGCAGCTGACTTGAAACAGCAGCCTGTGCACTCCCAGTGTGCAACAGTTGGAAAGTGAAGTGCATTGGCTTCAGCAACCCTTCAGGCTAATTAAGAGAACATCTAGTATCATAACTGAATTAAGCCAAGTATGTATATATGTTCTATTAGTACAGATCAGTTGGTAATGGGAGCCTTGGGTGTTTTCTGTTAAGACAGTACCTTTTTTACCTTTCTGCAATATACATGATCAGGATAGGGTATACTTTAGTCCTTTTAAAAGAAAGATACTGAAAAAGTACAGTGAATGGTGAAAATAGGGACTAGGGTGGTTTGACTCAGCAGTTCCCAGCTTGTACTGGTAAGAAACATTAGGAAAACCTTATCTACCTTTTTTTAGTGTTCTTTCTCTGGGAGTCGTGGAGGGAATAAGAATTTTTCTGAGCTAGTTCTCTAAAGAGATGAAAAGGACGCAGGGCTGAAGGTGTGCAGTGTTTGTGCTGCCTGTCACCTGTGCAGTGGGTAAGCTGGGCTGAACTGGAAGGATGCTATACTAGGACCATATGCAGGGCTGTTGTGTTCTCAGGAGTCTTGGCCGCCTTAGCTAAGGCTGAAGAATCGACCTGGAAGAGATTGTCCTGGAGGATAGGTGCGTAAGGGTAGGCAGCATGAGGGGAAAAAGCCACTGATCTGAGGTCTGAAGAGGTAGTTCAGTAGTGGTGGGGTTTGAGGTCTCACTGCTGGTGTGGCAAGGTGCAGTACTGGAGGAATCTGAGCATGATAGGGCTGGGGCAAGCTTTGGAACCTAAATTTCCAAGGCAGAGGTGGGGGGTGTGAAATACTGTGCTTGTTCTGTTGGTGCAAGGATATGGCATAGAGAACAGATGTACTAGTGGAGAGGGGACAAACTATTATGGAAGTTGAAATGACTATGAATTTATTTACTAAATGGCACTTGACAGAGGCAGACTTGATGTTTTTCAGATTAATTATGCTGACAAAGTAAATTGAAAGACAGATAAAGCAATTTCCCTGTTAGGCTGAGCTTTTCTATAGGTACTGGTTGTGCCACATATTAGAATAGCAAAGTGATCAGTCTGGCTTTCAGGCTGCTGAAAGGCAATTCCTGTCCCAAGTGTTGTGTGATCAATGGTAGTGCTATGCAGGTATGAGAGATGTTGCATAATTTAGATCTCAAGCTGTGGAAAGAAACAATTCAGCAAGGACTGCTAAGGCTGACAGTGTCACCTGAGTTAGCTGCAAGCTAAACACAGGAGAAGCCAGGACCCTTGGGAGAATAGATCTACCTCTGCCTGGACAGAAGAAAACTTTCTTGCTTTCAGTTTTACAAGGTTTTATAGTATATAGCTCAACATTCAATGAGCTGATACACAGATAGTACAGTTGGCTATTCCTGTCAGTCTTCTGTGCAGATGTAAGCGATAACTGGGATTATCTGAACAATGTTTCTTAAGAGTATTGCTTTTTGTAATTTTCTGGGGACTTTATTAAATATGCTGTATTATCTTAAAATTTTCAGGTAATGTCTTGCTTCTGGAAGGCAGAGAGAATTTGGAAAACCAAAAGCTGATGCTCATTGACTTTGAATACAGCAGCTATAATTACCGGTAAATCACTATATTTTCTATTCAGCAGAAGGATGTATTGCTTTCTACATGCTACAGTGAGAGCAAGTGCTACACTGCTGATTATGTCTGTTCCAGTGAGTTGTGTTCTGCTTTATTAGTGGTGGACAGCAAATATAACTAGTCAAAACAGCTCTGGTCCCGATGACGTTGAGTATAGGCGTACACCAGAGTGAAGGTTTTGAGCTCCTTGGTTGTCCAGACTAGAGGGCTTGTTGAAGCACAAATGGCTTCTTGCTTGCATGTCAAAATTTCTTTCTAGTGGGTAATAAAGAAAATGGTAGATCGTGTGTACATACACATGTAGGGCATGTTTGCTTTTACTGTTTTTTTTTTTCTTCAGGCCTTTCAAATGTCTTTTTCATCTCTGTAGGAGAGAGTAATCTTAGGTTTTTTTGCTACATGGTTACACAAAATGCTTTCTGTTCTTACCTCAGTCATCTAGTATCCTTGTTTAAGGATGAGGATCATTAAACATTAGCATAGCTCAGACATCCTGGAACCTTGAATTCCGATAACATGAAAGTGGGATACGTTAAATACTTTGAGTATGACCTCTTTGCCTACAATAATGCTGGGATTAGAGATACGTCTGACTTCATGCTGAGAAGCAGTGCATACTCAAGTATCTTAACTGTTTTCATATATATAAAACTTGGTAGCAAAGTCTAGTATTTTCACGTAGCTGGCATTCTTAACTGCCCATCTTTACTAGCTGGTTTTAAGAACTTGCAAAAAAGTTGTTTTCTAGTCATCAATTCTCTACCTCATTTAGCAAAACTGCAGTAAGTTCTAAGTAGCCTTGTGCTTTTAAACTTGATTTTAGGCTTGCTTAAGCAAAAACAGATTGCTAGTATGCAAATACTGAGGTACTCACCCTTTATCTCTCTTTCAGAGGATTTGACATTGGAAATCACTTCTGTGAATGGATGTATGATTACACGTATGAGAAGTACCCATTCTTCAAAGCTAGTGTTCTTAAATATCCTACAAAGAAGCAACAGGTAGGCACATAAGACATAATTAATAAAATGCCAGTGTTCACAGTCTTCAAATCTTAACTCTATTTTCAAATTCTGTTTTGGATTTACATTGTCCCAAGACCTTTTGTCCATGACTTCCATTTCCTGTAATCCTGACTACCTTTGCTTTAAAAATCATAGAAACTTCATAATAGGTATTCAGGATTTACTATGTGCTATGTAGCTGTCCACCACCAAGTCCAGAAGTTGATTGCAGCTGTGAAATTAGTTGTCAGTAGTGAAGTGTCATGTGTTGTCCTAATATTATGGCTGTTCTTAAACCAGACTTCCAAGCAATTAGTAAAACCACCATTAATCTTAAAACTAACTCCAGCACTGTTGATGTTTGGAAAAAAATAAATGACAACTTATTAGAAGTCATGTCTAGTTCTGAAAGAAGCAAATATGTCTTGAGATGAAGAGTTGTAACTCTGTTTACTTGCCTTCCAGCTCCATTTTATCTCCAGTTACTTGTCTGCATTCCATGATGGCTTTGAAAATCTGAGTAATGAAGAGAAGTCCAAACTAGAAGAAGAAATGGTGATAGAAGTTAACAGGTAACTTGTCTTTCACAACCGTATCTTGAAACTTCCACCTGTACTTGTATACCTCACTAGCTGGAGAAACTTCAGCCAAGAGAGATTCTAAGCTATTTATATGTGGCGAAGAAGAATGTGTTCGTTGTAACCTTTAGATGTGTGGTATACAGTATTTATTAGTGGAGTAAACAAAATACTACTCCATGGGGAAGCTAATGGAATTATTTTTAAAGAGTCATAGTTAAAGAAAAGGCGTGGACATCCCCAAACTAGGGAATACCATTCTAACAGGATACTGAAATAAGGTGTTGTGACTTAGCTGCATATTTCAATAAACATGGCGTTGTGATTTCAGGTTTGCCCTTGCATCACACTTCTTCTGGGGTCTGTGGTCTATTATACAAGCAAAGATCTCATCCATTGAGTTTGGTTACCTGGTAAGTTATTTAATCATGGTTTCAGGTAATTAAAAATGTATACTCTCAAGTAACCTGTGATGCATTATCAGAAAGTAAATGAAATGGCATCTCACAGCAACTAATATCTTCTAGGTGGAGTAAAACTTTTTAAAATCAATTTGTTACTAGTGTTTGCTCTTTTCTTAAGAATGTAAAGAACATCTAAAATCCCAAAAACTTCAGAAATTCTCCCTGTTGTTACATAGAGAGAGTATAGCTCTATGTGTCAGGCCTTGCAGTGAAGTGATTCTTCTGCAATAAGAGATCACGTGCAAGAGGGAAGCTAGCATGCAGTAAGTGTGAATTTGGAAATTGAGTAGTCAAAGTGCATGTGTTAACATGTTGATATTCCATGTGCAACAATATCAATGCCAGGCAGCTGCTTGTACTTGAGAAACAGATCGGTCTAACTCTTGATACATGCTTAGTGTACTGTAAAGTGATATAACTTCCAGGTACACTGAATATCCTGCAGGAAGTGCTGCAGAAGCTATCCTTCTTAGTGAAATCCTGACTTTTTTAGTTCCTGGGGGTTTTTTTCTGACATGCTGGCAGCAGCTAATAGTGTTACAGTTGAAATAAGGTTGGAGGAAATCTAAGAGGCAAGAACACCTCTGGAGAGATTATCCTTCCCAAATAGAGCTAATTAATGCGTTGAGATGATGGATTAAGAGGTAACACAGTTAATATCTTCATTATGCTTCCCCATCCCAAATCAGCGAGCTCAGCTGTGTTTACTGCATTGAGTACTGAATGTCCCTTATTTCTCCAGGAATATGCGTTATCCAGATTTGATGCATACTTTGATCAGAAGAAGAAGCTGAAGGTGTGAATGTGGGAGGAGTGGCCTGTTGGTTACTGCACAAAGAGGGCAGCTGGACAGAATTTACACTGTGCTTAGGCTACTGTATCTCTAACGAAGGTGTCACTGAATTCCAGTTCCTTGGAACACTGGTGTACAGTACAGAAGACTGTATAAAAATGACTTGTTTACAGTTTCATAAATACTTGGAATGAGATTGGGAGGCAAAAGTAAAATACAACAGTGCAATATCTTTAAATCTTTTTGCTCTATAAGGTATTTTATATTATGGAAGAAGCTTGCAATTAAGTGTCAATACCATACACATCAGAGCAAACAGTGTTACTGTGAGTACGTTTTCTAGGGGGGTGTTGGCATTATGGCTGATGTTGTAAGCGGAACAGTTGTAAAAGATGATGCATTGTAGACAGTGCCTCTTAACGAGAAAGAAAAGCAGAGACAACTGTTAAACTGTGAAGTAGGCTTAAAATCTTACTGTGAGAGTAGGTTCAACATGCCCCATGAACACTATCTTCAAAGCTGCTGATACCTTACACCACTTTAACCATAAAGCAACTAAACACATTGAAGCGCTATGCTTTAAAGTGTTACCTACATATACATGAATGTTTCTCTTAAAGCTGGTGTGCCTGTGAAGTATAAATGAACTTTGAACTGGCCATTCTGAAGGAGTTTGTCTTGAACTGTTCATTCCATGTCCTTCAAGAACATGCTTTAGCCCAGCCTGGTTCTCTCAAAACGCTGTGTCCCACACAGGGGGTTCTGTGGGCTGGCAGCACTGGGAAGAGTGCCTTGAATTGCTCTAGCAACTCCCCAGATAACTGGATTGGCATTGACAATACTTGTAATTGGATCCCATCTCTCTTCTTGTGTTGCCACAGTATATGGCTGTAAGAAATAGTAGAGCCAAAGACTGCGGAGAACACTTCAGGAAATTGCTGTTCTGCCCATCCAATGCTTATGTGGCTTGGGAGGTGCTTTTCTTGCACCTTCAGTTTTCATCATGTTCCAGCAATCCAGTAAAGCGGAGCGTCTCGTGGGGAACAATAACATGTATATTGAAACTTGAGTATAATCCGTGTACATGTCATCTAAAGATTTCTTTAGATTTTTGAGAACTTGTTTATTTTGAATGTTATTTGTTTGTGCTTTCTAACACACTGTATTATAAATAATAAACTTCTAAGTCTACCCTTTTTCACTTGTATAGCAAATACTGTTTCAAGCAGCTGAAAAAATGTGCAGCCTTTCATGTACTGTATAGCATAACTTGTAAAAGCTGTCATTTTATTCTCTAGTATAGAGAATCATTTTCCATACACTTAATTATTAATTCTTTATAATAAATATAAAGCACTTAAGAACTATGATGTTTTTAAGTCTTCGTTAATATCTGCAGGATAAAATAGATGCTGTTTCTGTCCTTAATCTGTGCTGGACATACTTTCTTATCTTCAAGGCAGACTAATTTAAACTTTTAGGCTCAATGCTACAGGACATACCTTCTACTTAAATGCATCTTTAGCATTTATTGTGTAGCTGAATACCGCTAGAAAGCGTGGGGAAGAAAGGCAGTTAAAACAAGCGATGACAAGTAGACAGAAGATGAGTTATAAAGTTTTAGAAGTGGGAAAAGGTTTAGGTTTAAACACTTTACTGTATCTGTCCTGTTAACTACCCTAAAAACAAAGCTAAAAGTTACCGGCATATACTGAGTCTTACTGGCACACCAGATGAAGTATTTGTTGTATGAATAGCCAGGTGATTTCTCTAGGTCATCGAAGTCTTCATTTAACAGGTACCATTGCACACAGTAAAACCAAAAAGGGAAGGAGACTCAGTCACAGTAGCACTAACTGTAATAAAAGGTCGTATCAGAGGTGAAGCCCTCTCTTGCAGTTGGGATGGCTCTTGTTAAATTCTGAGAGGAAACTAAGCTGTAAAGTTCCCTGGCAAGACTGCTTCAGGTAAGTCCCAGAGCAGTAGTTGTACTCGGGCACTACTGCCATGATTTCTGAGGGTGAGGGGAAGGGAAGGCCCTGAAGGAAAGCCCAGCATGCTCCATCTTGTGCCTTTTGCAATGTAAACTTGTTTTAAAGAGGGTAGGAATCCCCCAGGTGTTGTGTAGCAGCCTTAGTGGGGATACAGGTAAGTCAAAACCAAGGAGCAGAGAGCAATGCTTAGTCTCTTCCTGGTACGATTTTTTTTTGGTAGATTTGCCTAATAAAGGCAAGTCCTTTATATTTTCTTTGAGGACTTTCAGTAGACAAACTGGAACTGGAGCACAGTCTTCTCTTGCTCATAGTCCCTGGATGTTAAAGCTGACTTGAAAGCTGAGCAAGCAGCTATTTTAATTTATCAGCACTTCTGTAACGGGATATTGTCTTGTGAAGCCGTCTTCATAAGACTTAGTATACATGTAGTTGTAACATTTCTTCGTTCTTTAACTTCAGAATAGTTATGGTCAATCTGATTTGCTTTTTATAAAGGCAGTTTAAAACTACTGATTAATCCTCTTTTCAGTTGATTTGTAAATACAACTTGTGCTTGAGCTCTTTCTCGAAACTCTGCTGGGTTTTATTTCCACGTTGCCTCACGAGCGAGTCGCTGCTATTAACTGGTGAAAAGGTGACTTGATATCAAGAGTTCAAAAAAAAAAAAAAAAAACAACAACAAAAAACAAACCCTCAACAAATCAACCTTTTACTTTTAAAGGAAACTATGGCTAGTCTAGCCAGACAGCTAGTCTCAGCTGCCACTTGGAGGTGATTGAGTGGGTGATCAGCACAGTCTAGGGTGTACCCCCATCGCTTCTGTAGCCATTTATGTAAGATGAAAATCTGAATGCTCAGACTTAGAGGAAAATGTCCCACTACAGCGTTTTAAGGATCTCAGCCTGCAAAATTCAGCCTCTGCAGTCTTGGGGCCATATCGGATGTGCTGCCTTCTCTCTAAACTGGAAAAAAAAAAAAACCCAGAATAAAAAATAGGTGTTTCTGGTCTGAACTGGATACAATCGATTCTTAAACATCTTTCATAGTGGTGATGCCACTAAATAGAGCAAGACTAATGTTTTCAGAGTTGCTGTTCTGATAATTGGTTAAGGAGACACTTTATTTCCAGCCCTGCTGTCTGGTGCTGCTAGATGGGAGAAGCTCAGATGTAGCAAATCCTCAACTTCAGGGAGAGACCCACTGAGTAAAAGCAGAGGCACTGCTGGACCCCAATACGCGGATTAGGATGGAGCATCGAACTGGTGTGGCTACAACGTCTGGTTTGGTGGTCTGCCAGTCTGGTATTGCCTGCACAGAGTTGCAATATTAATGTTATCCAGAAACATATGCTCATTGCTAATGCAACTCCATTTGAGTGGTATGATGTGTAAATTGTCAGGGATTGTGCCTATGTTTCTCATCTAGTGGTATGTATGTGCTTGTATATAGAAGTGAGAAGCTTCAGCAGTAGTTTCTGTACTGCTGTAACAGCCTTTGTTCTGGGGTCTCCTGCAAGAGGCCATGAAGACAAGTCTGCTATGCCCTCCCTCAGATCTTGCTCAACACCAACGTGAGACGCTGGCGCTTCTCTTCCGTTCTAGGGTGTTTGTAATTGAGTACTTGAGTAGCTGAGTCCTCCTCATTGTAAAATACTGTGCTAGCATCCCTAGTTAGATATTTACAGTATTTGAGACAAAGAGGGGAGAGGTGGATTTTAATACCTGCAGCTGTTTGTTTTCAGATATTTTGATTCTGGTGCAAGAGACAGAGCATCAAATGCTTCCCTTCTTGTGGAACTATTAGGGCCACAGTCTATAGTCACATCAGATTTATCTGCTTGGCCCGAGCAACTCTATATGCCAGGAAAAAGAAGAGGGCCTGGCAGCTCAGTCCCTGTGTGTCCTTGGCCACCAGCGGGAGGCTAGGCAGGGCGCAAGCACACAGTTCCTGCCTCTGCCAGAGCAAAGTCTTACCCCTGCCCGCACATGCTCGGTGCTAATTGCCTGTGTGGGTCATCTGTCAGGAAACGGGCTCTGTGTTTCCCGACAGCAGCGGTGAAATGCAAGAGCAGCCTTTGCGCCGGGCACAACATGACTCTTGGTCTTTCAACCAAATGCACAGTTATTTGCCAGAGTGGGGAGAAGCTGAGATTACCAGTATTATTACCAGTATTTTCACCAGTTGTTACTTTCTGAGAACTGAGTTGGTTTTCTACTGCCAGGCTTCTTCGCTTAAGGGTCGGAAGCTACCTTGGACAATCCCTGTTCCTCAGCACTGGAGAAGCCAGCAGGAAGAATTCACCACGGCTGTTTGGCATTCCTCTTTGAGCTGTCGTAGTGTTCTGAAAAGCAATAACCTGAAAATGTTACTTTGCAGATCAGCTTTTGTCTGTGTGTCTCTAAATCTGCTAATATCAGTAAGAACTACTGCTTTTTCCTCCCTATTAACTTGGCTGAGGTCGCGCTACAGCTTAAATAGAATGAGCCGGGTTTCACTCCTTCAGATGGATGTAATTATTTATCCTAGCTGATCACGGCTGTGGAAACCCCACACGGGCACTGGGGCTTGCAGCTATGTTGTGCAGGGACCTAATTTGTCCTGGAGCTCACTGACTAGGCATGATGGTGGGAAGAAAAGAACCTAGCTTAATTCTGCAAGAATCTGTAAAAATGGGAAGTAAAGAATGCATCTTCTGACTCTCAAAAAGAGGAGAAAACAAATAAATTAATTCTCAGAAGGAAGAAAATGGACTGTCCTTAGCCCAGGCGCCAGCACCTCTGAGCTTATGTGTTCTGCTTTATGACTGCAATGCTGTGGGTTCCGGAGGTTCAGCTGATGAGTGTTAAATCACAGCGACTGAATCTGCTGATGCCTCAAGATACCAGCTCGTCTTCTTTGCAGACCACATCTTCAGCAAATCATCACAGCTTTTTAGTGTCAGCAACACCACGGGTCCAGCAGCCAGAAGTCAACAGATCCTGCTGCTGTTTCTCCACCACGATCCAGCTACCTCCGTGATATCCAGCCATCTCCGTGATATCCAGCTGGTGCAAGGAGCTGCCAGGCAGCGCAGCACAGCCCTGCGTTGTTTCAGTGGCCTGCAGAAAAGCAGGTAGGAGGAAGAAGCGAAGCACTGTCTGCTGTGCCTTACAAAGACAATAGGGCTTTCAAGAACTCAAATCCTTCCTTGAAAGATCGGCCTTGGGCAAGCTCCCTCAACAGGCAGGCAGGATTGTCTCCGGGGCCAGGCTGGGTCCGCGTGAAGCAGCAAATGGAGCATTTCACCAGAGATGAATAAATAGCCGTAATGGTTCTGGACTGAAATAAAGTACAGCATGCACTTACAGAGCCCTGGCAGGGAGCAAAAAGGAGCTACTGTACTTGGTACCTAGGCAACAAAGCTGGTCACGAGCAAATGGGCAACTTGTTTGGTTTTTTTTTTTTCCTGATGTGAAATTCACTTTTTATGGCTTCCATTTTCAAAGTATGTAGAGTTCCTACTGACTCAGCATTAAGTGCAATTGTATTATAACGTGCAAACAAAGCCGCGTTATGTGTGTGTACGTATGATTTGTATTTGCCAGTCTCCTTAAATAGGGATCGGCCAATAAAGTCTGAATGCAGTGCAGTCTGCCTTCTAAGAATACATTGAACCCTGCCTTAGGAGAAAGCATCCTGGACCAGGAGTTGGTTTGAGACTTGGAGTGGTGCAGCCCTGAAGTGCTTGGCTGAGGAATGGCCTTAGGAAAGGCAGGAGGGTGAGCGGAGGTGACGGGATGTGTCACAGGCCACAGGTGGTCTCTGGCAGAGCCAGGAACAGCACACAGCAGTCGCCTTCCAGCCCACTGTGCTGGACTAAATAACTCCTCAGAAAGCCTTACAAACGCTGCCTCTGCTGCTGGTCCTAGGGCGTGATGCTTTTGTTCATTGTTCCCCTCTTATGGAAGTAAAATACAACTCAGAAGTCAGCCATCCTTCCCAATTTTCAAAGCCCACAACTTTTGAGGTGCTGTGAAGTCAGGGCTGGCAACTGCTGTCTGAAGTGGCCCAGTGGCAGGATTTCCATGGCACCCAGCAGAGCTCAGGAGCTCTGGCGTCCTGTGAGGGCATCCGTGAGAAGGTGCCAATTCCCACCACGTCGGGAAAACAGCAGAGCCAAAAGCTACAAGCCTTGAAGAGGGTCGAAATGTTACCAGTTGCCTGTGTCCTGCCTCAGAGACAGAGATCTTCCCCCCTAGCAGGACACGTAACCTCTGGTTGGGTAAAGAAAAAGCGCTGCCTGCAATCATTCCAAACACTTGCTGACCTCTGCTCCGGTGTTTGCCAACCGGGAACTCTCGGTTTCCTCTGCGTGTGGTTTTTTTTCTCCCTGCCATTGCACTTCCCTCTGCAGCCTGCGAGGAAGCTGCCATGCTGTGTTTGCCTTGACTGTGTATAGTGAAGGAAAGGGCATTGCAGCTTCTGTGTTAAAAACCCCAAATCTTCCCTGCTGAAGAGTCCCACCGAGCCCGTGTTCTCTCTTCTTGCTGCGTCTCGCTGAATCTGGAAGTTGGCAGAGATTGTGGCCGTATGAGCCTACTGCAGGTGTAAATAAAGAGAAAAAGGAGTGGAAAGGAGGAAGGAAGCCTGCTGTAATTACCCAACACACAGAGTATTAAATAATACAATAATTTCCTCAGGAAGAGATTACAGGGGATGGTGTGTAACGTCTCAGGTCTTAAAAATTCACTTCAGAATGAAAGTCTAATTAGAAGGCTACAGCTGTAATGAAAAAAATGGTCATTTCATAAATCCCTTGGTAAAGCTGTTTGGAAAAATACTAGTTTCTCTTTATGAATAAAATAAATCAAACCACTCATTTACACTGAATTATGTTTGGATGAAGACTCAAGATTCAAACTTCAGGTTTTTGACATTCATTCAGAGATCTTTTCATTCCAGTTTGAAAGCGTGAACGACCTACAGTAAAATGAAAGTTTTCCATAACAGCTTCATTTGTTTTTCTTTCTGACTGCCCCCCACCCCCAAGTAGTTTTGGGGGTTTTTTTATATTTTTTGCTAGGTTTATTTATAAATATGCAGGCTTTTACAAAATATTTGTATAAACAGGCATTTGTACACCTATGAAAGTACGGAGTAACTGACGTGTAAGGATGTTACCCGAGAAGCAGGTGGATCTCATGCTTATGGTCCTTTCTACTGTTCAATTTAATCAAAAGAAGACAAAATACTAAGTCATACCTTAGCAGCGGTTTCCATGGCTGCCTGCTCCAACTGCGTTATATATGAAACCACTGTTTGTGTCACAATTTGTGCTCTCACTTCCCAAGAAAGTAGAGACAACCCAAAAAGAGGAAGGGGCAGAAAAGAAAGACAAAACTGGAGACACTGTAAATAGCCGTCGTACAAATGTCCCTGTTGCACAAATCAGCGCTGCTCACTGGGCACCCTCAGGGCCTTGCTCTGCCAGGGCCCCTCTAGGCCACCATGGGTTGATGCTCCGCGCCGGAGTGAGGTGGCAACACAGCAGTGTGGGCCTTCCAGGGAAGGGGCTCCCCCATCTCCAGCTCATACCGCTTCTGCCTTTGCCTGGCTGCTTCACGGCTCGCAGCCTCCCAGCCTTTGAGCTCTGCACTGTGCAAGAGCTGGCGACAAAAGAGGGTGGTTTTCAAGTGAACCTGCGATGCTGGAGTGGGGATCTCGAGGAAAGGTCCTCTAGGCAAGAATGGCCTGAGGAAGGGGACGCCAACATCCTCACTGTCTTCAGACACCCAAACTAGGCTTCTTGCTTCCACTTGCTGCTAGAGGTGGTAATTCAGAATCCAAAGAAACCAAACAACACTGGAATGTTTAACAGTTGCAAAGAATTTATATCTCAGGTCTCATGCTTCCTGGTAATGTTCCCTTTCTACCGTCATGTGTGGGAGAGACTTGAGCGTTCAGAGTTCAAGAATGAGTTGAAGTCTCTGGATGTACCTTTTTCAGCTGGACTCATCTCCATTTCCAGTACGGGTTTGTATTGGGCAGCACACACATTTTAGCACCCCTGCCTTCAGCACAACAAGCAGGTTCACCCTGCCTTCAGGACCTTACGGTCTTCCCATGTCAAGTCTAAGTCATCTCTGAACTGTGCAATCACAGAATCACAGCATGGTTCGGGTTGGAAGGGATCTTAAAGATCACCTAGTTCCAGCCCCCCTGCCATGGCCAGGGACACCTCCCACTAGACCAGGCTGCTCAAAGCCCCATCCAGCCTGGCCTTGAACACTTCCAGGGATGGGGTATATGTGCCAGATGTCTTGGCAAGGATTTGACCAAATCTGTAAGGCAGTTGCTTTCTGTTCTCACTGAATATTTTACTCTAGGAGTAACCTTAGCTCCAGTGTCCTTGTGCGTCATGGGTTCCTTCAGTGGTACAACAGCGTAAACCTGGCAACGTGCACACATCGAACTGGCTTTATTTTGTAAGGCTGCTATTGTTGCACCACTGTATAATCTCTGGCAAAACTGAATGCTCTGCGAGTACAAGCTTGCTGGCCTCTGAGAAGTATAATGCGTTGATGTATTGGGCCTAAGGTACATGTGTAAAGTTGCAAAGGCACTGGGCAGGAGGAGCAGGAAGCATGGACTTCAAAAGCCTCTCTATCTCCAGTGAGCCAACAGAGCCTAGAGATGACCCTGTGGAGCCTGGTATGCTTCCAGTTGAAGCAGCAGTGGGTGGTGCTGCTTAAAGAAGCTATTTTAATTGCTGTAACTGGTGCTCACCTGACCTGAGGGAGCAGGACTCGGGATCCAGTAGAGCTCAGTGTTCCTACTTGGTTTATCCCCTTCTTGTAGCTGGAGTTCAGTGGGTTAATAGCTTATTTACACTTCTTTTTTGTCCCAGAAATTGCAACATAGCTTTGCCCGTCCTGACTCTGCTCCTTCCCCAGGGGAACCTTTGGGCTTAAGCTCTGCCTACAGTTCCCGGCTGCTTTCGGGTCACTGGGAGTGAATTCAGTGGTTTTCCCTATGTCCTCCCTGAAGAATGAAGGGCCGAGTCACAGGAACGGGCAGCTCAAATAAAGACCAGCTGCCCTTTGTGTAGGATTTCTAACCCCACCACAGAAGATGAAGATGTCACTCAGAAGGGGAAAGGTTATTTTTATAGAGCTCTCGCCTCAAGTCCTAGATAAATTACAGATTTCTTGGCTTAACCTTTACCTCCTGCCAACGCCGAGCAGGAGACCATAGGCTGATCGCTGCCCTTTTGATTAATGCATCTGTATTTTAATTACATCAGGGTTTCTATGAAGACTGCAGACACTGAGATGCCGTTCAGCCCTGCCTCCTATTTCCAGGAGAAAGTTATTTGGATTCTGCGTTAAGGTGCGGGGAAAGGACTGCAGAAGCTCTGCAGACAGGTGAGAAAAGACAAAGAACATTTTTGGCTCAGTGACCCCGAATCTGGTCTTCATTCAGCTCCCGCCTGCCTGGCGATGGCTGCAGACTTGGCTTTTTGTTCAGTGCCAGTTTTCCCTTCCCGCTGCTGGAAACCCTGGGTACTTCCAGTTGACGGCACCAGTTTGTTTGCCAAGCTGGCTCAATATGTGTCCTGTGAACACACAAACATACACATTAAAAAAAAAAACAAAAAAAAACCCAAACCAAACACCTCTCTTTCCAGGCCATTCGGGTCCTGGGTGTCCTTTTCAGTGACTGATTTTGGCTTCAGTCTTAGAAAGCAAACATTCTGTGTGTGCGGGGAGGCTGTTTGTGGGGCAGCAGATACAGACGCGGGGCTGCCAATGGGGCAGTGTCCTTGCAAGGCAAGCCACCAGCACGGCTTCTGCGCTTCCAGCTCCCGCTGGCTCCCTTCTCCTCGGCCTTAAGAAAATCAAAGCAAGCTCTGCCTTCCAGGGCCACCACAAGGTAGCTAGGGGGCACTTGCACAAGGCCGTCTGCACGTTTGAATACAGAAATATTAGAAACAAATTAGCTCGCGGGCGCCTTGATTAAAAACTTCATGAGTTTTTTGTGAGCTCATGCGGGGGTTGACCTGAACCCTCCCTCCTGCGTGTAAAACTGTGGTGAGGGCAGATCTGAAAACCACCCGAACTTCAGACCTGCCCAGCAATGTCTGTGTGCTTTTGGTTAAAATGGGATGGTAAGAGGAATCCGGGTGAGAAGCCTTTTTTTCTGGGTAGGAAAGAGACCAAACCAAAGTCCTCGTGGGATGGGTACAGAGTCCCGTCCTGTCCTCGCTGCAGACCAGTAGCTGGGAGGGGAAAAACACCCTCAGGCGACCAAAGCAAATACATGGATGGGCTGTGAGTGGTCCCGGCTCGCTGCTCTCCAGGCACGCCGGGGCTGTGCCCGTATCCTGGCGGCCTTTAACGTTGCCTCCATCTAAAGCCCTGCTTTCCAAACTGCGGGGAAACCACGTATTTTATGGTTAATGATTAAGCCGTTCTTCCGGGAGCCGTGACTTTGCTTGGAGGCATTGGCTTGTTCATTAACACGCATTTAAAACCAGATGTGACATTCTCTGGAAGGCGCCCATTTAGTGTGGTTTTTGAACCAAAACTATAAGTCTCCCTTTCTCTTAGGGAAGGAATCGTTTCGCTTCCCGTGAGTGAGAAGAGCAAGTTTGCAGACTGCGTGCTGAGGGTATTTTCTCAAAATCCCAAAGTCTTCCACGTCACTTAGGAAAACGGATGCATTAGGGACAGGTCCGTACAACACAGGGCTCTGGAAGAGACCGGGATGGTGAGAGGGACCATCTCTGGAATGTCCACCCCGAGTCCCCATGCAGAAAGCCTTAAAAAAAGAAAAAAAAAAAAAATAAAATAAAAAAGAAGCAGAAAGGTACTATTTCCCCTTTCAACAATCTGGAGACTGGGATGAAAGAGCCTACCTAATCTTAAGTAAACAAAGAGAAACTAATACCTGAATTAGGCAACAAACAGTCTGGGGCACCAGCAGCGTAGTTATTTCTGAAAAAGTAATGTCTTTATATAGCTGGGAGCGTGAGGCTGACAGGGAGGCCACCGGGGCTTGCGTTCCCACTGCAAACCCGTTTAACCAGTGTCCCCGGCACCAACGGGGGAGCGTGAAGCGTGTGGCAGGTCAGCTCCGGGCTGAGCTGAGTCTCGGAGCTGGGTCCAGTGCAGATCTAACACCCCCAGTCCCTGAGCAGAGACTTTCGGCCGTGTGTCGGTGAGCACCGAGCGTTTCCACAGAGTGAGATGTATTTTACAAAAGGGTGTTTTACGGTCGGTGGTGATGTGGGCAGACAACTCGAGAGTCTGAACTTGGCATCTGGTCAGCTGGATTTTATTCTCTTTTGGGCTTTAGAAGCTCCTTAGGCGTGGAAGGGTTTTTGAAACATTTCTCCATTATCCAAATGCTTCAGGAAAAAATTTTTTTTTCTCTGTTTTGATGACGTCTTCTGGGGAGCATGTTTTCCCATGTCATTCCTGGTTAGAGGGAAACGGGTGAAGCCTTTCTCCTTGTTTTTAAAAACTGGGAGCTGTGGTGATAGGAAAGATGACCTGATTTTATAAAATATTGTAAAGGGAGCCAAGTCCTTTAGAGGTTTAGCACTTCCAAAAAGTCGTCCGTCCCTGACCAGGAGAGTGCCAAAGCTATCACCTAATGGGTTTCCTTGGCAGCTTATGTGAAATTAGAGGGTGAATTTAGGACTAATCTTGGAGCAACATTGTCAAAATGGATGCTGGGAAGGTCAGAAAGGAGTTAGAGACTGAGATCTCCCTTTCCCAGAGGGAGTTTCCTAGGCAGGATTTGTTGGAAGGGGAAATCCAGAAGAAATAACAGCGCTCTGTCTCCTTGAAGGCTTCCTGCTGCCCAGGCTCTGGACGGTTGCCGTACTGCTAAACAGCGGTACAAACACAGAACCGCTGTGGCGTGGCTTTTTTTTTTTTTTTTTTTTTTTAAATTTACAAGCAAAGATTTATTCAAGTTAAAAAGCTCACGGCACTATTTAAGAGAATGCTCTGGAATGCGTCCCGCTGGCTAGCTGGTCTTTGAGCCGCAGGGATCGGGTTTTTGGCCTAGCTGCTCTCTCCAAGTATTTCCCACCCTGAGGCCGGAGGGGTTTGCTTCCCATCCGCAGCTGCTCAGACAGCACGGACCCCACGTACACGCAGGGCACGCCGCAGTCTGCGCCAGCTGGATTCATTCCAGGACCCTTATCAATACTTCTTCATGCTCCCTGAAATGTATTTTTCCAGCTGTCCGCCTTGCTTAACTAAAAAAAAAAAAAAAAAAAAAAAAAGTGTTCGATTGCTGCCCTTGGGAGATAAGGCTCCGAGACACATTTGCAGGCTTATTTTTGGGTGAGAATAAGAGAAACTCACCATGGATTGGGTTTGCTGAGGCGCTGGAGCGGGGCTGCGGGAGAGTGAATCCAGTGGGAGCCCCCGTGCCCGGCAGCGTAGACTGTGAGCAGAAAAGGTGCCAGCTACTCCTCGGACCCCTCCCCACGAAACCCAAACCTGTCCCACGGGTGAGAAACTCAGTTGTCATTAGCCAACGTTGGCTAATTTTGGTGCTTTTCCCCTCCGTAGCCGCTCTGCCCGGGGGGGCTGTTGGCTGCTGTGGCGAGGGCAGAGCTGCTGCCTTTGGCTCCGGGTGCTGTAATTGTCTGGAGGTCACAAGGGGCTGTCCCGGAGCCAGCACTCGGCTTTGAAGCCAGACACTCGGTTATGTTCCCGCTGCGCCGGGGCCGGAGCTCCAGCCAGCCCCATAGTGTCTCTCTTGGCCTCTCCTGATGGACTAGAAAATCTCTGTTACTATTAAAAAGACGTTACAAAAACAGGCTGCCTGGACCACGGATGTCTTTTGTGTCTGTGCCGGATGCTTAAAAACGAGAGTTGTGGGGTTCGGATGCCCAAACTTGTCACTCGGGTGAGGCTTGAATTTTCCGGGGCGTAGTCAGGCTTTGGGGGGAGTTTAGGTGCCTTTAAGATGTCACATTGGGTCTTCGACTGCTGGGGCACCAAAAAGCACGCAGTGGATTTAATTTTTTCTCCCACTCTTGCCCAGCTGCGTTTGGATGGCAAAACTATCCCTGTAGGACCAGGGCTGGCTCCAAGAGAGGGCAATAGATGGGTTCATTCCCAAGGCTCTCTGGGCCATGGGCGGCGCAAAACAGTGTCTTTATTTCTCTTCAGAGAACAAATTGAAATCTGTGCTTGGCCGGATCACTGGTACCTGAAGGTGACCTCTCCCTGGAGTCTCATTTGGCTCACCGTAAGATTTCCTCCTTTTCCTTACACCACTTCTTCCTCTCCCTGCCTCATCCCACACACACGCGCGTTGTTTCCAGCGTAGTTTTTTCCTGCCACGTTGTTATCCCCATCGCCAGCGCAGCGAGATATGCCTCGAGCCAGAAGTTGGACGGTAGGTCAGGAATTGGGTCAGGCATTCCTCCCCTCCAGGATACGTTGTATTTGTTGTCCGTGCAGCCAGAAAGCGCCAAGCAGAAGTGGCCAGAGGGCTGCCAGCGGTCACGGGGCTTCCCCTACGCCAGCTGGAAAAGGAAGATGCTGGGAGCAAGCATAAGATCCTTGCGGCTGCTGGGACGCAAGGCCAGGCTCAGCTCGCAGGGGGATGCTCCTCAGACACCACCAGCAGATTCTCAGCAGGGAAAAGCTGAACCTTGGCTCCCATCAGGTTTCACGCTGGCGGGTATGCAGGGAGACCAGGCTACGGACAAAGCAAGGTGGAGCAAATACATTGCTTTTGGCCCCCGCGCCAAATCCCAGAGGAGTAAGAAACTCGGACTTCTGTTTCTCCAAAGGACGCAATTAATTGCCTTTTATCCCATCTCCACTCTCCCAGCCTGTTTATTTTGAAAAGCCTCATTTTAACCCAGGATTGTGAACATTACGCTGCTACCAGGTAGCAACCTTCATCTTCTCATTTCTGCCATAGCCACGGGGTGGTTAAACAAGACAGGCTCCTAACAGGCGCCCAGGTGAGAAACGGCTTGTAGAGGGTTCGGCTGCGCTCCCACCTGGAGTAAAGCCACGTCTGCCTGCGACTAACGAAGGCAACCCGGGCTCTGCAGTTTTAAATTCTCTTTCTTCTTTTACAGCAGGCTTTCTGTGCGATTTCGGTCAATGTGCCCTTATCTCTTGCATGAGACAACATTCGCCTCCCAGTTAGTTTGTTGGAAAAGTTAAATCCGTCGCGAAGCCACTCAGATGAGACTCTTGGAAAAGGAGAGGAGCGGTGTGTGGGAAGCTGATGCTTATCAAGAGCCAAGCAGGCCTCGGAGGCTCGCGGGTCAGGCTGATGCTGCTGTTCTGCCCTCGCGGGGGACTGACCGCTCCTCCTCTGCGTGGCTGTCATCTTGCTGGTGCTGCTGTGGGCCCTGCGAGAGCTGACACGGTGACACAGAGGTGCCGCCTGGTCCCCTGCTGGCTCCCTGCAGTTTATTTTTTTAAACACGTATTTGCATTTTGTTTACGTGGGGTAAATACAGGGGGAAGGAAGCACCATTTCTCACTGCTGGCTGTTGGTACAAGCCCCTGCTTTGCTTGCCTGGATGGGGGCCGTGGACCGCCACCGCCTGATGGAGCTGGATGAGGACCTTATGGTGGTGGTGTGACATCAGGTGAGGAGGCAGTCACAGAGCTGGCCCAAGCACACTCTACTTCTGTCCTTGCAAGCAGAGAAAAATCCTAAAATACATGGAGGAGCTCCCAGAGGGATCATTTCCCAGTGCAGAGCATGTGAGTGATGTTTGGGGGTATGCAGCTGAGCGTGGGCAGGCATGGCCAAGGGCACTTTCTGACTCCCTGCTTTTGACATCCTAATGGATGTGATGGTTTAATCTTGCTCTGGGACTCCAGTTTGGGTGGGAGGTGTTGCCCAGCATCAGGTCCTGAGTGCTAGAGGCAAGGTTTGGGCAAGATCTTTGGGATTTCTGCAGGAGTAGGGCTCTGTTGGCGCTGCTGGGGAGGGTCAGCAGGGTCAGCAGCTTCTGCCCAAGGTTGTCACAAACATTCCTGACAAGGGATTGTTCTTATGAGGACTGTTTTGGCCGTGCCGGATTAGGAACAATCACATTCTTGGTTTTTTCCAGAGAAGGCATGGCTACTGGTTTTACTAGTGGCAGCCACCAGCATGGCATGCAGGGAGGGGAGGGAGGAGGGGGACAGGCAGGTGGGCTGTTTCACCTCACCAGCAAACACAGCTGCACCAGAGCATCACCACGACGATGCTCAGCCACTAGCACTAGCGTCATCGTAGACTTGATTTTTCCAGTCAGCAGTTACGGAGAGGCAACACCCGGATCTGGCTCGGCCCTCGGGAGGTTTGACCTGCTCCCGAAGATGCCCACCCCTGCCAGGGAAGGTAGCTGGGCGTCTGGAGGCAGGCAAGCAGGGTGAGTCTCAGCATTTTTGGCTCCTTCCAGTGACAGCCCATCACAAATTGGCACTTTGCAAGGTGTCCCCCCCCCCCGCCTCCCGCCTCCACCAGCAGCTGCACAGGCCAGGAGGAGGGAAGGCCCGTGTGGGGCGCGAGCAGCAGGGTCGGGAATGACTCTGAGGTCCGGGTGGGACAGCACGAGAGGGCTGGCAAGGCTCCAGCAGTACGGGGAGCGTGGGAATGGCAGAGGAGATGCCCAAGCTTGATGCACGGCGCATGCTCGAGGCAGGTCCCTTTTGTCTCTTGCTTTCAGCTGGGGAGACATGTCTGGGGAGCGGGACCTGCACTGCATGAAGATGGGGGAGAAGGGGAGAGGCAGGCGTCCGCTCCCTCCTGTGCCGCGGAAAGCAGGTGCTTAGAGAGGAGGAGGGAGGGAAGGGTGGACACGGGAGGTTTGCCAGGCGCAAAAGCAGCTGGGGGCTCCTGGAGAGGAGACGCGTGGCACGTGTGGGCGGATTAACAAGCTGAGGCAATCAGCAGCCGCTCAGCCCTGCCCACGGGCGCCTGGGGCCGGCTGCCAGCACCTCTGAAATGATTTTTGCCTGGCCAGTGGCTGAAGGAAGGTGCTGCTCAATGGGGGCAAATTCGTGATCATCTGAATTATTTGCTCCCACCAGCCAAGCCCTGGCTACAGACTCTCCCGGCTGGGGCCAAGACTTGGATGCCAGAGCTCTCAAAGCGTTCAGTGGCACAGCCTGGCTGCCTTCAGAGTCCTTCCCACCAGCTGAATGGCAGCATAGCACTGGAAACTGTGGCTTAGAGGACTTGAAACTGAATGCTGAGTTGGTTGGGCCCCGAAATGTGTCTCCAGAGCTGAATCTGAGATCTGCCATAGTCTGGGGAGGTCTAACATGTGCGGCTCTGAGAGCAGACGAAATGGGACCCGAGTACTTTGGTGTCTGGATGTGCTTGAACCGGACATGTTGCTTGAAGTCCATTTGCATGGTGTTTTGCTAGGGCTACCCAAACATTAATTAAAGAAGGTGCCTCCAGGCCTGTTTATAACAGAAAAGCAAAGCGTGTGACACTGTTGTCCCACCGGCACGACAGGAGCTACGCATGGCGGGGAGGAACACACCCTGATTCCCCATCTGCCCCCTCCCACTCCACCATGCAACGCAAGCAAAATGCAGCTCTGGTGCCCACAGCCACGTGCCTGACATGGCTGTCCCCACGTGCAAACTCCCCTGGGCTCAAGGAGACAAAGCCCCCTTCTTCAGCCCCTCCATCCCAGCTATGCGTAGGGGAGAGCTTGTCTTCCTTGCGGTGCACGATGCCCGTGCAGAGAAACCCCAGCGATGCTGGGGCTGCTGCTGGTCCCAGGCTGAACTTGCCCTGGGCCCTCTGGGCTAGATCCTGGTTCCAGCAAAGCTGCTGCACATTGATTTGATGCAGATCTGCTGGTACCTGCATGACAGCCTGCCACTACAAAGCCAGCAGAGGAGCTCGGAAGAGGAAGTCTGGAAAAAACGAGGAATAATCCCAGGTAATTAAGACCTCTCACTGAAACCACCCAGATCAGGTGCAAGAGCCTTCACGTTTCCATTCTGTATTGGTGCCACCTTTGGGCTCTTCCCAGTCACTACGTGTCTCCTGGGTCATTGAAACTTTTTCTTCTACTTCAGTAGGGTGTTGTGCTTTACCATCCCAAGAACACCATCACCTATACCTGCTACAGGTAGGCAGGGGAAGCTGTGTAAGAGCTTGAGCCTGCAGTTGGCTTTCAGAGCTGTCCCGGGCACACCCAAACCAGTCGAACACGGCCAACAACCAGGACAAGGAATTGCACAGAAATGAATCTCCAATTCACGCTAATAGCTCCAAACCTAAACTTGCCAGAGGCTAATTAGAGAAGCTTTGAGAATTTGAGGGATAAAACTATCTTAATAGTTTAACTGTATAAACACACTGACTCATTGTATTGAGGGTGGAATAACTGTCTCGTGAGCAGCGTGTTCACCTGTAAGCCAGAGGCTGGTTTCTTCTCCGCACGTTTGCCTTGAGATGGGGAAATCTGCATGAGAAGGAAATGAGGTTATGGCTCCATGGTTTGATGGCACTTTGTTCATTTGTCCACCTATCTGTGCTCTTGTACATATTTATTTATTTAGATATTTTGAACTTAATAATTTATTAATATTTTATATCTATTTTTATATAAATAATATATATTTATTCGTTAGCCACCTTTTCTTCCTCAGCTCAGCATTGCTTGGCTCCGTCTGCTCTCATGCAAAGGCAGCAGAATGAAGGGCCTAATTGACTTCAAGTGAAATTCAATATATGGTGTTTGGGAGAGGAAAATTGTCCATCGTAGAAGACATGAGTGAGTGGCACATCCCCAAAAAGTCCAAAGAAAGCCTCAGCCTCAGATGCAGTAACAGTCAGGGCAACAGGCGTCCTGTGTCAGGAAGGGGATGCTGCTGCTGTTGTGTCTGGACAACTTTGGAGATCAAAGCCTGTAAGGGCTGGAGATGATCATGGATGAAAGGAAGGAGACCCCAAAGCCATCCAACCCATGCCTGGGCTCTGCAGGGAGGGGAGGACAGAGAATGAGAAAAACAGTGACTACTTTCTGTTATCTCCTTGCAGCTCTGCGATGCTGTTTACTTGGAGAGCTTCTGCCACCCAGGGGCCACCATCCTGTCCACCTCCTGCAAGCATCCTGAGTCATCAGCTGCTCCCACCACCCTGCCTGGGCTTTGCACCTTGGCTGGTTGAATACTGGCCTCTCTGGGACACCTCATCCCAACTTGAACATCGCTGCCAGCCTGCAGTGCATCGCAGCCTTCCTCCAGCCTTCCTCCTCCAAGCTTCATCCTTCCTGCCCTCACAGGACCGGGGAGTCAGATCTGTGTTGCAACCCAAGACATTTTGTAGGGCAAGCAAACATGAGAGAAGCTGTGCAAAGGTGGGGATGGCTGCAGGAGCACCCATTTCAGCTCCTCCTCCTCCCTCTCCTTTTCTACTGGCCTCCTTTCACTTGCTTCCCACACCAACACAAGCCTTTGTGACCTAAATCTTTTTTTTTATTTATTTTTTTAGGTCGTCCTCTATGCAAAACCCATCCACATATTTAACACGTTTCTCAGAAGGTTAGACCTTACATGTCTTGTGACTGGGGCAGAGGGGGAGGATTTTCAAGCAGTGCCACTAAGAAAAAATATAAAACAAAGGAAAACTGGAGTTCCAGCCCACACCTGCCTGCAGGCGAGGCAGAGGATGGCTCTTATGTGAGGGAATTTGCCACTTTGAAAGATTGGGAAATCAGTCAGAAGATGTGCTGGGACTATAGGAAATCACAAAAGGGTCTCTCATATCAGGCCGGGACAGGGACACAAGTGAAATGAAATTTTAAGCTGTGAAAAATCTTTTTTTCTTTAATTTAGTTTCCCCTACAACATGCAATGAACATGCCCCAGGAATTCCCAAAGGGCAAAATACATCAAGACTCAGAAAAAGACTAAATGGATATGGACAGCAAGAATATCCACATTCATTAGAATTAATGGCAGTAAAAATGCCAGCAGGTATACTAAACTCGCCGCTTCGGGGTGCAGGAAATGCTCGAGTCGTTAGACCCAGCTGGAGTGGAGAGGAGGAGGGTGGGAAGGCAGCTCCAGCTCCAGCCCTTCTCCAGCCTCCATCAGAGGTTCCTGCAGCAGAAGGATGATGTGAGGCGGGCAGACGGCTGACGTGTCTCGCTTTGGTGTTCCCTGTGCCCGGACGTGGATCCAGGGCAGAGCCCTGCAGCTGTGGGCACCTTCCAGTGCAGCAGCCACCCTCCTGGGTGCAGGGAGAAGCATCCTTCCCTGGAGGTAGATGTGTCTTCCCAAGCAGCATGAGAAGCTGTCTCTGCTCGGAGGTCAGAGAAGACATATCACCCTCGTGCCCAGTGTGGGGAGAGGTGTCCATGTTCAGCTCTGGGATGAAAGCCTCTGGCTGGCATCTCAGAGCAGAGATGGGTGGTGCTTTCCCATTAGCAACCTGTCCTGTGCAAGCACAGTGGTGCTCACACCGAGACAGCTTCACTCCAATAGCCCCGGGACCTCTGTTTTCACTCTTTGTGCAACAAACTTGGAAGTCCTAACAAGCCAAGCCTGGGACATTACTAGGTAAAAAATGGTGATGGCTTTCTGAGGTGCTGGAGAGGTTCTCAATACAAATTCAAGCTCCCAGCTATATTTCTTGTTTGAGCTTAGACATATCAACTAACCTCTTAGTGCTTTTCTATCTTACAAATAGGATCGTTGACTCCTCCTCCTTCCCATCCCTTTTTCATCTTGTCTATTCATAGTGAGTGCTCATAGTGAGCAGGGCAGGCTATTTCCTTTCAGAGGTACAAACCTTCTCCAGCTCAAGGCGCTACTGAAACCCTGCTGCTATCCTATAGATGCCATGGGATCAGCAAAGATGAAGGAGCAACAAGGAGCAGGAGAAAGCCAAAAGATTGTTACAACTGTTCACGTCTTCGGGAGCATGAATTTCAGGCTCTGATCCATTTTTTTTTTTAGATATACCTGCTGTGAGCGCTGCCTTGGCTTGTCTTTGTGACAGAAAACCTGGCCAGATTTACCACATGTGACTGCTGCAGAAGACGTCCCCTCTAAATGAGCAGAGGATGCCATTTAGCTACGGGCTGCTGGATGGACTTTATCATGAGGCCCCAGTGGTCGGCAGCTTCGTTCGCTCTTCTCCTCCCCAGGGTGGCCTGTCCAATGAGATGCCTGGAGTCTGAGTCCACTTCATAAATGGAGATGAGGACCGTACAGTCCCACGCTGGAGGCTCAGGCATGTGGAAGAGGAAAGTCTCGTTGAAGATGATGAGTGGTGTGTGGGCCCGTGGCCTGGACTTCTGGTGCTTTTCTCTGTGGCGTCTGCAGGAAACATCTATCCTCGCATATACATCTGGGATGGGGAAGAGAAAGGAGAAATGAAGCACTGGGTATCTATCTCTGTCCCAGAGCTGGGCATTTCAAATGTAGACATAATAATGCATAAGGTAGTCATGCTGGAAAAGGGCTGTGTGTTGATTAGAGCTGAATATTGCAACTGTTCAGGCTTGATCCCACATTTCTCAAAGCTTGTGCTGCCTTCGGTACTGCTGGAAATCAGACCACTTGGCCAAGGCAATCACGTCTTGGTAGGTACATAGCTAGTAGGACCACCATCCTGTAATAGTAGAGCATGATTAAACAAGGACTACCTCAGAGTAGTCTCTGTAGCTGTGGAACAAGCTCTGAAGTTAGTAGAAACAGGGCGAGGGAGGAAAGGATTTACTCCTGTTAGCCCTGTAAGTGCTTATGCCGAATCCAACACCTGCGCCAAAACTCAGAAAGAAACAAGAGAGAGGAGCCTTTGCAATTGGTCTGCCTGTATTTAATTAGTGAAATGGAAAACAGTGGCTTTAGAGGTACAGACGAGAAGATCTTTTGAGCATTTAAGGCTGTGGGAGGAGTTCAGCCCAGAAGAGACCAGCTCAAGAATTCAGTCTGCTGTGCTTCTCCCAGTCCCAAGGGGAAACCTTGGACATACAACTGAGAAGAAGACCAGGACATAAAGTGAGGCAAGGTAAAGGGCTGCCTACCTTCTTGCTGTTTGTGTGCTGAGCACTACAGAAGGAAAATGGCTGGATCTTCCCCTCCCTCCATTCCTCCAACTAGCTAGATGGTGCAGGGGAGAAACCCACATAAGACAAGGGCCCAAAATTTGAAGCATTGTTGTGTTGTGCATCAAATATTGGGTTACAGGAGAAAAAGGTAGTTCTACCTCAGCCTTCTTAGGGTAGGGAGCTCTCTACAGCTCATCTGCAATGCAGAGCATCTCTAAGGCTGCTCTCAAGTGCCCATGGCCTCAGAGGGCCATCTCATCCGTGGAGATTGAAGGATGATAGTGATGCTCTGGTTACTTCCCCAAGGAGCACTGTGCATCTCTGCACTGCCCCCACCCCAGGGTAACCTCAAGAGGAAAAACAAATTGGCTCTATAATGAGGGCAACAGGGCTGTGATGAAGTTTGGTCTTCAGGTCTCTGCAGAGCAGAGAAATGGGATTCAAGTCCTGCGATAGAGGGAAGAAGAGTGGAAGGCATTGCCTGAGAGAAGTAGCTGGGCATTTCTTCAGTGTGGTGAGGAACAAAAGCAGCTCCCGTGTCAAAACTCGTGGGGCCTAACATCAGACGGCCACCTCGCTGAAATGAGCTGGGGGCCGTGCACCAGCTCATGGCGGTGCAGCAACTTTCCTGTGAGCAGCGGACGGAGGCGGCGAGGTCAACGCTACCAAGGGAAGGTGGTTCTTCACAGAAGTGTAGTTTGGTGTGGAAGTCCCTGCCACAGGGCACTGTGGATGCTAAATATTAGTAGCACGGCGTCAAGGGGAGACCGAAGGAGTGCAGGGAGGAGAAACACACTGGGGATTTCTAAATACACAGAAGCCAACCCCAGCCCAAGAAATCTCTAAGCCATGAATTGGAAGAGGCAGGGTGAGTGGAGAGGGGGACTATCACTTATGCCTGTCTTCTTTCCATGCTGCTTTGTCCCCTGTCAGAGACAGTCACTAGGCTAGACAGACTTGTGGTCTGACTCAGCAGCGCTGGTTGGGGTGCGATGGGCATATAAGGGACCTTTCTCTCCAACACCTCCCCATCCCTCTAGGTGGGTAAGATAAAGGTAGCAGGCAGCAGAATAAAGACTGGAGTAGCAACAATAACAGATATAAAAACCTTACTCTTCTCTGCAGTGCTTCGAGGGGACGTAGTTTTTGCCTTGAGCAGCCCGACCTCTATCCTCTGAGAGATGGGAAGGCACTTTAGGGACACAAGCACTTCTCCCACAACGTCCTGTGAAAGGCGTATGGGCATGTGGTGAGCAGACATCCCGTGCAACAACCTCTGCAGCCACCAAGGCCACACGTCAACCTTCCTGCAGCTCATGAGTGTGCTCTTGGGGCCTCGGCAACAGAGACTGAAGGGCCACCACAGCATGCTGGCCATATCCTGCCCTTCAGTGTTTTTCTTGAGACTGCATTTTAGCTTTTTAACTTTTTAACAATTGCTAGCATCCTCTCTTTGTTTGTTCAGCATGGCAGCTTCCCTTTCTCCTAGGGAGGAATGGAAGAGCTCCTGTTCTCCTGTGTCTGGATAACTTGGATGTAAGGGTGTCTTCTGAGTTTTGAGTCCCATCAAACATGAGGTAGTACAATAAAGACTACATCCACATGCATCTGTGCTAATTTTATGGTACTAACGTACTAACTCTTATGGCACCATTGTCATTTTTTCTGGAGGGACATGGGAAAGCCCACAGGCTGTAGACTTTGCTATGTTAGGGTACTATGAGAACTAGGTCTGGAATTAAATTAGTGTTGTTCACATTTTACATCAACTTCCCATATATAAGGGACAAACAGATGTTTCTAACAAACAAATTGTTCAGGTTGCTGGACTTGAGATGCCACTTGTTCTCTGTTGTAAAACACACTACTGTCATTAGAAACCACTTAAAATATACCCCTAACATTTAAAAATTACTATTAATCCCTTATTAGAACACATCACATGTCTTCATTTTGGGCCATTAGTTTCTTTAAACAGACCAAATGGCCACCAGTGTAATGTACAGTGAACTCTTGTCTCTGTGGGTGGAGAAGGGAGAAGGTGCTGCAACATAAGCTCGGTCATCAATATGCCTTCGTCCTTCCCTGGAGATCTCACCTTTAAGATGCACTTTCAAACTCCATCCCTGTAAATCCCTGTCTTCCTGCTGACCCTACCCGAGAAGTGTGCTGGGAGCAGAAGGGATCTGCTGCCGCAAATATCATACAGAAGGTCCCCAAGCATGCAGGGTGGGGATTTTTCATTAATAAAATGAGTGGATGGATGTACTGACACGCAGATCCCTGGACTCTGTGTGGGCACACAGGGCAAGGCCATGTGATAGAGTTATCACCTTTGTAGTCTTCTGCAGCTCTTTACATAAAACCAAACTTTGGGAGGCCTTTAGCTCGCTCAGGGTGACCCTGACTTCCCCCACCACAGCGTTTCTGGAGTATTTGTCGAATCGTTGAACCTGCGGGAGAGAGGGAAAAAGCGTGTCCATGGGAGTGAAGTGCACGATGGAGCCGTGCCACAAGTAGATCTGCATGGTCCATATCTGAACCTCATTCAGGGCGAGCTACCTGCCTTTAGATCCTATTTTCAAGTGTTTCCATTCTCACCTATGGGCTTTTGTGGGAGTCAGGATTAGGCTCTCATGACAGCAAAGAAGGTCTGTGCCAAGGAGTAAAATTCAGATGCTTTCTTTCAGTGGTATCACCTGAAAAATCTCTTCTGCTGTCCTTCCACCTCTGCTAATGCCCTTGGACATCTGCCTACTGGAACATCAAGTGGCATTTCCTCGCCCTGTCCCCTTTCTCAGACCAGCTTGAACAGGCTGTGTGAAGCCTGTCCTGTCCTATAGGACACGTGTGAAGGCCATGGCCCCTCTGATCTTGCTGAGTCCTGCCCTTCCTCCATGCAAACTTCGCTCCCTGCCAGTCCTGGCCAGCGGAGCCGGAGGGTGCCGGAATCCCCTTGCACACGGGTATGTCCTCTGCCAGCTGCCCACACTTGCTTCACGGCAGCTTGGGGCCATCACTGCGTGTGCTCACACATGGCTTCAGTCTCCTCTTTGTGTCCCTTCTCCACAGCTGTTTCTCCAGCATGTGGCTCTCCAGCATTCGGCCATTTCCCACGTCTGGCCTAAGCTCCCTGGCTTTGCTGCTTGCAAAAACAGGGCAAATTCATGGCCAAATCGAAGGGGCTTTGAAGAAACGTGCAACTGGACACTCGTCAAGGAACATGAGATCTTTTCAACAGGTGGGAACCACCATTCAGGTTCAGACCTACAAGCCACCTAGTCCACTTGATGTCTTTTGAAATAGCAATTGCTGGCTGCTCCTCAGAGAGAGGAAAACCTGCCAGAGACCATTAAAGGATTACATGACTCCGGGAGAACCGTCTATCCCAGGCTGATTACATCTCTAGCTAACACCTCGAGACTGGTGAGTTTGTACCAGCTTGGCAGTACTGGTTTGTCTTTATCCTGCTGTTAGTGCAACTCCATATTTCTGGGTGATGCACTTCCCTCTGCCTCCAGCTGAGCTCTTGGGCACCACAGTATAATGTGGCAAGGGGCTGAAAATACAAAGACTTCAGCTTCATGCCCTTTCTTACTGATGGCTCGTGGTGCCTGCAGATCATTCGCAGGGAACAGTTGGTTGGAAAATGATCTGTATGCTGTGGATTTCCACCAGTAATGCCTTCACTGCTGTCCCCTTGGCACACATTTCAAATCCATCACAGCCTAGAGGATGTCTCACAGCTGTCTGTTGCCAAGGCACGGTGTACATTTAAAATCCCTGGGCATTCATAGGTACACCTGCAGGGTTACGTCTGCAACTAGACCCAAACTAGCTCTAACTGAGACAAGTCAGAAGCAGCCAAGCAAGAGTCACAAAGACTTAGGGAAAAGAGGCTAACAGTAGTTGTAGGCTGCTTCTGCTCACCACGTTGTCTCCATTAGAGCTGGATCTGCTCTCCCTGCGCTGTGCGATGTCCCTCAGCCCACTCACTGCAGGGCCACTCATTTACCCCAGACCTCAGCTTCTACGTCGCATCCTGCTGCAGGACTGTGCATCCAAGCACATTTCCACAGGGAATGCCTGAGGCAAAGGATGGGAGAACACAGAGCACCGGGAAACAGATTTCAGGGAAATCAAATGCCCCCCTACATCAATGCTGCGCAGTCCAAAAATAAAATGCCCAAGAAATTAGTAGGGCGCCCCTTTGAAAGCTAAAGTGTTTTAGGGGTTCTAGGCTTCCTGACCCTTCTGGCTGCTGCTGATGGTAACTGGAAATCTTGGTCTTATTCATGTTGCCAAAGGGCCCGGATGGCTGTACTCTGAGAAGACCTGGTGACTAACCTCCTCTATGTTCCTCAGAGGGGTAAGAGAAGGAGACATCTCTGGAAGCTATTACACATATCTTCTCTGGTCAAGGCACCCTTCTTTATGTCTACTGAGCTAGCGCCCTGTCTCACCTCCAGCTTCAGGGTGCTCTTCTCCACCTCGGCATCCTGCAGGGAAAAGACAAAGTGGTCCCCAAAGGCTGGCCTGCAGCAGTTCTTCACCACCCGGCTTTTCCACTCCTGGACCATGCACTGGAGCCCAGGGATGTGGGATGGGATGTGCCTCAGCAGTCGGACCCGGACAGCAGACTCAGCACACCCGCGGCTAGGCAGCCCCCAGGCCTCCAGGCCAGTCAAAAGCAGCTCACATCGCTCTCTGCAGTAGAGGAGAGAGAACTTCAGTGTGCCCCGGGAGCGGGGCAGGAGCCCCAGATCACTGCTCGTGCTGCTGAAGTCCTCGGTCCTGCTGGAGGAGGAGATGAGGCAGGTGCACGGCTCATCCAGCTCAGTTTGTAACATCTCCACCTAAGAAAAACGAGGACGAGAGGAAAACAGAGATATGGGTCTTTTATAGTCTGGTAGTGTTGAACTTCCCTCCCATTCCTACAATGGTGAGAAGAGAAGGTGTGTTTAAACCTGGTGCCTTTGCAGTAGAGCCAGGGGGGCCGTGAGGGCTTGTGTGGTACCACCAGCACCCCATAAGCTCCCCTCTCCTGGCACGTCAGCTCTCTGTCGCAGCGCAATCATCTAGTCCTGGTTCAGACTGTGGGGAAGAAAGACCTGGAAAGATCCTGGCCTGGCTCGGGAGCCACCTCTAAGCTCAGGCTGGACCTTGGGTGAAACACACAGCAGAGCCCAACAGCTGTGCTGCAACAGGGAGAGCAGGCACACCAAAGCAGCTGCTTTCCTCGCCCCTGGTCATGCAGGACAGGGTCTCTTTCAGCCTTTTTTATCCCCCTCTGGCCGTGCTTTTCTTGCTGGCACCGGCTCTTCTCTTAATTAGAGAGGAGCAGCTGCAAGCCTCTAATAGCCATTCTGTACTGAGCAGCTGCCCGTGGTATTTTGGTGCTGGCTCCTCTCTCCTGTTGCTGAGCTGTCTCCCCCCCGCTCACGGCACTGCGTGCCGGGGCTTCCTCCTCTCGCAGAGAGCCTTGGCCAGCTGCAGGAAGGTCACCAGGAACTTGAGGAATTTGTTTTACTGGAAACCAGGTCCAGTAACAGAGACACGGGCTGGAGGTGGAGAAGAAACTGGGTGTCTTCAGTCATGGGGAAGGTAGAGGGGATGGGAAAGGTTTGCAACTGCTTCTTTTTCAGCAAAAATGTAAGGGATGGATAAAGGAGAAGCAAGTAGAAGTCCAACTTTTGATCAAATGAGAGGAGAGTTTTTGCAACAGTTTCCCCAGGAACTGCTCCGCCAGTGTTTTCTCTTCCCTCACCAGTGGGATCCACGAGCTCTGCATCTCTCCTTAATGCATCCGGAAACAGGAGCAAAGGTCCCTGTCGCTCACTGCGATACCAATCTGCCACGTTTTGCTTGAGGCCTGAAGAGCTGGAGCTTCCCAGCAGCCCTATTTATGAGAGGTCAACATCCGAATTTGCCATCCAGAACTTACCCAGGCTACTTCTGGTACCCTCTGGGAGAGTGAGGGGCAACGGAGGATGGGAACTGAGTGCATGGGTGCTGTTGGGTGGGCTGCAATACCTGTAAAATCCTTCCCTGTTGTGTCTATCTGAGTGTCTAGTCCTGCCAGGTAAACAGGGATGAGTGGACGTGTAGCCCTGGTGCACACGTGGCCCTGTTACCACACAAGAAGAGTTTCTGTTTAAGTGGAAGAGCAATATTTTATTTCATATAGAATGTATTGTATTGTATTGTATTGTATTCTATTCTATTCTATTCTATTCTGTTCTATTCTTTTCTACTCTACTCTACTCTACTCTACTTTGCTTTGCTTTGCTTTGCTTCTCCCTCCATTCCTTTCAGCCAGGGAATCTCTCTCTCTGTGTGTGTTTTCTTGCCACAGGTTTTTGGGTCTTGTTTCCTACCGGCCTGTCAGTGGGACCTGTGGGATTTCTGAAAATGATGACAGCTCTTGACTTCGCCCTAGCATCAGCGTACTTGCCTTGATATCTGCATTGCTCTGCCTAGCGGCGTCATGCAGAAGAGGTGGCATTTTCTTCCCCCAGATGCCGTTCACTGCCTTCATCCTAACCCAGCCTCGGCTGTGGCATCTCTTCTCTGTGGGAATAAAGAAAAGCTGAGTAAGTGCCGTCCAGCTTGGAGGTGATGACATTCATTCGGAGGTGATGACATTCGGAGATGATGATGAGAGTCTTGGAGTGGGATTTTTATTTGGTATTTTGTGAAAGCCTTTAGAGTGCCCTGAGTTTTAAAAACACTGAGGAACCTGTCTCTGGAAAGCAGAATGTTTATCTAGGGTACCCCAAAAATTAATGCAGTGGCTGAAGGCATTTCTGTCACGCAGTCTTACACTTACCTTCGCTTTAGTTCATGCATAGCCCTGTCCTGGAGGGAAGGGTTAGTCCAGTTGGGAAAGAACCCAGTTGAGTGGGAAGTATTTCTTTCCTCAGGCCCTGGGGCATGGGTAGGAGGACAGTGGATCCTACGGCCTTGCTCAGCCTCTCTTCCTTCCTCCCTTCCTTCTTGTCACCAGCAAGACCTTGTTAGTGGGACCTGCTGAAGGGTCCAGTGTTAACATTGCTGTCATGCGGGTGCTGACAATGACCACCTGGTGTGGATACCGTATGGTTTAGACTTTCTGGGGCAGCCTTGTGACCTGCTTACAATAAAAATGCATCTTGGCACAGTTATCAAGCTGTGCTCATATGGCACTCGGATCTGATGCTTCCGGCCAAGAGAAGTGGGGCGAGCCATGCTCGGTAGTACGGCTTGTGGCCTTACACCACTGAGAAGGGAAGAGGAGGAGGAAGCAGATGGGACAGATATTTTATTATTTTATTTTATTTTATTTTATTTTATTTTATTTTATTTTATTTTATTATTTTATTTTATTTTATTTTATTTATTTTTTTCTTTTGTAAAAGCCATCCAAGCAGAGTGGGGTTGCTGAGGCTGGGTGACAGGAGGCTGGGAAGAACTGCAGACAGCAAGGAAGAGTTGGTGAGCCTGGCATCACCTGAGGCATGAGATAACTGTTGGACTGGAGAGGACAGAGGAATCTGTGCTTATGTGTCTGGCCTGGCGAAGAAGCAGCTGGCTTGTAGCAAGGCTGCAACGACTGTATGACCAGGACACACTTGTGGGATCCTGTAATGTGTGCCTTGTTTCTTCCCCTTGCAAGTAACAACCAGGAGAGGTTACCTGCCCCAGTTTCCCACCTCTTGTCTTCTTGCATACAGACCCAACTTCATTTTAACAAAAGAAACCTGCTCCCTTACCTGTCTCAGGTCAGGTAATGGAGATTTTGGACATGCAGCTTGCCACAGAGTGATTGTGACAGAAATGGTGGCAGCTGGAAGCATAAAAGCTGAGGACATTGCTCAGCTCCTGTGTTTGGTCCGGGGTGGAAGATGCTTATTGAGAGGAAAGGGCAGCAGAAACACAGGCTCCCGGTGGCTGCTGAGCAGTTGCCCAATACTTACTTTTTCTAGTCCTGTTGCATTTCTGGAGCTGACACAGCTGGCAAGTTAAGATGGTCAGGGCCACCAGGAGAAAGAGGATGGCTAATGCCAAGATCCCATACTTCCAGGTGTTGGAAAAGGGCAGCATCCGTGAGCTGTGCAAGTCAAGCATGACAGAGCTCTTCTGTATTGTGTGTTGTTCCTCCGAGAGAGAGAGAGAAGGAAGGGCTCAGCATTGCTAGTATTGTCTCTCCACATTGTACGAGCCAAGCAGGAAAATGTGGACGAACTGGAGCTCAGACCCATACAGAATTAGTCTTGTTGCCCTCACAGGGATGTATCAGTTACGTTATTTACCTGTGCTCGTGCTCACAGGATCAGTGCCACGTTATCACAGATGTGTTCTCACCATTGCCACACAGACAGGTATCTGCTGGATTGACCTGCTTTTGTCCAGAGCAATTCACAAAGCAGCTTGTGGTCTTCCCGGATGAAAGGCCACTAGAAATGTGATGCACCTGTGATTTTCCAACAAATATTTTTTCAGCCTGCTTCCTTCCCCTCTGTATGTCACTGCTTCACAACTGCTGTCTGCCTCCTGGTTACCTGCCCTTCTGCTTACTGCCTTCTGACAATGCCTGACAGCAGATGCTTGGAGAAAGTATAAGACCAGGGTATGCACCCAATGATATTTTCCCAATAAATGGTCCTCCAGCCCCCTGCAGTATGCAGCTAAGGGTCTTACTTGCTTCTGATAGGCCTCAGTGGATTTTTTTATTTCCATTTATTCATCCAATTGCCTTTTTAAACATTGTCAAATGCTAACTTCCATGGTATCCTCTACCAAGAAGTTCTCCCACCCAACACAAAAACTCTCTCCTTTAGTTAGCTGCCTTCTCACATGATGGTTTAATTTGTCGTTACTTAGATTCTGAACTGGAAAGAGCACAGCAGAGACCCACTCTTTGCTGTTCGCCCTCTCCAGACAGTCCAGATGTCAGGCATCTCTCCTGTCCCTCAGCCACCCTTTCTCATGCTGGGTAGTCCTAGCTCAGCCAGCCATTCCTCCTACAGAAGCTGCTCCAGATCTCTTCCCAAATTTGTTTTCTTTCCCTGAGCCTTATCCTGCTCTTCCCTGTAGCCATGAGATTGTACTACCAAGGGCCAAGCCTGTCTGCTTCACTGGATATATGGCTTGTTGGGTTTGATCCAAACAAAACCCTTTGCGGGGTTATGGGATTGGCACCCGACTGGCTGGGTTGCTGTGACGACATTGGTGTCCGGGAAGTCACTGGCTCGACTTGCTTACTGTGCTCATGAGAAATGTGCTGGCCAGCAGTCATGAAACTGTTGGCTTAGCAGCCAGCTTCATCAGATAAGGAGATTTTGGTGCCTTCCTTTCAGCTGTGCCTGCAGTAAATAGTCGCTCATTTGCAGAGCTGTTCAGGCAGCAGGACGCTCATGGAGCTGTAGTTTGTCGACTGACTCTGGGAAGTCTACAGCAGGCAAAGGAGACACTGGGAAAAGGAGGAGAGACAGGGAGAAGCAGGACTGGGGTGCCCACTTTGTTGATCTGTTGGGCAGGTGTGAGAGACTGATGGGTCTCTCCAACAGGAACCAAGGAAAGGTCTCTGGAAATTTGGAGAAAGGGATCTAGAAATTTTGTCATCTGCCCCTGGAAGGAACCTGTCAGTCCAAGGAAGAAGCAGCAGCTTAGTCTGGGCTTCTGTCTGTGTTGCTTTGCTCCAAGATGAATGGTGGTGTGTTGGACTATAGCTCTGCACAGCCTTTCATCCTTGCTTAGCCTGAGTAATCAAAATGAGGACTGGAGGAAGGGATTCGCACAGTGCCCTCAGGATAAGGATTCCTTAAGAGCTTTGTCACCCATTTCAGGAGAGGACTGAATCCAGCTGCAAAGGGGAAGGGATGGGGAGCTCGTGTATGAGCAGCCTTCCAATATGTGCCTTTATACCCATTCACAATAAAGCTCTGGTAGGGGATAACGTTTGCTGTCTTTCCTTTTTCATTGCTTAAGGTGAGATTAAAACAGTAATCTTGCCAGGGAAGCAAACATTTTACCCACCTCTGGCAAACAAGCAACAGTACCCAGCTTTGTATAAGAGCTGTTCCAAGAAATTGCTGCTGATTTATGCATCCCAAAACAAGCTTTAAAGCAGAGACCAGTTTAGTCAAACGTCCTGTGCAGAAGCCCTGAACATTCATGATTTCTTCACCTCAGAACGAGTTGATGTTCGTAGCAGATACTGCCTTCTGTGATTTCTCATCACTGACCGTATTACCTGTACCTTTGGTGCAGAACCCCACGCAACTGCCGGGGCACTGCGAAACATACCACCAGCAGTCACTGCTGGAGATGAAGCAATAGCAATGAGCAGGAGGTGTCTGGCAGAAATATCCTTCTGCGGGGGTGTATTGGGTTTGCGAGGCAAGGGTTTGGTGGTGGTGGTGATTATAGGGATGGCTTCTGTGCGAAGCTGATAGAAGCTTCCCCTGTGGCTGATAGAGCCAATGCCAGCCAGCTCCAAGACAGACCCGCCACTGGCCAAAGCTGAGCCCATCAGCAATGGTGGTGGGCTCATGTGTAATAACATATTTAAGAAGGGGAAAAACCACAACTGCGCAACAGCGATTGCAGCCGGAGAGAGGAGTGAGAATATGTGAGAGCGACAACTCTGAGGACACCAAGGTCAGTGAAGGAGGGGGAGGAGGAGCTCCAGGCACCGGAGCAGAGATTCCCCTGCAGCCTGTGGTGAAGACCATGGTGAGGCAGGCTGTCCCCCTGCAGCCCATGGAGGTCCACGGTGGAGGAAATATCCACCTGTAGCCTGTGGAGGATCTCACGCTGGAGCAGATGGATGCCCCAAAGGAGGCTGTGACCCCATGGGAAGCCCACACTGGAGCAGGATCCTGGCAGGACTTGTGACCCCATGGGGAACCCATGCTGGAGCAGTTCATGGAGAACTGCAGCCCATGGGAAGGACGTTGGAGAAGTTCATGGTGGACTGTCTCCCATGGGAGGGACATCACACTGGAGCAGGGGAAGACTGAGGAGGCCTCCTCCCGAGGAAGAAGGAGCAGCAGAGACAACGTGTGATGAACTGACCACAACCCTCATTCCCCATCCCCCTGTGCTGCTCAAGGGGAAGAGGTAGAGAAATTGTGAGTAAAGTTAAAGCTGAGAAGAAGGGAGGGGTGGGGGGAACATGTCTTTAAGATTTGGTTTTGTTTATTTATTACCCTACTCTGATTTGATTGGTAATAAATTAGACTGATTTCCCCAAGTGGAGTCTGTTTTTCCCATGACAGTAATTGGTGAGTGATCTCCCTGTCCTTTTCTCCACCCATGAGCCTTTCATTATATTTTGTCTCCTCTGTCCAGCTGAGGAGGGGGAGTGATAAAGCAGCTTTGGTGGGCACCTGTCATCTAGCCAGAGTCAACTCACCACAGGGTGAGACCTAAGTCCCAGTCTAAATAAACACTTCCTAATAATTTGCTTCCTGAAAAAAAATGGGACTAACGGGACCCTTTAAAACTGCCCAAGAAATTTAACTCACTACTAACCTGCAATGAGATGCTGTCTTTAGATTAGTGAAGCTTCTCCCTAGGAGAGGCCCTTACAACACCACCTCCTCCTGTGCTGACCAGTCCTTGCAGTTGTCCTTGTGAACCTGAGCCTTCCACTAGCAGGCTTAGCAGACCCCCCAAAACCTCCAGGCAAAGAACATAGCCAGGTTTTGCCCATAGACACCCATAATGACTCTGTGCCCACCCAGCAGGTACAAAGCCACCGGTAGAGACGGCTGCCCAAAGTCTCACGCATCTGTGATCCTTGGGCATGCTCTCAGCTCACCCAGCAGCAGGGAGGTTGAAGTATTGGATGTCTGTCTTGGGGAAGGGAAGTAGTAATTGAGCCACGGTTTCCATTGCATCAGCGAGGGGCACAGCACTTTTCTGATGGAGCAGAATGGGCTCTCACGAGGACGGGGGAATCTGTGAGCCAAGGACACCTTGGCGTTACCAACTAGACCCTGACATCCTCCTGTGATAACACCATAAAGGCAGAGGAGTCTTGCCTGCTCCCTTGTAAGGTCATGAGTGAGCAAGGGAGGGTCAGGAGACCCATGTATTGACTGGCTTGTCCTAGAGAAGCCTCCTAACATTGTTAACCATCACTGAGTTCCGTGTGGCATTTTCAAACAAACTTGGTAACTGGCTGTTGTTCACCTGAGAGAAGTAACTTTTAAGAACCTGCATCTGAATTACATAGCAGATATTTAAATAAGAGCATACAGTGCAGCTAAATGTCGCCGTCACCATCACGCCAGGCCCAGCGCTCATGGACCTTGGTTAAAGTCAGCTTCCCCTTGCAATAGGTCTGGTATAAAGACAGCTGCTGCCTCAGCGTTGCTAACAAGCCAGACCGCACCTATGTGAGCAACTTCTCTGCTGTCACACAAGAGGGGCAGGAGAGGCTTGACACTGCACGTGTATCTCCCTGTCCTCCCCATGGCCCCATCACCTAAACTGGGCTGTCACCCATTCCCTGTCCTGTGAACAACAGCCTACAGCAGACCAGGTGCTCCCGCACGCATACAACTCTGCCAGTAACAGAAAACATCTCACCCTTCTCCTCTTTTCCCAAGCCCCCCTCCAAAAGCACTGCAGCCCCATGAGAGGCAACTCCAGAAGGAGCTGGGCTGCCCTACTGGAGCACCAACAGCACTGCCAGGGTCCCGCAGGCTGGGGACGTCATTGTGTTTCCCTACAAAACCAAGAGGATCCCCTTCCCAGCTCCTCCCGGGTGCCTGACTCAACACTGGGCAACTTAAAAATCATACCTTCAGAAACAGTGTAAAAGCAGGTCCTCCGGAGCCCTCTGAGAGCATACACACGCCGCGCTGCCAGCGACGTGGTAAGAGATTACTTTGCTGTACTAGAAAAACAAGTTACCACCCTGCTCCGCAAGACAGGAGCCAATATTGACCAAGCCAGCTCAGAACAGGGCGTACGTGGGGAACAATGTGGTGGAGAGGCTGCTGCTTAATTAACTCCAGCAAAACTGCAGAGGGCTGGCGTTTTGGGTGCCCGCTTGGAAAATCCAGCCGTCAGGGTCACGGTGAGAGCTGCTCCGCATCAAGCTCCCTTGCAGCTCCCAGGAGAGGCCCAGCCGGCACTGGGCAGGACACGAAGGGGGAACGTTGAGCTTCTAGACGCTTGAAGGAGAGCATTTGTAACCCCTTGCTGCTCTTGGTGCAGCCAATCCATGTTGGCGTGTGAAGTCCTCCCAGCTCTGCAAGACCATGAAAAGCAGAGGGTGAATCAGTGGGCAGAGTACGCGCTTTTCATCCGCTTCTGCTGCGCAGTTGTTTTAACTCTTCTTTCTCTACACGAAGCAATAGGAACTCTCTTTTTTTGGCAAGTATGTCCTGTGGATGCTGGGGCTGGGGCTGTTGCAGCTGGATGCCAGCAGTGAATGGGAACTGTTTGCACACACTGCTGGAGCTAGATCCATAGTCTCAGCTATGCCAATGCCATCCCATACCCTTCCAGGGCTGCCAGGCATAAAATCCAGGAGCCTAAAGATGCTCTAAACACTTACAGGCAACGAGCCATCTGAAAAGCAGGAGTGGTTCTCTCTTCTAGAAGATGGTGCTAAGTTACATGGAAATTACAGGGCCAAGAACTGCGGAGGGAGGTGGGAAAGGAGGTAGAACACCATTCTCCAGTGCTTTCCTTCCTGCCTCATCTGGTTTTCACTCCTTACCCAACCTGGGCTTCAGTGATTTTCCCTCAGAAGACTTGGATCCGTCCCAATCTGCGTCTCCAGCCCTGGGAGTTCTGCTTGCTCTCTATCAAGCCATCCAAATCCGGCCGGGTTTCTTCCCCAGAGCATTCATTAGCTGGCTCTAACCCACCTTGTTGGGATTATAGCTATCTTTGATCCTGCTGTAGTTAGGAGACGTGGCTGCACGCCATGTAGCATGTCTAATTTAGATTTCCATTGCATGCTGTGGCACGGAAGGGGGAATGGATCCGCTGGGAGCCTGCTGTGAAGAAAGCAGCAGCTCCCCACTGCACCAAGGATGAACAAAACAGTCTTTTCTTTCCCCCTCTTTGGAGGAGGTGCCACGCAGAAAACTCTTTGCTGCTTTATATTCCAATTATCCCCAAGTGCCGCCTCGCTACTCGAATTGCGGTTACTGCACGTTAGAGATGAGCCGACGCGTCTAACCCAACTACGAGGAGCTCAATTAGCCAAGCTACACCTAGAAGTCACGGCAGGCAGGCAATGCTTCCTAGACAATTACAATATGGCCTGGGATGTATTTCTGTACCCAGAAGAAGAGGTGCTTTAATCACCTGCAAAGCGTAATTACAGTCTGAACTAAGCATCTAAGTAAGTGAAGTGTGAAACAAGGCAAAAACAATGTATAGGGTGTAAAGAAGTAAGCTGGGGTGGGAAGTGCTGGATTTGCAGGGTTCTTTGGGTCTGGACACCTTGTGGTTCATGGGATGTGGTCATTACCAGCGAGGTAGGAGAGAGCGAGCAGCACTGGAGGATTTGCATGAGTTGCTTGCAGGGTTCATGTGCCAGCAACAGCTGTCCTGGTGCTTTATTTCCGTCTGCGGATATTGTAGGCTACTGTGTGCCAGCCTGATGGCCGGGCAGCCCGACTGGAGACTTTTTTTGAGCATCCGCTCTGGAACATCTTCAAGGGCTTGAGGAATAGCCAAAGATTCACCTATCCGGCTGCATACCTGCCTTTAATTGCAAACGAGATAGGCTGTGACCTAATATTGGCCGGTTAAAGTTTCCATCCCCCCAGCTACGCTGTCCTGAATCCCACGCGCCACCGATTTGCCCTCTAGCTTGGAAAGGCTTATCATCCATGCAGGCATCTGACCCAGCCTCCCTTTCTTCCCCCTGCCGGGGGCTGCCTTTCCTCCCTTGCTGGATGCCACTGGCTTTAGCTGCGAGAGACGAGATGAACCTCGCATATTCATAAAGCTGTCAATTTGTAAGTCCTTGCCAAGCCGGGAATGCATTTTGGCTGGCTGGCATTTGTGGCGTGGGTGCCAGGCCAGTGGGAGAAGCGAGGAAGGAAGGGGCTGTGATGCCGTGCCCTGGGAGGAGAAATGCAAGTTGTCCATGGTTCGTTTGCAGCTGTGAGCAGGGGAATGGGTAAAATTTGTCAAAACTCTTCTTGCCTTATGAGGAGAGGGGGACTTTCCCCCTTAATTTTTTGGTTTTGTTTTTTTTTTTTTTTTTTTATCAGTGTGTGTTTTCCCCGTTGGTAAAAGAGACAAAATGAAAAGGAGGTGCTGGGGAGAAAGGGGTGACTGAGGAACTAAGCATGCAGAAAGGAAGAGCCATGTTGGAAAGGGTAATGAAAAATCATAATTTTATGCACAAAAGGGGAATTCAGGCAAGAGGTAAGTCCCTTTCAGACTATTTCAGCGGAGGACTGGGAGCGACTCAGGTGGCAAGCGCTGGTTTCAAAGAAAGGGGAGCTGTGGTTAACTCTTCAGACACAGTTGGCTCGACTTCCCCGTTCAGATTCAACTGGAGCGCTGAAATTACTGTTACCATCTGTATTATTTGGAGCCAGTGCCTGGGGCTGGGCTGTGCTGGAGCTCCTTCCCGAAAAGCCCAGGCAGCAAGAGAGCAGCCGGGGATGCCAGGGCAGCTGTGACATGACGCTCTTCCAAAGCAAGGACCAGGCTTCGTTGGGGTATAACCGGTTTACAAGGCCAGAAATGTTTGCTTAACTGCTTCTGGCAAGGTTAACCGGAACGCTGTGACCTCCCTGCTCGAGATCATGTGCTGTGATAAGTGAAAAATTTTTATCACAGAATCATAAACTACTAGCAGAAACCTGAAGTTTTAATGCACTTTAACCACTGTTGCTCTTACTGAGATCTAAAATACAAATCCTCTCCCTCTGGATTTAAGTTCTCAGCTATTTGATCTCAAGGGGCATGTTTTTTAAGATTGTAGTATTCGCTGAAAACTGAAAGTCATACCTGGATTTCTTAACCTTCTGTTTTGGCTGCATAATTTTATCTTTAAGCTTCATTATACCAGGTGAAACTCAACCCTCCCTAGTAGAAAGTCAGCATTTGCAAACCACTGGTACCATTTGCCCTGACTGAGAACCAGAAGGTGACTGTGACATCCCAGGAACTGCTGAGTGCTCCAGCTGGGAACTTGGTATGAGCAAGGCTTTGACTGCCAGCCTGAGATCTAGTCCGCAGGGAAGGTTTGTGACTCAACTACTGCCTACTCCTTTTAGCTTAAAATGGTGAAGACCCACACATGTGAAAGGCAGGAGCAGATTTCTCTGCCTTCAACTCTCCCAAGTTGACGGTCATGACAAGGTTTGTCAGGGAAGTGAGCTGGACCAACTAATAGATGGATAAAAATGGATGAGTTTTTAGGAATATAAATCCTTGCTCGAGTCTTGTTTATGAGGACAAATGTCTCTCTGCTACAGTGGCTTCCTTCTGGATCACAGGGTTTACAGCTGGTTTTTAGAGCCAAGCACAAGACTTCTCGTTGTCCTAAAGCAGAGCTCATGGGTGGGCTGGCCCAGTCTGAGATGCTCCGAGCCCATTGAGATGGCAGACTATGGCTCCTGCAGTTTTTCTTGCAGAAGCTAGTAACTGGGCAAGCGGTATGTGCTGCAGAGACTTTCCCAGGGAATGCAAAACCACTCTGGGGACCAGGCAGGTTTTTCCCCAGGTAGGAGCGTGCCATCAGATGTCTGTGGTGGGACCATGGTGGCAGACCCGTCTCAGTGCTCCTCTGCCTGCAGCAGGGGAAGCAGAGGCGTTTTCCAGGCGTCAGTGCCAGAGGCCAGCAGCAGCAGCGGTGTCCTGGTCTGCAGCGCGAGGGGAGAGTGCCACCCCCTGGGTAGGCAGCAGGGGGGATGCTGCGGGGAACACATCCTGGCGGTGCACGGCTGCTGGCGAGTTTGGCCCAGGTTTGGCTTCGGTTGACGCAGTCCTCAGCCCATCCTAATGGCGAGGTGGGGCCGAGGGAGGATTTGCCTGCAAACTGCCCCAGCTTCACCCTGCCGGACCACTACCTGCTTTGGGAGCAGCCCAGGAGCACCTCCACTTCCCTCTCGGACATCCTCTTCTATCCACCACACCAGGTACTCTCAGAAACCCACTTCTAATGTTTGCTTAATTTTTTTAGAGTGCTGTCTTTACACCCAGCCAGATGCCTGATTATTGTGGCTCCCCCTACAAGTGCTCTTGCGCCTCTCCAGCCCTATCTCCTTCCACAGCTTGAAACAAGCCCACGGACGCCAATTCCAGCAGAGACCGTGAATGTGAAAAGCCTATTTAAGAGCTCCTCGGGACAGGTAGGTTTCTAAACACAGGAACTGCTTCTGCCCTCAACAGAGAAGACCAAATAGCTCTTGAAGCAAAAAGGAGTGTTTTTATAGCACTTTGGACAGCCTCGGGAGAGACGTGTGTTGAGAAAAAAACAAATTCCATCCTTCACACCTGCCTGAAGACACAAGTAAAGTACTTCCTGAGCACCACTTAGGATTTCTGAAGGCTACCATAGAAACTACGCTTAAGTCAAAGCTTTCCTTAAGTCAAAGAAAAGCCAGTTACAGCCTCGACAGGATGAACTGCGAGCATCACAAGCCAAAGTCTGGAGGCCACCTTCAGCTTGGGTGTTCAAGCAGGATTTGCAGGTGACTGCTCTAGGAAGACAGATGTCGGGGAACATTTCTTTTTTTGGCATTCCTCCTGCAAGGCCACCCCAGGGTGATGCCAGGTTTGCCTCCTACATTTTTAAAGCTACATTTGTTCCTTCATGTTTTAGGTGTGCAACAACGGCTGCGTTTTCCCACGGAACAAGGTTTATTAAAACTCTGACTGCACAAGAAAACCCAGCCAGTGTCCCCTGAAACCCGGGGAATGTCTTCTAGGCTTGCCATCCACATAAGGCCTTGACTAAGATCTTCTCCTGAAATGCTTCAGCTAGGAACTTACCAAGAGCAAACATATAAAACATGGGATTAGTAGTATTGTAGTTCAGAAGTGATGGACTGGTCTTAAAGGAGAAGTATACAGATATATCTTATTTTTCTTTTTACAAGTAGAAAAACAAAGCATTTATTTGCAAACAGACTTTAATAAAGTTCCTGTAGAACCACTCTCGCCAGAGCAAACATATCAAACCATTTAATCATTGCCTGTACTAGCAGAAATGCACACAGCATCTTTTGTTTGTAGGAAAATCACTTTTCAAGGGACACCAATTTCGAAGTTAGGTTGCTGAACAGCCACTCCTCCCTTTCTTTCTTCTCTAGTGCCTTGGCCACCACTGCTTCTCCAAGATCTCTTCTAGGGAAAGGCAGGGGAGAGCTCCATTGCAGATTAAAAAAAAAAAATTGTTTTTTTAGAAAGCCTTCCCCAGAAACCTGGTGAAAGCACCACCCCCTAATAATACAGTAGGTAGCTCTCCTCCTGCCTTTGGAAAGGACCTCTCTTTAAAGCCTGACTAACGCGTTAGAAGGGATTATAGGATTAAGGAGCTCCTAAAGGGTAAAGACCCACTTCTAGAAGATGCCCAGTATTTGTTTATTTCAAGGATAGTAATGCTGCAGTGAAAATGTACAACGTTTTCACGAGCCTCAGAATTAGTACATCCAGAGATGCACAGAAGGTTGATCAGCTCCCCAGACACCCACTCAGGGAATCCACAAACGTTTTTGGTACAAAGCAAATTCTCTATTAAGTTAATTAGCTTTATGTATTAAACAGTTCAGATTAAGAAAAGGACGTTGTTTTGACGTTGCTCTGCAGGCAGTCACCACTCATGAAATGATCTTCACGTCAGGCTTGGACTCTTCCAGGGCTCTCAGTTCATCATCCACTTCAGAACTCCAGAAAATATCATACAAGCTATACCCAAACAAAAAGGACAGCTGGATTAGTGAGCATCCTCCCATTAAGGAAAGAGAAAGACGCACAAATGGCCGGTATGGGAAGATCATATAACAGGAAGGGCCCCATCTAGGTTGGAGAGTCTGGCCCAACAGCCAGAAATGTGCCTTGCAACATAAAACGCTATTACTCCCTCCTCAGCACACCATCTCCTTGTTCGTGGGCCCTGTGGACCAAAGCAGATCAATGCACTGTGGTCACATTGCTTGGAAGGGACAGGGAGTGTTTTGCAACATGCGGATGGCATTTGAACCCCCCCCTGGGTGACCAGTTACCTTCAGGTGCAATTCCCAGAGAGCCGGTGCTCGCGGCCCCTTCCCCACAGCCCCCCAAGCTCACCACCTCCCAGGAGGAATGCAATCAGGACCAGAAACACCTCTCACATTAACTGCTGCAGGTTGCAGCTGGGATTCCTCAAGGCTTCACAGATCTTCCTCATGCCTTCATCTTCCAGAGAGTTGTAGCTCAGGTCCAGCTCAGTAAGGCACTGCTTGGTGGCCATGACGGTGGCAAGGCTTGCACAGCAGGCTGCCGTGATGTCACAGTTACCCAGCCTGTGGGGAGAGGATGGAGAGGCCAGTGCAGTCAGTGATAGCTCCAGAGACCAGCCCACCAGCCCACACTCAGGCAGCAGGTGCGGACATCTCTAGCATGGACCAGAGATCCCCGTTAGGCTGGCATGTCTGAGGTATCAGCAGGGGCTGGTCTGTGGTCTTTCCACAGAGACAGCCATCCTTCTGCTCACTGCTGAACACCTGAAAGTCCTCCCTAAAGCTTTATGGTTTGTGGCTATGGGTGGAGAAGGGACCATAAGAAGATATTCCCACTTCAACATCACACATAACCTTCTCTTTGTTTTAAACTGTTCATAAGTCATCTCTATTGAAACTTGCAACCATCTATCTAAAAAGGGCAACTGAGGCCTCTCAGCTGAGAGCCAAGCTTTAACTGGTCAGCAAACACATCCTTCTGGGCAGAGACTTCAAGTCTTACTGATGTCTCCCACAACTCATCTGCTCAGCTCACTCACTGTGAGTATTGGGGGCATCGGAGCACAGCTCCAGCTTCTGTCAAATGGTACGGAGGAGACAAGCACGGTGCCCTGAGCATCACGCAGACCACAGCCACACCAGTCCAGAGCTCGGTGCCTGCCTGGGAAGGGAACGGGCAGATAGGGAAGGTGAGTCCCACCACGGGGCTGGAGGTGATGCTCTAGCTGGCCTCCTGCTCCTACTGGTGAGGCTGGTCCAGCGCTTGCACTGGCATCCGTAGAGACTGTGGAAAGCAGGAGGCAACTGGTGAATTCAGGCAGGTTTTGCACTGCGACTGGCAGGCACGGGAATTAGCACACCAGACCTGGACCAGCAGTGCCTCCAACTCAGAGTCCCATCTGAGAGAGGGCAAGTTCAGAGAAGGGCATGGGAAGCTCTACAGTGAGCTAGCTCCTCGCAGAATAAAGCAAGATGCCTCCAGCCTCCCCACACTGCTTTACATCCTGAAGGGATGCTGCGCCATGAACTTTCAGTTCTGCACCCAGGAGAGTGCCTGTGGACGGCTATGAATGCACCCTCGCACGGGTGACAGCCTGTACTTGCAAGACCCCATGAGTGACAGGATACATGGAAGCACTTGTGGCTTCCACTTACTTGGTAGCGGACTAGTTAAACATCCATTTGTGATATGAATTGTTTCATGTGAGCAAAAAAATCACCATGCTACCATCTGTTGCTGTCTCCCTCTCTCTGCATGCCGTCCCTGGAAGGGTAACACAGGAAGAGAGAAGATGCCTTTTGGGAGTGCAGCTTACCACAGGGATTGGATGTTGCAGTTGGGGTGCAGCAGCCCTTCACACATGAGTTCAACACCTGCATCTCCCAACTTGTTCTCACCGATGTGCAGGACTTTCAAGTGCTTGTTCACACTGAGAGCGGAGCTGACGGCCTTGCAGCAAGCGGTTGTGAGCCCGCACTCCCTAACCCTGCAAGGCAAAAGTGACATGAGATCTAGAATGGGGGGACCTAGAGAGTATCAGGTGCTGTTCACTTCTTCACATTTGCTGCACAGGAGCCCGGACTGTGGGAACAGAGGAACCAAAGCCTTCCCACAACCACTGTACTCCTCTCAACCCCTCATCTGCACCATCCTTTCTAAGCAGCACCTCTCCCACTCTTTATACTTGGGATGTCTGTCTCTGAAGGGTGCACCTCGGAAAGGCACCTGCCCATAAAGCACAGGAATAATCAGAGACAAAGCGTGCTGCTCCCACAGTCACTCTCAGCTCCACCGTGCACTCCCGAGGCACCTCATCAACTCCCATGCCAATGGGGCAGAGGAAGAACCCAGCTGGGGGCAGGTCCTGAACATGCAATGTAGGAAAGTTCAAGTGCTGCTTGTTCAAGTTCTGGGTGAAAAAAAACAATTTTCCTCTCCCGGCCACACGATACCAGACCATTTGAGCCTAAAAGGTAACGCTGTCAGCAGAGAGGATGCTGAGAATGGTTTATGTCATTAAAGCCTTCTTTTGGCTCGCCAATGAGAGAGCTTGGACCCAGTGGAGAACCTGAGATAGCTGATCACAGCACTCATTTTGCTATTACATGACGCCTTTCAAACTTCAAAAGTCTCTTAGCTGCCATTTGTTGCACAATAAAATATATTAGGCAAAAGCTCTGCAAGTGATGCTTGGTCTCCTACTGCTTATAACAGGATGGCTGTGGGATGGATCTTCAAAGTGTCTATGAGTTTAGAAATACAAATCCCTTTCGCTCTGTAAGTCTAAAACTTTTAGGTGACAACTGGCACGAGTTGTTCGTGGAACCATTGCAACTCAGGATCTACCTGGTGGACCCTACTTCAACTACATTTTTCTTCAGTGAGGTCTCCAAAGAAGGCAGTGGGTACGTGTAACTTGACAGCAGCTCACCATAGCTCCTGGAGTTTAGATCTGGGATCCTTGAGTGCCTGACACAGCATTTCCATCCCCGAGTCTCTCAGGTTATTGTCTATCAGACTGATCTCTGTGAGGGTCTCTTTTGTACTGATGAGTCTGGAGAGATCTTTACAGCTAGCACTTGTGAGATCACAGTCCCACAACCTGCAGGAAAGAACAAAATATTATTTTCCCCCAAGAGCGACTTAGGTTAGAAAACAGAGTCCTATTTTAATATTCTGAATTTCTGGTTACATCATCTCATTTTCTTCTACCCTTTACAAAACCCATTCATGCATCACACCACACAGCTCTCTCCTGACTTTCCATCCATTGCACCAAAAGCTCTGCTTGTAACACAAAAAAGAAACAGGAACATGCAATTCTAGTAGATAGAAATAGGAACATGCAATTCTAGTAGAGAGATAACTCAACAGGAAGCCAAGCCAACGCCATCACAAGTTTCCATCCAGCCTCTTCCCAGAATTTGATCCAAGTGATTTCAGCGCAGTCCTGCTCGTTCATGGTGTCCTCCACCCAGTTTTGAGAAGCAGCTAATTTGCAGCAGAGACATTCTTGTTTCACTAGGGGGTGTAACTGAGAAACTTCCCGTGTAGGAGCAAACCAGCAGCACGACACAGATAGCTCAGAGGCTGCCAGAGGGCCTGGATTTAAGTAACCTCTGCCTACCCTTACCAGAGCTTCTGGATTTTGCAGTTAGGATGCATCAGTCCTTGGCACAGCAGAGCCAAACCAGAGTCCCCAATCTTGTTATCCCCCACGGAGAGATCTGTCAGCGACGGCTTGTTACTGAGAACAGCGCTGATTTCCCGACAGCTATCGCTGGTTATGCCGCAGTTCTCCAGGCTGCAGAAAGAAGCACAGTTGGAGTTGCTGCCCCAGACCTGCTCTGTTAGATACACCCCAACACCCCCGGTTCAGACTGAGGAGAAGGGGCTCTGGGCTGGTTCCTTGCTGCAAACCAGTGCAGCTCAGCTGGGCATTGCTAAACCCTGCAAGGCTCAGAGATGATACAGGTACCCTAGATGGGCTCTGGCTCAGGCAACACACGGTTCCTGCACCCCACGAGGCTGCAGGGCATTTTTACTCTGATCTACCCATTCACATCCATTAATGCAAGGATCGTTTTTGCCAAAATCCCCCTTTATATCGACTGCCCTTTTTAAGAGGAACCTTTGGATGCATCGCACAGTTCCTGGCAGCCAACCCCTGCTGAAGCACAGGGGCAAGATAAAACGAGGCGTGCTTCTCCCCTAAACCCCTTCAGGGGCTTTAACCCCAGATACGAGGCCAAATCCAGCATCTCTGTTTTGAAGAAAAAAAGGGATCTGGAATAAATACACTCAGTTGGCTGGTAATTCTGGGGTAAGAACTGCAGCCACTGAGTGATTGCTCCTCTGCTCTCACATCCTGGTGAGCACTCTCCCCTTGTAATTGCAGGTTTAACTTGGGGTACACGCTCACACTGCACCAATGGGCGTTAAGAGTGAGCTCAGAACCACCTGCTAAAAAAAAGGTCAAAAAACCACAAAACCGAAAGCCCCAGACATGTACTTGCAGTTTCCAGTTACAGAAATTCGAGCTGGCAAAAAAATCTGGCAGGAACGCTTGATTTGTGTCTTACGGATGGTATGACTAGCAGCAGGACTAGCTGAAGTTAGCAATAACCAGCTCTTCCTTACTGTAATAGCTCTAGGTTGCAGCTTGCCTCCACCAGTCCCCGGCACAGCTGCTTTACAGCTGTATCCCCCAGCGTGTTGTTACTCAGGCTGAGCTCCTTCAGGCTGGGCTTGCTTTGCAGAGCGGCATTGAGAGCTTCCACGATGTCAGCTGTGAGTTCACAATACTCCAGCCTGCGAGAAGAAAAGAAGTCCAAGGGAAAAACAACCATCTTCACCACGTCCCGCCACCCGCGAACATCAGCTGTGGCAAAAGTGTGTGCTAGCCAGGTCAGAAAACATGCCAACGTGAATTGAGACCAGGCAATGCACGAAAATAAAGATAATCATACGAGTTTTTAACAGCATCTCCCTGCTTATCTCAGAAAGCGTTAATTCTTAAACTAGACCCCAGGGGACCCTAGCAAGACTAATTACCCACCCCACTTTTACACGAGTCCTCTGTTAAACCAAGGCACAGGCTGCCTTGGAACACAGGACGGAGTTTTGCATTGCAACACATCATGCAGTCAGTCTCGCCACCGAGCCTTCCCAGGAGGAGCTGGGGGCTGTGGATAGACCTGGATCCCTCTCAGGTGTAAAACAAGGACCAAGTGCATCAGAATCAGATTCTCCCTGGGCACCTGAGAGGTCCTGCACCAACAACCACCGCTGCCACGAGGGCTAAACAAAGCCTATGGGAATATATACCCAGCAGCTCTTACAAACCCATGAGACCTACCAGCATGAATAAGCATGACACAATTTCAGATAAAACAGGAAGAAATCCACACCTGGCAACAAAACTCCTGCTGGTCTCAAGGGAAAGACAAGCATGACCTGTCTGATGACCAAAAAAAGCCCAGTGACTACTTACTGCAGCTTCTGCAGCTTACAGTTGGGGTTCATCATCCCTTGACACAGCACCTTCACTCCAGCAGTTCCCAGTTTGTTATCACCTACGTGCAGCTCTGTCAGGGACGGCTGTGCGCTGAGGACGGAGCGGAGAGTCTCACAGCTGGCACTCGTCAGATTGCAGTTTTGCAGCCTGAAGGGGAGAGGTAACCGGGGTGAGGGAAACGCGCCCCCAAAATTACAGAGGCTCTCCTCAGAGAGGTGCAATTGCTGAGGTTTGAGCTTGGAAAGGACACCATGGCACTGACAGCGCGTAACCCTCTAGAAAGCGGTTATGTCCAGGTCAGTACTGCTATTTTACAGGCGTCCCAAAATATTTCATCAGCTACTATTATACCTGTAGCACAAACAATAGCTCCCATCCTTCCTTCAGTGTGATCGCTCATACAGCACCTCTAGCAGAAGAAGGATCCACCATACATTAAGTAGCACCGCAACTGTTTTATAGAAGTGTTCTAATCATCATGAAGCTTATCCCATGGCTAAAGCAATGGCATCTTATGATTTCTTGCCCCCCTCTGGAAATGTGAATTCAGAGTAGCTAAAAGTAAAAATCTCGTCCAACTTGGCTTAAATCCCAGGAGTAGCAGCATAGGAACCATGCTGATATTGCTATTGGGTGTTCAGAGTTATCAGACAAGACTTCCCAGCAAGAGAGAGGTGATGTGCATGGTGATACTAAGTTTGGCTTGGGTTTGGGCTGCTCTTTTATTCCCTAAGGCACCTTACCAGAATCCCCAAAATGGACAATTATGTTTCTACATAACTGAAACAGCCTAATCCAGGCTGTTACTTGAGCATCTGGAAAAGTTTGAAGCTTAGGACAAACTCTCTGAAAAATTACTTGTGTTAGTCTTCCAGTACAGAGTATCACAGTTACTTCTTGAAGGCCCATCAGAGACTTCCAGTTTGGTTAGCTTTACAGTCAACTTTCCCTATGCCCCCTGCAATGAGGACTCACTGACAAATAGAGGGACTTTGAAGCAGGCACATCTGATCTAAAAGGCAAAGGATTTTTACAAGGTAGCGTCATGAAGATCCTAGACCCACCTCAGGAGCTGGGGGACTCCAGTACCCTGCAGAAGAGATGCTGGTCAAACAAGGTAGCATCTCTTTGAGGGTCACCGAGGAGCAGCGTCAGGAGCCACTGACTTTGACTAAGGCTCCTGCACCATGGCTGCTGAGGGAAGCCCACTAATGCTAGAATGTGGTGCTGGTGCCTCTGCAAAACATGCTGTCTTGAATCAAGCTGGCCCTGCCCAACTGAGAAGACAAGGCTTGAGGCAGAGCCAGTCTGGTAGAGTGCAAAAATACTGACAGCCAAGGCTCATGAGAACACCCTTTTGCTTGTCTCCTAGAGAAAGGAGCAAGCAAACTGGACCAGACTCTAAGTGCTGTGCTTAAAACTGGCAGAAAAGCCCTCTGAAAAAATGCATTTGGCTGGGAAAACCCTACCTGTCCTTCCCTCAGTGCTGGAAGACAAAGGAAGACAGAGTGATGATCTGGAGTCTTCCAATAAATATACCACTTAGATAAAAACTACCAGGGTTTTCCAACCATCTGGCCCAGGTAACTGCTGAGATGCATCAGCATGGCTCTTACTACCATCACATACGAGTTTGCCTCATGACTTCACCTGCAGCAGACTTGCCAGCGTGTTAGAGCAAGACAATCAACAGGGCTTTACCATAACTTCTGTAGGCTACAGCTTGGCATCAGCAACCCTTTACACAGGTATTCAATGCCTGCATCTCCCAGTTCATTGTTGTTCAGCTTCAGCTCGGTGAGGGACGGATTCATATTGATGATGGAGGAGAGATCCTCACAGTTACTGCTGGAGAGATTGCAGTCATCCAGCCTGAAAGAGAAGGAGAAAAGGAGCACTTTAGTCCTCAGGGTTGCTCCGTTCTCCCTGGCTGGAGCAGCATTCCCCATGAAGGCTTAGTGGGTGATTTACTCCTCTGCAGTCCCTGGGATGCCTTTGTAAGCACATGTGCAGCCTATTGGGTGATACGTGGCCCAAACCAGGTTGTGCTGCCTCTGCAGGGCTGTGGCACAGGAGAGGCTGGACAGCAGTTTCCCAAACCATGGACCTCCTCCACGCTGCACGGAAGAGGGCACGTGACTCCAAGTCATCCCCCCTTGGCACGGCTTCAGCTGGAAGATGCACCTGCACCTAAGCGTTGATATCGACAAACTACCTGGTGTGTGAAGCCACGTCTAACCCGAGGCCAGCTTACAGGCTGCCAGACTGGCTCTGCACTGAGACCAGCCAAGCTGGGCCTTCAGCCAGCGCCAGAGACACCCATCAGCAGTTTGGTCTCGTGTAGGTGACTCACGCTGATCTACACCGTCTCTCTCTGGCGCGACTCTCAGCACAGGAACTGTGAGATCGCACTGTGGCAGTGGTTTCTCCCACTGGACATTCCTCTAGTTGTTGCTAAATTGATGGGGGTGGGGAGCTGAATTAGAAGGAGAGCCAAGGAAGGGATCAGGAGCCCAGGACAGGCAGGGAGGTGCACAGGGAGGCAGAAAAGACATGGGGCAAAAGGAAGATGTCATGAAGAACCCTACGGCCCCAGCCACAGCCAGGACTGCCAAAAGTTGCTTGGCCATTTCTCTTTTGACAACACTATGAAAACTGAGGCTCTAGTAGGCTTCTCCTTCCCTCCCTCTGGCAAGAAGACTTGGCTCCTAATGGGATCATGTTCAACACCAACAAACAATCCCTGCCGCAGCCACTCTCATCCACTATGTCTTGAACAGCCCAGCCTCTGCCCAGAAGACAACCATCCTTCTGCCTGCTGCCACTCAAGGCAGACCTTGGGAAGTCAGGGTCAGGCCCATGAAGCTTACCTGCAAAAAGCTCCTTCGCAAAACAAAAGCAAGTCCCCTTCAACCTGCCTGACCTCCTCCGAGTCACCGCTGGCTTGATGTGGCCCATCCTCTCCAGCTCAAGCAGGACGATACCAGCCCATGGGGTGCGAATTCCCAGCCAGAAGAGGGGGAAGAGTGCAGCAGCAAGTCTTCTGAACCCTGTCCTACAGCTTACACTCCAGGAGATGGCTCTCTCATGCTGGTTTGCTCAGCCCACAAGACAGGTACTTTTGAAGGCCACGTGAAGAATTAAAAATTGATGGCACATGGCTTGTGTGTGACGATTAACTAGCAGTTACTTGACAGCATCCGACCTGCAGCTCAGAGAGCGTGCAACCTAATGAGCACAGAGAGATGTCTTCCCTCTCTTGAGGGAGAAAGACAGAATGACCAAAACAGTGGTCAAATGTTTAAATAACCACATTACCTAGCTGAGTTCTGTGGCATGCCATAGAACAAGGGCAGCACTACTTCATATCAAAGGATGCTATGCATAGTTGAAAAAACTTTGCAAGAGGGTGGGGGGGAGGGGGGTGTCCCCCTTTAAATTAACTTTCTGGGTAAAAATAGGTAGAATCATTCCTGTTACTATGCAATTTCTAAGACACGGGTCAACGGTTCTGCAGCTCAAAAACACAGGAGAGAAACGGAACAGTGCTTGCTTAGCAGAGGTGATACGCAACTACTTACTACCTGATGGTTTTGCAGGATTTCATGGTGGACAGAAGTTCAGCCCATCTAGATGGGCTCATCTCCTCACACTGGATGTCAAGCTCCATTTTGACAGTTGAGATAAGACCTGAAAATTGAAAAAAAAAATTTAAAACTGTTATTTTTGTCATTGACTGAGAAGCAACGATCCTGTTCAACCCTCACAGCTCTCGGCCATGAGTTACACTGTGCAAAGAGGACATGATTGTGCTTTTCCAACATCGGCCCACTGCAAGCACCAGTACGAGCCAGCAGTGTTGGAGCAGTTCTGTCTGGGACTTGGTAAGGCCCTCCTCCAAGGGGCAAAAGCACATGGATCCTGGAGAGATATGGCAACAGCTTGTTATCTTGTACGACAGAGTAAGATGCTCCCCTTCCCCCTCCGAGGGAGCTTAACCAGAATGAGCTTTTTAGAGGCACTGGTGCTACTCTCTCACTGTCGCACTACTGGGACACACAGCCGCTGAGAATTACCAGTGTGGCACACCTGACTGATCATGGGACCTCCAGCTATACTTAAAATCAGGGTATTCTTGAGAGAATGAAGGTGAATGAGGAAGATGAGCACGAGAACTGGCTGGGCTCTGATTAAAAATCCTGCTGGCCATGCAGCCCTATGCGAGAGGTGGAATTTAGGCGGATGGGAGAAGCGTTCCTCCACGATTTGATATCCAGGCTTCGAAAGGTCACTCTGGTTGGGCAAGTCCACGTACAGAGAAGCTGGTAAGCAGGAATTTTTTTTTGCTCTGCAGTCAAATTGCATTTCTGAACCAATGTAAACACAGCACCGTGCAGAGCAGCTCCGGATAAACATGCACAAAAATATGCCAAAGCCAGCAGTTGAGCTCTAGGCTGAGTCTACAAGGGAGAGTATTAAAGGCAGCGCTCCAGTAGGTGACAAAATGCAGTCTCAGTGTCTTGGCTTTGCTAACATGACTCAGACTACACGGTATTTGTAAAAAAAAAAAATATAAAAAAAATCTCTTGAGCTATCACATTGGAATGTGAACAGTAAAAAAAAAACCAAACCACCAGGCGTTACTGACTGCAGTTTGTCACTGTCCTCTCCCATCTCAGTTACCTCCTTATAGAATCACAGAATGGTTCGGGTTAGATGGGACCTTAAAGATCATCCAGTTCCAACCCCGCTGCCATGGGCAGGGACACCTCCCACTAGACCAGGCTGCTCAAAGCCCCATCCAGCCTGGTCTTGAACACTTCCAGGGATGGGGCAGCCACAGCTTCTCTGGGCAACCTGTTCCAGTGTCTCATCACCCTCACAGTAAAGAATTTCTTCCTAATATCTCATCTAAATCTCCCCTCTTTCAGTTTAGAACTGTTACCCCTCGTCCTGTGGCTCCACTCCCTGATAAAGAGTCCCTCCCCATCTTTCCTGTAGGCCCATAAAATCAAGGGCATCCCAAAGTAGGCTTTTCACAGAGGTGAGCCGGGTATGAGGGCACACATCAGGTTTCATCCACAAGAAGTCCCTCATCCACGTGGGGAGAGGAAGTGCCAAGAGAGGAGGGAGGTCCCGACTATATACTCTTAAAAACACACGAAGCAAACCGAGCAGAGGGTCGGCAGAGCTCATGTACGCACTTGGCCCTTCCCCTTCCAAAATCACGGCGAAGCGCTGCTAGAAGGCAGGGGCCACGTACGTCCATGGGTTGGCCCCACGCGTTAAAAATCGCCTGGCGTTAAAAATCAGCCCGGACCCAAAACCAGTGGAAATAAGCGGGAGAACGGCGCAAAGGACGCCAATTACATAATTCAGCAAACGCCTCCCTTTTTTTTTTTTCTTTTTTGTTTTTTTTTTTTTGGCTCGCCGTAAAAAAGAGGTGGTTTTTCCCCCCGCCCCCCCCCCAAAAAAAATAAATCTCTGCGCTCTTCTGCAAGCGGAGGGAGAATCCCGTTTCGGGGCACCAGGCTCGGTCCTACCCACCCCCCCTCCGCCATCGCTGCCATTCCTCGCCCGGCCACACTTCTAGCAAAGTGGCCATGGCCATCATCATCATCATCATCATTTCCTCCTCTTCCTTCTCCTCCTCTTCCCCCCCCCCCACTTTCTAATATCGCAAAACTTCCCTTCCCCGGCCCCCGCCGCTCTCCTACCGCCGCTCCGCGCAGCCGCCGCCGCCTGTCCCTCCCTGGTCCCACCTCCGTGTCCCTCCCCGGTCCCACCTCCGTGTCCCTCCCGGTCACCCCCCGATCCCGCCCCGGCTCCTCCCCGCCTGGCCCGGCTCCTCCCCGCGGGGCGGCCGCCCCGCGGGGAGGAGCCGGGCCCAGGCGGGGAGGAGCCGGGGAGGGCTCTGTCCCCCCTCCCCACCCCCCCCCTTTTCCTCTTTCTCTCCCCTTTTCTTCCGTCCCCCTCCCCCTTTTTTCCCTGCCCTCTTTTCCCACTTCTCGCCCCCCCCCCCCCGTCATACCTTTCCCTTCTTTGGGTTTTTTTTTGTCCTGACTTCTCCCCGCCTTCCCTCTTCTCCCCACGCCTTTTCCCCCCTCTTCTTCCTCCCTTCTTTTTTTCCCCGCCTCTCCCCTCTTCTTAATGTTTCCCCTTCCTTCCCGCTTTTTCCCTGTGTTGTCCCCACTTCCCACCTTTTCCTCTCTTTTCCCCTTCCCCTTTCTTCTCTTTTCCCTGTGCTTTCCCCACTTCCCTCTTCTTCCTCCCTTTTCCACTCTTTTCCCTGTTTTCTCCCTCCTCCCCTTCCCTCTTTCTTCCCTCCTTTTTTCCCCTTTCTCCCCTCTTCCTCCCTTCCTTCCCTCTTTTTTCCACTCTCCCCACTTCCCTCTTTTCTGTCCCTTCCCTCCTTCTCCCTTCTTTCCCCCTTCCCTCTTTTGTTCCTTTTCCACCCTTCTGCCCTCCTTTTTTTTCCCTTTCCCTCCTCTTTCTCTGTCTTCCCTCTTTTTCATCTTCTCCCCCAGTTCCCTCTTTTCCTCCTCTTTTTCCTCCCTTTCCCTTTTCCCCCCTCCCCTCTTGCCCCTTTTTCCCATCCACCCCCATCTCCCCCCAGAGCAGGACCACTCAGATAGATACACAGAAAACAAGACGGGAGAGGGGGAATTCCCTGTAGCAAGGGGATGCGCAAGGGATGGGAGGATCAAGCATTAAATGGGAAGGTGTCCGTCCCACCGGGGCTGGGAGAGCAACCCCTGCCCCATGCTGGGACCCGGAGCGGGATGCGGATGCATGCAGGTCACTCAGGGGAGAGGCAACAGGGGAGGGGGGGGTCTCGGCCAGGGGAGACAGGACCCCCCCGTTGTACTTGCCCAGGGAGGTCAGAACTGGGAATGCCAACAAAAATAGCCATTCCTCAGTGGTCTCCCTGACGGCTGCGTACAGGAGCAAGCTGGGAGGGCCTGGGATGTCCCCCCTCTCCATCCCTTTCACCAGTTCTATTCGTGACGCGCCTTCTCTCCTATTCTCTCTCCCTCATTAGCGCAACACGTTGACGAGCTGCACCTCGCCGGCACAAAGGCCTCTCCTCTAAGCTGTTTGAAACGAAGCCATGAGAGCAATGGAGGATGGGCGCGTTGGAGTTTCGCTGCTGCGATGACTGTTGCCCTCCCTGGGCTTTCCCCGTGCCGCTGCGCCCACCCAATCCCAGTGACCAGCGGCTTGTCAGCGCATCCGTCATGGAATCCGCGGGATCCCATCATCCGCGGGGGCGAGGGTGCCAGCGCCTGGCTGGGGCTGGAAGGCATTCGTCATCACTTGCTGCGCTTCCTCCTCCGGCTGCCGGCTACTCCCTGTCTCCCTATTGTTTCCCAGTACTTTTAGCCCCAGTAAAAGCTCATTCAGACTTTCGCAAGACAGAGCAAAGAAAGGTTTGGAAGTGCCGAGAGTTTTCTAGGCAACCTACTGAGTCATTTCCCTCCTCCCCCCCCGCCTTCCCGCTCCCACCTCCCCCAAAATCTTAGCGTCTCCCACAGTTTCTTCTTCCTACACACACCCCATCCCCATCCCCCTGGCTCACACAACAGTTCAATTCAGCACAACCGGCCGTTCCCTACAAAGCAGCTTCTGCCATGCACGGCTTCAAAATCGCTCCATGCTCCTCCCCGGTAAGCAGAAGGGAAAGTTTTGAGAGAGTTTAAGAGCCCGGTTTTGCTGCGGATACGTACCTCCTCGCTCTTCTCGGCGCTCTGTGGGGAGCGAGGAGGGCAGGGCTGACGCCTTCCTGCTGCCGTTACCACGCAACCTCTGCTGTTGTACACATGGTGCCTGCTAGAGGGAGAAAAAGCAGTTTTGGGTTGTGATGGCTTTTTTTCCTCCCAGGGCGGCTCTTCAGGGGCTCGTGGAGCCGCACTCCATACGCGATCGTACCTGGCTCAGTGACGATAAAAACATCCCACAAAACCTGATGATGACAGAGGCGGCTTTAACTTCTTACCCCTGATCATGTAGCCACTCGCCGGGGTTTAGCCCAGAGCAAGGGAGTAGTTGCCATTGAAGGATCCATTTGAAAATGAGGCCACCGCGGTGCTAAAGCGTGGATAGAGATGCTGGAGTTTGCAAATAGTTTCTCCGTTCCTCAGACAAGCCCTGTCCCGCCTGGACAGGGAGTGATGCTGAGCACGTTACTGCTTCCCTGTCACCTCACCTGGGGGTTAACCCCCCCCGGGCAGGGGCTCAGGCACGGCCAGCCCCCTGATCCTGCTCAAACTGGACTCTCACACACCCTGGAAGGGTCCCCCAGCAACAGCCCTGGTCGTGCCTCCCTGAAAACTGCCTCTCGGCAGCAAGCAGGGCCCCCGGTCCTACACCTCCTCCTCCTCCCAAACCCCCATGGGCTCTTCCCCTCCCCGAAAATTTCCCTGCCATTGCTCAAGCTGCATCGCACGCTAATTTGCAGGTTGAAGTAAGCCACTTTCTCCCCCCCCCCCACCAATCCTCAACGGTGTGAAGATTAATTAATGTTTCAATAGCCTGCAAATGAACCGGAGGCAGAAGGCCAGCTCCATTTTTCCCTCCCGTGGCTGCCGACGCCAGCAGAGGAGATGGAGGCGCAGGGCTGGGAGGCACAGCCTTTGCTGCACCCCAGGGGGAGCAGTAGAGGTTTTCCCCCTCATTGCCTTGATTATCCTCCTTCTGGAGGAGATGGGAACCGGCCACCAGAAGAGCTCGAAGAGCTAAAACCCACCTTCCTTAGTGCCCAGGAGAGAGTTAAATGCCAGAGGGTGCACCTCTTCCCCATTCCCTCCCAGGAAAGGCAAGGCTGTCCACACACAAAGGCATTGCTAGAACAGTCCTTGTGCCCCTGGGTCTGACCTGGAACCTGCTGAACCCCAGCACGAGCCTGGGGATGGCACCAGCTTCTGGCTTTGGTGCTTGCCAGGAGGCTCCCTGGCAGGCAGATGGGTGGGGTGATGCCACCGGTGAAGGATGTCTCTGCCCTTCGTGCTTAGCGCGGTGCTCTCAGGAAGACCACTAGTGTTAGGAAGTAAGTGAACGCTGGCAAGAGGGTTGCATCACCCCCCAGTCCACCAGGTAATTTGAAATCAGACGCCTGTCATTCAGCCCGACAGCAAAGGTGTCCTTTCCTATCCAGCCACTGCTGGCCTCTCGCTGCTCTCGGTTCCTGCTCTGCCGCCAACATCAGGAGTCTCCAAAGGACAAAGTCTAGTGTTTGTTAGAGGTTTCAGAGCGGTTTATGTCACGTGGATCTTCTGTAGACCTCCTGCCCTGGACAAAGTACCCACTACACACTGGTCTGCACTGGTAAAAAACTAGATTTACATGCCAGGTAGCCATGCCAAGATGTTATCAGTGTCTATCTGCCTCTTGTCCCTTTGGCTGCCCTCACTTTGTGGGGACAACAAAAGGCATCTCAGGAAAAATCTATTGCCCTTTCCCCAGAACGCAGGACCAGGCTGCCCTACTCACTGAGATGCACGCAAGTCCAGGGAAAACTATGCAAAATGGGGCTGAGAAAGCCAACAGTGAGAGAACACTGGTGAGACAACAGCGGTGAGAAATGCATCATGTGTGTATGTCTTTCCATGGAAACAGTGGAAGACTGGCATGGAAGGTATGTCCACTTAGGCGTTTGCAGAGACTCAGGTTTGACTCCCTGGGGACTCTGTCAGCGACATCTGCCTTGTGTTCCCTTCTTCTTTATCACCATTTCCCCATGTCCTCTTTGAGGTCACTCAAATTTATCTCCCCTTTTTTTAGCGTCTCCCCCTCCTTTGGCCTTTGTACCAGGGAGGAAGAGCACGGTGGTCCCCGCCTTGCCCCTGTGCTTGTGGGCATGGCTGCCATGGCCCCTGCAAGGGGACGTCTAGTGTCCCAAGATCTGGAGAAGCTGACATGTGTCTTTGCATTTAAGATGACGTCATTGTAAAACTAAATTTACACACATAACCTTAGAGAAAACTTACAAAAGGATACTTAAATTAAGCTTATTAGCATAAGCTGAAAGCTTTTCCTTTTACCCCTCTTAGCAGTTTCCCATTCTGTCCTCTCTGCTTTCATGATGCCTCTGTGCATACACTTAGTTGCAATTAAAGACGATAAAATTTTCAGGGCAGTGACAGACCTTTGGCTAGCTTGACCATGCAGTGCTTACCAGCAAATTCATTACGTAAATTCAGCCATGGCAATCCAGACAGCTAGGCGTAAGCATGTGCCCAGCTCCATTTGTTGCATGGGGAGCCTTGTTTTAACTCCTATTTGATCCATTGCTGGAAGACATTTGTTCCTCAAGCTTGTGTGTGACTTGAAGTAAGGCTTTGTAGGGGGAGGAAATGCAAAACTTGTGTCATTCCTGAAGAGCCAGTGGGCTGATAAAGCACTGGGGAGCAAAAGCATCTGTGGAGAATCTGACACTGTGGCTTCGCTGATGCCTCAGGACCTAAACAAAAGGGAGGTCAACAAACAGATGCTGGTAGCATGTGGCTGGGAGATGCGAGGTGGCTGAGCAAGCTTTGGGCTCCTCAGCAAACACAGCCAAACGCTCACCCCAGCCTGCGTGTGTGCACGCACACATATGGATGCTCCATGCTGTGGCGGCTCATTATAGATTCCCACAAGAAAGCCATTAGGGAGGAATTTTTAGCTGTTCTGATGTGGTCATCTTGTTCTCGTAAAAGAAAAGCTGGTCTCCTCATTTCACGCTGGTTTTATTTTTGCGGGGGGTGGGAATCATGATAATGAAAGAGTGCTGTGAGTATACGCGTAATATTTTTATCCCTGCATATACAGTCTTTCACCGTGGGTCCAGTGAAAATGGGGCCCCAGAAAAATGGGGCTTTCCAGACGTGTTCATCAACCGCTGCACTGCATTGGCCTGCAGAAAAAGTATAGTCAGGGGAATTTTTTGCCCGACCCTGCTTTTTTTCTGCACCTTTTGCCTCAACCTGTGGCAGCTGTTGCCTGCCAGTCTGCAGAGGGCGATGCAGCACCAGTTTGACCAGGCTTACGGTTCCTTTAGCTTTCCATCGTTCAGAGGTTGCCGGTGGTCACCAAGCTGTTGGCAGGGGTCGAGAGTTGAGGTGAGGCCAAAGCTAGAGGGGAAAATGAGAGGACCGGACCATAGACACAAATATATTTCAGAATACAGTTTCTTCATGCCGGCTGTGTAGCAGCTGATGAAATAGGAGACTGCGATGGATCTCACTTTCCTCTTAAATCCTGCTGCATAGGAAGACTTGAAACGTTTCTCAAAGCTTTGAAGACCATTGTAGCGACAGCTGGTGATTTCATGAGTTTGTCTCGGAAGTGTGAGTGTAAGTCAGCTTTAAAAGGCGAGAATCATAGAACTTTTTAGGTTGCAAAAGACCATAAAGATCATTGAGTCCAACTCTAAACCTAACACTGCCAAGCCCACCACTAAACCATGTCCCTAAGCACCACATCTACCTGTCTTTTAAGTACCTCCAGGGATGGGGACTCAACCACTTCCCTGGGCAGCCTGTGCCAATGCTTGATAACCCTTTCGGTGAAGAAATTTTCCCTAATATCTGATCTAAACCTCCCCTGGTGCAACTTCAGGTGTCTTGTCCTATCTTGTCCTATCACTTGTTACCTGGGAGAAGAGACCGCCCCCCACCTCTCTACAATCTCCTTTCAGGTAGTTGTAGAGAGCGATAAGGTCTCCCCTCGGCCTCCTTTTCTCCAGGCAAAACAACCTCAGCTCCCTCAGCCAGTCCTCATGAGACTTGTGCCATAGACCCCTCACCAGCTTCGTTGCTCTTCTTTGGCCACGGTCCAGCACCTCAATGTCTTGCCAATGAAATCTTCAAGCTAAAAAAAAGCCCCACGACAACCATACACTCATCTGTTTTTCCAGCTTCTGTTCTCATGTTACCATTGCCATTTTCTGGAAAGGATAGGTAGATGTCCACTGCTGGTGGAGGCGTCTCTCTCTAGTCTCTGTGAGACTATCCATGAGAATTCATGGCTATTTATGCCAAATAATCACTTTGAAAAGCCACCGCATCTTCTCTTCAGTTCAGCTCTTCTTTGGGCTATGGTGAGTTAATTGGGAATTGTCTTATCTAAACAGCCACGCTGCCTATAAGGGAGGGCAGTGGGATTAGAAAGACTTTCAAAGACCTGCAGGAATTAAAGAGTGAAACAGACAGGACTCAAGCCTGGGGAACGGCGTGGCTACAGATGCGCAAAAAGACCGTAGCTAAGTAGTGCTGCTCTGCAAAAATCTCCGCACATGAGACTTATTCAGACAAAAAGAGTTTCCCCAGGTTTATTCTTTTTAAAAGGAAACCCAGTAATATTAAGGCGTCTTACTCTTTCTGAAGATGCGGTTTGATGTAAGCATGTTGCAGAAGAATTTGGTCAGACTGGAAGGCACCCACTGATGCATCCGCTGTGCCCCAGGTCCCACCTGGGGATCTGATGAACGTGCTCGGAAGTCCCCTGGGATTTAGGAGGGGGGGATCCGAGCCAGGTCTCTCCCCTCATCAGCCACCCCAGGTCTCGGCAGAGGGGGGAGCCTACCCCGGGCCTGCCGCGAAGGGCTGGGGACCACAGGTTTTGCAGTTTGCTTAGGTGTAGGCTGGGGGCTGTGAACAGCCTGAAAGCTGAATTCCACTCTTTGCCATTGAAATTTGGCAGAAAGGTCATTTCCTCACGCGTGTAACTGGAGAAAGTGTGCAGAATTGTTTTCCCGCTTCGGTTTCCAGTCCAGCCTATGACTGGGATGGAAATGCCAACTGAGTGTATTCCTATGGAGCTGGGTTTTTTTTCATGATACAGTCACTTATTAAAAGTTAACCTTCAGTTTTTAAAATCTGCTCTCTTTTTATTTAAAGCATTTGATTATTCCTCATGGCTTGCTGCAGCGGATTAATAGTAGAACGTGAAGAATTTGAATATTTGCCTGAACTCTGCAGCTGGATAAATTCGCCGGGCAAAAGCTTGCCGGTTTTTTGGCCAAACGGCCCGCACATCGATGCCTCCTTGAGGCATTTTGATTCCTTCTCGAATTTACTAAAGGCAAGCGAGTGTTTCAGCTCCATCGGAGGCTCCTGGGAGAGGTCTCTGGGGGTCTCCGGCCCCTGGATGGAACGAGCTGGTGAGGGCTGGGGCCAGAGCTGCTGTGGGTGCTGCTCCCTGTTGTGGGCCTTGTCTGATATTAAATAAGAAAGCAAAAGGCCCTCTTGCAGCGCCACACGTACGGCAGAATGCACTCTGCTTGCCGTAACCACGGGTTAAGCAAAATATATCTTTAAGGAATGTTAAGGACGCAAATAAGGAATTTTTTAGAAAAAAAAAGCAAAACACTTAGGTGTGTCATAAGGACTGGAACGCTGCGGCCTGCTCAACCTAAGACGCAAAAGCACCTGGAGAATGCGGGCATCGATCCCGCTACCTCTCGCATGCTAAGCGAGCGCTCTACCATTTGAGCTAATTCCCCTTCTGCCACCTCTTTCCTACCAGCGCACTTGTACTCTCTTCTCGCGAGACGCCGTGCGGTTACGCGTCCCGCTCGGGGGCTCCCACTGCGCCTGCGCGGGGGCGCGCCGCCTGGGGCTCGGCGGCGGCGCGCGGCGGGCCGGGCCGGGCCGGGCGCTGGGCGCGCGCCGGAGGATGCGCGGCGGGGCCGGCAGCTCGCGGCCGCCCGCGAGGCGCCCCGGGGTGAGGAGCGGAGCGGGCGCGGGGCCGGGAGAAGGTTGGGGGCGCGCGGCGGGGTCCACCCCGGGACGCGGCGGCGTGCGGAGCCCGAGGGGAGCGTACGTGGGGAAGCACCGGGCGGGGAGGGAGGAGGGAGGGGTGCGTGTTGCAGAGGGCACGGGTCTGGGGTCATCGCGGGGAGTGCGGAGGGCCGTAGGCGTGGGGGCAGCGGGGAGGGGGGGGGTCGGTGCGCGGAGAGCTGTGTGCCCCGGAGGCACCGGGGGGGTTGCAAAAGGCTGTGTGCCCAGGGGCATGGCGGGGGGGGGGGGGGGGCTGCAAAGGTCTGTGTGCTCCGGAGCATCCAGGGGTTTGAGGGAAGCCTGCGGCACCCTCGAGTGGGAAAGCGAGGGGTCTCCGGGGGGGGTGTGCGCAAGTGGGGCCTCGGGAAGGCTGCGAAGGGCTTGGTGTGCACCCGAAAGCGTTTTGGGGGGGTGTGTGTGAAGGACCGCACAGGGCTGGGTGATGGGGTGGGGGCGGTTCGAGGGGGGCGCTGCAGAGGGCTGTGTGCCGGGGGGGGGGGGGGGGGCCCTGTGGAGGGTCACAGCGTGGGGTTGTGCACCTGGCAGAGACTCTGCCAGGGGGCTGGGGGGGCGTCCTTTGCGTCCAGGTGGGGCTGCATTGAGGTCAAAGTAGAACAAAACGGAAAAAAACAAAAAAAAATACTCTGGTTTTTTTTTTTTCCCTCGCACTGAATGGAGCAGCACAGGAGCTGCCTGTGATCTTCTTGGTTGCTTTTCAGGGGGGGCTCCTCGGGGGGACGGGGTGGTGAGCCTCCACCTGCCCTCCCCAGCCCTGCTGCTCTCCGGGGACGTGCAGGGTGGCACCGGCGTGGCCTGGGTGCCCCCGACATTCCTGCTGCCCGAGAGGTAGCTGTCGACGCTGGTGGGATGTCTGGGTTTGGTCCCTGCAGGGTGGCAGGGGCAGTTGGAGATGCGGCAGCTCAGGTGCCTGGGTTAACAAACCCACTGCTCACACTTGGTTCCCCCCGTCCTTGCGTTGCGACACCTCCTTTAAAAGCAGCACCCCAAAAAAGTGAAATCTGGCACCATGGTGAATCATGAGGTATTTTCCCTCAATAAACGGCTCCATCTGCTCTTGTGCCCCGGCCGAAGTTGAGTTATGGGCAACAGCTCCCCATTGGATGAGGACGGAGATGCTGGGTCGGGAGCAGGGATCTTTGGGCACATGTCGAAATGGCCGATGAGGGCATGTGCTGGAGTATTTTGGGGAGCTGTATGGACCAGCCAGCATTTGGTGCCCCGCTCTTGGTGGGAAAAGGGGATGTGCTCGATAAGGGCACGCGTGGCAGAGTGGGTGAGAGCGTCGGGACCTTCCTGTGCTATCGCCATGCTGGGAAAGAGGGGGCTATTCGTGGGCTTGACGCTTTAGTTTAAAGCTGTGTTCAGCAGCGGTGATACACAGGGTTTAGTTAAAAACCTGTCACTCTAGTAAAGGGCTTGCCTTGTGCTCGGTCATTTTTCTTCCCGTCTGATGTTCTTGAATAAGAAAAGGCAAAACCGAACAGGGGCGAAGGCCAACGCAAAATGCTTTCTAAACCCAAATGATTGCAGAATCGCTTCTGTTGTATAACCTTGGTGGTGGCTGCTTAACACCTTGCTGTTGGGAGAGCAGCGAAGTCCCGGGCTGAGCTGTCAGGGCTGCAGGCGGTGATGCCGGCCCTCAGGTTATTGCAATTTACTGAGCAGCGGGGAAGTTGGCGAGCGCGATGGGACTTGCTGCCGCTTTTGCTTCACCGAGCTCCTGGGTCCTTCACACTGTTTGCCTTCCTGTGGTGCTTTTGTACTTCTACCTCGGCTGTGTTCAAGCTGTTGTTCTGTTGGATTCAAATCCACTCTGCTCAATTTTACACCCTTCCTTAAGGGATTTGCCTTGGTTCTTCCTCTGACGTACAAGTTACTTTTTTTCCTGGATGTATTTGCTGAGCTAGTCTCCTCCAGCCTGTGAAGTTCTGATGAAATAATCCTATATATCAACAGCTTTACAATTGAAAAATAGATTTAAAAAACTATTTATTTCTTTGGCTTGACAGGTTCCGGTCTGTGAATGGGGTCTGCCTCTTGCAGGCTTTGCTGCAGGCTTTTTCAGCTTCTCTGAATGATATTTTATCAAAGATACTTGGAATTTTAAATTTACTCCTCTTTTGTCCTTTTTAACATACTAATATGTTGCATCTTACTTTAAAGGGCCTGTGAAGCATGATCTCGGCTCTTCGGAAGTTGTCCTGCCTTTCATTTGTCATTTTCGTGGTTGTGAGCTTCTTGTGTTCTTTTTCAGCAGAGGGGAGACTGGCCAACAAACATGTTCTGAAAGACATGTTTATCTTTCAAAAAAACCCTAACAGCGACCAAACAAGCAGGCAGCCGCACCCATCCAGCAGGATGATTTCTTATCTTGGAGCTTGACTCATAATTCTGACGGCTCCTTACCTTTATCATTATTTTAAAATGAAAGTCATTTTCTTAGCTAAGCTGTTCCCCTGGGTGCCAGGCTGAAGAGCGTTGCACGTGTGTCATTTCTTTTTCTGATGTCCTTCTGTCTCTTTTACGTCACCCTGAGCTGCAAGACCCTGTAATCTTACCCATAGGCTTCTTTTTTTGTTTTCTTGATACGCAGAAAATGTGGAGATGCTTAAGAGTTATCTCTTGCTGGCGAATCTCACCTTCAATGCCAGCGATAGCGTTTCACCAGCTCGGTTTTGCAAAACATCTAGTTGACTCTGTGGAGCTGGAAGAAACGTTTCAGGCTGCGTTTTGCATAGATGCTCTCGGATGTGAGATTTCACCGCCTGGGTGTTACGAGTGTTTTTCCTGTCACGGGGCATGTCTGCCTCCCTGAATCGTTGTGTCGCTGAGAACGACTGGCAGAGCCAATGCAGGGGCAAGGGGGAAGAGGACTGCCTTCAGCCTTGCTTCGTCAGTCCCAACCACAGTCTCCCTCATTTGCTCCTTGTGTGGTTTGACAACAGGATTGTGCAGAATCTTTTCTCACAGCAAAACCTCTTTTTCTCTCTCTCTCTCTTTTTTTTTTTTTTTTTTAAGAATTAAAATCGCACTGAAGAGTGTGTGTTAAGATCGACTTTGAAACTCAAAGCCTGCTAGTCCTTCACAGTTACGCTGGAGTAATTCCTGTGCTTTCCTCTTCTGCATTTTAATTACAGGAGAGAGCGGTTCAGCTCCCACAGCTCAAGCTGTTGCAAGGGCACATCTATACTCTGCAAATAAGCTTTCCCCTTGCTATCTTTTTATTTGCTATGGCAGTGCTGTGTGCCTGGGTCTCCATACCTGAGGCAAACATCATTCAAGTGATGGTGAATCTGTTTTCTCCTTGCGCTCCCTCCCTGCCAAGGACAGAGAAGTTCCTTTGCAGGTGACTGGGAAAAAAAACCAACAACCCAAACAAACCTACAGCTGCTGTATGCAAAGAACAGCCATCAGAGATGCTGAAGTTGCAGTGCTATTGGTGGAGCTTTGTGGTAGGGTTGCTTGCGGCATCCCCTTTAGTTTTTGGAAGCCTGTGGCGCTCGCAGTTGTCCATTTTATTGGGTAGTGCAGGGCTGGTTTAAGGCACTGGTTCATACCATGCTGCCCATCGCTCAGCAGGGCAGTGCAATAGCCGCTGTGTGATGGAAGGCAGTTTTCTAGCACGTGCAAGATAATCTCCCATGCTGGTTAGCAATCTTGGCTGGTTTGCTACGATACGCCTCCCCATTTTACGTAGCCGCGGGTATTTATGACACAACTATGCCGCCTCGAGTGCTTGCTCCGTGATTTTTGAGGTGGATGGATGCTCTCCTTATCTGTGGGTTTGCTTTGGCACCCTCAGCATTGGGTATTTGCAGAGGGACCGGTGCAGATTCGCCTCCGTAAGTGTCTGCTTGGTGGCCGGCCGTGCTTCCTGGCTCGGCATCTTGCTGGGTTGCTCCTGCGTGTGCCGTCCACGTCCGTGCTGCAGGAGAGCTAAATTGGGTCTGGGAGAGAGCTGGCAAGAGGCCTGGGTGTTCCTAGAAAGATATTGATTGCCCTGGACAGTTCGGGTTTGTTTCTTTTGTTTCCCTGGCTCTCATCACAGGGTCGGGCTCGTTAGGGCAGCAGCTCGTTGGAGGATGGAGAAACAGTGCAGGCTTTGCGGCTTGAGGCTGGAGCGGTGCCATCCCAGCCCGCCTCTCTCAAGTGTTAAGTCTGAAGCAGCCTGCCTGGTAATTCCATTAATGGGAGCCTAGTGCTGGGGAGATAAATGTAATTCCAGGGTAAAGCCGACGCTTGGGCTCGAATGGAGAGAATTTGCTGGTTCTCCTGGGTGCGCCGCTGTGAGTAATGTACCCCTGTGTTACCCACAGATGATGTTCGAAGTCTAGATGTCAGCGTAAAGACTGGGCAGTGATAAAAAAAAAAATAAATTGCTGCTAAATCTGCATGTGAAGAAATCTTTAGCTCTGGAGCCTAGCTGTCTCTTTGCAATGGCTTTTAGCAGGAATAAAAGTTTCTCGCTTAACTCCTGACATGCAGAATGACAGAGCTAAGCAGCCAGCTGGCTCAGGAGACAGCTTGTATGGGATATAGCTAGAATGAGCTCTCTGTGTATAATCAATGCAGAGCAAAAATGATACCCTGGGTATATCGCATCAGAAAACTTGCAAGCACATCAGAGCAAGCCACCACAATTGCAAGCAGCACAAGCTCCTCCACATTTTTGGGTGTTGTGGTCCACGCTTGTCCTGGCCAGCTATTTTCCCAGTTCGATTTCTTTTTCTTTTTTTTTTTTTGCAGACCACACTTTCCTGTTTGCAGTTGTATAATACCCCCGTGGCCCCATCAACGAGTCTTGCGTTGAAAAGGAATGGTCAATTGTGATATTTTTAGCTCTCCTTGTGGCTCGGATCCTGGAAATCAAACACGGGAGCCAGCACCATTCAGCTTTATGCCGAGGAGCTTCCCGTGCTGCAGGCGGCTGCCAAGCAGTTGCATCCGGCAGGGTGGGAGCTCACAGCCCCCATGAACCCCGGTGCTGTGGGTACCCCAAAACCCAAGCAAACAAGGCCCTTGCCCCCACCTTCTGGAGCTCAGTGCAGGATTTTCTTTCTGGGAAACTACTTTTCATCAGTCCAAAGAGGGGGGGAAAAAGGTCCATGAAGAACAAGCAGGTGCTGGGGATGCTCAGCCCCCTGCAAACCCCCATCATGCAATCTTTGCCCGAGTGTCTGTTGGTACAAATCTGATCTCCTTAGGACTTGGGGCCCTGCTGGCATCCTGACAGCAGAATTAAAGCCAGCTTGCTCAGATATGTGTGTTTGTTGGTGTATTCAGCAGCTTGCCGATGCCGCCTCTGCTGTGAGAGGTGTGGGGGAGATTTGCTTGTTCAACAAAGTGGGGTGCAGGCTTTGCCGGTGACTTAGCAGCAGCTGGGACAGCCATCCAAAGCCTGCACCCTGCTCATGCATCTCTTACTTTTCTTCGCAGTAGCCGTGCAGATGTGCCTGGCTTCTTTACGCACACGCTTGCAGCCAGCTCGCTCGCCAGAAATCAGCAGGATCTCACTGAGACTCGCCGCTTGGCTCAAGTTTTTAAATCTCCTGCCTCTCCTTCCCTTCAGTTCTGTTCCCTAATTGGTGGGGGTCACGCTTTGCGTGCCTTTCTCTGGCTGCTAAAGCTGCGGCTTGCCAGGTACATGGAGGTTTTGCTGTGGAAAGCTGTCCGGTAGTTGCCTCAACCAAGCGTGCGAGAGCTGCATCTGCTGCTCACCACCATGGTGGCAGGATGTTGGGGGGGATGCAGGTATCAGTTTGAGCTAGTGCACTTGCTTTTTCTTTTTTTTTTTTTTTTGTTTCCTCCATTTGCCTCGTAGCTGACTACTCAAGTTTTAGTTTAGTAGCATGGTTTTCTCTTTCCAAGGTAAAATTTTTGAGTGTCTCCTTTCCTGCTTTCATAGCTCCGATGTCTGATCTGGGCTTGAGCGGAGCAACGTTGCACCAATAGTGAATTGTGTATCTTGTCAAACGTTTAAATACAGAGTAGATGAGGAGCGGGCAGGTAAGAAAATGACCTCCATGTTTAGAAATTCAGTTTCTCGAAAAATATTGTGCCTGTGGTGTCTTGTTCTTACTGTTTCTCTCTTCCCTCCCCCCTCAGTTCTGTGAGTCTAAACTGGTCATGAGAGCATCCTTGTCTGAATGAGGGGGACTTATCAGGGAGGATGTAATACGTTCGTTTCCTCTGAGCGGTAATAAAGTGGGTCAGAAGTGTTGCGTGTGCTATTGCTGATGATTACAATGCTAACCAGATAAAGTTACCAAAATATTTCAAAGCATCGCTATTTTCTTTGCTCCCTTACTTGCTGCATGAGTTTCACAGAGAAACCTGTATCTGATCTACAAAGCATGGATTTGCTTGATGGCTCTTCTGGCCTAGGTGCACTATTCAACCACCTTCTTGCACCTTAGCACAACAGTTTGTGTGGCCTGGCACTGAATTTGTTCTTTACCGAAGTGTTTTTGAGCCACATCTGCATCCTCATCTGGTTTGCTAGGTGGCTGACCAGGCAGCTGTACCAGCACAGCTGTGGAGGAACGACCTGAGCTACTGTGGACTGATGCCCATCACACTGCTCCTGAGGAGGAAGGACTGGTAGGACCATTGGTTGTCCTCTTGGAGACTCAAAGCATGTTTGCTCTAGACGTCTAGAGGCTGAGCAAGTGGAGCCTGATAACATGGTCCTTCCGACTGTCTTGAGCTTAATGGTGTAAATCCCACAGCAGGCTCTGCAGGTCATGAACTGAGGATGCTGAGCAGCGCTAGAGATGCCTTGAGCAGTACAATATTTGGTGAACTATGTTGCCTCACTCCTGGGCTCTAACAAGATGCCTGTTGAAAAGCCACAAGCAACTGAACTTGGCATTAATTCATATTGTAGTATTGGGGAGTCAGCTCCTCTGAGACCCCTCTGAGTTTTTGAGGCTGGAGACCTTCTGATGCTGCGTCTGCTCAGCTTTGGGGTGTTTGAGGGATGACCTGATGGTTGTGCTTTGGCACCTCTGTGTGGCGAAGAGGTCTGGCTGGAGGCTGCTCAGCGTCTCCCATGCTGTGAGAGAAAGATGCCATGAGATACGGCTGGTGGAATTTGAAGTTGAATTGGGAGTGGCAATTGGGGGTATATATAACATAGTTGAGAAAACCAATAAGCTTCAGAAGACCTTAACCATTGAAGGGGTTGAACTTGTTTCCAGCTGACATGTTTAAAATATGATTAGCTGCTTCTTGAAGTGGGGTGCTGTAATCTGGTTTCCGTGGAAAAAATTGCACGGTGCATGTGTTGAGACAAGGGATGAATTTGACTCGGCAAGCGTGTGTGTTGCTTTCAGGGTTGGTCTGTAAATCCCCTCATTTATTCTGGCCTTTCACAGAGCAGTGAGAGTGCAGGGAGCTTTCTTTCCTGCAGTGTTGCCCTCACTGTGCTTTTAGTGTCCGAGGATCCAGATGGAAATTGTTGTTGTCCTGCCCTCTCATGCACCAGCGCTTGGTCCAGTGGCAGCCAGAGCTTTTCTCTCCAGTCTGTGCTGGAGGGAACAGGAGGGAGACGAGGGGGTCCATGCCCCTCTTTGGTGGTGGCAGACTGTTGTCAGTCCCCTGTGTATCTAAGGAAATGGTTTTCCAAGTCGCTGTTGGGCTTTTACAGGGATCTCTTCCCTTACCGCTTTCCTGCCTTGGGAACGGAGGCCCTCTGGATCTCCACTGACCTCTTCCTGCGGCATGTCAAAGCAGTTCAGTCTTTGGGGGATTGAGCAGTTATCTCCTGCAGGGTGCTGGACCCAGCATGGGGGCAGCTGGATGGACAGAGAGGTCCATATGATAGAATCATAGAATGGTTTGGGTTGGAAGGGACCTTACAGATCATCTAGTTCCATCCCCAGAGAGGCTGGGCAGGAGGGGTGATTGCCCCTCCAGCCCGAGGCTGGGAAACACATCCCTGGTCTTCGGTTTGTGGCTCAAACAGTGCCGCTAGTCCATATTCTCCAACTGCTGGAAGTGGCAGGCTTTGAAATGAAAGGATTGGGTTAGCCGGTGTCCCGCTTGAGTTAATAGAGCATGAATTTAGCTCTTCCTGTTTTATTTCAATAAATTATATTAAGAAATGAGCAAAAGAGGCTGTGCACCAGAGGCTGCTCCCGCTGCAGACGTCTGATTGCAAAGCTGTGTGGCAAAACAATTCCTCATGGTGCTGCAGAGCTGCGGCACGGGCCAGGAGACCTCTGGGGAGGTGCCGCCGAAGAGCTGGGCGATTGCATTGGCAGCTCGTCTTTTGAGCAAGGTGTGGGCATTACTTCTGTCTATTAACAGTGGTCGCTTGCACCTCCGTGAGTGCAACAAGCTGCTTTTTTCCTGCAAGCCGAGGCACCGTGCTCTCCCCCAAGTCCCCACTGCTGGGAGGTGGCATACGGGTAACTGGAAGGTCCCCAACATCAATGTCACACATGTGATGGCTCTTGTGTCCTGCCTAGCATCAGCTCCGTGGTTACAGCTAGTTGCAGCTGACTTCAAAAACTCTGCTCTGTAAAAACTGGCCTGAATTAATCCGTTGTGGTTTGTTTGTTTTTGTTTTGTTTTTTCTTTAAAACTAAGATAAGATGAATTTCTGCAGAGGTGAAAGCTTGAGCTTTGTAATAAAGTCCATGATTTTCTTAAGGATGCTTTGGGATATTTCTGGGATGTGCATACACTCTGCATGGTAACAGTTATCAGGAAAACTGAGAACGGAGCAATTGGAGATGCCTAGCTGGTTAATTGATTTTAATGCCACAGAAACTCAGTTTGAGTAGCTTTGTGCTTTTTCTGGTGGGGGGGGGGGGTAAAAGCTGCATTAAGTGGAGGAGCAGCTCTGGGTATTTTTCTGAAGAGTGTTTAAAGGAGGCTTGAATGTGAGGGTTTTAACTGTGCTTGTCTGTTCGTGTCAAGAGCTGGCGGAGTTGGTGGTTTCGGTGTGAGCACAGCAGCGATCGCAAGGCTTGCCTGGGGGGCCCAGGGCAGCTTCGTCAGGAGCCTGTGTGACTAATGCTGTGTAAACTCAGGAAAACAAGAGAGGATTAGCTCTGCCTCCTTCACCTCTGTCAGGAGCTAGGGGTGAGAGAGCTCCGTCAGACTGCTGCCAGGATGTTTGGATGGTACCTCTGGAGATGCTGGTGCATCAACTCCTTCCACTCAGCACAGCTTCGTAGCGTGCATGTTTTTAGGTGGGGATCATGCTCTTGCTGGTTTTGGAGGTGAGGTGGCTGGCTTGGCTGTGAAGACTTGTGCTGACAGCCCCTGCAGTACCTGCAGCTTTACCTGGGTCCATCAGGACCCCTCCATCCACCCCTGTGCTGAAGGAGAAGTGGGATGGAGGTGAAGGGGAGCTTGGGCCACCCTGTGCTGGGGACAAGCCAGCCTGTAGGGACCACACAGGGCTGTGCCGCACTCTCCCTCTGCGCTCCTGGTGGTGTTGAAGGAGGTCACATCTCAGGACAAAGGGCTGGCTTAGAGTTTGAGCCTATACTTTGTTTTTTCTGTCCTTATTTTCCAGGGTTTCTCTGCAAGGAATTGGAAAATCCCTTCTATGGGCTCCTGTGACAGCCTCAGAAATGTCCAGATGGATTTGAACTTTGGTGCTGCAAAGGGCTTTGAGTATTTACTTTCAGCATCCTGCTGTCTGCTTTGCGTAAGAGCTTTTGCTAGATCCTTCGCATATGCTTGTCCTTGCTCCCCTTCTCCTGAAAACCGTTTGAGAACACCCTTCAGCTATGGCAAAACACACCAAAAAAGTATATATCGCTAAATCTCTTGGAGAAATTTTATTTTACCACTATTCCTTGTTAAACTGCGAGGCTTACATAGCTGTGGTGTGTTGCGGTTTGGGTGCATCAGCCTAGTTTAGAGACCTCAGGTAGGACTTCACCACGCTGTCTTGGATGGGTCTTAAGAAGAGTGAGTGGTTGGGCATGTTCAGCAGTGAATGGAGCCATTAAAGAGATTTTAAGTGAATTACCACAGTGCAAAGACAAAGCATCGGGTTGAAGCATGATAGGTTTCCAGATGTACTGCTGTGCCATCTTTCTGAGGTCATGCTTCCCATCAGCTTTAGCTGATCTCAGGCTATTCTTCTGCCAGAAATCCTTCCCCTCTATTTTCTTCTTTCTGGGATGGCTTCCAGTTGGATCAAGCAAACGATGGTTGCTACCAAAAGCGTAGAGATGACAGGGATGTGTTGAAGGGGGGGGAGGGGAAAGGCAGGACTGTCTGTTTTGGCAGCATAGTTTTGGATTAATCAAGCTGATGAATAGGTGGGAGTGGGCACGGCTTGCTGAAGGGCAGCTGTGTAGCTCCTGGTAGAGCATGTCCCGCTTCTACCCCAGTTTCCCTCCCTGTAAAGGAGGAGTGAGGATTGCAAAGTGTGTTAAAGTTTCTGGGAGGCTACAATGTCAGTAGAGTCCTTTGAGGTGCACTGCTGACTGATGGCTTCACGTGCGTGTGGAAAATGTTCAGCTTCCCAGTTAACCCAGAGGAGGTATCCCTCCGGGAGGACTTTGAGCACAGCTTTTAAATAAAGTCTTCTGCTGAACATATAAAAGAGAATACAAGGGAGAAAATTTCTACAATGAGGGTGGTGAGGCACTGGAACAGGTTTCCCAGAGAAGTTGTGGATGCCCCATCATTGGAACTGTTCAAGGCCAGATTGGACAGGGCTTTGGGCAACCTGATCTAGTGCAAGATATCCCTGCCCACCACAGGGGGTTGAACTAGATGGTCTTTAAAAGGTCCCTTCCAGTCCAAACCACTCTGTGATTCTGTGATTTCTCTGCTTAAATACGCTGCAGGCCAGGGCCTGATGCGTTAGTGCCTCTCAGGGAGGGCGCAGGACAAATCCTGCTGTCCTGTTCTCCTTTAGCCATAAGGCTAGGGATAGGTTTATCTTCCTGCCCGACTAGTTATAAACGTTTATCTGACCCATCTCAGGCAGAAAAGCTGTTGTGTTAGATGCTCATTGCAAGTACGTTACTGCCTTGAGGATGATGTCTCAAGGTCTGTTGGCTGGGGAGCCGGCGTGGTTTTGGTAGCTCTCTCGATGTGCTAGCCGTATCTGAGGAGCTCATCATACATGCTTGTCTCGAAGGGGGTTGCGAATCTTCCTGGTAAAAGCAGCGCAGACACTCAGCCTTGCTGTTGGTGATGGGGGGGCAGAGCTGTTTGCTTGAGCTTGAAATTGCTGGTGTTGCATGATCATCACAGGAGGGAGGGGGATAAAATTGGCATAAGCCTCTTAAACAAAACTTTATTATTTCTCAGAGCTGTCAGAAAACACTCCATCGCCCTATTTAGGCTTCAAATTAGGGTTTCTTTTATGGTGGGTGTATGGGCAGGCTTGGGGTCTGGGCAGGTCCCGCAGGGTCATGTGCCTGCTCTCTTGGCCAGTGCCACCCTTCTTTTTTACTGCTTATGGTGTGGGGGACTTCTCTGGTCGCTCCAGCTATGCAGAGCCCTCCTGTTTCTCTGCCCCATCATTTTGCTTGCACCCTTCAGTCCTGATCTGGTGATCTTTTCTCCCCTTGTAGGTCACCTGGTATTGCTCAGTCCTCTGCCCCTATGCTTCATAACTTTTTTTTTTTTAAAACTGTGGTGAATCTTTATTTACCACATTAGATGAAATAAAACGTTACTGTGTCTTTGCAGTACTAGTTCAGTCTGCCAAGAAGCAACAGGCCGCAATGTCAAGGACAGAAAGTGGTTGCTAGAGTGGTGACACCAAGAAATGTGTATTTTGGTGGACAAGTTGGAGTTGCAGGAAGGCGTCAGAGGAGCTTTGCTGGCATGAGTGTGTGCCATGGTTTCGGTTGGGACAGAGTTAACTTTTTTATTAGCAGCTGGTATAGTGCTGTGTTTTGGATTTGGGATGTGAAATACTTTTGATAGTGCATTGGTGTTTTTAATTGTTGCTGAGCTCTCAAGGCTTCTTCTGCTCCTCACACTGCCCTGCCAGTGAGTAGGCTGGGAGGGCACAAGAAGTTGGGAGGAGACACAGCCAGGACAGCTGACCCCAACTGACCGAAGGGATATTCCATGCCATATGACATCATGCTCAACATATAAATCTGGGGGAAGGAGAAGGAAGGGGGGGACGTTCGTAGCAATGGCATTTGTCTTCCCAAATAATCATTATGTGCGATGGAGCCCTGCTTTCCTGGAGAACACCTGCCTGCTGATGGGAAGTAGTGAATGAATTCCTTGTTTTGCTTTGCTTGTGTGCGTGGCTTTTGCTTTACCTGTTAAACTGCATTTATCTCAACCCACAAGTTTTTCCTCACTTTTATTTTTCCAATTCTCTCCCCCATCGCAGCTGGGGGTGGAGCAAGTGGCTGTGTGGCGCTTGGTTGCCGGCGGGGGTTAAACCACGACAGTGTGTCATCCATGGTCTGCATTGCCTGGAGCATGGTCATGTCTCCTGGGAGGAGCAGCCCTGTGGCTAGTGATGCCACTGCGCCCTTTGGAGAAGGTAGTTTGGGAATGGGGGGCTGATTTCCTGGCACTCAGCTGTGTTTCCAGTATGTCTGGCTGCTGCGGGACAAAATGCTTTGTCTGAGGGCTGCAGTTGCTTTGGGAAGGCAGGCCAGGCCAGGCCACCTTCATATGGGTTTGATTAAATGTAGCAGCACTTAGAGAAGCTACAGGCATTTCTGTTTGCCTTGCTCAGCAGTACTGGGAGGCGAGGAGTTTGAACTTTGCTAGGGATGTTTCTGCAATGTTGTCTAATAGTAGCAATCGCATTGAGAAAGTTGTTAGAGGAAAAAGGACCTGGAGGAGGAAGGGAGAAAAGGTTGTCTGCACAGCGGCCGTAAGGCTCTCCCCTCCCCGTGCTGAGCCCTGGTGCAGGACTGGGTTGATGCCAATGCAGATAAGTCCTACAAAGCTAATAAAGCCCCTTTAGATGCAAGCCATGTGAAGGTATGAATTTCCTTGCTGGGGGGCGGAAAGTTTTCTACTTTTATAAATAAGCTGCAACTGAAGATTATTGGCCAGGTTGTATTTGTCATGTTATTTCTGTCTTTGTAGAGACTTTATGTTCCACTGCAGAACAGTGTTCAGTTACTGACTTCAAAAGAAAAACAGAAGACCCTCCTGGAAGTACATAACACAAATAACTCTTGTGTTTTGGCTAGAGTGGTAATTTAAAGCAACAGGGAGAGCAATTATAAATGGTGATGGAAAACTTGTGCTTGAGGCTGGAGTCCAAGGTCTGTGCTGTGCTCTTGTGGTCTCCAGCATTGTTTTCATCCTTCGAAATGCCTTCAGCCCTTCCATAGTGGGAAAGGAGAAAGGGGAAAATGGGGGGCCAAATGGATTATGTTTTTTCTCAGTTCTGTAAATACCGGCTGGCAATGGCTGATGTCTGTGAGTCACCCGCAGAGACTGGGGAAAACAAGCAAGTCTCTTTTTCTCAGTCCAAGGTAAACCAGTGCAGTGCATGAGTAAGTTTTCTCGCCGTTCGTAACGAGGTCTAGTTGGCAGGAAATAACGTGAGACGTTGTCGGGCTGATCCTGTACCTTCCCCTTGCTGGTTCGGTGCTTTGACTGGAGTTGTCCCACCCTGTTTCCTTACCTCCCCCTGATTCCATATCCTCTCTCCATTAAAAGGTGCTTGCGGATGGTTGTTCATGCACTGTATTCTTTGCTGTCCCCAAACAGTTGCATGAACAGAATGGGAAAAGTAAAACCGTATTAGATGTGGTGACCTTTGCTTCAGTTTGCATCAGAAAAAGTCTCCTTACGGCTGCTTAGAATTGTTTCCAGTAAAACATCTTTTTTCTCGATACCTTTTTGGCATGCAGCGGGCACTTTGCGTACCTGCAGCGAGGTGTTTCTGCAGCCCGCAGAGGCAACCTCTGTGACAGCTTTTGCTCAGTGCTGCTAGATGTCTTTTGTGTGACTAATGTACAAAAGCTTTATAAAACAATCTGTAGGAAATATAAAACCATTTATATTATGAAACCATAATGATGAATCAATAACAATAATAATAATAATGAAAAAAATGGAAGCAGCCTGCCTCTGACGTCAGCAGCCTGCCTCTGACATCAGATGGGATTCATCTGCCCTGCAAACTAGGAGAAATTGCACAAGTGCTGTGGAGCAGGAGATCTTCAGCAGCATCTCAGGGAGAGGAGTAGAGGAGTGGCAGGTGATGGCTTCCATCCCATTTATCAGCCTCTTTTCTGCCTCTCTACTTAGACGTTAACGTCAGTGCATTGACTGTTGAGGAGGCTTTGCAGGATGAACAGCCTTGGTTTGGGACTGATCATCTTGTCTTTACCGTGGCTTCCTTCTGTGATTTTGGAGAAGTCTCCCATCAGCCTCATGCCGGGTACCTCCACTGTGGTGTCAGGGCTAGGCAGGAGTGTGTTCAGGGCAGGGATCTAACACCCTCCTGTCTCTCAAGAGGTTGCCTTGGCATCTTTCCCTTTCACCAGCCAGTTCTTATAAATGTCACTAATTACTATTCTCTCTAATGCTTACAGGATTTGCCAGTTCCCGTACGCCGATGGGGATCGTGTTCTGGCTCCTTGTTGGTGCCTTAGGAGAAGCCAATGCTCTGAACAGGTACGTTTGCCGTGCTCCTGGTGAGGGCAAGAGGGTCTGTCTGTGTCCAAGAGTGAAATGTGCGCAAGGCTCCCCTTATGGGTATGGATTGACACATACTGTGGGAGAGATCACTCCGCAGTGAATGTTTTTTTTTTCCCATTCAGATGTGTTGTGAAAACACCCAGGCAGAAGGTAAGGTATGCACTTAGCCTTGCTGACAGCCCTCTGAGGAAAGCATTGGAAAATGCAGCGTGGCTGCCGAGCCGCTCCTGGGAGGCCATGCTCCTTGCTTAGGCAGGCACAGCCTTTTCCTTCCCATAGCACCAGCTGGGGAATCCCAGTCGAGCTCGTGGCTGTGCACGCTGCTCCTGTGCCCTCCTGCTTTGCTGGCTTTTGGTAGCTTCCCTGTGGCGTGCATCTGCCCGCCGTCCCGAGCCGGGGTGGGAGGAAGCTGTTTTCATGTTAGTATCCAACCATGAACAAATATCCTGTTGTTTTCTTAATGTATGGCAAGAACAGCCTGTAGCAGCTTATTCCTCCTTGGATAATTACTGCTCTGCTCTGCCACTGATTGCTATCATCGGAAGCAGTGGAGTAGTGCCTCCGCTGCGCTGCCCAGTGCATCCTTTTGCCTGATTTGTTTGATGTATTTATTGCTTTAAGGCATCAGTGCTCAACTGAAAAAATCTCATCTGCGGTCTCTGCAACTGTTTGGCACTGTAAATGGATTGCTTGAGTTGGTTGTACTTCCTAAGATACTGAACATGCTTTCAGTGGTGCCCTCGCTGTGCTACCAGCAGGTCCACTCGCACCTCAATTTTCAAATCCTGCATTACTTTGAGGAGGAGAAAATATAGGGCTGGGTTGCAGGCTGCTTTTTTATTAGCTGGAATTATGTTCCCAGCTGAGCAGACATGTGTGTGCAACCACTGGAATTGGAGTGGAATATTTCACCATTTGTGGTCACTCAGGGGGAGGTCTGAGAAGTGGGTAGATGGAAGCTGCTGCAGGAGCGTCGGTGGACAAGGAAGGATTGGCCTGGCACGTTGAGCTTGAGCCTTCAGCTTGCTGTGAGAGCTTACAGAGCAAAAGAAGCTCCTTCCTGATGGGCCTCATCCCAAAATGGCATTGCCTTGCATTTGGCCTGCCTTGAATGGCCCATTTGATTGTAGGAGGACATTACTGTAACTCGCTGCATGAAGCTTTCTTGATCCCTAAAAAAGCAAAGTGGATTCATTATGGAAAGTGATCTTTCTTGAAAACCTGGTTCACCCGGGAGTGTCTGGCCGGCACGGCAAACACGCTGGAAGAGTAGGAGTCAGGGCGGAGCTGTTCCCACCTAAATCCCTTGCGTTTCCCAGGGTTTATCACACCGGGCAAGCAGATGTGCTCTCCATTCGGAGCTTAAAGCAGAGCTGGTTAGTGGAGCACCACCCATGCTTCCCGGTGCTGGCCTTCTCGTTGTACTTCCCTTTCCTTAAATTAATTTTCTAGCGTAAAAGCCCTCTTTTTAAAGGGAGAAGTGTGATGAGAAGGGGAACAGCAAAGGTAGGAGTGCTTCCATTTGCCAGCAAGCCGTTGCAGGTGTGTCTGAGTTGGAGGGAGCCAGCACTGAGTCAGGGCCTCAGACTCCTGGTGACTCAGGTGGCAGAAGCCCAAGTCGTTCTCCTACATGCCTGAATTGCACTGAATTTCCTGTAAAGGGGTTTTGCCTCCTGTAGTGGCCATGTAGGGAGTGGTGTGACATCCTCTTCCTCCTGTATGGGTTATGAGCAGCTCGGTTCACAGGGGATGCAGGCAAATGGTGGTGGTGGCGGCACTTCTCTTCCTGCTGAAACAGGTGGAAATTTGATTTACCCCATCACCCTCAGCCCTAACTCTGTTCTTTTCTTCCCCCCTGTTTTGTTGGGTTTTTTTTAAGATGGGACAAGTCACAGTTGTTGCAGTTGTCTATCTGTTGAGCTTGATGGGATTCTCATTCAAATCTGGAGGTTGTGTTCTCCTGGTGGGTCTGCTTGCATGCATTATCCACTACTTCATCGTACTGGGAAGGGATCTATTTTCTGAAACACGGTTTATTTTTAGTCAAGGCCTTCCCTGTCTAACTGGCAAAAGTTCAGCATTTGCAGCGCAATTTGCAGAAGCAGCGATTTTACCAAATACTCGGGCTGGGGGAAGGGAGAGGAAATGTCGTATTAGCTAGCGAAAAAGCTAAATGCTGACTTGAAAAAATAGCGTGAGACGCTGTTGTGAGAGCATAAGGATGGGTAGTGCAAGTTGAGAACAGCATTGTGTTGGCTGCAGTGGATAATTCAATATGGGTTGCTTGTTTTTTCCTTGCGACGGCTGCCACAGAGGTTAACCAACAGTGGATGGGTGGGAATTGCCGTTCAGGGTCTGGCGGTCAGTGTAGCCAACCTTTTGGCCTGACCCTGAGCAGTGAGTTAACAAACTCACCTGAACGGCAGCATCCATGGGGAGAGTACGTCCATGCAGGACACTGCACTGCCCTGTTGCACCCACGCCTGGGGCCACGGGAGGCTCGCCGAGGGTTGAGCTTTGTAGTGATACAGGCACTATCATCCCCATGTTTGAGGACCCTTGTCAGATACCCTGGAATGAACAGAGCGGCGTGTGGGATGTCCTGGGGCAGTGCTGCAGCTGTCTCCTCTGCTCCTCCCCAGCTGCTGCTCCAGGGACAAACTGTCTTCATACGCTCCATTGTTCTCACCAACGGCTCAGAGCCATCCTGGGTCTTGAACTGGCTTCTTGCGTGAGCAACTGTCCTTCAGAAGTGCAGAGATCTTTTCTTGTTCTTGCATCTCCCCTGACATTTCCACCGCTCCTTTTACGGAGGCATCTTTGCTACTGTTAGCTGTTAATGCTGCAAACGCCAAGATGTCTGAGGATGACACTGGCGAGCGGGTGACTGTGTTCAAAGCCTTTGATACTTACTCCTCTGACAAATGAGGCTTGGCTCCGCGTGTGGGCACATAAATGATTCGTTTGCGGCTGCAGGTTAACTCCTGCAGTTTGCTTTATCCTGCTTTTTTTTTTTTCCCTTACCACAGCAGACAATTGCACAGCAGCTTTGTCACAGTTCCATTAAGAAAACAAGGAGAAATTGATAATTTTCAATTTTCTTTTGAATGTTTGGAAACTAGAAGAAAGAGGGGAAGTAGCTCTAGGTTATTAGGTGTATTCTGCGTTTGGTCCGAGTGGGTATACGTTGCCTGCAGGTTAACAGAGGTGTATCTTTGTGAAAGAGTTGGGAATGAAACTTTCGAGTGATGTTTCAGTCACTGGAATAGAAGCACCATGAGAATCAAGGTAAGAACACCCATTGAGTGTCTAGAGGAGTAATCTTCCCGGGGGAATTAATCTAATTTAACCTGATAAAAGAATTTATGCAGTGGGGGAAGTCTCTGCCATTTCCTGCTGGGAAAAATTAAGTGCTGAAACAACCCTCTTCTCTCCGGGGGAGGCTTATGTTTTCCTAAGACCTGTTATTATCTTCCTGTTGAAAAGTCATCTATATCAGCTGGCAAATTAGGATTGCTTTAGCTACTCAGTTTTCCCTGCCTCCCTGTGGACTTGCTTGTGGTGAACCTATTTGCAAATCCCCTGTCCATGTGGGATGCAGAACATCTTGCGTGTGTCCCAGTACTGCTGCAGTGGTTGGCCCCATGCTTGCCATACCCCCAATGACCTGTGGATATGTAGGTTTCAAAAGTTTGAAGTTTTTCCTTAGGGAAAGTTTGTGGGTGGTTGGTTTTTGGTTGGATTTTTTTTTTCTTTCTTTTTATTTTTTTTTTCCTTATATTGCTATTTATTTCAGGGGAACTGATATCTTATTAGTGTTTTCTCCCTGAAAGGTATTTCTCTTCCTCTCTGTCTCTTGCCCTCAGTGGCCAGAAGAACCCTGATGCATTAGGAAAGCCAGTCTGTACTTTAAATGACCTTAAGCATGTGCACATTTAGCTCAATTTCCTTTTACAGCAGCTTGTTACGAAACAAGCAGGAATCTCAGGGCGTCCCTGGGTCAGCTTTTCTTCTGACCCTTGGGTGAAAGCAAGGAGGGTTTCGCTCCAGTGGGTGAGTGCTTGGAGGAGGAGGTGTCCACCTTGAGGTTGGAGTACTCTGGGTGGAAAATATTTCTCCTATCAGGGAATTTTTGCTGATATTGTTGAACTGTGCTTAAAGTATGTGGGCATATATTGTAATCTGCTGGCAGAGACGCTGTGAAGATAGCCGTCCTGGGTTGGAACAAAGGTGCATCTAAACTGCTGGTGTCCAAAGCAGCCCCATCTGCAGTGCGGGTAGAGGAGCTGGATGGAAGCTGAGCAGCCTAATTCAAAACTCCACCTGCTCTAGCCTGACTTTGTGTCTTGCACATGTGCTGGGTTTTGAGCAGGCCGAGAGCTTCCCTTGGCTGGCAGCCTCCAGCCCCAGGTAGTCTGTCAGGCCAGAAGCAGCCACCTCTGTGGCCACTCTGAAACCAAGGTCTGCATGTGCAGTTCCAGCAGTGGGAAGGCTGTCTATGGCTTACCTGCAGCAAAGGACGGAGCTGACTTCTGCAAGGTTCAGATCACCATTTTTAAAAATCTTTGTTTAGCACAGATGAGCTGCTGTGGCATGTGGGTCTGTCTCTTGGGCATTTCACAGTTGGTACTTACGCAGCTCGGTGATCATCTTTGAGTGTCATTCAGTTTGCTTTTGCAGGCAGAGATCCCATGTGGCCCTCCCCCATGGAGCGTCAGCGTTTGGTGCCTGTCTAAATTGTTGCTTGTCCCTTGAGGTTGTTCTGCTCTGCTTTGCTCTGTAATTACTTGCCAGGCATTGCATGCTTCCCAGCAGCTCTCACTGCAGTTTGTAAATGGGAAGATAAGGAAGAGTGGACAGATGGACATCCGGGAGGGCTGCTGGTAGTGGGCAGGGGGAACGGTTTTAGCCCTGATCACATGAAGCATACTCTCCAGGCGGATCCCACTGCGACTCTTGATGAAGTTTCCCTTTCCTTGGCTGACTTGTTGGAAAACCTTTCCACTCTGAGTTTGGTTTGGAAAGAGAAACACCCACACAGATGGCTGCTCTTCAGTTGTCATTCACGTTGGGGCTCTTTATGTTCCTTTTTGCATTACCCTTAGGTGAAACCCAGGCTTGCTGCCAAAAAACATATCCCAGAATTAGAAAGAAACTAAACACTAAGGATATTCTGCTTTTTCTCTGTAAGCTGGAAATGCGAGGGGCTATCTAACATTTTATCAGTTCACAGGGGATTGTGTTGCTTTTTCTTTTTGGCTGAGTTTCCATGTCATTCACTTGTTTGTTTTCCTCAGATAAAAGGTACAGCTTTCATTAAGATTAGTTTTGGCTATGTTTTGCTCCTTGCTTGAGACTGTCTGAATGGTGCCACTTTTTCTAGACAAATGCCAGTGCTCCACTTTGGAGTCGTGCTGAGCTCATCTGATAAGGTTGTTTGGGTTTTTTTTATCCGAAGTGGCTCTCAGAAGAATTGCTGGATTGTTAAATAATAAAAAGTATTTTTAGGTCTTTGAGGTATTGTAACTGGAGGCAAGGGAAGGAGAGCAGTAGCATTGCTGGAAGACTTGTGTTCGGTGTGCTGGTGATTTATGAAACTGCAGTTACTTGCTTGGCCTCTTGCCTGGATCTTTTGTTGGGATCCAGGATGCCAGGAATGGCGCATTCCACGTGAACTCCACGTTTCTGGCCCTACTGGATCTTTCTGGTCTTGCATGGCTCCTGGCTTCTTAGCCAGTAGAGGAGAAGCAGAGTAAAGCCATGGCTGGCCGGCATGCAGAGGATGCTTGGAGGGTCCTGCACTGGGATGCCAGGGTGCAGGAAGATGATGCTGAGGAAGAAAGTGGAAATGGCAACCTACAGGCAAAGGTTTCTGGTGGGTTTCTAGGATTGAGACTTGCTGTCCACTTCATTGTTCATGTTCTCTAACCCTGCAAAATTGCTGTGGCAGTGCCTGTGGTAGGCTTTGGTAGACTGGAAAGATCCCGGTGCGAGGAGGTGGCTGGTACATCCAGGTGTATTAACTCATTCCTGAAATACTCATTTTTTTTTAAAAAAAAAGTTTTGTCTAGGGTAGCTGTTTTTGGGGCCTTGCTGGCCATCCTTTGAGTGGAAATAGGACTGACTGAAAGCTGCTTTAGGAGGACGGGGACTGGTACACGAGTGGCGTGCAATGATGCTGGCAGTGCTGCCATCAGCCCGCACGTGTTTCCGTACCTCTGTGTTGCACGGTGAGGACCACACTAAGGAGAACGGCGGTCTCCCAGTGATTTAGCAGGTTGCATTTAAATTTGCCAAGATTTGTCACTGCAAGGTGGTGGTGACTTGAAAGATGCCCCTTCTGCCTCTCTCCTGCAACGAGGATTTTTTAAAAGAGGGATCTGTGGAAGCAGGAGGCAAAGCAGCAGACAAAAATTTTCTTGAAGTAATGGGAGGGCAAGTGGGATGTTCGCTGCTCTTCCCGTCCCCAGCCCTGTACTTATTCCATGTGCGCGTTGTCCCATCTTGGGAGGGCCCTCACCCTTTACGCTGGGAGGTGTAGCTTGTTTCTGAGGGTGGAGAGGGACTCTCAATGCCGATGAGGTGCCTCCTTCCCTCCACAATCAATCCTTCATTCCTTGTTTTCTGCCACAGGCGCCATGCAAAGCGGAGACATCCTCGAGGCACGGTGCCAGCGGCCCAGGCTTGGGTGGCTGGGCTGGTGCCACGCCTGGGTGGGGAGGACCAGGGGGGCTGCATCCCTGCGTGGCGCGAGCGCTGGGAGCTGCCGAAACCCCCACACCAGGTTTCTGGTAAATGCACTCCTGGATTAAACCGGGTAAAAACCAGGTTTGTGGGAGCTGGGATAAATGGCTCAACCTCGGCGATTTTCTTTTTGGTCTTTATTTCCTAGTGTGCAACTGCTGTAATTCCTCTGTGTTACTTTTATCATCCTTGATTTCTGGAAGTATGTCTGTCTGTCTGTCTGTCTGCCTGCCTGCCTGCCTGCCTGCCTGTCTTTCTTTCGTTCCTGAGGGTTTTGGGCAGTGTTTTCCAAAGCCATTGTGGTGGGCATTTCCCCTTCCCTCCCAGCAGCAGCTTTTATTTTTGAATAAATAGCTCAGCATTGCTCACATTGTGTTCCAATTGATGGCCTTTTTTTTTCCCCCCTTTTGACTTCGACTAAGGCAGCCTCCTAAATGCTTCTGGAGTCTTTCAGGTCACTTCGCAGAAAATATTTTTTTCCTGTTACAGAAAGTCTCATATTCAAAGCTCCAGGCAGGAAAACTGCTTTTGTAGTGCTCACATTTGAGTTTCTGAAAGCGTGATTCTTGCGAGCTTTTTGCTTGGTTTTTTGGCCAGGTTTCAGTTAGGATCATGCTAAGTTCAGCTTTAAGCAAGACTTCATAAGCTTGATGGAGTTGACTGTTGTTGAAACATTTCTAATGACATAACAAACCCTGCTACTTCTGGTTTCTACATAGCATCCCACGTGCTAAATCTGTTCTGCTCTTCCGGTCCAATGCCTGTTCCCCCCACCCTCCCCAATTCCCTCCAGAAATAACAGGTTATTATTAGGATCTGTATGCATATGCATTTACTAGGCTTGATATAGCTTTGCACTGAAGACATTTATCTCTTTACGCACGTTGAACTCAGAAGCTGGACCCTGTGGTCAGCATAGAGCACATCTGCAAACCTCCCTTGGTTTGTTCAGAGCGTGATCTTCTGGCTGTGCAAATACTTAGGTTTGCTTCCCTAATTTAAAATGAGCAGCAATCATTAATTTCTCTACTCAGGTTTTTTTTGAAATAACTCTTTTAAGTGAGAAGTGGGCTTTATTTGCATTTTTGGGTTTTCCCCCTGCCCTTTGAGCACTGAATACCAGGGAAAGGCTTTGAGTTATATCAGCCCGGATAGATGGTTATTTGCGGCATAGCAGTGGTGTCTCCTGGGATGTGTCTGACTTCTTTCCCTGTCCGCTAGTGAACATTGATCTTGTTGAGGGGGACAAGATGTCCTCACCCGTTGGGTACCGGGAGCCTGCTGATGCAGCAGTGGGAGGACTGCGATGAGGAAACTGCTCAGAGAGCGATGCAAGCCACCCACAGCAAGTCACTGAGATCTTCTCAACCGCCAGCTAATTACCATGACCTTGCAGTGTTTGCAGCTTGTGATCTGATGCTCAGGAGATAAGCTTCCTGAGTGTTAACTGTTTGAACGGTGCAATCCCAGTACTTGCCTCAGATAACCGAGTCGGGTGCACTCAAACGAACAACACGTTCGTGGAGAGGGAGAATGGAACACCTGTAGAGACGAATAACCTTTTCTCCTTTTCTCAAGTCACTGTTCTCATTTATCCTTTGAACTAGCTTTTTTTTCCCAGTGTAACACCAGAATTTTGCAATAAAATCCACATGTGAGAAACCAGTGGCGCGTCTTCTATTCAAAACAGCCTCTATGTCATCTGACTGCTTAAATGGTCATAGAGAAATGTTTGGATTAAGCAACTAGAGGCCGAATGCATGTTGAATGAATTAGTTTCTCCCCTTTATACTGTAATGACAATGCCGTTAGAGAAACCACATGAGAGGAACATTTCTGGGAGCATCTCTTCCGAGTTCATGTGTTTAAAACTGCAAACTCGAGTATTTTTAATCACAGTTAAAACCTTTCTGGGTTTTTTTGGGAGATGCTTTTCCTTGGTTAGGTTTTGTGGCAGGGCAGCTGTAGTATGCGTGCCTGCTGCTGGTGATGGGTTGGTCTTGGAGCAGAGGAGGTTGTGTCCTTCTGTTTCAGCCCTTGACCTCTTTTCAAGTCGTGCCTTGCTGTGTCAGCCCCTCTGAGTAGCTTGGTGATAGATGTGGAGGGATATTAATTATTTTTCTTCAAAATTATGCAGTGGTTTCTTGTATGCACCTGGAGTAATACTTCAACCATGGTAATGACTTTTATTTCCGTAGGAAAAGACGCACTTTCTTTCCTTCTTTAACCTCGTTTCACTTAAGGTTGCCCTAAGCAGCTGTTTTCTTGGCTGTTTTCAGATACCAGCCAAACATACTGGTGTTCAGCCTCCAGAAGGCTTTGTGTATAGGTTAAATGAAGGAATAATTTAATGAAGGACCTAACTATGTCACTGCAACATCCCTTAGGTAGGTGTAGTCATGATTACCCAAAAATGCCAAAGGTATATGGTAAGAAGTTGATTATGCTCCTCCTTGAAAAACCTGGTTAGAATTAAAGGTCAATTTAAAAAGTGTAATTTTCAGAAGGGCTTGTCATTGACAGTTGCCTGAATGCTGAATTCAGTTGGCATTTTCCCTCAGAAATAATATTGAGACATTTCCTTCTCTTTCTGCCACCAAAACTGGAGATGCCCCCCAGGCCTCCAAGACGAGACAAGTAGTAGTCACCTCCATGCTGCAGTGGTTTCTCTTTGACTCTTTTTGCCTGGTGTGTTAAAACCCCTCCAGGTAGGCTGGGTTGTGTATAAATTAGGTGGTCCTCTACCTCAGTTTAGAAGCTCTCTTGGATAAATGTTTAGTGTTAGCGTTGAGAGAGAACATTTCTGGAAGTAGCCTGATGCTGAGGCTATTGGTACGTTAATTGGGAGAAAAATAAAAAAGAAAAAGGAAAAAAAATAATATTCGTGGTCTCTGCAGCTTGCTTGAGCTTTCTAGCCTTAGAGGCTTGGCAGGCGTGTTGTGAAAGAGATTCCCGCTTTCCTGTTGGAAACCCTTTGGATTAAACTTTCTTTGAGTCAAGGGACTTTGTACGTCTGGTATGGAAAAGCCTGCAAGTGTACTCAGCTCCCAGCATCTGTGGAAAAACCAGCTGCTGTGTCTGCTTGTGAGTGGTTGTCCTGGGGATCTGCCCAAAAGTCTGTTTTTTCCATTGCTCAAGCCACAGTATCAGGCTTGGCACAGTTTGTCATGCAAAATCATACGGATAGGGTTTGCAGCTGGCACACCTTTTAAAGAGCCTATTATTATACCTTGCCATAACAAATTAATTTGTTGAGGTAATGATAGTATACTAGTATAGCTGAAATGGCTCCTATAGCTATGCTACCGAAGATCACTTTGGTTTGGTCCTTCCAAGTTGGCATGCTGCAGAGGGACAAGGCAGTTCTGTTCTGCTGTACTTGCTCCCTCATCATGTTTGTACGGGTATCCATGATAAAATATTCCCCTGCTATCCCTAATAAGATTGCAAAAGCTGCAAGGATGAGTTGTGAGAAAACAGACTTGGTGTTAATAATTTAGAAGCTAGATGCCTAATGCTTTCTTAATAGTTGCAGTTGCACACATGAAAATATGATTTATGTATGAACATGATATGAACACCCTGCAAAATGCATACAGCGTGAATTTTTACCTGCATAAAACTCTACTTGTAAGCATAACTATTCGTATTGTGCTCAACTATTAATATAGCTAATGAAGGATTGCCCTGGATATTGGACTGAACTTAAAAAGTCACAATGGTCATGCTTACTGAGTACTTTATAAAGCTTTATTGATCTGCAAATTGGGCAATCAACTCCTTTTTGCTAGGAAATGCGACGCTACCGAAGACAAGTCTTTGGTTTCATTTCAGTTGCACATTCATTTCCTTACAAATCTAGAATTACAATTTATGAAAGCAGCAAGGACATGGCTGCTTATTGAATGCTCTTGAGCTCTTGAGAGGATTTTTGGGACAACCTCTGCAGCAAAAAGGTAGGGATCTGTCAACCCTCTCAGTTTGGAAAGCTTGTCCCCAGGTGTGCTCCATCTACAGAGCAGATGCTGGAGGGCACCAACTCGGTGTGTGTTTTACAAGCTCTGCGCTGAAGCATTCTGCTTGGTTTGAGATACATAAAATCGCTGTATCTTTTTCCTGGAGGCTGAGCTATTCGCCTACCCTGGAATTGAAGAGAAAAAAAAAACTGGCCATTATTAGCAGATCAAAAAGAGCAGTCTGCCAGCTTGCCTAAAGCACGGGTTACGCCACAGCCTGGAGCTGGATTTTTTGTTAAGAGCAACTCAAATAAGAAAAGCAAGCAAACCTCCGAACCTATGAACAAAACAGAAACCAAAACTAACAAAGGAAGCATCTGCTATTCTGATGAACTGATATAGGTGAGGGAGGAAAAAACAAGTCATCAGAGACCTCCAAAGGCTTGCTACTTTGGCCAGAAACCTGCAGTTTGGAGATGGCAGGCATTTCGTAGTCTGATGATGGTGATGCAGATGTTCCTATGGTGCAGTGCTAGGCAAAAGCAGGCTGGGTGATAAAGAGTGGCAGAAGATGCTGAGATAGCACGCAGGGAAGCTGTGTCTTGGGTCTTGTTCTGTTTAGATGAGTGCACCTCTCCAAGGCAGCTCCGGTTCTGTTCTCCACCGTGGTTTTGATGCAATGAGAAATACAGTGGGGAGGAAAGGAACCATTTGCCTGCATTTTCGGCTTTCGCGGTGAAGCAGAGTGCAATGCTGGTGTGTGGCAGCACCGAGGGACTTGCTTGGCTGCTCCGCACGAGCATCTCCCTGTGGTGGTATGGTAGGAGGCCTGGTCTGCAGGACACTTAGCTTCATGCTGAGGTGGGTTGGTCTGTTTGAAAGCCTGGCACAAGGCAGAGATGCTTAGGTTAGTGTTTTTGTTACTATATAATTTGTAATGCGGGGTTAAGGATGCATCCCTGCAAGCACGGGAGCAGGAGGGCTATTTTTTTCTAGTTACTCTCCTAGTTGCCAGAAGCCCGGCTGGTACGAGGTGGGAGAAGAAACAAGAGGAGGGGCTGTTTTAGCTGTAAGCCCAATGTAAAGAGCAGGTACGATATGCCCGCAGGCTGCATTGTCAGCACATAAATCTAGTGAGCAGGAGAGAGGACAGACTGTTTGTATTGGCACTGCTGTCAGCTCTCATTTTCTCACAGCTGGGGGACCATGAATGCACAGACCCCATTGATGGGATGTCCTGTTTTTAACCTTCTCAGAGAAGGGATTTGTCTGCCCTGAAGCATAACGTGTTTCTGCGTGTGCCTTTCCAATGGCAAAGGGTTTCACATCCCTTTGCTGAATGGTCCCCGTCAGCCCCAGAGATGGCTAGTGCCACTTTGCCTATCTTCACCTCTCTGTGGAGCAAGAGGTGCCTGGCCCAGAGTTTTTAATTGTGATCATCACTTTCATTATTACTGTCTGTAATGTCTGTAGAGCTTGGAGTCTTTTATTTAACCAGAAACTGGTGAGAGCGTCCTTATAAAACTTTAGTAACCAATCATTTTAATACCTTACAAGTCTCGGCTCCTTGTATTCAGAAGTGAGTAACCTGGACTGCCTGGTTGCTCATAGTGTGCACAAACTCTTGAAGCAGCTGCCGAGAGTGGGAAGTACAGGAGGAGCGCAGAGAAATGGGAAGATTTGGTCAGCCTCATTGGAAAGTAGCTGCAGCAGCAAACAAATTCTTCTTACACACACACACACGATTTGTGACATCGAGGCAGAAGGCTGACAAGGTGCCTTGGCTTGGAGAAAAAGTTGAATGATCTGCATAAAGTCCTTATGATTTTGTCTCTCGAGGCAGAAACAGCTAAAAACCTTCGGAAGAAGAAACCTCTGCCTGATTTTTGTTGCTGCTCATTTATTCTGGATGGTTGGTTGCCGCAGGGAGAAGGATCGTTGATCTCTCTGCTCTGTATTATTGGTGTTGCATCTGCTCCTGGTTCAAGGAAGATGGGGATGTCCTCTGCGTGAGCCATTGACCTGTTTCCCGGACCTTGCTGCATTCATGCATCTTCTGACAGAGCAACCCTACAGTGAAGCTGATCAGTTTCCCCCCTGCCATGAATGTTTCCGCTGTTAATGAGAGATGTTTTCATGTTGGAGATAAAACACACTCAAAGCCACCCTGGCAGGTTTGCTTGTCCCAGGGTTCGACTTGGACACTTGGTCAAACAGAGAAACAGCTTGGAACAGTGCCCTGGTCCTTCACCTGCCAGAGGACAAGTGCAGGAATAAAGTGGCTTAAAACCCCCTTTATTCAGCAGTGTGACACAGCACTGTCTTCCTATTCCTTGTGTGTGTACTGTTTTTTACAGCCTTCCAGCATCATCCAGCAGTTAATGGTTTTGGTAAGTGTTTGCTGTGGAAAAGCTGTGGTGTAGAGAGGTGATCCTGGCATGTGCTCCTGGAAGCTCATCCTGTCTGGTGCCATGATAGTTTTGTAAGCACGATCTGCTTGTTGCAGCATCTAAGATTGCAGTGGTCGATGTGGCAGGGATGTCCAGGCAGATGGAGATACCTCTTGCCCTCAGATTTCCTCTGTAAAGCTTGTGGCCTATTAATTGTGAGAGCAGATGCCTTTTGTGACAGGGTGATGGTTGTGGATGCTGGATAAATTGTGTGCAACTCATTGGGGATCTCAGTCCTGGCATCTGAGCTGTCTTTGGGTTGATGAAGGGTTGCTGCGCTTGGTCTTGTCTGTTTGAACACTTACAGTTTCTGTTTCAGAATGACAGCTGTGGAGAAGACAGGATGTGCTGTGTCTCACTGCTCGGGGCTCAGCACCAGAGAAAAGATTTCCCCTCTGAATCCCCTGCCCAAGAAGATCAGGTGGTGGTTGTTCTCTGCAAGGACAGTTAGAAGTATCTGTGATCCCTTATTGATCTGCTTGTGTTGCAGAGCCCTGGCAGAGATGCTCTCTTAGGATGCCAGGACAGAGGGCTTAAATGCTGGAGCCCAAATCTCTCCCAGCTTTGCTGTAATGCCAGTACTCAAGAGTGGAAGACCTACCATGCTGGCTGCAGTCAAGGTCCAGCTCGGCCAGTATTGCTCCCCTAGTGATGACCAGAGTGGATCCCCAGGGAAGGAGAACGAGTCGCTGGGTTTAACAGCTGCAGATGGTCTGAGTAGAACGTGCCACAGCCTGATTGCGGGTCACTTGGAAGAAGTTTTTCCTTCTTCTGTTTGACTTTTTTAATCTGCTATCTGATGGTCTTTCACTGTTCCTAAGGTGGTTTGCATGACACCAGTGGCTCCTGCAGGTTGTTTTGTTTCTTTGCTCAGAACATCGATGCCTTTTTTGTCATGCCCACATCTTAATGTTTGCCTTGACTGTGCTGCTCCAGAGTCTGCATTTAGGCAAATGCTTTGTGGATGCTTTGAAGAGAATTAGAACTGACCTTCTAATTGGAGAGAAAAACAGGGTAATTGCAGACTTAGCTGAAAAAGTGTTCTGTGCTTCATTGCATTGACTTTCTTGCTGGAGGAGCTGTTGAACATACTGAAGAGAAGGAATTTGGAAACATGCCCACATGACCCCACATCTATTACTCAGCAGGCATTTTTGTTGCATGTCTTGCATTTATTCTCTTGCTGAAACATTAGTCAATTTATCAGTCTTTCCGTTCTGCAGCTGGACATCCCTTTGTGCTGTCTGTCTTTCCAGCTAAAAATGAAGTGAGTGCGATGCTTGCTAACAGCATGGTCTCAGCGGTTCATCTAGAGGAGGACAGAAGTTGGCTGCTCTCTCCATTTAATCACTCAGTTAAAAGTACTGGAAGCTGCAAACGAACTTGTTCCGTTTTTCCAAATGCTGTGATAAGAAAATAACCCAGCCCCATTTCTTCAGAATTACCAGAGTCGATGTCCATATGCATAAAAATCCAACACATCCAAAGCCCAACTCACAGGAGCCCACTATACAGGAGCACTATTGCTTGAGATGGCTTGGTGGAAATAATAATGCATCTAGTGAATTGATCGATTGATTGTCGTGCTCCACAGTAGATAGTATGCTTTCCAGCAGCTTAATTTACTGTCGTGCATGGGGACCACAGGTCTGTGTTGGCTGTGGATTAACTGGTGATGGGTCTGCACAGAGGAAATACCTGCCTCCCTGTCTGACTGATGGTTGCTTGGTGGGACTTCTCCTCTCCTCTTGCTTTTTGGGTTGTACCACCATACCTGTCACGGTTTCCTGCGAGGCTTGTATTTGCTGTGCATGTGGGATTTGTTCTTCACCTGGGACCAGAACGTGACTGATGGTACTTTATGAATAGCAGCAGCAAAACCAGGCTGCTGTCATCTGCTCTTCAAAAATCATTTGGTTGCTGTTTTTCCCCTGTGCTACCACAGAGCACTGCAGACTTCTCCATCTCTTGCTCCAAATGCTCATAGCTTTCTTTGATTTTTCCTGTTCCTGAAGAACCTTGTGGCAACACAGCACCTGCTGTTCAGGTTGGGATATGCCATGGACATGTTCTTCCCCTGAAGGGAGGAGGGGAGCATGGAACTAAGATGACAGATGCTGTGCATTAAACAAGGTGGCTTGCCACGGTCTAGCTGGCATTAGTCATCCCGAGAGCTAAACTTCCATGGGGCTTGGTGTGCCCATGTATCCTTTCCACTGTGAGACAGAACTCAATACAGTCTGGTTTTGCAAAGCAGAGCCAAGTGCTGTTGGAGAGCCTTCTCCTGACCTTCTGCCTTCCTGCTGGAGCCAAGCCTTTGCCGATCTGAAGTCAAAGGGCTGGTGTCCCACAAGGTGCGTGGTGCAGGGGATGGAGAAGCCTTGGGGCAGGTTGGGAGCAGTGAGCATCTGCGGTTGTGCCGAGCGTGTTACGCACCCGCGTGCCAGAGAGTGTCTGCCAAGGCTTGGGTTTACAAACAGAGGAGCTTAGTAGTTAGCGCAGCCAGATGATGTGGCAGGGGGCCCAGGTTTGGGTAAGCTTTTGGGCAGCTGCTTGAAGGAGGAGGCAGTTGCTGGAATATTCATAAACTTGACTGTGGGCAGACTCTTCCCCGTTGCCTGGTTGGCGGTGGAGATGGGGGAGCACAGGCGAGAGCTGCCGGACTCATCCCCGGGGAGGCGGCAGGGAGCAGCCTTGAGAGCCTGCTGCTCCCTAAAACGCTCCTCTGCCTTCATTGTCTTTGTTAATTCCCATAATAAATTTCTGCCTTCAAAAGTCTAAATGAGCAGAGGTCTGCCAGAGCAATGCCAGGAGTGGTAGCTTTATCTATTTTTATGGGTTTTTTTCCTCCTGTAAGTTTCATATGAAGGAGAGCGCTCTTACAGTCCCAAGAAAAATAGCAACAAACTAACGCTAAATACTGGCTTTAAAAAAAACCTGCTTATTTGCTGCACGCATGTTGCAGTGGCAATGCAAGCCCCTGGTTATTTTACCTTTTTTTCTTCCCTGCTTACTGAAGCTTAAGACTCTTTAATAGAAATAAGAGCACAATAGTTCAGCCTCTGAAGGCCTTCAGTCTTTGTGTGTCTCACAAGATGGCTCGGCGGCTTGCTGGTACCTGGTGTTACGGCCCCATGTCCAACACGAGCTAGGCTGGCCCATCCGGTTGTGAGCATTTTCCCAGACTGTTCTTGTCTTGTTTTCTTTTATAAGCTTTCTCCTTTTTCCGTCCTGAAAAATAACACGGTGGATGGTGGCAGGAGTGGAGTCAGGGAGTTCAAAATTAACTGCTGAGCTTCTCCTCAGTTCATCCCTCTCACGTCTCTCGCCACGGCAGCCTGTGTTAGCAAAGATGCTGTTGTGTTAGCCAGAAGAAATAAATGTTCTGCTGCATGAGGAGTCAGCTAATCATTACGTGACTCAGTTTCCCCATCTAAGAATATGTTCTTTAAATCTTTAAAATTGCCTGTCGTCTCCCAAGCTTGCATCTCTGTCAAATGGGCATGAATTTTGTTATGAAGTCCCCTGCAGCAGGACTTCACAGTCCCATGTTGCATCCTACAGACAGGCGCGAAGTGTCTTTCTGTGCATCGTTTGGGGAATAGCCTCGGTAACAGGATAAGAACTGAAGTTTTCCATTTTTTTAAATTTATTTTTTGGCGGGGTATTTTTACAGACGTTGCGGTTAAAGGCTTCTGTTTTTAGAACCTTAAATCTTGGAATGTGTCTCCATAACAGTACGTAGTAGAATTTGGAAAAAAGTCTGCTAAAATTGTATATAAGGGATAGCGCAACAGTTAGGTCGTGTTAAAGTTGTTACTTTCTGCTGCTGGTGCATGTGATTATTATTTTTTTTAAAGAAGGCAGACCTATGAATGTTTTTCTTTTTTTAAAAAAACAAATAAAGGGCCTTCCATCTTAGAAAAATGTCCCTTTTTTTTCGGTGGGTTTTTTTTTCCCAGTTAATGGCTTTTTTAGTGGGAGCTGCCTTGTTCTTTCCATCTGATCTTTGTGCCCGCACCTCTGAATGTTTCCATTTCAGAAAGGAGGAGAGGATCCCGGTGCCAGCAGACCAACTTCAAAAGCTGCTGTGCAGGAAAGCGTCACAGTTCTGAGGTGTTAGGAATTCTTGGTTCCTTTGGTCTTTGTCACACTAAAATACTGGAACTGAATAATCCTGTCATCCCCTAAAAAGAACTGGAGAGATTTAGGAGCACTCAATAGTTTTTAAAGAAAATATGATACTTGCAGAATGCTGCAGTTGCACTGTCATGCTCGGTGACTTCAAATGGGACTTCTGGGTGCTGCTCAGCCGGAGGACACAGGTGAGGGCTCTCTGTCTCCATATGCCATCATATTGCTGGTGTTCTTCACGCCGCAGACCCAAGTGCTACCCAGTAGTTGTGCTTGCCCCCATCCCTAGCGCCCAACTCCAGCCATCCTGCTGGAGCCGATTTTGAATTAGGCAATGTTTTTCTGTCCAAGCCTCCCAAGAGCCTATTGAGAGGGAAGGGGAATGGCTTCTTTTCACGAGCAGCTGAATGCAATGCCCTAGTTACCATGGTTTTTTAAATGGAGTACTTCAGAGGATGTACAAAAGCATCTTTAGCACTCGCAGTGCAAGGAGAATGAAAGGACCTAGATTATGTCAGCACTGCAGTGGAGGCTTAAATGAGTGTCATTCATTTATTGTTAGGAGATGACCCAATTTGGATTATATTTATGGAGTGGGAGGGGAGAAGGGACCTGTTTCAGATGACTTTTGAGCCTTAAATGTACTTACAGGCTTTGTGTAGGGCTTGCATTGGCTGCCGCTGGGTAAACAGAGCCCTTTGGAGGGTGTTCCGCGTGTGCTGGCACAGTGATGTGTCCTGCCCTTCCTGGCTAGACGTGTGCTGCCAAAATGGGTTGATTCATGCCACGTCTCTCTGCACGGCGTTGTATTGCATGAGGAAAAAATGAGTTGTCAGACAGAACTTGGCCAGCTGATTTTTATTTATTTTATTGCATTTTCTTGCAAGGCTTTTAAAGCCTCCAGTTACTATATAATTTGCGGACCGGTTCCAGCCAAGCAGATCCTTAGCTGAAGGCTGTGACCCTGCAAAGGACTGGTGAAGGTAATAGGTTGTTAAGTCTGCGCACAGTGGGATGCTTCTCTTTTTGCCTCCCCGATCCCCCCTCCCCCCCACCAAGTAAAATGACGGGCAGTCTGTTTTAAGCATCACCTGTGTCACAGTCCGCCGTCCCCTTCTTTTCTCATGGTCAGAATGGCAATGAAGAACTTCCCTTTCATCTTAAAGGGCTTTGAAAGCTGGGCATTAGGGTCTGCTGCCCCTGACTGCATCTCCTTCTGGAGAGAAGGCTCTTACCTGTCTTCTAAACAATTTTGGTCCTGGTGGGAGGAATACATCAGCTGCAGATCCTATGAAGGATGTAATTTCTGGGATTATCTTTTTATTTTCCTTTTTTCTTCTTTTTTTTTCCCTTCCTTGCAAAGATTCCTGTAGTCATTACATCAAGCTTAACCCTGGTGGCACAAACTGCTTTCAGAAGTGTCCAGAGCAGAACCTGCTCTGGGCTTAAACCCATCAGCAAATTTGAGAGGTGGAAGGAAGATAAGCAGGGATAACTCATGAGGAACCAGATCTCAGAGAAGCTCAGCCTTTCCAGCAAACACCCCTTTCTAGTTCAGATGGGCCTCGTGTGAAGACTAGCGGAAATCTGAGTTTCGTTGTAAATTCATTGGCAGCACTCCAGTTCATTTCACTGGAGCCAGGGTTGTGTCCTCCAGCTAAGCGATGCTGTAAGCCCATGCCTCTTCTTCTGGAGAAGAGGGCTGCAAGCCCTGGGAGGGACTGTCTGGATTTGCTCCTTTGGAGACAGCATGAGCTGCAAAACTTGGTTGCGTCCAAGCACAGGTGCATCCAAGCCCAGGCTGCGCTGGCACCAGCTGACTTCTGCATTAAGGGGGGTTGTTGCTCTGTAGGAATTGGCATCCGATGCTTTTAGGTTTGCGGAGAACCTGCTGACTGGGAAAGCTTTCTTGTTTGTGGGCGAAAGTATCAAAATCGTGTGAAATGCAGGTGTGCTGCGCTGCTGGGGGCAGTTGTCCCGTGGGGCAGGGTCCAGCACACCAAGGGCACAGCGGCACCAACTCGCCTCCAACAACTGCGGAGCTGGGCCTGTCAGGGCAAACTGGCATTTCCTCCTTTCCCTGCCTTTCCCGGGAATACAAATGGCAGTTTTTGATAACTGAAGGCTTAATACAGAGAGGTCTGTCTGGCGTGGGAGGTGTGAACCAGAGTTCAGGCTTGGATGTGTCCCTTTTCTGTCCGTAGGAGCTTTATGCCGGTTATTTGTGTTCAGCTCGTTTTTCTTCCTGATCTTATTTTATTTTTTTAATCAAATTTGATAATGCTGGTCCAAGTAAATGATAACGAAGATTAAGTGACTTGCCCTACCTCTTACACAGCCACTGCTGTGTGTAGTTAGTGGTTTGATGAGAAATGAGGCAAGGCAGAGCTCATTTTACTTTCCTATGACCAAGCTGGCTCTGCAGGATTTAGGAGTAAGATGGCATAGTAATCGGGTGTGATGTTGTGGTCTTTAGGGCAAGACTACAGGAAATCCATTGTATTCCTTTGAACAGGATGGAGCCTTTCACGTGATTATTATTTTATTTTTTTTTTAAACTTCATTCTGTAATCTCGATCCGTTATCTAATAGCAGGAAGACTCCCTTGGGAAATGTATTTCATCTGCTCGGGGAGCAAAAGACTCCGTTTTGGTCTGTTTGGGGGGCTCTGGCTGTCCCCCTGGCGTGGGGCATCTCGTTTGGCAGATGCTGGGGGGTCCCTGCTGAGGGCGGGGTATTGAATCACCTTTTAACTTGCATCAGGGCCGGAGGATTTTTTTGTTGCAGCGGGCTGCTGCTGTTGAGAGACGTTGTCTTTCTGGCTCATCTCCAGGGTATGCTGTGGGCTGTGTAGTGCTTGCTGACACGGACCTCCCCGAAACTTCCCCTCCGCTGTGTCTCTTGTACCTGGGGAGTCGCTCCAGAGCAGCTTTCCACTGCATCCTCCCGCTCGGTGAAATCTGTCTGTAGGGGCTATCTGTCATTCATCCGCCCTGACTGGTAAGCCGACTCCTTCCAGAGCTCACCGGTATTTCAGAAGGAATTAAAAAAAATATCTTTAACGTCAGTGTGTTTGCATCAGGATTGATTACTGCTTTTTCCTTCATCATGATAGCTTTTCGCCTAGACTTTGTAGGCATGTGCGGATTATAATTTAATTTCCTCTTTAACAGCTTTAAAAAGGACTAAAATCAGCAGCTGGTTGGAGTTGTGACTGGGGATGCAGAAACTTTCATGCCCTTTTCTTCTAGAGCAGATGATGCTTCAGGCGCAAAGAGAGCGGAGATCTGTCCCGTAAAGCAATCCGCTGCACGTTCAGCCGGAGTCCTCTTTCAAGCCCGATGGGGTAGTGTTTAGGGATACTCTTTTAATCTCACGTGTGACCCTCAGATTTTAAAGAGCACAGCTGAGTCTGCTTCACTACCTTGCCAAGTGCGAGCAGCACGTGCTGTGGTCCATGAGCCTGGACCTTTTTCTGCCACTGCGCTTCTCCCTGATGCTTTTAGCCTGGTTTCAGTGCAACACCCCTGCCTGCTTTTCCCTAATAACCTCCTGCCCTGTTTCAGCTAAATTTTTGTGGGGTAGAAACCCTATAGAGTTAATTTTCTGCTAGCTGGAGAGATGCAGTCCTAAGTTAAGGGCTCACCCTGAGGGAAGACAGATAGGACTCTGGCAGCCCTGCCAGCTTCTCGTATGCCAGCAGCCCATCAAGGGTGGAAACAGTATGTCTGGTGGCTGGTCACTGGAGATCATGAAGAGGTTGTTAGTGTATTTCCATAGGGTGGTAAGATTCAGGGCACGCAGGGAATGACTTCTTAGAAAGTTGGGTTGCAGTAGTTAAAGTATCCACAGAATAGCTCACACCCGGGCTCCACTCTTATGTCTGGTTCAGAGGCTGTGGGGTGGTGGAGCCACCTGATGACCTGTGGCGCAGATGGGAGAGCCTGCAGATGAGCTGTGGCAGAATGGGTGACATCCTTGATCATCCCTGGCGTGGCTGGGCACCGGGCCTGGCATTGGCTTGCTCATCACCTGCGTGGGCTCCTCTCAGTTGCCTCCCGAAGCCCCGGAGGGAGCATGAGCACTTTTCTCTGAGGCTCCTGCAAGACAAAAGGCAAAGTGCTACAAACCACAACAGCTTCCACGCTAAAAATACCATAAAAGGCTGTGTCCTTAGAAGCTGGGCATGGGAGCTGCTCCCACCCACATTACTGCAGCATGAGTCACTGGGCTATTGCAACTCCTCTCCATGTGGATGCCCGGCTGAAGATGCAGCGAGGAGCAGAGGGAGGAAGGGGAACGGCTGCACAGCACTGTGGAAGGGATGAAGAGTTACAAAGAAGAGGATGACGTACAGGCACACATGAACTCAATCGAACTGCCGGATGGTTTTGCTTTTGTTAGTATTTTTTTTTTTTCTTGAGAACTTCCAGCAAATGCTGCTTGCTGAGGATTTGAGCTTAAGGTGTTTGCAGCCAAGAGTCTTCTGAATATGCAGAAACCGCCAGTTTGCTTTTAGGAAGCACAGTAATTGCCACATGAATAATATGAAGCTGGAAAACCCCTCTGACGTGGAAGCGTGTTTCATTTACTCTCTTTAAGCAAAGTTTTTCTCTCCCTGTCTTCCGTGCTCATCTTTATCCTTCTCTCCCCTACCCTGGTGCAGAAATAGGCTGTCCTTCCTTGTGACAGATGGTGTAAAAACAGATCTCCCTTATATTACATGTTGCTCTTACCCATGCTTTTTTTCTGACATGCAAGTATTAGGGAGTAAACTTGGGTTTGTTTTGGTTTCTTTCCTGAGACGCCGCCCACCTGCCCTGGCCCCGGCGATGGTACGGTTATTGTTTTCCCTTTTCTGTCCCTTCTGCTTGACGAAGTCTTGGCTATCAGGGTTTACCGGATTAAGTTTGTCAGTGGGAAATTCTATAAAAAGCTTCCTTTATTTAGACACCAACCCAGTAATGACATCATGTGGGCACGTCTTCCGAGTTCCTCTGGGCAGAAGCGGATGGGGAGAGGTGGTGGCCGTGAAGCTGAGCCCTGCCTTTTTCCCAGTGCATCTCCGTGGTCCTGCTCGGTGGCTGTCCTTCAAAATAACCCCAATCCTCCTCCTCTGGGGAGAGCGCAGTGAGGTCCCCCAGCAGGCTGGTGCACTGCCTTTAGCAAACTTCTTAACCACAGCTATGTTATACTGCTATCTCCTTGCTCATCGCTTTCAGGTTAGTCCTTTGAAGTGCTTTTTGGTGGGTATTCACCCTGACTTCTCAGGGAAGCAGGAGGCTTGCACACTCTATACCCTTGATGCTACTAAATTTTGCATCGGGGTAGTTTCAAATAACTTTTGACAGGGGAGCAGGTGGACTGAAGGTACGAATGCCTGCACGGACAGGCAGAGCGCAGGGGGAACGGGCATACATGAGATGTGCTGCTTGTTTTATAGTGGAGGGAAGGGGGCAGCTCGGAGGGACAGCAGGGCAATAGTTGGCCACCAAAGTAATGGACTGACAAAATTTTGTGTGTGTGTGGTTTCTTAAAAAAATACTGTTTTGAGCATTTCTGAATGGGGGAAAGGTGTATATTTGTTAAGGGTTGGAAAGTAAAGAGTGTGACCTGGGCAAGGTCTCTGGACCTTCTGGAGAAGTTATTGCTGGATTTCATTTACATCGTTGGAGGAAAAAGCATGCTGTGGTGTGCTAACATTCCCCTTGTATGTGCTTAGTTTGTTAAAATGTTAGCACAAGCGTTCCCTTACCTGCCTGCAGTAATTCCTGGGTATTTTTCTATGTGATCAATAAACCAGAGCTTATTTAAGCAATGAAATGGTACAAAACTCTCTGCTGGGAGCATTTAATTGAATCCCTTTAGTTTCCTTATCCTGCTGTTGAAAGAAGCCATCAGGTTGCCGTACGTCATAGCTGTTTTGCTGTCCACTAAACATTGATTATACCCTTTAGAGCTGGGAGGATTTTGGGCAGCAGACTGAGTAACCAATTCAGTCTGTCCATAATGCAGATTTTTCCAGTCTTACTTAGGATTTGGGTCAGACGAGGCGGTTTCCAGCCCTGAGCCGACACTTGCTCTGCACTGCTGCTCTCCTTGTTGACATCATCTTCTTCCCATGTTCTCCACCTTGATACTCTGAAGCATTAAAAAATAAAAATAAATCCATGTTGCACAAACACTCTGCAACTCGGTATGGGTGGCCAAAATACTTTGTTCTCTTTAGAAAGTTATTTTGCTTTGTGCTAGAAGAAAACACAGATTTGCAGGTGCTAGTTTCAGACACTATCTTACCATCAGATGGCACAGAAAAGTGGTATCTTTGAGGCAGCAAAAAGGTCTTTTCCCAAGGTCTCTTATTGTGTTCCCTGGCAAGAAAATCCAGTGTTCAAAATACCACCTTAATTAAAAAACAAACAAACATGTTTTTAGCATTGAGAAGTGACATCTGATAATGTTTTCGCTAAAGAAGGGGTGTGGGGATCGGGTATTTTTAGCTGCAGCTATTCTCAAGTTGTTGTTCTTCTATGACCTTCTCTTAATAATACATTTCTCTAATACTTTCTTTAAAGTTTCTGTAGTTCCAGCAGCTTTTTCAGCCAAAGGCGTGTTGCGGAGGGGAGGAGAAGAGGGAGGGAGGAGCAGCCCACAGGCAGGAGAAGTGTTGGAATCTGTTTTCTGGTGGATTTTGGTGCCTAAGAGGGTGCGATGTTGGAGTTGGGTGCCTCTTGTGAGGGACCATTCCCAGGTCAGAGGGGTGGTTTGTGCTTCAGCTTTTCCCCCAGCTGCAGCAACTGTAAGATTGCTACCACCTACTTCTTAAAAGCAGTTGAGAATGGGATCAAAAAATGTAATTTGGACAACAAGTTTAAAAGGTTGGAAGAGGAAAGCGTGGACAGAGGAATGGCGTGCTGATGGAGATGCTGTAGTGCAGGAATCCCATGGGACAGCAGGTGTAAGGAATGGCAGCTTAAATTTCAGGTCTTTGTGTAGTAGTTTGGGCTGTGGCTGACTGTCTTGGAGACACTTGGGAGTTACCTGCAAATGTTGTTGTCTCTGAGACGATAAGAGAGCCAACAAATTCCTGTGTAAAACCTGAAGGTCATCTTCATCAGTCCACAGGCTGCTGGGCTTCTCCTCGCCTGATGCCTACAGACTGAAAAGCCAGCACAGATCCTAAGGGTCAGATGAGCTGATCCTGGGCTTTTGTGAACATCAAAGTGGCCATGAAAAAGCTGCTCAAAGAGCGGTGGTATAAAAGCAGGAGGGGAGAAGCGTTTTCAGGTTGGGTTGCTGATGCTATCTGTCTCTCGGTGCTTACCAGCAGAGATGGTTGGGCTTTCCCAAGTGAACTGTGCAGCTAGGTGTTTATCCGTGCTTGCCTCTGACAACATTGGGTGAGGAAAGCAATTAAGCTGAGTGTGAATAATAAGCACACACCACATGAACGCAGGCAGGAGGAAGGACAGACAGGAGGTGTCCGTGCTGCATCCGCAGGGTGCTGCTGCATCACAGTGGGCATCAGGGAAGCTGAACCTGGTGGTGGGGCTGGAGAGGTGTCTGGCTTAGGCTGAGTCTGGAGAAGGGACAAGGAAGGTGTTTAAGTGCTTGTTTACTTGTTTATTTATTTATTTTCTCAATACCCAAATCAGTGATGAGGAGTTTCTGCTTATTGGCAATAAATTAAATGAAGGAAACTTTCCCTGAGCTGAGACTGTTTTGCTTGCCAACAAGTTCTTTCATGCCATTGTGCCTTTTTAACGACCACAAGCACCGTCAGAAATGACAGCCCAGCCTACTGAAGGTGTCGACACCACGCACAGTGACTGGTCCAGCCTTGAGTCAGAAGAACAAAAAAGGGTTGCTGCTCCCCGAAACACCGAGCCCACATCCTGCAGCTGCTGGCGGGGAGAGCGGGACTGTGGTGGTGTGGGGGGATGCTTGCAAGCCCCACGCTCTTCCAGGGCTCGGCAGGACTTGCCACGGTAAAGAAGATATCACTTGGAAGAGGTTGTGGATCATATGGACCACTTCATACCAGAAACTTGGAAAAGTGGCCTTGTTGTTTGTTTTTTTTCCTGTGTTCTTGGACCAGGAATTTATTTATTTATTTATTTATTCTTAAGCTCATTCTTCCAAAATCTGTTCAGTCTTTGGTAGAGCCTCATGCCAAAGTGATTGCCAGAGTTAAGACCTGATCTTTTCTCTTCTGGATGAGGCCTGCTGGGAGCTTTCACCAGCAGATAGTGCAGGGCTGGTGCTGAGCTCCTGCAGGGGCTGTCTGCGACTTCACTTTTTCCCTTGCATCAATTTTGGGGTACAGAGTGGTTGTCTGGGAACCTCCACGTGTGTATAAAAGCTGTTTGGGCTTGGCGACAGCTGTCATGAGCAGATTTCAGTTAGGAGTTTGCAGGGTGTCCGCTTGGGTTGTGGTAGTTGAGTGTTTCATATCCTGAATAATACTTGGACTTTTGGTGCCCTTCTTGGTTTTAGAGCCTGACACTTGATACTCTGGTTGCTTAAAAAAAAAATAAATTAAAAATAAAAAGTGACTGAGTGTGTGCATGCATTCAGTGCTTTTTTTGGGAAATGTAAGCTTGGCACCGTGTTTTCATGTGACACCTGTGTTTAATTCTGCATCGCTCATTGGCAGGAGTGCCACGGGCTTAGTGCCTGGTGCGAGAGTGTTTCCTTTGGTCGCTGAATAAAATAGCAGCATCAGCAAGAGTGGAAGTTTCATCCAGGTGGTTTTAGGGTAAAACGTGGTGATAAGGGATCTGGCAGAAAGGAAGCGCAGTGCGTGGTGAGAAGAGAAACAGCAGATACTCAAAGTACGATACTCAGGGTATGATAGAGCAGATACTCAGAGTGGGCAGAGTATCTTCTGGAGATGGTCTGCAGCTAAAAAACAGAGGCAGCCATTTGAGGCCAGGTCAGTGGTGCAAAGTTGGCCTTGTTTCTTCAGGTCACGCAGCTGGAGCGTTGTCTCCTCCGAAGGACATGTAAGATGATGGAGGAGGTGTTGGAGCATGTGGTCCCCAGCAGGAATGGGAAGGCCAGGATGGGGCTGCGCCTGGGTCAGGGTTGGGTTTGTCGGGTGGGCTATGAAGGGCCGCTGTCCCAAATCACCCCCTGCTGCTTTTCATTGGGAATGAGCCTGTTATTCTACTGAAAACCCTTTCAAAACAAGAAGGGGAGAAACAATCTGGGAAAGCAAGTATTTTCTGATAACAGTGAGCAACAGTACAAGCTTTTGTTTTCTGTCAATAGTAGGAAGTGGGAGAAACATGTAATGGCTTTACCGCAGCACAGGCTTTGCTGCTGCAAAAGAGATTTAGTGCTCAAGCTCCTGTAGAATCATAGAATGGTTTGGGTTGGAAGGGACCTTAAAGGTCATCTAGTTCCAACCCTCCTGCCATGGCCAGGGTCACCTCCCACTAGACCAGGTTGCTCAAAGCCCCATCCAGCCTGGCCTTGAACACGTCCAGGGATGGGGCAGCCACAACTTCCCCGGGCAACCTGTTCCAGTGTCTCACCACCCTCACAGTAAAGAATTTCTTCCTCATATCTCATCTAAATCTCTTTCAGTTCAAAACTGTTACCCCTTTTCCTATCACTCCACTCCCTGATAAAGAGTCCCTCCCCATCCTTCCTGTAGGTCCCCTATACGTACTGGAAGGTTGCTATAAGGTCTGCCTGGAGCCTTCTGTTCTCCAGGCTGAACAACCCCAACTCTCTCCAGCCAGGCTGAAGAGGTGCTTCAGCCCTCTGATCATCTTCATGGCCCTCCTTCGTACTTGCTCCAACAGGTCCATGTCCTTATGTTGGGGGCCCCAGAGCTGGACGCAGTACTGCAGGTGGGGTCTCACTAGAGCAGAGTAGAGGGGCAGAATCACCCCCCTTGACCTGCTGGCCACGCTTCTTTTGATGCAGCCCAAGATATGATTGGCTTTCTGGGCTGTGAGCATGCATTGCTGGCTCATGTTGAGCTTCTCATCAACCAACACCCCCAAGTCCTTCTCCTCAGGGCTGCTCTCAATCTATTCTCTGCCCAGCCTGTATTTGTGCTTAGGGATTGCCCCGACCCAGGTGCAGGAGACCTTTCACTTGGCCTTGTTGAACTTCATGAGCTTGGCATGGGCCCACCTCTCAAGCCCGTCCAGTTCCCTCAGGATGGCATCTGTTCCCTCCAGCGTGTCAACTGGTCCACACAGCTTGGTGTCATCAGCAAACTTGCTGAGGGTGCACTCAATCCCACTGTCCATATCACTGACAAAGATGTTAAACAGCACCAGTGCCAGTACCGACCCCATGAAGAACACCACTCATCACTGGTCACTACTTTGACACTGATGCATTGACTGCAGCTCTTTGAGTGCAGCCATCCAGCAATTCCTTATCCACCAAGTTGCCCATTTGTCAAATCCATGTCTCTCCAATTTACAGACAAGGATATCATTCAGGACGGTGTGAAAGGCCTTGCACAAGTCCAGGTACATGATGTCAATTGCTCTCCCCTTAATCCACCAATGCTGTAACACCATCGTAGAAGGCCACCAAATTAGTCAGGCACGATTTGCCCTTAAGTGAAGCCATGTTGGCTGTCACCAATCACCTTATTTTCCATGTACCTTAGCATAATTTCCAGGAGGATTTGCTCCATGATCTTGCCAGGCACAGAGGTGAGACTGACTGGCCTGTAGTTCCCAGGGTCTTCCTTTTTCCCTTTTTTCCCTTTTTTTTTTTCCTTTTTTCCCTTTTTTAAAAATGGGAGTTGTATTTCCCCTTTTCCAGTCAGCAGGAACTTCACAAGACTGCCACAACTTCTCAAATATGATGGATTAGCAAATTCATCTGCCAGTTCCCTCAGGTCCTGTGGATGAATCTCATCAGGTCCCATGGACTTGTGCACCTTCAGATTCCTTAGGTGGTCTTCAGCCTGGTAGTCTTCTACAGTGGGCGGTTCCTTTTTCTACCAGTCCCTGTCTTTGCCTTCTGCGACTTGGGTGGTGTGGCTAGAGCACTTGCTGGTGAAGACTGAGGCAAAAAACTCATTGAGTCCCTCAGCCTTCTGCATATCCCGGGTGACCAGGTCTCCCATTTCCTTCTGGAAGAAGGCCCAGATTTTCCCAAATCTTCCTTTTGTCACCAACATACCTATAGAAGCTTTTCTTGTTGCCCTTGATGTCCCTGACCAGATTTAATTCTGTCAGGGTTTAGCTTGCCTAACCTGATCCCTGGCTGCTCAGACAATTTCTCTGTATTCCTCTCAGGCTACCTGTCCTTGCTTCCACCCTCTGTAGGCTTCCTTTTTGAGTTTGAGTTTCTCCAGGAGCTCCTTGTTCATCCATGCAGGCCTCTTGGCGCTTTTGCCTGACTTCCACTTTGTTGGGATGCATTTCTCCAGAGCTTGGAGGAGGTGATCCTTGAATATTAGCCAGCTTTCTTGAGCCCCTCTTCCCTCCAGCGCTTTATCTCACAGTACTCTACCAAGCAGATCCCTGAAGAGGCCAAAGTCTGCTCTCCTGAAGTCCAGGGTAGTGAGCTTACTGTGTGCCCTCCTCGCTGCCTTAAGGATCTTGAACTCTACCATCTCATGGTCTCTGCAGCCAAGGCTGCCCTTGACCTTCACATTCCCCACCAGCCCCTCCTTGTTGGTGTCCAGCATGGCACCTCTTCTCGTTGACTCCTCTGCCACTTAGAGAAGGAAGTTGTCATCGATGCATTCCAGGAACCTCCTGGATTGATTATGCCCTGCTGCGCTGTCCCTCCAACAGATATCAGGGTGGCTGAAGTCTCCCATGAGGACCAGGGCTTGTGAACAAGAGGCTGCTCCTATCTGTCTATAGAGGGCCTTATCCACTCAGTCTTCCTGGTCGGGTAACATCACCTATACCTGCCTTCCTTTTAATCCTGACCCGTAAGCTCTTGGTTGGCTCCTCATCCATCCCTAAGCAGAGCTCCATGCACTCCAGCTGGTCACTGACATAAAGGGCGACACCCCCTCCTCATCTCTCCTGCCTGTCCTTCCTGAAGAGCCTGTATCCTTCCATTCCAGCACTCTCTCTTCAGCAGCCCCATCTGGGTGGAGGCATCGGCCACCCCTGAGGTGGATGGTGCAGACCCCCCAGCCTGAGCTGCAGCTTTTGCTCTCAGATGAGTGCCCACCGTTCTGCCGTGAGGGTCAGGTAGGATGAGTGCCCTGTAGTGGTTCCTAGGAGAGAATCCAGTGGGGAGATATCCATAAGGAGGGGATAGACTGCTTGGAGCAGGTGGGAAAGGTGCTGCTTTTGTTTTGCTGCAGCCGTGCATCTGTCTGAAGCACGTGCTAAAGGAAGGTCTGCAACCAGTGAGCCGAGATGGGAATCCAGGTCTGGGCTTATGTGGGAAATGGGAGCTGGGAAGATGAACTCCTTTTTACTCAGCCAGGACAAGACTGAAGCAACCGTGCTTTAAATTAAAGGGTGGGCACACAAAGGCTCCTCTCTACTAATGGTGCCGATGAAGATGATAATGGTAATGATAATGAGCAAACCAGCTCTGATCTCTGCTTTCTGGAAGAATCCTTCCTGCTGAAGGACTTGATGTTTTGTAAAAAATAAAATGCAAAAAACTCCCGTGCAATTGCTATTCTATTTTGAAGTCTTACCTGAAGGCTGGCAGGCATGTTCTAACCTGAGCATAGATTGTATTCTTCATGTTGGTCCCACTCTTTGCTTTAGGGAAAAAAAAAAAGAAGTGATTTCTCTGTGCCTTTCCCTTCAAAACCCCCTCCGCTGCCCTCAGATGCTTATTTATTGACAACTTCCCTTTTCCAAGCCTTCTTGCACAGTGCCAAGTCCAGCTGCACTTTACTAGGATACATTCAGCTCTCCCAGGTTTTGATCTTGGAACAGGAAGATTCCCATTTCCCAAGCTGCTGAGGAAATCATCATCCTGCTTGCAAATGTCTTCTGTAGTGATTAACTGAAATTTTGTGTTTATAAGTGAACTGTTTTAAGTGAATGTGTTTCAAGTGAACTGTCTAGTTGTTGCTTTGTTGGGTGAATGTTGAAGCATGTTTAAGATAAATGCATCTTTCAAGTTCAAACGATCTTTTTTTTTTTCTTTAGCTGAGCATGTCTTCAGCTAAGTAAGACTGCATCTTGCAACACAGGTGATACTTGAGTTGTGTTCGTTTATTTCCTGGGGAGAACAGGATCTGCTGCTGCTTTTATGGACAACCTTGCATCGATCTCGTACCAAATGCTTGTCTTTGTATCACTGCCACAGGCCCTCATCTACTTAAACTTCTCCCTCTGCTTTTTACCTCATCCAAGAAGGGATTTCATAATTTTTTTAGTTCCCCCGTGCATACTGTCACCTTCTCCTGCAAGCTCCAGCTTTCACTGGAAAAACCCTTCTCAAATATTTTCATTAATAGACTTGAGCCTGCTGTGGTCCCCTTTGACTTGCTTTTATCCAGCTTCTCTCGCTGTCCATTACTGACATCAGAAGTGCTGAGGACATGAAAAACAGTAATTGTAGGTAATAGATCCATGGTGGTTTTGAGCATTGTTTTTTCTGAAGTTCCTTGTGTTGCTTTCTCAAGCGTATTTGATCAAAGGTGCTACCTGAATGCCTCTGAAAAGCTAGAAATGGAAAGATGGCATCTGGTGTCGTGTCTGCCTCTGTGTCACCTGGCTCACGTGGTTGTACATCCCTATGGGTACATCTCCGTGGTGGCACCTGCGGGTTTGAGTCCACACCAGACTTGCTTAGGGCTCTCCATGCACCACGTGGAGCTGATCTCCAAACATGGGGCTGGCTCAGGCCACTCACTGTGCCACCCTTCCACCTTTGAGTCCCTTGTGGGGTAAAATGAGGGTTGACTCTGATGATGTGCTCAGGCATATAGCGTTCTCCCTCCAGAAACCAAGCTGAATTCGTGCCCTCCTCCAGATGGTGTGATCATCTCAGGAGGTTTCCAAACCAGGGGCGGGGAAGACGCTGGGTCGGCAAACCTGAATTTCTAGTTCACACTGGTTTGAGGTGGTGTAGGGATGCTGGGGGTGTATGTCGATACACAGTGGTACATGCCGACGGAGTGTGGCAGTGCTTTGCTATCTCCTTGATGGAGGGGTCCACGCCTTGGGGCTCGGCCTTGCTGCCATGGATTGGGGGAAAATGCTGCCATTGTGGTAAAGCCCATGAGACGGCAGCATGGTGACATGAGCAATCCTTGCTGAGCCCTTCGGAGGCCTCTGTTCAGCTGATTAGGAAATACCCCAAGAGCTGAGGGAGTGCTTGCAAGGGAAAAAAGTGCTGTTGGGGGCTTTGGGGTGAACGTGGGGTTGGTGGAGGTGAGGGGAAGACTCATTTTATCCCCCAAGCATATGTGCAAAGGCAAAGCTGTTTACACCCACTGCACCGGGGTGGCTTTGCTCTGGGACTGGGGAGTCCCTGCTGCAGTGACGGAGAGACACGTTCCACGCTTGCACGGGGTTGTGGTTGGCAGTGTGGACCGCACTTTCCCAGACCACGCTTTCAGGAGTGCTGGTTTGGCTGCTGTTGATGGCTCAGAGCTGATGCTGCTTGGTGCTGGTCATTGCCCAGGGTGGCACCTCACCAGCTGCCCGCTACCAGCACTGGGACTTTTCCAGCGACCGGGAGATTCCCATCCTCTTCCACACTTAGCTCTTACCAGCATCTAGCACCGACCTGCCCGGCTACGTTTCCAGCGCTGCCCTGAGCATCATTTCATTGCAGTTATACCTAAGGAACGGAAGCTGCTATTGCAATAGTATGCCTTACTCCAGAATATCAGCCCCACTTCGTTTTCCCTGGCTGGAAAGTTGTGTGTCTGTCTTTCAACCCAGCAGTCTCAATGGATCCATTTTTAGCGTCAGGTTTAGTTTTACGTCGGCCGCGGTGAAGTGGTAACAGCCAAATACACTGTGAATTTTAAGATGCATTTTGAAGCCCTGACAAAAAGACACAGATGTTGATTTCAACACTATTAAAAAAAAAAAAAAGGCAAACAAACAAGAACCCTCGAGTTATTTTTAAATTGACTCCTAAACTGGCAAGCTGCTTTTAATAGGGTGTCCTACACCATTGCTGTTTCATAAGCTGAAGCATTACGTCTGCCTTAAGTCTTCAGCTCCGGTTGGATTTTATAAACATGTTTTCCACGAAGGGAAGGGGGGAGGACTTCTCGTGTGAACAGTTTCCTCAAAGGGAACGCATTAAATTTTCTTGTTGATATAAAACGTTGATTTTGCGCAAAGAAATAGCAAAAATTCTTGCGACTGTTCATTTGGGGTAATTTTAGGAGTTATCAACAAGCAAAAAGGAAGGGAAAGGTTATGTCGTAATTTTAAAAAGATTGCTTTCATACTCCTTAAAAATGTTGTGTATCCTAACGCTGTCCCGCATATGGTTCCAGGCTGTAAAAGAGCTTTGGGAGATGTCTTCTCAGTACTTTCCAGTGTCGAATCAAATACTTCTTGTTTCCCTGAAGTTTTCTATTACCGGACATACTTGCCTGGGGCTTTGGTAGAAGAAAAGAAGTTAATAACAGCTCGCCCATTGGCGCCTGAAGATACTTTTTGACAGTAAGGCAAGTGCAAGGTACTGCCAGCAAAATGGTCAGGGAGTGTCCTCTGCAGAGGCTGCCAAATACAAATAATTTACTGCATGGGGTCTGTATTTGGAGGCGGCGTGAGTTGATTAAACTCGTTAAAGTGGTTGAAGGAATGAGGGAGGTACTTGGAGAACCTCATTTAAAATACATATTTTCCTAGGGGATGGGCATTAGTCTGGGTCTGGGTCAGGCTAATGGCTGGAGCTGCCTCCCCTCCTAAAAATGGGGTGCAGCCAGCAGCTCTGGCAAGCAGTGCAAGACCCACACGGTCAGCGTAGGTCTCACTTTAACTCAGCTTCTATATCTATAACTTAAAAATCATCCACCTCGATTATTTTGGGCAGGTTTTCCACGGACATGCTACATCTTTTTGTTAGTGGATTTTTAACTTCCTACACGTTTATTTCATCGGCTGTCCCGGGGACTTCATATAATGGTACATTTGTTGTTTCCTTATTTGTGTTTTGAAAAAAGATGCCGCCCCTCTGTGCCAAGGAGAGCACAGGCTGCTGGCAGCACCACAGCTTATTTTTGCATCCTTGTTCCTTTGGTTTTGGCTAGTGACCATCGCTAGCTCCACAGTGCCCAGGGTGACATCTTAGGTATCAGCCAGGATGCGTGTCCTCACCCCGCTGCTTCAGGCACGTGTTTTGGTGTGGGTGGCCTCTAGCTGTGGTGGCGGCTGCCAAGCCGAAAAGCAGGGAAAGTTTTAAATAGCAAAAGGAGATGCAAAGAGAGCTTTTAGCTTTACCCGAAATTGCCATGTATAACCGGAGGCAAGAATGACGGTGGGGATGGTGAAAGGGAAGAGCAGCATGTCCTGTGTGGTGTCACTACATGGACTGAAAAGAATAAAATACAGCGTCTTGAGAGAAATGCGTGTCTAAGTGGAGAATGACCCTTGTTGTAGCTTCCTTTAATTTATGGTTAAAGAAATGTAAACTGCTCTTCCAGTCTTAAGCAAACAGAAGAAGCCGGTTCCTAAGCTCCATGTTTATATAGCTCCTTTTCAGGTCAGTGCATCACACAAAGAAAAGGGGATTCCCCCCTCCCCGGCTTTTCTGGCCTTTTTATAAATGCTGGCATGGAGGAAGGAGGGAGTGCAGAGAGAAAATTAGTCTTCAATTCCCAAAGCAGCGCGTGGACTTTTGCATTCTTCAGTTCACTTCTCTTTTTTAAATGAGAAATCATTTAAATAATGATGTTTAAAAAAAATAATAAATTCATGCATCTTGGGGTTTTTGTGCTGCTTTTTTTGTTTGGTTGGGTTTTTTGGTTTTTTTTTTTCTGCTTCTGTTGTCTGGAGAAGATGAGTTCCTGTCAAAAAGAGCTTAAAACAATGTTGGGCTACTCTTTTATTCCCCGTGAGGTCTAAAAATAAGAGCTGCCGAAGAATTGCTTGCAGCCTCCTCACTGTTCTGCTCAGAGGGTTTAGCTTATGTCTAAAGCCGCGTCTTCTGGCATTGCAACAGCAGAGCTCTGTGGAACCGCCAAAGCCGGGCTTACCGAGCGTAAGGGAGGAGAGCAGATCTCTTCATCAGCCTTCTTGCTTCTCTCCTCCCCTCTCCATCCTCGGGCAGAAGACCTTAAACCTGAGCGCCAAGGCACAGGGCAAAAAAAAAATTGTGTGTAAGTGAGAGCGAGACGTAAGCGCTGGGAGCACAGGAAGGACGGTGGGGAGAGGGCTGAGGTTTTATTTGCTGGCGGCACGGCTGTGCGGGCAAGTAGCGTTGAGGGGGGGTGGATAGCGCGTGAATGCAGCCTCACACAGTTTTTTAGTTATTTCTATAACTAAAAGACTTGGTCAATGTATTTGGGTTTCATGGTATAGCCGTGGATAGCGGCAAAGTATTGTCATCGCTGTGACCACGGCTTGCCATCATTTTTTAAAAGCTTGGTGCAAATTGAGAGATCAGAGGGAAATGTGTGTAATCTGCATTATAATGTGTGTAAGCCCCATTATAAGCTACTCAGTCATGATGTATGTGTAATGTAATCTGTGTTAGAGGCTACTTGATGATGAAGGTGGCCATGTCTGAAAGGGTGTGACTTCTTCTGCACTTTGTGGTCTCCGAGTCGTTATGTCTGGGTGCTGGGTGGGGTGACAGCAGGGAAATTCAGCACAATCCAGCCCAGGAACGTGGGACAAAGTCCATTCACAGGTGCTTGTGAGGGGGATCGGAGGAGAGGTGGTGTTATTAAAGTCGCTGCTCATGACGAAAGCGAGCTGTGCTTCCTCTCGGCGCACGCTTCCCCCTCCTGGTGCTTGCTGTCTTCAAACAGACGTGTCGCACTTTGGAGTGATGTCTCAATTTCACACTTGTGAAACCAGTGCGTTACTTCTCTGGGTTGCTTAAGGTGAGAATTAAAAACTTGTTTTAAAAAATTGATAGCTATTTGTTGGGCTCTGGTGTCCTTTGCACTGGTTAGCTGTTGGGATGTGTTGGGTGGGAACTGCAAGCGCTGGAAGGAGGCTCAGGTGGCACTGCTGGTGCCACCCCTACCACCACGCGAGTCAGTGATGTTGTGTTACTGGTCTTAACCTGACCTAAGTCCCATATGCTGCTTCTCCCTTTCCCCCCAGCTTGTTCCTGGAGGAAAAGCCTGGAACCCCTCACTGCATCCCTTCTTGGTGGCAGCATGCTTTTAGATAGGCTGAAGCCGTGTGTAATAGTGTGCCTATAGCTTGGGTAGGGGGCAGATTCTGCCTGCTGAGTTGCCAGTAGCTCATGTCTGCTGGTACAAAGGTATGATGGATTCTGAGATATGCATGGGAAGCCCCTCCATCCCCTGGCACTCAACCAGGCCAGAAAATAGACTAAAACATAGCCCCGCCGCTGCAAACCAGATGCTGGGTCATGTCTGACCTGAGCATCCCTAGAAAAACACCCTGGACAAGATGACGTTGTGCAGCTGGAGGCACACGGGCTGGTTTTCCAGTACCTGGCACATATGGTCGGATAGTTGTAAAATTCCTGCCCAGCCCCCAAAAAAATCCCTATAATGAGTCCTCTGTGGTAGCACAAGTTCGTGCTGGGCTGGGCTGATGCTGTGAGCTGGGTGGGGAGGAAACTCATCCTGAAAAACCCATTGAATCAACAAAATCCAAGCATGACCCACACCAAGGGTCTTCTTGCAGTGCAGATGGGTGTCATTTACTTTCCGCCATTGGGTGTCCTCCCATTACAACCTGTTCCATCCCTGCCAGGCTGAGATGCTGCCTTGCTGCCCGCTCCAATGGGACCTGTGTGCAAAGACCCCCCCGGCACTGGCAAAGGACGCTGGCTCTGCCATGCCAGAACTGGAAAACTTACCAACTTCTTATTTCCTTTGCAGTGAGCCCAGGGGAAGAGAGAGCCTGCGTGCGGATTGCCTCCTGCCTTGCCTTTTCTCCCAGTCGCTCACGGTGAGCTCCCACGTGCCAGAGGAGCGGAGGGCAGAGCTGCCACGCTGAGCTGGGGCAGTGTGACTGGGGCCACAGGACACTTGACTGGTGGGACTGTGGTGGCTGGGGGTCCTTGCCACCCCGTGGCGGAGACAGCCATCTCCTGCCAGGTATATGCCCGCAGGGGAGAGGACAACTCCAGCTGAACTGATGCATCTCGACACCTGATACCAGGCTCAGGTAAGGGCATGTTGCTTGGAGACAGGTTGTATTTCCACGCTCCCTTCTCCGAACTCACAAACCGGCTCCGGAGGAGGTGAGAATCGCCCCGAGAGCCGCCATGTGCTGTGGGTACAGGTGCTGATAAATCAGCAGCATCTTGTCTGTGATGATGCTGAGTGCTCTGGCTTGTTGGGACATGCTAGTGGCATCAAGCGAGTTGCAGTGGAAGTTCTCCCTTGGGTGTTGCCGGTGCCTCTGCTAAGGGAGGTGAGCGTGTTTTTATCCAGTGCAGCATCCAGTGCAGTTTCAGATACAATACAAGTATTTTCTGTAACACATACGCGACTCATATAAAGTGATCTAAGGGCAGTCATTTTCAAAGACTCCAAGACAGTTAAAACATAAACCTCCTTGCAGTTCAGCTGGCTTAGTGCTCCTTATGCTCTTAAGAAAAAAAAAAAAAGCAAAACTTGCTTGCGTGCTCTTAAGTTTTTGTTGTAGTCAAGGAAATAAACATGCAAACAGGATCTCCTGTGTCTTGGTTCATCCTGCTTGATAGTAATTTCATTCCTGAAGTCATAATTCACTTTGTGAGCGCAAGTCTGATTTCCTTTTCGGTAGCAGGGTTGTAAGCGAGTGCCGGATTTGGGCTGAGATTGGTGATGTGTGATCCAGTGTTGTGTTGTTTTGAAGCTGGTGGCTGGCCAGGGTGTTTGCAGTCTGGGTTTGTTAATGAGAGAAGAGCTGCAGATGGGGATCGGCAGAAGTCCAGAAGTCCTCGATGCAAGTGGATTGAGCGTGTTGTCCATTTTGGGATTGAAATTTGGGTTTCTAGTGAAAAATACTGCAGCAGCTGTGATGCCGGAGGTGGGGACGCTGGCCTGTCTTGTAGCAAGACCTCGGGAGCAGCTTGACTTCTGCGTGGGAAGCCGGGTCTCACGAAGCAGAAGCTCTGCCGGCAGCCGGTGGCGTGTGGCCGTCACTTCCTCCTGCGGCTCGTCCCCTCCCTGGTATGCAGCCCTGCACCAGCCCGCAGCTCCTCCTGGATATCTTGGGAGGCTTTGAGGTTTCGACGGACCGTGGTGATGCAGTCAAAGCAGACCCAAAGCCATGCTCGTTTTGGCTGTGCTTGGTAGGTATGTGCAGCGGTGTAACCCCGCGGCTTTGCTTTGAAGACTTGAAGGATGTGGGAGAAGAGCCTCTGATGACAGCTCGCAGCTGCTGGCTGTGCCCCCAAAAATCATACCAGGCAACCAGGACGGGGAGTTTGCTGCGAGGCGACAGCCTGCATGGTTCGAAGCATGTCAAGGTGCCTCTTTCACGCACTTTAGAAACCCTGAAAGGGTTTATTCAACTTTCTGCAGCTTGCTTTAGCCGCTTTGTAAGCAGCCTGTTGCACCACTTCGCCTGGCCGGGTTTATGCCAGCGTGTGCGAGCGCACGAGCCGCCGTTAGGAGTAGTGTCAGCTTTACAAGTGCTTCAGTGCTTCGCTGGGAAGCGATGCAGGCTGCAGGCGCGCCTCGTGCGGGGGTCTCGCCCCTGCGGGTGTTGTATGAGCGTTTCCACTCGCACAGGTGCACAAGCATTTCCTTTAAGCCTGTCCCGCTAAAGGAAAAATTGCAGGCTTGTACCATAGACGGCTAAAGATGTAAAACACTGTGTTAAAATGTGATTTTAAAATAGAACGCGAAACAGGAACAGCGACTTGTTGAGTTTCGGCCGTGGTGGATGCGGTTGTAGTAAGTATGTACCTTTTTGACTTCTATTCCACAGCAGTAGTTTCAGTCTGATACAGGCCAGCGTGGTGTTAAAGTATGGTGTGTCAAAACTCACTTTTTTTTTTCTCCTAACAGCAGTCTCTGTTAATTAGGCACATTCAGGACTCCAGCACACCTGCACCTAAACTCATTTCTCCTTTTTCAATGACCTTCTGCTTGCAATAGCATGCAGCAAAAAAAGAATCATATACATTTCCATGGGCTTGGGTGCAGCTGGACAGGAGAAACGTACGGTGCCGTGAGACATTACTGAAGCAAAAAATGCAAATTTTACAAGTTTTGCCCTGGAGATGGAGCATGCTGAGGAGTGAGGAGGGATGCAGGAGGTTGAGATGACTCTGCTTGGGGGGAGGTAAATGTTAAGATTTTGTAACTGAACAGTATTTGGCTGTACCCCTGCATCATGCTTGCCTTTAGTTTGCTCTAGCTGGTGGATGCAGCAGGAAAGGAGAAATAACCAAAACATACAGCTTGTAACCTCAAGTGGCTTGAGTAGATACTTTTCTACAGTATCAAATATTTAAAAATCGTGTTCCAGAATATCCCCAAATCCAGCCCAAGGATGAGAAAATGATGCTATGCTGTACTTCCTAAAAAGAGGAGATTCTACTGATATTTTCATTTTCAAAGGCCCTTCTGCCAAGGGACACTGGATCTGCAGTTCACCTCTCAGTAAAATGCTCGAGCAATACAGTCTGATGCTAGTGCAGCCTGACAGTATAAAACCAGTGTAAAAGCATGTAAAACTTTTGTACTTTCCTTGTAAGGAGGCAGAAGGGGCTTGAAGAGACTGAAAATTGAGCAGCCTTGGCTCAGATGGGTTTCTTGGTAGCATCACCACAGCTACTCCGTTCAAAGGCTGGGAAACTCCTTTCTGGCCAAGGTCCTAACAGCAAAACCACTTTGCAAGGAGGGCTCAGAGGAGCAAGGTCTGGAATCATGGTTGCAGTGAATTTCTGGGAGGGCATCTCAAGACACGCTGATGTGCAACCACCTGAACCCTCTGCAGGGACCATCAGCTGAGCCTTTGATGTCTCAGCTCCAGTCCTTAGACCGCATTCATTTGCATTTTTGATGGGTTAAATTCTGCATATAGGTCTCGCATCCTGGTTGAGTTTAATGGAAGTTTGTCCTTGTTTCATATAAATTGAGCAGTGGGGAGAGGAGGACCTGGTGGTGAGCAGGGGGCTGCAGATGTGGCCTTGGCAAGCGACCTCTGTGGAAAGAGGTGGCAGTGTCTTCTGTCTTCTTGTCTTCTGCAAGTACTGGCGCAGAGGGAGTGAACCAGGCAGGGGGTTGCTAATGGGTTTATAAGCTGGAGGCATCATGTTGTGGTTGGGAGTGGCAGGGGACGTGTGTGTGTGTCCCCTGGGCCATGGCAGGAGCAGCTGGAGACATCATGTTGTGGTTGAGGGTGGCAGGGGACGTGTGTGTGTGTGTCCCCTGGGCCGTGGCAGGAGCAGCGCTGCCACTGGGCCGTGGGAAACGTGTGGTTCCTCTTTGGGCATCGAGCAGGGTTGCAACACGCAGGTTGGGCGACTGGTGGCCAGAGGTTCCCGTGCTCCTGGCCAGGCTGGTTCTGGTGGGTACCACCCCACACTGGGTGGCAGGAGCTCGGCAGATCTTAGTGTAAAAATACAGGACTTTTTGGGGGAGGGTTATAACGGTAAATCTGACTTATGGATAACAATTTTTGCACCAAGTCTTGGATTTTTTGATGCAGGCACCTTCTTTCTGCTGCCAATATTTGAGATCCCAGCTGGTGAATTAATTTCAAGAAAGTTGTTCTCATCCAAAATTTGGATATTTTATTTCAAGTTTGCTGGTGTCTAGATAGTGTTCAGTGCGGGTAGGCAGTAACATGCATTTTCATTAAGCATCTGTAAGCTTACTGTTGCTGGGATAAATTTTTACTTCCTTAAATTGTAAACTAGAAGCTGCAGGTTTTAGTGTGAGGTGGCAGATTGTGGAGTTTTTCAACTCATTCTTTTTAAAAGGAACTAGTTGGTAACTTTGTTTCCCAGTTGAATTTAAGTGTGCATGGCTTGGGGCTTTCTGTTGCTTATATCTTTAGTAAATTTATCTAATACCATTCTCGCACTGTTCACATTTTCTTACCATTTCTGTTCATAGCTGTTTCACCTTGTGTGTTTGTCATGGAAAAAAACCAAACCTGTTTGCTGTGAAAATACAGTACTCACAGGAGAGAATTGGGTGGCAGGCTTGAGAAAGTTGTTGGAGCTGTGTATTAAAAAAAGAAAGTCTTCAGTCTTATATAGGTATATGGAGAAGTGTGGCAGGTACAGGCTGCGCCTCTTTATAGGTAGCCTATTTATATCAGAGCAGAATGATGTATTTCGTCAAACTCTCCAGAAAATAAATGTCTCGGTAGCTTTCATATACACAAGATGTCATTTCCCTCAAGCAAATGCTATAAGTTCGTGGTGTCAAACTCCTCTGGAGTTCAAGTATGCGCAGAATTAAATAATAAAAGTACCATATTCGTAATCTGTATTTAACATAGCCGGTTACAGAGCTAAGCTATATTCTGTTCCCTCTCCAGAGTACTTTGAAAATCACCTGGTCGAGCACAGCATCGCCTTCGTACTCCGAAAAGCAGCAGTGTTGGGGTCAGACGCCGAGGCTGGCGCAGCCCCTTGCCATCTCCATCCCTCCCACTGCCATCAGCCATTTTCTCCGCTCTCAATTTTTTTTCCTAAATTGGGACTTTTACACTGTTACAGTAGAAAGAGAAAACAAACGTGCACATTCCAGGCGTGAGATGCAACACTTGCTCCTTTGCACCAGTCTGGTGTTTCTGGCTGCAGAGAGGCTTTCGCAGAGGCGGATGCCGAAATATATGTGGTCTCCCTGCTGTCTTCTGCTGTGTGAGCCCTCCCGTGTTACCGAGTCGCCCTTCCTCTGGTTATTCTATTACAGACTGTGGTCAGAGACGTTCAGAGTAACTTCCACTTTGTAAATGTCTTGAAAAATTGCCCATTTAATTTGACATACAGTTTATTTTTTCCCTCTGGTCTGCAGAATATTTGTATTTTTAGCAACATATAAAGGATCTCATCTGAATTCTTTGGCCCCATAACAACGAAAAAACGACGTCAGAAGTGGGGTAGTGAATTCGCCTTTCAGTTAAACTTCACAGATGAAGGATGTGAGAAGGAGAAGATGCAGATATATTAGGTGACACTGTGAGACAGTTACTCAGACCTTGCTACTTTGAAAAATGAAGCTGTGATTAACATGTATTGAGCAAAATTCATGGCAATGTTTGAAGTAAGAGCTGCAGCTTGGAAAAATAAGACAACAAAGTACGCTTTAAAATTTCTGTCCTCGCTCTCTGTCTTGATTGTGGAGTCAATAATTCCTGCCGTAAATTTGAAGAGTTTGTTTTTTTCCAGTGTCTGTATAGATGAGATTCAGAGGGCTGTATAGATGATTCAGAGGGCTGGAGCACCTCTGCTATGAGGACAGGCTGAGAGAGTTGGGGTTGTTCAGCCTGGAGAGGAGAAGTCTCCAGGGAGACCTTATAGCAGCCTTCCAGTACCTAAAGGGGGCCTACAGGAGAGATGGGGAGGGACTCTTTATCAGGGAGTGGAGTGATAGGAAAAGGGGTAACAGTTTTGAACTGAAAGAGGGTAGATTTAGATGAGATATGAGGAAGAAATTCTTTACTGTGAGGGTGGTGAGACACTGGAACAGGTTGCCCGGGGAAGTTGTGGCTGCCCCATCCCTGGACGTGTTCAAGGCCAGGCTGGATGGGGCTTTGAGCAACCTGGTCTAGTGGGAGGTGTCCCTGGTCGTTGCAGGGGTTGGAACTAGATGATCTTTAAGGTCCCTTCCAACCCAAACCATTCTGTGATTCTGTGAGTGTAAAGCCGTGAAATGTCTGTGCTGTTGGCTGATAACATGTCATGGAAGAGTTGCCCTCGTAGCCCTGATTATTGCGTGTGGTTTAATGTTTCTATTACACTGCTGGCAACCGGGAGCGATGGCTGCTTTCAAAATGAAGAGTTAGGGAAAGATGGATCTCCTGTCTGTCTCCATCCAGGCCTGAAAGACGTGGCGGCAGTGAGCAGGTTGCATTAAGGAGTTGGTAAAATGAGACAAATAATCACTTATGGATGTCTGAAGGTGCAGAGAAGTTGGCTGAGCCTTGGAGGGCGCTGATACTTTTGCTCATCGTATCTCCCCCAGTTGTTTTTTTTTTACTGCTGTTTTTTTTGCACTCCAGGAAAAATCACATTCTTTAAATCATCCCAAGTGCAATGCCTTTGGCTGCTCTGGCTTGTCCGGTACCAAGTGCTGCTGCAGCCGGTGGCACGGTGGCTCACCGAGATGCAGCTTCAGCCAGAAGCCTACGACAAGAACCCTTCAGGTTCCTCCCGAAGGGAGGTTAGGATGGCTCCTGGTGTCCATTAGAGAGCTGCAATGGCAGCGTGGGGTAGACTTGTTGTCGAACAACTATTGCACAGTGTTTTATGTCTGGGTATCAATGCTCCTCTTCTCTGCAAGGAGGTGGTCACCAGCACTTTGGGACAGGACCAGAGCACAGCAATGCAGGATTTACGTTCCAGCTTTAGATGCAGCATGGGAGTCAGCCTGTTTTTCAAGGCTTTTCAAAATTTTGCAATTTCTTGTGGGAGGCTTTCAAGTCTGTTCTGCTAGGGCAAGCCCAGATGCTCCAGGGAGCTCCTTTCAAGCCCTACAGGAAACTTCTGGACTGTATTACTGAAGTTGTTTAGCTTTCAGATGTTCTGGGTAAATCACTGGATCATTTGCAATGTGACAGTGAGGAAACTATTTTAAGGCTGTGGTGGCTCTTAACAGTTTTTTTTGCAACCCTGTTGGACATTTTTACAGCAGGCGAAATAGGCAAAACCTCCTTAGACCAGGCAAAACACAGTCTTCCTCTATAACAAGCTGTTCTAAGAGGCTTAAGTGTTCAAAAACTTTTCCAAACACTAAGACACTTGCAACCGTGGACTAAAATTATTTTACCTTGCTTTTCTTGAAATGCGTAGTATCCGTCTGGGACCTGTGGAAGTCAGCAGGACTCTGAAGGACTGAGCCACGTAGGTGATAACACAGCGTGACTTCCCAGTGCTTATCCTGTTTGCACCGAGTAGGTTTATAATTCATGGCAGAAGTGTGGGAAAAACTTAAAACTATTTCCAAAAGCCTTAAAAATATTTTTAAAAAGATATAAAAATAAATAAATAAAGGATATTAAAAAAAATTAAAGCAACCAAGCACTGGGAGGGGAACAAAGGGAAGATACCAGGAAGATGTACAGCTCTGGGGCTGGCTGGAGTTTGTCCGTTTACAGAGTGCTTGGGAATGTGGTCAGTGGGCTGGAGATGAGGCCATCCCTGTTGACTGCCTGTCCCTACTGCCGTCCTCCTGATGTGTCCGGCACTGCACTGCAGCAGCATTGCTCCCAAAGCCCAAAGGCTTGGGTAACGTGGCTTGCGGTAGTGGCTTTAGGTGGTGCCGTAGCTGTTGTGTTGCCTGAGTTGGGCTGGTCACAATTCCAAAGAGTTTCAGAGGAGGAGGACTTGGTAGACACTCCCTTTGCCCTCTTCCTTGCAGCTACCCCTGGAGACTGAGGTTTCCTGGGGATTTTGTCTGCCCGTGTTTTCTCCTCAGTGTGTTAGATCAACCTTTTCTTTTGGTGAACAGCGAGAAACTAGTTACAGCTTGACAGGGAGGATGGTTCTTTAAGCTTGTACAAGCTCAAGTCACGTTTAATGTGGGAAGTTCTCTTGCTCGTACGTACATGTATGCGGTCAAGCAGAGCAGTGGGCACAGACCTCACGTAGCTAGACTGGGTCTTGTTTAGACCAAGACTGGTCCGTCTCGGGGTACATGGGGACTCTGCGATCATCTTGCTGCTGTGTTGTTTTTTTCTTTTGGGTGCATGTATAGAAGGTCATAATCTACTTTACTTCTTGTGTGCACACTTCAGTAGGCAAAAACATCTCCTTTTGCTTTCTCCTTTGATGTTAAATCTGCCTTCAGATGCCCCTACAGAGCTTCACATCCATAGCTGAGGGCAAGAGTGAGGTGGTTTGCTGTGCAGCGCCCAGCTGGCACGCGACCTGTGCAGTGCAAGGGCTTTGTGGCTGGTTTGCCTGTCTCAATTTAAAAGCACGATGTCTTTCGTACAGGTACGCGTGTGCCTAAGAACAAAGGCACGGGTCTTGTCCTCCAGCAGACGAGACTCCTCCCTTGCTCTAACTCGGTTGTGGCCCCGTGCAGAGAGCGGGGAGCTGCAGTCCTGCTGCGTGCAGGCAAGCTCCATGCATGCTTTGTACAGGGGCTTTTCAGCCTCAGCCTAATTTTATGGCTATGGGATACGGCTGGAAGCTAAAGTTGTCAGCAAAGGTTTTTTCTATTAGCACTTCCCTAAAATATTTCTCGTGCTGTGTACACATTTACTTATCTCCTTTTCCCTCTGCCTTTTTTTTTTTTTTTTTTTGCCTTACAGCTTCTGACATGAAGAAAGATATAGAGTCTTTAATAGCCCAGGAAAAAGCGGAGATCGTTGCCAAGTATGAGAAGGTACCAACCTCGTGTTTCTCCCTGACACGCTGGCTAAGGCTGAAGCTATTTAATTAATTAGGAATGCTTTGAATAAGAACTTTCGCCTTCCTGCCAGGTATCACCCCAGTAGCCCTCATGCCATCAGGCTTTGTGCTGGCTCTCCCTACCTGCTTCTGCCTGCGCATCCCCTCTCACCACGTCCCCAGAGTTTCTCGCGGATCTCGTGTATGCTCGGCACGGACACTGAAAGGTCTTCGAGTGCTCCAGTGCTCCCTTAACACCAGGATGGCATATGCCTGACAGCACTGGTTTCTCTGATGTACAGCCCTTCTCAGCCGGTAGCAGAAGCACACCAGGGATGCTGGATAGGCTGAACTTATGCATTTTTCTCTTGCCTGCATTGTATTTGTCTCCTCAGAGCAAGTTTTGGTCTCCTGGCTCTGTGCCTTCTAGCATGCAGCAAGGCAGGGATGCGGGCGCTGGGGCTGGGATGCAGGCACTGGGGCATTCCCGATGCTGGGGCCGGCTCACCAGTGTCCTTTCTGCTTTCAGGGCAGGCAGGAAGGAGCTCAGATTGACCCCTGGGAAGATGCTGATTTCACGCTGTATAAAGTTACAGACCGGTTTGGATTCCTGCAGTAAGTCCTCTTGCCCTCTCCTTTCCTCTATGACCTGTGTGTCTGTGCGGACCATCCATCTGCACAGAGCGTGGCAGACCCAGCATCTATAAGCCACTCTGTGGCTTGGCTTGATCAATCACAAATGCAGGAGCAAAGACTAGATTTGCCTCCTCCATCAGCCACACAAGTTCAAACACTCTGACGGTTTGGATCTGCTGCAAGGCACGGCTCAGAAATGGTTTCCCATCACAAGCCCGGTGTCAGAAGGTGCAGGCTGGTGCTACTGTGCCCCCATGGAGGCTCACGGTGTGTCACAGAGGGAGAGGGTCTTGCATTTGCACCTGATGATTCAGGGAGGTGTAGGAAGAGATGAGACAAGGTATCTGATCATTCTCGGTTCCCTTAGGAAATCCCCATCCTAAATGAGGGGCAGATGAATTAGATGCACACCCTGTGTCTGGGGAGAATGCTTAAAAGAAATATTTCTATTCCAAATCCGAACAAATATTTATAATAGTAGGTGATGTGTGCAGGAGGGGGGTTTGAAGCAATTGCTGTCCAGAAATCTCCCCCCTCCTGACGCCTTTTAATTGCTGATCACGTGTGCATTGAAGAGGAGCTTTATGCCCATGATTTCCAGCCACGTGCAATGTCCAGTGCCTGATTACCCCGCGGCAGCTCCCGTAGGGTGGTGGGGTTTTGACTGGTGCTTCCTCTGTGTCTTCCTTGTCGGGGACAGCTGTAGGAAAGGCACGAAGCCCCCGAACTGTATCTCCTCAGATGCCTGAGGTGGTCCCCGAGCTACAGCACCCCACACTCCTCCGCACCCTTTCTTGCCCATAGAGTAACCGGTGACCCCTTGCTTTTCAGCGAGCAGGAGCTGCCGACCCGCACGGCCTTGGAGGAGAAGGTGAGAACTGACAACTCAGTGGTCATGGGTGTCACATCCTTATCACACTGGCTGGGGAAAGGATGGTTTTTGAGGAATCGAATGTGCAAGTGAGAGCGAAGCAGGCAGCCAGGGCCTGCTGGCCCCTGCTCTTCACACAGACGTGGGAACTCTGCACGATGCCCAGCTGTTGGAGCTTGTATTTTGCTGGGGTCGGGCATCTCCCCTCCTGCACTGAAATTACACCTTTTAAAGCAATTTTGGGCTTTTCCCTCTGCTATGTCACAGTGCTCAGCGGCTGCGACTTGAAAAAGCGGATTGCACATGTTGGGGAGAGTGGTGGAGGTTGTAGGTAACCGTCATCTCCATCATCATCTCCCCTGAGCTGGGAGGTTGTCCTCTGTTAGGATCATGCTAACTGGGACTAAATAGCATCTCATTTCTGCCATCTGCCAAACGATATGATTTGAGGCTAGCTGAACCTGCAAAGGTTTTTATTGTCAAGGAATACTCCTCTTGGAAATGCTTTCACTGTGTTAAGCCTGTGTGTCTCATCGTTTTTACTAATGCTGCTTTAATTACCACAGGTTGAAATTACCAGCTCCTGCTAGCACCTGTGGATTATTCCCATCCCTGGTGCCAGGTCTTTGCATGGAAGTTTAAGCCTAAAGAGAATGAAGTTTTGTGTTTTCAGGAGGTATCTTCAAGGGCTTTTTTTCTTAAATTTCTCTTGTCTTCCTGCCCCTTGCACCAGCAAAAGCAGCAGGAAATCGAACGCGTGGACAAGTGGCTAAAGATGCTGAAGAAATGGGGCAAATACAGAAACAGTGACAAGGTAAGGAGGAAAAGAAAGAGCACATGTCCAGAGGGATGGGAATGGTGCATCCTTCCAATGAGTCAGGCTTTCAAAAAGTTGATAGAGAAACCGGAGATCATTGGAAAATATTGCCTAATTCTGTCTGTTAGTCTTTAATATTTTAAATCGTTCCTTGAAGTTGCTGGGTTACCAGTCGAGGGAAAAGACCTGTTCTGACTAGTGTAGTTTTAAAAATGGTTTCTTAAATGCTGCTGGCGTGTTTGCACTTCTGCTTCCCTGGGCAAGCAGGAGCACAGCAGGGGTGTTCTTGTGCCCAGCTGGGTCCCTTCCCTAAGAGCAGGGGGTGTTGCAGGCCACGTCTGTGATTCCACCACCTGGGAATGGTGTGGGAGATGTGACTGATACGGTCCAGCTGATGTTCCACATAATTCTCCCTAGAGGGAGAATTATTTGTCTACAACATCACCTAGATTTTGCATTTTGCTCCTAGCTGTGCCTGTGAGAAGCCCCTTAGGTCCTTAGGTGTTAGATTGCACCCATCGGTGGAAATCAAGGATGGAGACACCAGCCTTGTGTCTTGGCTTTGGTGTTCAAAACAAACTCTGCACCAAACGCCACTGCAAAACGGAGTTGTTTTTAATAAATAATATTTGTAACGTGTTCCTGTTACAAAGCTCTTGAAACAAAAAACGCTTGAGCCTAATGACAGGACCCTTGCTGGGTAAGGAGAGGAGCATCATGCCTGACCTGCTCTGCTTACGACACTGCGCAGGAGAGGGCTGAAGCCCAGCGTCACCTTGTCGCCGTGGCCTCTGCAGCCTTCTTGTTTGGCAGGAGGAGTGGGATGTTTGGCTGTATTACTTCTAGCTCCTGCTGGGAGTCCTCGGGAGAAAATTGAGCTTAGTTAAAATGTTGTGCAGAGGATAGCTGCAGGGGGGGCATTGAGCAGAGCATCCCCCTCCCCTGGCCATCCAGAGCGATGTCGGGTTCACCCAGCCAAAGAGCAGCTGTAGTCTCATCCTTTTTTAAAAAAAACACAAAATCTTATCTTCATTCCAGCAGGGATGGGATCGAGATGGGTGTGGGGTTTTATAGTCCTGTTCAGTTCAGGGTGGTTCTAATTATTTTGTTCATTGGTGCTGCTCCACAGGCGAAAACGGAGGCTCTCCTGTGGCTTTGGTTTTTCTAATTAGAAGTTAGTACTAATTGTTTGGTGACCTTGTGGGTAAAATGCCAAATTCCAGCAGAGTGCAGGGAATTCCTTCAGGTGCCGGAGGATGTTTGGGATGGGTAATTAGTGTTTTCAACACGCCTTGGCTTCCCTGGGTCAGCCGGTGGGGGCAGACAGGATCCGGGATGAGAGGTGTGTGGAGCGGTAACGATTGCCATTCATCTTTTGGATTTACCCTGATAATTAGCGGGTGTGTTAAGCATGCTGCAGCTGATGTTGCTCAGGTCTGCTGGATGGCAAGGGGCTAGACCAGCAAGTGGGTTTTGAGCGTCTTTGGGTCAGAAAATCACAGAGCTCTTGTAATGGAATAAATGATGTTATTTATAACAGCCCGCAAATGGCTGATGACTCTTGGGCACAGACGTGGCATTGTCCCCGTGCTGGGGGACTGGAAATGGCCGTCCCCCCTCCCAGCAAAGGGAGAAGCAGCACTTGGCCTCCAGCAGGGAAGGAGCAGTCTGGTGACCCCAGGGAGTAGAAAGGGGCTTTGGTTTCAGTCTGGTCCAGCCTCGCAGTCCGCTGCCCTGTGCCAGTGCCAGCGCAGGCAGGAAGATCTGTGCATCGCAGCACCCATGCAGCATCAAGTGCAAAGACCCTGCCTGAGAGGCACAAAAAAAGGTGCTTTAAAAAGAAAAAGATAAAATTAGGTTATATCCTTCACCTGGATATGCAGCCCCACGCTCTTGTGTCGGGAGCGTGGAAGCTGCTCGGATATTCCTGCTGCCACAGCTGGACGCAACTCAGATGTGGCGTTTCAAGGACCTTATGCTGGGATCACAGTCATGCCCTTCAGATGGTTATGGTTTTTCTTCTAGCTAAAGTAAATGCGGCAAGCCCTTGATCTGATTTTCCTAAAGCAGAGTGGGTTGCTTTTGTTCCCTCCCCGAGCACTCAGGCTGTCACATCTGCATTGCACGTTTCTTTCAGGTTTGTTTTCAGCACTTCGCTGACGTGATGGAAGCCCAAGTGTCACAAGACAGCAGCTCTGTGTTATTTTAATAAAGACTAGGATGTCATCTTTGAAAAAAACCTCTTGCTGAAGACAGGAGCCTTCCCTTTCATGTTCATTTTTGATAGACCGTGCTTTGTTAGAGGGGGAAAAAAATCTTGTTGCAGGAGCTCCAGGCAGTTTCACAGGGAAGCTGCCCCAACTTTGTTTCTGCGTGAGTGGTGTAGAAACCCATCTTATTTTCCGGGCTGAGCCTTTCTGGACTTCAGGGCCAACGTTTTGAGTACCAGCTCATGTGCTGGAGCTGGCAGACAGCTGACCATATTGAGTGCTTGAAGTGGCACTCTTGGCTTATCAAGCAGGCTGTCATGTTTTGCCACATCTTAGTACCTGATTGGGGCTTAGGTTGTTGTCTCAGCGTCTGTGTTGTGAAATGTCGGCAGGAGGAGAGAAGTTGTGTACCTGCCCCAGGCCCACCAGCGGGCGAGAATGCCACTTTTTTGGGCCCCCAGCATGATCCATCACCAGAGAGCGGCAGGTTTTGCTTTCTGTTTCCCCACCTGTGCCCAGTGTGCATCCCTGCCTGCTGCTGGCTGCAGTCTGGGTGTTGTGGCTGTCACAGATTATGGGAAATAAGGCTGAAAAAAGCCCTCAAGGGGAGGGCCTCTTACAGCCCCTAGCCCAGGATGGCCCGGCTATGCCTACAATCATTCCTGGCATAAGCTCTTTCAGGATGAGCAACAAATAGGATTATCTTAATTGAAGTAATGCCCTGGGGCTCCTTGTGCTCATCAGATCTGCCTCCATGTCTGTTCTAGGCAGGTTTCGTAGTGATCTGATTCCATTTCAGTAGCATCATCAACAAAAAGTGACACCAGCACAAGTCCTTGCATCGAGGGGGTTAGACTGATGCAATGGTGCCTTTTCCTGGCTGTACTTCCACAAAGGAAAGGGTACGAAAGTAAAGGAGTCCATGCCAGGACCACACCGCTTTGCAGAGTTCAGGTACACCAAACCTGCAGAGAAGTGCTAAATTGTGTAATTCAGGGTTCAGCACAGGGAGGTGGTGGTCTGTCCCCTCTTCACTCCTGTTTTAAACCCGAGTTTAAATCCCAACCTGAGTCTGCTTGGGAAGGTTAGGAAATGATCGGTGCCATGTAAGAGTATACACAGTTAAGGCAAGCACAGTTTCGCAGAGAAAAAAGAGTCTGTGCTGCGTGCGCTCCAATAGCAGGATAATTTATTCATCATAGCCCTGAAATAAGTGGATTTCAGCCAAAAGTGTCGGTCCTAGGAAGAGGATATGACCTCTGCATCATTTGCAAGCTGCTTCTTGCTGCTGGCCGTGTGGGATGGGATCTTCAGAGGGGGATGTCTTTGGTCGGAGATGTCTGGTTTTTAGGCAAAGCCTGTCTTTGTGCACGGGGGGAGCCTTGTCTCTGCTAAGGTCACGGGAGTGCAGGGCTCTTAATCCAGTGCATGCCAGCAAAGCGGTTTAGGATGAATCGGGGCTCTGTATGGACTGACACGGACCCCCAAGAGCGAATAATCTGCTAACACTGGGGAGAGCCAGCAGATGTTTGTCACGTCACGGTCGGATGAAGTCAGGTCTCCTGCCTGCAAATGCCATGGGAAAGAAAGGGGGTTGTGCCTGGGAGCTGGAGGGTGATTTCTGTTGCTGGTTTTTGCCATTTTGAAAAGGCGGGTAGCATTTTCCTCGCCCCCAAAGGTGGCCCTGGTAACAAATATAAATGCCCACCCACGACACATCAGCTTTAGGATTTAAATTTGCCCCTCCTCTGCTGCCGAAGCCCCCGCAGACCTGCTGGCACCCCATCCAGCATAGCCAAGGCTCCAGCTTCAGGGACGACAGCTGAGCTGGGAGCGACCGTTATCCATACAGAAAGAAAACCATGCACAGCAAAGTCCAGGCTGCCAAGTATCTTGCATGGACACATCGTCAGTCAGCCTGCTTCGTGGTGCAAAAAAGAAGTCCTCTTCTCCAGGGTGGTGGTGGTGGTGGTGGTGGTGGTGGAGACTTCACCCACCACTCCAGGTGAAGATTTTCACAGCTCAGCTCCCCCAGCACATCGCTGGTGGAGGAAGTGGAGTCCTTCCTCTACAGAAGGATCACTCTTTGAGGCCTAAAGGAACTGAACTGCATCCCACTTCAGAGTGTTGGAGACATATGGTGGGTATGCAGAGAGGCTTGAAAGTGAAGTTGCTGTACATACCCAAAATTTGGGTATTAGTCCTGCAGTCTCTTCCTGGTGGGCCATGCGCATGGCTGAAAGACATACTTTAGACAGGCTCTAAAGTGTGAAAGCGGGCTGAAATGTGTACATTCTGCTTTAAAAAACCAACCCATCCCTCCCAAGCCCTTTTTAACTTCAGCGTCTTAACTACTGCACAAAGATGTCCCGTGTTTGAAGGCAGTGACTCCACCCCTCTAACTAAAGACCTGGGGCACTTGGTTGGGTACTTCTCAGAGGAGATCCCTGATGCAGGAAGATGTAGCTCAGATCTGTACTTCGACAGTCTTCCCCATCCCATCTACTGGGAAGAAAGTACATGGAGAAGGGAGAGATAGGGATGGGGTGACAATGGCCTCTGTGCCGTGAGCTTTGTATGTTAAAGCCTAGAGAGGGAACATGATCCTGTGGCAAAACCTGGAGCAAGTTTTAAACACTTCAGGTTTAGTCCTTGGCTCTGACATGGCCTTTCTACACAGCACCGTGAGCTTTCACTTCGACCACCAGCATCTCCATTTGTGAAACAGGATGATGCTGTGCGTTGGTCTGTCTGTCCATGGGGCATGGTCTAGCTGCTCTCTTCCCATCTGTAAGAGCTGAGCGGTTTATAAGAGACAGAAGATGGTGACCTTGAGGGGTGTTTTTACTTCTCACATGGAGCAGGAATCACCATCACCTGCTGCCTTCCCTCCGTCAGTTCATCCCAGCATAAATGCTGCTTTTAATGATAACTTCCCTGTTTTCCTTCAAGGTTCACGACGAAGGAAAATTGCTCATTTTTCCTCTGCATGACTCACAGCTCTGAGGTTTTATCACTTTCGTGTCTGGAGGCGGTGGGAGGAGGAATGCCCTCGGATAAATAACAGAGAGGCATTTCAGTTCAGTTCTGTCTCAGCATGTTTTGTAACTCCGCTGTTACTGCCACGCTCTCATGTGGAGAAAATCGTTAGAGACATTTACTATATGCCAGTGAGGGTTGCAATCATTAAAGTACGACAATACCACCTCTGACAATTCAAAACAAAATTATTTTCTTCTCACAGAGACGAGCATCATCTTCTACTTTGGCAGCTGTCAGTCAGTCTCTCCCAATCCGCTGGAAATAAATAATTTTTTCTGAGTTGGTGATTTTATCTGAATTGGTACATACTCCAGTTTCTTGATCCCATCTCAGCTTTTGCTTCATGAAGTCATGAGTGCTTGTGGGATCAAGGCTTTCGCTGGCACCTTACCAGTACCACTTTGGGGACATGGTTCATCTAACCCAGTCACTTTGTGTTTCCTGATGCATTGCATTTCTTTCCTCCTGATTTAATGACTCTCAGGGAATGGAAATCTCTTGTTCATCTCCTTGGTCTTTCAGCCGTGGGGATGAAGCTGTCCGACATGGCTGTCCTCCAGAAACGCCTCCTCATGTGAGCTTGGACAAGCAGGAGTGGCTCCCCTAGGTGTGCAGATGGTAAATTAGTGATCTTAGAATCATAGAATCATTAAGGTTGGAAGAGGCATTTAAGATCATCAGATCCAACAGTTAACCACGCTGCCAAGTCCACCACTAAACCGTGTCTCTCAGCGCCACATCTACACGTCTTTTAAATACTTCCAGGGATGGTGATTCAACCACTTTCCTGGGCAGCCTGTGCCAATGCTTAATAACCCTTTCAGTGAAGAAATTCTTCCTAATATCCAATCTAAACCTCCCCTGGCTCAACTTGAGGCCATTTCCTCTTGTCCTATCACTTGTTACTTGGGAGAAGAGACCAACCCCCACCTCTCTACAGCCTCCTTTCAGGTAGTTGTAGAGAGCGACATGGTCTCCCCTCAGCCTCCTTTTCTCCAGACTGAACAACCCCAGTTACCTCAGCCACTTCTCATAAGACTTGTGCTTCAGACCCCTCACCAGCTTTGTTGCCCTTCTCTGAACACGCTCCAGCACCTCAATGTCTGCCTTGTAGTGAGGGGCCCAAAACCGAATACAGTATTCAAAGTGTGGCCTCACCAGTGCCAAGTACAGTGGGACAACCACTTCTCTAGTCCTGCTGGCCACACTGTTCTTGATACAGGCCAGGATGCTGTTGGCCTTCTTGGCCACCTGGGCACACTGCTGGCTCATATTCAGGTGGCTGTCGACCAACACCCCTAGGTCCTTTTCTGCCAGGCAGCTTTCCAGCCACTCTTCCCCAAGGCTGTAGCATTGCATGGGGTTGTTGTGACCCAAGTGATGTCCCACTTAAAATGCGGGATGCTGTTGAATAGGATGGTGGCCTTCCATGGACGTGTCTGGGTAGTGAGATGCTTTCTAGGGGGCAGTTCTTATTTGGTGCATACAGAGGGGAGGGCAGGATCTTGCAAAGGATTTCTGTGGGGTATGGTCCTGGCTATGCATTGGACCTTCAAAGCTGGTGCTAATCAACACCTAGGGCAGAGCAGGTATTTGGCAAGTGCTGAGAATGGGGTTTTAAATGTTGAATGTCCACTACACTTACAGGATGAGGATACATTACGCTGACACTTTCTGTGTCGGCAGAAATACTGAAATATTTACCATAATGTGGTGGAAAAGTGTTGTAACACACATCTAGCTCTCCTAGTATTACATGGTGGTCTTGGCATTTATTACATGAGTATTTTATATACTTATTTTGACTGGGATAGTGGTGTTATTTCTTCTCTGTCCCCTAACCTGTCTCCTTGGACCTCACCTCCTGTCCCATTTCATACTGACTCTTTGGGGTAAGAGCTGTCGTTGCTGTGTTTTGCACTCGGTAGGTGCAGTGCTGCCGTACAGACAGTAGCAAAACAAGGAGCATGGGTCTGTGCTCTCAGAGGCTGCGAGCCCAGGTGGGTTGACAACACAGTGCCATGGTTGTGGCCTTTATAACCTTGTGCATAGGCTGGTGTTAAAAAGTCAAGCTGGAAGTGAAAAAGCTGATGAGGCGAGATGGGTCAGAAAGAAGAGGTAACAGGAGCAGATGTTCAGCTTTGTGTAAGAGATGCAAAGGCAACATAGCAGGACCACATCCATAAAGTCTTCTGCTAGGATCTTGATCCTTCCCCATGAATTGCAGCCCTTCTCTTGCATCAGCCTGAAACACACGAAGAAGACACGAAACACACCCTATGGGAAGAGAAGAGGGATTTTGACGGAGGTCAGATGCATTTGTACCAGGCAATGCCAGTAGCTCACATTCATTGCCTGGTTGGGCACTGCCCTGCTCAGCCCTGAGCTCATTTCCATGACCGGGAATCCAGGACCTCTGTCCCCTCCCAAGGAATTGCCTGGTCCTGAGGGATCGCCATGTCACAACATAAATCACCTCCATGGCTGCAGCTTGGGCACATGCAACAGGTCCTTCAGCATACCCCAGGGTCCTCAGTAATCTATCTGGAGGAGTGCCATGGTTGGCTTTGTAGTGTGGGGTGTTTCACGGGTGGGATGAATGAAAGGGTGGAAAATATTCAGAAATTAGGCTTTTTTCTTTTTGATGAAGCTTTTTCTTTTAATGGGAGAAGTCAGGGATGGAACAAAAGCTCTTTTTTCTGTTTTCCATTGAAATTTCATGGTCTCTTTAGAGAGAGAGGGCTTTGTACTAAGACAAAAGGGAAGAAGCATCTGTGAGATGAAGTGAACATGTAGAGGCAGGAGGAGGGATACATGCGCATTTGTCCCCAATCCACCTTCTTGCTTCAGGACTACCATACACATTCAGGGGAGAGCCCCTGGTGTAGCCCACAGTCTCCTTTGCCACTTGTGAAGCCATGAGAGTTGCAGTGGACACGTCCCTGTGGCTCTCATGGTAAGGTCTCTCCTCTCCAAGGGGAAATGTATTTTTCTCCCAGTCCCTGGGGATCCAGGTGAGAACAGCCGTGCCAGGTCAGATCAAAGGCTTCAAAGCCAAGGGTTCAGCATCTGGTCCTTGGAGTCCAAGGGCAGGCTGGTGTGCACAGAATGTGACTGCTGTGAAGCACCTGAGATGTCTACACATATAAAGGGGATGGTCCATGTCCAGCTCTTCCAGTAAGGTTGAAAGCTTGAGATGTGGCTTGATTTTGACAGAGAAGGTGTCTTCGATGAATGCAAGTGCTCAGCTCATCCATCAGATTGCAGATGCCCTCTCTGCACCAGCACAGGCAGAGGAAGTGTCTGCTCAGATGGCTGGTGGTCCGTAGCAGCAAACCATGGAGCACATCTGTTCTGCCACCAGCAGGACCAGCTAACCTTGCACGTGTTTCCCTCCCCGCAGATGTGCCGGCGAGTGTACAAAGGGATCCCACTTCAGGTGCGAGGACAGGTCTGGTCGCTTCTGCTGGATGTCGAGAAGATGAAGAAGGAGAACGAAGGAAAATATGAGGTATGGGCTCTTCCTGGCAAAGACAACGAGAGCAAGGTGATAGGGAGGCAGGTTTGGTGGGGCTTCACCGGCTGGAGCAAGTCAGACCTGTGACAGATGCCGGTGTCTCCGTCTCCACCTGAAAGGGCAGGAGGGAAATGGGGGCTCCTAGGGGGATGCTTTAAGGGGCAGGGGACACACACCCAGCCCTTGCATCCTCCCTCTCAGGGTGACAATGTGCCAAGCGCCCTATGACACACGCTGGTGGTAGGGCCCAGTCCCATCCATGAACTGCTGCAGCCTCTGAGAAGGAAACGCTTAAAATTAGTGAGGACTGAAAATGCAAAGGGGATGAACTCTTTAGCACGTTAGCCAGCTGCTTTCCCTAACATGCTGCTTCCATTTATTCTGCTGGAAGCTGTGAGCAAAGATGCTTTCCTTAGGGGAAGATGCAGGGAAGAGGAAGGGGAAGCTTAGCAAAGGTACCACTCACAGTTCCCCGAGCTCCCTGGAGCGATGCAGAGTAGCCAGGAGTACCCTGAAGCGGGATGGGGTACCCCAAGCCTCTCGGTGTGCTTCAAAATTTCCCTCAGGGCATTTTGAAATGTGCAGCAAGGTCAGAAGCCTTAAACCAGCCGACAATGGGTTGTTAGTCGAGAAACTAAGGTGGGGTGAAGGCAGCTTTTGCAAGCTTGTGGGGGATTTCTGAGCACAGGGTCCTGGCTCACAGCTTAGATGTGCAGCTGGAAGTTGACTGGCAGCGTTTGAAGAGCTTGGATTGAAGTGGCTTCTTTTATCTCCCATCTTCAATCTTTTTATAACCGTCTTGAAAGGTTCTTTTAAAAATCACTATTAAAAACCAAACAAAAATCATTTATTTTCTCTGCAGACAGGAGAAAAGCCTGCCTTGCGTTGCTTCCTCCCAGAGTACTACATGCTGCAGGCTTGGATTCCTTGGTGTAAAATAAGAATTTTCTGCAGCATGCCTTGAACAAGAACCTAAGTGATGGGCCTTGCTGTATTTTGTTATTTTCTAGTTCAGGCATCTCAGCTCATTTACACTGCCTCTTTCCATAGCCAGCGTGTGGAAGCCCTTGGTTGATAATGAATTTATTTTCCAAACTTGCATTATCATTTAGCTTGCATCACGGACCCAGGGCAAGGATCGGGGTGTTGTGGAGATAGTTATGTTTCGGAGGCAGGAGGTCGAGTGCTGCTTCCAGGAGGTGTTTCTAAAAATCCCTGCCTATTAAGCAGGATGATGCTAACGCTCATTATACTTAGTCAAGCGTAGATGTTAATAGCGAGATGCAGCTGGGATGGAGTCACGTGCAGGGGCTTGGGGAAGGCGGGCTGGGCTCATGGTAATGAGCAGAGATAACTAAGCTCTCCCAGCACGCCGATTCTTATCACGCTCCCTCCCTCGAAGCTGTGCTGCTCAGGCAGGGAAGCAATCCAAACAAATGAAAGTCCCAAGGAGTTTATCTGTGACTCCAGAGGGGTCTGCGATAAACAGGAGCTTCAGGGCTAATAGGCTTTGCTGGATGCAAACCCCCTACAAGCTCATTTTAATACTCCTCTTCTTTGGTGCCACCTGCCGCCAGTAATTAGCTCTCCTCTAATTCCTCCAGAAGAGGCTCAGTGCAGGTTCTGGATGAAGCGTTTTGCTTTCAAGAAGGGACCAAGCCTCAGCCCTGTGTCCTGGAGGGGCTGGTCCCAGGGTCACCTCATTTCTCCTTGGGGCATGAACCATGGCACAAAAGCCTGGCTTTTGCATGCGCCTTGAGTTTTGAGCCACCTAGCACGTGCCAGGTGATTTGTCTTTTTTTATACCCACTGTATTGAAGTTGTCCCCTGCCCTCAGGCTGGTGGAGGAGCTACTTTTCCAGCCAAGCGGGATACCTTGCTCCCCATGTCCGTGTTGCCTCTGGAGTGATGCAATTAAAAATCCTGGCATGTTTGCTTCTGTAGTGCTTTATCTTATCCCAGCTGTCCTCCAAGCCCTCTCCATGCAAGTCTCCAAGTCTTCTTCAATACCGTGGCAGCTTAGTTGTCCCTGATGCAGCAGGAGCCCGGAGGCTACCATGGAACATGCCACGTTTGGTTTCAACTTGGGTGGGATGCTCTGCCTCCCTGGGATTTTATAGCCACAACCAAGAGGGCTGGAGGAGAGCTGAGAAGGCAGCAGAAGAAACCTGCTGGCCATGGGGCAGAGCAGGGGCAGCCCGGCTTTTACCTGCTGCTTTGTAAAAGGTCTCTGGGACAGTCTGGCTGCTTTGTAAAAGGTCTCTCCAGCTTCCCAGCCTCTGCTGTGCCCCAGGCTTGCAGGGCTCGTGGTGCTAATGAGCTCAGCAGAGCATCTGTGGAGCCCCCAGGTTACTTAAACGACGGAAAAAAAGGAGAACAACCCATCCTGGGCTTCTTGTTTACCATCTGCAGAATTAATAAAGCCTCCTGGGTGCATGGAGGTGACAAAGTGCTGTGCAACCTGCATGCTATTCAGGTGCAGTGGTTTTAAAAAAACCCAAAGTAGGGTCTTTTACAGTCTCTGGGAGGTTTCTGTGTTGTTCTGGCAGGGAAAACAAGAGGGCCTTTAATGGGGAAATTTGAACTGAAGTGACCCAGTGTGTATGAATAGTCATCTTGTCTCAGGTAGTCTGCCTGCTTTATAGAGGGCAAGGAGCTGTAGGATGCAGAGAGCACAGAATTTACAGCAGGGAAATGATGTTGTTCATCAGATCTTTGTTCCGTTGTCACTTTTATCCTCCCTTGCCTTGTGCAGGCAATAATTCAAAATAGCCCCTGCAGTATTGCTTCTCCGTACAGCTGCTTTCAAGGTTGGAGTTAATATTCCCAAGATGCTGTGTCTGTCCTGAGTGTTGGCTTTTCTGGACACATCTGGGTGCTAATGACCTTTTGATGTTCCCCAGAGCTGATGTGGCCACCTCAGGAGGTCAACAGCAGCCTGGAGGCACCTTGTATGAGGCTGACAAGCATTTGTAGGATGGCAGCTGCTGGAGCAGATGATGAAGCATCTGTGCAGATGTGCTATTTTCTGTCTCCTGTGGTGAGCAAGGAGGGTTCCTGACCCTTGGCTCCAGGCAAGCTTGGCTTGCTGCTCATCTCCGCTGCCCCTAACCTGCCAGTGGATCTCAGTCTGCGTGAAGACAGCCACAGTATGTATTTCATTAATGCGATTAGCCCTGGGGATATTAAAGACGGAGGGCAATTGCATGATCACCAGTGGTACGTAAAGGCTGTGAGATGAGGTGCTTGACTATAGCATAATGGTCCTTGGCTGTGTGCACAGGGCTGAACAGTGGCTTACATGTGGGACTGCCCTGGGAGTCCAAGGAGCATCTTGAGGTTGGGACTCTGAGGGTGCAGTTGGTTGAGGTGGGCTTAGCTTTGGTTTGAATTTCCTTCCTTTATCTGTGTGATGCTGCCTTAAATGATTAGCCAGCATAGGAGGAACATGGGGGCAACAGGACAAGAGGTAACGGGCACAAACTTGAGCATAGGAAGTTCCACCTAAACATGAGGAGGAACTTCTTTACCCTGAGGGTGGCAGAGCACTGGCACAGGCTGCCCAGAGAGGTGGTGGAGTCTCCTTCTCTGGAGACATTCAAAACCTGCCTGGACGCGTTCCTGTACAACCTGTTCTAGGTGACCCTGGTCTGGCAGGGGGGTTGGACTAGATGATCTCCAGAGGTCCCGTCCAACCCCTACCAGTCTGTGATTCTGCGATTCTTGGTTTTGAGTTTAGCTTCTGTTCTGGACTCTGCCAGTTCCCTAAAATTTGCACTGGTCCAGGTGAATACCCCAGAACTGCTTTTCTAGTGGAAACTCCTTAAACGTCTTCTGCAGTGGAAGTGGTAGTAGGAGGCTGCTTCATAGAGTCCATTGTACAGTTTGGACTTTATTATGGCTGAGCCTCTGCAAAGCTCAGGGACTCGGTGCGTATGTCTGTGTGTTGGTTACAGAAGTGTATCGCTCCTTAAGCACCAACAGAGATCTCAATGCCTTATGACAGCAGGCCATGTACCTCACAGAAATCAAAATAAATCAGGGTGGAATTTAATTGTAAAGGTTTTAGATTCTGAAAACTCAGTATCTGCATTGGAAGATGGGCACAGGCGAGGGGCTGGGGATTCACCTCCAGGCTGCAGATGGTTGCTCGCTGCAAGACGGCGGTGTCCCCAAATCATTCTGCGATAGCTCTGTGCAGCTCAGAAGCCGCCGCTCCTGCTGTGGGGAGTGTGCCTTCTCGCTGCCTGGAGAGAGGTGTGGGCTGAGATGGTGTCTGACTCCTTCCTCTTGTCTGCCCCTCTCCCTTCCAGCAAATGAAAGAACAAGCAAAGAGCTTTTCATCGGAAATCAAGCAGATAGATTTGGATGTTAACCGCACCTTCCGAAACCACATCATGTTTCGGGATCGCTATGGAGTGAAGTGAGTACGGGAGGCTTCGTGTGGCTGTACGGGCATCGGTGACAGTGGGTGTGCATGGGATGAGCTGGATGGGGTAGCCATCAGCCCCTTGGCTTAGGATGGCCACCAGCCCCCTGGCTCAGAGCAGCCCACAGGAGAGCAAAACCATCTCTGCCTGCTCCACAAACCATCAGCACATGGTACCACCCACAGATGTGGGGCTGCTGATTCTCCCTTTGGACAGGTCCACACTGGACCATGTTCAGCCCCAGTTCTTGAGCCAGGCATCGGCCTGTTGCAGTGCCTTGTCCCCCAGGGCTGCAGTTGCAGAGGGCTTGGTTTGGGATGGCTGGGATGATGGGGTGGGTCTGTCGGGAGCTGGGTGGGATGGGGCGTACGTGGCCTCCACAACAGGTGGGGTTGGAAAGGTTTAACAAAGTGGCCTTGTCACTTGGATGAGTCACACCTGGCTGCCCTACACAGACGTGCAGTCTGCGAGGAAGCATACAGTGTGTATCTGTATGGTGGTGACTCCTTTAGCAAGGAGGGAAGGGAGGAAGGAACCTACTAATAAAACGATGGCAGTGCTTTCCCCCAACATGCATAACACTTGATGCCTGGGTGGTTGCAAGTCTATTAGAAACCCATCACTGCTCCAAACCTGAAGAGGAGGTGTGTTGGCTTGTGTGGGTACGTGCATGCCTCTCCAGGAGACCTGCAGATGGAGCAGGCTGGTTCAGCCCCACTCTGCAGGGCCAATGCTGACTGACTCCCCCCTGAAGAGGAGGAGGTTCCATCCCATGTGCCCATCAAGGTGCTTTCTGGTTCTGTGAGCCCTGCTCCTTGCAAAAGGCATAATTACCAGCTGGCTGGGTGTTTTCAGAGCCTTTGCTCTCTGTGTGTACGCGTTGGTGTGCACATGAAGCCGGAGACCTCACACTCAGGTGTTTTAATATCCTTCTTTCTTCCCAGGCAACAGGCACTCTTCCATGTCCTGTCAGCGTACTCAGTTTATAACACCGTAAGTAGTAAGTTAGTCCAGTTAAAGTGAATGGTGTTGTGCTTATATATATCTCTACATAAAGTTTTTTAAAAAGCTTTATATATATATGTGTGTGTGTGTGTGTGTACATGTTTGTGTATATATACACACACACACACATTTAGCCAGTGGTAATTCCAATTTTAAGTCCTAATACTGGTTTGTACAGATAGCTGCAAGACCCACAGAGGCAGCACAAGACCCTTTGCACAGTTGTTTCATTCCCTTGTTCATTTTATCACCTGGTAAATGACATCTGGCAGATGCGATTTGGGTAAGAATCAGCAAAGAACAAGGGATTGCCCTTTGGCTTTCCAGCAAGACTAGGCCCCTGGCTGAAGGTCTGTCATCTTCCTGACTTCATGTCATACACTGAATGGCATCCTTGTTGAAAACACTGATTTATTACAGCAAACCTGTCGTTTTTAGTTGAAAGACACAGGCAGAATAAGCCTAAATTAGCAGCTGAACCTACTGCCTCCATCTCCAGGAGGGGACAGATAACCCAGAAGGCACAGAAGATGCTCAGGGAGAGCAGTCAAGGAAACAAAAGACCCTTCCTTCCCTCATACCAGAAAAATGCTTACCAGATTTATTTAGTCTTTAATTACTTCAATGCTCATGTGGCTGAAGGAATCCAAACCAGTATCAGAACCACATGCTATTTATCATCCCATCCCCTATTCCTTGAAGTAGCTGCAGGCACCTCTTATGTTGGGGTTTCTGTCCCTCGCCCTCCAGGCTTGAGCAGGGCTGGTGGGGGGAGCAGCGTGGTGGGGGGCATTGCCTGCAAGCCCCTCACCTCCTGCTGGAGCAGGTCCAGAGGAGGGCCATGAAAATGGTCAGAGGGCCAGAACACCTCTCCCATGAAGAAAGGCTGAGAGTTGGGGATGCTCAGCCTGGAGAACAGAAGGCTCTGGGGACACCTTATTGTGGCCTAAGGGGGCCTACAAGAAAGACAGACTTTTTACCAGGGCCTGTAGTGACAGGACAAGGGGCAACAGTTTTACACTGAAAGAAGGTGGGTTTAGATTGGACATAAGGAAGACATTTTTCACAATGACGGTGGTGAGACACAGGAACAAGTTGCCCAGAGAAGCTGTGGAGGCCCCATCATCGGAAGTGTTCAAGGTCAGGTTGGATGGGGCTTTGAGCAACCTGATCTACTGCAAGATGTCTCTGCCCATGACAGGGGGGTTGGATGAGATGATCGTCAAAGGTTCCTTCCAACCCAAACCACTGTGTGAGTTAGTGGCATAGTAGATGTTGTAGACATATGGGAGCTGTGAATTTGGACATAAACGATAAAGACCTTGAAACGGGACAGTCCTTGAAAGAGGAGGGGGAAGTACAGGCAACCTCACCTGCTTCTGCAGCTTTAGCATCATGGTGGGGTCTGACAGCGTGGCAGCATGTGTACCCCTCTTGGCTTTTGCAGGAAGTGAGCTACTGCCAAGGCATGAGCCAGATCGCAGCCATCCTCCTGATGTACTTAAATGAAGAGGATGCATTTTGGGCACTGGCGCAGCTGCTGACCAACCAGCGGCATGCCATGCACGGTAAGGCTGGGGTGGAATGCGGTTGGGGCCTCTTGCAACAGGAGGGAAGGCTGTTTAGGTTTAGAGCCTCGTTTCTCCTCGCATACTTGCTTAGAGCAGGTGAGGCTTAATTATGTGCTGACGCAACCCGACCATGGGGCTGAACTTCGCTCTTGGAGGCAGGCAAGTTCATCAGAGAAAAATGTGGTTTATCGGCACTGAGCTTTAGTGCTCAGTAATTAACAGTTCCACAGAGGTGCTATCTTCCCTATGGAGTGCCTTGCCCTTGGCAATCAATTAACTCAAGGTTGTGAGTTTTTAAGAAGTCTCACAGAAGTACATCCAAGAGCATCATGTAATGCCCCATTTTTAGCATGCCACAAGCTATGTGCCCTCGTGTTTTTATGAAGATGTAATTCCACCAAATGTGCTGTATTATTTTACTTCAAACACATTAAAGATCTTACTTGTGGTTAGCAGTAATCTATGCACAGAGGGTTATTTCATGAGCAGAGGGCTAAGCCTTTTGGCTTGATAACTGCAGACAGTCTTAAATGCATGTCCTGCTAGACTATGGGGTGCTGCACGAGGTTGTGGTGTTCAAATATCTTCAGCTTTCCTCTGAACCTTGGTGAGCACCGAGATGTGTTTAGAGAGGTCTTGGCCAAGCCAAGTCTTGGGCTGGGAGGTGAGTGGGTCTCCTCTGTGGGGCTGTGGTGAGAAGGACCATCCAGGGTTGGTGCTGAGCCGAGCATGTAGATGGGGTGAAGGGCAGGCTCTGGGAGGGATGTCATGGGAGGTAGCTGGACATGCCATGGTCCAGCCAACTTCAACAGGCAACGCAGGGGAGGAGTTTCTAGAAAATCAGGCTGCCCCCATGGCTGCTCCAGAGCTTTTCTGATTATTTTCTATTTCTCTCATCTTTTCTCGTTAAGGTTTTTTCATTCCTGGGTTCCCGAAGCTGCAGAGATTTCAAGCTCACCACGAGCAGATTCTAAGCAAACTCTTTCCCAAACTGAAGAAGCACATGGTATCTCTTTGCTATCAGTCTCCCCATACTAATAGCGCGTTTTAATGCTAAAGCAATTCGTGTAACGTTCTGCCAAACAGAGGCACAACTGAACATATTTCTGACCGTGTAGGACTGCTTCAGCCGCAAAGAGGCAAGCGTTTATTAAATGGCGTGCCTGAATCTCGCTGAGGCGAATGGTTATCGTTTGCTTGCTGGTCATCGTTAGTGTAGGGACTGCTAAAATCTGAAGGCTTCCTGAGGAGAGCCAGGCAGGAGGGCTCACGGAGCCTGCAGCAAAAGGACCTGTTGCGTACGGCAGCGAGGCTGGGCCATGTTCTTACACCAGCTGCAAAGCCTGAAGGGTGATGATGCCGCACTGGATTATTAGCCCCAAGTGCTTGCATTTAACGGCTTTGCTGTTGCTTAAAGACAGGAGGCATGTGAGATTAGCTGTGTGGTTTGTTGCTTGGGCATATCCAGTTGTTTTTTTCTCTAGCAGATGGCACACGCCCATTTGGTGGCTGTAGGAGCATCTGCAGGACACGTCGACTGCCATCTAACTTCTAGGCGACTGTTTTGCAACACCTGCTCCCTTTTTTTTTTTTCCCTTGTCCCCCCTCGCATTTGCTGTAGACGGTTGGTGTTCAGTGGCCAGACCCCTGAAGGTTTCTTATGCTCCCAAGGGGCTCCGTGGCCCGGCTCCAGGAAAAGCTGTTTATATTGCCATCATCTGCAACAGCTCTTGCTCCGTGCTGCAAATGAGCCAGCCTGGCCATATAAGTGAAACAGAGCAAGGACAGGTTTTCACTTAATTATAGTCACAGCGATGGGGAAACCTGGGCAGGGAGGATGGGAATAAGTCTCTGAAAGCTGCTGGTGTCTCCGGGTTCCCAAAGGCTCCCTCCCCAGGCTTGCAGGTGCCCGGCACCAGCGGAAAGCAAAGACTGGAGCTGGCCCTTAATCCCACGTGCTTTTTTCTCTTCCCATCCCTGCCAGGAAAACGGAAACTGTGTGCGAGCGCTGTGCCGGGTGCCGGACAGGGATGGAAAAGTGATAGACTGAGGTGATGTTGGTGAGGTTTCTAAGAGTTTTGCTTAGCCTGTCAGGCCATCCTGCTCCTGCAGCAGCCATGCCAGGCGAATGAGGTAGTGCTAGCAAAGCAGGCTTGACTGTGCAGGTCTGGATTTACCTGCAGGATACTTGGGGTTAATCGTTTTTGTGGTGCTCTGAGAGGCTCACATGGGAATTGCTGTGGAAACAAAAATGGTAGTCTGCAAGGAGCGCGTGGTTTGGGTTCCTGGAAGGTTTCTGTAAATCCCTGGAGTAGATATTAGGCCAGAAAAGCTTCTAGAAATCCCTCTGGAAAGTTGTGGCTGAAGTCTGGTCACGTCGAGGATCAGGTTCAATGAATGTCTTGGGCAAAGGGCCAAAGAAGGTCTTCAACATTGGTATTTAAAGCAAGGGCTTTGTTGGGAGACAAACCGCAGCCAGATCCTGCATTCAGATCCCAACATGAATAAACCAACCAACCAACCAACCTCCCCAAAACCCCTAAGAGTTGCTTGAACCTCCAGCAGCCAGCTTGGTGACAACGCCTGTCTCTCTCTGCTGTCTCCTCCTAGGACAAGGAGCAGATGACTACGGGGATTTACACAACCAAGTGGTTCCTGCAGTGTTTCATTGACCGGGTGAGGATGCTCTGCAGATTGTTTGCTGTTCCGCTGCTTGCATGCGTAGTTAATCCGCCTGTTTTTTTTTTTTTTAAAGTGCCATAATTTGAAGAAGCTGTTAATATTTTATAAGACAGGATATTATGCACGCTCTCATAAGGCAAAAAAAATTAATAAGGGAAAAGCTAAAAATAACTGCGTGTCATTGATGACAAGCCAATTCCTGCTGCCTCATCATGAGCGGTCGCTGGGAGATGGCTCAGCAGCAGCAGGGTAAAGCTTCAAAGTCAGGAGAGATCTTTCTCTTGCCCACTGGCAGTGCTACAAAGGCAATTAACCTCACTTTGGCTCTGGAAACAACATAGGGAGAAGAGCTGGAGGCACCAACCTGAACAAATAGCACTGTAGCAGCTGCAGGCAAAGGAGCGGGCTCGGCACTGGAGACACATGAAAGTGTGAGAAAATTACCCTGATTTGTCTGGAGCTAATTTGCCAGTCCCGAGCCAAGACTACTTTATTTTTAGGGGCAGCGTTGTGCTTACACACTTCATCGCAAGATCCAGACTTGCTAATGTTTAGGACATCTGTGTGTCCCCGGTCTCAGTTTTCGGCTGCCCCTTCTATAAAAGAGCAGATGACCTCTCTCCCTGGAGAGGGAAATCACTGCTTTGGAGTCTGTCGCTAAAAGCTGTGTAAAATGCAAAATCCTTTAACTGCAGTAATGTGTGATAAAAGAGCTGCAACAGCCAGCCGTGCCAAACTCCAGAGAGTAAGCGCAGCATCCTAAATTTGAACATAAATGTCACAGTAGAACTAGTATTAATTTCTGCATTGATGAGATGCCTTAAATCTTTGCTGGGAGATGATGGGCTGCTCCATCATTTTGGATATCAGTTCACTCCTGTTTGCAGAGGCTTTTCTAGCAGGCAGGAATAAGCCTGTGTATAAGGAAGATCACTTTTCTAGATACCAAAGGAGTGATTTTTTAAAATGCTTAGTGAAGCACCGTTGGGCCTTCAGACCTATCCTATAAAGAGCCCTTCGTCTGTTTGGGCAATTTGGATGGATACAGGAGTGATTTTGCCCACCTGCAAGGCTGAAAGATGATGATACTCCCTCCAGGGTAGGGGAATCCACGTGCTAGTATGTCTGCGTGGAAAGTTTCTCCTTTTGCTGCATCTGCGGCTGGGTTTTAAGTACTTTCCTGGTCACCCAAGGCTTTAAGGCAAAACCATAGGTGATAAAACAGGGTTTTGTGTTATAGATGAATCCTGGACATCCAGTGCCTCACCCTGTTGTGTGTTTTGGTGCAAGGGGACACAGTGATGCCACTAACTTCTGTATCATCATCCCATCAATCAGTGCGAGCGAGTGTGGTGCTAACGAGCTGGTTTTTTGTTTGTGTGTTGCAAACAGACCCCCTTCACCCTCACCTTGCGGCTGTGGGATATATACATCCTAGAAGGAGAGCGGGTGCTGACGGCCATGGCTTACACCATCCTCAAACTGCACAAAAGTAAGGTCCCAGCAGAGCAAATCTCATATAGCAGAGGTGGCACCATGCTGGGCCACCCTTGTGCTGCCCACCCAGAAAGCCTTGCTGGCCACCACCAGCTTGCTTGGTGCCCTGCACTGGCCCCAGAAGGCGCAGTCCTGTGCTGAAGCTCCAGGGAGGAAATGAGATGATGCAAGGGTTGAAATCCTGCGCTCAGCACACAGCAGACCCCACCTGAAACGCTCCCAGCTGCCTCTTTCTGCATGCTGCACCCCACTTCTTTTATCAACAGGGTTTTAGGGACAATACAGACAGCAACCCATCTGTCTGCAAAGCTCCACGTGGCAGTTCAGGTAAAAAGGCTGTAGAGGGAGAAATAAATCCATTAATATACTTTTGAAATGACCAAAACCTGGTCATTTTACATAACATTATGGTTTACATAACATTAAGGCAGTGATGTTTATACCTTGGGATCTTTGGGACTTTGAGCCCCTCCACTCCCATGAGTTTTGTTTTGTTGCCCTGTTAGGCCTTTAATCCGGGACAGGAGTGATGCTGATATTGCAGGCTGGGAACCTTTGGGCCAGCGGGATTTATGGGACTGTGTGTATTGGCTTCTGCAAACAGCCTCCCTGCTCTTCCTTCAGTTGAATGAAGAACAGGCCATCCAGAAATACACCTTCGAGTATCCCATTTGTTTGCAAAGATGGGAAACTGTCAGGCAGGCAGAAATTTCAGCCTGACTGTGAAATCATCTCTTTTCCCTTGGGGAATGGGGTGCGGATCAGCGTTCCTGCCTGCATGCCATCCTTGTCTGCATCCCTGGCGTGGGTCAGCATCCCTGTCTGCATCCCTGCCCGCTGGCTGCTGCAGTTTGGCATCCCTGGCTGGCGGTGGCGGCTGCCAGCAGTGGCTGTTCAGTCTGACGCTCGGGGTCTATCTCATGGAGCTTTTCCTCCTCCTAGAGGTATTGGTGAGAACTTCCAGAAATGGCCCAAAACGTGCATCCCGGTCAGCACAGGTCCCAGCCCCATCATCGTCCTGCCATTGCTGAGCTACTGCCCAGAGATGGCATGGATATGTAAATGTATCGACAACCCTGAGCAACAGTGGGAAGGTGGGAGAGAGGCAAAAATGTTCAGGCTGTCCCACCCTGGAGTGGGAACAGCAGCAGAATCCCAAATGAAACCAAAGCAACTGCAACCCATACTGGTGCTACCCTGCAATTTGGCCGTGCCACTGCCATTACTCCTTTCTGCCGTCCCCCAGAGCGCTTGCTGAAGATGACGCTGGAAGATTTACGGGAATTTCTGCAGGAGAAAATTGCTGCTTCCCTGCAGTACGAGGACGATGCTGTCATCGAGCAACTCCAGGTGTCGATGACCGAGCTGCGCAAGATGAAATTTGACCTACCCCCACCAGGTGGGTAGAGGGGAAGGCGGGCAGCCCGGCGGGAACAGCCGGTGGTACCATGTACCCTGGGAGCAGAACATCCCTTTGGCATGGGCTGGGGAGCCAGAGCAGCCCAGAAGGGCTGGCACCCACTGGGTGCAGCATCTGCCTTCTCCATGGTCAGGGCATGCTGGATGCAAAAATGAACTGATGCACAGTTTGGCTTTAATTTTGTTTTCTCTGCTTCCAATGCAGCAAAGCCTGAGGAGTTCCCACGGAAACCCCTGGGCCTGGAGCTCTCCCTCAACCCGGTAGCCGTGAAGGGCAATGTGGCAGCCAACGGCCAGAATGGCCAGGTGGGCGAGCACGCCCTGGACAGGGAGCCCCATCCCCACAGAGGTCCCGGGGCGCTGGGAGGAACAACAGTGGTGGAGGCGAGGACTCCCACACCCCAGGGTGAAGCAGCTGAAGCGACGGGCATCCACCTGCATCCTCCTGGTGGGGGGCTGCCAGGAGAGGAGGATCGGGTGGAGCCCACCAAGGATGGGCAGCTGCCATTTCTTCCGAAGACAAGCGAAATGCAGGCCCATCATCACCTCCTGCCTCCAGAGCAGCCTCTTCTCATTCCCAGCCATGCCATGGTGGATCACGAGTCGGTCTCCCTCCCCACCCCGGCCAAGCACAGCTCCTCGGACTCCTCTTTCCAAAACACGCCAAGTCCTCCTGACTCAAGCACCGCTGAGCTTTCTGCTACAGACCACGCGGTATGTCAGCCAAATCCTGCTGCCCTGCCCGTGGGAGAACAAGCATCATCCCTCTGCAAAGAGAAAGCTCTCGATGTACCCCCTCCTCCTCTGCCGGGGAGCTGGCAGCAGCTCTCCAGTGCGTCGCAGCACGACGGCTCCCCCGAGAGCAAGCGCGGGGAGGACGTGTCCGAGGAACGCTGCAGGGCGGCGCTGCTCAACAAAACAGACTTGAAGCGCTTGGCATCCAAAGCTGCATCCACGGGGGAGCTCGCCAGCCTGCAGCAGAACGGGCCAGGGAGCCCCACCGGCACCGTGCACTGGCCGGAGGGCTTGGGCTCGCTGCCCACGCCCGGGCTGGCCGGCGGCAGCGTGCCCATCCTGTCCGGCAGGGAGTCGGAGGCAGCAGGGCTGGGCGAGGGCTGCCCCTTCCAGCCATCGCCGTCCCCCCCCGCGGTGGAGGGGAACAGCCCCTACACCGTGATCAAAACCACCACTCCCCTCCACCTGGCCCACGCGACAGAGCAGGACTTCTCAAACAGAAAGCAGGTGGCATTGCCTCTGCCGGAGACTGGACGTCCCCTGCCTGCCGCCTCCACGGCACCACCTCTTGCGCTGGACCCGGAGGAGGTAGATGCCCAAAAAAGCCTCCAGAAACCATTAAACGCACTGAAAGCCCCACGACCCCCCCTGAGCCCCAAACCAAAATTACCACCACAGGTTGCCAAATCCCACTCGGAGAACAGTTTCCTTTCAGGCTCTCCTCCCCAGGCAAAGCTGCCCAAATCGGTGACGTTTTAGCGGGGACGGGGGGAGGCAAGGGAGAGGAAGCAGGTGCTGGAGCAGCACCCTCATCCCATTTTCGGGACCTCCCACTTCAGCAGAGCTGTGTCGAGGTGGCGGCGCAGCAGCCATCGCCTGTCCAGCTGTGCTTTGGTACGAGCACCCGGTGAGGCGATGGAGCGGTGACCGCCGGCGCCGGGAGGCACCAGCAAATTGGGTTTGCATCTTTCCTATGGACGAATTGGAAATCGCTTTGGGTTTTTTGTTTCATCGAAGCTCCCCACGCCTCATGGTGCATCGGGGGAGAGGCGGCGCTGGTGAAATGTGTTGGCGTGTTTTCTTCTGCTCCTGCCAGCGGTGGAAGTGGGCGCAAGGCACGGGAATCTGAAATGCTTTCTTTAAAATGCCCCATCGGCGCAGCCAACAGCATTGCTTTCCAAGGCCCTTTGTAGCAATAGATCTTTTATTTCTTTTCCCAGCCCCGCGGTTGTAGGCAGCAGCGTTTTGAGGCGGCACCGGGGCGTCCCGGGGGGCGCAGGCAGCCCGCTGCCAACTATGCAATTCCACAGAGCGGTGCCTGGCTCTACCCAGCTCCCGCCCCAGCGGTGGATGGTGTCCTGGAGAAGAGGTTTAACAGCGGGTGAGCCCCCGGGGGGGGGGGGGTCTCCTTGGTGTGACCCCAGCGAACTGCCATCAGGGTGGTTCTTTCCCAAGTTTTCGAGGTGACGAGGACAGGGATGAAGGTTGAGCCAGGTCTTTTGGGCTGAGGGGACTTTCTGCTGGCCTTTCCTGTGCAAGTTCAGGGCGGTGAGCGGGCTCGCTGCCTTTCCGTTGGCTGGACAGGAAAAGGGGCTGCTGTCCTGGGAGGCCTCCAGCCTGCACTAGCCAGCTGCTGGAGGTGTGATGGGGTCTGATCATAGTGTCCAACCTGAAGCCCGCTTTTAAGCAAGTTAAGTGTCAGGGCGGAAACAGCGTAAGAGTTGGGGAAGGGGCGCACATTGCCCAAAACCTGATCTCAGCCCTTCTGGTTTATCCCACCTAGAAATCGACAACTAAGGAAGGAAACCTGGGCAGAGAGGTTTGGAAGATGATGCTGTAGAGCATCGACGTCGCGACAGAGCACTGCTGAGGAGTGGGTGCCCGCTTGCCTTTCATGCACCAAGTCTTGGTGGCCTGTCCATCTCCTCCCCATCCCAGGGTGTTGTTGCTGCACAGCCCAAACTGTTGTCTGGATGTGTGGGGGGACCTGGGGACAGCTCGCTCCACTGAAAGAGCTGGTCCAAACTCCTGTTCCCAGTATTTACTTTACCCCTACAGGTGAAGGGACTTCAGCGGGAAGGCAGATAAATGGAAGCAGCAGGAAATAAACTAGTCCAGGTGTGCTGTATTAGACCCTGCTGTCCAGAAGGGGTGACTGCAGATGCCACCTTAGGTGGGACCACAGGTGGGATGCCATCCCTTCAATGGAGACCCTGGGCAAAAAGCTCCTTTAAGTTCTAAGACGACTTTGAAAACTGCTTTTTATCTCACAGGCTGCTTCAGTAACGTACCTAAGTCTGGAAGCCCAGCAGAAGACTTCCACTAAGTTACTTCGTGGGGTTTATCAGGGTGGGGAGGGTTTTTTGTGTGCATGTGGTGGTTTATGCGAGCAGCAGGGAGAGCGTCAAAGGGAGCTCCCCCATCTTTGGATGTTGGCAGCCAGACCACAGCACCCTCAGCTTATGTTGCAACCCCCGCTCTGTCGGAGACCCCCATCTTCTGCTCAGTCTCCAACTTTCCGCATCCTCTCTCCCTCTGCCAAGCAGGGATAACCCTATTAGCTACCTCGCAGGGGTGTTGTGAGGAGTCGAGAGTTGCTCTTTGAGGAGAAGTGCTGGTTGAACGTTCAGTATTTGTGTTTTGAGACACCACAGGTTCTTTCTAGGACAACGGTGCTTGAACTGGTTTTAATTTAGAGTACGTTTTTTTCAGTAACCGTGCAGTAGTTAAACCTATTTGTGTGTTAAAATACCTGGGAACTATTTCAGGACAGGTATCGGTTGCCTTTCACTAGCAGCCTTGGAGATCGCTGGGAAGCAACGAGACGCATCTGAGGGCTGGTGATCACCTCTTGGCTTGGTTGCTGTTGCTTGGGGGGGGGTCTGTCTTCTCTTTGAAGCACACATAGGACTCCTGCTAACACATCTGAGCATTTGGCTCACGCGTGCAAGAGCTGAGACCTCTTTCCCCTCACTTTGACCTTTTCCCGCTCATTTTGGGCGCACAGCCTTTGCACATCACGTTGGATGTGCCCAGGCTCCTCACCCAGCACGTGCCTGGGGTGTGTCGCAGTATTCACATTTTAAAAGGTGGTTTGCTCTAATTTTGGAGAGCTGTCAAATGCACAGTAGCCATTGCGTGGTGCATGGTGTTATACAAGAATCTGGGGGGCTTCCTCCCCTCCAGCCCCTAATGGGAATGAGCAGCAAGGTCCTCAGTTATCTCTAAGCCTGGGGGAAGCTACCAGCTGGTGTCAGTAACCTTTGGACCAGGCAGACGCAGGCTCCCCCCATCCCACCGGTGTGCTTCTCGCTGGGAAGGCCTCTGACCTCCTCACTGTGCCACCGAAGCAGCTCTTCTCCAACCTGCAGCCCCTGAAAGCTGGCAGATTTGGGAAGAGTTCCTGGGGCAAAGCAGCTCCCATCCGAGCTGGCTGGGAGTCGGCAACGTGCAGTGCTTTCCTTGGAGGGATGCTCTCACTTCAGCACATCAAAGCATAACCTACCAGAGATGACCAAGCCTCTCTCCTCTGCCTCTTACTTCAGGTGAAGGTGTGGCCATGGTGGGTCTGTGGCAGCAGGGGTGGGCAGGACACGGACCAGCCTCAGCTTTTTCTCTGGGGACAGCAAGGGAAGGAGAAGGGCGAGGGCGGCAGCTCAGCAGGACAAACAAATGGCCCAAGCCACTTGCGCCCCTGCCCCAGCCTTCAACAAGGGCCCCAGCCCCGTAGCAAAAGCCACTCTCACCACGAGCAAACTCAGGAAAGCAGCTCCCCGTCCTTGCCCTCGCAGCCCCGGGATGGCTCTCGCCTCGCTGCCCCCCATGTAGCATCGATGCGGGGCTGGGGAGGGGGCGGAGGGGGGGGTTGGTTTGTATTTGAGCACTTTGCGTGGCAGCAGGAGCCACGGGGACCGGCTCCAGCGTGGGACGGCCGGCAAGGTCAGGGTCTCTTGGCCATGCGCTTTGCGAGCCTGGCTACCATCTGCTTTTCTTTTTAATTGCTATTCTTGTTTACAGCGTGGAACGCTTCCTCCATGACTCTTTCTAATGTATTATAATTATTACTTTAAAAAAAAAAAACAAAGAACGTTTTTACGTCTGTGCTTTTTGTTTCATTTTGGGGGTTTTTTTTTGGGGGGGGGGGGCGGGGAGTCAATCATTCCTTTTTACGCTGACCCAAAGGGAGTGTCCAGAGTATTTGATGCTGTGTTTTACATGGTTGTAATGATAACAGTTAAAAGAAGTTTAGCATAAAAATCAGACTCCACGAGGTTTCTTACAGCGCCAGATGCTGGAGCAGGATGGGTTGCCTTCTCCTGCTGGCTTTCAGCTTGGTTCATCACCAGGTGTGCTTCAGCAGTGGAGGGGTCCAGCCCGCTCCATCTCCGCCTTCTTCCCTGCTTTTCTACCAGGGTTAAATCCAGCATCCCCAGCAGCAGTGAAACGAAAACTGCTCTCTCCTCTGTAGGGCTGTCCTCTCCTGGCAGCGTCCTGCCCCCAGCCCCTCCACATCCCTTCCCACACATGGCCCGTAGCCGGCAGCCATGCTGCGGCTTTAGTTTTTTGGCCGAGATGTGGGGTTTGGAGTTTGTTTTCCTGCCCCGCGGGGAGGGTTGGAGGGGATGGGGAGCGGGTGGGCACAGCTCCTGGCACGGAGGGCGGGTGGGTGGCTGCGACTCACCGTGACGCCGTGTGAGTCAGGACTGAGTCACGCTTACGCCAGGCACCGGGAGCACACGGTGGTGCCGCTCACTGCTGAAAACAGATTTTAAAAAGCTGTGCGTGAGCAGCACCTCTGACACACCCCAAATTTCACGGCCAGTGCTTGCTGCGCTTAAGATGACCACGGTCCTGTTGGCTCTGGGGTGTTAAATTGGGGCAGTAATCTCATTTCCCAGAGAGAAACCCTGCCCTTTGCTACTTGAGCAACATGGTTATGGTCAACACAGGGTCATCTGTCTCTACCAGAGCAGCACAGAGGGCACAAGGAACGACAGCAAAACGGAGGGGCCAGGATTAGCTAAACGCCACCCCAGGATATAAGGGCAGTGCAGGAAACGGGGCATCCCCGTGCACAACCCAGTGGGCGCTGCAGGCTGGTATTCCTGCTTCTAGCAGTGCTCTGCCTCACCTGAAAGAGGTCAAACAGGAACAAAAAAAAGCTCCTACCTTGTTCTCCAGTGTCCTTAAGTTAGCTTATTTATATTAACTCATTAAAACTGGTCTGCAACCCTATGGAAAAAAAAAGCCAGCACCAGTGAGCACCACAGCGGCGCAGCAGTGCAGTGAGGCTGCAGCTCCCGGCACAACTCCCGTATCATTTAACGCTGGATGCCAGCCCAGGGATGCTCCACCGTCAGCATGGGTGGGACATCCATCCACGGGCTGGAGTGAAGCAAACCTCGTCTCCCCCGTGTTTCCAGCTGCCCGCAAGCAGCCCAGGTGCGCAAGCTGCTTTGTGTCACCTCCCGGCCACGGCCACCAGCCCCAGCCAACCTGTTGGTTTTCAGGTGGCACAGAGGAAGCAGCCGGTTGGGAGCGGGTTTGAACGGCTGCGGTGGTTTCCCATGTGACAGGCACCGCATGGCATTTATCCAACTGCTGGGACAGCTTCAGCTCCCTGCTGACGGGGAGAGAGCAGAAGTGTCCAGAAGGGCAGGGTTTCCCCCAGGGAAGGCGAGTTGTGCTGGGTTTGAGGGATGTGGCAGGCGGAGTCTCCTGCTCCTCTCTGAAACAGCCTCGGTTCACTTGGTCATTGAAAAAAAAAAAAATAAAAATGGACTAAGACGTTGTTTACTGGCATCCTTGGTCCCACACCCCACGCATGTGCCCGGTCGTGGCCTCCCGGCTGCGGGGGGAGCAGGGGCAGGCAGGGCTCCACCACATCCCCTGACAGCACCCTTCCAGCTAACGCAGGAGCCACAGCGGCCCCCCCGGCCTTGAATGGGTGCTGAAAGGGGGTCCCAGGTAGGGTCGCCTGAGGAGGACATGCCAAGCATCCACTGCAGAGTCCTCCCTAGGGGGAGGCCACCCCTGGGACTTGCCCACCAGGTAAGCCTAGGATCCCCTTCCCTTGCCAGAGAAGTGAAAGACCTCAGGGTGGATGCAAGCCATGCAGGGCACCGGCACACTCTCCTGCTGTGGGAAGGTCCCAGCACCGGAGGTGGTGGTGTCCCCAAGGGGACAGGAGTGCAGACAGCCCCTGCACCAGTCGGGCAGCACCCCCTACCCCCTCCTATGACCCCCAGGGCCTGGGTGCTGCTCCCAGGTGGACCAAGAGCAGGACAGCTGCGTAGTGCCAGGCCCAAGCTTACCAATACCCCTTTGCTGTACAGCGCTGGGACCAGGGGAAAATGAACTCTGTAGAAGGTATCGAGGCTGCTGCTTAAATCCTAACACCTTTGTCAGCCAGGGACCGGTCCTCCCGCTGCCTCTCCCCTCCACGCTCGGCATTTGCCGGTATTAAGTCCCCCCTTTTCCCTGGTGGAGCCACTGCTCCTGTCCCGGCTTTCAGACAACTCCAACAGCAGGTGTCCAGCTCCCAGGGCTGGTCCCTGCCCAGAAACCATTCCACGCAGACCCACAAGCTGCGCTCAAGCTCTGGTGCCCTGGCAGCCCCCTGCGGCTCCTCTCCTTCCTGGCTCACGAGCAGCCAAACCAGCAGCGCCAGGAGCTGGGACAGGCGGGCGGCCACGTCTCGGCCTGTCGCTCGCTGGCTCTCTGCCGAGCCACGGCTGCGCTCCTCATCCTCCCTGCCCACCACCCACGGCCACCAAGAGCTCGGCAGCCCCGCTGCGTGCCTCCGCAACACGGCGGCGAGTCAGCACTGAATAATTGATGCTAAGTGGAGCCTGGAGCAGAGCCAAGCCGAGGGAGGGAGCAAGGCTCTGGGCTGGTTTAGGCTCTGGTCCCGGGATGCAGCAGGGGGAGAGCGATGGGTGTGCGGTGTCTGGGAGTTTTGCGCCCCAGCCGGTTTGGCAGAAGCAGTGCTGGAGTCTGGCTGGGCCTGGGAGTCTTCCTCCTCTTCGTCCCGCTCGCCTGCTGTGGTGCCGCTCGCCTGATGCTCGGGCGCTGCTGCGCTAGCGGTGTCTGCTCGTGTGCTCCTGCTGCGCTGCAGAAGGGCCGTGGCAGCGGGGGCTGGGGGCTGGGGAGCAAAACCAGGGCTCGCAGAGCACAGGGGGTGCAGACCCAGCCCAGCAGCCTTGGCTGGGGCCGGTACCTCGGCTCTGCTGAACCCCAGACCCTGTGCTCAGCCCACAGAGAGAGCAGGGGTCACCTGCCCTAGTGGGAACGGAGCTGCGCATGGGGCCAGCCCCATCTGCCTGTCCCAGTTCCCATCAGTTGCTGGTGGCCAGGATGCTTGCGGCCACACCATCCTCCCAGCAATGCCACCCCCTTCCTACAGCACATCAGGTATAAACCAGCACACAGAGAAAATAACAGCCCAACAGCTGAAAGACACAGGTCTGACCCCTTCCTAAACCATCTCCCAAATCCTAAAACCTCAGCAGCCGAGGAAGCCTGCAGGACATACACCAGCATCCTCCTGGTAGCAAGCAAACACACTCATCTAACAGGACGTGGGCACCACAACAGCGCAGGAGATAAGCAAACCATCGCCGAGACAACTCAGCCAACACCTCACTAGGAGACACAGCAGCTGGTCCTAACCCACAAGCGTCCTACTCACTGGCAGCAGTTACAGAAGAGCCCACGATGGGAATGCAGATGGCTTTGAAGGCACAGACAAAGGCACAAGTCTGAGGGACTGGTCACTAAAGCCTGGCTCATTTAGCCCTATTCTTCCACACAGTAAAACAGGCTCTTCCTAACACCCAGAGAAAGGTTAACTAAGAAACTTCCATCTTTGCTCCAAAACTGGTATGAGGTCCCTAGAGGTACCTGCACATAGATGGGGTACAAGACCACAAGCCCCTGCTTCCAACCACCCCATTAAGAGCCTCAGCCACTCTGGTGCCCTGGGCGACACGGTTCAGCCTCATGCCAGGGCCACGCTCCTGGGATACCTAAGCCTACAGCTCCCTTAGGCAGACCTGGGGAAGCTGGTTCTTGGGTGGCTTTGCTTACCTTTATGGCTCCTGATGGAGCCAAGAAGTGATATGGAAGTACCACTCGGGCTGGAAAGGTCTGCAGCAGTGGACTGGACCATAGCCCAGAAGGGAAACCTGGTCTGCTCCTCCTTACCCAACCACACTGCAAGTGAGGAGGACGAGGCCAGCATCTAGCCAGGACTGCTCTGTAAAACTCAGCTTTCCATTCAGCTCCCCCCCTCCTCGTCTCTCAGGTCTCTCTCCAGCAATGAGTCACTGCTGCCAGCTCCTGCAAACTCAACCCAGATGCTTGCCAAAGCCTTCAGCAAGCACCATGTGCTCATCTGTTTTGGAGTCACCACCTGTGCTGGCTTAGGAAAAAGCTTCTGTGGAAGCCCTCACAGACCAAATGGCATGAGATCTGTTCCAGCACTTAATCAGCATCTTTAAGGACTTGTAAGCAATTTTGTCATTTGACTCAGCTGTGATGTCTCTGGAGCCCCAACCCCTCTGTAACAGCATGCGAGGCGCTTGAATGATGTGGGAGAGAAAAGCTTATACATCAGTCCTGAGACATCTGGACCTTACCAAACCAAACCAGTCCAGACCGGACCTCGTCAGCTATTCTGTCATTTAACTACAGGTTCAAAGGTGACACTGCTCCATCAAAGAAGATGCAGCCTCAACAGATAATCAGTACGATGCTGCCTGAAGCCTTCTCAGAAGCGGCGTTCACACTTGCCTGAGATCCATGGCACAGCACCAAGTTTAGTCCAGCCTTGCCATGACCAGCTGAAGAGATCCCGGCAGCCAAACATGAGTTGATGTGCCCAAACACAGGAAAAAGCTTACCTCCATGGACTTCTGCAGCTTCCAGCTATGCAACTGGAGCAGTTCCTCAGAATAACTGCACGTTCTGCTCACCTAAGCTCATACCAGAGAAGCAGAACTGAGATGGGCAACAAACTTCGTGTCATAATGGAAACGACTGCAGTATCTGAAAATCACATCTTCCAGTCCAGGTACTTCTAGAACAAATGTGCCTTAAATAACTACGGGGAAAATCAACTAAATCTACTCCAAACCCAGCAATTCCTTCTCCAAACCTACATTCACTCTAACGAAACTGCAACCCTGGTGTTACTTTCAGACTCGAGAAGTTCAGCTAGCAAGCAGAGAATACATCGTCACCTCATATACTGACATCCTGCCTGTCATGACCAGCAAGTTGCTATCCTGGACCTAAATTACCAGCACCAAGTCAGCAAGTCAAAATGCCAAGTCCCAAATAACAGCTCCACCTGAGAGGAGCGATACGATCTGGTTTCTGCCTACCCCAAAGATCAGATCAGAGCTGACATATCTTACTGCACACTGAAGAGCTGTTGTGATTCTCCTGAAGCCAACCTCATGGAACCAAGATGCGGTACTACATTAATACATAATTACGACATGATTTCAGGGGAAGAGCTGTGGTGTCAAGCTTTTAGCACTTCCTTGTGCTCCCAGCCTCCCTCCAACCTTCAGCATGGACTTGAACGTTGACTTGAGTCAGGGTTCCTTGCGATCTCCTCATTACAGCAAAAAGCTAACCAGTGGTGCTTCTAGCTCCTGAGATGGCCATGTTACTGACCAGCACTGTTTGACAAAGGGTCCTGGCTGCCTCGCTTCTGATGGGTGCAATGCACAAAAGGAATGAGACTGGTCTGCAACCTTCCAGGCTCAGACCACCAGCTATCAGCTAGCTCCTCCTAAGATGCTTGCAGTCTCCAGTTCCAGCTCCTACCTGCCTACTGGCCTTCTGAAGTGCTGTCCTGTCAGAGCAGTGTCCTACCACGTGCACTGAGACGAATGTGTACCCTGGGTCCTGAAGAACTTTAAGGTCCATTTGCAGAACTCTAGTGACTCCTCGCACATCTATGTCTGCTTTAGCCATACATAAAACAGGACTATAACCAGCCACCCCAGAAAAGAGACTGTCAATATCTGGTACCACTTGAAATGTACAACAGATCAAAACTGTGAAGTTTCAACTAGACTCTTCCACCGTGAAGAAATATCTGTCTGGTGCCTCACGGTGTGCTGCAAAACACGGACACCGACTACTGAACTGCTGAAGAAACAGCTCATCTCCAGCACCCCTCACTGCAACAGCCACGAGGAGTGGCCCAAGGAAGCAACAGTATTTTGCAACTAGAAAACCCTCAAACAAGCTACCATAACACATGGGACTTGACCAGACCCAGAGCTTTTCTGAGCAAGCTGGAAAACCTCACGCTGAGGGGCGCACAAATTGTCTCTAAAAGGGAGATGCTCATTTTTTGGCTTCCTGCTCCTGACCAACCTGCTGAAGGGCTTTGTATTGTGGCCGGTGCTGCCCCAGCACACCCCTGCCAAGACGTGCCAGCCTCTTGCAACTGCAGCTGTTGCCTGTCCTGCGAAGACACCTGACCCCTGGCACTCCCTAGAGCTCCTCAGCTTGCTTGACCATGGCTCCTGGTCCTTGACTGTGTCTTCTGGCTCCCAACCAGAAGATACTCTCAGTAGTTAGAGCCATCCAGAGTCCAGTCCTTGAGAGAGCCCTAAACACTCAGTGTTAGAGCCCCAAACACACCAAGGGCCTGGTGAAGGATGGGATAAACTATTGCAGAAAAAGAGCAGCAGGTTCCTAGTGTAGTAACACCACCAAGCAAGGGCTCCCACATTAACCCACCCACTGTTAAGGCTTTCAGTCATCTTCTAGAAGGATGAAGTAGCCCTGCCCTCCGCCCTGTGGTTGCAGGGCACACAAGCTACCAACTTAGGAACAAAACCCTTACTTCCAGGCTTCACACTTGAAACAACTTAGGTTGGGAGGTTTTCTAGGAGCCTCTGGTCCAGCCCCATCATGTAGAATCATAGAATCGCCGAGGTTGGAAGGGACCTTTCAGATCATCTAGTCCAACCATCAACCTAACTCTGACAAAACCCATCGCTGAACCATATCGCTAAACAGATGTAACACCAAACTCAGCATCTTCGGCACTTCTCCAGCATGGGGACAGGCGCTGCTGGAAACAGCACACCCAGGTAAAGGCAGGCCAGCTCTTCCCTTGGGTAATTTCTCCCACACAAGCTGGGATCAGCCCTTCTCCTGCAGAACGGGGTGCCAGGCAGCTGCAGCCAGGGTGGGGGCTGTGCCCCACAGCAGTTCTGTACAAAAACCAAGCCGTTAGCACAAGTCCTCTCTTGCCCGAGCCAAAAGCAAAGGCAGCAACTCCAAGCAGCACTGGAGCTTAATTCTGCTGCTGCCTGGTATGACGGAGGACGAGGAGGAGGAGAGGAGGTTGCCCACATGGATGCTGGGAACCCCCGGGTGGGCTGTGGCTTTGTGCCAGGGCTGACCTGGGTTTCCGTATGGGTTTTGCCGTGTGAGGGATGTGACTCACACGCTGCCCTCGCCGCTCCCAAACCCTGCTGGCCTCGGCTGCCGAACCCGGCACCTCTTCAGGCCCGGGCTAGCCCGCGCAGAACGGCTCCCGGCCACTCTCAGCTGGATCACCTCCCCACTTTGATGCTCTTAGTTCTGGATGCCAGCTAAATGAGCCTGTGCAATAGCTTGGGAAAGGGAAAGGCAGCGAGCTGCCCGCTGCACTCAGTGCAATGCCTTGTCTTCGCTCTGCAAGTGAAAGGCACGGGGGAGAAGTCGGTCAGACTCCAGGCAAAAATCCCGAAGGAGCAGGGCTGAGCAAATTCGGGCTTCCCGACAGATTAGCCCTTATCCAAAACACTCTAACCCACTCTAAACCCAAGGACTGGAAGTCTGAATCCTTTAGTCTTAGTTGTTAGACAGCCAGACAGCTGTCTGCAGTGCAGGAGAGCCCTTCTGCTACACGCTTACCCGTAATTAAGCTGTGCACAGGGCAGACGAGGATTTGCATACCATTATACACTGCTGACAGACGGGAGCATCCAAGGTGTATGCGCTATGCAGGCGTTAGCATTAGCTAGGTGCTGGAGGGGAGCAGAAAGGCCTAATTCTACCTCTGGAGCACATAAACATTTGGGAGATGCTGTGCCAGAAAGAGCTGCCTAGAAAAAAAAAAACAAGGAAGCAACAAACTGGCACCAGCTGAGGCGAACCCAGCTCTCAGATCTCCTCCCCGATGCTTCTTCCCTTCCAGGCATCGCATCTGAGGCCATAAAAAAAAAAATCCCACAAGGACTAAATTGAAGGCAAAGCACCCACGGGAGCGCCAAGAACAGGCCTGGACTAGTCGCAGTCTTCCACCCCACCAAAGCTTGGGGTCAGCAAAGATTTTCAGGCGGGCTGGGGGGGGATGGGGACATGACGACGACTTGCTGGAGACAAACAGAGCTCTTTCCCTGAAGGATATCCCACCCCAATCACCTTCACGGTCTACAACATGGCCTCGGTCTGTGGAGAGCAAATCTCAGCACCCTTCCCTCCCCACCGTCCCACCAGCGGTCCTCCCGGAGCACCAGCAGCAGCACCCTCTGGAAGGAGGACACAGCCATCAAGACGGTTTGTCGAGACCATCAAATAATAATTTACTGTGATTCAATCTGTGGCTTTGTACAGTTGCCGGGGTGGGAGGAGGCCAAAGGAGGAGGGGATGGGGAAGAAAAAAAAAGAAAAAAAAAAAGAAAAAAGTTGTTTGCCGCAGGCTTGGGTGAAGTGCGAGATAGTCCTTGGAGGGGCTTCATGCTCCCCCTGTCCTCTTCCTCCTCCTCCTCTTCCTCTCCCCCTCCCCCTATATTCCTCCCCTGAATCCGTTTGCTTCTTCCTTCGCTTCACCTCTTGCCTTCCACTCTGCACAGTGGGAACCTCTCCAAGACACAGTCCAGTCATCTGAAACCAGAAGAGGACACTCATTAGCACCCATTCGCTGTCAGAACCAGTGGGGACTGTTTCCATTACCCACTCCTCACATTTTGGGATAACCCTTCCAGTGACCACAGAGGGAAAGCAAAGGGCTATACAAGTTTTGGAGGTCTGGACCTAGCTCAGCAAAGCATCTGCACGTGTGCGGAAGGGAACAAGCACATGGTCTGTGGAGTGATGGGTGAGCCTCGGGTGTCTCACCAGACCTTCTGCCTCTGCCCAAACCTTGTTGTGGGAAGGGGCATTGTTTGGTGAGATCTTTCTCCCTCCTCCAGGGATGATGAGAACCACAAAGTGAGTCCAGGGCAAACGCAGCCAAATCTCCCTGGCCACACACCTACCCGTCTCCTCCCCAAAACCCCGTGTGCCCTTGCCTTACTTCTCCTTTTGGGCCCTGATGTTCCTCCCTTCTCTGCTCTTGGCCAGTGCAGCTAGAGTAAGCTGGGATGTCTCATTTCCAGTTTCTGCCTGAGCAGAAAAAGATGTGGGCAATTCATAGGTCAGACTCTCTTAACAGAGGAGAGTGTTTCCAAGAGACTCCTTCCCACTCCTTCTTGCCCCTCTTTTTGAAGGCACTGCCCATGCCGGTGCTGGCCACCGGGCTGTGATGAGGACTGGGCTCCTGGCAGTCGGTCCAGGGGAGCAGACGCATCCGCCAAGCCCATGCCGTCAGCTGTGAGCCAGAGCAGGAAACGAGCCCCAAGCTCACATCCCCATCCGGAGGAAAAGCTCCTGAACATCTGCAGAACCTGAACATCTGGAAAACCTCCCTTAGCAATGATAAGTGTGCTGGGCACAGCATTCAGCTTGGCCCCCAGGAGACCTTGCACGCCTCGGCTGGGAGCGGAGGGGTGGGGTGCTCGGGTGGTTTTTTGCTCATAGGAAGCAAACGCTGCCAGCGTTTCTTTATTATTTTTTTTTTTTCAGGGAAGAGCTCTGCTGCGCTCACAGCCTTTGACTCAAAACGCAACGGAGGAACACCAGCTGCCCACCTCCACTTCCAGCAAGACCCTCTCAGCACCATCTCTGGACCCGATGCACTTCTCTTTAGGACTCCAGCAGTTGTGCAACAGGGGGAAGGGCCAGTTCAGGTGATTGGGAGACTCCCCAAAAGACGCTAAGAAGTTTGTGCGGGTTTTTCTCCCACAGCCCAGTCCCAGATGCCCTTAGATGTACGTCTCCCCAGCGCACTCATCCCCCATTGCCCCTCTCTCCACTCCTGCCATGGAAGGAGCTGGTTACACAGCCAGATGTTCCCAGGCGTTTGGCTTAAGGCCACCCAGCTCAGGCAGAGACACCAAGAGGAGCTCTTCCTCACTGCTATCCAGCAGGATTGCAATGATTTAAATGAACTCATCATTAAAAAAAAACCAAAACAAACCAACAACAAGGAAAGAAAAAGAAGAAAAAAAGGCAAATGAACACAGACAATCTGAACAACACTGTTTCTGGCTCCAGCACACACAATTTCTAAAAGCAAAACAGCCCCCTTATGGCTAGTTCTCAACATTGCATCAGTTCCAAATATCCCGGGGGAATAATAACGGGGAAAACTCTTGAGAGGAACACAGGACTTTCACGGTGAGACAGGTCTGCTCTGAAGCTTTAGGACAAGGCAATTTGCACGAGTGCATTAGGAGGCAACGCGCTCACCCAGCTCTTCGTCTGAACTCTTCTAGGGCCAGCCTGGTGAACGCGCCGCGAGCCGCACACCTGCAACACCAGCTTAACTCCTCTTTCAGAGGGGCAGCATGGGAAGGAGTTTTCCCGGGAAAAGTATGACAAAGCACGTATTTATTTTTTTTATTCAGTTCTGTGGAATTTTGTTCCAAAAAATGAAGGGAAAAAACAAACAACCCTTTCCTCCTACACACTTCCTCAAGAAAGGGGGAATTTTGACTTACCTGTGTTTTCACAGAAAAATGCTATTTCAGTCAAAAAGGTGTTTCATTAAAAAAAATACGCGTTGCTGGAATTGTTTGTGCTGCATTTGTTTGCAGACGAGTGTATCTGCAGTCACCTCCTGCCCTACGTCTAATATACCCCCGCTGAACCCATCTCCTGCTTCCAAAACTCACCGTAGTCACGATATCACACATTTACAGTTCATGCAGCCAGGGCCGCTCTCATCTGGGGGATTCAGCTTGCGCAACTTGTGCTGACGGATCTCCCGCACCAAGGTGTAGAAGGCATCTTCAACGCCCTGGAAGAAAAGCATCGCTTGAAGCAGCGTCCCACTTCAAGACAGGACAGTGGAGAGAAGAGAGGGCTTTGCTCCCCAGCTAGGTGTCCCTAGGGCAGTCTTCCAGCAGCGCAGGTTGCAGACTTAAAGGCATGAAACCAAGTTGGGAAGACTAACAGGGATCTTACCGTGGCCACCAAACAGCAAGCAAGATCGAATGAGCAACCACAATGCCAAGGAGCTCTTAAGTCCTTGAGATTCATCAGCTTTCAGCAGCCTGAATGAGGTCTGCCACCCAAGAGAAAAGCCACCACTAGACCACTGAAAGTATCAGTTGCTCCACTTCCACCCTTGTGCTCTGGGAGCCCCACATGTTCCTTCCAGCACTGGTATAGTCTGCATGTAGGTCTGCCAAAATAGACCATGGATGAGGCTGGCCAAGTCCCCTGAGCTCAGCTGACCTGCAGTGACTATGGGGGTTATTCCAGAGCCTTGGAGAAAGCCTTGGAGAAAGCATCTTCCCTTCACTGCTGCCAGAGCATGAATTAGCACTTTGGAATGGAGGCTCAAGCCCAGAGAGAGGAGGGAACATCCTGATGGAACATTTAGCCTTGAGGAAGCAAGTAACCCTGGTCCTTTCACCCATCTGTCTGCAAGGTGGTGTCTGCCCATTCCTCCCTCTCCAGCACAGCACTGGAGAAGAGAAGAAAAAGAAGATTTTGTTTAAAACCCTCCTCCTACCTGTCTGGTTTTGGCAGACGTTTCTATGTAGGGGATGCCGTAACTCCGGGCCAGGTCCTGCGCTTGTCGGGTCTCAACTGTCCGGGCAGGTAGGTCACATTTATTTCCCACCAGCACCATGGGAACATCATCAGAGTCTTTCACCCTCTTGATCTGCTCCCTGTAAGAGTAAGAGGTGCCAAAGCAAAGGGAAAAAAGGCATCAGCGGGCAGTTCCAGGACACTCCCCACCAGCTACACTACACTTCGTTCCTGCCAAGTGCCTTGTGTTGGGCTTTCAGGAGAACGTGAACGACCACGACACGTAAGTGAGTAAACAGCAAAATAGCTAGGGCACTTTTGGAAGTGAAAACTAAACATACTTCTGCTCTTTAAATGCAACTGTTTACAAAACACAACTTGATATTATGACAATCTATATTAAGTTATGAGTTTGAGATAGTTTAAGTTAAATAAAAATGCATACTTAAGCAGTTACCTGTGTTATTTCCGACAATTTAGATCGAGTAATCCCCCTGAATGGGGATAAAAAAAAAAAAGAAAAAAAAAATCACCTGCAACCAGAATTTGCTGAGCTGATAAACCAGCTTTTGGCAGCCATAACCTTTTCTGCAGATGCACAGGCAGAATTTGCTTCCTTTCAGTTTAGTTCAGGTCACTCAAAGTTGAGAAATCAACTGGGAAGCAAAAAAAGCTGTAATGCTCACTGCTTCATTCCAACATCGGATTTAAAATTAGGTGGGCGAGGATGAGATCTACCACTTCTAAAAATCTTAAAGGCCATTATGACCGCAAACAATCCATTCAATTCCCTCCTGATAGATAATAACTTCCTTTGCCTAATAAATCACTTAACTTCAAATGCAAAACAGCTTTTCTTTTTTACTTGCTCATGCATCCAGAACATTTAACATGGTTTTATTTAACTAATAAAAGCATTAGTTAAAATGCTGATGTCTGCATTTTAATTGACTTCAAATTTCCATCCAAAAGCAACTGGATATGTATCACACACACAAAAAATCGATCATCATTTTTTAATGCAGTGGAACCTAGAAATGAAGCCTGACTATATGTACGATATGCCATAAAGCCACTTACATGTTCCATGTAACATCCTGATCAGTGAACTCAAGTACTAAATTTAGTGCACGGGCTACACTTAGCTGAAAAGAGACACCTCCTAATGGTTACTAACCAGGGAGAGCCAGCGTTTCTCTGGGGAATGTTCTTTTAAAAGTGCAAACACAAAGAGCACAGACGAAATGAGATGAAAGCCAGTGATTTACATCATGATTAAAACCGAGGCTTGAAATCAAGCCATCCCGCGAGTGATTCACAGGGACCAGCCCCAGCACAAGGATGAATGCTGCTGAATCCCTCAGGTACTTTAGGAAAATCCCATCCTTTGTCCTCTGGTTCAGTTAAAACAAGCCAACTTAGTCCAACCGTATAGTTATTACATGGAACAAGCCTGCTAGCTGAGGACTGAGATATCTTGACAGCTCGGAGCAGCGCCTCTGACTGCGGCACAAGGAAGGGCTGTGCCTGTGCTCGGAGCTACAGGATTAGCTGGGATAGGCAGAGCCATCTCTTGCATTCTCTGCAAGTGCTTACCATCACAGCCAAGCCTCAAATAAAAAAAAAAAAAAAAAGCGTAAAGCAGAGATCTAGCAGAGACCTAAGCTAGCACTGGGGTAACCGGGGAAGATTCCTGCTGCGTTTATATCATCTCCTGGGCTCTCCAGCTCTGCAGGGGTGATGGCAGCAGGGGAGAGAAACGGGATGAGTAACCTGGTTGCAGCCGAAGCAGGAGCACGCCAGGATGGGGTCCCTGCTCTGCCACTGCCTGCCCAGTGGGCATCCTCCTGGGCAAGTCACCTCGACGGGGCTCTGACTCTCCTCCTGCTCCGTCTTTGCCCTGGTTGACGCCAAGCTCCAATGTGCCAGGATGGCCTCTCCCCGCATGCGTGAGGCCGGCAGACGGCAGCCTTGCCAGCAGCACTCCCTGTCCTTCCCAGCCTCCTCTCCCAGCTCCCGGGCCCAGCAGAAGTCGCTGAGATCGATTGCACTAACAAAGCAATTCCATTAATTAGGGAGGGAAGGGAGGGGGTCATAGAGGATCAGCTCTCTCTTTAGTCACCATAAACACTTAAACATTACATTACTGAGTCCCCAAAGGCCACAAGCAATCCCTTCGGATGGGTTTTATTGGAGTCTCTGACATTAGCCGTCTGCTCCTTCTCTTCCCTGGGGAACGGCCACTTGAGCTAATTGTCTTTGCTGGCAGCCAGTGCTTCTACCATGGGGCCTGATCTAAAAGGGAGGGCAGGAGGGTGCAGCAGCAAGACCTCCCTTTTGCACAGGACAAGAGGGAAGGGGCCCTTCCCAGGATACTGACCTGTACTGGTGAATATCTTCAAAGGACTTGGTGTTGTTGATGGCGAAGACGCAGAGGAATCCTTCCCCCGTTCTCATGTACTGGTCTCTCATGGCACTGTACTCCTCTTGCCCTGCGGTATCCAAGATGTCTAACAAGCAGGTCTCTCCATCGATGACAACTTGCTTTCTGTAGGAATCCTGCAGGCCAGGAGAGGGAGAGAAAGGGAGGAGGATGCATTAAGGGAGGGCTCAGGTCAGGCCAAGCGCAGGGATGCAGCAAGTGCATCCCTGGGAAGATGCCAGGTCACGCTCTGCCGGAGTTTAGCTCCCATTAAATAGCTGAATTAAAAACAGGAGGGAAAGGAAAAAGAAGTAGTTAAAAAAACAAACAAACAAACAAAGGAAAAAAGGAGCAGCTGAGCGGGTTTCCCCTTCTCTGGCAGAGCCATGGAGAAGACATCCCCTGGCTTGCTCTCCTCATTCCCAGCCCTGCCTCTGTCAGACCAGGGGCAGCTTTGTCTCTACCACACCACATAGCCCTTGACAACTATTTTCCTAAGTTTTATTTAGTCCCAACTAATCCTTCTGCTGCCGCCCTGCCCAGGTGCTAGAAGGGGACACACAGGAAAGGCAGCTCTGGCCGGCCAGGGCTTCCAGCCACTGCCTGTGATCTGCAGGGCTGGAAGGTGTTTAAGATCGCCTGGAAATCCAGCACCTCCAACGCATCTCTGTTCGGGCACCGGAGGCAATATGCCACCAGTAAGGCTGCAAACTGGGCTTGACGATAAACCTCTTCTTCAAACATGAGAGAAAAAAAAAAAATACCACGCTGTGAGGAGGGTGTTTCCCACAACCAGTCTGTGCCCAGAGGGCTCCGGGAGAAGTAAGGGACTATCCAGGCAGGTCCTTTGAAGTTGGGGGTTTTCCCTGCAGCAGAGGCAATTGCAACTTATCGCAGATGTGTGAAGGCCTGGAAATCACCCAGGGCATCCCTCAAAAGGTTTCATTTTCAAGGCAGGCTCCTCAAAGCACCGCTCCTCCCCACCACGCCTCTCCCCGTGTGCCCAGTGTCATCAGGGGATGATGATGAACAGCCGCATCCCTCTCCAGTAGCGGTCCCCTGGGTACAGCGCAGCATCCTCGACTCTCAGTAAGAGAAGGAAGCCAAAACCAAAGGTAAGAAAAAGGTGCAAGTCAGCAAAATGACCACAACAGCTCTTTGCAGCCACTCGCAGAGGCTACGGCTGCAGTTTAAAATTAATTCGAACATCTGCTGCTCTTCCAACGACCACAACAATGTTATCAGATGAGCTTTGCAGGTCTGCAGACAAACAGCCGACACAGCAAAGGTCACTGACAGGACCAGCAGCAGCACGGAAAGGGATTGGGGCCAATGCAGCCTCCACCCTTTGGTTCATTACTGCAACAACGTCATCTACTGGGGCTAATTAAAGTCTTTCCTCACCTTGCAGAAAGGGCTACAAAATCAGGAGATGAGATCTACTCCGCCATGACCTTCTGAGACATGCCTTCCCAAAAAGGGGAACTGCTGACCCACCGGGAATAAGCGTGGAGTGACGGACTGGCTTCCAGCCAGCTGCTCTGAAGGCAACTGGCTGGCTGCCCTGCAGGGATGCGCTCCCATTTCTAATCAATAATGTATCTGGAGCCTCCTTGGTGCAAGGTAGAAGAGCACTGGTTCCACCTCCAGGGTCCCAGTGCCTTGCAGGGATCGTCAAAGGGGACCCCAGTGCTCTGCTGGGCAGAGCATCCTCCCACCCCTCCACCCTGGCTTGTGGCCAGACGACCAGCCTCTCAGCACATGTGTTCACAATTAATTAAGTTCCCAAATACAGGAGGTCTCACCAGCGGACAGCACACCTATGGAGAAACAATCCCACAGCTTGGCTGAGCTCATCAACAGGTTGCTCATAATGCCAGCCAGCTCACTAACGAAGCAAAGGCATTAGCAGTCTTGCAGAGAATGCTTTGCAACACGTTCCCCAAAGGAAGGGAACAAGCTCCCCCCACCCTTGCTTTGTGTCCAGCTTCATCCAAATCCCTCCGGGATGCTCAGGATGGTGGCTCCCTGCCACACTGCCAGGTGACCCGGCTGCCACTGCAGGGGTAGCTGCCACCAGCCCACCTGTCCAGGCACTGGCACCCTGCAGCCTCAACGCTCCTCTGTAGCCCCCATATCCTACCCCACCTTCTTGCACAAGGGAAAGTGGCCAGACCCAGCTGTGAAGTGCCAGGCAGCAAGAACAACGTCCGGTTGGGGTTCAGGCTCAGGATCCCCAGATGGATGCTGGGAGCACCCCATGTGTGCTGGGGGACCACGCCAAGAGGTCCATTTGGTAAATGCTATGGTCAGAATATGACCAGAGGCTCAGGAAGCTCGTTAGTACCTGACTGCTAAAAGCTGGAAGACGAACCCAAGAATTTCTCAACACAGTCTGACACTTTACTCCATCCCTGCTCACTCGCCGTGGGACACTGCCAGCAGCATACATTTCCTTGGTGCCTTGGCCCTCCCGTTCACAAAATAAAGGTCTTAAGGGTCCTCGGGAGCCCAAGAACACACGTGCAAGTGTGTGCTGTAACAGGTCAGTCGGCACTGAGTTACAAAGACAGATATTTGCACTAGTCAATCAGGAGGGCAGGCAGGGATCAGTCAGGGTCTCTGCCCCAGAGAGGGGACAAACTCACTTCTCCATCCCTCCTCGACTCATTTAAGTGATGGGTAAAGCCTTTGCTCCATGAACATATACTTTTTTTACGCCCTCTTTTATCCTGCTCATTTCAGCATTGCTGTGCTGTTTGTTAGCTGGCTGAACAGTCAAGACTCAGCTCCTGGGCATGATCCAAAGCAGCTTAGTCACAGCAGGGTGGTTTGTTGGTCACATTCAGAAGGCTGGCAGGTAACTCTCTGTGCATCCTAAAATCCCCATAAAATGAAGCATAATTGAAAGGAATCACCCTGGAATGAGTGAGAAGATGGCCGGGGTGGGAGGGGATGCACGGCACGACCAAGGGAGCTGCAAAGGCATCAGGGCTCGTGGGATCTGTAGGTGGAAAAGCATCGGGGTGAGAGGGGTGAAGAGTGGCTCCTGGCTGCTTTAGGAAGAGAAGAGGAGGAGGAGAAGAGCAGAGTGGGGCTGAGGAGAGCAGGGGAGGAGAGCAGGCGTCTCCTGGGGCACAGGAGCGGGCAGGGTGAGGAGGGTGTGCTGGGAAATGCCATGCAAGGTTTACATTCCCCGCTGCCTGTTTACATGGAGAAAATTCCCTGGAGGGTACATACAGCGGGCAAGCAGCTAGAGACAAAAAAAATAGGATGCCAAAACCCAACACATCACTGGGTCACAGCTGCCTCTGCCCACCTTAAGGTCCAAGAGAGGATCCATCCATGCAGATGTCTCCCCAGGGAGGTTGCTCTCCATCGGCAGCTCTTTTGCCAAAAACCTGGAACAGGTTTCTAAGAAAAGCCTATGATGCTACTAGTGATGAGCACTTGAGGGGAGAGGAGCAGGGGAAAAAGGCAACGGCATCCATAAGCCAGGTGCAGCACCGAGAAACTCAGGAGCCCTTAAATTAAATTCCAGTTTCTGCCGCGGACTTTGTAGGTGACCTTGGCCAAATGATGTAATAGCACGTGCTTTTAACTGCTTTCTCTGCTTCTCATCTGTAGGATTGTAAGACTATTTCAGCCTTTCTATCAATCCTTGTCTTGCTTGTTTATTTAAGTTGTAAGCTCTTCAGGGTGGGGACTACACTTAAAACTACCAGAATAGATTTCTGATCCCAGATGGGGCCTTTTAGCCATTATGGTAATAATAACTGCAGCAACCACAGCTGCATTTATACACATCTGGTAGAGAATCCTTTAGGACTGCAGACAGGAAGGTTATTGTCCAAGAGGCATGACAGAGCTGCAGTGTGCCTTCAACAGGGTGGACTTACTCCTCATGCAGCGCCGCGGCTGCTGCCCACATCTCCCCTGAATGAAGGTGTAAGTCATGCAGGGTGTAATTAGCATCTCACTAGCAACGGTGAAAGCACTCAGAGAATGGAGTATGTTTTTAAAAAGTAAAAGAGGAAACAATAGTGTAATGGAGACTGAAGACCAGACCCTGCCTCTGCACAGCCTGGAGGAGGACAGGGTCCCTGCCTGCTTCCCCAGGCGGGGTGCTGAGCTAGACAGGTCAGTGCTACCATTCACACCGACTATGAGACCTATATATCAACCTCCTCAAGATGGAGCAGAGGCAACGCTCTGAGAACCACAACTGTTCAGCTGCTGAAACTACAGGACATACATAATACTACCAAGCTCTGATAAAATCCATTTCGGCAGTAAATCTCAAAACATCCTGCATGAGAAGTCAATATATTTACTCTGATTTCACAGGAGGAGAAACTGAAGCACAGGTACAAAATGGCTCTTCAATCCCAAACATTTAACCCCTCCCTACGCTGTCATCTCATCAGAAAGGAGGACTTGTGTGCTACCTCTCAGGTCCTGCCCGGCTCTGCCTGCTTTTGCCTCCCTCGCCATCTCTCTTCAGCGGACACCACTGTCTTTCTGCAGGAGGCACAAGTCGGTCATTGTGACCTCCAAACACGCACATAGCAACTCAGAACAGCTCTGTGAAGCAGAGGAACATCCCCGCTCAAGTTCAGGGACTTGAGACCAAGCCAAATACACTACGGGTTGGAGGCAAGGTGGAGAAGAGGAAAACACACAGAGACAGACCCCATGCCTAGAGCCGCTTACCTCTATCGTGGGGTCATACTCATCAACGAAATGGTTCTGAATGAGCTGTATTGTCAAAGCACTCTTTCCAACACCACCAGCTCCCACCACCACCAGCTTATATTCAGTCATCTTCCAGCCGACTCCAGCTCAGGACTTCCAGGAGCACCACCACCTGCAAGGAGAAATATGGCCACCATGTTAGGAGAGGGGGGTCCCTCCCCATCACTGCCTGCTCTGCAGCAGGGCTGAGCGGTCAGCTCCCCCTCTTCTGCCAGAGAAGGCAGAAATCTGCAAAGCACGACCTCATTCCTTGGGTACTGAGCGTTCCCAATGCCCTCTGCACATTCCAGGAGCACCCAAGTACTGCAAGGTAGAGACACCAAGGTCTGGGATCCGGCACATAACACAGAGACAGCTAATTCTGCAAAGCAGAGGTGAAGGGATGCACCCCTTTAAGGTTTTAATCACCTTTTAAACTGCTTGACTTTGTAGGGATTGAGGATGTGACAAGGTAAACCCACTTCACTTCTATTCTGTATGGCAAAGAGCCAGCCCTCGTTCCTTGGGGTGAAAACCAGCAAGCCACCAATCAGAGATGCAACATGCATTTAATGTAGCTTTCTAAAATTGTCCGTGAAATTGCCACCACAGGGTATCCTGCTCCAGGACCACCCCGGCGAGCCTGGCCTGCAAACGGGGAGATGGTGGAATGGCCTGTGTGCCCCAAGGGTCAAAGGCTTTCTTGCCTTCTTCCCACCCAGCAGGCTGACTACCCTGGGAATCTGGCCAGAGAAAACCACACTTATTTCAGCCTGTCACTCCATACTGTGCCTCCAGAATCCACTGTCTTTCTTTTGCTTTTATGCTCTGGGGGTCTCAAATGTGAGATAGCCTCACCTAAAACCACAAAACTTGAACTAAAAGCTTCTGCTGCAGCACAGCACTGCAGCATCCAGAGCTATTTAACCCAATACTCTCCGCTAGTAATGAAGGTTACATTAAAACAGGCAAAATAATCCATCAAACTGAATACAAAACGATGTTTATCCTGTGATATGCTGCAATCCTTCAACCTGATGGTCTGGATGCAAACTTCACACATTCCCCAAGCAAACCGCAAGAGCTAAGGGAGTGTTGCTGATCGGAAAACAAAAGTACAGGCTGTGTAAATCAAAAGTAAACCCTACAGTAACAGATTTAAGAGGTCTGGTTTTCCAGAAGTACTCAGCACTGTCTCCAATTTGCCTTATCTCAAGCTAGCAATCCAAAATCACTAGATAGATTTGAAGGCCTTGGCCAGCGTGGTTTGGGCATCAATGCCCACCGGAGCGGGGAATAAGTTCCAGCCCTGCCAAATACACTGTTAGCACTATGTCTTCACCCTCAAGGCTGCATTAAACCTCAGACCACAGGGCTGGTTTGAGATGGTGGCACATCCACAGCCTCTGCCCGTCCTCCAGCTACCAATGCCTCTCAGTGTGCTGTCCATCACAAGAGGGAGGATGACTGCGGAAGGTGCACCCCTGCTCCCATGAGATGAAGCTGGCATGCCCCACAGGGGAGCAAGAGATGCTATATAGAATCATAGAACCATAGAATGGTTAGAGTTGGAAGGGACCTTAAAGATCATCTAGTTCCAATGCCCCTGCCATGGGCAAGGACACCTCCCACTAGACCAGGCTGCTCAAAGCCCCATCCAACCTGGCCTTGAACACCTCCAGAGATGGGGCATCCACAATTTCCCTGGGCAACCTGTTCCAGTGTCTCACCACCCTCACAGTAAAGAATTTCTTCCTAATAGAATGGCATCCCTGCCCTCCAGCATGTCAACCACACCACACAGCTTGGTGTCATCGGCAAACTTGATGAGGGTACACTCAACCCCACTGTCCACGTCTCTGACAAAGATGTTAAACAGCACCAGTGCCAGTACTGACCCACTGTGGAACACCACTTGTCACTGATCACCACTTCAACACCGATCCATTGACTGCAACTCTTTGAGTGCAGCCATCCAGCCAATTCTTTATCCACCGAGTGGTCCATCCATCAAACCTGTGTCTCTCCAATTTACAGACACGGATGTCATGCGGGACAGTGTCAAATGCCGTGCACAAGTCCAGGTACATTATGTCAGTTGCTCTCCCCTTATCCACCAACACCGTAAGCCCATTGTAGAATACCACCATATTAGTCAGGTACAATTTGCCCATAAAGCAGCCATGTCGGCTGTCACCAATCACTTCCTTATTTTGCCTGTGCAGAATCTCCAGTAGGATCTGGTCTTGAACCTGGTAGTCTCCTACAGTGGGCAGTTCTTCATTCTCCCAGTCCCTGTCTTTGCCTTCTGGGACTTGGGCGGTGTGGCTAGAGCCCTTGCTGGTGAAGGCTGAGGCAAAAAACTCATTGAGTCCCTCAGCCTTGTCCATGTCTCAAGTGACCAGGTCTCCTGTTTCCTTCCAGAGAGGGCCCACATTTTCCCTAGTCTTCCTTTTGTCAGCGACGCACCTATAGAAGTCTTTCTTGTTGCTCTTGACATCCTTGGCCAGATTTAATTCTATCGGGGCTTTAGCATTCCTAACCTGATCCCTGGCTGCTTGGAGGATTTCTCTGTATTCTTCCCAGGCTACCTGTCCTTGATTCCGCCCTCTGTAGGCTTCCTTTTTGAGTTTGAATCTCTCCACTTTCTCCGTGCAGGCCTCAGTGTTTTTGCTTTACTTCCTCTTTGTTGGAATGCATTGCACCTGAGCTTGGAGGAGGTGATCTTCAGTATTAGCCAGCTTTCTTGGGTCCCTCTTCCCTCCCAGGCTTTATCCCACAGTACCCTATTAAGCAGATCCCTGAAGAGGCCAAAGTCTGCTCCTGAAGTCCAGGTCAGCGAGCTTGCTGTACACCATCCTCACTGCCCTAAGGATCTTGAACTCCACCATCTCATGGTTACTGCAGTCAAGGTTGCCCTTGACCCTCACATTCCCCACCAGCCCCTCCTGTTGGTGAGAACAAGGTCCAGCACGGCACCCCTCCTCGTTGGCTCCTCCATCACTTGGAGGAGGACATTATCATCAACACATTCCAGGAACTTCCTGGATTGCTTGTGCCCTGCTGCGCTGTCCCTCCAAAAGATATCATGGTGGTTCAAGTCCCCCATGAGGACCATGGCTTGTGAACGTGAGGCTGCTCCTATTTGTCTACAGAGGGCCTCATCTGCTCGGTCTTTCTGGTCAGGGGGCCTGTAGCAGACCCCCACTGTAATATCACCTGTCCCTGGCCCTCTCTTTAATCCTGACCTATAAGCTCTAAGACTAGGTTGCTATCAGAGAAGGTGCTAATTGTGAATGATGATTAGGGTTAGGAGGAGCAAATCACACTTCTGCAACACCGTGTACTTGCCATGGCCCTTCAGCAGGAGAAAATTCATCCCCACACACCTCCTCCCTTACATTTCTGCCCCAGCTCCGCTAAGAAAGAGGAACTTTAATTTGGGGAAGATTACAAAACCCCAAAACTTTAAATAGAAATCCACTCTCATTTGACTACAAGCCCTGCCCACTGAAAGTCACCCCAGGGTCAGATACTCCTCCACAGACATCATCTGCGAGCTCTAGGGAAGCCACGCAAAACGCAGCGGGTAGTGGGAAGACGAGCTCACAGTTGCCCTGGATGGTCGGCATTCAACACAGGCTGCAACACCATTGCAGATTAGACACACACACACACCCTCCCCCTCCCCAGTCAGTTAAATCACTCTGCCCTCCTCTCCAGGCTCACCAGCCCTCTCCTAAAACCCTGGAAGTTGGTACAAACTGTGCCGTCAAAAGCCACTCTAGACCCAGTCTGCATCTGATGCATTTGCTAACACAGCAAAGATCTAATGGAAAGCAGGCCAGAACTTTCTGCTTTCAATCCCCACCTGACTGCAACCTTAAACCACTCAGACAGTTCAATCATCCACTCGAGCTGGGAGCAGTCAGACACAACCACCTCTTGCCAAAGCTCTTTTCTGAGCTGCTGGCTCGGTAGCAGGAAGGCAAACAAAGCTCACGCAGTTCCCAGCATCCAGGATCCTGAAGAAGGGCAAGGGAGGGGGTGCAAAAGAGCAATCAGACCACAAGCATGTTGTCAAGGAGGACCTCTGGTTGCTGTGCTGTTCCTCACTGCTGGAGAAGCTGAAGGTCGTTAAACACAGTGGAAAAGCAGTGATGGTGGGGGAAATGAAGTGCAAATAATGTGATACCCTAGGTCCACACCCAAAAGTGCCACTGCTTACCAAAAAAGTCTGATGTGCCTCTGTTCTGGCAGCCAAGGAAGAGATGCAGGTTGAAAGCAAGGCTACAGGAAACAACCTAAGTGACCACACGAATTGACCACGCACACGTTGCTCTGCTCTGTCCCTCACATATATGGACTTCTCACCTACACTACTTCTCAGGGACAAGAGAAATCCCCACCCCAGGCTTCTCATCTCTCTCAGATGGGAAGGGACAATTACCATGAGGGACGGTGACAGGCTGAAATGGGGACTGAGGAGCGAACACTGACTGACTGTCTCCATCGACACTGCTGGGGATCACTCCTGCAGCAGAACAGCTTCACAGCTGAACACAGAGGGGTCCTGCGGGTCTGAAGAAACTCTGCAACCAGCTCCCATCTTTCATACAGAGCAGGGAGATCTGCAACCCCTTGCAAAACACACAGCAGCTGCAAATAAAGGCCTGCAGTGGCTACGATGGACCTTGCTCTGCATCTGGTGCTGATGATGGAGCAGCTACCGTGATGATGCTCGAGGGGAACTGTACAACCGCACAGGTCTGTGGGCCTTCCTAAGGCAGTGAGAAAAGCCTAGACTCAATATGAGGAGGAGAAGACATGAGTCCTCGAGGAGGCAATCATCCCTTGAGACCACCCCAGTGTAAGGCACTGCTTGGCCCACAGCCCACACAGCCACGCCAGCCTCCTGGTCCACACTGCAGCAGGAGGCGGTCACCCACGGCAGCTTAAGGGTCTTCCCCTGCTCCAGAACCCAGCTGAGCTCCACTGCGCAGCAGAGGGGCAACCACACACCAGCAAGCCCTGCACATCACCACCCCAGCCCACAGCTTTGAGCTCTGGCTCTTCCAGAGAAACACAAACCCATGTCTCCCTACTCTGCATTCACCCAAGAGGTGGGAGAAAGGAGGGGAGCAAGAAAGATATTGTTCCCCACCACTCACAGCCAGTACACAACAATTCACACACAAGAACTCTGCAACGTTGGTGTTTGCTCACTCACATCGTACCTAGAAGGTGCTGGTGCCTCGGCTAACTCTTCACGGCTCTGCACACCATCCTCGCCCCAGCAATGGCAGGGGAGATTCTGCAGCTTGCAGAGGACGGTGAGTCCAGCCCACCCAACTGTTTCATACCATCACCGCAAAACGTGTCTTAATGTAGAGCGGGAGTGTGGGGAATGATGGACAGCTCTGGGCGTGAGAGCTGCCTGAATTAATGTGTGCTAAAATCACTGTTCAGACGAGCTTGATTCCTTTCCCAAAGGATCCTCGATGCAAGCTCTTCACAGGCAGCATGCAGACCCAACCGCTCATCAGAGCACATGCAAATGCCACAGGAGAAGAAGCCTGGCCAAAGGCTCCAGGGAAAGCAGGGATCTCCATACGGCCAAGCTTTGTCACAGAGCTGGACAGCTGGTCTTATCCCTGAATTGACCTTACCAACACCATCTCATAGCTCCTCATCACGCTCTTTGCTCCTGAACATGGGAAGAGCAAGGCTGCTCATGGATGCATGCACAGGTTTTGATGCAGAGGTGGCTGTTCCTCAACACCACATCAACATCACCACTACTATATGGGCTGGTTCAAAGAACAGCCATCCCAAAGACAATGTTTCTGTGTCTCCAAAAAAACAGAGGCAGGGAAGGGAGAGTGGGGCTCCTGCCAGAGAGATGGTAACAGACACCTCAAGTTTTCACACACACACCAAATACGGGGACACACCAGACAGGTTTACAGCCTGTTGGTTGTTGTGAAAGCTTCTCCTGATGCGAGGATTTCAAGAGGAAGAGTTTTTATTTCTCAGCAGCTAACACAGAGCCCAGAGCTGACCACAAAATAACAGAGGGAAACATGAAAGCACAGCCTCCTGGTCCCACACTGAGCAGGAACAGCGTTTCTTCCATCCTCTGCAAGCTCTTCAAAACCTGAAAGCCTGACATCTGGTGTTTTCCCTGACTATCCAAATTTATCACCTCTGCAGTACTCAACTGTTGCACCCTGCAAAACCCACACAGGCCTGTCGAACAGACAGCTGAGTGAGACAGTGAGGAGGAGAGCCGTTCAGGAGCACCGTCCAGGAAGAAGAGGGCTGGGATCCATGTGCCAAGCCAACAGCCCCAGCGTGGAGCCGGAGCTGCTGCTGCTGTATTTCCTGACCTCGTGGATTTTCTCCTGTAGCGAGAGGGCTCCTGGCTCCCATTCAAAGCTGTCTAGGAAAGCCTCGCCGAGTGCTTCCGCCTGGCAGCAGCAGCTGCTCCCAGGCCAGTAGCTGGAGCCACGCAGCTCCAGCAAACAAGAAACATCTGCCAGCCTTGTGCAGGAAGCCAGGAGCACCCGGTGGGCACCAGCATCTTCGTCTTGCAGGGAGGGGATGAAGGTGTAGGTGAGGGTAGAAGGCACATCTTATCTTCTCCACATATCTGCACGTGCAGGACAGCACAGAGGCTTTGCCCACAGAAGTGAGGACCAAGATACTTGGTACAAGCTTTCGCAGGGCTAAGACCTAAAGCAGGTGTAGGCATCAAGGCTACAGGTGCTATCCACAGGCTTAGCTGCGTCCTGCGAAGAACAACCTGATGTTCTTCATGGTCCCTCTTCTCCAGCACAGAGCTTTATCTGCAGGGGGAGAGGTGGTTCTGGGGACCTGACTGTGAAACCTCCAGAAATTCACTCAACAGAAGCAGAGATGAGGAACTCAAGGGGCTTAGCACCATCAGTATGTCCCATCACATCATCACAGTTTCAATAAAAGCTCAGGTGTCAAATGAAAGGCATTTGCAGTGGATTTCCAATGCATTCACCATGAGGAAGGCTCTGACACCCTTCCAACAGGATCACTGAAGGAGCTTTCCTCCTGTCACCTTCTTTCTCCCCCAGGATGGACACCAAGCAAACTAAACAAGCCAAGAGACAGATTTTTGCACAGCACTGCTGTACTGAGGCCAGCCACGACAGAAGTTTTACAACTTTTCATTACTGAACGTTTACCCTCTACCTGTCTGTTGGGAGTCTCTGCATTTAAAAGGCACCAGAAGTCAGTTTCACCTCTGCAAATCTCTTTGGACACGTCTCAGATTGGGTGCCCTTTCCTCCAAAAGACCTGTCCATAGGATCCAAAGAGCCCTGAAGACCACCACTGCTGCAGTATTTGATTTTATTTCCCTTCAGCAGAAATGCCCTGCAGGCAGAAGTGGTCTGCAGTCCTCTAGAACAACAATGCTCATCTCAGCCTTTTACTGGCAGTCCACCACACCCACAAGTCAGGAATCCTACTCCATGATTTTAGAACATTGACAAGGCAAACCCTGCTGGCTCACCCCAGTGACTGTCCAGGCTCCTCCATTTGCTCATGCATAAGACTGTCACCAACGTCACAAAATATAGCCTCTGGAGGGACTGAAGGAATCTCTCCAGCGGTGTGAAACGCCACCTTTTGTTTTCACTCAAGGGTTAAAACGCTGACATTCTCCATAGCCTGCCCAGCCTGAAAGAGATTAGGGAAATGGGGCTGGCAAGCTGATGCTCTGTTACAAATCACAGCCTATCCAACACTTCATTTTAATTTACTTGTTGCTTTTTAAATTAACAAGTGGGCTGCAAACCTAACCCAACATGCTTGTTGTTGGCTTTCTGGCTGCGTACCCACAAATTCAGACAATGCAGCGCACAGATGAAAAAAGGAGAGAGGGATGCCAAAGATGGAATAAAAGTTGCAAATGGTGGCCCTACTTTGGAAAAACAACTTGGAGACAATAAATGTCTTCTATTAGGGGAAAAAAGAAAAAAGCCTAAGAGGAACAGAATGGCTTCTTCCAGCCCCTGCAAGCTCTTCAAGATCTGAAGGAAGAGGCAGCCTGTCCCAAGAGACTGAGCACAAAAATATTGCTTCAGAGGAAAAAAAGAAAAGGGGTAAGGAATGACATAATGTAGGAGGCTCAAAACACAGGCACGCACTCAAGGAGAAACCTGGGAGGAAGAATAGCAGAAAGCTGTGGGCAGGGTTGAGGCACAGGCAGGTCTGGAAGAGAGGGATTGTCTCTCCACAGCAGCCATAAACGTGTCCCAGCAGCAAGGTGCAAGCCACGGCTTTACACAAGGTCTTGAACAGGCACGGACAGGTCCTTGCACCAGGCCCAGCCCTTGCACAGTTTCCAGTTGAAGCACCTCAGGCAACACAACCCCTCTGCCAGCGACTACCCAACCACAAAGGGCTTGTGAAGTCCCTGCTCGTCTTCCCTCTCCAGAACAGATGGAAGGACAAAGCAAAACAAGATAGTACCACCCTCACCAAAGTTGCTGCCAGTTTTCTGTTCCCTAGTTCCTGCTTCAGCCGTCTGACAGTTGAGTGAAAGACAAAGCTGCACAATAACCAGCTGTTAGCAGTAAGCAGGTCAGGTCCAGCTATGCTGTTCTTGCCTTCCCTCTCAAATAATAAATATTCCAAATAAATTTATTTGTTGCAAGCTTACTCTAAGAAAAGCATCTGGTAGGCAGCTATGCCTAAACCACCCAAACAACATACACAAGTCAGTAATGCAATATCCCCAAAGAACAAACCAGCTACCCAAGAGCTTTCGCCTCTGGATGAAGGAATTGCTCCCCCAGCAAATACAGGCCACCAAAATTACTATACATAAGATTAGCAGGCTCCTTATCTCAAGGAGCTTATAAACCAGGACTGCTCATGGCCATGTCTCCAGCATCATGAACGTGGCATAGGGAACAGCATGCCATCAGCAAGCTCTGGGAGGTGCCGGGACATGCTTGTGATTCGTGGTGGGACCTTCACCTCCCACCATGACCACTCTACCCTCCTCCCTGAAAGCAAGGAGTCCGTCCCACCATAGTCTCTGCAGAAGAACCAATCTTCCAAGCTAACTTCCACAGAGACAAAGCATGCTGCTCTGCAGGTTACTTGCTGCCAGTCCATGGAAAGGTCTGAAGGAAACGAGCAAGCAAATGGTACATCCCAACCCACTGCTGAACACAAACCCTTAAAAAAGTCACAGCCAGATGGGAGAGACCACCTTGGGTAGCACCCAAGTCACCAGCTGGAAACACTAGTTGTCTGAATTTGTCAGGGCCAGCGGTTTGAAGAAATGAAAGACAGTTTTTAAATTATGCCCATGATTTATGATCTAACACTTAAATGCTGTTTGAGACTCTAGATGAGCAAAAGTAGCCTGCATAAGGAAAGAAGAGACTGGAGTTTTGTCTGAAAGCCCAGTAAAGGTGGATGCACGAAGGCATGAACACACCACGAAGCAGGCTGGGACAACAGGGGACAATTAAATAAAAAATGAGCTCTTATCTTGCAGTCAGGACTTAAGACCTAGTGTTGACTCTGCCAACGCATGTGGGAAAGCAGCGTGGGGGAAGAAAAGCTCTCACTGTCCTGATGCAGAAGACTGCAAACTGCCAGGGCTCCTCCGCTTTCATCTCCTCTCCAGCCTCCCAGGGCCAAGCAGGTGGTTCAGAGGCAGACATTTCCCTGCCTGGGCTGGCAGCTCTCCGCCTCGGCCTGGAAAAGAGACTTCTCCCAGGCCTCCCAGCCTTTTTCGGAAAAACAAATGAAGAACATACTCTGTGCAACGGGGAGGCCAAGGCAGAGCTCAAGAGAAGAGGCAGCTTTTAGCCCTCCTTGGCATTAAAATCCCATCTATAAATATGAATGGGATGGGTGAAAGGCTGCACGATGTACCTTGAGCATACGGAGAGACAGCTACCCAGGAAAGTTTAAAACAAGACCCACACTATAGACAATAATAACTATATCTGCTAAAACGTGTGGTAGGCAACCACAAACCCAGGCCCTGTGCAATCTCTTGACTTGTAGACTCAGTACAAAATTGTATTGATTTTCCCACAAGATATAAGGCGCAACAAAGTAGAAACTTGTACCAGAGAAGTACCTAGCACCAAGTATAAGTGGATCTCTCTAATTACAGCTATTAACAGGCACAGAGAACATCAGGCTCTGGGGCAAATGCTGCCCAGTAATGGGGTGGGATTACAAGAGAAGCCATCTCCAGGCTGTTTTTTTAAGGTACCGGATGTCTTCTGCCTAGTCCCCTTGGTGATGAAAAGAGCAGCCGCAGGCAAGCTGCCAGGGAAAGGTACAGCCTCTCCCAGGACCAAGCAGCCCTGCCATCACACTACGGCAGGTCGCAGCCGCCTGGCTCTCTGCTGCAACAGCGTAAGAAGGGACAAATTCAGACCTCACCACCAAGCTGCAAGAGATGGAGCATGCAGTGCTAGAGCTAGGGTTGGTGGCCATGCACGAACAGAAACGCCATCCTCCTCGTTGTACAGACAGGCAAGAGGATACAAACAAGCCAAGGAATGGGCCCGAAGTCATCAATGCATGGTAAAGCCGGGAACTAAGTTCAGGCAACGTGACTTCCCATCCAGGATCTTCTCATGAGGCAAAAAGCTCCCAGTAGAGGTTTTGGATGGGAAAGCCGTTGGTCTCCTGCTGGGTCTTTGTGTTGGGCTGTCAGAACTGGCAGCTCCCCTCGAGCCCAGCTTCCCCCAGCAGAAACGGCTGGGGAGGCAGTGTACCATCAAGCGGGAAAACCCAGAGTGCTGCAAGAGGCGCCCTGCTCTCCAATTATCTTAATGAAATCACAACTGGGTCATGGCACAGGCAACCGGCAGAGGTGGACGCTCTGATGCACAGATAAGCAATGGGAGATGCAGATAGGGCTGGGAGAAGAGGGGCAGGCTGAGCACCGCTGCTGTTTTCCCCGCTCAAAGCCCAGCTACAAGAAAGTGGGGAGCCACTGGTACAAGGTGGCCTTGCACATCACTTAAGAAAAGGGCCAGTCCCAACCCGAGCACCACCAATGCGTATCAGGCCAAAAAAACCATACCCCATAGTCAAGAAATGCATTTCCCCTATGAGATTCCCATTCTCCTCTCCCTCCCCATCCTTCCCTGTTCCTCCCAAACAACCACCGACTAGGAAAAATTAGGAAGCTGGTTTCAGGAAAACACATCCAAGCCATTTTCACTGAGAAGAATTTACAATGGAAATAGGTCTGGCTGTTCAGCTTCCTGCTTGCTTTAAATCCTAACACATTTGTATTTTTACAGCAAATAAATGGATAAGAAAACTGGGTATTTGCAGCTGGGAAGTTTCAAGAATTGTTTTCATAATGCTTTTAGTTTTTTTAATTTTCTTCTTTTAACACTTAATGGATCAGAGACTTTTCAAAAGGCCAGGTTTTGGAGCAAAATAATATTACAAGAGTATCGGTGAGCTCCAGTCTCCAGGAATGAAACAGTGCACGCAGCACATGTCCTATCGCACTACAGCTCCTGCAGCAGAAAGGTCGAGACAGTGAGCCAGCAGAATTGGGATCAGGTGGAAGAAGGTGGAAGCTGTTGGCCAGCACCAGAAAAGTAGAAAAATTAGTATCCTGGGACAACAGGAGCCTTGTCTGCTCCTACCCATGCAGCACTTGCCCGCTGGATGGCTAACCAGCCCTGCAGAGAAATAGGGTCCTCTTGTCTGGGGATGGCTCAAGTCCCCCCGAGAAGGAGAAGAAATACAGAGGAGTGAGAGGGATCCCTCTCTGCAGGGACAGCCAGCTGCAGCTGGGCTGGACTCAGACAGGCGTTATCTTGGGGTATCCTTTGGTTAGTACCCAACTTGGCTCCCCCAGCTTCCCTGGACAGCACCTAGGATCTCGTACTGGAAGGGGAAAAGCAGAGTCAACCCTCACCTGTCCTCTCTCACATGTGGTATATCACAAGCCACTAATTATATCCTCCAAAGTTTTATCTTTTCCAGGGAAAGGTGGTACAGCGTCCTTTTTTCCCCTCATTTTTCAAGACAGAGGGTAGAGCAGCACAGGTGCAATAGTGTCATCTCTGCAGATTAGTTACGGGCGAGGGACAGTCCATGTTGGGATGAGGGAAGAATAATTTTCCTTCTTGCCTTTCCGTTCCCAATGGTACACTGACAAAAGCTGCTCATACAGTTCCTTCAAAGGCACAGCTCAAAGGAACAGCTCAAGTGACCCCAAACCGCCAAAATCAGATACTTCCAGATCGTCTCCTTCATTAGTAAGCCATTTAATTTACGTGATCAAATATAACGATCATCCTTCTGCATTCATTTAGCCCTTGCAGCTCCTTTGCAGGCACACACCCTTATTTATTAGCAGAGCAGGGACGAAGGGAAGAAGGCACCACAGCAAAAAGCAAACCTGCAGGGCTCCCTTTAGCAAATCTGGGAGAAGGAGCTGGGGAAAATGCATTAGAAAAGCAACCAATGGGGCATCTTAGGGAGCCAACAAGGGGGCAGCAGGAAGAAGAGATAAAAAGGAAGCAAGCAGGCACCTGCTGCTGGGACCCCATCCCTGCTCTCCTTCCCATCGGGACACGTTATTAGCAGGGTGACACAATGCTGTCACAAGCATGAATATGCATCAGTTATTATGCAGCAGATATTCGGGGGCACAATGCTGATTTACAGACCTGGCAGCTGCAGCACCAGCCAGCTGCAACCTAGAGGGATGGGGACACCACGCATGGCCGGCAGAGACGTCTGGAAAAGACCTCCAAACCCAGCCCTTCAACAGCCAGGGTGAATGAATTCATCACAAACAGGTCTGAAGCCAGGCAGAGCCAACCAATACATTGTGTGTGCAATAATGAGCAACCATCACACAACACTGACAGAAACAGAGGTCCAAAGTTTATGGCACAATATTTACATTTGGATCAGCAGACTTTGTTAAGTTTGGGTCCCAGATTACCCAAACCTCACTTTGCTGTTCGCGGTAAATCTCAGTCACAATAGGTTTGTTAATGTGATGCTCATGTCTGCTCCCTCTGCAGCAGTCTGGATTTTAAAAAAAATCCAAGCAATGTTGCTGTGGGTGGGTTATTGAAATGCATCACTGTCACAGCACAGACCTGCTGCAAATAAGACCGAAGATGTACGGATTACAGCTCTCCATACTCAAAAGGGAGGAATACCCCTCTTTTGGCTCTGGAGCGACAAAGGGACACTGCAGAGGGACTCATCCTGCCTGTCCTGCAAGCATCACAGCATGGATGCACAAGACGTGCTCCTTCAACTCCGAGTAGCCTCCGCACAGGTTCATGTATCCAACCTCATGGGAACACACGGTGTAGCAGATCAAGGAAATAGTAACTCCACCCTGCAATGAGGAACCCGCAGCAATTAAGTGACTTGCTGACGGTCACACAGGAAACTTACGGTACAGCTGGGGATTTCTGCTCCCCCACATTCGAGCTTTTGCCACAAGACTGTGCTTCTCGTCAATGGCTGTGGTTGATTATACAGGGGACAGGAGCACAACATCACAGCCTCCAGCATCTGCTGGCAGACCTGCACAATCAGCAGAAGCCGGGGGTGGGGGGGGTTTCCTTCCAGAGCTTCCTTGGGAGCCCACAGCGACGACAACATGCAGGATTTGGGTGGGCTCACAGCCAGCATCCACAGGCACATCAGGGCTGAAAAGAAACCACAGAAAAGCGAGACACCAAGCCTGTGTAAGATGTGGCTCCACCTCAACACTGAAGCCTGACAAGTTGATTAACAAACAAGCAAAGCCTCTGAGAGCAGCACAGTGGTTGAGGTCCCTCTGATAACGCCTAAATGTTAGGTGTACCTAGGTCTTCCTGAAATCCCTCAACTGATCCCTAGTCCCTCAGGATGTCCCAGGTAGAGGCAATGAGTAGGTCCAGAGCTGGCCTTGGTGCTGCACTTGACATGGCCACTAACCTCCAGAGACCGTGCCCTCTTGGACTCAATCTCGGTGTTTCTCTACACAGATCAACAAGACAAAGGCAACGCAGGGCTCTGATCCTCACTTGGACCAGCATGACAGCACCAGCAGGTGCTCCCTCCAGCCTCATTAAACAGATTTGCTTGTTTAAAAGTGGTATAGATAGGAAGCACACTGTGCCCTGAGCTTCAGGGACGATAAATTACTATGGAAAAGAGAGTCAGAGGGTTCATGAAGTGAACGGACAAAAAGATGCAAGGGAGCTTGGACACAAGCTCCCAACTGCAAACAGTAACAAGAAAACCTTCAAGTCTTTAGAGAGAGAATGTCTTTAAGCAGGAGGAGAACTCAGCCAGAGACCAGCACCTGCCCACAGTTAGAATCACAGAATGGTTAGACTTGGAAGGGACCTTAAAGATCATCTAGTTCTAACCGCCCTGCCATGGGTGGGATACCTCCCACTAGACCAGGTTGCTCAAAGCCCCATCCAACCTGGCCTTGAATACTTCCAGGGACACAGCAGCCACTACTTCTCTGGGCAACCTGTTCCAATGTCTCCCCACGACTGCCATGACTTCTCAAATATAATGGATAGTGGCTTAGCAACTTCATCAGCCAGTTCCCTCAGGACCTGCAGATTAATCTCATCTGGTTCCATGGACTTGTGCACCTTCAGGTTCCTTAGATGGTCTTCAACCTGGTAGTCTCCTACAGTGGGCAGTTCTTCATTCTCCCAGTCCCTGTCTTTGCCTTCTGGGACTTGGGCAGTGTGGCTAGAGCCCTTGCTGGTGAAGGCTGAGGCAAAAAACTCATTGAGTCCCTCAGCCTTGTCCATGTCTCAGGTGACCAGGTCTCCCGTTTCCTTCCAGAGAGGGCCCACATTTTCCCTAGTCTTATCACCAACATCCCTATAGAAGCTTTTTTTTGGTCCACTATCTGGGCTTTAGCTTTCTTAACCTGATCCCTGGCTGCTCAGCTAATTTCTCTTTATTCCTCCCAGGCTACCTGTCCTTTCTTCCACCCTCTGTAGGCTTCCTTTTGGGGTTTGAGACTGTCCAGCAGCTCCTTGTTCATCCACGCAGGCCTCTTGGTGTTTTTGCCTGACTTCCTCTTTGTCAGGATGCATCACTCCTGAGTTCGGAGGAGGAGGAGCTTTCCTGGGCCCCTCTTCCCTCCAGGGCTCCATCCTCCCAGGGTACTCTGCCTAGCGGATCTCTGAAGAGGCTCAAGTCTGCGCTCCTGAAGTCCAGGGCAGAGAGCTTGCTGTGTGCCTTCCTCACTGCCCTAAGGATCTTGAACTCCACTATCTCATGGTCACTGCAGCCAAGGCTGCTGTTGAGCTTCAATCTTGAGTTGGTATCACCTTGGCAGGTACATGGCAACCAGACACAGCTGGTGCTTACAACACCCCCACACAGGATTTCACCCTGCTCTTCAGCACCTGGTTTCTCCCGAGAGTACACGAAGAAAGAGACCATGCAAAGTATAGCCCAAATAGTCTGCGGCATGAGCTGGAAGAGTCACAGCTTGGGGAAAGTAAAACAGGGCAACAGGAGCCCACAGGTGCCCTTCTAGATGAAGCATCCTTTTGTCAGGCATGGCAGAGCACCTCCATCACAGATCAATCTCTGCACAGCAAACTCCCCAAGCAAACCCCACGCAGCAGCAAGAAAACCTCACACACAGGGGAGGGGAAAAAAGAAAGGGAAAAAAAAAAAAAGAGGGAGAGAGAAAGTAAGTAGAAACAGACTTTTGAACTATACTGCACTGTAATTAATGTAATGTAACCTTATTAGGTTAGTATAAGCAACAGCAGGGCATGAAAGATGTTGTAGGGCATTCTCATGTAGCCCAAAACCTTCTTTACTCTTTCCAGTGGAAACCATCTTTGTCCCAGAGCAGGGTCTCATCCTGCCAGGTGATCTGCTAAAAGAGAAAAAACATAAAAAAAAAAAAAAAAGAAGACTCCTACACCAAAGTTTCCGCTTTGGAGAATTTCTTTCTTTTTAATCCTGGTTGTCCCTGCTGTCCATACAACACTCAAATCTTTATCTTCTGAAGCCACTCACTTCCCTAAGACCTTGAAGCAAGGAGGTCTTCAAGCAATAAACATTACTTCTTTTTACCAGGCTTGTATATATATGCTTCCCATTTTCTCTCCCGGTGCCCAGCCATCTCCCACTAGCCTCTCCGACTTTCTCATCCTGCTGCACAACCCTGCAATGCTGGGGAAGCACACATTGCAGAGACATTTAAAAAACAAACACAGCAGCATTCATTGGATTTATTCTTGGGCTTTATAAGGCTCGTGCAAACAGTTCTGTATTCGCCCTGGAAAAAAATATAACCACAAAAGGCAAACTTAGAACTTCTAGGTTGACTTCTCCTGACATTAGTGTAGTATTGACAAGGTGTAACTTTTTTTTTTTAGCTTTCCAAAAGAAGGGAGAGGACAGTCCAAGCTGAGGAGTCAGAACCAAATGCATGAGTCACAAAACTGAGATCTGACCTCAAAGCATCACCTTAAGGAAAGGGTAAAAAGTAGCGTCCCTGCAGTGAAGCTACTAAAGCCAAGACAATCAATACTGGTTGAGGACCTCACCTGGTCTATTTTAATTTTCAACCTTAGCCCATCTGGAGCACTTATCCCTCTCAGCATCTTGAGACAGTAGTAAGGTAGACTGGCATTTCCTGGGCAAGGAAGAGTTAAAAATACACCTTCATTCAGCCAGGGAGTGCCTGCAGAGCAGCTGTAAGAGTCACCACTCATAAAGCAGAAGAAGGAAGGAGGTGACAGAGTTGTATCCTCCTCCCTGATATCTGGTTGCCATGAGGAATTGCACATGGTGCTGGTGGGTGCTGGCACAGAGAACTTGGAATCAGCAGCCCAGTGTCTTCTCAGGATCCGCTGCTAAGAGGCACAAAGCATCCTTTTCTTTCCCCTACCACTGGCTCCTAAGGACACATAGAGCCTCCCTGAGGAGTTTCTGCAAGGGAGGTGACAAAAATAAGCCTGCACATGTTATATAGCAGTCTCTGGGTTCATCCATCCTAGTGGAGGTGCAGGCGCCTGTGAGACAATGCCTGGGGACCACAGAAGACAAACTGCTGCAGCAAAGGTCAAGCTGACTCATGGTTCTTTGGCTTTGGTTTAAAATATAATAAATAAATAAAACAAAACAAAACCTGAATCTCCCTTGAGCCCAGTGGGAAAAATCCAAGCATCTGCCTTCGATCCCCCAGCATATAATAATACAACTTTGTTATTATAAGTAAAATTTATTATATTTTCTATATGCTATTAGACTGGGGGAGTTGGGAAGATCTGTTACATGACCTACATCACTCTGCAAATCACCAACTGCTAGGAGCATTTCATGCTATCACCCTTTGCCATCAGCCCCCAGCCCTCAATAAACCAGTCCTGACCTTTTATTCTATTGGTTACCGTTTGTGCTCAGCATCTGCCCTCTCAAACACCAGCAAAGACACAAGAACCAAAGGTCTGATACATAAGCCATGCTTTCTGGAAGGGAGGTTGAAAAGTGGAGCTCAGGGCACCAAAAACCTCATACAACTGTCTCTTGGGCTAGGGCAAATACCACTGAAGAGGCTCCAGGAAGGGCTGGTGGGACAGAGAGATGGGATATACACCAAAAGACCGCAGTCTACGTGCTTGCTCAGACTAGTGGCTGCATCCCTTTTCACATCTTCAGACTTTTTTTGGTCTGATACTATAAATATGAATTGTAACAACTATCAAGTCACTGTTCAGGTGGTAGAAGCCTGGTCCTATGAGTGGTCATGGGTTCCTCTCCAATTCTGCTCACCCATACAGTTTGTCCATGGTGAGCATTCAAGACTGCAAGAGCATTTGAGTAACTCTAAATGTCACAAGGCTCTTTGGGGTTTTTTTGTTCCCTGCAGTAGTTAGGAAAAATCAAGCAAGAAGACAGACAGGTAACATGAACTGGCACTCTTAAAGATGATCCAGTCTAATAAGATGATGCAAGCTTCCCAGCTCTTGTCACGACACGATCTGTCTTGTGAGCTTCAACTTGGACTCAGAAATTACTCATAAGATACGGAAATGATCCCCATGAGGAAACAGTCACTAGGAACAACTACAGTAAGTCTTCACTTTTGAACAAGCAGCTCTTTCAGAGTTTTGGTGGTGGCTTTTTTTCCTTAAAGGGAGCAGAGAACCACCAAAGTATCTGCAGTCAGGGGCTCTACTTTATGGGTCCGTGCCTCCTCAAATCCTCCTCAGTAGGACAAAATTTTCCTTCCTTAGAAGAATACATTCAGAGATTAAGCTTGAACTCTGGATTTTTACAGTCTTGCCAGTATTGTGAGATCTCAAACATGATCGTGTGCTTTCACAAGAGCCTGGCGGAGAGACAAGCCATGGTGAGATTTCAGAAAGGGGTGATTTGCTGATAAAGTCTCCCTGCTTCAATCTGACAGCAGGAGAGCTCACCAGTGCTTTTTCTCAGGGCTCCTAAGGCATGCACAGCAGTTTCTCACTCTTGGACGTCATTCACACTTAACTGGAAATAAACTGCTGCTTAATTTCCCCCTTAAATCCTCTTATTTTCAGAAAGCAAGTCCCCGAGGACCATGTGTGTCCCTACAATTAACCTTCAAGGCCGTGGTGTGGTGTAGTGGGTACAGTTCCTACATAGCTCTCGTCGTTCCCACACAGGAACTTCAACTGAAAAAATAAAACTAAATTAAAAAAAAAATAAATTAATCAAATGTTTTCAAAAAGCTCTTTTAAAAACAGAAAAAGATCATGGAAAACCACCAGCTCGCATGTCAAACCAGCCAACTTTAATCTGAAACACTACTTAAGCAAAAAGAGATGCTGCAGTGTTTTGTATGGAGTGAGTAGATTAACACAAGAGAAAAATTCACACTCCAACAGCAAAGAAAGCACTGAGCTCCGAAAGCTGGAGATTGCCAACTTACCTCACAATCCATCCTTAAACACTTGCAGTAAAGGTTGTCCCATTCTAAATTAATTCCCTCCATCAGAGGCTGATCAGGGTCTAGGATCTAGACTCAAACCCCTACTAACCACAAATATTTTATCACCTCATTTAGCGATTTTTGCCTTTCACCTGCACACCTAAGACAGGACAGAGAAGGTGTAAGACCTGCATTGAAGAAAAGTGTTTTTGTAGTTAGTATTTCTTAACCAAATAGAGTTGTACCATAAAGAAGCTGTTCCAAGTGGTGGCTGCCATTCCACAGGCTTCATTTGCCCTTACTTCCATGTATTTTTGATCAAACTCGGGACATACTATGTCAATTCAAACAGGAAATCTGACTTAAGCTAAAAGTCAAACCCTGATGAGATACAAAAATTCATGTAGTTTGGGCTTCCCCCCCAAAGACTTCCGCATGGCTGCAAGGTCTGAAGATGACACCCATGTGGTTGGCTGAGATCACTGCGAAACACATAGCCGATGGCCCAGTTTGAGTTTTATAGGGTGACAACAACTCCTCCACACCACTTTAAGCAAGTGCTTCTTCTGCTCCACATCACCAAAGGAATCGCTGCTCTTGAAGAGCACAAAAAAAAAAAAAAAGGCAAGTTCACAGAGTACTCCAAAAAACACAATGAACAACCAACTTCATGAGGTTTACTCAAAGTTTTGCCACACTACCTAAGGATGAATTGTGCATTCCAGGTTTAAACTAGATACCTTTTATTGAACCTGTACTAAAATGGAGGGAATTTACCCTGTAAAGGAGCCAGTTTTCATGCAGTAGCTCAGGAGAGAACATGCATGAATATCTCCATGAGCTGTGTCAGTGCCTGGCACAGCTGTGACAAGCGTACTTCAAACAGCCCTCTTGAGATAACGTTGCCTTAGCTGAACGAGGCGGAGAAAAGATATTTATTTGCAATGCACCAGGTTCGGATTCCTTTGACAACATCCTGTGGTGTGAACTTTGCTGCTCTAGCATGATCTGGGCGAGGATACGAAGGAGGGAAGCAGGTCTAGCATCTCCCAGTTGCCGTACAGCAAGTGTGGGAACACACCAGGGAAGAAGGAACGTGCCGCTCGGCGGGGCTGGCATCCACTTCACCCAGACCCAGCTCGCAGGCTCGGTACCTGCAGAGCTACATATTGTCTGTGCCTTGCCCGCAGCAGCCACAACACCAGCGGACAAAAGCTCCCTCAACCTCTCCGAAGCTGAATTTGCAGCGACATGTTGCTTCTTAAGGAAAAAACCACAACGTGCTCGTTTCAAAGTAGCCAGCTGCTGAGGAACAACAACAGGGAGAGGGGAAAAAAACCACCTAGCATCACTTCCCCTTCTTTCTCTCACGCAGAGCTGAGAAGCTTATATTAATTGCAAAGCATGAGAATCTGAACAAACACCCTCCTTGGGCAACTGGGGCCAACCCCAGGAAAATATTTGCATCTATGGGATGTGTAAGTTGTGCAACCAGCAAAATATCAAGCCAGATAAGGCAGGGACCTTTCACTAGGCTCTACAGAGACACTCTCGCAACTCCGTGATGCTGACTCAGGCTAAGACAAGTTGCTTTAATTTTCTCTCCCGCGCTCTAGCCTTCACAGGGGAAATAATACTAGCCAACTTCATAGCCAGTTTGAAGCCACTAGACGGTATCTGCAGAGCTGAATCAGAAACCAAAGCAGCCTTTGGTGGAGTACGGGAGGGAACTGGGGTTCCCTGCGATGGGAGTCGCATTCCTACCCCAAAGGTAAAAATCTTAAGGAAGTTCTCGGTGCAACAAGGTTAGCTCTGCCCTGGACACGATATGCAACTTCATTGCTTTACACGATATATATAGCCTTGTCTGCCTAGATTTAGTTACACGTCTATGTTATTAGGCTATTAGGGAAATTAGTTAGGAAGGGTCATATAGCTACAAAACCTTTGTGGAAGAGACTGATGGATCCTGGTTTCTCCCACCAGCTTTCAAAGACCTGTACACGTGCCTGTTCAATCAGGAGAGCAAACAGCCGAGCGACGCCACTGCGCATCTCCCAGAGACCTATGGACTGTCTCCTGTTGACAAGGCAGCAAGCGTACTGTCATTGGCAAAAATTAACAAGTAAAAAGCACCGTTTCGCCAGCGCACATCCAACCAGCAGCAGGCTGACTGCAGCAAAAAGCCAGTGCTAGCACGATACCATTGCTGCAGACGGGGCTCAGGGTTTTGCACACAAATAACAGAGCACAGCGAAGCACTGCAGGTATCATTTTGCTAACCAAAACCCTGCGTTAACATCTCCCCCTTTCTGACTTGTTTTTGCCACGTGGAAGGAGTAACAGAAGGAATTACCTTGGGTGAGCAGGCGAAAGGGGCAGGCGCATGCTCACTGTTCGGTGCCACTGACGATGCACTTATTGACCAGGCAAGAGGCTACGTGCAGCAGAAACGCCGAGAAGCTGCAAGGACCCGATGCTGTGCCAGATGCCTCTATGGTGGGATGCTCTTCAAACACGGATGCTATTTATTGTACCAAAGTTCAGAAGGATAGGACAAGGAAAGCAGCAGAGCAAAACATATGCTGTGGGTCTTAACTACAAGGCCCTGATACACCTTCCTTCATGAATTAAAAGCCTCCTGAAGGTTTTCACACGGCCTCCCTTGCCCTTTCTGTCCCCTAGAAACACAAGATGGAAAATAGAAAAGCTTGTGGTGGATATCTGTAGCCGGGAAAGAGAGCAGCGAGAGATTAGATGCATTGTGAAGTGAGGAAAACAAACTATATAATAGAATGCAGGGTATTTTTTTGCCTCTGTCTGTAGCATGGTACCTTTGCTTCCCACCTAGGGTCAGCCACAAATTTTTCCCCTAACAAATTCCCTGCTATTGCAAAGTTTGAAGCAACTACAGTGCACACAGTAGACTTCCAGAGACTGTCCAGAGCTAACCACCATTTTACGGGTGTCTGAACTGGTGGGAATTATAGCATGAGTTTCAGTAACAAACAAAAAGTGGGGTACAAAACTGACTCTGGTTTTCTCCAGAGCCCTAGGATTTAATGCTGGCTACACAGGCGCAAGACAGAGAGTAAAAACCTTGGCACAGCACCCTTCCCTGCTGAGCAAGCTTGCAACCAGCTGCCAGCACAGGGACTTAAAGGCTGCATTCAAGCTCTGCAGGCTCTTGCTGTGGACAGGTTTTTCGCTCCTGAAACACTCGGTGCATCACATTTCTGCCACCAGGCTAATTCTTCCCCAGCAAAAGGCATGATGGAACAAGTGCTCCCAATCAAAGGAGAAACTCGGCCAGTCAAGAAAATCCTCCCCAGGCTACCAGACTTTATTCCTTCCACTCGGCTCAGCTTTGTTTTTCCAGTTCTTTCAAGAACAGCTCTGGGTCTCCTCCAACCTGCTCCCCGCAGACCATGCCAGGGTCTTCAGAGCAACCATGAAGGTTCAGTCCAAGTGGGATACAAAACTACAGAAACTGGCTCCATCACCCCCAAAGCCCTATTATGGCATTTAATAGTACTTTAGTGTTAGGAAAAAGCTCTTTTTCCCCTAACAGAAAGGGTGTTACCCACCAAGCCTGGAACAGCCAGATGTGCAGCCCTTGTAGGGGCACCACAGGGCTCCTGCTGCTATCGTCTGTTAATCCACAATCTGAAGTCCACATGCCCTTGGTCTCAGCTCCAAATTTAGTCTCATATCTTTCTGCAACTGCAATACAACAGGACTGCTGTTCGGGTACATGCATGAGGTCAGGAGCTCCTGAGAAGTATCCAAGTAACCCCTGACCTACACTAGCAGCTGCTTGGCCTCAGCACGAAAGGATGGAACAGGGACAAAACTACCTCAAAACTACCTATGCGTTCTGTCTTCACTTGGTTAAAATGCCCCTTGGTCCAGAGCTGGGACAGGCTTGAAGCTCTGACCTAGTACCTTTGCTAGGAGCACCTCTGAGAGGTGTTCAACCCTCAGTTGCTGTCCAGATGATGCCCCTCCAGCTCTTGGCCAGCAAGGAATCAAAATGAAGCGTAGCTTCTTGAGCAAAGGAAGAGGCATAGGTTTACCAAATGAGACAGTAGGCAGCTAAGGCAAGGACAGACTACATTCAGTGCTGTCTTTTTGTGCTACCCCAGCCTGCTCCATGTAGCTAGTCAAGGTGGGATTCATCTCACCTACAACACAGATGCCTCCATGACATCCTTATCCAGAGCCTCTTTATCATCAATGAGGAGAGACCGGCACAATCTATCTGACCTGTTTCAGGTATCTATCTACATTAGGATAAGTGGAAAGTGCTCCTTTCCTCCACTGCCTACATAGGGGGGCTGAGGGTAAGTGGCTGCGATGTTAGATGCCAACATCTGGACAGGTGAATTGCACCCTGACATTCCCCATCTTGCACTCAGCTCGTAAGCACTTCCAGCCCCCAAGGCCCAAAGGGAACACCACACTTCAAGTGGTAGATGAGAAGCCCATGCCCTGAAATATCTACCACCAAGAAAACTTTACAATATTTTCCCTGTAACAATATTCCCCATGGATCCAAGTCATTTTAGGGGCTGGCTGAAGAGAAGGCAGAGCTGCAGGTCTTGACAGGAGAAGAAAAGAAAATGTCCCAGGCACCAAATGCTTTGTGTTGTGAGAACAGCATTGCCTGGAGAGCCTGCAAGGCTCACTTCATGCCCATCAAGAGTGCACCAGGACAGGCAGAGACGGATGTACACACACAGCAGGGCTGGAGCAAGGACAAGGATAGAGCACCCAGACTGCACATTTCTTCTATCAGAGAGACTTGGGATTCACAGACCAACCTTGAGGATTCTTCTCTTTTTCATGATGTCTGATATATGATCCTTTGGGGCAAGCGACACTGGAGCTGGATGCAGAAAAAAGCAAAATAATGAGTCTAGGGGCAAGAAGCCAAAGCAGACAGCGCACATTAAGTGGAGCTGTCATGCTGCTAGGCTGGCCAGCGGAGAGACTGAGGAGTTACCTAAGATTTGTGAAGCCATCAGCCCTTGTGCTACAGAAAATAAGAAAACTCATCTCAGACAGGGATTGCAGGCAGAATAACTTCCCTGACCACAGGATGAGTGAGGAGTAAGTTGTTACAAACGGCTCTCAAATCAAATAGGGAAAAAAAAAAAAAGAAAGCATGGAAGAGACTGCACAACATTTACACACAGTGGGACTGAGGAACAGAAGTTCAAATTAGCTACCTGAAAGGGTGACTTGCTGATGGCAGAGATCTTTCTTCCACCCCAGCGTACAATTGTCACTGAGTTTGCAGGCTCCTGCCTCAGATTTTAAATGTTCTCTCTTTGCGTCCTAGTCCTAACAGGTACTTGCTTCCATTGCCTCCGCAGAGCAAGCCACGCTGAGAAAGTGTGACTGGTGGTTGTCCACCTCCACGCATTGACTATCAGTCACATCCCAGTTCCACGGCATGAACCGTTTTATTTTAATCTGTTTTGTTGATGGCGGGGTTTTTGGTATTTTTCCCTTTTTCTCCTCCCCTGGGATTTAGTCTGAAGTTGCTCTAAACTGTGGATTTAATAAACTCATTCTAGATGGAGACTTTGAAATAAAGGACATGAAAACTTGAGCTGACCTGAGAGATGCTGTACTGCCTGCCAGCCCACAGTCACTGCAGTCAACATAGCTCAACCATCTTCAATGGAATTTGAACAGGACCTCATAACCCTGTTGCAATACAATTGCAGGGCTTGCAAAAAAAAACCAAACCACGTACTTAGTAGCATGCTCTAAAAAAGCCCAGCCCTCCGCTAGGCACTCAGCTTCCCACCTCTTCACAAGGAGCACACTTCAGACAACACTCCTCTTGAGGACCCTAAACAGGGCTACAGAGTCGACTCCATACCTCTTTCTTTTCAAATTGTAAGTCTTCCTCTAAAACTTGGGCAGGCTTTCATTTGCTTTCTCAAGAGCATCCTGCAATTGCCTTGTTTTCTCTTTAAAACGGTAGAGCTCGCAGGCTGGCTTTACACAGCTCAGTTTGCACCCATGGATTGGTGACTGTAACATTCAGCTAGCTGCCTGGGCCTTTAGAAGTCCCCAGTCAGGGACTAGAAGGTACAGGGACCTATACCTTACGTGCTGTAATTCTCCACCTTTTCTTCTGAATCCATGTCGTCTCTAAAGCTGGCCAGTACCAGAGGGTCTTTCCTACCACCTGCCTGGGAGAATTACCACCAAAACCTCCCTTGCTGACACAGCAAGGACATGTGAAAGGACTCATCAACAACTGCCCTGTTCAGAAGATGTGAACAGGCTACAGCTCCATTAGAGTCAAAGAACAAAGATGATGAACCTAAATTCCAGGAATTATACTTCAGAATGGGTATCTTCCACTGGCAGTTTCATCTGAGCAGCCTCCCTTAACTCACTTCCCATCGCAAGGTTTCTCATCCACTCCACGGTTGCTCTGAATTACTCCAGAGGTGACCGTATTTCAGCAACAAATTAAACTGTCACAATACATTCCTTTCTACGCTGGTTTTTAAAATATGTGAGCCCTGGCTGCCAGAGAATTGTTTTGGAAAGATTAGATTAGGTGCCTCGGAAACTGCTTTGAGAAAAAGTAAAAATTTTTTTTTCGCTTCTTGAAGAAATCTACCTTCTTTTTTTTCCCCCCCCCCTGGGAAGTCGGGTTTGTTTTTTTTTTTTTATCCTCAAAGACTTGGTCAATTAATTGCATCTTGTTTTTTAGATCTTTCCACAAGAAGTCCCTCGGTTCCCCAGTTGCAAAACAAGAGGTCATAATAACGCCTCTCCCTTCCCTGCCCAGTGTCTGCCCTGGCTATAGGCACTGGTAGATACTTAGGATGGGGACATGTTAGCCACAAGCAGTAAGAGTGATCATATGTACCAGCAAAACATTGTGAAGGAGCAAGAAGAAAGAGAAACTCATGGATTAACTCACTTTCCACAGCCAAAACTTGGCACTTGGAGTGCCGTTTTTCACTTTCTAGCAGATATGAGGAGCAGCCAGGCCTGGACACTTCATAGGTTAGAAGAGGGTGGCTGCTTGGGACAGACTCCACAGAAGAACAGGAACAACAAAGGTGTAAACTAATGTGGAGTAAATATTCTCTCTCACCTGTACAGATTAATGCGTTCATCGTGAAAGGAATGTGGAACAGAGGACATCTTGTCTGGCCCCTGATACTCAGGTGCAGTAGTTGTGGGGATGACTAATTATTAAGCAAATGTTATTCAGGGTCTGCAAGTCCTAGCTTTCCTTCTTGCAGGACAACTGCCCAAATTCTTGCCTTGGACAGCAGATAAGAAATGATCTCAAGAAGAAAACCATGACAGTAGTTGCTGCAATCAGACAAGAAACGCCATTTTCCTCCTATCTGTATCCTCCTTGTGCCTGCTACAAAATAGGGAGAGAACTGCTCTCGCCCCACTGACGCATCGCCTTGTTAGACCCACGCTGAAGGGCTGCTGACATGGTCTATAGCCCCATGGCAGGAGGACTGAGGTTGGCTTATGACAACACTCCGCCTAGGATCAGCCCTAAGATCCTGTGGTTTGTGGTGGGGGTGCTAGCAAACCAACCTCTTGGAGGCCAAAGTTAAGCTGCAGTGGTATGCCCACAAAAAGCACCTTGCTGCAGCTCTAAATAACCACTGTCAGCGGTTCAAAAAACTTGTGTGCTCCAAAGCACCCTCCATCCTCAGTCAAGGATGACATAAGTCATTACAAGATGACCAGTGCTGTCAGAAGTCAGCATGGTCAGCAGAAAAACAGCAACATTTACAAGGCAGCCAGCTGGTGGACCTTCCAGTCCAACATCAACTGACTGTCTCTATCACTGCATCCACTCAACAGCCCCATGCAAATCACCATCTGCACACTGAAAGCCCTGCCTCCCTGCATAGTCTACAGCTCTGTCTTCTTGCTTTCCTTTAGCCTTGGTCAACGTTACCAGAGTTTGTGGAATGACTTCAGTCTCTGAATGACCAACTGAGATACATAAAGGGACAGTATTTTCAGAAGACAATGCTTTTCACACTTGAAAACATCTTTAATTAGGTGCCTGACGTCTTTAGCCACTGCTCCTTTGATGCTGGGTGTACTGCACAGATGGGAACACAGAACTGATCCAGCACTGGAGAACATGTCTGTGTCGACTTTGCCAGCCACTCTCAGAAATATGTCCTGATGTTGCCTCTGTGATGGCTTTCTGGATGAATACCGTGGCTTTTATCCCTTCTGCACAAGGAACTGTGGTACAATTGTACCAACTGTACCAGATGCATCTAGGACAGGGATCAGCCAAGAGATTCCCACCCTCATCCATCCACCTCCCTGCTCTTCCACAGACCTGGTGAGACCCTGCACATGCCCCTGTGACTATGAGCCACAGCAACACGCAGCCTCCATGTTTCTGTGGAAAAGCAGGAGCAGAAGCACTTTTCCAGATCTAGGTCAGGCGCACTCTCAGCTGTTTCCCACCTTCACCATGGTCATGGTGGTCATTTCTTTCTAGCATGTGCGTGTTTTGAGAATGAATACCTTTATGTTTGGAAATTCATGGGGGCTACCACAACAGGCATAGAGCTGTCAGCTGAAACTGAGTACAGCAGAATGGAGAACATACATCTGTACTCCTAGGAGCAGATCTGACCCTCAAAGGCTTGAGTACAAGTCACCACCACTGTGTCCCCCAGCAGAACGATGAAGCAGAAAGCGGACCAGGGATTTGCGTGTACTTCCTCATCCATCATCAGCTACACTGACTGCCAGATGGGAGGTCACACCACCAACCGGCACAGCCGTGTCCTCCCCCTGCCTAGCCCCCCAGTGCTTATCCTCATACTCCCTCCCACACCAGCGGAGCAAGAAGCCAGCGCACGCCTGTCAAAGCAGGTCAGGGAGCAGACCACTGGCCCAAGGCTGCCGGCGCAGAAAGTGGGACAAGCCCTCCAGAAAAAGCTGGCTGGCCTCATACAATATCATGCAAATCAGGAAAAGGCCGGGGGAAACAAGACTGGGAGAAACCTTGCATGACCAAGGTTATACTATAAGCTTATATAGTCAGCCTCTGCACACAAGCGGGGGAGGCAAGGGGGGTGTGCGCACACACACACGCAGGAGGTACCTCCTGCTTTCACCAGTGTTTGTTGGATCTGCGTGCTACAAAGCAGTTGGCTGGTGCACAGCGGACCCAAAATGAGCCATTGCATCAACAGACACAAGGGAGACAATAGAAAAGTTAGTTACAGAATTAGCACACGTATAAGCCAGGGTCTGTCCCATATTTACCTCCAAGAAACACTGATGTTTTATTGACTTGTCATGCTCAACTACTGTTTTATCTATTTATCATACCAACCAAAGCCTGGTTTCTCAAGTCCAGCCTTCTTTTTCTGGAGGGTGAATTCCACTCCCTCACTGTTGTACTGAAGTTAACTTGGTAACACTAAGCTCCCTGACATCTCATTCCTGCTCCAGCAAAGCCAGCTGTCTGGAAGGATGCTACAGTCACTACAGAAATACAGGAGTTACTGCCATACCAGGAGAACCACTCTGGCTGCCACAGTGGCTAGCTGGGGTACGACAAGGGACAAAACGCATCATTTGCGGACTACAATTTCATACATTCAAGCTTATTCTATACACATAGTTTGGAACAGGCTGAGCAGAGCTGGACGCAAGCCACAGAACCGCTGAAGACAGTGTAGAGCATCAGAGCAGACTCAACACTGATCCTGGAACAAGCCTACCCGGCAACAGCCTGTTACCCAACAAACTGCTGATGAACAGAGCTCACTTCTCAGCAAGCCTCTAAACAAGATGCCGACTTGTCTGCGGCACAAGCCCTTGCTAGCCAGACTCTCCTTTGGAGATTTTTCACTGGTCTGCTTTTCTCAGGGAAGATGATCCCGTGCACTCCTGCTGCCGGCCAGCCATGCTCCAGTTCAGCCTGGATTGCCGATACTCCACCTTGCACAAAGGCAGCCTCCGCAATGCCTTTTTCCACTGATCTCCTCCTCGCGTCTCTGCCTGCAGAGCCTTACCCAGTGAAAACAGCAACCAGAAGCAGGCCCCGCTGTGCACACCCTACATCCCTCATTTCGCTCCTGCTCCCTGGATTTTTAGATCTCGCTCCTCTCCTCCTCCCAGTCAGAGGACGTCTCTCCATTTCACAGGCCACAGCTTCTCCCTCACATCTGCTGTTCTCACAAGGATACTAAACAAGGAGAAGACGTACAGGCATCTTCCCAGAGACACTGCAGCAATGTCTCTTTTTTTGCATTCGTCAAGTTATTGCTCCCACACACGCATCTAAACTCAGCTCCACCAGCTCTTGAATTTAACTTACATATGAGCAGTCTGATCTGTAATGGGTTTAGCTGTGCAAAAGGAAAAATCCACTTATAGTTTGGCTCACAGCACTGTATTATGCAAGTACCTGGGCTGCTGCTGCCTCTGTGTTGTCAGAGTGCCCCTCACCCAGGACATCCTACCCCTTCAGCAGATAGCTGGATATCTGCTCGGCGTCACTCCTGAAGAAGAGCGCTCAGTGAGATAAGGCAATCAGCTCAGTCAAGAGCAGACAGGGGGTCAGGACTCCCAGGTTCACGGTCCTGCACTTTAACCACAAAGTCACCTTTTGGCACAGAGTTGAGCTGTTCCGAGAGCCCAGATGGGTGCCATGGGCAGGTCGTGCATTAAGACCACGAGCACAGAAAGTCCATTCCCTCTGTAGGCATTCAGGCCATTTTGCGTCACACACAGCAAGCTGTAAAACCATATTCCAGCAGTGAGAAGTTGATAATGAAGTTTTGTTTTTACTGAACCAGTCATTAAATAGTGCTGGTCTCATGTGATAGAGATGCCAAGAAATAGGTGGCAACACACAGAATAAAACAGATCTTGAAGCATTTTCCTCCAGGTATCTGTAATTATAAACCAAACGCCATCAGCTTCCCTCTCTCCCTGCAGTAAATAATTAACTGCAAAAGAATATTCCTCTTGGCCCCATCCTCCCCAATCAATTTTGCTTCGCAATGACATGCTGCCTGGATCGCTCGCTGTGTCAGTGCACCCGAGTGTTATCCAAAACATTTCACAAGACGTAGAGGAGCAGTGCAACTGTTAACTTCAGTGCAGCAGAGACCTTTCCTTATGGGTATGAGAGAGCATCATCACGTAACTCCCAGTACTTAAAGCAGACAGCTATGACATACACAGCTTAGCTTACTCACTGCAGCAACCTCACTGCAACCACCAGCAGAGGCGAATCACGCACTCTGAGCACTCCCATCACACTCCCCTGGACTGCCTCAGCTGTATTGCCGCGGCATAGCAAATTTCCTGCCCTGAAATACCAAGTTTTCTATTCCTTTCGCTGTTTTGAGAATACCCTGCCCCTAGATCTCATCCAGGGGAAAAGAACAAGTCTTCTCCATAACAGCCCATTCATTTTTAAGAGACTTTAATCTTTGAATGCTAGGATCTAAGGTGAATATTGTGACTGCTCGGTCATGCGCAATAACCTGTTTGCCTCTTGGTACTTACCCTCATCAACCTGACATTCATACGGACTCCGAAAGTAACAAGTGAGCCAGAAAACCTTCAGAGCACTCATTCCTTTTGCCCTACTGAAAGATACCTCCTGGACACAACCCCAGAGGGGAGGAAGGATGATGCCAGGAGGAAAGCAGAACAGGCCAGCAGGGAGGCTGGCCTTGGTCGGGCAGCAGATGGAAGCAGATTGCGTACAGATACATAACCAATGAACAACGCAAGGTCTACCGTTTGATCATAGCTGTTTTCTTAGCATACAAAGTCAAATTCACTTTAAAAAAAAAGGCATAAGGAGAGCACAAGCAAAAATTAGAGCTGGGAAAAACCTCCGGAATTGCAGGAACACCCTTCCTGCAACAGCCAGAAAAGCTGGGGAGAGGCAGAGGAGCCTTACCACCAAGCAAACATCTTCATACTCACACACAGTTTGGGTTTAGTTTTATGTTTTTATGGGTTTAGTTGAGTTGGCTATGAAGCGTTCCATAAAAATTTCCACCAGAAAGGCGGAGAAAAAGAAGAAAATTGGCTGACTTAGACTCAAAAAGCATGGAAAGAGAGCTTGAAGAAAGAGGTAGAAGAAAGGAAAACCATGACACAAAAGAGATAAAGAATAATATAGGGAAGGGAAAAATTAAGTGAAACAGATACTAAGGACAGTTCAGGAAAAGATAAACCATAGAAAGTGGAGTGAAAACTGGAAGAGAAAGATAAGAGAAAGAGGAACGTGTCATGGCAGAGCAGTTGAACGGCAGTTGGCAAATAGATCATTTGTTTAATCTCATCCATATTTGTCAAATAATTTATTTGATTAATACCCTTCGGTCGTCTTCAACCAGCTATAGAGCTGATCAAATATCATTTCATAAATATATTATTATATTAATACAGGTAAAATTCAAATACATTCAACATCCTTATCTGCTGCTCAATAAGCTCTGGTTTTAAGTTTACACTTCAAAAATGCTAAAATAGAAAGTCCATAATAAATAACAATTAGATAAAGAGTGCTTGGAGCAGAATCATTTTGCTTCTGCTAGACTGACAAAAAGTACAGCAGGATGACACATCTTGAAAGACAGGAGACGAGACATTTCTACCTTTTCCCTTCATCACCCTCCCACAAGGAACCCCTCTCTACAGGTAGTACTTTTTGTCCTGGGTTTTATTTTGTTGAGTATTTCCCCCATATTCAACTTTTTTGCTCCATAAAGTTTTTTTACCCCAAGAAAACATGGGGCTCCAACAGCAGCCTAGCAGGAAGGTAAATTCGGGGTGCACCAGCAGCAGGAGGGGCGGTGGCAGGTGCCATCTCCAGCCTGCAAGTAAACGTTTATATTTGTGAGCTGAGCTCTGCTCCTCTTAAAGGGAAAAGAAGTTAGGTGAAAGATGGCCACATGGACAATGATGCCTCAGGACCCTTACTCTCACAGGGAAAAGCTTCCCAAGTATCAACAGCCTTTTCCAAACCTCCCTAGGAGAACTAGGAAACAAAAGGTCAATCGGACACATTTTAGCCTGTTTTTTTCTCCTCTCTGGCCCAACACAATAGCAAGGGAGTCCCCTTGAGAGTCCTCAGACCAGGTGAAAACCACCAAGGCAGACCGTCTCCACACACGTGGTGACAGGTCTGACAGGGAGCTCCATGAAGCAGCGCCAGGCTCAATGAGGAAACCACGGCCATCACTTCCTACGCCAATGCAAGAGAAACCCGAGGTTACTCCGACTGATGCTCTACCCTCACCACTGACGGCAGCCAAGAACCAAACTCACCACAGGAGAGAACCACACCAAGGGTAACTCCTTGAGGCCAGAAAAGCGTCCCTCAGGTCATAAGTCCTGTTTAAATATTACAGTGATACCCCAAACTGAGATGATTATTGCTAATTACAAGATCATTTTTATGTAAACATGGAGGGTACTACCATGCACACTTCATCTCTTTTTAATTAAAAGAAGTAAGAGTTTCACTGAGACAAGAAAAAAAGACATACTGACAGCTCCCACCCCAAAGCAGACTTTTCTGCATTTATAACACCCGTCAGCCTCCAGACCCACCGAGGAGACTGAACAGGGAAATCAATCAGCATCGGCCTCCCCGGTGCTGAAATGAAGCAGTTGGCACGTTATTAATCACCCAGGGAAAACGTTTGACGAGGAGAAGGAAAGGACCAGACAGACAGAGAGGACACACACATGGATTCAAAGTCACGGGGCTGTGTTACAAACACTTGGGAAAAAAATCACACAAACCACCAGCTGCAAAATGAAAACACTTTGGAGCTCTGCAAGGATAAACACATTAGCAATTCTGACCAGGAGAAACCAGCATCCAGTGACATCTACCATACAACCCTCTAGCAACTCTTCAGTCGAACCTGCACAAAGCCTCACGTGCTTTTCTCCATTCAAAACCAGTTCCTGGTCCAAGCCGTACAACCTACTCCTGCCAACCAGACTGGGGTACACCGCCACAAAGCCTCACCTGGAGTTTGCACCCCTTCTGCATCTCAAAAGAGCAACTTTGCATGATGCATAGGGCATGGAAATAGTCAATAGCTTGACTTGGGTCAAGGATTGACTTGGGTCAAGCAATTCCTGCTGCACCATCCTCCCACTTCCAGCTGTCCTAAGCATTTCTCCAGCCGCTCCAGAGTTCGCCAGTCCTCTCTGATTTCTCATCGGCTCTTTTGTCTCCAGGCACGCTCCACTGTATGAGGCGATTAAAACCAGGACCCACATCGGCCGAGTGAGCCACCCGATGCACCTGCTCCCACGTGGGACAAAGGGGTTGCACCCCCGGACCCTGGGACACCCTTGCAGAGCAGGCAGGGCGCAAGCAGCCTCCGCACACCGCAGAGCCCTGGCGGCGAGCGTCCCTGGGAAGAAGGGAGGTGCCGCCAGCTCCGCAGAGCTGCATGCACACAGGAATGGGGGGGACCTCGCTCACTTGCTCGCAGATGCACGTACCTGTGCCTCCGCCACCTGCACGGCCCCTCCGCACCTCGCCCCCAGCCTGACGACGCATGGCACTGCCATGGAGCTCCTCTCTCCTGGGGGGGTGCCACTCTGATGGGGGCAAAGCCAGAGCCCGGTGGGCACCTGCTTTGGCAAAGGGTGGGGAGTCCAGTGCTCCCCCTTGGGAGCATCACAGGGGCAGCGTGGGGGATGCAAGGGGATGACGGAAGGCAGGCATAGGGGGCTGCAAACTGGGGGTGCAAGGAAGAGGAGGGAGGGGGGACGGAGAGGGCTGCAGCTTGGGGAGGCAGAGGGAGGGCGAGGAGGGGAAGGAAAGGGGGCTGCAGCTTGAGGGGGGGAGAAGGGCAGGAGTGCAAAGGGGGTGCAGGAGCAGGCTAAGGGATGGAGGGCAAAGCGGGTGCAGAGGCTGTGGCTCAGTGGTACCCCACACTCCCCCCAGCCTCGGCGCCCAGCCCGGGGCTGGGGTCGGCAGGCAGCGCCCAGGCAGCGGAGTCATGGCGCGGCCAGGCGAGCAGGGGGGTCCGCGCCACCGCCCCCAAACACCCCCGGGCCCCGCCACCGCCCCGGGGGTCCCTCCCTCCCCGCCGCCTCCCCCGGTACACAGTGGGGGGTACAAACTTCCCAGGGGGGTGCAGCCGCCCCGCTAACAGGTGGCGGCAGCGCTGCCGGCCCGTCTCCGCCAAGACGGCGGGTGCTGCCCCCGCCGCCCCCGACGGCGCGTCCCACCCCCCCCAGCCCCGTCCCCGTCGGTCACTCACCGGCTCGTCCACCCCGCCTGGCGGGATGCGCGTCCTGGAGAGCGGGGCGCGGAAGTTTAAAGCGGGATAATAATATTATTTGATTTTTCTTCCAACGGAGGAAAATCAAACAAGACGAGGCGCCCCCCAGGCGGGCTAACCCACCCCCCACTCCGCCGCTCCTCCCCGCCCGGCCCGGCCCCGCCGGGGGCTTCAGCCGCGCGTCGGCCCGGCGGCGAGGTGAAGTTTCCACCGCGGTGGTGGAGGCGCCCCCGGTGTGGTGTGCCGCGCCCGCCCCGCATTGGCACCGGGCGCCGGGGCGCTCTGCCGCCGCCGCCGCCGCCGCCGCCCGGACAATGTGCGTGCGGGGGGAGCGGAGCGGAGCGGGAGCGCGCCCCGCCGGCGGCCGCGGCACACGCCCAGGCCCGGCGCCCCGCCCACCCGTCGCTCAACGGCCGCCCGCCCGCCGCCCCTGATAGGCGGCCCCCGCCGCCACCGCCCTCCGGGTGGGCCGCGGCTCCTGTCAATCAGGCGCCACCGCCCGCCCGCCGCGGCCTGGCCGCGGGGCGGTCCCTGGGGCGGCGGCGGGTGGCTGTGAGGGGGGAGGGCGCTGCGCCGCCGCCTCGCCCCGGCGTGTGACCCTTGCCGCCTGCGCGCCCCTTCCCCCGGGAGCCGAGGCCATCGCGTCGTTCCCCTCTCGGGGACATGTCTCCGCTTCCCGCCCTGCGACGGTCCCTCCTGAGGAGCTCCCCGCGCTCGCCGTGAGGGGAAGGCCTGGCGGCCGCTGTGTTTCGGGCGCCGCCCGCCCGGTCCCCGCGGCCCGCTCTTCCCCGCGCCTGCAGGGCGGCTCTGCCCGCTGAGGGGACCGAGCGGCTCCCGCGGTGGCCAGCGGGCTGGCAGCAGAAGCGGCCCCGACACGGCGGGCGGGGTGGGAGGTCGCCTCAGCACTGCGGTGGTCCCGGGGCCTGCGGGCTGGCGGCGGGAACGGGGCTGCTGCCGTCGGAAACGCAGGGCCCTGCAGGTAGCGCGGCTGCGAGAGCCCCGGCCCGGCCCTCGCCCTGCAGGCAAGGCCCGCCGCGGCCGGTAGTGCCCTGGGCTGAGCTGTGTGGGCTGCCCAGGGAGGCCCGGGAAACGGCACATTTTGGAGAAGGAAGAACCGAGGCTGCTGAAACGTGGTGTTTATGACCAATCACATAGCCCGCAGGCTAAACCCAGCTCACGGGGAGCTGTATTCGGGCCCTGGAAATGCCTTAGAAAAATAGATGACTCCAAATTACTCAGGAGCGATTTAGGCAGGCCACAAAAGACAAGACACCTGAATTGGCTCTAGATAAGACAGCTGGGGTCCCATCAGGCTTCGCAGCAGAGGTACACACCGCGTGACCAGAATTACCCCAATTACAGGCAAAGGTCCGAGCATGGCGAGAGGGTCTGTCTGATCCTATTTGGATCCCACAAGGAGCATTGCTAAGTCAGAGCTAGTAAACCTGGATGGACTTAAGCTTCCTTCCATGAATTCAGGTCTGTCAACGCAGCACTTCCCATCCTGTCACAGCACACCTATGTTACCAGGCATTTTCTGCTACTGGGTGCCGTGATTCCCCTATTACTTTGGAAAGTGGACAGTGGATTGCACAGTCGCCTTATTACCCAGGAGCACGCAGAAGTGATCAAGCTTTGATGCAGAATATGATGGCGAATAAAACACCATTCCTGGTACTGGAAAAGCACTGTTCACTCTGACATGTTTCAAGCACACTGCCACAATTTATTGTTTCCATTAGAAAAGTACCTAGTAATCTGAAAATGGATCTAGAAGCCATTGTTCTAGATACTACGCTTGACGCATAATAAAAAGAAAGCTCATGCCCCGCAGAGCTTGTAGGGAGAGTAGATTAAGCGAGTTCTAAGGATACCCGTTGAGAGAGTTGTGCAGGTTTTTTCAGGTCTCAAAGGCGTGTTGCACCGGCATAAACAAACCTGCCAGCGCACTTTCTAAAAGCCAGCATGCAAACAGGCAGGTCCAAACAGAAAGGCCGAAGTTTTAAACCTACCTGGAAATTCTTTGCTTGCTTCTAACAAGCCCTCCTGATTCTGAACAACCTCTCAGCTCTCCACGGAAGCAAGGACCGCAGCTCGCAGGAACACAGCATCTCTCCTGAGCAAGCCAACAGCAGGAGCAGCAGCACACACAAAGGTGATGGGTTTCTTCACAGGCAGACACACGTACACACGGCGCACCGCCTCTCTGCACTACCTGTCTCGTCTTGTTTTAGCCGTTTCTGGCGAGCAGGCAGGGTACTGGAGCGTGCAGAAATCTTGCTTTTTGAAGCACCCTGAAAGCGGGCTCATATTTTTCAGTACCTAGGTGGCCCAGAAGAACTTATCAGCAAGCAATAACCAAATAGGTAGTGTAATAGGCACAGCTATGGGTGGACCTCACTTTCATGCTTCTTGGGCTTCTCAGCAGCCTACAAGAACCAAGAAACACCAGAAGATGAGACCGAAACTGACTCTTTTCTTGCTCATTCTTCAGTGCCAGATCACATCAGGATATAAGATACCTGAGGACTACTTGTTGTTTACAGACTGCTGGAAGACAGAGGCATAATACCTATTGGTGAGTCATAACCACACTATCGCATAGGGGTGATGACACAAACTTGCGAGAACACAGAGAGTGATATAGCTTAAAGATGTCTTCTATTTTTGGATAAAAAAAGCAAAATATTGGGACAAGATCCTCAGTTGTTGCAAAGCAGCATAGCTCCATTGCTTTTGGCAAAGCTGGGCGGACTACAATTGCTGAGGTTATAGCCTGTTCTGTCTGTAAAAAGTCATTCTGCCTGGACAGATTCTTCCCTCTTTTCTCTAAACTTGAATTTAATTCTAGGAAAATGTCTGGCCTGTCTGAGGCCTCTGGAAGACAGAACCCTCTTTTTTACTCATGGGACGTGCAGTGCCACAGCAGCAGCAGCGCAAATGCCCCTGCAAGAAGGGTGTTCAGTCTACTACCTACCTACTCTGCTAATTCATCCCATGCTGTCTCCAGCTGGACTGGCAACAAACTCCTCCAGCTACCCACCAGGCATCAGTGCAGCTCCTCTGCTCTGTGGCAAACCTCAAGGCAGGCAAAGAGAAACACGCAGCTCTAGAAATTCTGCAGTGCTACTAACTATTGCAAGCCTTGCTTGACAGGAGAGGAAGGCTAGTAAAAAACTGGGCCCATTGGCATGTGGAGCAATGAAAAGGAAAAGGAGAGAATCTCAGAAGATCCTTATTGCCACCGTAATACTGCCAAAACAAAACCTGCCATGGGGCTGAAAAGCTCTTCTGTCATTCCCATGCGTTCGGTTTCTCCTGATCATCTTCACTATTTTCAAGTATGTAGCTTGCAGGTGGGAGGCTGTAACTCATGGACATGTTTATCTGTCATGACTTTTTGTGACAGCACTCTAAATTCAGTCTGGGAAGGTACGTCACTGATTTTTGTAAGTGCTGTGACCCAAAAAATAACTTCTTGATATTGTCATTCCTTCTTTAACCTCTGCAAGAGGGGAGTCATAGACAAGGTGTGATCTTAGCTCTCCACTGTGTGACATACAAACTTACACCAAGAGCTTAGTTAGCAGCTGAACTTGATCATCAGCTATAGATTGAGGCTATCCCCAAAATTTTTGAAGCGCTAATCTTTTTAAGATTTATTTCTAGTAGAAACACCTAGGCACTGGCCAAGTTGAACTATTCTTTCTTTCCCCCTAAAGAAACCCTAAAGAACACGAAAAGTTCTTGTGATCATTGAAATCATCAGCAAAGTAAATAACACTACTAGAATACATCCAGATATGCATCATATATTTTTGATATACTGAAGCGCATATCAATTCCTAGAAGACACAGAGGGTAGATTAGTGATGTCAGTTGCTTTTGTTGTTCTGAATCTCCTGTTGCTTTGCCATATCTACAAGTTCACCTGACTTTTAATTATACAGACTGCTTCCTGGTTCTTTCCATGGCTTTTGAGTTCTCACTGCGCTCAGCTAGTCCATTTTCCTGGATACACACTTTTTCTGTGTAACTGAAACTTTCTTGAAGTGTTTGGAAGACTCTATCACCGTGCTCTCCTTAACATTGCCTCTGAGAGTGTCCTGAGAAAAGCAGAGCTCCCTGTGAGTTTTGCTTCCCCACAGCACCATATTCTTGATGATTTTTTAATTTATTCCTCCTGCATATACACCAGACTCAAGCAACCTGCAAGTGCTTTTCCCATACTGGGATGTTTTTCTTGCTTATCTCTCCCTGAGCTTAGAGGATGAATAGTGCCATGGCAGAAAGCAAACCAATACGCAATCGACTTTTAAAAATTTGAGTTTTCTAGAGAACGCAAATTGTTTCCCTTTAGTCTCTGACAATGCAACACAAGTAACTTGCCATGGCAACCACCTTATGAAACAGAAAAAAAATTATCATCACAAGGTGCTTTGTTGCTATAGCAAGGAAAGAAGCTGAGACCTTATCCATTTTGTTCACTGATGGGCCATGCATCATGTAGGTATCAGAACCTGTCAGTAGAAGTTTGTGTTTGATTTGATGCAAGTCAGCTGCCTCATGGGCCTATCATATACTTGGATCAAAAGTGAAGCGCAGTCAGAAGGAAAGAAGGAAGTGCTCAAAAGAATTGAAACAGGGCTGGATTCTCAGAAATACAAAGCCAAATCCATTTCCGCAGCAAGCTGACGCAACTCTGCAGATGCCAGTAAGGGATGAACCAATTTCTTCTGAAATTAATTTGGCTTCCATTCTCTAACAGTCTTCATTCTTCCCCCTCCGCCGCCCGCCCCCCCCCCCCTCCCCCCCCCCCCCCTCCCCCGCCTTTCTTTTTTATTTTTTATATTTTTTTTAAGTGAAATAAGTCTCTGCAGATCTGGGAGTATTTTGGAGTTACCTGGGACAGAGGGTGGAATAGGCTCGCAGAGTCTGTCTTCAAACCCATTTTCTTTCCAGGGATGCTTCTGGGACGGGCAGACACATTGCTACACAGCTTACTTGTGTTAGTGAGAGAATTTAGAAATGGCAAAGGGAACTGGCTAAGGGCAGAGAGGGGAAATCCTCATAATTATTGCTGTGGGAGGAAATCAAAACTGAGCTTTTTTAGTTCAGAGGAGGACAATTTTGAAAACTGTTATATGTGCCAGCGGAACTCGCCTGTGCTAGTAAATTTGTAAATAAGGGGTCAAGGGTATACACAACGTTTGCTTTACTCCCAAGCTGGAAAGGATCTCTTCTGCAGGATAGTCTTGAAAAGGGAAGGAAAAACCGAGTTTCTTAATCCCTAGACTCATATATAGACTCATATAAGCTACAAGTAACACAGCTCCAACTGTGTGATGGAATGAAGTGTATGTTCTCCCTTTCTATTTTAAAAACACTCTCTCCCAGTTAAAGTTTAGGGTGTTGATATAGTTGCATCAAGCTTGAGAAACAGTGGCCAGCCTTCTGAGCTGCCTGGGGGCTTAGATGAATTTACGGGTAAAATTATTGTGACTCATGGACAATCCTCTTCTAGCTTCCTGGTGAGGCTGTAGAGAAAATACTGCTAGATCACAGGCCCCAACAACAGCACGACTTGGCAATCAGCCTTTGAGAGAAGCTCTTAATGTATCAGATAAATCTATGTGGAGATGCAAGGTTAGAATTTACCCCCAACAATGAATTGTTATACTGTGAGTGACTGACTATAAAAAGACTATGGGGAAAATCCGAGTCTTCTGCAGCACAAGAAAGTCATCTCAAAGAAACCATGCTAAAAGTATTCAACACTATAATTTAACACAGTCTCCTAGAGACTGGGAAGAGTCTGTGGGCTAATCCTTACTGCAAATTGCAGCAAGAGACATAGCCACAAGAGACTTCATAAACGTGAAATTCTGCAAGCATGTACCATCATCCCAAGGGCCTGGGACTCTCAGAGATACCACAGGCTTGGAAGCAGAAGTCCAACTGAGAGACCACACAGAGGGAAAAAGAAGATGGGTCAGTCCTGGTTTCAAAGGGTTAATTAAGACAGGTACTGAACTGGAGAGATCTCCTGCAGTAATCAATTAACAAATAAAACCCTGAATTAATTAATCGACCCTCAATCAATCAATCAACAAAACCTTCCTCTATATCATCTCCAAAAACATCACATTGCTTCAGATGACCAGACCAGTGAGTGGACCCAACCAGTGAGTGGGACTACTTTGTTTATAATCCCCAAAATAATGGTATTAAGATTGGATTAAATTCTACTGCAGTGCTTAGGCCTCTTTGAACCAAGCCATTTGCAACATTGCAGAAGATTCTGGGTGGGCAGAGCAAAATCATCAGTCCTGGAGGGTTATCACATCCAGGGCAGCATCTTTCTCATCGTAGATTTCCTTTTTGAAATAAGCAAGGAAACCAGGCAGTGCCTTGCCAGGTGCCTGGCCCAAGCTCCACCAAAGCTAGAGAGAGGAAAGATTCCTGTTGACTGAAATGAATTCTGCTACCAGTTGGATTTGATCAATTATGAACTGAAAATAGAAACTTGCAGAGACAAGATGCTCTGGAATCGCAGAAGGGAAAGGCTTTGTAATGAGAGCTTGGAAGTGGAAGGAGGTCTGCGTTCCGCAGTTTAAAAATACGGACAACTGCTGATTCCTTTTTACTATTAAAGAAAACTCAACCCAAACACACACACACAAAAGACGTAATTCAAAGACTGGTAATTTCCACTAGAGTCAGCCTCCACTGTAGGAGAGAAGAACAATCATATCTCCCTATACATGATATGCAGTAGTTAGTAACGTGAAACCCTCACCTGAGTGGATGGTGAGATGTTTGGGCTTCAGATTTTGCCAGTAGGGGCGCAAGATGAGATATAGGTTAGATCTCTGAGACTGTGTTTACAAGCAGTGCTGCTTTCTACAACTACGCTTTCAGTCTAATGTGAAGCACACTGCCCTCTACAGAAAGTGTCCCATTTGTTCCTCTGGGTGTTTGCTTAAGTCCCCAACAAATGTTCTTTTTGAGTTTTCGTGCTTTTTCACGGGAGTTATAGCTGGTCACGTGGTGAGTCTAGAGCCTGAGTTACTTAGAAATGACACCGATTCCTTCATGAAATGCCCCTACCTGACCAAGAGTGACCAGGGTTGGTAAGGTTCTGTGTCTCCTTCCACTCTCTGCTGAGCCCAACAGTGTAAATCAGCAAGGGGCACGTAGGGTAGGAGGTCTGGTAATGCAGAAATCTGCAGGTTGGGAGCCACACTGATTTTCCTGGCAGTGGTTTGCTGGTGTGTGTACAGGAGCTTTTGTTAGCTGTCAGCTTGAATTGAATGTCAGCCATTCCCTTGGAGCCTGATCCTCAGATGACTGCACTCTGAGGGAGGTTTTTTCCTTTGTCTTCATACAGTAGTAACTCTTTGGAAGCTGAAAGCCTTATTTTTTGTTAACAAGCCCTCGCAATACTTAGGCCCCATGTGTTTTTCATTTTCAAACTTGAGAAAAGTTTGAACACTTTGCAGCTTGTGCGCTATCAGTTTCTGTATGGAATAGTTTGGATCACTTACCATGCTCTGGGGCATCTGTGTCACTTTTGCTGGCAGGAGTCAGATTTCCAGGAGTGGAAACCGGATGAGTTGCTAAGGGATGTCTTGCGTTCTGTGTCATTTCTGCATTCACTGATGTGCAACAGATTTATCTGTGTAGTTCAAGGCCTCTCTGTACCAGATGAGTTTGTACTGAAATCTCAGACCATCCCACGTGTTCTCCTGGAGGAGACACTAAGATTATTATTATTCTTTTAAAAAGAATCTTCTTACTTATTTGTCAGCTAATGCTGATTTTCTTCCTCTCAGCATCAAGGAACAACTGCTAACTACATCTGTTTCTCGCAGAAATTTCAAAACAGTGTTGTGCAGCATGATTCAGGCATGCACACATGGTAGAACTAGATAGAATTAAAAACATTTGTGTTTATCCAGTTAAACTACTGGTTTCTTTCCCTTTGATTTTTTTTTAATATACTGGCTGCCCATCGTCTCTATCTCCTTCTCATCATCAAACCCAAGCAGCTGAGCCTTTTCTTTTCTGTCAAGTCCTTCACCAAATTCTGGTTTTCCTTCTTCTGTAAGGAGCTGCCCTGAACGCTGATTCCCACCTTTGTGAGCAAGTAAAGCTGATGTAAAGCTGTACTCACATGAAATGTAGCCACCCTGTAGACTGGACAGGAGAATGGAATGCAGCCTTCCCACCATCTCTCTGCTTCTTGGTGCTCTTCACTCTCCAGTGTACACTCTATTCCTGTGTCAACTTCAGTAAAGTTTGCTTATCTCGTCCCTTTCCATTACAGACAGCTGTTTTCCTCTGTGGCAGCCTCTTCCTGATGCTCTTGTGGACCATTTCCAGCTCTTCCTTCATCCCTTTCAGTGATGACCTAAAATCTGCGCTGCTGTAGTAACAAAGTCCATTGGTGACCTCAGCCTTCATGTTATTTATAGTAGACTATCCTGCCATGCAGCTGCTTGCCATCAGAGCTGGAGATCCTGAGTTATACAGCTCCCTGTGAGCTTATGGTGGTAGCGGTGTTCCCATATCAAGTGAGATTCAGTCTAGATATTGGAAGATCTTAACAGTTAGGCTATGCTCTTGTGTCATAATCCTATCTAGGCTGTCCTGAGAGACCCCTACTAATGGTGAGGGCATAATCCTCCCATGCAAATGCCTTCAAGAGCAGCACAGGGGCAGAAATCATCCCTTTCAGTCAGAGAGGTGGCAGAGGTCATCTCTCCAGGTTACTTCTACACCTGTTTCACACAGATTCTCTTTTTTCTGGCACTTCCCTCCTCCCTTATCAAAAATCTTTCCCCTACTGAAGCCATAAAGTGGACCACCAGCGTCATTTTTTGTCTGGAGTGCAGTCATCCCCTTTTTTCTGCTGCTTCTCCATCAGGGAAGGTAGAATGCAGAGGAGGACCTACAGTCGCTTGCATCTTGCAGGACTGGTGCAGGGTCATTGCATGTTTCTAGGTAACTTTTCAGACAGGCATTCGTGAGCTCAGCAGTGATGTAAGTGTGTGTGTTTGTGCATGCAAATTATGCCAGATATTGTCTGATGGCTTTCAGAGGGCCAATGCTAAACATTTCTGAAGTCAAACCTCCTGCAAGATTCCTAAGCTGAGATGCCCAAATCAACACGTTGCAAGTTTCTTCTCTGACCTCAGGCTCTTTCTTGATTTTGCCTTTTCTACTTCCAGCCAGTGGACTTCAGTTGGGGACATACTGAGGCCAATGTATCAAAACACCGATCAGAAATGTTACATGAATCCAAGTGAGTGATGGAATTTCAGCTATTGACTATGAAAACATGAGTAAGCTAATGTTAATCTACAGATTTTGTATTAACACTGAGTGATTTCCTAGTCCTCATTAGCAATATGCTTTGATAAGGGTAGAAAGTGTTCGCTATAGTTTCCCCTCAGTAAGCTGTTTAATCATCGGAGCTTACTGGCAGTGGGATTTGGGGGACTTACACGATCACAAAGTGAATTAAGAGCGGTAATACAATGCCCTCCCTCTAGCTTCTCTGGGATAGTGCGCAGGAGAGGGAATGGGTTCAGAGCTGCTCTATTGCACCATTTCAGCAGCACTGGTGTGCTCCGGTGAGGACTAAGCAGGAAGCTGCTGCCTCCCTCTTCAAGATCTTCCTCGTTTTCGGGAGCACACTTATACCTGCTATCCTGCAGTAAGCATGTTATAGCATGTTCAGCAGCACATTCTCGCTGGCTTATTGAGCTCTGATCCAAAGCTTACTGTGAATATGGGGAAAATTCATGGACTTCTTCAGTGGCCTTTGGACTACTCCGTGGAGGCAAAAATACAACGGTGATAGATGCACGGTAAGAGAACTCTACATTACCACCACATTTCACTCTGAAGGGATGGCAAAAGAGATTCTGCAGCCCAACCCTGTGTGTCCCAGAGCAGTAAAATCAACAGGAATTTTACTTAATCAGTAATTCAGAAGCAGTTTCTGGTTTGTGAATCATCTGCATCCCAGCCTTTCTGAGGATCTTGGGAAATGAGACGAGAACAGTGTGGCTTCTGTGGTCATCTCTACCTGCTCATGGGGCTGCCAGCCTGCTCTGGCCCTAATTTCCAGCTGCTCTTTTAAAATGCTTTCTGCCACTGAGCACTTCACATCTAGAGATCTCAGACATGAAGTAATCCTCCTAGCTTTTCTAGAAAAAAGCTGACTACCATTAAACCTGTTTTACAGGTGGGTAGGCTGAGCTCCAGTCTGCCTGAGATCACAAAGGGTTATTTAGGGCAAACTGCCTGGGCTGACACATTCCTGCAGCAGGGATGACCGCCTAGGAGGAATAATAACCTCCTTCGTTAGAGGAAAAAGAGTGCCCAGGCAGAAGGGAGGGCTGGCCACCCAGACTCTGTTTATGTACATGCTTTGCACGTGACTACGGAACAAATAAACCTCGCTGGCTGCATGGCTTGAATCCAGATGTCACTCGTATGAAGACGCAGCATAGGGTAAACTGAAACATCGCGCTCGGCCCTTTGTGCTGAGCCATCCGGCAGGTGGGAATGTAAAACTCCGCCTGATTGCTTATGCCTGAGTCACCTCCTTTAGCATTTGTTATTGCCTAGCGTGTTAGCATGCTGACTGCTGGATAATAAATGACTTCATTCACTGCGGCAGTGAGCATACTATTAAAAATTAACCCTGGCAAATGGTCCTGCATATTTTTTTTCAGTCAGAGCCTGGCAAGGGGGGAGAGGAGAGGAGAGGAGAGGAGAGAAGAGGAGAGGAGAGGAGAGGAGAGGAGAGGAGAGGAGAGGAGAGGAGAGGAGAGGAGAGGAGAGGAGAGGAGAGGAGAGGAGAGGAGAGGAGAGGAGAGCTGTTGAAATCTGATTTGCAGAAAAGGCAAGTGGTGAGTTTTTATTAATGGAGATGGTTCAGACTTCTGTTTAATCACTGCAGTTGTTGGGCAATCAATGATCAAAATTCAGAGGGCTTATGGCACTTGGTAGAGTTAAAAGCAGTGCAGGTAGAGAAGACTCAACAGGCATATTGCAGGGGAGGTCAAAGAATGGGATAAATGGGGATTACTATGCTGACATGTAGTTTATAACCAGTTTGCAGAAAGAAATGAATTTATCACATGGATGTTATTACCATGTATAAGGAATGTGGTCTGTAGATGAAAAACTCTTCAATTTTGGTTCATGTATTGCACTCTTCTCACAGTATCACACTTATAACCATACCCGATCTATAGCAGCATGCAGAGAGTATTTACAGAAATGAAGGATTTGCATTAAGAATCTGAGGAAATAGATCAGCTGACAGACACATCCCTCCTTTTCTTTGCTTCTCTTTCCTCCAGCACCCACACAGTATCCATCAAATTGTCTTGAGTCAAACCCTCGCAGGCTGAATTAGAAGCCTGGGCAAGGAGCCAGGCAGGCTTAGAGAGCAGAGACCTCTCTGCCCACATCCACTTCCCACTGTCTGTGGGCTGCAATCCGGGGCAGGGGAACTCATCTTTAGGCTCAAAACCAAAAAAAACCTCCTTACTCCCTTTGCGTCGCTCCAAGAAAGGGATCTGATCTGAAGCCTGCTGATGCTCATATTAATGATCCCGTTGTTGACACAAAAATTGCACTTTGTTCTGAGATGTCATTCAGCTGGCTTTGGTACAGCAGCGAGCAGCACACCCCATCCCGAGCCCATGGTTCCTCAGGGCTGTCACAGACCCTTGAGCAGGTCCACCCACAGGTGGATTGGTACCTGTAGATAGTCTAGGTGGTAACATAAGCTGTAATGCCTGGTGCAGTGACTATGCAAGCAGACCTACACTCTGGCTGGCACTATTTTTTTTCCAGAAGCATACGGTAGCTGTTGATTTCACAAGCTGTACTGCGATATGACAGCACCTATCAAAGGGCCAAGCTGAGGTCTGCATGTTTGTACTGAGTCACCTGCCCGTCTCCATGTGGCAGAGGTATTTTAAAATGTCAGGCTTAAGCAGATATTATGCTGCAGCGAGGAAAATGATACACAGTTCCTACACAAACAGTGTTATGAATTTACTGAATGAAAGGTACTCAGATGTTGCTATATCCAAGTTGGAGATGTTTCCTACTCTAAGATCTTTCCTTACCTGTGGCATTTCAGGAACCATGGTTGAAATTTTCCTCAGATTAATTCTTGCTTTTTATTTCTTTCCTTTATCTCTCCATCCAGACGGAGCTTTGTCATTAGCCCTAGTCTCTGGCTATCTTGATCAGCTATCCAAGCCCCCAGGCACCAAAAGCCTTCTGCCTATTGCATCGATGGGGAGTGCACCTCCAGAACAAGCAGCCCTGCTTTCCATGTATCTGGGACTTGTCCATGCACCATGCCACACAGCAGGAAGCCTTCCAGACTTACCAGCAGGGTAGGGTAGTCCCAGGGACCTCTGTTTCTCAGCAGCTAAGATGTTTGCCTAACATCTTGGTTAAAAAAACCAGGCATATCAGGATGTTGTGCTTGCAAGTACTAGGATACTCCCTGAACATTTCGTAGATAGCTGCTGTATAATTGATAAGGAAGCAATTCAAACGTGTGATCACAAACAAGGTGTGTGGTGTGGTACGGGATCTGTCCTTGCTGGGATGTTGACTTTGTGACAAACAGGGGTTTTCACTCTATTTTTTAAGATCGTGTACTCATTGCAATGTAGCAGGCAACAGTTTCACTGAACTCGTGCTGCAGCCAAGCATGCTTCTGGAACAAGGATTTTATTTTAATGATCACTGACCAGGAATTATCACAATGGCTGTCAGTCAACACAACAACATTTTATAAATATGGTCTTTGTGGAGGTGGTAGTTTTGGAAAGCCTGATAGCTTAAAGTTAGTTTGGCATCTCTTTGTAGGCTGGATGGTGGATGTGATCTGAAATCACTAACTTCAATAGGTTTGGGATCACACCCATGGTTTGTTTATTTATTTATTTCCTTATTTCCCCCCAGTCTGTTTATTTCACTCTCTGGGTTGCCAAGGGCTGGATGTGTTGGGAGGCAAGTATCTCTAAGGCAAAAGAAGTGTCCCGTGCAAACAGCTGTAGGGCTACGTCCAGCTGCGCAATTCTCTAGAAAAGAAAGTTGTGAACTGCACCTGGAAAATCTGCCTCCCACAAACCAGGAGCTGGCCAGTAAACACTGAATACATCATTGAGAGCTGCGCACTTGTGTTTCCATTGACTTTTAAGGAGACTGAGAAGGAAATGTATTTTTAACACTAGTTTAACTTGTACCCTGATCTGCTGCTGCAGGGAGTAATCAACTAATAACTAAGAAATTAGCTGGCTGCCAGTGTTTGATACACAGGATTATTTCGAATGATCTGTTACTGAATATCCCTCTGTTAGCACATCCACAGCATGGCATAGGGAGGGACCAGTGTAGGGCAGGACAGGGGACTCCAAGGAAGACGGGTTCTGGCAGTGGGAGTTGTTGGGAGGACATACATTTCACCACACTGCTTGGTAGTATTTTAGATATATCTGTCTTCATTGGCCTCCACTGCAAAATAGCAAGAGCCAGATAGTGCGTGGAGTTGTGTTAGTGTAATGCTAATGCAATGCATGAACTTCTGGTTATCTCATTATGGCAATACTTTTAAATGAATCAAGTCTCCGCATTCCATCATATTAGAAAAGGCCAGAAGCAAATCCAGCACTGGTTTTGCCCTCTTTATGTTTCCCAAAAGTTCAGATCCAAATTGAAACATAGATTGTCAAAGGTCCGTCTCTATTGCAAACAGTGGTGGGCAAGCCTGGAAATCCACGGTCTTTGCTCAGACTGTAGGAAGTGAATGGAGATGAGTCATAGTACTACAGGAGCATCATGACTTCTACAGATAACAGTAGTTTGTGGTCATGAGAGGATTCCCACTCTTTATTTCTGTCTTCTGCTGAAGGGATTTGCTCAGCCAAATGCACACCACTCAGCCCAGGCACTAGGAGTTTCTATTAAACCACTGGAAGGGTTTACCCCCCATTCTCTTCTAAGGTGTTTCAAGAAAAGAGGATACTGGGATGGAGTGCTTAGCCAGCAATGCAAGCATGCAGTGATAAAGTGCAGGATTTCGTGGCCAAAGACCTGGCCTACAAGCACAGCTGGAGTCCCTTGCAGCAGACAACTTGCCATGTTCACTGCCATGTGCTGTCACCAGCCAGTGGGGCTGCTGTCAGATCCAGCCTTGAAAACAAACTGTCAAGCAAGGTTTTTGAAGCAGATGTGATATGTTTATGAACTGGGATGTTTTTTATTGTTTTCAATACTCCGAAATGCTATCTGAGCGTCTGTCTTGGTCTCATGTAGCATGCTGTTAGGTAACAGAGCTGAATTTTACTGAAATTTCTCAACAGTGCATAAAAAGTACAGAAGCATACCAATAATCCATCTTCTCTCATCACTAATCTAACTTAGCTGCTGGAATAACAAAGTACATAGTCCTTTTTCTAAGGACACATTATGAGAGCCAGGGCTGTAAGGAGAGTATTTGGAAATCAGGTCTCTCCTGTCATTTTGAGGACAGGGAAACATCCTTCCCCCTCTATGAGGATAAGATTCCTTCTAGTAATCTAGAGGACGTTACACTTGACAATGGCCCAAATATAGATGAATCCCAGGGCTTTCCAAAGAGGCTATCCATGGAAGAAGCAACCTTAAATTCTGGGGGAAATCCCAGTACAGGATGGTGGTGTGTTGCATCACTTTTGATTCCTGTGTAGTATTTTCTGGACTCGAATCCAGGCTGCATGCAGCAGAGCCAGATGTACAGGGTCAAGGGTTTCTTTGACAGAGCAGGTAGGACCATTTTTGCCTTTGCTCAGCTTATTCACTGATGCTGAGCCAGAAGCAAGCAGGAATCCCCTAGTAGACCATGGAGCTGAAACATCCCTGGGAGCACCAGGAATGTGCAAGGCACTTGAGGCAAAAGAAGCACTTGGGCTTTTTGCATGTTAGGACAGAGAGCCACATTTTCTAGGCTATAGATGGTGGCCCTAGGATTACATAGGTGTGCATGGGGACGCACAGGGTGCACAGCGTTTGTCCAATCTGCAGAACTGCCTGACCCCTTGTCTACCTGCTCATCTCCTCCCTCCACTGCTGCAGACTGTGCCCCAGCCACCTATTTCCTCCCCTGTAGGCCAGGGATTTGGGAAGGACTTTTGCCAAAGCTGTTGTCTGTAGCATGGCTCGCAGCGGTGCTGTTGTAGTGATGGCTGAAAGCCTTGGTATATGTGAGCTGCATTCAGAGTAAGCTTAGAACTGTGCAAAGTGCATGCAAACTAGTGCTGTAATGGCACGCAAACCGGTGCTTCGCCCTGTCTAATTTTTTTAAAAGCCCCAATTTCTCCAGTGCTTCACAACCGATATTGTCACTTATACTGATGGGAAGCGAATATAAATCGACACCTTTCTGATTGGGTAACATTTTGTGGTGGCTTTGCAATGGCACAAAAAGCAAGTACACATTGCAAAGCTGATGATTCCGCTGCCTGAAGACAGCGAGATTAATTTCGCAGCTAACGCTTGCTTGGCAAAACAGACCTAAAAGCTCAGTGAGGCCACAGGTTTCTTCGTACTGCAAAGAACAAGTGATGCTCGTGAAAAACTGTGGCGAAACAATCATTGACCTTAACTCCTTTCCAACATCAGTTCATTTTTCTCTTAGTTTAATGTTGAAAACAAAGTTGTAACTGAATCATTGACGATGGAATTCATCCCAGAAGAAATGCAAGGACCACCAACAATGTGGACCAGGTGTGAATTATAAATAGCATCGGCAAGAAGCCTTTGGTGTCCCAGGGGCGTTAATCCCGCAGTCAACACTATTCCTTTTATATTTTTCTTTTAAGCCTGCCATTTTTAAGCGCTCTCAGCAAGACCTTCCCTTGATGAGGATTTCTACCACACCAAGCACTGTGATGCCCCTAAACTGAATGAAACCCCTATGTTGGTACTACAGTTGTAACAACGTTGGGTTTTGTACCTACCAGTTCTTTAGTTAAAATGACCTTCTGGCAGCTGTAAGGCAGCTTTAGCTTTTCCCATAGAGTGGGCCAGGGTGCCATACCCTGGAAAAGCAGATGTGTGCAGATAGCGTCCTTGAGCTTTCCCAAACCAGGAAATAGTTTGACTCAAAGGAAATTAAGAAAGGTAGATGGCCTTGAAGACAGACACGAACCAATAATCTTCATTTTATACACAGGCATTTCAAATTACAATTGATTGATCTTGGGTCAGGAATGATATAAACCAGCAAGCATGCTTTTCTGGCTCTCAATAATTTTTTTCAGATAAGAAAGCTTTTGTTTCCTTTTTCCTGTAAAAATGGGAAGGGAGAGAAATCTTACCTTTATTTAATTATTTATTTGCAATTCTTCATTAAAATGAAGGCAGAATTAGGAGATAAGCCCTTCTGAAATTAGGAAACCCTAATACAGTGCTCTGTCTCACCTTTGCTACCTCATGTCTTTCATCCCAATCAGTCATCTCGACCGCACTGCAATGCAACTGTCAGGAACCAAAACCTGCCTTTCTAAAGCAGTCGTACAAAGGAAGGAAAGAGCCCTCTGGTATGGCATCTGCACTGGGCATTGCTTGAAAGTAAGTGGGATTCCATCAAAGTTCTTCCCTCCCAGCGGACCTGAATCTGATCAGAGTTTAAGCTAATGAGATATCCCAACACATTTTAAGCCTGTCTTAAGCTTACCTTTTCTCTAAGAGACCCTTCACCATAAGAAGGTGCCATTTGCTGATTTTATTGCCTTCTAGTACCCTGAAAATGTACCTCTGAAAACTCTACCAAGCCAAGGAGGGGGTTTGTTTTCCTCGAGCAAGGATGCAGCAGTGAGAGGAGACGGACTCTGTCACTCAGGACCTGGGTCAGGATCTCTGGAGCGTGTGGTCACCTTCAGATGTGACACACGGTTTCTGTACGACTTTGGTGACATCAGTAGTGTCCTTGTTCACAGAAGCAAGGACAAAGAAAAACTATGATCGCCTATCTTTCAACATGAGTGAAAATACTCTATAAAAACAGTTAGCAAAAGTTTTTCTAGGTCTACTTCAGCTTGAAAAGATACAGCTTTGTACAAAATGCCATATGTTGCCTGACGAAGCTTTCCCTTCAGATTGCAGTTTATAAATTCACATAAGCCTGTGAAAAGGAGCAAAAACAAATGCCCGGATTCAGTGAGTCAGAGAAGACTTTTTTTTTTTTTAACTGGATCCTCTCATTGCCTTTTCTTTTCATGCCAGGTGCAGTGACAGCAAAATAAATTCAATTCACAGACTCCTGTCATCCTCCGGATCTTTGGATGAGTTCTTACTCCCTCCCAGCCTCATTCGTCGCTTCTGAGGATGAAGTCCTAAGCACCTGCTGTGGTCAAAACTGTTCTCACATTATCTTCTGAACATAATGACTTCAAGAACTTGAAATCACGAGATTAATGCCGTAGTCAAGACTTCAACCAAAGCTCTTTCTGCATACCTGAGCTGATTGTTTTGAAAATGCCATGATAGTTGCTAGTTCTTAACCAACAGAGGAATTACCAAAGGTAGTCAGTGTTTTGCTTATCATGCAATACAAGAAGATGGGAGAGTTTTCCAGCAGAGCAGCAGTCTGGACAGGGCTGGCAGTACCATAGTATGAATTCCCCACTTAATCCCAGATTAGTTTTGATTTTTGTCTTGGTGTATAAAATGGGGGTAAATATCCTTGCTCTGTATTATCCACTTGGAATAAGAAGCTTCTGGTGGCACATCTTTTACCACGCATGGTGTTCATCTGGTAGTGTTAGTTGTACTGACACTTCTTATGTAAAGATTAAGAGCAGTTGAAAATCAAACCCAAATGGGGCAAGCCTGAAGATCATCTAGATGTGGACTTACAACTTAAAGTAATTCCTGTTCCTTTGCTTTCAATAGAGATATGTAACACTGTGGCAGTGGTAGGATGGCTAAAGAAAACTTCACAGAAATGGAAATTATCCAAGAGGAAAGCAAAATTTCAGGAGTTTAATACATTTTATTTGGGGACTCAGTAATTTCTGCCTTGTTGTACTGAAAGAACATCTTAAATAAAATTGTCACATTTGGGATGATGCTACAGAAATAGAGGACTGCAAATGCATGCCAGTTCTGAAAAAGCTGACAGGCAAGAGAGAGAAGATGTAGGCTGACACGCACCCATCAGTCTGGCCCCTAACAGTATGTAACATTTTAGAACAAATTTTGACTGCAAGCATAAGTAAAGACATGGGAAAATGTGGCAAGAGTTTACCAAAAGTGGATTATACCTACCTCTGGTAAGAGGACTAATCTTATAGATGAAAAAAAAAATACTACTAGTTTGGGACTTTAGGACAGCCTTCAGTACTGTATCCCAATTTGTAGTTATGCTGGAAAAGGGATTATGACAAGACAAAAAGGTGATTACAGGGCTGGCTAAAGGGGAGAAGAGATCATGCTGCAAGGGGGAGTATCAGGCTGAAAGGTTCTTATGGACAATACTCATCTTAATTTCTGTTAGTGCCACTGGGAAAAGACAGAAGCATGCTCATGACATTTGCAAATTATTGAGTATCATCAGATGAAGATGGGAATAAGGGGATGGGGTAATAGGGATAGAATGAAATGTAGTGGGTACACAGTGCAGTGTCACATACTTACAAAACTTTTTACTACAGTGAGGACTTCCATTCCACTTACCTTTGCAACCAGGGAGGAGAAAGAAAGAGAGGAATCCCATCTTAATAGCTGATGATTATGAGCAACCAATTTCCTATGACCTTGATAAGGTGACCCCAGCATATACCAGACGTTAACAGTACAGAAAGGAGAGTATTCTACTGCACAAGACATCTGGAGTCAGTTGTACTGTTCTGGTCACTCATCTTCAAGAAAGAAAAGCTGGAGAAAAAAACAGGATGATAAAAAAAATTGCAAGTCTGTCTTTAATGACAGGAGATTTTGAGCTTGGCTTGTATGACTTAGGAAAATAAATGTCAAGAGTAGATGACAGTGGGCCCTATAAATACATCAGGAATGCAAACATGGGAGAAAAGTTATTTTAAGATGAAAAATAATTTGGCAAAGGAACAAGTAGGTATAACTTGGCAATAAATAATTTTCGCCTATAAATTAGGAGGTCTGTAATCTTCAGAGAGAGGCTTTGGACCAATCTTTCAGAAGAAGGAGGAAGAGACCAACAGTTATCTAATTGACTCTGCCACAATGGCAGAAAACTGGTTCCTCTAACCAGAAAAGCCATTTCTGATCCTGCAGGTCGTAGTACAATGTAATTCCTAAGTGTTAATAATGCAAGTAGCAACAGCAATTAGCTATTAATCAATAATATTAATTAATGACTGGGATGACTGGATGTTGCTTGTGACTGGATAAAACCAGGAGGACTTTTTAGGATGAAACCCCAAAGGAAAAGCCCATGTAGGCTTGGTTTTCAGAGAAAGTTTCACCTGATTACGGTTCATTTGGATAGCACCAATATAATTAATCCAGACTAACCCATTTTGTGCAGTTCCTGTGAGGTCAGAATCAGGTCCAGCATCTCCAAATAGGCCCAGGGTATACGAATTGTCAATATTAAGACTTAAAATTTATTTTAAACATTTCTTGGCAAAATAGAAACGTAACTTTTCTCTCCTATATAGCTTCATGAATGTACAACGTTATTCCTGGATAGAGATCACATCAGCTCCACAGTTATTAATTTACAGGTTTCTCACTGACCTTAGCTCAGCTCTGGGAATGGTGCCAGCACAATTACAGTAACTCTGAACAGCGCAGACATAAAACTCCTGTATTTACCCTGAAAATGTGCCAGATTTTTCTCTTGCTTAATGATGGAAAGATGCATTTCTTCTTTGATTAGTTTCAAATAGTTCAGGCTGGGTTGGCCGTGCCAAGATTATTTCCAGCAAAAGAATGAAAAGAAGTAAACTACCATGCAGATGTGTGCATACATGATATGCTTACTCCACAGGTAACCTTTGGGAAGTGTGTCCGAGGAAGAGGTGTAGGGGGAAACTGAGTCAAGGTGACTTGAGCTAGTTACCTGGAAGATAAATGGCAGAGTTGGGAATAAAATTCAAGGGCAGGTGCTTGATTCAGTGTTGTTTTCACTGAATCACGCTGCCTTCCTGGAGCGCGTCAAGGCCCATTGCCTTCCTTCCTGTGAAGATGGGCAGCTGGACTGTAATGACACCAGGTGGAGCTGAGTGCGCTCATCACCTTGGAAAATCAGGCCCCTGGTGATTTTCTCTGACGTTAATTGACTGTCAGACCCTGCAAAAGGGGAGTCAACACATTTCCTGACCGATGGTCTAAGACAGAATTTTCCAAACCCTAGAGTAAATTTAACGTTGTTGCAGAGGAAGCGCTGATGCAATCTGCCAGCAGCTGCTGCTCGCCAACATCCTCGCAAAGGTACGGTATATATTGGAGGTGCGAGGGGGTGAGTGCATGTGAGTAGGGTATTCAAAACCCCAGCCTCTTCTAAGTGGCAGGCAGGACACTGTGTCTTCCCTCCAGACCTCCTGCCTTCCTGCCCCCAAGAGAAACACTGCTAAGGGCTGCTCCCAAGAAAACACTGGGTACCATCCTGAAAGTAAACCCCTGAAAAAGCAGGCTTTTTATGTGGGACCATTGAGGGTGTGATCGCATTTTCCTAGGTGCCTGATTTATGAATCCTGTGTCTAAAGTGTGGAAATGTGGATTCCTCCTAAGCGTGAGTGAGAACGGCAAGAGCAATGTTCTGAATAAATATATTGTGATGAGGCTAAAAGATCAGGTAATGCGTGTGTTCGAAGAAGCAAATTTAATTTATGGACAGATAAGTCTGGATGATTGAATTAACATGATTTAATAAATTACTGCCTCTCAGTGGAGCTGTGAAAACTGACTGCATTGTGCTTTAGTCCCTTGCTTTTTTAAAGAAATCATTTTAAGGGAAAGCAAACACGTTTGATTTAGAGAGTGGAAGGGCTATTAATGTGGTCGGTTAAGATGGCTCTGCAGATGCATGGTAACTCGTTAAACCACAGGAAGTTAATCCCGTACGATAGCCTCTCTGTGCCCTGGGTGTGCACTTGGCACTGATGGCACTGTGATTTTCTCCCCCAAATTAGTAAGTAGTCTTTATTTGTATCGGGGTTGAATAGTGAAAAAGGAATATGATGATGGCATGGCAGTCTCCAACCAGGAGATGGTGAATGGGGAAAGAACAGCACATTGCTGCTCACAGAGCTGCACCGGAGTGGCACTCCTGTACCAACAGAGATGTTTGGTCATGTCACCAACAAAAGTTGAACCACATCCGTTGGATCCAGTTTATAGAATCAAAGAATCATAGAATCATCTAGGTTGGAAGGGACCTTTAAGATCATTCAGCATAACCATCAAGCTAACACTCCCAAAACCATCACTAAACCATGTCCCTCAGCACCATGTCTACCCGTCTTTTAAATACCTCCAGGGATGTCGATTTCACCACTTCCCTGGGCAGCCTGTTCCAGTGTTTGATAACCCTTTCCACCGTGTATAGCCTTTTGACCGTTCTTGTCTGGAAATCTAGTCTTCTAATCTGTTCGCTTCTTGTTTTTAAAAATGCAAAATTATTTGGTGAAACTGGCCTTGCTATGCATTACAAGTCATATTTTTCAGTCCTCAACACAGCCACTCACTGCTTGAGCTAATGGAGCGATTGCCTCAGGCAAGCTGCAGACTAACGGCAGGGGTGCGGAGTCACCTTCGTGCATGATGGCGTTATTAGTTATCCATCAGCCCGCACAGAAGGTTTCAGATGCTGTTGGGAAGAGGCACCCTCAACACCCCTCCTACTGTCACCCCGACTCCTTCAGCTCTGTGGTCACCTGCCACCCAAATCCCATGCAGTATCCTGCTGCATCTCCCGTTCTGTCCCTGTCCTTAACAGGACATGTAGGGGAGGTAGGTCGAGGGAGGTGACTTTCCCCCTCTGCTCTTGTGAGACCCTACCTGGAGTACTGTGTCCAGCTCTGGAGTCCTCAGCACAAGAAGAACGTGGACCTGTTGGAGTGAGTCCAGAGGAGGGCCACGAAGATGATCAGAGGGATGGAGCACCTGTCCTATGAAGACAGGCTGAGAGAGCTGGGGCTGTTCAGCCTGGAGAAGGGAAGGCTCCAGGGAGACCTTATTGCAGCCTTCCAGTACCTAAAGGGGGCCAAAAGGAAAGACAGGGAGGGACTCTTTATCAGGGAGTGGAGGCACAGGACAAGGGGTAACGGTTTTAAACTGAAAAAGGAGAGATTTAGATTAGACATTAGGAAGAACTTCTTTACAACGAGGGTGGTGAGACACTGGAACAGGTTGCCCAGGGAAGTTGTGGCTGCCCCATCCCTGGAAGTGTTCAAGGCCAGGCTGGATGGGGCTTTGAGCAGCCTGGTCTAGTGGGAGGTGTCCCTGCCCAGGGCAGCGGGGTTGGAACTAGATGATCTTTAAGGTCCCTTCCAACTCAAACCATTCGATGATTCCATGATTAATGCCGTGCCCAGCCCTGCTCTCCCCACCTGTCTCCTGCTCTTTACATCTCGGCTCCTCCCGTTGCCAGCACCATCCTCTGCTCCTTCCAGACAAGACGGGCGGGGGCTGGGCAGGGGGCGGGGCCTCGGGCCAGGGGGCGGGGCCTCTTGTAGGGGGTGTGGTCTCGGGGCAGGGGGCGGGGCCGCCAGCGCGGGGTCAGGTGCGGAGGCCGCGCGCGGTGGCGGCGGCGGTTGCCAGGCGACAGTGGGTCTCGGCGGCGCCCGGCGGCTCCGGCCCGTCCTGTGCCGTCCCGCAGGTAGGAGCCGGCCTCCCCCCGCCGGCAGCGGTCAGGGCCGCGGGGAGCGGTGGTGCTTCTCGGCCCTGGGAGTGAGGGGGGAGCGGGGGTGGCTGTCTGGAGGTGGCTTTGTGTGCTTGGCGGGCGTGGGAACCGGCGTCAGGGGTGATTTCCCCTTTGTTACCCAGTATTCGCACACGTAGTTTAAGGGCCTTTAAAAGCCTTTGTGGTGATCACTTCTAATGCGTCCCAGGGCTTGAAGACCCCAAGCGTGTGCGTTGCTGTAGCAAGACCTACACGGAGATGGAAGCACCCAAAGTTCTCCGTTTATGCCGGTGTTGATAATGAATCTGGAAGGTTTAATGGTGTGTTTAAATTTCATGCTTTGGTAGAGCTCTGAGAAGAAAAATGCTGATGAATAAATAGTCCCAGCCACTTGCAAGTTGTAGAAGCATGCCTGGGTAGTTCACTTTGAGGGAACACGGCTCATCCCTAGCGTCTCCTCAGCTTCTCTGGAATGACTGCAGAGACTCGCCAATGCCAGGTTTATAGGCTTTAAACTTTTTTGAGCTTCTTGCAGAAAGGGCTTAGTTGTGGTCCCTGTCCTACTTATGGCGCCTTTGTGGTATGGAGAATGGTTTGGAGATCAACCCCCCATCAGCAAGAGACTCATGATACTTGCTCAGTTTTTAGCAGACAGTTAATTGGATATCTTAAGCGCATTGTTTCCTGACATAAGTGTTGCTGCTCACCTATTATTTTCCATTCTGGCTGCTTTTACAAAGCAACATTTTCTGATAAGTGATACAGTGAAAATGTATTAAATGTTGACTTCAGGCTTTTATCCCGTGCTAGCCTGAGGATGATGTTTTCTCTAACACAGATTGAATTTACTCCTACAGCCTAGGAAATGACTGTTCTTTTAGTAAATAATTGTTCAGTAAATAACTTTTTTTTTACAGATATGTAGATTCATCTGTACCAAATCCTTCCCCTTCTTATGATCTCCTTGGGAAACTGTTTTCAGTTACACTTTCATTAAGCTCTTCTAGGCTGTACTGCTTCATGTCCTGTTACACTTTTAAGACCCATTGAGCATGGACTTCTGCTGCTACAGTGGATAAAGTACTTTTTTATTATTAATTGTGGAATGCTCAGCATTTCTGGGTTTCATTTGGGTTTGTTTTTTTCTCTTGCAGATTGTGTTCTTACTGTTGTTTTAGCAGAATATGGAGCAATCAAACTAGAAATGGCACTATGAGCATCTGCGTCGTTCGAGATAAGTGGAGATGAATGGCTGTGGCTAGTAAATGAAAATCTCTGTAGGAGAGGGATGGGAAATGAAAGATGCAGAACAGCAGTGACATTGGAAGAAAAGGTAAAATAATTTCAAATGTACAAAAGACTGAAAATGTTGCAGAACTTTTTTTTTAAGTTACTCTCCCATTTAATTTTATTTCTCTGCTTTGTGTTATTTTGTCTGATTTGCCTGAAAGAACCTTGATTAAAAGTGCAGCATTTGGGCATGTCAGATGTCAGTTGCTGTCATTAACAGGTTTTGTTGGGGGGTGTGGGGGGTTTTTCTAGCCTTTGTGCTCTCTCTCTTGGCTTTAACGCTGAGAAATTACTATACTCCCGTAAGTCTGACCTCTCAAGACATTGATATGTGGATACATCCACGTATGGGCAGTTCAATTCGTTAGTTTAATCATGTGCTACAGTCAGTGGAAGAGAGAACAGGTTCTGCCCATGTGCTGGGATGCCACCAGCTTACACAACTTGGGGGACCTGCTCCTGTATAAAAGCAGGATTCAGATTCAATGTGAAACCAGATGTGAGTTTAGCACTGGACTGGAGTGATGTTATTATTTATTGTGATGATGATGATGCATGTGCTTATCTAACTGAAGCTCCATAGGGGACATAGTTAAAAGAAACCCCATTTATTCTCTAAGTTTGAAGCAGTAAAATTTGGTGCTGCAAAAAAGAAACATTATGTAATATACCATAAATTTGGGATTGCTACGTTTGTCACTAATGGGAATGGCTTAATATTTATTCGGGAGGAATTATGAAGACGTTATTTTTTAAATCAGAAAATATGTGAGTTTTTCACAGAAATTAATTTAGGTACCTCTGCATGATTTTAATTTGCTAGTAAAATGGTCAGTGTTTTTATACCTTCTGAGGATTCATATGTTGGCTTGAAAAACAATTGTGAACGAACCCTATCTTATATCAGTAGGGCCACAAGAACTTGCTATAATACAAATCAGAAGACCAGATTTGCCATGGCAGATGTAATAAAGGCTAATGTATCTTTATTAAAAGGAAAAGATTGTGGAACCTGACCAGTTCAAAGAAGGATTATCTGATTTTATTTTTTTTAAAGAAGACTTCAGAAAGCACGCGTTCCTTTGATTGTAGTGTCTCACATCAGGAAGCAGTATTTGAAGTATAGCATAACACTCTGTTTATCTTCCCATTTTTTGCATCTTGAGTTTTAATTTAATTTTTTAATGTTGAGCTCTAGTACTACTTTGGTTGGTTTTTTTTTTAATGTTACTAGCATAAGTAGTGCTTGGGTATGTTTTTGTTTTATTTTAATAGAGTATCCACCCAAGTTCAAAGTGATGAACATAGGCAAAAGAAACATTTATAAACTGAAGGGCTTTAAGTAAATTATTGCGAGTTGGGAGAGAGGATTAAGCTACTGCGGTATTTCTCTGAAAATACCATCTTGCAGCTAGTCAAAAAGACAAACAGTGTTAAAACTTCTAAGAAGAGGAACTGAAAACAGCGTAAATTCATGTAGTGCCTCTGTGGCCATATCTTGAATCTTACGTGCCGTTCTGATCATCCTGGAGGGTAAATGGTAGAACTGAAATTGTTTCCATGAAATACAGCAAAGATGAGAAATGGAAAACAGACAAAATAAATGAGACTTTTCAGCTAGGAAAGGAGATGAAAAAGAAGATGATGCAAAAGAAAGCTATAAATTTATGAATGGTATGGACAGGTGGATGAATCCTCCATAATTCTATCTAGCTGCTTTTGACCTCATTTGTAATTTTACCCTCCACAATAACCTATGCCAGTGTCTTCCCCAATTTAAACAAATATGATGCAAAAATGCACTTTCTCCTTTTTAAAAACCGCTTCCTGATAAAATTCCTGTGGTTTCTTTAGTCGTCGGATGACTGTTTGTCATGTTTTCAGGCATGATAAATAATTGCTTCCCTATATATCTCTCCGGCTGTCAAGCACAATGCGCCTTTTAGCTTGGGAAGTTACTGAGCAGCTGATTGCCAGAAAATAAAACAGTATGTCAGGGGAAGGATCATTTTGGACTACCTCTACCTCTGATACTGTTTTTTAAGCATCTGTTTCTGACTACAGTAGCTGGCTGGACATCTGCCTTGACCCAGCAGGACAGTTATAGTGCAACCTCATTAGGAGCCTAAATTGCAACGTCCTTTTCACTGATAGTTTTCAGTACTCGCTAAAATTTTCAGAGTGTTTGTTACTAAATAAGCTCCTGCACCATCTCCCACTGTTTAGTATTTTCCTACAAGTTCAGCTAGAATTCATCTCTTTTTATACAAGCAACACATTGGAAATCAGAAACATCCCAGCACTGAAAATGACTCTTCAAATGGCTTTGCGGGCCATGGAATCTCTTGCTTCAAACAGCTTAATTACCTAATGAAACGGACTGAAAATTGTTTGGGGACAACAGAGCACTTTGAAACTTAAAAATGCGATATATACTGCATTTTCATCCTACACAAGTTTGTATTTCAAAGAGCTCATAAATTCAATGCAACAGTAGCTGGAAAAAAAAATATCTGGTTTTATTGTCCTTTTCTTAGCTGGAATCTGGAAATGCTTCTAAATGGTGGATACTAAAAATGCTTTGGAGATCAAAACCAGATTTTTTCTTCTCTGCAGCGTTGGAGTGTCACTTAGTCCTCAGACCTGTGAATGAGCAGCACTGTTGTAAGCTTGATCTGAGACTGCGCTCACCTATGCAGGGAGACACTGCATCTTTTTGTGTCTCAGAAAACTGAGTTGTACTGCGATATTATTATCCTAATGAATGGAGAGAGCCTGCAAGACCTTTGGGCACATGGGAAAAAGTGGGGAAGGCACTGGAGAGAGACCAGTGTTCAGGTGACTTACCCAGCTTCGTCATAATGGAGTGTCAAGCTCATGTGAAAAGCTCTTGGCTTAAGCCCCAGATAAAGACCTCAAAGCTAGGTTAAAAGCAGTATTTGTGCAGGGTCAGAAGGTTTTACACGTGACAGGAAAGGATAATTAGGGCAACACTAAAGCAAAACTTAAGTTTTCAGTGAGAGAGGGAACTTCTTTTATATTGTCCCATCTTTGCAACAATTGACACTGCCTTCTATGTAATGTTTTTAAAAGTGGGTGAAATTTTGAGTCTATGTGGGACTTATTCTTTTGCTCTTGTCACTTACAGAGGATTAATCTCAAACTTTTTGTGCAGTGTGACCACCAGTGGAATATGGTATAATCTATGCAAATCAGTTGATAAGTTAGTTTATTCACTTACAAAAGCTTTATTCAGTAAGAAAGTATCTTTACACTGATAACAAAACATGTCCAAAGGCCTCACGCACCAGCACTAACTCAGGGAGATTATTGCTTGGGTGATAAATTATCCCTGAGCTGCTCAGATCTTGATGTTTTTTTTTATTCCTTCCTATAATACTATTTCATCTTGCTGCTTCTTACTTTTAAAATTTATATATTGCAGGCTATGTGCTCAGACAGTATTGTTTCTTTTTCCACATGTTAAATACACATCATAAGCAGAGAGCTCCCTGAAGGTAACTTTTCTTTTAATGCCCTCAGACTTTCATAGAGTAGTTGTAGGATGTGCAGAGGTGGTCTTGGGTGCTCGGGCTGTCTGGCTGCCTTTCTTCAGCCCAGCTCTGGCAGCTCAGAAATAGTATGCTGGGATTCATATTTTTAAGTCTTCTCAGTCAAATTGGAAGCTTAAGAGAAAACAGCTTGGACAACTTTTACTTCAGGGTGAGCCTTGACCTGTGGGATTTTATGTAATGTGGCTGATGAAGAGCAGAGTGATGATCAGCCTGGTTGTAGACCATCTCTTGCAGAGCTGTTGTGAGGAAAGAATACATGTTTGGGGGAGGCTGGTGGGAATGCTTTTGTTAATACTTTAAATGATACCAGCAGATGCTTTTATCTTATGTTAGCCAAGTGATAAACTTTCTACTTGGGTCATCTCCCTACTCAACTCTGTGCAAAGTTGTTCATGTGAATGAGTCTTTTCAGGATTGGGACCTGAAACTATGGCACTGAGTTACATTACCTCTTTGAGCTTGGAAAGTATGGATAAGTGCCCGTGGCATGAAGAGGGGTTTGTGTGTCCTAAAACTTGTCTTGTTTTCCTAATTATATCTGTTGATCTTAAAAAGATACTGACTCCGCAAAACCTTGCCTTGTTTATGTCCTTCCTTGGTATGTCCAGTAACATGCAATTTAAATAATTGCTGAATTAGGCCTTTTGAATGCGAGGAGGGTAATTGTTTGGGTTATTGTCCTTTAAAGGTCAACAGAATATCCAATAGATATTAAGGTAACACGGAAAGTATTAAACATGAGATCAAATCTTAATTCAGCCTGGCAGGATGCACTTACCTGTGCATTCTGTCTTCTGAAATAAGAATAGGGTATCCTAAAAAGAAGGATATTAAGCATTTCCTAACAAAAGACTTCATTAAGCTGGTGCTGTGGTTTAAATTAATATCTGTACCTTGGGAATAGTTGAAAAGAGTAATATTATAGTTGAATACTTTTTATTTTAATAAAGCTGAAACTGTAATGTTAGAATTGCCTAGAATCTTCTGCTCCAGTGACATCTACATTTAAAGCAGGATCTGTGTGTGTGACAAGCACAGATATGTTGGTTCCTGTGTACCTTGGCTATTAGCATGACAGGACCCCTACATAAGGACAGGAGGATTTCAAATAGAGCAGCCTTGTTTCTCCCTTGTTTAACATCTGGACACTGTTGGATAAAAACCTGTGGACATGAAGACCCAAATGCAGCTTCCTGATCCCTGGCTACCTTGCTAAAGTTACAATGGTGAGGGACTTACATTTACCTCCTCCACTAACTGAAATGATCACAAGATCATTTGGCAACCTTCTGGCAGTGAAGGCATAGGCACCTTGAAGCTCTGTTTTTCCTTAACCCCTGTTGTTCACCAGCTACCCCCACATTCTACCCCCTGCTTTGCTTTTCTTAGGCTGATTGTGGGGAGGAGTGGGTACAGGCAGCAGAAGAGCCTCTTGAGACATTTTCTTGCAGCAGGAAATTCACCTAAATCTGTAATATCTTGCAGCTTCAGCTAAGTATTTAGATAATCCATGCTCATTCATAGGCACTACCTGTAGACTTGCACTGCAGAGAGTATCAATGAATGTTTGTAGCGAGACAGAAATTGCCACTGATCCCCTCCCACCACAGGACTCTGGAAACCAAAACCAATTGATTGGACTTTGGTTTATTGTTTCTTTGACACGTAATAGCTCATGTAATAGAGAGCAATCTGCTTTTTATCCTGCTATCAAGACAATGTTTGACAAGCTAGTTTCGGAATTATTTAATTTAGAGGCATTTCCAGCACATGTGATAAAAAAATTTCTCATCACTGTACAAACTCCTCAGCAGGATCTGGGAAAGTATTATATATCCTGCTTTTTTAATACATGCAATTTGGAGATATATAAAGGAGAAATGGGTGGCATTTAAATGCATTGCCTTTTTATTTATTATTGCTGTGTTTTTTAAGAATATGAAACGCCTTTTATCTCAAAGGTGTCTCAAACCTACTCCGGGTTTGTAGCATGCATTTTCTTCTCTGGGATCACTGCTGCTTTGGATGATGGTGCAGTTGGAACTCAACTCTGCAGAGGGGTAATACAAAGTCCATGAAGCTCCCAAGAACTTTCCCCAAGAACTGTGGTGGGACATAGATCCCGAGGCTTACCTACATGGTCATGACACCTGTAGAGCAGGATTTACGTGTAATACCAAAGGAGGGTCAGGCACTCTTACAGCTGGTAAAACCATAAATCAGGAAGGTAAACAATGAGGCAAATTGGTACACTTGCTTTATGTGCAAATTTGGGTACTTGAACCCAAGGCCTCAAATGGGCTGAACAGTTAAACAAAACCATCATTCTAAGCATTCGAGTCATTGAATGTCATTGAAGTCAGTGAATTTTTAATTATGTTAAATGGGATATTGATATCTTGATATTTCAGCATTCTCATAAAAGCTTTTTTTCTTTAGTAGGGCACAAAAGTTTAATATTTATGAATGCTCTTTATAGTGTTTACATGATCCCTTGATATTAAAGTAGCATTACTGGAGTAGTTGTTACCTTCTTCTGCATAACAAAACCAGAAGATTAAAGCAAGATCATTTAGACATGTAAGAAAAAAAAAGATTCCCATTAATATCAGGTCACATGTTTTCTTTTTCAACTTTTCAGAAGTTGCACCTGCTGAAACAGTGGTGTGTTGCAGGATGCTTTATATTACATAAATGTATCAGGAACTGTTTTTGCCATTAGGGGTGGATTATTGTAACAGTAGTTTCCTGATGACTTCATAGTAAATTCCAGCTGCCCAAACAGTTATTTTCCAGAAGAGGTTATCTGTAGTGCACTTGCACAAAATTATGCTTAAAAGGGCACTTGTAGTTCCCTTGGGACTTACAAACCAAACCTTTTGTCAAATCCTTAGTAAACACACAATTATTTGTTTTCATTCTGTGGCAGTGATAACAGTATGGGCACTACTGCAATTTGTGATTCTGGATTAAACAAATAAAAATTACATTATGCAGGGCAAGAGAAATGCAAGTCTGCAGTGCAGACTTCCTGTCATGAAGGAATAGATAGCAGAATAGTTCTCAAATGCGGTTTTTCCTAGAGAATTTTTAGGCTGGTGACATAAAGATAAGGGCGTAGAAATTGCAGTGCCCTACCTGAAATGGCACTCCTCCCTGTCCAGTGGAGCTTTTTGAAGGCATGGGTAGCCACAGAGCAGGAGAGGATGCTGGTTGAGAAGCTGGCCTAGGGGAGTAGAGATTCATTTTTGTATGGGATATTAATGTATAGAGGTATATGTCTTTCCTAGAGTAAATCTGTATTGATTATTGTTGTTTAGGGTTTTTTTTTTGTCTTTAAACAGTAGCCTAATTGCTTGTACAAGCTCTTTAGGTAGTGTCTTGAAGGCTGCGTTAGACATTATGATGACTAGTCACAATTCAAAGGGTCCTTCCCAGACTTAAGAAGCCATAATTAATATGGAGTCAAACATTTCTGGCAATTGCTGTATTTGAAATGCGTATTAATATATATTTAATGAAGAATACACGATCCTATCATTTACTCTTCGATAAATCTTGTGGCAGGAAAATCAAATCTTGGAGTTTTACCAGTTTGTCAGACCCTAAGAACATCAAATAACTTCTCCCTGCCAACTTCTTTCTAGCAAATAACAGTAGTCTGCAGGGATTTCAAATAACATGTTGTTCCAAGGATCATTTAATTTCAATAATGATCTTTATTAGATGTATTACTCTATATATGTTGAAAAAGTCATGCAGTTTTTAATGAACTTTCACAACATGTCTGTAAATTGAATAGCTTATCATCATCACATTCACTTTGGGAAGGAGAGTGGCAGCAGTGGGGAAAGTTGGTAGATTAGCTGTTCATAGAATTGAAGATCTTCCATCCCACTGCTCTAGTCCTTGATTTCTCCTGCACGCACTGATTATCTGCTTCTAGTTATCCATGTGTGAGAGCCTGCCAAGTCAAGACCTATGATGCAAATCCTGCAAAAACTAATTCATTGATTCCTTTCGTTCTTTTATTCTTCTCAATGTTCACATGCAGGACAAAACCCCTTTTTTTTCAGCCATTTTCTCTTTCCCTGACACTCTCATCTACTTACTGGTGTTGCTTTGCTCTCCCACTGTATTCATTGAAGGTTTGTGTTAGGTGCAGTTAGCTTCCATCCTTGTTGGTCCCACAAAGTCTTGCAGGAATTATCTGTGTTACCATTCAGTGTATATATCCAATGTATATCCAATACGATCATCTTCTCTGGGGTGTAATCTTCAGGTTTGTGACTTCTCAGACCTCTTTAATGATGAGGGAATCTTTCCAGTACCTGTAAACTATCCCACTGAGACTGACACTAGTTTGGCTCAGTGGTTGCTTGTCCTGTGCATTTGACAGAGCCATATATTTCTCATTTGCTTTTTAGCATTTTTAATGAGCAGGTGAGGTGGCTTTACTGGAATGATTTTACCTGTCTCAGAAAGTCAGGTGGACCTGATGAAAATGTGACTCCTGTATCTGTAGGGAGAGTAGTTGTGCCAGGCCCCCTTCTCACTCCTACACAGTGCTGGAGATTTCGGAGGTTTGTGGATTTTTATGTAAGATTGGTACCTCACCACTAGGATTCCTGCACTCTTAGCTTTTCTATATTCCTCATTTTGAGGATGTTATTTTGATCCATGTTGAGAAGAAGATTCTTTCTTCTCTGGAGAAAGTTTTGAAGTGATGGAAGCATGTCAAAAAATTAGTTTTGTTTGCTGGCAATAACTCAATTTGATCCCAGATAATTTGTAATGAAAATACTTTTCTTCTTGCTAATCCAATGTTACAATAATTACAAGCAGCAGATCAATAGCGGGAAGCATAGAATTGGAAGTGTTACTTCAGATATTAAGCCACAAATTGATTTCCCTGTCAAACCTTAAGTAAGTGCTGTATCAACACATATTTCAAAGATTGGAGGACATTCTGAAATGTAATAGTGATGGACTGAAGAAAAGAGAACAATAATTTGTTTTATGCAGGTGTATTAACTCTTTGCATCCTGAATCTACACAATCCTGCTATTAACTTATTATGTTTTGCACTCATGCATTACATCAGTGATTTCTGATTATTGCCCACTTGGTTCTGATAACATACGGGATTATCTCTGGATAATAACGATCCTCGCTTGAATTAGGAGGAACCACCAGTACTTGCACACGATCCAACACAAGTCTTATGCAGCTGTCAAAGTATTCAAGTATTTATATGTCAGATATTCTAATCCAAGTCAGTTATTGACCAAAATAATTCTTTCTTAGGAAAATAAAGACAACACCAGACGACCTTCACATCACATAAGATTCCTGAATTTCCTTGGACAACTGTTGCATGATGACTGTTGCAACTCAGTCTGACTAAATCATACTGACCTACTCTAAAGAAAGTAGAGGGGAAAAAAATCTGAGAAATTCTAGAATTCTTTGGAAAAAGAAACAGATAATAGATATTTGTGGCTTGTAGTTTTTCTTCCAAAACCTGAGACACACAGTGTTTTTGAGGTCACTTTTCCCTCTTTATGGGCAGAAGTATGAAAGTTGTCCTCATACTACTATGGGCACGCTGGGGTTTTAGAAGCTGTAAATGTCACTGCTCAATTCACTTTATGGTATTTCTTTTAAAAGCAATTAAGAAAGGTTGAATGCAGTAATGCGTCTCTGAAGAATTTGTTCTTGAATATGTTTTTTAAGCACTGAACATTGTTGTGGCTCAGACATAAGACGTTTGAGAAGTCAGCTTCTTCTCTAGGAACCCTTGCCAAGTACATGTAGTGATCTGGGAAAAATAGTTTTTGCTTTCTGTGGGTTGTCTCTCCCTTGATAAGCTTCTGGAAGGAGCACTTAGGAGTGTGAGGTTTTAGTTGGTCTCTTCCTAATGCTAGGAGATTCTGCAGGGAGGGGTTTGGTGGATCATTAATCTTTTGTTGTTCTTCTTCTTCAGATAAGGCCTGCTATTTTTTCTGACAGTACCGAGTCTTTTGAATTTCTTTTGCTAGTGCAAAAATGAAGACTTTTGACTGGATGTGAGCAGTCAGAGCAGGAGGTCTCTTTGGTGTAAACCTCTCTCACCTGCTAACCGGCCAGTCCTCTTGAGCAGAGATGACTAATTGAGCAGTCAGGCCTTCTTGTATTTTTCCTAACAGAAATCACTCCTGTGTTTACCTGTTTATTAGTATGAGGCGGAAGGAGGGTGGTAATTCTCATGTCTTGGCCACCACTGAAGCTCTATCAGCCAGTTATGATTAGCTTGATTATTTAATTACTTTTCCAGCACTAAGAATAAGTACTGCTTCACGGTGGAGAACAGAGGAAAACTGCAGATGTCTCTTCAGCAGAGCAATAAGGCTTTTCTCTGGTCTAGCCTTTTGTTGTTACAGCAACGTTTCCAGCTGTGATACTTCCTTGCTGCCAAGTAGTAGTAAATAGCTGTATAAATCATAGTAATGCTTGTACCATTCGGGTACAGCTGATTGCTTTTTGACTCTAACGGGTGTACATACGCTTATTCTCATATTTCAAAGTTAATTGTTAATATTTCTGTAAAAGGAATAGCATCGGGAACTGAAGAATGAACACTTTTGAAGTGCTTTATCTTCAGACTTTGGATTTCATTCCTCACTTGAAGTATACACAGTTTTGTTTCAATTGAATTTTGATTTTATTTTCAACAAGACTCTCTTCAGAACTAGAAGGCAGTAGCCATGGCCTGCCTGACCCAGAGGGCAGTCAGTAACAGTGCAGGTACGTTGAATGTATGACAGCAAATACAGACTGCTGCTGTCTGTGCTACCTACGGGCAGAGCTCAAAATGCTGGAGAGAAGTGGTGACATGTCTTGGTGCTGGCACTTGCAGCCTGGAGCCCAGCAGAGTTTAGCTGAGTGCTGTTCACATTTCTCAAGAGGGAATGGGTAGGTAGGAGGCCTATGTGGATGGGAAGTTCATAGCCACCAGAGAAGGGTGAGTGGAGTAGTGAGAAGACTAGAAAGGACTAGTGTCCCGAGTTGTTTGTTCATGACTACCTTCTTAGTACGGAGCCATAGGTATGCCTGGCTTTTTGTATAACTGCAAACGATAGTTTGCCGTAAAAGCTTACACTCAAAGCTGAGTGAGATGTGGGTCTACAACAGCTCTTGAGGGTGAATAAAAGGAAGAATATATGTTATGTGATGCATTGCTTTGGGTTCTTTCTGGTTAGAGAAACCTGTATCTCCGCAGGCACTTGCTGACTTGCAATAGGAGTCAAAATAGATGTTGCTAAAGGGAAAATAATAAATACAGGGAAAAAATCAGACCACTTGTTATCCTTTTGTTCAAAGCATATTGAGATGGACCTGAAGAGGAATCCTGGCAGAGTTGCTCGTCCAGCCTCAGCTGCAGTCCGGGTGACTGATTTGAGTTGGCGAGGCAACCTAAATCCCAGTCCGCTGATTAAAGATGATGGAGAGCTACTTATGGATGAATACCTTTCCCCCAGGAAACTGGTGAGTAGACATCCAACTTTTTAATGAAGTAAAAGAGGCAAACTGGCATATACAGAGCTGTATTAACTTAACCTTCCAGCTGCTCTTGTGATGATTGCAGATTGTTGCATATATGACAGCTAGACTTCTGCATAAAGTAGATTCTGTCTTATGGAAATTTATCAAATGTTTGTCCTCTTTTCACCTTGTTTCATTTAAAAAATACTCCCAGCATGAATGTTGCTGTCTTTATTGCCAGCTTTCTTGAAACAGCATGAAGAAAAGTACAGGTTGCATAATTATAATTTAAACAGATGTCATTAATGCCATCTGAAGTACCTTGAATCTTAGCATTAGAAAAAGCTTTTTACATTAACCTTGTTCTAAAGAGTGGAAATATAACTTTAAAAGCACAACTTTATTTTGAATTAGTGAAATCCTCTGTCCTGCTAAGAAGCCGATTAAAATATTCTGCAAGTGCTGTAAGTACTTTCTGTATACATCAAAGTGCGTGAAATTTCAAAGCACGTTTGAAAGCCATGTTCCTTTTTGACTGGGGGAAATGATTTTGACATGCAGCCTGTTGAAAGAGAGTAACATGCTGAAATCTCTTGTGAAGGAATATTTGGTTGCATATTGTGCTGTATTTGCTCAGGACTGATTAAGGGTGATATCCTTTGGGACATGTAGAAGCTGAGAAAATAACCTCACTTATCTCTGCTAAAGAAAGGGAGAGCCGAGAGCAGAAGTTAAGGGGAGAAGCTCTGGATTTCTGTGTTGCAGAGCTGAGTAGAAATCAGTGAAAGACAGATGGGGCCAAGGCCGTGGTTTGAATGCTCCCAGCGGGCAGGGTGGTGGATCTCAGTGTCTGTAGTCCTCTGTGCATCCACTGCACCAGTGGAGAGACACTACCTTCCGCAGGGGGCATATTGCAGCTGCAGGTTTATGCCACTCCCTAACTATATACCCGTGACAGTTTTGACTGTGCACTGTATAGTAGACAGCAAGTTGTTCTCAGAAGTACTCCTCCCTTAGTAGCTAAGTCTTTTAGTTTTTATAAAATGTTTGGAGATGCAAAGATCACTTTCTGCAGAGTGTGTATTTTAAGCTTTCTAGAGAAAATTTGATATATGATGTTATGATCTATGCCTTTCACTTTCCTTTAGCTCATGTGAACCTCTGACAACTTCCTGGTCTTTTTTTTAAATTCGGAATAGAGCTTGACTAGTCTAATGTGTTTGTGGCCTGCAATACCCTGTATAAATCCAATGGGAAGCTTTCAGATTAGTCTGTTTTCTTAGGGCATGAACCAAAGCCCATTAGAGTAACCAAAACAGCTGCACTCTGACTTCAATAAACTCTGAATTAAACCCTTAGGAAGTTTTTTTGTTGTCATGACATTCTTCTCTTTCTGAAGCTCTGGCTGCTTTTAGTTCACAGTAAATTGTAAGCAGAAAAGTATGTATGTAAGGCAAAGAAAAATATAAGGCAATGTTACCCACATGCCATTAAGTTGCAGTTCATTATTTTGTAATATTTTTAAAAATAGAAATCAGAAGTTAAATTCTCCACAGTTCTGGGCTATTTTAAAAAATGGGAAAAACCCCTTTATTATTCATATGTATTCTATTAAACATAATCAAGTCTTGCCTCTTTAAGATTGTGTATATTAACATTTGTAAGGAATTCCATTTCAAATGGAATTTGAATTTTAAATGGATGCATACTGTCCTACTAATTTTTCCGCACACAGTTATTTCCTGGCCCTAGAACCCTACGTTTGATTTGGCATAGCTGGGATACTTACTGCTCAGAGGAAAAATTATATGGCATTGTCAAGGAAACATTAACAACTTTTATAGCTTGTTTTAATAATGTATCCAATCTATCTGTCCTTTGACCTTTATGTTGATCAAATGGAAACCGCTGCTTCCATAAATTTGCTTCATCTGGATTTGCAAATGTAAAAATAGAGACACTGTTCAAACACTTAATCCAAAACAAGTTTTCACATGCATATTTTTTTTAAGGAACCACATGCCATTGATAACCAAATGGTTTGAAAGGTTGTTTTGCTTAAATCAATACACTTGCAATATCTTCTTGATTGTCTTTCAGTTGTGAATATTTTAGGAGGTATTGATTGTATTTGCTGAAGTGCTCTGAGAAGGAAACAAATAGATTTTTAAAATACATGCTCATTAAAGTAAAATTATTTTACATTCAAGTAAGGACATAGGCCCCAGTTCTGCAGTGTCGCTTAGGCAGATTTCTGGACACCTGGTGGAGGTTCCTGATGGAGACTTTTGTTCTGAGACATATATTCAGCTTCACTTCTTGCCCTTGCACCAGTTCAGCTTGAGCTCAGGGAGGCTGGAAGGTCTAGCTGTGTAGAATCTATGAAGATTGGGCGCCTTGGATTGCAGCTTTGTCTCTACCTGCACATTTTACTAATTTTGTCCTTTTTCCAGGGGAATAGCACTCTATTTAGTAGTGAAAACATTAGCAGCCTACACTAGCGGTTCTCATTATTAAGGAGACTCTAAAAGGTGTGATACTTTCATTTCTTCACTTTTTTCCCAGTTGCCAGGTTCTTTTCCTCCAAAGAAAGGAAAGTTTGGCTTAAACTGATTCTTCTTTTCTTTTTCTTTTCTTCCTTTTTGCTTTCTTGGACCCTGTAGCACAGAAGACAACTTCTACAAAACCATTTGTTGCTTGACCATTCTCTTCCTCTCCATAGCAGATCCTCACCTCACCTCATTTAAATCTTACACTTGTTGGGTTATACCACAGGGTTTGTGGTCTTCTGTGGCCTCGTTTCAACATAATGTTCACTTTGAAATCCTGTGTCATTCCATATTCCCATTATCCCATTTTCTGTAGTTTCTGCTTGCTGCCATCTCTCTTGCTGCAATGTCACGTAGTGCCCTTTTATATTTAAATACTCTTCATCCAAGCTACAGGTCAAAAGCTTTTGATGCAAGGGTTGGTATCATTAGATGTTCTTTCTATTCTTTCTGCTAGTATCAATGCCAATTTTCTGTTGTACTGTTTAATCTTCATCTATATGAATAAGCATTCTTGCTTTTCCATTTGTGCCTGTCCTATAAATATTTCCAGCTCCCTGCTCTGGCTGTACTTGTGTTGTGCTTATGTGGTGTTGTTGGATGTTGTAGAATACCGGGGTGAGCAAATTCCCCATTCTCTCCTTGTTCTGAAAACTGCCTATTAATGGGCAATACATTGCAATTAATTTTTAACTTTATTACTGCTGTGGCACAGATTTCTCATTAAGTGTGGAGCAACTGAAATTAAGTGCTCCACCTGTCTTGAATCAGCTTTTTATGTTGTTCTATTAACGCCCATCCCCTCCCCGCCGTTTGCAAAGGACTTTCCCAACTTTCACAAAAAGCGTTCCACTTCTCAGAATAAACTCATTTTACAAGGTCAAATGTCTTCCAGATATTGTGACGTTATCAAAACTAATCACGTTTGTGCGTGATCTTTAGAGAAGAAAGGAAGTATTCTTATTTCGCTATTTATTGATCCTGCTCCAATTAATCATATTTTCTAAACTTAGGAACACGTGTTCGGAAGTAGGTTGCTCAGGAGGTTCGGGTATATTTCATATGGTATGCACTCATCCTCATGGGGAGAAGAAAATCCTGGAGGGTCCTGGAACAACAGATTGGACTCTTGCTGAAATGACTCAATTGTTTCCTTTTTTCCTTGGCAGAAAGTTTTCCTCGCAGTTGTAAGCCAAATGGATTTGAGGGGAAAAAAAAGGAAATCAAGGAAGCAAGTGTAAAATCTTGATAAATTAAGCGGAGTCAATAAGATGGAAGTAACTGGCTGAATTTGGATCTGCTGAATCCTTCATTAGAATTGCATAATCGTTCAAATATAATAATTTTAAAAAAGGTTTGAAGGGACTGCTGGAGGTCTTCCAGTTCAATCTTCTGCTCAAAGCACAGCTAGTTTCAAAGTTAGATCAGATTGCTCAAGGTAGCAGATAGTAGTAAACATAGTACTGTGAACAGGAAAAAAATTACAAAGCCGCATTTAGTTTCAGAGCTTTCCTTTTATATGTTCTTATCCTAACAATAATGCCTTTACTACAGTGAAGGCTTGTAGTTGTTATATTAGTGTTCGTCTTGCTACTTAGGTATCTGATGCTTTACATTCAAATTGTCACATCACGAATCTTTATATTTAAATGCATACATGCACATATGTTTGCCTTTATATGAAAAAAAAACAGATTTTCATCTGCATACAGTCACAGCTGCTTAGCTAAAATAAAATGGCAGATTAGAGTCTTGAGTTTTGTGTGTTCAGTGATACAATATTGAGCAATATTTGTAGCTAATGATTATGCACCTAATTGCTAGATAGGAAAAAAATTAATATTGAGGTATGACTTTTTTAATATCTATGTGAGGGAAAGTAAATCCTCAAAACAAATTTAAAGCAAAAACTGATGTAAGAATATCTACTTTCTTGTCTACTCCTGACCTGCATGTTAATTCAGTGCATAATTACAATTGAGCTTGTTTCCTCCTGTAGAAATGATGCAGGCTATTTCTGGAAGATCAGCAAACCTCTCATATAGTTTCTCATGCCTCATGTGCCCTTTGAAGTTTGCGATAGTTAGGAGATGTCACAGCAACTGGCAGCATCAGACCCTTAATGCTGGTTTAAAAGCAGAAGGTGTCAGTACTGTGAATCCCCAGTACTGGTCAGTCCCCAGTACGGGTCAGGGAGCAGCTAAACTGGAAATGGCAAGATTAGGCAGGGCCTATCAATGTAGATTTGTTGGCGTGACTTGGAGGCTTCAGCACAAGAATAAAGACATTTTTACTAATGCATCCACCACCACCTAAATTTCATAATTATTGCCCTCATCTACACTATTCATACAAGCCAAGAAGTTCTGTCTTTATCACAGGTTGAACACCTAGCTAATCCCTTCATCTGAGCTGAGAGAAGAATGTATTTGTATGTATATGCAGAAAGGAGTGAAATACAGCTAAATATTGTCATGATGGGCATCTGTAGCATGTAGCCATTGTCATGATGGGCATCTGCAGCATGTAGCCATTTTAAACCCACCTGGACGTGTTCCTGGGCAGCCTGCTCTAGGTGACCCTGCTCTGGCAGGGGGATTGGACTAGATGATCTCCAGAGGTCCCTTCCAACCCCTACCATTCTGTGATTCTGTGACCACAGGGAAGGTCTGTTCCCGCTCATTGAAAATCCCTTGACTTAGAATCACTCAAAACCTTGTTAATGTTCTAGTAATTTTCTTCTTAGAAGAAATATTTTGTCATACTTTTAGCAACACTAGGTTTTTTGTGCAGGGAGAGATTACACTTGAGTTGGGAATTTGAAGTAAAATCCCTGCAAAAAGCAACGAACACATGAATGGACATGAATCTAGTATTTGCATACAGGTGCAGTATTAAAAGAAAATAAGCTCACCACTCAGGAATTCCTGTCTTAGCCAAATTAACCAGGAACAGCAAAATAAACGCACAGCTGGAAATACTTCTCTGACAGCTGCACACAACATGCTCTTCAGCAGCATATCTACTTTTCTTAGAGTATGTGAAAAATCTAGGGAATAGAGAAGAAATCAGTTGTATACACCAGCTTTAATTGAACAGATATTATTTGCCAATTAAGGAATTTACAGAGAGCTGCAAGTGGGGCTTGAACTGTATTTCCCAGCATCCCCAGGTGACCGTTCTGCCGGTTGGGAAGCTCTGCAAGCACTGAAGTATTTTTCACTTGCAATTTTTTATGAAATACTTATTGGCTCTTCCTGTCAGTCAGAAGAAAATCTTTCCAAACTAGTGCATGCTCTGCAGTTAGATATTGGCCAGACATTTTGCATGATGGGAATGGTTTGTGAGCTATCATGGAGTTGCTTCTTAAAATACTGGCTAAATTGTTTACCAATAGCTTCTGCATGATCTCATGGAAAATAGTTTTACTCCTATTTGGAAGGAGGTGCAAAAAAGTAAAGTGAACTTTTCTCTGTCTTTGTTTTACTTATCAATTATTCATCTTCAAAGAATTGTGCAGTGCTTTACCATGGAAGTTTATCCTTTCAAATAAACAAATTTAGGGTGGAGTATAACGCTCACTGCCCAGAATCAAGCTGTCAGGCCACCTTCTTGAACATCATGTGCCAGAAAGATTTTTCATGTTTGATTCTTCAGAAAACAACCTCCTCCTCTATCTAACTGATACCTGCCTCACTGGGCAGTAGATGGGTGGCAAGCAGAATCCTCTCTGGACACCAACAATCAGCCTGGAATTATAGTTAGTTTTTTCAAGGTATCTTTTTAATGTAAAATAGCTCCGAGTATATCCAGCTCTTTGCCTGGAACAGATCCTTGGTCCCTTTTTGTCTGCTCTACGTTGATGCTGAGCAGCTGTAAACAGCCAAAGAAATCCCTAGATGGCACAGCACCTTCATGTCTGTAAGCATTCCTGGGGCACAGGCAGAGAGACCTTCTGTCCCTGGCTGTCAAAACAGCGCTTTGAATTAGGGCAGGAGCCTTCCTAGACCTGGCATGGCCAGGAGCAAAGAGATGCAGAGCGCCTTAGCATCACTTCTACCCGCATGGTGCCAGACATCTCTCTGTCCAAGATGATGATCCCTTCAGTGTGTTTGGCTATGATTTTTTTTTTCTTTTGCTACCCAATAGCAGCAAAATTCTTCCTAAATACCCCTCCTTTCAAATTTTGATGAAGGTTCCTGTGCTTTGAAATTAAACAATGACATAAAAGGGAGATCCTGCTAAATATGTGTCATCTTTATTTTAAATGTTTCCACATCCTTCCCTAAATGTCCCCCATTCCTAGTGCCAGAATTTTAGCTGTGACGCATGAGATGTATCACACTTCTAGCTGCACCAGTAAGCCAAGAAAGGTGTCTGGGGAGTAGGAGTGTCCTAACTATCTTCCACAGGAACCGTTCACCACGTAACATTCTCTTTAACTGCCGCCCTGGCCTTTTGCTTGCTAACTAGCTTGCAGTCAACACCTGGGGTCTCTGTGCTTCTTTAAATGAGCTCATATCTTCAACCCAAGAGTGTTTCTCGTTTCCTTCATGCAGTACAATAGCTTTTGCATCCCATGGCCAATCGGTTCCAAGCTCTCTAAGCATCTCCTCGGCATCAGCAGATGGAAGGACGGTGATTTTCAGAGACTCTTGGAAAAGCAGAACAGGGAAGTGGGGATTGACAACACATGGAGTCTGTCACATCTGGTTAGCACATGCTTCAAGGCAGCTATCTGTAGTTCAAAGAGCTGGTGGTGGCAGCCAATAACCCTTCCCAGCACTGGAGCCACAGCTCTGCTGGTTGCAGTACAAAATATGGAAGTACTGAGCAGCTCATCTCTCAGGGGAAAAAGTACTAATCATGGATCTGGAAGAGGAAAAGGAGGGCAAAGAAGCACACGGTTAATCCCTGCTATGGGGAAAAGGAATAGGGAACCCTAGAAGAGGAGAGAATATAACTTTATGCAGCTTTTATGCTTGGATTTTGAAAGAGGAGAATAAGGAGTAGAACTGTGAAAGGAAGCTGTCTAGAATACAGCAGGGGGAAGGGCAATGTGCAGGGAACTTGCAGTCAGCAGAGGAGAAAGGCAAATGCTCCTTTTGGTGCCAGGACCTTCTGCTATTCCACTGACAAAGTGTATGACCCTACGCTTATTACTTGTTCTGCGGCCTCTTCCAATTCTATCTTCTAATTATATCAGCTCTTAAGACTATTTTGATGGGGAGAGCGGAGGTATTTTTCAGAAGAAGCTTCCTTTAATGACAATAAGCTTGCGTCCAAGTCCAGAAATGCGAGTGTGTGGTTGTGTGCCAGGACGTCAGCTAGCTCTCGTTTCTCACATACTCTCGTGCTCTATGACAGACAGTGTCATCTGCTGAAAAGCATTACTGCAAAATGTGTCTTGCAGGGAGGGAACTTGTGTTTACTTGGTGGGAGGAAGAAGTCTGTAGTTGGTAAGATTGCCTTCTTTGCAGGACCAAAGCCATTTTTTGTGGTGGCTGCATCTGGGAATAGAAAGCAAATTTCTGTATGCCACTGGGGACTCCCAAGTTTTCACCTTAGACCTTTGTTTCTTATACTCCAGCGGTGAGGCAAGAAAGTCTAGAAGCTTTCTTAGGCTCAGCCTAATTAAAATCGCAGTTAAAAAAAATAAGTTTAGAAATAATTTTAAACACAATGTTTTAAAGACAATTCAAAAGCAGTTGAAAATTTTGGATAACTGTTTCTTAGGAGTCCAAGTCAAGACCTTACAAAAGGAGTCAGTTTTTCAAGGAGGGATGGTCAGCCTTTTCGGGAAACCATGCCCTTTTAAACTGTCACCTCAGTTAGTTACACTCAGACTGTGTTTGGCCCTTTGTAAGAGGATGTGGAACCATCAGAGTGAATGAAGTTGCAGTTGCGTGTGCGCAACACAAATTTTAGTTGGAGCAGGAATGTCGCAACTGCCGTTTTTCCCTGCAAAATGAACTGGTTGTTCTTGTGCTTATTTTTTCTTCCCAAAACTCATAAACAGAGGTGGTCCTACACATTCCCTTCTAATGAATAATTAATTTCCCCCTTATTAAACAAACTCAAGAATGTTGTAACTTTTTAATAGTAAGAAAACTTGTCCCCTGTACATGGAGGTTGTTAAATGACTTCCTGCCTTCATCTTAGAGGGGTAAAAGGCAGGTGACAATAATTCTTACAGCCCATGCTGTTGATTCATCATTGAGGAGGAGACACTGATGCCAGGGTCAGACATTTCTTTGAAGTGGACTTTTTTAGCCCCACATCCTAATTCTTTTGACACAGAAAGGTGAAAATTTAGTAGTCGTATCACTATGCATAGCATCAGTTCTTTCAGGCAGTTATTGTAACAAAAAACCTCGTTTCTCATGTCTCAAGGAGTGTTTCAGACCCTTCATGAACTGCTAACACATCAGGAAGAAAGGAGGAGTTCCCTCCCACAGTTTCGTTGAATTCGTGTGTGGAAGGATCCACTAAGCACCCAAAGCTGATGCAAAGGAGGTGGTAGGACATGTAGCCTGAATGAGGCAAGCGAGGGAGAGAGGAGCAGGAAGGAACAGGGGATGAGAGCAGTGCTAACATGAGATTGCTTCAGCTGCTTATGGAATTGCAGCCTGGTATCTTAGGACTTCACAGCCTTGCTGTAGTTTTCACTGTCTGTCCTAGAGCTTCCCTCCCTCCTCTGCATGTCTGTCCTCCTGCTTACCTCTTGTCAAGGCAAAATCTACATGTATGTACCAGCACAGACTTTAGGATATTATGAAAGATCCAGTCATAGGATAGGAAAGATCCTGCATTCATACACAAACCCTCCCTTAAAGCAGTGGTTGATCCTATTACTAAGATTTTGCAAAAATAATGAAATATTTTGGAGGCTTCTATTTGAATTGCCTAGATATTTTCAACGGAATTTGTAATTCTTGAAATTAGTGTTGTCTTCTTTCAGAAAAGGGAGCTTCTTGAGCTAAAATCGTGTTTCCTTTTCATAGTTTTGGGTTAAAAGGCTAAACTGTGTTTTATTGAGTTTTACTGCCTAGTGCCATTTTGATTACAGATGACACTTAAGAGTAACACTTCCTATCTGCTGAGCATTACTACAAGACTTATGCAGATCTTAAAGTATGGACATATTGTTTAAATTAAGTTAATTGGTATGTAGGTCTGTTGTTGATTTGCAGCTTGAATGTAACCCTCAGCCTTGACTCGTTAAGCAATGTAGAAGTTACATGAGACTAGAATAATTCGGAGCTACAAGGAAGAAAGATCTTTGAATACTAAATTTATTTCAATGTGATCGCATGTCTAGCCATTTTGACCTGGAGTATATGTTGACAAAGCACTGGTTGAAAGCCCTTCTACACCTTTTTGCTCCTGTGTCATCTGGTTTATTGCATGAGAGTACACCTTTATCTCTGCTTATCTTTACAGAAAGCTTTGACAGGGGTAGACGATCTGCAGCGAGTGAAGGCCCTAGAGATGCGAGTAGATACACGAGAGAACAGCCTGGGAAACTTTGGTAAGAACACACTTTATCTTCTGATCACCACCTCAAATTTCCCTTTATCATGTTTTGAAGCAGGACTGAGGACTAAGGAACAGTGTGACGTACTGTCCTGCTCAAGAGCTCTTGAAACATGATCTCCCTGGTACCTCTCACTCCTTGATTTCTGTTTTCTTCTGTGAGGCTCTAAATAGGACTGAAAACAATGGCAATGGGATGAGTGACACCACTTCTGTCTAAAGCCAATTAGTTTGAATAAATTCCTCTGGAATGACATGCCTGTAGGCCCTAAATGAGCATTTACTGATTACTTTGCCCTCTAGAGTACTTGGCGCTACTCTAGCGAAACAGTAGCCAAAGTTCAATTTCTCACCACTATAAGATTCCCCTGTGGCTGAAAAATCACTGGTGGTATCAGGCTGCTCATGCTGCCAGCAGCCTGTCTTTGCGTCCTGTACTGCCTCATCGAGCTGTGCTGGATGTTGTGCTTGATAGATATGTCATTTTGGTGAGCCCCAAATAGCCTCAATGCTTGTGTCTATGTCATGGTCACTGCACTGTGGAAGTAAGGAAGTACCAAAGAAATTCTCTCTGTATCAGAGTTAGCACTGAGAATATGAAACCTTCCTTTTTTCCAGTACTGGCAGTCATTTTCTGTCATGTGGATTCCCATCACAACCAAGTCCATCTTTTGCTACACTGAAGCTGAGTAACTACTGCAGGGTAATATTTTCTGTGCCAAAAGGAGTTGCGTCCCCAAAAGTGTGCTGGTGTTTTCAGCCAAGCAGTTCGTTTTCATGTGCAAGTGACTATAATGTAACAACCGATTAGCTTTAGTGGGTCTTTTGATGTCAATTTGTCAAGAATGGTTAAGCAAGTACAGCGAAGGGGGCTTTTGTCTTGAATTATATAGCCACTTTGTATTGGTTATTCTGTTTATTTCATAAATAGGTCTCTTCCTGATAGGGACTTGATAATTTAAGGTAAATTACATGCATTTCTTTCAGAGATCATAATCTATTTAGTCATGTTTCCTCCAGTTGATAAGAAAATCTTATTATGCCATTTCTACAATGCTCGAAAGTGGTGCTCCCATTCCTATGCCATTTTACATTAGCTGTGGCAAGATAGCAAAATGTTTCACCTTTTTCACTCTGTACTTCCCTTTCCTTTCTGCTACTGGAAAGTAGTACCCTTTCTTTCTTCTACCCTTTCTTTCTGCTCCCCGTGGTTAGGCTTTTGCAGCTTTCACAGAATACAGGGCACTATTCCCATGTTGCAAACAATTTCCATCTTGTTTATGTCCCACCATTTCCACCCAGAGTTGGCCCTTGAGGACTATAATAACCAGCAGCTGCAGGTCCCCACTGCTTTTGAGAATACAGAATATCAAGACCATCCTGAATTTCATTCAGTCTTTTTTTTTTTAAAGTGCATTTCTGAATTTCCTCCCTGTGAAAATCTCTTTGCAAATGTCAGCAGGTGGTTAGGACAGACTGCACATAACTCTGGGTCACCTGGAACCCTTGCAGCACTTGAATCCCAAAATTACACTGCAACTTCCACTTGAGAAATGTTTCAATGCTCGCAGCCATACACAGACTGCAACACAAGCATTGTGTTAACCTACATCTCCTTTAGCAAGATTTCCAGAGTGATTTAAAACATGTTGCTTGAGTTTTTCTTACGAGCATTCCACTTTGGGATGTGCTAAACTTTAAAGCGCCATCCTGCTAAATTTTCCCAGTTTGTCAGGTCAGCCTCGACACAATGGCGTGACATGGTGTGGAGGAATGGTTATGTTTCTTAGGGACAGGTTGTGGGCTAGAACATGAAAAGGACAATATTATAATATTTTCACGTGATCAGTTTTAAAATTAAGGAAAGGCTTCGTGCCAGAGCTTGAATCTGAGTCTTAGCAGGGCTCAGGGTAATTGTTGAAATCTCTAGCTGTTTGTTTTCAGTGCACCTTGCTGAGTGACAGGCGAAACACTAAACCGCCCTGGCAAGTCTTGTAACCAGCTTTGCAGATCTTGGACTTCACTTCTGTGCTGTTCAGCTGCATGTAGGCTTCAGTCCATACTCAAACAGATGGACTATTTCCTTTTCATTAGCTTATCCCTTCGGTTTTGATTGCTGACAGGTCTGGGACCGAATTCACGACCAGCTCATAAAAATTCCTGTTGAAAGTAATGGGGGGATAGAGTCATTTAAGACACTATATAGTTCTCTTATTTCTAAGTGATTTTAATAGCTACAAATCAAGTTACCCACAGTGCTGTTCGCTGGTACTTATTGAATTGTTGCCTGCTGGTGGCCAGGCTAAGTTGATTACATGTCTGGAGACTGCTGCTTCTCTTGCACACGTTTTATCAAGGATAAGCTCTGCTAAAGGTTCAGAAGTAGACACACGTTATTTTTCAGTCGGGGTCATCTCTTTCCTCTTGCTCTATTTGTCGGTATTCCTGTTGCAAAGCTGGGAGATGTTTGTCGGCAGCCAGCATCGCAGAGGCAGGTGCTTTCATGGTCAGGAAGCCAGTGCGGAGGCTCGAGGCGTGAGCCCCCATTTGTGTCCCTGCCTGGGACGCAAACAGCTGGTCTTGGTTTAGCTGGTGCTGACAAGCCTCACTGAGAAGGTGCCACAGCACCCGCTGCAGCAGGGCTTGGGCAGGTTCTCCAGGAGTCACAAGTACGTACTGCGGCAGTGAGCTTATGTTGAACCCTGTACTGATGTGGTTTTTTGGGAGATTCTCATCTCAGGTAGCTAGACTGCAGCTAGCTTGGATTTACCTGCAAGTGCTGCGGTCTTATGTCCAATCACATTGCCCATTTCACCCCAGAAATGTGCAAAAAATGCACATTTAGAACATGCGTGGAAATAAAATCAAGGGGATGTATTTTACTTGATCAAATACAGCTTAAGTGAATTAAATAGCCTGTTTAATTTATGTATCGGGTTGCTCTTGCTAGAAGAGTGCAGCCTGTGTTCACGTCTCTTTTGTACTGCAGGATCAACAAAACATGTAGGTTGCCTGATGCCAACACAAGTGTTTGTCAGTAATTTCTTTTGTGTATGTTTTTCACTAGTCTATATTCCAGAAGGCATAAAGAAGTCAAGCCACGATGATTTTTTGTTAACAATAGAAAAACAAAATATATGATGCTACCTCAAGAATACGTTGTAATGTAAACAACGAGTATTATAAATATAAGTGTTGTAGCTTGTAGAATATTATAAAACCAGCATCTTGCCTGTTTTCACCTTATTCCTAGTTGGTTTTCTAAATATCACCTGCTGTACCAAGGCAGCTGAGAAAGACATCTGCGTTGCTACCCTGGTTAAGTACCCAGCACTTAAGGCAATGTTATTGAGCGTGCATGTATCACGTTTATTCACCTACACCTACCTTAAACTTTGTTTTCTTTCTGCTCTTCATTTAGTTTTGTTCCACTGGGATAGTACAGTAGAATAGTTTAACCCTAGTACATTGTTGGTGGTTAGTAATTTCACAGCCATATAACAAAAACGGTATTTAGTGAAAGGGAATTGTAGACAGATGAGATAATATTGCTCACCATTCTGAATTCTCAGCCTTGTCCTGCAGTCATCAGCATTTTTCTGGACCATTCTCGTTTTTAAAAATCAAAATTATACAGTATGAAGGCAGTTTCAGGATGAGGAATATATTGTTTGAACTTTTAAGATTAATATTAGAAATTAATATTGTTGATATCTTAGAGAATTTTTATGTTACTATAAGACTAAATTGCATCCTCGCTCTCAGGAAAGATGCCACGAGGGTTAAAATTAAGACAATTAGAAGTATGTTGTTACATTTGGATAGGTCTCTTATTTTGTCATCTTCATTTTACAATTTTCTCTTCCTAACTTAATCTTCCAGTCTCCAATCCATATATAAGGAATTGGGACTATAAAAACCAGCAAAATCAAGTGGATAATGAATTCTTAGCACCAAAGAACAATTACATATAGAATATAAAACTTAAAGGAGGGAAGAACCTGCAGAATTGGAGAAACACATTGCAAAAGTCTTATTGGCAGAATTTTGCACCGCTGCACATAATATACTTTTATTTCAGTCTAGTAAACAGCACATTAGAGCTTAACATTCTATAAGTTCCCAGGGATAGATTGTGCCAAAATACAATAAAACGTCTGAGATGGAGGATTGGGTTACAATAATGAAATAACCAGATGTGTAAATTGTATTGTCAGCCTGTCAGTCTGCCTCTTTGAATATTTTAATAGTTGTTTTTTTTTCCTGAACCAACCCTAAATGCATTCAGTGGAAAGCTTTTTCTTGAGCAGGTGTCTCCATTTCTCCTGAGCTAGTCTTCTTGACTTCTCATTCAAATCTTCTGCTTAATACTAGTGTTTAAAACCCATTTGCTTTGTAATGCTTTGCAACAGCCTTTGCTTGGTAACCCTCTAACCTCTCTGATTCAATCTGTGGCAAGGCTATTACCCACTCCTGTGCTGGGACTGAAGAGGCTACTGCATCCTTCCTTTTTTCCTTTACCACTTTGGGGGAAGTCATTTCATCTCTCTATGCCTCAGGTTTCTCATCAGAAACAGGATAGCAGTTCTTTTTTAATCTAGATTTTGATTTTTTTGCGGGGGGGGGGGGGGGGGGGGGGGGGGGGGGGGGGGGGGCGTTGGGGGGGGAACGGACAGACATTTCTTAGTGCATGGATTATATCTGAGGAAGTCTTTGCTCAGTAGCTAGTATGACTGCTGTGAATAATTAACAGAGATCCTAGTATCTCCTCTGTCGGGATTCCAAATTATTTTGTTGCCATACTTTATAAAACTGGTTTGACGTGAGAAAGTATGCCCTGCAGGATGAGGATGGTGTGTTATAATTTGAACTACAATTTTTATGGATTACGGAAAATGATTAAAAAATAAGGCTAAAAAAATTACACGATGTGTTTTGAATTTTAATATTTTCTAAGAGCTTTGAAAAGACATGAAGTTAAATATTTGCAGTATAGCATGATCAATATGTGGATTATAATCACTCCCAAATAGCATTAGTATAGGTAGTGCTTCTACTAAAACATGATTTACTAAAATGTTTTTGCCATAAACATTCTTGTTCTGTTTGGGGAAATGGGATGAACAACATGATCTCCTTTGTTTGCCTTTGAGATCCCACTCCCTTCCACTCCCTTTTTTTTTTTCTTTTTTTCTTTTGATCCTTTGCAAAGAGCTGGAATGATGTCTTTCTGCACACTGCTAAATCACCCTTGCCAGAGAGAGATTATTCAGAGGACTCATAAAAATATTTTCTGAGAACAGATTTTAGTCTTTTAGAAAAGATCCAGTTTGTCTAAAATTGGTATTACCTCTATATGGTTGCATGTTATACTGGAGAATGCTCACCAGCCATGGGTAAACTCTCCTAGTGGGAACGGGTAAAAGTTTGCTGTTATTAATAGCAAAAGTTTCCTGGGACTTGAGCTTATATACAGATTATTCTGTAGCTTGGAGAGATTTGGTCTATGATTTTGGTTCAAAGATACCTTTAGAAGCAACCAAAAAGGCAAATGTATCTTGGGAATAGAAAAAAGCATTAATCAAAGTAATAACAAGTACTGAGTACTGAGGTTTTCATAGATATGAAACTTCTACAGTTGAATAGTAAGTAATGGAACACATCCAGAAATTAAAAGGAAAAGGCAATGCCTAGCAAAACATAAGTAGCGTTTGGGGACCTCTGAACTATAAAAGATGGTGTTGTGACATAGGAAATTATGCTATTGTTGTTTGACTCAAAATTACGTTTTGAACAAGTGTTATTTATCTGTATATCCAATCAGTCCATCACTACTTGCCATTAAATAGGCAGAAAAAGATTTCTGGGGAGAGAAGCAAGGGCATTATGTAGAAATCAGAGGTCATGGAATGCTATACTCTAAAGCATCCCTTACCTCCTCAGAGTGTCACTCAGTTAATAGTCAATAAGGTTTGGGAATCAGACCAAAAAAACCACTATCACCCATCAAGCCAGTTTCTGTTGTTGTCTGTCTGGAAAGGTGCTCTATCAGAATTGTCAGAGAGGGCTTCCAAAAATTATAATTATATGCAGACGATACATATATGTTGCAAAAATGCAAAGGGTGAAATATTTTTTGAGTGAAATAATCTCATTAATTTTCTTAGAAGAGGTCCAGCACAGATCTGGCAAAAACAGGTAGGAAATGCATGTAAAATTAGATGCTTCAACTTGTAATTGTCAGAAGTTTCCTTTACTCTACTCCCAGGTCTGCAAAAAGATTCTTTATTCTGTTCCCATAGGTGCCTATCTACCTAATCTGAGAGAACTGAAGTTGAACAATAGCTTGCTTGTGTCTGTGAGGTAAGAAATGAATGATAACTGAAATAAACATAAAGAATAACAGCCCTCAATTTTATTTAAGTGATAAAATCTTCGTTTGTGCTGCTTTCATTTCTTCCATTTCCCCATGCCGTGATAATGGATTAGGTCATGAATATATGCTCCGCAACCACATAAGTTTAGGGAGAGGACCTGAGCTGGAATAAATCACTGTAGCTGCAATGATGCCAATGAATTAGCCCCAGTCTCCCACCAGGGAAGTTCCTGCCATGCTGAAGTCCATGGAAATTTGTTGCAAATGCGAAAGGAGCTAGAAATTCCCCTCTTATCTATGTCTAGGCACTTGGATTTCAGAGTGTTCCAGCCTTTGGGCTTTTATTCTGCACAGTAGCCTGTTCTATACAGGTCAGACCAGTTCCTCAGCTGATGAAAATCACTTTGGCTTTATTGAAGTCAATGAAGTTGGGTTTACAAGAGCTGCTATGAAGACTGCATGTCCCTGGCTTGCTGAGCTCTGTGAAAGCATCACACGTTTTCTCCCAGAGAACTGGGGAGTTGGCAGGTTGGGAAGCTAGAAGTGAAAATCATCGCAAAGGGGAGGCAGAGCTGTCTTCTCTCTCCTGTGCTGTTATCTGTATTATCCTTGGTAATTAATGCATAATGGAAAAGTATGGTTCATATTAGTAAAGAGCTGTGTAAAAGGACATCTTCATGTTAAACAGGACTGGGTTTGGTTTTGTATGGCTATCTGCTAAATTTGTGGGGGGAAAAAAATAGTGATTTTGCTAATTCTTGTTAAAGAGAACATGTTCCCTGAAGGGAAACGGCAATAAATCCTTCTCGGTCTCATGCATTGTCACTAAAGTAGCTAATGAACTTCAGTTGTCACACTTTGATCTTATTTTTCCTTGTTCTGGTGATGAGATGAGAGAAAGAGAAATTTGCAGTCTAATTTTTTTTTCCACCTCTAGTCTGTAACATGGAAAAGTGGTGATTCTACATTGCTGCGATTATTTTAATGGCAACCAGCCACTGTCATAAGCATGAAATTTCTCCATTATTGAAATGGAGAAGTAAGTAGTCAGTGAAAAAAAAATATATTTTTGACAATATCAAATGACACTTTATTGAAAAAAATTCAAAAGGGAGGGTTTGGTCAAAAAGCCATATTCTCTTAAAATGTGTCAATGGAAATGTTCTGAACAGTTCTGTTGGTATTGAATACAGGATGCAGTTTGGGAAAACTAAACTGTTTAGTTTATTTGACTTAAGGCTTTAGTAGGATTTTGCACATCCCTTTGTATTCTGAGGCTCTAGCTTCTGTCCTGAAAAGCTTTGGCAAGCCATTTTCTGTGACCTGGCATCCTTTTGGTCCTTGATTCAGGTAACATACGGTCTCAACTTGAGTTTTGTTTCGATCAACTACAGTGTAAATAAGTTTTGGCTTGGATATCAAGTCTAATATTGTGACGCTTCCCAGGCACACAAACCCCGGGAAAAGCTACCTGCTCCTCCTTTAAATGAGTGTGCTTTTTGTGTGCCAGTTAAATGCAATTGTCGGGGAATAGGTAAAGGAAAAGAGGACTGTTAGCTCTCCCAGACCAGAACTCAGTCAGTATAGTACAGCAGTAGCTTTCCTTTATTAATTCCCATCTTCAACAATCTGTCATTGATAAACACAGATCACTTAAGGGCACAGCCCATGGAAGCACAGCCCGAGTGCTTGAACTTTATTTTTGGATGTCTGCATCATGTCAATTTAGTGCCCATTACAGCAACATTGCTGTCCGGCAGTAGCGACGTCTGCTCTAGCTAATGTAACATAGCTGCTTCCATTCTAGCAGGCTGTTGCCATTTACTAAAAAAATGTTTAGAGATCTTATTTCTGAATTAAACTTGTTGATGTTTGAATTCTGTCCAAAAAGTGATGATTTTGTTGTATTTGACCAAACCCTTGCAACTGAGGTTTTTGAGGATGATAGAAAAAATGTTCTTCCTTCTCACTGAAGGTAATTCCCACAGACTTTCTCAGCCATAAGGTCAGAATCATTGTGGTTGTAATTTGAAAATGAGCAGCAGATAACAGGAAATGTCTCATAAGCACAGACTGGAAGATTGGTTTGTTTACTGAAAAGAAGGTAAGGACAGAAAAGCAGGCAAAAGATAGAGGATGTTTCGTACATACTTGGGATGTTGAAAGCATTCTTTTCATGTTATATTATGTGAAAAAAATGTATTATGGTGAATCATTATGAACAAAAGACAGTGCGTATGCATGAGTGGGTAATAAGATAGGAAACTTGCTTTTTGTCACTTTATTTGTGTTTGTTCTGTCTTGCGGAGTAGAATTTCCTAATTATTTTAGAATGAAATGAAATGAAAACATCTTTTCTCAGTTTGAAAATGGGAAAAGAATTCTCTTGATAGTAAACTGCATATAGGGAGATGTCAAAATAAGGATTTATGATCCAGACTTTAGTTTCTGATGGTTTTTGAAACATTTACTCCTGTCAGCCTCGCATAGGAACTTAAGTTGCAAGGATGCTGAGGTGCTCAGTGCCGTTCACCATTCGATAGAAATCAAAGGAGGGATGTTCTAGCAGTAAGGAATTAAGGTACTTGTGTATTACAATTTTCTATGGGAGAGCAAGGCTTGCTAGGTCAGTGAGTTTTTATATTGGCTTTTCCTGGTAGTTCCTGAAGGAGTTCCGATTGCTTTGATGAGGAATGTGGTTGAGCTACTTTAGTTATAAATTCATGGTCCCTCCCCACCCTCCTGAAGCTTGCATCACTTTTGAATACTTGAAACTTTGAAAGGCTATATATAAGTGCAGGATATCATTATCAACTATTTAATTTAATCCATAAGGAAAATATATCCAAGTTTATTTGCAGATAATCCATCTTGGCGGCTGAAAGGGAATTTCTTTTTTTGGCTTTCTGGGTTTTAGTTTTCTACTGGCCCTTTGCTAAAGGGGAATGGCTCTGGAAAATCCAGTGTACAGTGGAAAGAAGTTAGTTCAGATTGTTGTTAATTTTCTAAATTGCACTAATTTTATGAGGCCCTTGTTTTTTGACCTTCACCCATCTGTTAGCAGCTAAGAAATTCTAGATTTATGAACTGATAATTGAGGATGAAATGTGGAGCCTATTCTGAAGAGTGCCTGTTAAAAACTGCTCTTTTTGGGGGGGAGTGATGACACACGGTCCTCGTCTTTGTAACATTTCCAGTAAAAGGGCTGTATTTCAAGGCCAATGAATTACTACTTCTGCTTTGGCATATAGCCTATGTATTTTTTATCAGATTGCTTTTATTCTCAATTCAGGGGTGAATGAAAAGATCTGTTGAAAAATATTAGATAGATACCTTTATGAAAGGGCTTTTAAATCAGACAGGGGGATCTCAGGAACTGGTTCCCATAAGTTTAGAGCCGAAGCTGTTTCGCCAGCTGAAGTTCATTTCCTCCCATTCAGCTCTATACATTGTAGCCAGCAGAAGACTGGTCTGCTCCCAGGGCTACTTAAGCAACTGCTTGTAACAGAGAGAGGTTATTATAATTTAAGTGAGATGAAATGCAGAGACTGCAAAATGTGGGTACAAAAGTAAGTATGAGGGATATAGGGAAAGGAAAGCAGATCTCCTTCATCTGGATAGAGTTAACTTTTCTGCAGTCTGCATTGCATGCAGCTCTCAAATTGCTCTTGCCCAAGTCCCCCAGAACAGGACAGTAATTCTGGTCCATTTGGGTCAGGAAAGTTGTCCTGGGAGAGTGGAAATGAGCCAGCTGTCCTGAAGGTTCAAATGAGCAAGGTGCAGAGTACATTAAAATTCAACAATTCTCATGCTTTTATGAGTCTTAGGATAGATTTTTTTTTTTTTTTTTTTTTTTTTAACACCGGCTCCTAGGAACAAGACTGGCTACACAGGAATTCACTTTTTGAAAAGTTTCAAGCCCTCTTGACTGTGAAAAAATAACTGAAAATGTGATCCAAGTGATTTGAGAAAGGATTTTGCTGATCATTTCATGACTTTAAGAAACCAGAGCCAAACTAATTCTTTCTTAATTAAGGGCAAGGGCTTTAAACCAATGTTTAAAAATATTTTTGAAACCCGAATCAGGATCTTTAGGAATTTAAACTTAGCAATATTACTCCTTGGTACTTATCCAACAGAGTTTAAGCAAATGCTCACCTCTTAAAGTCACAAGAAGTTTGACTTCAGTGGAACTTCTCGCAAGCTGAAAATTGAACATTAGTCCGAGTGCTTTGCTGGATCTGGACCAAGTTACACCATCTTGTATAAGACTGAGACGTGACACTGATCAGCCCAGAATTTGATGTCTTGCTGATAGAGTGTGTCTAGGCACCCACTATTTGCTGGATCATTTTCTCTGAAACAGATGAGATTTAGGGGCATCATTTCCCCAAATTTGTTCTTTCCATATCATTTTGACTTATTCCTTTCCGTGCTCTTTTTTTTTTTCCAGTTTGCTTTTTCTTCTGACTGTCATTTCTAATTTTTTGCAATTACTGGATTACTATGTCTTGTGTGTGTAATATAGGTACTACACGTAAATGTAACAAGTTTTGTGCAACAAGGATCAGCATTGCTTTTATGATAGATAAAATCCAAAAATATTTTCTAAAATCAATTCTGTTACTTAGTTTGCATTAAAGATGCAAATGTTTGTTAACAGATGGTTTATTTGTATTACAGTAGTTGCTTACAGTGTTTCATGAGGGATCAGGGTGCTCTTGCTCTAGGTTGTACTTACACATGCAGTCAGAGAACCACTGCTCTGATTTGGCCTGGATGAATCTCTTCATGTCCTTATTTCAGTGCGCGGAGCATCACTGTTTGTTTTGACATTTGCTTTTCTGGATGCAGAGAGCATTTAATGTCAAATGCAAGCTAATTTCTTTAGGAAGTGTTTCTGTTGTTTCTTTTGTGTAGCCAGCCTGAAAGTCCTTCAGCAGTTAAGGTTGCTGTGAAGGCTATCTTAAGAACATGTTCTTTGAGGACTTTGAGTGCTTGCCAGGAGCTAGGAAAGCATTTGAGTTGAATCTTAATCTCTCTATTAATGAGTCTTCTCTGTATTAATGCCTGAAGATCCCTGGGAATATTACAAACCTTGGGAAAATTGCTGTGACCTCAGGTTTTATTTAGCATTGCCAGTTTTAAGGACATTCATATTACTGATAAAATGTAATGATTTTGGGACAGAAATACAGCTACTTTTAGTCGAGTGGATTATTTTCAGTAAAGCACAATCGGCCTGTCTGCATTAGGCCCTAGGGAAGTCTGATTGCTTTCACCGTTTATCAGTTCTGGGTAGACCTCTCTGAGATGCCGAGCTCTCCCTTGGCTAAGAAGGTAATGTAATGCTTCTGTCTTTTCTTGGTTTAATTTCACCAGGTCAGGTGCCGAAAGTAAAGACTGTCAATGTCTTTATGAACTTAAGATAACAGGGAGTCTGATGGGCTGATTCACCAGCAAGGGAAGCTGAACTTGTTTTCTGTACAGATGCACCGTTGCGGTTCTGCAGCTCAGGCTCCATTCTGCAGCAGGCACAGGGCACGTCAAAATGAGTTTGTGGCCTTGCAGCATCGTTCCATGGTTCTCACCTTCGGCACTACATTTTATGCAGCCTTCCCTAGCTGAAACTCCCCTTGCCACCTACTTCAGGCTGTCAGGTACAGAGTGTACCTGAAAGGAACAGGGTTATGAGGTAGGTCCTACCATTGCAGCTCCAAGTTTAAAAATCTCCTGGTCATGACAGGGTCAGTGGGGAGTGTCTAGTGCATTCATGTAATCTTAGACAGAGCAGAGAGGATCTGCTCTCATTGTCACCTGAGCAGTTCCACAGAGGTAGGTTTCTTCCCCCAAGGGCACCGCTATCATGTTTATATTTTGTGATCCAAGCTGCAGTACAATACAGGGCATGGAAACCATAAGAGGATCATCAGAGACCACAACATTTTTTGCAGCATGAACGTGGCCAGTGAAATAGCAAAGTAAATAAATAATAGATAATGCATGCAGCAAGTCTGCCAGTAAACACCTGCAAGGTAAGGTAAGCCCATCATTTAATAAATAATTGTCCCCCTTCTCTGCCCACCATCTGAATAGACACACCACTTGCAGTACGTTTAGTAAAAGGTGGCCTTCCCTTTCAGGTTGCTGTCTCATGCCGTGCACCCACCTGAGATGAGAAGTCAGCTTCTCTTTACTGCTGCCTCAGCCACTACCTTGATAACTTAGCTCTGTTGAATATTTGAGCAGTAAATACCTCTGCTAGAGCCTGGGCTGATTGACATGAAGCCCTCAGACTTTTTCCATGTACAATTTTCTCTGGGGTCCAGCTTCACTTGGTGTTGTCCAGCCAGGAGATGCGGCTCATCTCGAAGTGAGCACTCCCTGAGCTGCGGATGTGCTGACAGTACGGTGTGTTCCAGGGGGTCGGGGACTAGAGGGGAGATGGTGGACACTTCTCAGCTTTTCTGTTTTTCTGAGAGGGTCTGAGGATAGAGGCATCCTGCCTTCCTCCTCTAGCATTTGAAGGTAGACTGTTTTGTCCCATGGGAAGAATCCAGCCCTTACTCCATTAAGGTCAGCGAGCAGAAACAAGTGCATGCATCCACACCTGCAAAAGCCACATCTCTGGCTCTCACCCTCCGTGCACCATGTCTCCTTTCCTTTCCTTCAACAAGAAAGTACACAGATAAAAGCTTTTGTCATTTCCAAAGGGAATCCCTGAAATTCTATATTAATCAGTGTTTTGGTCTTAGAAATCCTGTTTGCTTACAAGTAGTAATTACTTAAGATGCACCAATTGCTTTTAGTGAATGAGGAACCTTTTAGGTGTTCACAAGCTCACCTGATTCCAGTCTCTGAGATCACAGGGGCAGCTTTACTCTTTGAACCAACTGGAGATAGTAATGGCAATAACTAGAGGCTTTGTGGCTGACTAGGCTGTGGCAAGACTAGGCAAGACTAGGCTTTGTGGCTGAGCCACTGGGCCGGGACTTCAAAAATATAACTCAGTTCCTGGCTTAGCTGTTGTTTCTACAGCAGCCTGTGTTAGCTGTAGAAATTTGCTGTATTTCCAATCTCAGTTGTTTACTTTATATATTACCTTGGGGCAGACACAGTTTTTTTGAAGGAGCTATGTACCAGGCTTTGCCTAATGGGATCATGATCTCGCTTACATACTCTGGATGGCTACTATAATATGATAAATAAAAACGTTGGTAATAACTAGCTGATTTCTGCCAGCAAATAAGCACTTACATGCCTGGCTATTAGGGTTTGCAGCTGCTCTGTTTCAGCTGTCAGTGTCAGGGATCGCTTATGAAAATTTACACCTAAGTGTTCATTTTAGTCAGTGATGAGAAAGAATGGTTATAATCATCATCTGAGAAAACCCAAAGAACTGAGTTGGGAAGAAGTAGTAATTAGCCCATTGCCAGTACAGCTATCTAGCTGTGCAAGGGTTGTCTTCATGAAAACAGGTAGGAAAATAATCTTAGCATTAGTTTAATGGGTTTGTAGGTTGTTTTGATTCTTTCCTACAAGCGAGGTGCTTGTCTGCAGCTTGTTTGGTTTTTTATTGAAAATAATTATATTCAGTGGGAAATTATGTTTTTGGAATGCAAGGTAAGTGCTGATTTTAAAAAACGGAGGGAGTCATGTTGGGGGGAAATTAAGCTATGTGGTTGTATTCATCAGTTTGTAACTGCCAAGCAATATGCATAAGGGATGAAGAAATTAATAGAATCTCAGTGTACAATCAGTTTTTATAATCTAATTTCTATAAAATATTCTCCACGCAGGAGTTTGTTTAGTTGTTGTTATGTTCTGTAGACACATTACTACACACAAAGGACCCGTTGCTATTTTTCCCCTAACATACATGCACACTGCTTTTTCTGTAGATTTATTTCTGATTTACTGTTTGGCAAAGTTTTATCCACCTGTCCTGAGATCTTTACAGGGTGCATCAGGTCTCTCAGGGGTGGATCAATACCTGCAAAAAGAAATACAGAAATGCCTCTGTGTTTTAGGAGGCGAAGTTTGCAATTCCATCAGTAGGTATAATGTGTGCGTGTACTTCACCCTTTGCCTTAACCTGCATTGTATGTTCCTCTCGTGGAGGTGAGAACCTGAACACAAGGATCTGATAATGAAATGTACCACCCACTTTTGGTAGAAGTTTTATGAAGGATTGCATGTTTGAAAGACATGCTTGAGGCTTGAACTTAATCAGCCTCACGGTCCTACCACTCCGCTTTCTACTGCTTCATCTCACCATAAGCAAGAACTTACAGAGGTTTGGTTTACTCTGCTTATTGTTGCTTAGTTTATCTTCCCCTTCTTTATAATTATAATAATTATCCCTATTAAGGTGTCACAGACTTTTTTTAAAGTTCTTGCTCTCAGCGTCCTAAGGTAAACCAGTTTTAAAATGTAACATTTGTTCCATAAGAACTTCTTAAATTAAAGAAAAAAAAGTTTTATTGCCACATGTTTAATTTTGACCCTAGAAATAGTAAGAATCAGTAGCATAAATTTTATCCTTTATAAAATAAACACATTAAAATATGGTTGCTAAATCATACTGGAGGATTTTAAAAATATTTGAAAATGCGCTTGTGTGTATAATGAGTCTTTTTTTGTCCTCTTTATGTGTTTAAACAATACAACCACCATTGTTGAAAGGACCTTCTGTGAAGTTCATCTATGTGAATAAGCAAATTCTGTATAGTTTGAGTATTTCCTCTAATCTGCAATATGCAATGATTCTTCCCGCTACTTTAAGGTAAAAGTGCAGGTTGTTTCTGAGTGGATTGGGGCTTTTTGTCTTCAATAGTCTCATTATTTTTTATTAAATAGTTTAACTGGTATTTACTTTTAAAATCACAAAGCATTATAATTAGGGGGAGTCATCTCTCTTGCTTATATGCTCATTAATATTAAATACCACTAATAGCCATCTTCACTGAAGTTTTTTTTTCCTTTTTGCATTCCCAAGCAAACTTAATGGTGCAGAAGAAACATTAGTCTCAACACAATTTGAAAGAAAACTGTCTCGTGAAATACAATTATTTCATTTCTTACCTTCTGTACTTCAGAGTGATACCAGATTGTTTGTATAAAGTATTTGAGTTAGCTTATGTAGAAATTGGTAAGTTTATAAATTTAGAAACCTGTGTTTTCACTGGAGAGATACAGAGAACCGTTGACATTCATGGTGTGAGTGTCCACTTTTGAATAATGTAGCAGGTAGTGGGTTACATGGCTGTTTCGGGTAATATTTTCCCTTACGTCACAGCCAAAAGCCAGCCAGCTCAAGTTAATAAAATTGCTTTTCTCAAGATCAGTATAGATCATAGCCAATGAAGGGTTTTATCCCAATTCATGAACTAGTTGGAAGTCTACATGGTATGCGTTTCTCTTGCACAAAGACTGTGTACCACTGTGGTGAGACTGTTGGTAGTCTGTAAAGGAACCATTGCAATTAATTATGCCTGCAGAGGAACTATTGCAAATTAGTCTATAAAGGAGCTGTTACTTGTAGGTGGCAACTATTGTTGCCTCCAAAGGTAGGTAAAGAAGCGTGGGAGAATTTTGTGTGAGCTCCTCTGAAGTTGTTTATGCAGGCCTTTTGAGACTTGTGTTGGCAGGAGGGCACTGGGGAGCTAGAACAATTAGTCCGGTTACATGTGATGAAGTCTCTCCATTGATCAGTGGAGCTGATCAGTGGCATCTCTGGCAGCTAAGAGCCCTTGTGAGGGTTTGCACTTCTGCTATAAGGCTCATCTCCATGACTGAGGACACATTACAACATCTACTGCTAGATCCCCCTGGAGTGGGAATTTGTTTGAAATAAGTCAAGGATGGGGTGTGGAATTTGCTATACATCCAGTTAGCACACCTGCACCAGATTTGGGATGTCTATTGGTGTACTGTGAAATAAATGCTGAGGTTCTATCTTATAGTAACACCCTCAGTATGGAAATCTAGAAGGTCTTGTCTGCCTCAGTGATGGGCTCTGAGGTCCCCCAAGTTTCTCTTCTGCATCTTGTTTGCCTGTTGTGAAAGAGCATCTGGATGCCAGTACGAGCACAGAAAGTCTCCCTTGAAGCTATTATTTCAGGAAAAAGTGTTGACTCGAGGCATATGGAGACAAGTCTATCATGCCAAATCCGGGGTGAACATTAGAGGCTGAGAGAGAAAACAAATTTGGAGGAAATCAACTGGCATTTGCGAGCCATTCACAGGCCCAAGTTGTACCTGTATCTGTTCCTGCAAGCTTCTGTATTTCTTCTGTTTTCTTATTGAATGCACAGGTAAAAAAAGAAGGGAAGGAAAAGGTACAAAGAGGAAAAGACCATCAGCCATGGGAGAAAATCATTAGTGTCATACAAATGTGCCAGATCTAAAGAATCTTGAGAACTTGCATTCCCACCACTGTATATTCAGATTAAATCACTTTAAATTACAATTTCTCTCTAGGTTTTCATATCAGCCCATTTCTGGAGTATCGCAAGTATTTTTTTTCCAGTGGAAACTCTATAACCATTACCGTGACAAAAGTTGCATAGCGACTCACAGCTGATCCAATTATTTAGTTCTGTCTGGTCAATTAATCTAGAATTCCAGTTTTTCTGGTACTCAGAAAAAGGGGCTTGGGGGGCTTTTTTTGTGGTGTGTGTCTTAACACCACTGCATCTGTCAGCCGATTTGGATCTTTTACAGAATATTCCTTCTGCTTACCCTGCAGCATTAAAAGTTTTGAGTGTTGATTTTGAAGGATGAAATCTATATTAAATCAAAGTTGTAATATATCTGTCTTAATTCTGCCAAAGCTCAGACATACTGTGAAACAGGCACACAACATGTGGGAGACTGAAAAGTTATTCATGCAGGAAATTTTAAAGCGCTGTGGGATTCATTCCTTCAATGTAAATATCTCATTTTGTAACCACAGTTTCATTATCCTTAATGTTTTTCTGTGTAAACTTTCAACAATGAGAATGAACGATTGCCAAAGCTATAGGAACTGTCATTAGCTCTGGGGCTAAACTGAGGGGCAATGGATATGTGGGTGTGAGAGTTTTATTTACTGTGTGTCTCAACTTTATCCCGTTTGAAAATTCACTTGCTCTTGTGGAAGATGTAATGTACTCGGTGAGATGCAGCACAATGTGTTGGGTTTTTACAGCATCTCCAGGGTGCAGCTTCATGCCAAGGGTGGTAGGGTGGAAATTCCAGGGTGGTATTACACCCTGGAATAGGGTGGGAAAAAAAAGATCAAGGGCAGGTCTTGGCCCACAGAACTGGATCTTGGCAGCCCCTACTCCTTTCAAATTTACGGGAGCTGAGTTAAAGCAACTGATCTTTCATTGCTAAAATGCTACCAGTAACTAAGCTGACAAGCAGTTTTAATGATCAAAAGGAAATTAACACAGAATTACACTATCCTTCCCATGCACACTGTATGTTCGTGTGTTGGGGAATTGCTGTTCCTGACTCTACATCAACATTGATCAAGCCCATTATTCTGCCCTACGTTTTTGACAGCAACTAAAATGAAAGCACTTGAAACTAACGCTACATTTCATGTGTTTTTACTTTAACAAAGTCATAGAATCATAGAACAGAATGGGTTGGAAGGGACCTTTAAAGGTCATCCATGTCCCCCTGCAAGAAGGAGGGACATCTTCAACTAGATCAGGTTGCTCAGAGCCCCATCTAACCCGACCTGGAATGCTTCCAGGGATGAGGCATCTACCACCTCTCTGGGCAACCTCTTCCAGTGTTTCACCACCCTCAGCATAAAAAATTTCTTCCTTATATCTAGTCTTAATCTACCCTCTTTCAGTTTAAAACCATTGCCCCTTCTCCTATTGCAACAGGCCCTGCTAAAAAGTCTGTCCCCATCTTCCTTATAAGCCCCCTTCAAGTATTGAAAGGCTGCAATAAGATCTCCCCGGAGCCATCTCTTCTCCAGGCTGAACAGCCCCAACTCTCTCAAGTCTGTCTTCATAGGAGAGGTGCTCCAGACCCCTGATCATTTTTGTGGCCCTCCTCTGGAGTGACTCCAACAGGTCCATGTCTTTCCTGTGCTGAGGGCTCCAGAGCTGGACGTGGTACTCCAGGTGGGGTCTCACCAGCACAGAATAGCAGGGCAGAATGACCTCCCTTGACCTGCTGGCCACAGTAAGAAGTAAGCATCTGGGTTAATTTAAGTATGATTATGGCTAGTTACAGAAGCATGTGTATCAGCACTCAATTTGATTTACAAATGCCTCTCTCCTCTTGGTCTCAGCAAGGACTTTTGGTTTAAATGAGGTATAATCTGACATGGAAAATAGTGTTTGCAAATAGCATAGAACATAGTGTAATACTTTGGTTGCTACAGTGAGTTCAATGAGACAATGAGAAGCAACAAAGACAAGTGAAAATGTTTTAAGCCCAGAATGGCCCAGAGATGTATCTTGTTGGGGTTGGGTTTTTCCTTTGTTGTCATCTATCTCCAGTTGCCATCTTCACTGGCTGGTACTGGAGGGGGGATCTTGGCCCCACTGAAGGCAGGGGGAGGTTTGGCACTGGAGTGGAACAAGGGTTTTTATGCAGTGTCTCTGGTTGAAGCATTGGTCACAGACATGTCTGTGGCAGAGCTCAAGTACTCTACCAGGACCGCCAGCGTGATCTCTGGCTCCAATCCTGGACAACAATCAAATTGCCTTGAACGGATTGTGTTTTTGACTGCTGTAGTGAGGTAGTCTCCTGTCCTTGTTTTCAGGCTTTCACTTTAGAGAAAGGACTGGCTAGAATGTGGCTCCTTGATAATCGCAATTTGCTTTAGCAAGCTCACGAAAGCTGCGGCAGCTTGCTCTCACTTAGGTGTAACAGAGCTGAGAAGGCAGAGTTGCAGGCTGGACAAAGTGTGAAACCCTGAATGCTCTCCCTGATTTACCCCTTGTGCAGCACCGAGGGAGCTGCATTTTCTCCCCAAAGATCCATTCTGCTGTCAGCGAAGTGTGAGGCAGAGATCCGCAGGTAAAAAAAGCAATATGCTAAACCTTTGCCCCTTTCCAAACTTGAAACTTAAATCAAAAGCAACTGACCAACAAAAAAACCCCACCCTGGAATAAAATAGTGAAATCCTTTTATTGGGAGAAATATTGCCAGTAGCATCAGCACTGCAGCCCATTTGGAAAAGAGCTTCTTATTCATGTGAAGGTTGCCTCAGAAAGATAGGACAACAGAGACACCCTACTGGCAACAGTAACTTTTCATTCACACATAAATTCTTCATTTGCATGTAAAAGGGAGTTATGAAAACAGAATTTCATAGACAAGGTTGTTATATAAAAAGATCTTTGGTAGATGCATGCTTTCTGTTCAGCCTAAACACGCTTGCCTTCCTCTGAGGTGTTTATGAGTTGAGAATTACCTTGTAAAGTCTCTTTTTTGCTTAGTTTTTGAAGTCTCCAACAACATGTCTCAACAGGTTTAGGAACCCTTACTGTGAAAAAGTTGCACAGTTGAGAGGGAAGCCAGCATATTAGGTTCATTTCAGCCTAAAAGCTGTCTTCTGGCAGCAAAAGATGGGACGTGATCCTTATTATCTTACACCTTGGGCAGCAGTTTGCACTTGCGCAAGGGAGCATTAAGGTGCTAACGGCAACCTGCGTGCCATGGCTGGGTGAGGTGCAGACAGAGGAGACCCAAGCCAACGATTTTCAGCATAATTGCTACTTGAATTTGGAAGTACAAAACCAAAGAAGGCTGACATACTGCAAAGCAAGTCAGGCCTTCACATTCATATGACATTTGTTCAGCTGTGGAAGGACCCTGCAGGGACGTAAGGACGTGGCCTCAGCGCTGCTTGCAGAGTTGGGGGCTGCGTCATGGATTCGATCAAGTACGAGCAACACATGCATACAATCAGTTTTACAATTTTGAATACTTTACAGCTATCTGAGACTACAATAAAACTATTATGTAAGCTTCCTATTAGTACATATGTTACTGATTTAAGTACCATTCAGGCTTTAAAAGTTTTTGCTTCTGATGTCAGAATTATCTGTACAACCAAACCATTGTGTGCTGACATATGGACTGGATCATTGTTATCACAGTGCGGCTTGATAAAGTTCAACTTGATTTCTGTAGATCAGAGAGAAGGGTGGGGTTTTTTTTCCTTTATTTTGTAAGACTATAGTTTGATCACTCTTTTAAAATCTAAATCTCTCAGGTTACCAGTGCGTTCGTTTTCAGAGCAACCTTTAAAAATAAATAATATCCAAAATAATGGCTATTTTAGATGTATCGCTACTGAAGATTTATTCAACAAATGCGTGTGTGCTTTGAGATACTGATTGCAAGTTCAGTGGATTTAGTGTTTTATTTCTACATGAATGATTCAAAACCAGCTTCGAAAAGAAATGATGGTTTTCAAGCTGATGAATGTGTTCAGGGTTGTGCTGTTGTAAGTGTTTACTGGGTAGCTTAAGCTCAGTGGAGCGATTCAAGATTTATTGTGGTGAAACCAAGAGCAGGATTTGGCTCTCTAGGTCTGGTCTCAGTCCAGTAAAATTTTGGCTGGAGAAAATCAATCCCTGAAGAACGAGGATGTTGGATTAATGGAAGAACACGTTATTATTTCTCAAACTTGTTATTAGGTGTTGTAAACCAAACTGTTCCTTGCCTCTGTGCTCTCCCCCTAGTCTGGGGAGTGATGACAAGATGGGAGCATCAAATTTCATGGGAAAAAATCCTAAATGGTCGTGCACAAGTGGGGAGAGTGATGCTAAGACCCTCACAGGAACACAGAGCTGTTTGATGAGTTCCCAACCCTGCAGCAGTGTCTGGCGATAGTTGGAACCCAGGTTTCAAACCCTTCAGTTTATTAATATTACTTTTAAAAATAATTATAAATGCAAGTTTGTGAGTTCAAGGTGAAACTAGGGGAGTCTGTGTTGGTTTCTGAGCACTTTTGGATACTAAAAACATGATGTAGTATTCAGTGTGTGTTCTGCAGGCAAGTGCGTAGGTGTGTGTATGGAGTAATTACTCTGGAGGACACTGGTTTGGCAACCCCAAAGGCTGTAATCCTCTATTTATCACAACCAAAGATATGACGTATGCATTCCTACCCCATGCTCTGTCTCTCTGCTTCAAACCTGACCTGCGTGAACCATAGCAGAAGTGAGCAGGATATATAATTGCTTTGCCTATTAATTCCTTGCCCTTTCTGTAAGGTTCCCAGCTTCCACGTCACTCAGGATGGGACACTTGTCCACTGGAATTGAATTATCCATTGTGTATATTAATGGGAGTTACATTTCCTCTACAGTGTCCTCTGGTTCCTTCTATATGCTCTTTGTTTGCACATCAGTACGACCAACTGCCACCAGCTTTGTACAATGTCTCATCTTTTTCCTATTTCAGCTGTCAAACTTCTCAATCATATTCTCTACCCTATTTTTGGAATAGCTGCTGTCATTTTCTGTACATTTATATCATGCCTAATACAGGAGGGTTCTGGTCTCTGACATGTGGCTCATTAATTTTAGTCTCAATCAATGATGATTTGGGGGGGATAGCTGTGTTACACTATCTGTATAGTGGATCGTCTCTCCTACTACCCTGGTAAATTTTTATTAAGAGTTTATTATTATATTAAAATAATTTACCCTGGTAAATTGTTGTCAGAGTGCAGATTCCCGTTAACTCCATTTCTTGTTAAAAAGCCATGAGATGCATCTCCCCGGTTTGGGCTGATCTGACCCTCTGCACTTAACATAAATGGAAACATAGCGGTGTGCACAGTTGCACGCACACGGTGGTCGTGCATGCTCACACAACCCCTCGCTTTGCTCTGACCCGCTCCAAGGTGGACGTGCCAGATGCAGTGGGGCTGGAGGCACTCCCATCTCTGGCAAGCTCTTAAATTCTCTTCTCACCAGCCAGAATATTTCAGAAGTATTTTCAGAAATGCAGGTGCATGCAGTTGTCGGGAGCAGCTTGCTTTGAGTTACATTGCTGTCTTACCTGACAGCAGCCGTGCTCTCGGGGGCAATTATCTGTGTAGTAATTAATGAGGGAGTTTTCTCTGATGCTGCAGTGTGATTCACACAGCTTCCAAAAGATTAGCTTACTAGTTACCGAATAAAATATTTGCAGATGTACTTTGCTGTGATAACATCTCTGACTGGATATGACTCGTTACGGATGCAGGATCTGCATGGCCAAAACGTGACTGCATGGCCCAGAATTTTAGGCTCCTCCAGCAGCTAGCACAACCCCAGAGTCAGCAAGGGGAACTTTGCTCCTGGCTTTAACTTGCAGCGTAGTTCTGCGGTGAAGGCTGGGCAGAGGAAAAAGTCACTTTGCCTCTTCTCCTCACTGCTGCTTCTCTACGGTAGCAGGGAAGGAGGGACAGCAGTCACTTGCTCTGTGTGAGAGCCGGACTGCTCTTCTTGGGGGGCAAGGGGTGAAGATACCTTGGCTTGATAGCTCCCTTTCCTGAAATATAGAGAGAAATGTTAGGAACAAGCATATTTCCAACAGCTCCTTCTGGGGCAAAAGACCTTCAGTTAGGAAGTACAAGACAAAAAAAAAATAAAAATAAAATTCATTAATCATACATTACCATACCATATGTAAAGTAATCAGGTTAGGATTGTCTTCAGTTTTGCTGGCCTAATAAACAGAGCTGTCTATCAGAAGCGCTTGTTTCAATGGTACAAAATTAAGAGTGACAGTTTTCCTTTACCTATATTCAGTGGTTTACAGAAAAGAAAATTTTGCACCAAAATTAGCCTGAAATTTGAAAAACTCATTAGTGCTTGAAGTGGGTCATGAAATGAGCAATGTAATTCCTTCACATTACTCCTAATGCCATATTTGTGTTTATGGATGTGTTCGCCTTGGTTGATGGTAGGTTCTGCTTTTGTAATTTAATTTAATTTCTTTCTTATTATAGGCACGCAGCTTGCAAATCTAATAATAAATTTCTTTAAATATTACTTTGGGAGGCATCTGTTCCTTAAGGAAGCCTTAGAACCAGTGTTTGCTTTATTTATAAAATATGCACAACGTAAATAGTCCCTGGAAGATCTTCTGCAAGGCTGGCGATGTGGTGACATACAGGGACATTACAATCCTTCAGGTCAGCAAATCTGAATAACTACTTGGAAAGAAATGTGACAAACTTCCATCTTTTTAGGGGCTTGTCTGGTCACAGGTACAGTGACACAATGGCAAGTGTTCCCCTTTGCCCTGATAGCTAAGGGACGAGGTAAAGTAAATTTGCAGCAAGTTCGCAGAAGAAACTGTATTGTTTATAAATGGAGCTTGTGTGTGTGGCTTTCTTTATCCTTGTGTCTCTGTACTAGACAGTGACGTCCTGTGTCAGTAGGGGCAAGCTGCCTAGATGCACAAAATCCAGTGGAGGAGTTGTGGTTTATGTCAGTTAAGGGTTTTCTCCTGTAAGGAGGAGTAGCCTTAGATGGAAGGAGATGTGTCACGTGACTGAGATTTTTCCTTTTTGCTTTGTTCTGGCTGTCAGATCAGCTGCACTGCTTGTACTTTGAAGGCTATAAAACGTTACATAAACACACTGTATGGTGTATCCATCGTGAGCTTACTTAGGTCCACAGCATCCAGGGAAGAGATGATCAGAGGCACCCAATGCCTGGGACCCCTGCAGTGGTAGACAATGGATGAGGTGAGACAGGTCTGAATGACACCCATGGACAAACCGTTCCCCAGAAGGCAGAGGGGTGAATATTCTGCATTTCACCCTAGGAACTCCTGTTCAACCCTGTATTTGGCAAATCGCAGGAGAGAGGCACCTGGGGACATTTTTCCATGCATTCATCTTTTATTCAGCCTTATGCAGTCTCCTTTCTCCTGACATGCCCCTTCCCATCTTCAGATGGTGGAAAAACAACAAAAAAACACCAACAGGAATACGTCTGTCCCCACTTGTAAAAGCACTCCTTCCTGACCTCTTGGACTGGCTGGCTGTGCAGTATCCCCGAAGCAGGCAATTTGACTGCAGGGTTTTTTGCTGCAAAGCTGTATCAAAGCCACCAAGAGGTTCTCAGAGGGCAGTGTGAAGCTGCTCTTTTCCCCCATGGTCCATAAAGAGAAGACATAAGTAAGGAAACTTTTACCTTTATTCCAAGATCAGAAGGGACCTCATGACCATATTCTTTTATCTTCTGCAATTTTCCTTAGACAGTGCATTAAAGTATATATTATTTATTATAATGTATATTATAAAAATGGATATTATGAAAGATAGCTAATCCACAATTTTGAAGTACAAGAATCTCTATTTAAGAACTATTTTAGCTGTTTGGATGTGGTCCTGGGCAACAAGCCCTGCTTGAGCATGGCGGGGTGGACAAGATGACCTCCAGGGATCCCTTCCAACCTCAACAATTGCTGTGATTGTGGGAACTCCATGCTAGTCTCTACCTCCTCTAATAAACTGTCCTTGTGTTCAGTTCCCCGCTGTTTAGTTCTTTGTTATTCAGATAGTCTGATATCATGGCTACAGTAGAGAATTCTGAGCTCGTGGTTGGTTTGAGATTTGATAAATTGTTGTATTTTGTTTATGTTCGAGTAGTGGCTTTATGTGACTTAATGTTACCAAAGATGGAAGGTGGTTAAGCCCCCAATTTGGTTTGCTACCATTTTTGCATTTTGCATTATCTTTGTATTGTGCACATGCATGGAGTTAAGCAGGTCAGTATGCACTTTTCTGGGTTAGGACCCAAAAGTTTGGAATTCATACAAATGATCCCTTATTTATATTTTAGTAGACCTAAAGGGTAGGAAAATAGGATGGAACTGATCGTAATTTTCTGATGATTCGAAAAATGTTGTTTAGCAAGAGTGCTATTCCTTTCAACTGCAAAATCAGAAGAAAGGTAACTCCATAAGAGGGCAGAGTGAGATAACTGTGCAATAAGCTCCGATATGTTAATTTGCATTATGTGTGTAGAGCAAATGATGACACCATAAGTAAACCTCGCTTAATTCTTAGCAATTACCTGCAATTTATGACAGAATTACCATGATGTAGCTCTTGGAAGAATCTTAATCAAACTGAAATGGGGTGACATGTCATACAAGAACAAAGACGTCTATAAGACAGAGAGGTAGAGAGGGGTATAATTTTGTTCTCCACCTTTGATGGTGAACATTTTTAATGACATTTCTTGTAAACAATGTGAGATTTGAAGGAAGTAGCAGTGACCTAGTCTTATGGAAAAAAAAATCAAGTCATGAGTTCTTTCATTCATTCAAATAGAGCTTGAATTGTTTCTTTTATAAGGGATCTTGGAACCACGTTGTCCCATCTCCGTGTCCTGTGGATGGCTCACTGTGGGCTCTCAGATTTAGATGGAATCTCCTCCTGTGGGTCTCTAAAAGTAAGTATAGATGTGTCCTGCCAAATGACTATCTCAAAACTATCTTCAATTGGTACTCTTTACTTGTAGTCTTTGTTCTCTTCTCACCTTTTGTTTTTCTAAAGGACTTTGGTTGGATGCTGTGAATTGCATGTGTTAGCTTAAAAGATGCTACAGTTGTGGTTTTTTTTTGATGAGGTGTAACATTCAAGTCTGATCCTGAAGATGCCAATGCAGCATAGCATTCGTTGCCATATTAGCTCTAGTTATTTAAGGTGGCAACAGCCACACTTGGAAAATGTTCACTTCCATGCTAATTTCACATTGTGCCATGTAATATTTCATATATTAGAAAAGATTTTGCAAAGCTTGAGTTACTTGTGCAAGCCTGTGGTTTACATATTTATTCTGTTTACTTCTGCTGAGGAACTCTACGTAGCCTATAACAATATCTCTGACCTGAGCCAGCTGACCTGGTTGGATCAACTTGAGGTTTTGGACCTGGAAGGGAACAATATTGAGGACATCAGCCAGATGCAGTACCTGGGACTTTGTTGCAAGCTGAGCCACCTGACAGTGGAGGGCAACCTTATTTGTCTGAAGCCGAATGCAGAATCTGCAGAGGTGACAATTTGGTTTGCACGTATTGTGTTAATTTTTGGCAGTGCTTTTTTAGTTTGAGTTGGAAATGAGAAACATTTCTGCATCTTCCTATCGTATCATTCTGAGGGATGACATGGGATGTATTTCCCATCTTTCATTTCTGCTTATTTTATCCTCTTGTGGGTACTGTCTCCAAGATGAGCAGAAATGAAATACAAGGAGTGCTAGTAAAGACTCAGGCCTGTTTCCTAGCAATGTGTTCCTTCTTACATGTGAGAATGGGATTAAACTAGAAATCAGCTGTTCTGATCCATACAGCTGTTCTGTCTTCTCCCTGCTTGCAGTGCTAACAGGCATCTTAAAGGCAGACCAAGGAGAGCATAGACCTCAGCTGTATGGATCCTTCTCCCTGTAGAGATCTTGCAGCGGGTTAGAAAGTAGCCAATATTTTTCTTACAAGATATGCCAGTTGCAATGTCTCCATTAGATATTTGTCTTTGGGCTTTTGCATTTCTTTTGGAGGCTCTCTGGTCCAACAGCAAGTGCTCCAGGACCACCGTGCTCAAAAGTTGAACCCTTAAAAAAATGATGCTTGAGATAACTAGGAAAAGCCATATTGTAGGAACTGCTTGTTGGCCTTTCCTCTGAAAGGTTAAAATCAAATGACCAAAAAGACCTTCATCAAAACCTGAAGATAAAAAATACAGTGATTCACCTCTTATGTACTGAAATGATAAAATCATTTCTGTGGAGGTATTTTGTTGAGGGCATGAGATGCTCTGTGTCACAAAGATGAAAACACAAAAATACATGATCTGCTTTGGGTTTCAGGGCACTCAACAAGATAGATAAGGGAGATCTAATTCTACATGAATGGCGTCAGAGCTGTATTACTCTCTTTCACTTTCCCCTGCTTCAAAAAAAGGCATTGTTGGGATATAGAAACAAGCATCTTGGTATATACTGAAAAGGTAACTGCAGGAAAATCAGAGTTTTAAAAACTTGGTCAAATAAGACTGTTTCTCGTTTTGGTCATATAACGTTTAATACATATCATCAGATGACAGTTTATGGCCAACGCATGATATATTGTCATCCAGGTCTTTTGGAAGGTCCCCAGCCTATGCACGCACACACAGCACTCACTAAGGATGGCGCAATCCCCAATGGCACCGTAAAGAGCTGGTAAAGCAGAGCAGGAGTTGGCGCTGTGACTCCACTGTGCCATGTTCCATAGCTTCGCTGTGAATTTCAAAGCAATCATGCCCATGCCATTGATACGCTTAAAAGGTTGGGTTTGATATTCGTCCTGGATTTAGACTTGAAAACTGAGATGCTGTCACTAAAACTCAGTCATATAGTAGACATGGATGTATTCTAAATCTTTGCACTTTTTAGGTACGTAAGTTATTAGCATTTTTCAGATGTAATTGTTGGCTTGGTCATAGCTCTCAGTAAAAGGAGCCACAGAAAGTAATGCTTTAGCTATCATAATTTTCCACTCTGGAATCCAAAAGAAAATATTATACACTTGCTTTCTGGTTTGAACTGGTAGAAGTATACTTCAGAGACCACGCTTGTAACTATTTGTAACCAAAATGATTTCTCCATTAACATATCTCCCTTACGGAAGATGCAATCATGAGAGGAAAAAACATATTCCTACAGTAAGGAAGCTCTGCCTGCTTCTGACGGACTAAGGATGCCTACTTACTCTTTTTACTCCCATGGAAACAGATACAACTTCTGACACTTCCTTATCGTAGCTTCCTACCATGAAAATGGTGTAGTATATCCTAACAGCATAGAGAGTCTGTTTCTGCTACCTTGTCATTCCTGCTCAACAAAAGTGGTATTTCTGGAGGACGTAGTTTTAACTTGACATCATCAGTCCTTAAATGTACTTGTAATAGAGAAATGTCAGATTGCGCTTGGTTTGTTTAGCTGAGGACATCAGTCCTTGGGATGCTGCTGCATGTTGTCACGTAACGGGAGTTCAAAGAGGGGTGGTGTGTGGTGGTGTGCCCTACTGCTCTTCTCCAGGCTGAATGGCCATCCCTACTCCTGTACCAGATTCATTGAGGGAGTCCACACAATGATATGTTTTACTCCAAGCTGTAGAAGAGGCAGACTGCAAGTTCACTGTAGTCTCACACCCAGTCTCCATGTTGAGAAACTGCTCAGCCCTGGGGCGGTTAAAAAGCCGGCCCTGCCCTCGGCTGCCAAGAGTTTCCCCATGGGCTTTGTCACTTCTTGGTTTCAACTGATGTTGTTTGCATTTCTTCAGGGTATAGAAAAGCCACCTGAAATATAGAAAAGAATAGATGTGGGCTTACTTTGGTGTGCCCTAGGTGGCCAGCTCTAATTCCTCAAGCTCCTGCTTGTAGTTTGTTGCTGCAGCTCTGTAAAAGCTCTCCTATTTATTTACTTTTAATCTACAGAATGGTCCAGCTGAATTTACTGCTCTTTCTTCAGATGGCCTGTTTGCTCTCTGTAATTTGATTTTCAGATGAGCTCATCTTCCCCTGTTATCTAAACCAAGAGCAACAACCTGATGATAAATTCTGCAGCCTCTGTTACAGTAATGTAACATGAGCGTAACATGATGCTTCCCTCCAGCAGGACATGGCTGGAAATTGGCTGTAGCCCAGGCGCTGTTCAGAGTACATGTGGTTCGAGGTAGCATGGCGATTGGTTGACTCATTTTCTAAATTAAGATTAAAGGCTTAGTTAGAGAAATTTAGTGTCCACCTCTTAACAACAAAAAAATACGAGCTTTATTTGGCGAGTTCCCTCTGCCAGCCTCGGTGCTGCATCGTGCAGAGGGAGGGAGCATACAGCCAGCCAGGTCCCACAAAAAGATTTCTGTTTCTGACAACTCTGTGTTGAATGAGGACTTGGCTTTGTGTGGTTTTCTAGTATTGTATGCAATGTCTGGAAAAGCGTAACATTTATCTGGATGAAGTAATTGATTTGTAGGTAGCTGTCCATTCATATTCTGCCACTAGCAGTGCACTTTTCCTTTCTACTTTCTTTAAGTAAAAGAGATTGCCATCACCATTTGATGCCTTTTGTAATCTGACACTATTTTAACCAAAAATATTCCCATTGCAAAGGAGCGTGACCCCGTTGGCCCTGAGGTATTGCTAAGTTTTCCCAAAGACAAAGATGCCATGTGAAGGTGTCTTTCTACTGCCAGAATCCACCAAAACAGGCTAGTTTGCAATGTTCTGGATTGGACTTGCTGCTCAGAGGTCCCCAGGCATTGGCTTGTGCTCGTGGATCACTTTATAACATGTCAGCTCCACCCACGCATGCAGAATGGGGCTGCACCCGTGCTTTCCCCCGTGGCTGTCACGCTGAGTTCCTGTGCATTGGGAACAATCGCGTTGTTTTTCCAGCACACAGAAAAGAAACCCACGTGCAGCTCGCTTTAGCATTCTGTGCACCTGCTGTTGGCATGCGGCCTCTTGCAGAAGAAAATGTAGTTTGAAGTAAGCCATCGCTTCTAACAGTGTATAATCACACACCAAAATCCTGAAGACTACCCCAGAAAATCAGTGCAGTTCATTCGTTGCAGCTGGTTTATGGGTGTGCCTAAAAACATGATCTATGGAAATGCTCTTTCTTTTTCCATCAGCTGGTGTAGCAACACTCGTAACATGTTTTCAAGTCTTCCTATCATCTGAGTATTGATGCAGCAACCACACAACCGCAAAAGCAGGGAGAGAGACTGACTGAATGCTGAGAGTGCCCAGGCTTTCCATGGGCATCAGTGGCCTTCTGCGCTTTTATACATTATACACAGTATAACAAAGACAAATGCCAAAGTCATCAGTGGGTAAACAGCAAAGCAGCCTTTCTTTTTTTTTTTGGGGGGTGGGGAGCAGGGAGCATGTGTTTGCTCTGCTCAGGACGTGTTCACAATCAATTTGGGTAGAAATTATGTGAGGAGAAAGCAGAGTAAAATGAAACTCCTGACTGTATTTATTTCCATTGAATGAGGTGAATAGGTTTGCCTCATAGAAGGCATTTCAAGTTATATGGCAGTCATATAAACTGAACACTGCTGTGCTGCTGGTGTAAGTCCACAGTCTGTTAAATGAACTATTCCAGTGACCGCTTTCTCAATTTTTCCAGGAACCAGATTATAATTACAGAGCTGAAGTAAAAAAATTCATTCCCCACTTGGAGTATTTGGATGAAATACCAGCAAGCCAGACTGCTCTCCTTCCTTCCAAGAAGATGCTAGAGGATTGGCTAATCATCAAGGAATCCATCAAGGAAGGTGGTTTAGCTGGAGACATTTCATGGTTGGGTATGTCAGGTTTCCTATCAGGGTTCATTTTTCAGGTTATGATGTGGGAAAAAGAAAGATGAAGAGTAAGCTGGCCTCTTCAAAGCCAATGTTTAATTATAGCAAAGGAATGAAGGATGTTGTCTTCTTCATTTGGGAAGTGTGGAAGCTGGAATTGAGCACAGTGCAGATTTAAATGAAAGCTTTCCTAAACTGGGCATCAAGATGAGAAAAATGCAGATGATTTCTACACGATCAAGCAAATCCAGTGGTAGCTGAGAGTCTGTACTTGGCGTTCATTCTGCGTGATGGGAAGAAGCAACGCTTGGAAAGGAATGTTTCAATAACAACCGGTCACAGCCCTTTCCATAGTAGCAGTCAATCCCATATAGCATGGATGTAGCAGGAGTTCCTACTCCAATTTAATAATAGAAAAGGCAATTTGGTCACCACCTTTCAGTGGTAGCATCATCCTAGCAACTGAGATTGTATGGTCTTGTAAGAGATCTGTTCCATTTTCTTTGCCTCTGTGATTAAGTCCCTTACATTCATTAGTGGAGAGTAAATGGTTTGAAAACAAATCTGTTGTCCCCTTGCCTGTGGCCTTGGTTATAGTTCAAATGTCCATGCTTTTATGTATGATGCTGCATGCACTTTACCACTTACCATTAAATATTACAAAGTATTTCCTATAACTGCTCCTGTTGCTTCCCATTAGTGTGGGCAATGCAGCTGGCTGCCCAGCCCCCCCAGTTGTGGTTCGCCTGCCAACTGTACTCCATTAAAAATTTAGTTTGTTTTGGAATAACTACATACATTTGTCATTTATTTAATCCCTGTGGGTCCAAATCATTAGTTGTAATAGTAGTTATGGTAGGGAAAAAATCCATTAAAATCTGATCCTTCAGTGATCCTGCTTTGGCAACATCAGCTATGGTTCAGAAAACTAGTTAACACAGTGAGCTGACAGAAACAGTAGGGACAGAGCACAAAATTGTGAATTTGTATTGTTTCCTGGTGTAAGCAGACTTACATTCTTGTTCTAAACTGATGAGCTCATATGGTCAGGTTCAGACATCTGCGTATTTTTTTCTTTTCTATAGCAATGTTGACTCAGGTACTTTTCATGCACTGTGTATTTCATGGGTTTGTATTAACAATTATGGCCAAGATATTCTAAAGGTCCCTAACACTCTACTTTTAAGGAAATGGCCATGTTGTTAGAGAGCTGATGGCTCCACTGTAGAGCTGGTAGATGCTCAACGCTTTACAAAGCATGCTATTCATCTAGGCACCGAAATGCAATTCTCTCTCCTATGGGTTGTCGGCTGCACATGCTGCTCTTACCGCTGTGCTGTGCTCCCGGGACAGTCGGTGGTTGGGCAGGTAAGAGGACAAGGCTCTGTCTGCCTTTGCTAGCTTTTGTATAATTTACCCTGCCCTGTAGCATTACAAAAACTCAGTTTTCGCCTTTCTTTCTGTGGTGGAGAAGTATCTGTCTCTGAGGCAGTACTGGAAAAATCTATTACTGCCATTCCCAGATTTCCATGACTGCTGGTATGTGATTTGCATTTGGTTGAGTAATAGCTTTGGTAAGGTGGCCGTCACCATCTGCGTTGCGCCTGGGCATTTAAGCAGTATATTTTAAGACTGGGGACTTGGACTGTGCCTGTGGCAAGCCTGCAGTGGTTCCCCCACAGGCAGGTGGGCAGCAAATGAGAGGCAGCTTACTCTTACCCTAGGCACGCAGGCAGGGGAAGGAGCAGAGCCCTGGACATATCCAGGCTCACCTGTGGGGCAGTCGGGGGCGGATGGCCAGCACAGAGTAGTTTTTGACCCCATATTCAGCCAGTAGCCAGTCTCTGGTGTCCAGGAGCAGGAGGAGGGTGGGAAGGGACTTTGGTTTAGTTGGGGTTTAGTAGAGGGCAGCTATGGGGGACTGCATGCAGCACCAGGAAGCCCTCTGTCTCCAGGCTTGACTCATTCCAGCATGTTTTTTGTAGCTGCAACGACATGTTTCTCTGTCCCCTACAGCTCCGGGTGTGCAGAAGCAGTCACCATATTGACAGAGTATGGTGATGGTGTGCTTTGAAGCCTTGCATGACTGTGCTTACGCTGGCGAAACCTTTCTCTTAGATCCATATCTTGGGGCAGTAGCAAGGCAGACTGGATGCAGCCCAAGACCCCCGACAGCTTCCAGACCTGGAACTGCGCAGTGGTCTGCTAATGCAGGGAGACCTAGCAGTGCCCGCCTGTTGTACAGCGGTTGTCCTCTTCCAGATCCCACTGTTTCTAAAGAGCTGTTCACAGAAGATGACTCCAGTGATTTGACACATGGTAATGTATGGTTTTTAATTCTGTTCTTTCCCACACCTCCACCTCCTTCTGAATGTTACTGTTGCTCAGGAAAGCCTGGGTGCTTTGAATACCACCCACCCATCCCGCTGCTAGATCAGGTTCAGCATATGTTTTCTTCCATGGGACTCACGTGCTCTAGCGTGGGCTTTCCTTTATTTCCCCCTGCAGCAGAAGGTGGAAGTCATCTGGGCTTCCCCTTCCTCAGCCCCTCACCCCCATACATTATGTGCTGCTGTCCCTCTTGACAACCTCATACTCCAATGGTGCTCCCTTGCTGAAGTTACCTTTCATACCTCATCAAAAGCTGTCCTGCTCAGTCCTTTAAATTACACATCAGCCTAGCTGGGGCTCATTTAAGTCACATCTGGGCACATCTTGTTCATTCATAGGAACGTGGTCCAAGGTAGTCCCCTCGAAGGGTGTGGTGGTGCACATTCACTCCCTGTTGGATCATGTGCTCAGACTTTGTGTACTGCAGTCTCATACTGCAGCAGCACCGCTGCTGTCAATGAGCACTTTCTTTTGGGTTTCCAGGGATGGGTCCCTCAGCAAGGGGAGTCAGGTCCTTGACTCCACATACCTGATCTACAGGCTATCCCAAAACACGGGTGTACCACTGACCTTCATGCCCTGGCCACCTGAAAGTGCTGCCAAGTTAGCAGCTCCTGGGGACAGCTGCATGGAAAGGGAGTTCACTTCTCGTACAATATTTGGCACTTCCCAAGACATCCTTCCGTGGATCCTGGAAAGACCTTGACGGTTGAGCTCCACCTGCCTGTAGAGTGCAGGTTAGATAGGAAGGTGGTGTTTGTTTTCCCAACACTGTGAGCTGCTTCTCTCAGATGCCAGTCCCACCTCAGTTCCTCCTGTAGGTAGGACTCAGGATGATGAACTAGATGCAGTGTGAACAGCTAAGTGCACATTTGGAAAAATACGTGGAAACTGAGTACAGAAATTATGAGACCATAATTTCACGTGCACTTTTAGGTAGCTAGCAGTACTGATAGAGACAGTTTCACCCAATGTTCACTGCTGCTTCCTGCCCCTTTGCTGCCTTGTCCCTTGTTTTGGCAAGAGCATCTGCGTAGCCACGTGGGGAACCTGATTCTGATCAAGATCCAGCTGAAAAATAACCCAGCAAAAAAAACAAACAAACAAAAACCTAAAAGCATATTTAGTTTTAATCTGGATCTGTTCCCTGATCGGACTCACCATGTCGCCACACAAATGTTTGCACCAGCACAGTGGAGGAGGCAGGGCAGGGGCAGAAGGAGAAAGATTCTGGTAGAAACAGAAACGGCCCCTTAGCAGCAGTGTCAGGCTGTGCCAGCTGACACTGTGAACCTATGCCATGAAATATTACATCTTCCTGTCTATGAGAAATGATGTTGACTGATGTTGACAGCACCATTTGTTAAATGCTGGAGTAAAATATTTTCTCTTTTTCCTTTTTTTTCTTAGGATTCGGTCAAGTTATATGTGGGAACCCCACAAAGGCCCTGCGTGCAAGGAGGCAAAAGCTAGCTGTATGTTTTTCTTGTATTTCATATTCCTGCCTGGTGACCCCCAGAAATCCTGGGAAAAACTGAACTCCCACTGTGGCTTGTGGCGGCTCACTCTCTTCTGTAACCCAGAAGCCCACCAACATGCAATCGGTCTTGAGGAGGGCAGAGAGTCTCTTGCCCTGATGTCACAAAGATGCCCATGTGCTAGCAGCAATTAACCATCAGTTTAAAGGAACATGTGAAAATCACATATCAGCTGCTGGCGGTACATTTCCTATCATCCTGTCTGAGCAAAGGCAGGATTGCAAAATTTGACGGCATCTCTACAACAGCTGTGAAGCAGAAGATTTTTTTCAGCAGTTTTTCTTTGATGTTAGCATAAATAGTCAGATCACTAATCACAGAATTGTAGAATCATAGAATGTGTTGGGTTGGAAGGGACCTTGAAAAGTCATCTAGTCCAACCCCCCTGCAGTAAGCAGGGACATCTTCAACTGGATCAGGTTGCTCAGAGCCTCATCAAACCTGGCCTTGAATGTCTCCAGGGATGGGGCCTCCACCACCTCTCTGGGCAACCTCTTCCAGTGTCTCACCACACTCATTGTAAAGAACTTCATCCTAATGTCTAATCTAAACCTGCCCTGCTCTAGTTTAAAACCATTGCCCCTCGTTCTGTCACTACATGCCCTTGCAAATGGTCCCTCCTCAGCTTTCCTGTAGGCCCCCTTCAGGTACTGGAAGGCTGCTAGAAGGTCTCCCCGGAGCCTTCTCTTCTCCAGGCTGAACAACCCCAGCTCTCTCAGCCTGTCTTCATAGGAGAGGTGCTCCAGCCCTTTGATCATCTTCGTGGCCCTCCTCTGGACCTGCTCCAACAGGTCCATGTCCTTCTTGTGCTAAGGGCTCCAGAGCTGGACACAGAACTCCAGGTGGGATCTCACGAGAGCAGAGGGGGAGAATCACCTCCCTTGACCTGCTGGCCACAGTTATTTTGATGCAGCCTAGGATGTGGTTGGCCTTCTGGGCTGCAAGCGCGCATTGTTGGCTCACGTCCAGCTTTTCATCCACGAGTACCCCCAAGTCCTTTTCTGCAGGGCCGCCCTCTATCAGCCCCCAGCCTGTATTGATAACGAGAATTGTCCTGAGCCAAGTGTAGGACCTTGCACTTGGCCTTGTTGAACTTCACAAGGTTTGCTCGGGCCCACCTCTCTAGCTCGTCCAGGTCCCTCTGGATGACATCCCATCCCTGTGGCATGTCGACTGCACCACTCAGCTTAGTGTCGTCTGCAAATTTGCTGAGGGTGCACTTGATCCCATTGTCTGTGTCATTCATGAAGATGTTGAACAGCACCGGTCCCAGTACGGATCCCTGAGGGACACCACTTGTGACCCGTCTCCATCTGGACATCGAGCCATTGACCACCACTCTCTGGATGCAACCATCCAGCCAGTTCCTTCCAGTGCTGCAAGGTTGTTCCTATTGGCAGAACGAACAGGAAGCCAACATTTGTTCCTCTTGGCAGTGGGGTGGTGCCCCAGCCCAGCGGATCAGCCTGCTCATTTCAGCAGTAACTTAGTGAGAGGATACCCGTGTGTGTAACGGGGTGCAGTCTGGCTCGTCATGGTTAGCTTTTGTGGGCCCTGAGGTTCAACACGGCACGGATGCACGTGCGTATGTTTAAACAGGCTGTGCTAAATCAGGGAAACGGCATGCACAGGACACCTGCATCACTGTGCTGTCGGCAGCCTCAATTAATGCTGACAACAGATGTTAAAGAACCGCTGGAAAAAATATATCCCTCCCTTGTCTCTCTGCTGCCACTGCCCGAGCACTGGAAGCTTTTCTGAAACAAATTTGAACATTTGAGTGAATTACTGTGTGTTATAAACTAGGATGTGGAAGGGGACTGTGGTCACATACGGAATGATGCAGCTTCTGTGGTATGGGTCTTAATATGCTTATTGGTATAGATGCTACAGGCTTGTATGCCAGTGAGAGATAAATCAACGTTTTTGTTACTGCCACCCTGGGTTCCTCAAGCTGTAACAGTGCATGCGACTGGGGTGTGGGGCTTCTTAAAACTGAAGAGCAAGAAAATGGTGAGGGGTGATCTGAAAACTCAGGAGTAATAGCAGACTTTGATGCCTTCTAAAATCCACAATCTAGAAATTGAGCGGGGGAGAGCTCCTGAGATTATCAAGATAACTTCTGTCATTTTGCAGCCACCTGCAGTGAGCCCTTTGAAGTTGTGCGCTCTGAGGACGGAAAACATTTACGGGTCTGGAAGAGGAGGAGCTCTGCACCAGGAAGATGGGTCCTCTGAACTGAGAGTACGGAGAAAGCAGCACAAGCGGTGAGACCGCGGGAGAAATCTTGTGCAGTAAAACAGGCATTCATTTTCTGCTGTAATAATAAAATAAACTCTTTGGCCACCTGGTGGCGGTTTCGGGGAATAATCTTGGCCTCCTGCATCCCTGTCCCTGCGGTGGCAGTCAGTCCTCCCTGCTGGAGCATCTGCAGGGTGGGCAAGGGAGAAGAAACCTGGGGGAGGCTTTCACCTCTCTCTAGAGCAGGCTGAAGACCAGCATAGGCAGAGTGGGCTCGCTTGCGTAGCGAGAGCAGGGAAATGACTTTTCATAACCAGTAAGACATTCTTGGCCCTGACAGTGTCTACCTTCAGACAGTAAAAGAAGTGAAAGTGGATGTTGTTTTCTGCAACCATCACATTGGCCTAACCAAATGAAAGGCTGAAAGGAAAATGATGCCATGCTGAGATTCCCCCATCTCATAGACAGATAACGGTGGCTTTGGAAGTAAAAATGGCTTTATTTCTCTGAGCTTACTTCACTGTGTAGTATTTTATATCTGCCCGGTTTCACTTGACTAACCTTAGGACACTTTCAGATAATCAGACACAGGCAGCTTAGGTGGCTGATCCATTTAGAATGATTTTCCGTATCTCCAGGAAAGTGGGAAATCACAGTGTGTGACTAAATCCACTGCCTGAGTGTTTGCCTGTGTGGCCATGCCAAGCTGCACTTGGCTGGCTACATATTCACAATCCAAAGGCTAACTAACAGTGTGATACTTGATGTTGTCCAGGTGCCTGCAAACAGGTCAGCAAGAAAAAGCCACCCAAGCGCTGAAGGTAATTCTTAGTGATGAGGGAAAGGGTGAAGACTGCAGCCTGACTGACAGCTGTGAAGATGAGTTGAGGGAGACTTGTCATGAGGACCTCATTGAAAGGATTTCACTTGATTCTTCTTGCCACTCCTGTCTCTCCCAATCTTCTTCAGGTACTGGACCTAAACCTCTGAGGAAGGGTTAAGATTGCGTAGCGACACATGCTACTAAACTTTTGTAGATAGGTGTGTTATGAGATCTGGCTTCTGTGGTCTAGAGCACCAGTTTGGAAATATCATTGCAGAGCCAGACCCTAAGTAATCCATTCCAGTTTTTAGGCAGGACATGGTGGCCAGCTGTGTTGACCATCAGTTGATGTATTTCATCATGGATCTGTAGAATTAAGAGGAACAAAGCTGATATTACACCAGCATAGCATCAAATCTAGAGGAAGGACATGCCACTGTCTTTTACCTTGTGTCAGTAATTTATGTCAGTGCCAGGTGAGTCTAAAATACTGTCATTCCAACTGAGCTATATTTTACCCCAGTTGGCACTGGTGGAAATAAGGGCTGAGCTTATGGTTAAGGTTTAACTGGGCAACTGGGAATTCTGGAAAGGTATGCAACCAAAGGGATGCATTCAGTAAAGAACTGAAAAATGAAACGTGCTCTTCTACTCAGGAACAAAGCCAAAGGCCTCTCTGGAATTGCATTTACATGAATGAAAGCAGAATTCCCGCTCTTCACTACTTGTTCAATATCATATTTAAGAATATTAGAAACACTAATAACAGTTATTCCAAATACACAGCAAGTAGAGGAGCATACAGAAGTACAACTTTAATCGATTTCTATTGTTAATAATCACCTTTTTTCCTCAATAAATATTAGCATGTGAGGTTTTGTTTTACATCTCTTTCAAGGGCAAAAATGGATCTATTAAAATTTGGAAAAATATAATATAGTTTAGGTAAAACAGCAGTATCATTAAACTATTCAAAGCCTTTGTGTATTAACAGTAATATAAACAATATCTTCTTAACAAGAACAGAAGCTGTTTGGAAAAATCTCAAGGAATGGCCAGTTGTCCAGTGACCGCAGAACTCTTAGATTATGATCTCATGGTCTCTTTAGATTTAATCTGATCTTTTATAGATTTAGTATAATTTCTTTAGATTGAGTACGATTTATTATGATTTCATCATTTTTGTAGATTGAGTAGGCAATGCCCCAAACATCTCAAAGGGTACCAGTGTCATGCCCTATAGGACTATGAAAGTGGGTGGTTGGGCATAGATCTACTCATCTTGTAACCAAATCTGCTAGGATTTGCTTACAAGATTGATGGAGTAGTTTGAAATCTAGTATTACCTAAGTTGGGGGGGTGGGGAGCGGGAAGGATGACCCAGATCCCAAATCAGCTGGCCATAATAACCAAGATTCAAACAATCACCAACACAGTAGCGTTTGCCCTCTGTCACTAATAGGCATATATGTTTTGCAGAGCAAATATCTGACAAAACTTTAGCAACTGATAGACTTTATTCAGCAACGCAGTTAAAAATACACTTGACCTCTGTGACTTGAGACTGTGTCAAGACTTGGAGAGGTATTTAAATGCCTCAACACTTAACTTCAGAAGCATGTCCTACCCAATGCGATTTTCTCACAAAAGAACTTGTTGCTGGAAACAATCCTTCTGACCAGGAAAGGACAAGTCATCTGAGCAAAACCGCTTTTATGTAAAAGTGTTTGCAGCATCAGATCCATATAATCTGCACTCTTTGGAAGTCATTGAGTGTTATTTTGGGCTCTTGAGTCAGACATACCAGTCTTTCAAAGTGTCTTTACTTAAAAACAAATAAAAAACCCTATGAAATTTAGGCATTTTTAAAGCATATAGTATCATGAAAACTGTTCAGTGGAAATTTTATATCAGCTTTATGTGGTTACCTAAGCAGTAAAATACATCCCCATCAATTAGGAGCTATAAAGCTGAACTTTCTGGGCCTGGGTTTCGGTGGCACATTCTTTAGATTGTGTTCCTGCTCCAGACCCTGCACATCAGGCACTTAGGTACAGTTGGATCTTTTAATAGACAAGAGCAATCAGATCCCTGCTATTTATAGAATGGTTTTAAGCATATATGCATGCACGTTATATTCATAAATCAGCAACAAGATTTTTCTTCTCTTTATGTTGCACTGGAGGATTACACGGGCTAAAATATGACCAGCCAGATAGCAGCCCTGCACGTAGTACAATATTTTCTCTAGCCGTCAGGCACGTTCCATAATTTTAAGGCTAATCTCAAGATCTTATCCTTACACCTCTGCCTCTGATTCAAAATAAGTGGATCCACTCATTTGTGATTGTTCCTGTGCCTTGAATTTGAGATCGCTGGATGGATTCCTCAGGTAATTAAAACAAGTCGGTGTAAACTCTCACCAGGAATGATGCAGGTGTGATCCTGCCTGAGAACAAGAGGATCAGTGAGGTGGTCTGTCCCTCTTGAGCTATGCACAGGTCCAATTCTCTTGGCACATCACCAGCAGTACTGGCAGGGAGGTTGCTGAGTAACCCAAACTCCCAACTGTCAGAGGAAGCAATTCACCAAGGCCAGCACCACTGTGTGTCCCGGGACACATCTGCCCACCCAGTTCCATCACATAGCCTTCTCCAAAACTTTTTACTCACTGGTCTTTTAGGAGTAAGAAAAACTGGACATTAGAAAAAAATCTTCACAGAAAGAGTGGTCAGACACTGGAATAGGCTGCCCAGGGAGGTAGTGGAGTCACCATCCCTGAATGTGTTTAAGAGTTGTTTAGATGTGGTGTTGGGGGGTGTGGTGTAGGGCAGAACTTTGTAGAGTGGGGTTGATGGTTGGACTTGATGATCCCAAAGTTCTTTTCCAACCTGAATGGTTCTATGATTCTGTGATAAACTGCTAAATCACTGCGCTTCCCTGCCAGCTTCAGGTTCGTCACAGGCTCAGGAAGGTGCAGTATTCTCCAATGCGAACTGTTGTGTAATTCCGTCCCCTCCAAAAAGCCCTTCACCTGCATCTGTAACAGGTGTTGCGGCAAGACCCTGGCAAAAGAGGAACCACAGGGTAAGATGCCTAAGAATACCCAGCCAAGAGGAGGACAGGCAGTGGACACAGCGATGCCAGTCAAGGGGTCATCAAGAAATTTCAGCCCAGCCTCTAGGCAAGGAACTTGCTCTTCTGAGCCAGCGCAGCGTGCCAGCTGCCTACAGATCCCAACAGCAGCGCCAGCCCACTGGGAGCACCGGCCAGCAAAGTCCTATTTCAGGACAAGGAGCTGTTGGATCAACAAGCATCAGGTATGCGCCCTGCCAGCAGCACTGCCTGCAGCGTGGCTGGGGAAAACAGAAGGGTCTTCACAGCAGGAACATGCAGACTTCTGTATTGTCTTGTGAGTCTCCTGCCTGTTCTGTAAAAAGAACTACTTTTATTTGTGCTGACATTTACCTTTGTCTGCCTGCTAAATGAAACATTTTCTCATATTCCTTATAGCTTGAATCTTGGAAATTTTGTATTCTCTTGAATAATAGCCCAGAAATTTCCTGTGTTCTTACTGCTCCATTCTCATGTTCCCCATGCAGGGCTGATGCCATGTTTGTTGCAGAGCACTTGTAGTGGCGTTTGTTCAGGACTCTCCTTGGGTAAACCCCAGAACAAGTTCCTGACAACCCACTTAAGTTTTTTTCCCTTGAAACTTACATTAATTCATGTTAGAAACAGCTTTGGAAAATAAAGTAGGCATTAGAGAAGTGTCACATGCACCAAAACCTGGTTAATTCTGAAACTGCTTATTGTAAGATTAGCACTATGTTGCTTCTTTGAAGAAATAAATCTGAGGAATTGTGACACGACACCTTGATTTTGAAGTTAATGTGGTCATTATAGAGCAGTATAGGCAGAGAGTGCATGCCTTGTGTGGGAAGCTGGTGTGCTTTGTGCTGCTCTCAGGCCTGGCAGCTTTCGGTTCAGTTTTCAGAGCGGGAGACAGCAGAGCTGGTGGGGAGAATGCAGATATCCAGACCCAGAGTGCAATTTCACTGCCGTGTTTCTCTCTTTTCTTCAGGCCCGTCATGGATGAGAGCCCTCCTGGAGGGATCAACCACCAGCAGCCAGCTGTCTGCTCATCCACAAAAGCCTTGGAGAGGTTTGGGCTGATGAATGCCTCTTGGGCCCTAACTGCAAGGGCCGTGCTGCAGTCATTGCCGGACAGACCCACTGCCTCAACAACATCTCAGAACAAAAGTCCCCAGTCCTAGAAGATACCCAGGTGGCAGCGTGTGTTGGAGCCATGTACACAGCACAGTCTTGAAGGATCAATGCTATCTTTCAGCTTCTTCTGCAAGCTAAATGCAGAGCTGTGCAAGTAGAGCAGTTCAAACAAATGACATGATTTGCCTCAATTAAGGCTACAGCTGGTCCAGAAATGCTTTCTTTAAAGAGCACCCGCTGATCAGGAGAAGAGCTAATCAACCTCTTATTACAGAAAAACATGGTTATTTTTTGCAGCCTACATGCACTAAAACAGGAAAAGTCCTAATATATTTCCTCTCATCCACACCATGCCCTGCTCTGTGAGTCAGGCAGGGACACTGAACCAAGCAGAGTGTGGAGCCTGCAGTTTGTGCTTGCAGTTGTGGAGTGCGCTGGAGGAGGTGAGGGACACAAGGCATTCCCTCTCACGCTCAGCCGCCTGACCTAGCTGCAGCACCGCATTGTATCTTTTGCAGTCCTGGATGTTTAACTTGCAAGGGACAAAGCCAAGGGCTTAAGAGGAAGCATTGGCTGGAGTCGGGTGTAAGGGTGGGGTGCATCACCCAAGGAAGAGCCCAGGAAGGCTCAGTGGTTTCAGAGTTTATGCCTCCACCGGAGCTCACCCCATTCACAGGCATCTGAGGTTCTTGTTGCCTGCATCACTATGGGAGCAAATACTGACCAAGTGGCTCATCCCAGTATTAACATGTTTCTTTGCTCCATAGCTACCTGGAAGGATTTCTCTCGCTTCCTGTGGATAGCCATTGCATACCGGAATTTCATTAGCAGAGCTGACTGCCGTAAGCAGGTGTCAGTGCATCCCCTGCCTGTGCCTTTGGAGTCAGGCATCCCACCTGTATTTTTTTAAGATCAAATAGACTTTCCAATTTCATATGACTCGATAATTTTAAGTAATGCTGCAGCAAAGACAAGACAGGGAAGTGAGTGAGTAATCTCTTGCTTTTTCAATAGGGCATTTGCTTTATATTCAGTTGAGATTCAAAACATTTGTTTCAGTGACTGCGGACTGTGAGATGCTGATCCAAATGACTGTGCCTTACAACTTTATTGCAGTCTGAAACCAAGCGTCATCACATTTTTTTCCAGTTTAAATTACTATATTAGATATATATTTTTAAATCAGTTGATAAAACAGTAATTACATGATGAGTTAATGAATTGGTTTATGTCTCCTTTCTACTGGTCAGCTTAATGTGGAGGAGCAGAATAATAGAGAAAGCCCCAAGCTTCATCTCATCATGGTGATACTTACATCACTTTCTCCTACAAAATAGTCTGGAGCTTGAAACTAGTTTGCCCAGTTTTGGTGAGTCCTAGAGGAAATCATCCATCAAAAATCATTAAAAACTATGTGGCAAGTGATTCTGTGCAATATTATGGATGCAGGCAGGATTTCCTGCCAGATGTTGCCCAGAAACAGTCCCTGTGTCCCTAAACGAGTTCCTAAAATTGACTTTTTGCCAGTGTCACTGACCATGACCATCACCCAAAAAAAATCTGACCTTGTAAAAGAAAGAAGAAAGTGGCAGCATAGTTTTCAGAAATGCTCTGCGCCCTCCCCGCCTGCTTGAAGTCTGCAGCCCTCGCTGGCAGTCGGCACTGGGGACAATCAGGCCCTTCTCTGTAGCCAGGGTCGTATCAGTGGGTGATGGGTAGGACTGTCTTCTCCAAATATTCGGAGCCTCCTTCTCAGTTTGCATCTTTGATTTCAAAGGGGTGGATGGAAAAAAAAGCATAAGTGAGTTTTTGTGCGTGGAAACTGGGGCAGCTAGATGGGTCTGCATGTGTGCGTCTGCATGTGTGCGTCTGCAGATGCAACACTCTGGGTACAAATCTGGAAAGTACCCTCAAAAGCGCCCATGAGCTCATCTCACGGCAAACACAACTTGGCTCTGTACGTGTGCGGGGCAAGGAGCTTCTCTATGGTGGGGGAGAGGGCTTGGAGAAATGGTCAGAAAAAAAGCTCTGCCCTCATGTGTGGGAAGTAAGAGTCACTGAGGGCTTCGTCGAAACCATTTAACTCAGCGTTTCCTGTTTTAACTTCCCTTCAGGTACCCCAGTGATAACTCTCAGGGGTGCAGGCAGTGTGTGACCTTCAAAGCAACCACCCCACCCCTTACTAGCCAGTTCTGCCCCATTGGTGGCCTAATCAAGGCAGTCGCATGCTGTATAGTGGTGTGGCATGTGGCATGTATGTACAGGAGACGGTGTCCACTCTACCCGTTGATCACTGCATCAGCTGGTGACCCAGCACCTTCTCAGGTGCGTATTGGTAGGGATGGGTATGTAAGACGGGCTTGAAGCCATGCGCTTCTGTGTCCTGACAGTGCCACCGTGGGGATTTAGTGTCCAGAGCTGACTTGAAGGCCTGAAGACTGAAGAAGTTGTCATGAGCTCTGTGACTCTAGTGGCACTGTGCTGCAGCAGAAAGTGGTAATGCCGAGAGCTGGGGACCCTGGGTCACTTGCAGGGCAGCCTCTGATGCCACTTCCTCATTTGAACCTCTGGGTTATGTGCAGGAAAGCAAAAGCTCTGCTCGCAGATAGACCTTGTGAGCAGGTTGCCCCATGCTTATCTGGGAGGTGTGCTCAGTTCAAGCTGCACTGCTGTCCACGTGCCCAGAGCACAGGGCAGGAGGCCAGAGAAGGATGTTCCCGTGCTCAGCGAAGCCACAATGCTTAGCTCTTGGGCATTGCTTTCCCAAGGTGGATCTCTAGATGTGTTACCCAGCAGGACAGAGTCTGGTTTTGGGCATACAGAGAGGAAGGTGAAGTGACTTGGCAACAGAGCAGTGGCACCGGTAGGAATCTGACTTCCCTCCATCATGCATGCATCTTGTTAATATGGTTTTGGCACAAAGAGTGGAGGAAGACTAATTAGTTCTTAGCACATGAAAGCTTAACAGGTAGCAGAGCCAAGCATTGGTGGACAACTCTGTCGAAGCCAGGAGTTTTTAGCATGCCACCTTCATTGCATCCTTTCTGGGCGATCTGACCTGCTAAGTGGTATGTGCCAGGAGTATGTGCTCTGAAGCTAAATGCGTAACAAGACCCAGTGCCAGGCTGTCGTGCATGTAGCAGCAGGGAGGCTTGTTAAGAGAGCAAGCTTGCGATCACAGCCGGACCTAACGGGGAAGAAGGGCTGGTAGTCTCCTCTCTGCCAGTAATGGGTGCACCTCAAGGTTTCCCTGAGCTGCCATGCTGTTGTCTGTTGCAGTTTCTAGGACAAGCAAAATAAACAGGGCTGTTGCAGATCAGATCTGAACAGCTATAACAGATCCACAGAGGAAATTATTGCTCTGGTTTTAGCCTCTGCTCATCCACCTTCCACCTTTGTCATCTAGAAAATGTAAAAGCCAGCCAGGGATTTAAAAGGCTAATTAGGAAATGTCAGGCATGATGGGCTATCTGTGAATTTGATTCTCTTGTGTCAAAAGGGAAATACATGGGGAGTTTCTTGTTGCTGTTTCCTCTGTTATAATCCTGCATTGGTCCCTTGAATATGGACAAAGTCATTTAATGGATGAGCTTATTCCCATCCCTGCCTTTGCAGACTCTATTAATATTTATCTTGGTGGATTCCTCGCTTCCAGTTGGATGCGACCAGTTTCAGATGTAGATTACCAGGGTCCATCCCCTCATTCTTGTAATGGGCCAGGAGCTGCTGATGCCTTTAAGTATCTCGCTGCCTTAATGGGATTTGCTGCCAGCTGCCAAATTGATATCTAGTGTGTAAGCAGGAGAGAGGGGCGAGAGCTGCTCCCCCCTCACTACTAATAAATAAGCACCCCAGGGAGGAGTTTTCTGCCAGGAGCTAAGTCTCATCAGCACAAGCTGCTAAGGGAGGGAGTGATTAGCTGGGGGCAGCTGCCCTGCAGGGAGCAGGGCTAGGAGCAAAGGGATTTGGTCCAAAGTGACAATGCTGCGGCATTAGCAGAAGCACGGTCCATCCAGGAGGCCTCTCAGGATCACTTAGCTGGTGTCCCTCAAGCAACTCTGCTGGAGTGGCTGGTGCTGCCCTGCATACTGAAAGGCTCTGCTCAGCTGGAGCTTTAAAAAGTAATGGGAGAAAGAAGCAGGGAGCTGTGTGCCAGCCAGCCAGTTATTTCAATGTCTAAAAATCCTTCTTTCTCCTGAAGGGAGGGTGTCCGGGACAACATACCACCCAAACAAGTGGGCCCCGACAAGCAAAGGCAGCTCCAGCTCAGACTTGAATTATGTTCTGCACCTCCTGGGTCTGCAGAGTCCAGCCTGTTGCGGGGACCTTAAAGTCCCATTTGGGCACAGGCCAAAGGGGATGCTCGCCCTGTCCAGTGTCCCCATCACAGCTGTGTGCACAGCCCACCTCTTGCACAGGGCTTGTGGCTGTCATGCTTGTTACTGACACCATTACCCTCATTGAAGGCTTGGGGTTGCTTTGCACTTGGAACAAATTCATGTTCATTGCTAGATGAAGTGGAGATACTTTCTTTGGCTGCCGAGGAGGAGAAAGCCCAGGAGATGTTCAGGAGGGAAAGTCTTGTACACTCCTCCTCTTCAGATACATACAAATTACAGGTCAACTCAGGATCATTTCCTACATGGTTTCTTGGCTTGCCACCATGTTCAGAGCCTGACGTGCTCAGGCTCGTTGCCATGAGCAGTGTCTGCACCCATGGTAGGCCACAGACGCTTCTGGGGTATGATCAGTCAGATGGTTCATGCTACAGTAGTGCCAGTCTGGCCATTGATAAAACGGGGTTTGAGGTGGCTTAGATGTCTGCTTGGTACCAACCCGTGCCAGGTGAGATGAATCCTGCCCTGCAATAGCTTTCTCGGTATGCCAGAGTATTCTGGCCCTTTTTTATTGTTGGCAGCATCTTGGTCCTCTAAAGTTCCCCTGGGGGATACTGGAAATGTGCTGGCTGAGGCAAAGGACCAGCCTTGAAGAGTAGATGTGGCACGGGAGCACGTAACAGCTGGGGAAGCATGCCTAGTGTCAGTGTACGTGGCTCCTTGAGCAGGCCTGCGAAGCTTTTGGACCTTCCAGGGAGGTGCGGGCAGGGGGGCAGGTAGGGCAGGGCGGCTCCGGGACAGCAAGGAGGGCTTGTCCTAGACCGAATTTGAGGTGCCTCTGCAGACTGTGAGCTGGTGCTGCAGGGAGCTGGCCCACTGCAAGTGCATCTGGAGGGCAGGTCTGCTGCCTTGTTTCCAAAAGAGGGGGTATCTGTCATCTCTGTCCCCAAAGAGGGAGATGCTGGCTGGACTTTCAGAAACCAGTTAATCTAGCTAAGAGGTGATCCAGGTAGGGGAGATCCTACCTGAGAGGTCTCTTGCTGTCACTAGGAGAAAGACAACCTTGTGGTGACAGCCTTGATCAAGCCTTAGGGCAGTGGAGTAATTTTTCACTGGTTTCCTACTGCCCAAGGACAAATGGTGTGATGTGAGAGGAGGTGTAGCATGCTCTTACACAGGCAACAAGAGCAGGGGCTTGCTCTGACCTGTCCCTCAAACAAGGCATCCGCCACTGGCACGTCCTTTCTCCATTGCTGTCAGAAACCTCGTTTGCCTGCCCATCTCCAGCTGGAGTTCAGCGTGATCGTGCTAAAATTAAGGGAGTAACTGAGGTAATTTTTTAAGCATGCCAGGGGAACACGGCTTTGCAACGGGATCCTCCTGCGTGGCACAGCATAAACCAGAAAAATAAAATGTCAGATTCCTGGATGGAGAGTTGCACTATCATTGATAAATGTAGAACCTGTGCCTGGGGAAGTGACTGCACATGCAATCAGGAAAGCTGCCGCTTTAGCTGAATTTGAAGAGCAAGAGGAACGTCTTTAAATGGACGCTAGAGGGAAGAAGAGAGTCTCACAACTGTAACTTTTAAAAGTAAAAAGACTCAGAAACCAAACCCAAGCAGCTTCAGAGCGTTTGGGAGGCGTTCAGCACACAGTGGGCTCAACATTTTCTTTCTTACCTTCGCTGGATGCTGGAGTGTGCTGGCCTCATGTGATGCCCCCAAATGCGCAATGCTGGTAATGGCTTAGTGTATTTATTTGGAAATATTTCCTTTGGAAACCTGCAATGGCCACAGAATGTGATGGAGAACATCCTGGACCCCTGCCTTGGCACTGGAAAGCTGTGGTGCTATAGGGCATCTGGTGATGCTACATGCAATCCCAGCACGTCTTAAGGAGATTGTCTTTATCACAGGCCATAGCTGCAAGCTGCAAACAAGCTCTAGACCATGCATGGCTTGAGGTCCAGCTTCTCCTCCCTTGTTCACCAGGGACCTCTCATCTCTGCAGCCCAGCAGAGCAGGCACAGCTTCCTGGGGGCTGTGCTCCCCAGTGCTGCGGGGCAAATCCCTGCTGCCAGGTCTACCAGTCTGGAACCAGTCGTCTCCCAGTCCAGCTGCATTAAAGCTCTCTGCCACTTCTCTCCGCTTTATCGCTACCCTCATCTCTCCTATCCTTCCTTCCCAAGAACTGGTTCTCACCCAGCTCAGCCTGTGAGTGGTTACTGTCATTCTGGTACCTCCCGGAGAGGACCTCACTGGAAGAGCGGTGCAAGCTAGGCAGCGTTTGCCTTTGTTGCTGCTCTTGTCTCTTCCATGGCTTTCCACCTGCAGGGATCTTGGCCCTCCTCCTGACGGCAGGACAGCTTTGGGATACCCTAGAGGGTTGCAAGGGACTTCACAGCAGCAGCCTTGAGGACTGGTCCTCAACATCTGCCACCACCCAGACCATGTCACTTCTGTCCCAGCCCTTTCATTGCACAGAGCCTGGCAAAATCAACTCTCAAATTCTTACTGCTGCTCTATGGGCAGGATCAGACCCTTCTTCCCCAACAGCGAGCACTAACCCAGTCCCTTTTCCACCCCTGGGACACATTGCTGCTGCAGGCTCTTGTCACCAGCATCATCCACACCCCAGAGGACATCTAGAGCTCTGACAGGTGTCTGAAGGTGAGTACCACAGTACCTGCTCTCTCCCCACCAGCCAAAACACATCAGCTCTGGCCATGCTGCCTGTGAGGACGGTGCTGAGCATGTGCTGTCTCCTGGTCATGTTCTGGGCTTATCAAGCCTTCATAGACCAGGACTGTGCCGAGGCACGCGCTAACCAAGGGTGTGGGCAATCATGGCTGCACCATATGCCATGTAAAGGAGCTACATCATTGTCAGGTTCAGGGAGAGGGAAAGCAAAGGCAAAACTGCCATGGGAGCAAGAGTTGGAAACGTTTGGGAGATCTGCCCCAGGAGGAAGGTGCTTGGTGAGAAGAGGAAGAAGCATGCTACACTGGGCAGCACGGAGGAAGATGGACACGCTGGCAGCAGCAGTCATGTTGGGATCACCATGCCATCCTGCTGCAGGAGGAGAAGCACATGCTGCCGGATCAGATGTGGAGCTAGCAACAAGGCAGGGGTGATGGGTCCCCCTCCAAAGCAACACCCCCCTCAAGAGTGGAGGGGTTAGAGCAGATCGTGGTGTTTCCAGACCACCCAGATGACTCTGCTAATGTTGCACGGTCTTGCCAAGGTGAGCATCTTCCAGGGTCTGTGTATGGACTTGTCAGCCCTTACCAGAGAAATGCTCCACACCAGGAGCAACAGCCAGGATCAGGACAGGGTCGTCTTCTCAAGGAGAAGAGGATTTCCTGGGTCAGTCACCAGATCTTCCCCAGTTCAGAAGCTCAGTCACAGGAGCTGATGTGACCCTCCAGGGAAAGTCTCCTGCTGCCTCCCCAAGTGGGGCTTCACAGGAATAGTGAGGAATTAAAAATATTCATAGGTCTTGTAGGATCAAAGCAACAAATACCTTTTTCCCCTGGATGGTCACTAACAAATTTGTTTTTAAAAGGGGAAAAAAAAAAAAGAATCTAAGCTAAAAAACTTTCTTTTGCCTGATTTGTCCTATACCTTTTATTTTACCTAGTGTCAGTTTTGGTGGTTTTGAAGAAGAAAAAGAGAGGTATTATCTTCCTCATTCAACTGCTATTGCCCAATCCTGATTTTTTGGATTATGAAGCAGGAATCCAACAACAAACCTTTGGATTAGATTAGTGGCATGGAAAAATAAATGAGAGGCCCTTGCTGCTGCAGAAAAAGTGACAACTTTATCTTAACTTTACCTGAAGACTGAGCAACATTGCGAGTGATTTACAGAGGAAGATGAGGAGAAGGAAGGATCAGCTTTGGGTCAGCTGCAGCTAATTCACATTGGATTTTACAACCACATCTTCAGAAGGCACCGCCATTGCTGCGCACCGCACTTCAAGCACACGGATGGTGGGGCGAAGCCCCCAAAGGAATAACCCAGCTGGATGAAGGCCTGCCTGCAGCCTGCCTGTACCACCAGGGAGCCAAGCTGCTGGCCTCCAGTCTGGGGGCAGCTTCCAGAAACCCCCAGTGTCTTCTGGGTGGCTGAGCTTTTGGGTCAAGGCTTTCTCTCCTATCTGTCCCCAGCGGAAGGCTTGGGAACTGGTGACAGTGCTAGAGAGAAGGAGCACCCTGTCTGTAGGATATGAGCCCAGGCAGAGGAGTGGGGAGATCATAGGAGTCACGATCACTGTTGTGTCCAACAGGACCCTGCCCCAGCCTTTCTCTTGGTGTCATCTTCGCCTCTACTGCCTGGTGGAATGCAAGGGCAAGGAGATAGGTTCATAGCAGAGATGGGTGATGTTTGAGCTGAGTCCAACAGTTCTTCTCCTTGGTGACTTTCCCCAATGTGATGTGCTGGCCCACCTGACAGAACATGGTGTAGAGGCTGAATACCTCATCTTGGGACCCCTCTTCTCTGCCCTCAGCTTCTTGCTTCCCATGTAGTCCTGCCTCTTTTCTCTCAGGTCTCTGATGTTCCTGCTCCTACCTCAAAGGTTTCCTGCAAGCAACACAACCCCTTCACAGAATCACAGGCTGGTTGAGGTTGGAAGGGACCTCTGGAGGTCATGTGATCCAACCCCCCTGCTCAAGCAGGGCCAGTTGCCCAGGACCATGTCCAGATGGCTTTTGAATACCTCCAAGGATGGAAATTCCACAGCCTCCCTGGGCAACCCACATCGGTTGAAGGTGTGTTTGCAGGATAACGTTTCTGGCAGTGGGTAGGTCCCAGTGCTTCCCCTTCAGTGGACCAAGGGTCTTGTTGCACGGCAGAACTAGCCAGGCAGAATCCTGCCTCGTGTCATGCCCAGCTGCACTGATGTGCTTTGGGGAGGGGAAGGGGGTGCTCCTACGGTTGCAGCAGGAGCAGGTGTCTGTTGAATCCCCAGCTCAGCAGCCAGCCTGCCCATCTCAGCTCTCAGGCACTGGTGGACAATGCTCCAGGAGCGCTACATGCTGTGTCAGGCTGTGCTGCGCAGTACCCCCTCCCAGGGTGATGCTTCCATGTGTCCAGGTTCTGGAGCACGGGGCACATGGGACACCTGTGTGGGAATGCTGCCAGACCCAAGCAGGAGGGGGCTGTGCTGCCAACACAGATGGGCAGGGATGGAAATGGGCTGCAGTGTTGTGCTGGCATTTGGGAAGGTGGCCAGAAGTGCAAGAGGGGGTCTTTGTGTGTGTGCACTTGCACGTGTGTGTGACTGCGTGTGTATGTGTCTGCTCCCTGCCAGGTACTGAGACCTGATGGGAACGGCTCTGGCATCGCTGCCACCCTGCCCTGAGCCAAGAGCAGAGGGCATGGGAGGTCAAACCAGGGCTGCAGGTGTGGTTCAGGCTGCAGGAGGGCTTAGCCAGCAAGACCCTGATCGCTCCGACTCAGCCACTGCCAATGCAGGGCCAACATGGAAATAGCAAAGAGCTGCAAACACAATCCTCCTCCATTTGCAGCTCTTGGCAGGATTTCCGTCTCCCGCTGGATGCTGGAGCCAGCACAGTCTCCCAGGGAGGCTCTGGCAGAAAGGCTGTGAGAATCGTTTCATTTGAAACACCCCAAGCTGTGTCCTACCCCAGGGCACAGCCCCCATCTGCCCTGCTGCAGGTCTTCTCTGCCCCTGGGCCACCACAGGCGGAGGAGACGAGGACCAAGCAGCTCTGCAAATCTCAGCCTTGCTGCTTCTCTCTCTTTTGAGGTGTCAGTGCATTGGGGAGCATCTCCAGGTTCGGTTGTGTTGTTGGGTCACCCCCACACCATGAGCAGTCAAGCAGCGTTTCAGCCTCACAGGAAGGCAGCAGACGTCCTTTACTCCTGCCTGTGGAGGTGTGTTACCCAGGCAAGCCCTTGAGCAACACTCTGGGGCTCATGGGGCAGGAGTCAACCCTTCTGGCAGGGACAGTGGTTTACAAAGCATCAGGCCAGATTCCCAGCTGGTGCAAATTGGTGTTGCCACCCAGGCCAGCTTATATGTGCTAGCTGCAGAGCAGGTCCTTCACTCTCCAAGCACTGCGCCTGTCGTGGCAAAGATCCTGGAATGCTGGCAGGGTTTGACTGGTTTATTTAATGAGCGCTGGGGCTGTTGCCTGCCACATGCGATTTATTCCTGTTCTGGATCACGGAGCTTGAACCATCTTTCCTATTTCTAGTGCTTCTGCTGTGGCTTTCTTTGCAGCACCATCGCGGTTCAGCAGCTGCCTGTGCTGCATGTCCAAGTGGGGTACCAGAGCTGAAGAGCATCTCCCAGGCTCCCACGGGACCAGCAGGTGCACAGCTGGTCCCAGGACACATCTGTGTCCTGCCTGCCTCCAAAAGGCATTGCTCAAAGCTCTTGGCTTCAGTCCAGGAACGGTGTGCTTTGGTCCTGGCACATCAACCCGGTGGGTCCAGCATTGCCCATCTCCTGCTCAGGTAGATGCTGGCCCTTTTCACTGGAGCCTCCTTTTTTTTTTTTTTTGTGATGGGATCAGGTTGGCTTGGGATGAGAGACCCAGGGATACGGTGGTGTTGATTCACCTGCTCTGAGGATATTCATGATGCTGTCAGGGAGAAGGCAGCAGCAGACAAAATAAATACATCTCAAAAGCAGGAGAGATGCGAATATGAGGGAGCATAAGAATATTTCTGCAGAGTAAATCCTAATCCCCTGACTCCTCACCCCTGGTCCTGAGTCATCTCCAATTGTAGCCAGTAGCAGGTGCCCAGGGAAAAGCCATCAGAGCATAGGAACAGGACAGGTAACATTTCCTGCTTGTCTTGCCCCATCTCTGCGGCCACATGCCTGTTGCACAGGACAAGCAAACATCAAAATGGGCCCAAAATGCTCTCCCAGCCTCCAGCAATCTGTAGCTCAATGCCTGTGAATTTAATCAGTGAATTTAAATCTTTGCACTTAATACACAGCAGATATGGTTATGTTTTTCTCTGTTAGTTCTCCTAGGCTTTTTTTTTGGGCGGGGGGGGAGGGGGAACATCCCTTCGCTGCTTCTTGTCCCCATGCTGGAGCCCAAAGGTGGGATGCAGCTGGTGCGACTGCCAATGGCTCCATGTTTCCAAAGACGACTTGTCATATGTATAAGTTTTTTCAATAATGAAAGCCCAGAATAATAATGGCCACGAGTGTATGCAATGTTTGTTTTCCAAGCGGCGTGGAAATTAAGAAAGGTCGTCATTGCTCCTTGTTCACAGACTGTTAATCACCACTGAATTTCCCCACTCTCCCCTGTGCTGCCACACGTCACCTCTCCCCTTCTCCGTGGCTTCCCTGGAGCCGGCTGTCCCATGCAGAGCCCATCGGTGAGGCTTTCCCCCTCGGCTCTGCTTTGGTTTGCTGGGGCTCACTGCCACATCCTGAAGCTGAGGGCAGGTGTTTGCTCCGGCTCTGCAGGCTCCTGCCTTGTCTGGCAGGGGCCGGCGAGAGCAGTGATGCTTCGTGCTGCCGGTCCCATCTCCCTAGATGAGAAATTTGGGTGCTCTCCCTCCCAACTGTGGCATGCAGGCACTTAGTGCTCCAGTGTTACCACCTGCCACCCACAGCCCCGCTGCCTTGCTCATGTGCAGAAGCTGACGGCTCCTGCCAAATCGCAGAGCGAGCAGGAGAATCGCGCATGGGAGAAGGGACCAGGGGGAAGCACACCGGGCTCCATCCCTCTGTAACATCCCCACCTGTGTCATCCTGTCCCTGGCATACCCGTGCCCCTGAGCAGGCAGCAGGCACAGTGTGAGGTGGGTGAGCACCTGGTGCTGCGAGTGCAAATACTTCCACCCAAATTCCTGCCAGGGCTGTGGAGGAGAAGAGCCATCCCAGACGTGTCCCTCGATGCCCTTGCCACCCAGCAGGGACCCGCCGCGGTGCCGAGTGCCGCTCTTCCCCGCGGCTCAGCCCTGCAGCAGCCCGCCTTTTCCTTATTTGTTTTTCTCCCCTTGAGAGCTATTCTTTCCCTCCCATATGCTGTAATAATTACAAGCGATAACTTAACAGCTGCTCTGCTATTCCGGGCTCCGCAGAGCCACGCGCCTCCGCCTTCCCTCCCTCCCACGGCTCCGGGTCAGCATCTTGGCTCCAGCAATCAGGGATTCCTGCAATTTTCTGCCACTCGGGAGGATCTGGACCCTTTTCCCCTCCATCGCCATCTGTCTCCTGCCCACCCGCCCCGGCATCGCCAAGGGGGATGGAAATGCAACATCCATCTGTTACCATGGAGAAAGCTGAGCCAGCGAAGGGACGCGCCCCACATCCTGGGTGAAGGCCAGCAGAGAGGGGGCGAAAGGGATTTTCTTGTATATTTGTTTTATTATCATGTGTCCAGAGTCACTAGTGGGGTCTGCTGCAGGTGACAACCGCCACACTTGCTCACAACGGACGGTACCTCCTAAAACCCTCTCGCTGGAAGAGGTGGTGGCCTTAGACCTGGTGTGGCAGATGCCACCATCACAGCTGGTGGACCAAGTCCACATGCCTCAGATGAATGCAGCGCTGTCCCTCCTCCCGTGCAACAGTGGCGGCACAAAAGCGATCACATTAGAAAAATGCTTCTTGGGTTCAGCTACTTTGGTAGCAGCGCAGCACTGCAGCCTGCAACCAGCTGAGCTAAAAGTGGTGCAGAGATGGAGAGAAGAGCAGAGCCGAGAGGGCCAAATGCGGCTCTTCAGTGGTGAGCGATGGTAGTTGCAAAACCGGACTCGTGTAATTAAAGCTTGCATCTTGTGTTGACCTGAGCTGATCCCAGAGAGGCCTTTGCTAAAGAGATAAAGGAAGAGCAAGGAGGCTGCCCATGGCCTGGAGGTCCTCTTCACTGTCCTGTGTTGCGTGCTGCTCCAGCTGTGTTGACACAGGCCCATAGTCCCCCCGGGCACGCTGTGCCACCCTCAGCGCTGCACCATACTGCATCCCACCCTGGCAGGCTCCCAAAGAGGCGACAGCCCCCCACGCAGCATCCCTGGGGTTCAGGGTAGCACCCAGCACTCCGGCTTTGGGCGTGAATGGGTATTTTTCTCCCTTTACAAGAGGTTTTTGCCTAGAGTTTATCCAATTGTTGAAAGCCCCGCATGAAAATTCATCGGGATGAGGTGTTTCTGCCTGCTCCCCACCGAGGGAAGACCTATGTCTCGAGCATCCGAGTCTCTCCCCAGTCAGCGGGGCTGCCGAGGCCAGAAGTGCAGCTCCAGCACAGATGAGGCTTCCCAGGAATTTGTCCAGACAGCCCAATCCATAGCGATGGTAGCGAGATGTGCGAGTCTCTTCTTTACGTCGTCTCATCCAGCCCACGAAAGGCTGCGCTCCACTTCCCAAGCAGTGCAAACATAATGCCTGCCTGCCTGCTCCCAGGTGGTCCCGTACCAGCCGCTTCCCATCTTCCAAAGGCAGCATTCCCATCACTGCTGTTTGCAGGGGGGCTCAGGACAGCAATGAAGCCCCGCAGCAACCCAAGGCAAGTGGCTGCGGCATGGCCGGTGCCTGCATTCATTTTTGACAAGCTGGGGTGCAGGCAGGCTGCCGGTTCTTCCTCCCTCGTGTGTGCCTGGCTTTACTGGGATAGCAAAGTGCTGGGGATTAAAGACAGGATGTTACTGAAGGATGGGATTTGCCAGAGACACCAGTCCGCGGTGGTCTTGGCTCTTCTCACCCTGCCCAAACACCTCTTCTCCACATGGAGATGTGTACCACGCAGCAGGTGACATCTTCCCCTGCCACCAGCCAGCCTGTCCTTGCAGGCAGCAGATCCCATGGGATGCCTGGGGCGGTTCTTTCTAAGGGATGGAAGCAGATGCTCTTTCTTGTGGTCCTCACCAGGTTCTAAGTGCCAATAAAAAGCGGGAGTGTGCAAGGAGGAGGGTCTTCCCAGGAATTTGACTGTGCAGGCTGGTAATGCTGCTGCTGGCACCACTTCAACACAGCAGTGGGCAAGGTCAGGGTCTGTGGCCGGGGCTTTTGTGTGCACTGAGGGTTTTCACACAGCAGGATGATCACAAAAATCCCATCCCTCTGCTTTTGGGTCGGCAGCTGAGATGCTCTGCCTTGAATTACTCTCCACCCAGAGGGCATTTGGAAGAGGTGGCATGGTGCTTATCAGAGCTGGTTTGATGCTCTGCAAGACCACCAAGCACAGGCTTCAGTGCCGGCGCTGGTGGCACTGGGACATGCTGGAGGACTGCTCATGGGGGGAAGCAACACGTGCCTCGATTACACCTCCCACGCGGGAGTAGGCAGCCCTGGGAAGAGGCAGCTTGAAAAGCCTGTGCCGTCTCATACGGGCGAGCTGGCAGCTCCATCTGGCTCCGCTTTGGTGGAGCTCCCTGAGGAGCTGCTGAGGGTGGCCAGAGGGGTCTGTGGGTGGTGTGCCAGGAGCGGGCGAGGAGGAGGAGGAGGTGGAGGAGGAGGAGGTGGGATACACGTGCCCCGCACTGCCAAGTTTCTCTTGGAGGGTGCTAACCCTTCATTAAAGCAACCGCCCCGTCCCATGAGAGGGATGGTGGGTTTAAGGGCCCATTTACGGTGCGTTGCTGGTGCTCAGGTGGAGGGGAAGGTGCCACAGGGGCTGCAGCTGGCCCATAAGCGGTGACCCGGGGAGATGCTGAGCTTCGTGCCCAGGAGCTTCAGCGCACAAGTGCTCCGAGCCGCCACGCGCATTTGCCATACGGTAACGTCTCTTTGCAGCTCTGCTCATTTTCACGGGTCTCACACTTTGCTTTTACTCTCCCGAAAGGCGGCGAAATTTTTTTCTTGAAGCTAACGGTGTAACAGCAGAGTCCTCATCGAAACAGGGCAGCTGGAGTATTTGTTAGGGTAAAAACCCATGGGGTTAGCATCGCATCCTTCACCTCTCCGAGCCCAGGCTAATTTGCAGCAAAATTACAGTCCTTATCTCCATCCGAGTTTTTGCAGCAGGGTAACTGTAGCCATTTGGTTATTGGTTTCTTTGCTTCGATCTCTTTGATCATGTGCCACGATTAATCTGATCTCTACGAGGCGGGATGAGTAGGAGTCAGAAGCAAAATTGTAATCGTCTGTGCCTTTGGCATGGGGGAATGGAATAATCCTGTAGTCTTGTCTCCGCGCTGGTAGCTCTAGGAAAAGCCTCCATCAATTTAGCAGCTACCAACACTGCATGAGGCTAAGGGATACTGATAGAAATGGAAATACTCGGGCCCAGGTACCGTCACTGTTCCTTGTTCACTCATTTTTGCAGGGTGCATGCTGCAAACCACTGTGGTCAACGTCTGCAAACCGGCTGGCGTTGATGAGCTCTGGACATGAAGACAAGTCCATGAGAAGCTCCCTACAATCTCGCCGGTGCTTGCTGTCACCTGCCCCGTCACGATACCAGGCAGCTGTTCCCCAGTGTTCATTGCCCGAGTCAAAGGAAACATGAGTTTTCAGTGGGTTGGGAGGAAGGGGGTGAGTGGAAGGGGCACGGAGAGGTGGCACCGTGCTGCCCAGCCCTGCCCTGGCTCTCCTGGCACTTTTTCCTTGCCAGACCCCACCAGTGCAGTGCTGGCACTGGTTTTTGCTGTCCTAACAGCTGGGACAGAGGTGTTTCCCCCCCGTCTAGCCCAGAGCACCCTTGCCCCCACCGCAGAGTGTTCTGCCTGCACAAACCTGAGCCTCCACCACAGCCCTTGCTGTATTTGAAACATCTCCTCAGCCTTTCCTTTCCTAGACAAAACCATCCCAATTCCTTTACTGATCCCTCTCTGACCACTCCTCTCACCACCTGATTGCGCAGCTCTCTTTGAGGTTTCTTACCTCTCTTGAAAAGCGCTACCAGCACAGAGCAGAGATAACCACGCAAGGGAACTGTTTTGCACCATCCAACACGGCATGATTAACCCATATCATGGATTATGATCAAAAGCACCTTTTCTATAGAAGTTCTCCTCTCCATCCTGCGTTTGTCCAAATAATTATCCCAGCAAGAACATCTCTCTCCAGCCTCCATTTGTCCAACTGATTAAATCCTATCTCACCTCACCTCACCCTCACTTCTGTTGAGTTGTGTTTGGGGAGGGAGATTCTTTCTCCGATTTCTCAAGACCATTTTGAATCATAATCCCTTTCGATCCGGGCAATTCCTCCTGTTTGCTATTATCTCCAGACTGAATACCTGAATGGGTTAACAATTTTGGGCCCTCTCTGTTTTGACCTGAGCAACCAGCAAATATGCTCTGTGTGCTCCTTGTGTAGAGTTTTTCATCTCTACAGTCATTCCCCAGACTTACCTATGAGAATGTTTTATCCATAACAATGCCTAAAGTCTTACTAACATCAAAATCTGTTGTCTCCTGCTTTTTCCCCTCTCCACAAAGCCAGTGGCTCCACCACAAGGAGGTGGTTGGATGAGTCTGACACAGCTCACCCTCGACAAATCCCAGTTGGTGATAGCAGGGGATATTTTACGCTTGCTCCGCTCGCCGGAGCAAAAGCAAGAACCGGGTGGAAGGCATGGGAAATGGGGACTGCTCTCCATCTGATGTTTCGCTGTATGGTCTTGGTTGCTTTGGAGAGGAGCCTGGTGTGTCATGCCCGGTCTGACCGGCCTTGCTGATGGTGCATGATAATAAGGAGATCTGCTGTGGATCGCATCTCCCTGCAGTCTGCCGTGCACTTCATTGCAACACCAGCACCTCCCTGCCAGACAGAACTGGTGAGGGATCTCAAAAATAAGCATATCCCATGGGAAGAGTTCAGACAAAGGCTACCCTCCGTTTGGCTGTCTCTCTGGATTTCACCCCAGTCTCTCTGTGGCACCTCTTGCAAGATGCCAGCCATCACCACCCTCATCTCCCCCCTCTGCCCCCAGAGGCTGTCTCTTTTGGGTAAAATCCAGCATGTTTCATCTCGGTACAGTTCCCGGTGCTCAACCCTAGTTTTTAGCCTCCTCAGAGTTTCCCACATGGAGCAGACCCGCTTTGCGAAACAGTTTTAGAAGGAAGCCCAGTGAAAAGCAGTTTAGGCTGAGAAGCCTGAATGAGCTCTCATCAAAATACCTTCAGAGGACGACTGGAAGAAAGACCCTGACTCTCAGCTGTGACTCCTGTCTGGCACCAGAAGAAAAATAGGAGGCTATTAATGCAGGTTTATGGGCAGATGGGTGCTTCACAAGTTCGCTGCAGCCCCGTATGTGTCCCAGGCTGGGCTCCACCCTTCTCCTGGCTGTCCCCTGCCCTCAGCCTGCCCAAAGCCTCGTGCAAGGAGCTGGGGCTGGTCCTCACTGCTCTTGTGTCCACCTCTGCTGTGGGCGATGGGCTGGAGAAGAGCCATGCTTCCTTCTCCCCGGCACTGTGGGACATGGATGCTGACTGCCCCATTCCTGTTTCTGGCTGGGCTGGGGTGCCCAAATACCCCAAATTCATGCTGGCTTCAGGGAATAAGCTTTATTGCCTTATTATGAGTGATGACGGGCGACTAGCCGGTGTTTGGCAAGGTACAATTTTGGTGTCCATGTCTGCTGTGTGCAGGGTAAACTACAGCACTGGGCACGTGCAAACCCTTAATATGCACCTACGCATTTCTGATCAAGCTTTGACAACTGATCCCTGTGGGGATCAGCATGGGATGCAGGGTGGGCTCCCACCCCACACACCCTTAGGAAGTGAGCAATTCCCCTCCAAAGTCCCATCGGAGGACAACAGCCACCAGGGAGGTGGGAAGACCTTGAGACTGAAGGGTCAAGAGCCCAAAGGGGCCATTTCTCCACTCAAGCAGCTGAGCATCAAGAAAAGGCTTGGATGTGTTATCACTGTTCCCAGGTCCCCCTCACAGACCCTGAGGGTTTCTTGGCTGCCCAGGGAAATTCCCAGGTGTTTCTGTTGCGGTGTAATTTTGACAGGCAATATCAAATCAGGCGAGAGCAGTATTGACAGTCGCATTTGGAACACAATGGACTAACGGTCCCCTCAGTTTAATTAAGGACTTTTTCAATTAATTATAAATTAACCTGAATTAAGAATGTTTATTTCAAATGAGAGTGTATACAAAAAGACTTAATGCTATTCCAGTAATCTAAATTTGCACTCTTAATTATTTTGGATTCATTTTCCAAGAGCACACACAACATTTTTGTGGGTATAAATACCAGTCAGACGTGTGGCAGGTGTTCTGAAATAGTTTTGTCTTTTAAGGGGTGCAACACTTGATATATCAACACATCTTTTAAGCACCTTGTACCAGTATCTCCTTCCCAGGCAAGAATAAGTTATGCCGATGTAAAGGATGCTGCTTTAATTTTACAGGGAGATATATATAAATATATATTTGTGCAAATAAATGACTGGGAAAGTTGTTCCACTTTAATTGCTCCAACAGCTTTAAATCCATGCAACTTCTGAATGCTAACAAGGCTTGAAGCCGTGGCCAGAAGGTGACGGCAGAAGTATCTGGGTGGTTTATGATCTGTTTTTCTTCCCGTCCTCCCCCCTCTCCCTCCTCTCTGGGCTGCTCAGTACTCTCTGGCTGCTCAGGATTGATGCACCCATAGCAGAGATGGTGGGAAGGGTTGGGGAACCTCTTCTTGTCCCCACAGCACATTCAACCAGGTTTAGCTTGGTCAGCCACGGTCCTCTCTGAAGTTCCTCCACTGCCCGGCTGGATGCCTTTGGGAAACAGCACCCACAAATGACTTTTCTGCGCAGGGGAGGCACCCCCGGAGCCCCCATCCAGTGCAGCCGCTGGGTCACATCTTCAAAGGGTGCGTAATTGTATTCATCAAAATCTGCATTGCAAAAAAGATCTTTAAGGTACTATGTTTTGCTCTACCGTCTTTAACGCCGTTGATGAGACTGGGTGGTTTTGGGTGCAGGTCAGGGCAGTCGCCAGCCCTCTGCACAGCGGAACACGGGGAAAAAACCCGCTTGTTGTGTTTGAGTTGTGGTACCGCCCAGGTGATCAAACAGAAACCACTGCTCCACCGGGGATGTCACCACCCCGGCACGCACCACGAGGGTGACGACCTTTGCTTTGGAGAAGAGACGACAGGGCCCTGACCTCAGTTGCGCTTCTGCAATAGAAGGAAACCCGAAGGTGGCTGAGTCAGTCTGTGAACAACCCGCCCGGCATCACCCGAGAAATCAGCTGCAGAGCCAGGAGCTGAAGCCTGCTTTTCTGCGTGGAGCTCAGGTGCTTGCAGACACTTGCAGGTGCGTAGGAGTGAGCTCATCCTGGGAAAGAGACACCGGTGGACTTTAGATGGGAGAAGAGCCATGGCTTGCCATCGCTCCCACGTCCTGCCAGCTAGGGGCAAAGCAGCATCCCAGTTGGCTTCCAAACCCAAGGCAGCCCCTCTGCCAGAAAGGGAAAGAGGCCGGGAAGAAAGGAGAACTGCCTTTTTAAAAATGTATTCTCTAGGTAACACCCCGGCCCCGGGGTCTCGGGGCTGAAAGGCAGAGAAAAAGGGCTTGTTGACCTGATGTTAACCTTCAGCTGTCAGCCCTTCAGCTCCCTGGTCCTCACATGCCGCTGCTTAATCCGGGAGGAAAAAAAACTACAAAGCCTGCCCAGAGCCTGTGCCATCTCATTAACATTTGGCTTAAGCGAGATTTTTATCCTGCGCTGTGAGTGCAGCAGCTCCAGTCTAAATAGTGCTTTCATCTGCCATTGCCTTCCCAGGATGTCCCGACGGCATAGGGTTTATTACGGCTTCTGCAGCGCCGTGCTCCGTGGCTGGGGTCCCTGAGGTGATCACCAGCTAGTGAAATGTAAGCCAGGCAGAGGCATTGGCATTTTTTGGCTTCATGAGGACTTGAAAAGACCTCTCTGTGAGGTTGCATGGTCCTTCTTTTCCTTCTTTTGGCCAAGATGAGGTGGCCCCCAATGGCACAAACATGGGTTTGGCTGGTGCCTGGCACCTCTTGATGGATTTGGTGATCCCACAAGGCCATCAAAGCCAGGCCACAATGTCTGGCTTGCCATCATGCCCCGCATCGTATGTATCCATGGGAAGGGAATGTCAGAGGGACGGTCAAGGAAGACATCATATGGGAGGGACAACAAGAAGCACACGGGCATCTTGAGCTTCAGCCTGCTGTCTCCTGCCCCCACGCCTGTGCAGACCTCACTTCATTAAACATTAAAGCTCTGTGGTTGCCTGAGCTAGCAAATATTACATGTGGTTCAGCACACATGAAATTGGCAGGGGGACCCGCTGCCCTGGGGGTTGGCATGGGGCTGGCAAAGGTTTCCTCTTCCCAGCTGGGATCTGGCACTGGCGAGAGCGTGTTCCTGTCTGACAAGCAGATCGGAGGAGGGGGGTGAGTGGCTTTGTGCTCTCTAACACGAGCAGTGTGCTTTTGGTGGTGGAGAAACACAGCCGCAGGCTAAATAGGGTTGCATGAGCTTGGAGATGGAGCTTCAGCCCTTTGAGAGATGGATGATCCTCTATAGGCTTGGTGGGATTCTTCAGTGGAAGGACTTCTGTTTCTGCTGAGTGTAACAAATCACCCTTCAACAATAAGTCTGTTGAGGCTGCGGCTTGGCTTCTTTGATGTAGGCTACCAGTTGAGGACATGCACTACTGGCAGGCTTTCCTGGCGATAAGCTGTAGGACGGCTCTGATCCTGGGACACCCAATGGGGCAAGACTGGGATCCACGTGGCTGCTTAGTCATGAGTAAGGAGAAACTCCTGTACTAGGTCAGACCAAGGGTCTGAATCGCTGCGCGTCCTCGGGAGCCTTCAGGGAGCAGTTGGAGCTCCCGAGGGCATGTTGCTTAGCACCCCCTCGATTCCCACCCCTTGTCATCTCCTCCAGGAGTGAGGTCCACCTGGGCAGAGTGTGGCCTGTATGTCCCCTCACCATTCTCCACTAACACAGGTCAAGAGCACAGCCCCACGTGCTTCCTGAACAGCATGTGTCTGCATTTATTAGTCCCGATGATTTTTTTTTTCCCCACCAACTTGTCCTGCCTCATCTTGAGCACATGTAAATGCTCACAGCCAACAGCAGCCTTGGGCAAAGAGTTCCCCAGGTCTGTCCCCCACCACATGAGGACCTGCGTGCTTTGAAATCGGCCCCAATTTTTGCATTGGGAAGAGGTAGCAAGGGCAATCCCTATCAGCCTTCTTCGGGCCCTGCATGATTTTGTAGCCCTCTACCGTAACTTCTTCAGTCATGCCTTTTCCAGACTGAGGAGTCCTCGCCTGCACAAGTCCTTGCTTGCAGGGGAGCTCCTCCAGACCTTTGATCCTCTTTCATCCCCTTCTCCGTGTTGCCCTGTTATGTTTTGGGTTTGAGGCTGCAAAGAGGTGCCTTTTGGGGCACAGGTCAGCGCGGTGGCTTGGCGAGCGTGCCTGCCCTGCAGCTCTCCTTCCCTTCCTCCCTCCAGATGCTGCTGTTTCTTGGCCACAGGCTGTGCCAGTTCCTGTGATCCCATTTGCTTAAGTAATTGGCACCGCATACCATGCATAACCAGCTTGTTATTATATTTATTTTTTTTTTTTAATCCAGGACTCTCTCCTCTGAAGGGTAGAGGTGGTGTCTGGGTGTTCTTAGGAGCACCTTAGGGCTGTCTCCTGACCACAGAGCCGTCCTCCCAGTGTTAAATCTTCTTGGTTTTCCTGCAGAGACCCCATGGCGTGTAAGGGCCCGTCGGTGAGAGCCTGGTGCCGCCTGAGAGCTGAAGGGAACACACTTAGTGCTGTACCAGCTCCTGCCCTTTGCTTTTATCCCAGGTAAAATGTATTTACAAGACAACATAGAAAAGCGAAGCAAGCAAACAAACCTCACTGTGGGCAATTCTCTCCTGGCTTATTTCATGCCATTAAGTCAGTGATGGCCTCAAAGTGGAACTCCAGACTTCTTTGAAGCCATTCAGCCTATTATAAAAACAAGACCTAGCCGCACAGTTGGGGTCCCCAGGTGAACTTTGCTGCAGGTGAGGCTGTAATGTGAATCTGTCTTGAGGAACAATAACTTTTTTTTTTTTCATATTTTTTTTTGCTACAATTTTTCCTTCCTCTTGGCCCCGCCACAAATCTGCTCTCACCACTGAGCTCTAATCTCTTCTTTGGCAGCTAAAACTATTATCTTTATTGTTTCAGGGCTTGGCTTCTTCCTGTTAGATCTCCTAATTGGATTTTTACTCTCCGATCCATTTAGTCTCTTCTGTGAGCTCAGTAAAACCCTTTAACCCTTCAGCAGCCCTCCGCCTCGCTAGATGGTTATCCTTGAAGGTGCTCCTTCTCCCCACGCTGCTCAGATTTATCTCCTCTCCCTGATTTGCATGGCTACAGCTTTCCTAAGCAACGGCTGTCACCTCCAGTCTCACTGTCTGTAGGCAGCGTGCTTCATCACTGTCTCCTGCACTCTTCACAGGCTGAAAGGACTTGTTGGATTTTAACTAAGAATAAGCCAGACAACCCACATCACCCTTTAAAAGGAGGTCTGAGGTCACTCTAGGGCCAAAATCATCCAGAAATGATGACATTTTAGCTGTGGCTAGCAAAAAGGCTGCTCCTTCGTCCAGACTGGCCTCCCACCTCAGAGGAGGGAGACCAGTGCAGCCAGAGCAGGTGTCAGTCACATACTTCTGGCTGTGTCTTAAGAGAATTAGCAGCCACAAGAGGGGTAATACAGCAGTAGGGCTGCCCCCACTTCTGGCTCTGCCATGGACATCTGGGCTGACTGTGGGCAGGTCGTTCAACCCTTCTGCTCCTCTTTGGAAAATTCAGATCATAAATCGCGCTTTCTTCCACCTCCCATCAATCTTGCCCCTTCCGCTTGCAATCAACAGGGTCTTGCCTATGCAGTGCCTCACATAACGGGGTCAGGGTCTTCATCACTGGAGGCTTCGAGCGTGCCAAGAATGATCCGATTGCATTGCAGGTGCTTTCTCTATGGCTGCAATGTTTTCTGCCCTCCATACCAGCAACAGTCTCTGTCCTCTCCATGAGTAAATCAGTGCCAATGGGACAATCGTGTTTTGATTTATCCAGCCAGGAGGTACGCTTGAAGCTGTCCTATGACCACAGGTGAGATGGTGATGGTGTCCGGCATGGAGGGGACTTGAGTACCCCATATCCAAAGAAGGGGCTGTTGGGTTTCATAGCCTGAGCCGTGCGGCTCATCTCACAGGAGGAGGATGGAGCTGAGAGAATGGCATCGTGCCACTGCTCCGATTTCTCCATCAGGCCATGCAGTGATTTTCAAGCAGCCGGGATCTTCGCTTGTAACATATTGGGGCACAGTGAAGCAAGCTCTACTCCAGGTCAATCAAGCCCAGTGGTGGCAGAGGTGGTGGAATAAGACCTCCTCTTAGCAAGACGCTGAGATGTAAGTACAAAGGGAGGAAAAAGGGGGAGAAGGGGTACAAACATCCCTACCACCTGGCTGCTCAACCCAAGTCCAGGTGCCTGGCTCTTAACAGCCCTTGGTGGACCAGGTCCCTCTCCTCCTTTCACGCTTTTTTTCAGCCTTTTTACAAACTCGGTGCCTTTGTGTTTTTAATTCTGGAGCGCGTTGCCATGGTTAAAGCTGTTATTCACAGCAGGGTTTGCATCTTACCTGTGAGACAGATAGATGTGGAGATGGAGATGTGCATGAATAAGCGTGTTTACCCTCATTCCCATTTCCATTGGGCACGTGAAAAAACAAATCTGATGGGGAAGGAAAACCCTTCAGGGAGAACGGAGAGAGGGGGAGAACGCTGCCTTGGAGGAGTTTGTCTGAGGAAGACATAGACTAAGCCAAAAGTATGGGAAAGAAGAGATGATCAAAGAAAGATGAAGTCATGTGGGGAGGGCAGAGATGGGCATAGGTTTCTTGGAGGTATTATGGGACCAAGAAAATACACAAGTTTAAGTTGAGTCTATTCTAAGAGTGCAGTGTCCATGCGGAAAAGCAGGGATCACGGTTCCCTCCCTGTACACTGCTCCCACACCAGCAGCGCCAACACAACCTTCCTCCTCACCCCTGGCATTTTTCTAGGCTCTGGTTGCCCCGAGTGCTAAAGGGGGTTGCAAGTTTTCTTTTTTCTATTTTTTAGATGTGCTTATCAAATATATATATATATACTCTTAATTTTACTTTATTCTTATTCTTCTTTTATAATATTATTTATTTGAGGTAAGGGGGAGACAGGGAATCAGGTCTTTGGCACGTTCCCATAGAGTATTCTTGTCCAGAGAAAAGTGACAGCAAAAACTTTGGCTTTTAGGCTTTTAGGGTTTTTGGCTTTGGTGTATCAGGCCGAGATCATTTTATTGTTGTTACTTAGAGACTGATTCGGAATAATGGGTCTGCTAGGAAAGACGGACGAAGCTCCTGAGTTTTGTGGCTAATGTTCTTACGCAAGTTTGAATTGATGTGGCAGTTCTGAATTGCTTCACTCAAACACGCATCGAATGAAGAATCGAATCGATAACTGCTGGGCCCTCTTCCAGCCCCTCCAGAAACAGCCCATTTATTTCTCTCCTTCCACCATCCCAGCAGCTCTGCTGGTGGCTAGCTGGGGATTTTGGGCAGCTTGCAAAGGAGTAACCACTTGTAGGGAAACCGCACTGTGCTGCTGCATCCAGACACCGGCTTATCCCATCGTGCCACTGCATCAGTGCGTGGGGTGTTGTGTGGCTGTGGATGGGACATCTGCAACAATAACAGGCAGAGATCTTGCTTGGAGAAGCAAGAAGGGGCAAAACTGAGCCATTGGTCCCTGGAAAAGACTACCCGCTTGCTGCCCTGGATGCTTAACTGGTGGATTCCTCTCTGCCCCACCACTGACTGAGTTTAGCACATTTCATTGCTACCTTTTAGCCCTGTCACAAGATGTGACTCATGGTGACATGCTGGAGGAGGTTTCCGCTGGGACCCAAAGGGTCCGTGGTCAGATGTCCCATCTGCCTGGACAGATGTCCATTGTCCAGCAACACAACAGCTTTGCTGACAGCTCGGCTGCAGGAGAGCTGTGCAAAAGGGGATTGTGTCCTCCCTCCCCATGCTGCAGCGTCTTCAGCTCTGGAAGGAGCTGGTGAGTCCTGGAGCAGGGAACTGAGCTCAGTCACCCAATCCACCAGTGCTGCCCATGCCTGGACAAAATGCGTGCAGCTGGTCAGTGGTGGCTTCTCGCTAAGGAGTGAAGCCCAGTTCCTCTGGAATATTTTGGTATCTCACATCCTTTGGTTTTGCCTGGAGGCAGGAGTCATCTCCCACCTAACATGAGGCACTTGACTATGCCTGGTTATACCTGGCTCCTGCCTGTGTGGAGGAGGGAGATGGCACCTCCAGGGGCTGAGTCAGACGTCTAAGAGAGAAGTTGCTCCCAAGTGTGTTTTTTCCATTGACTGAAAATCTCCCCAGGAGGCTGGGACCCAAGATTAGCTGCCTACGTTAAAACCTGAGATATGAGATGGTGAGTTGGGGGCTGGAAGTTCACTCCTGGCTCAGGTGGGGACGGATGGGTAGAGGATAATGGGGAACACTTCAAAGCATGTGCAAGAGGTGCATAAATGGCTCTTTCTCCACCAGAGAAACGCTGGTACAACCCCAGCTCGGTGGTTCTGACAGCCTCATCCGCAAGCCCCACTGCTGGCCAGGGCTGGCCGTTTGTCTTTTGCATGGGTGCAACCCTGCAGCTCACCGCCGTGTGTTGCCACACCACGGCGATGCCCAGCCGGCCAGGTCTGACTGCTTTGCAGTTTTGTTCAGCCCTCATAACTTGCTGTCGAAAGCACTAACAGCACTGGTGGGGACGTCCCTTCACATCCACCTGGCTCCATGCTGATACGCACCCGCTCTCTTGCCACGTTGCCTCTTCCCTTTGGGAAGATTCCCAGAGTCTGTGCGCCAGTGGGGCTGCAGCCCTGCCTGACAGCTGCCACCCGGCCCGAGCTTTGTAATTCGGATAATGGAGCTAATGAGGGGGTGAAACCCATCCCATTGCTTTCTGTGACTGTCATTCCCCTTCTCCTCCTACATCGAGTCAATGGAGAAATCTGGCATCTGAGCCGAAGGAGGGATGTCTGTAACCGTGGTCCTACCACCACTGGGGGCTGAGGCCATGGGTGAGCAGAGCAACCTCAGAGCCACACGGACACCTCCCTGTGCATTTGTCTGCTCCATAATGTCACCACAAATTAACTGTCGGTATGTCCTGAAAATGAATGAGTTAAAGTCCTTTAGAGCCTCACGGGGGCCATCTTCTGCAGAAACAGTGCCCTTAATTCAATCATACCTCATTCGTGAGGTGCTGTGTTGAGCCTGAAGGTGAGGAAGATGGTCTGGGTGCCTGGTACTGTACAGGCCACATGTGGGTCCACTGGGAAAAGGCTGCTACAGCTCATCCACCTCTACTTGTGGAGCGGAGCGGGGTGAGGAGCCAGCCTGGATTTGTTAATTGTTGCCGGCACTGGGTGGCAAGCAAACCAAGCCCGAGTGCTGGCCGCGGGAGTGGATTGCACCTCAGCGGCGTAGCTAATTAATGGAGTGAAATGAGTGTTTGGGAGGTGGTATAATGGAGAAGTGAGTCAGGGACGGCACCACACGTAGCTGATCCTATGGTTCCTCCCTCCAGCGTGCTCAGGCCACATTTTGGGTCTTCTTCTCTTGGAAGCTGGCAAAACTTCAACTGTCTTCTGCTGAGGAGAATAAGCGACAGGCAGTGGGATTAGCAGAAACCAGGTATGCTTATCCAGAGGCTCAGCGTCTGCTCTGGGCGTGAAGGATGTTATCCTGCGACTTTGTCCCATGAGCAGGAAGGAGATCCATATAGATGCCTGGGTTGGAGGCTCAAAGGGGCTCGAGGGGAGAAGCTCTGCCAGGACACCTGGGTCCCTGTTGTCATCCCTGTTGTCCATCCCCCTACCATCACCACCACCCAGGTGATGTGGAGGTCTCTTTCTGGTATCTGCCCAGGCACCTGGATCTACCCCACCTTGGGAGGGAGCCTGGTGGGTCTAACCCTCCCCAGCTGTGGGCAATCAAAATGCACCGGTTCCCACCGGTGGCACCAAAAGAGCAAAGATGATGGCTGTTTCTTTCTCTTGGATGTGCACGTCGGTAGCAGCTGCACGTGTTTGAGCAGAAAAGCCAGCACCGAGGGTTGTCTGTCTGCATCGTGCACCTGAGTGCAGGAGGGGCTTAGGGCTCCTTTTCTGGGCTCTGTAGAAAACATCTTGCAGGACCTGGCCGGGAGAAAACATGCCCTTGTGACCGCATCTGAGCCAGAAAGCACCCCTGAAGCTGGGAGTCTGGTGGTCCGTGCTCACACTGCAGGGTCTGGGGCAGAGCTAGGCAGGTGGAAGTGGCCGCACTGGGGGCACGAGGGGCACCCTGCCAGTGCTGGGCAAGCTCCATCACTCCTGGGCAGAGGTGACCGGGGCACTGGCTCTCCCTGGTGAGGTGGCCACCGGGGCCTGGGCTGGAGCTGGGAGGTGGAGAGAGAGGACGTGCCCAGGCTTTTGAACTCGGTTTTGTCAGTCGGAGGGAAGAGCTTTTCTCCCTTCCCTTCTCCGGGGCTCTTTTGTTTTCTGCAGCCCGACAGAAGAGGCTTCCAGCAAGCGGCAGGGGTGGGGGTAGAGCCCACCCGCACAAAGGCAGATCTCCACGGGCTGTGTGACCGCTGTCACGCTTTTTCGCTCAAATAAACGCCGGTGGCGGATGACGTGGGGCTGGTGCTCCCCGGCCCCGGGGCTGATTGGTCCCAGCTCGGGTTTGAACGCCGAGGTGTCCAGGCAACGAGAAGCAGAGGAGCCAGACTTTCTTATCCCCGCTCTGGGAGCGCGGCGGGTGCTGGGGAAAGGCAGCGCTGCGGAGTGAGGAACGGCACCTGGGGCCACTGGCCCTCCTCCTCCAGGTACCCCCTGCGCGGTCCCGGCCCATATCCCAGCCCCGGCTCTGGAGTTGGGATGAGTTTTGCTCCTTTTGCACGGCAGGTGTCCGGTGGCTGCCACCGGCTTTGACTTTGCGCTCGCTCAGCCGGTGCCTGTGGTCCCGCGCGGTCACAACAGCGGAGGAGCTCGGCTTAAGTGTGGGGGCGCGGGGGAAATCACTGGGGTTTTTGGGGTCTTGAAAGTGACCGTTCAGGGGGGCTTGCGGGAGGGATGCTCCGGGAGAAGCTATGTGGTGGGAGAGGAGTCAAGGGGCCTTCAGACAGTCCTGTGGTCAGCTCGCTTGCCCCAGGAGGACGGAGCAGGTGATTTCTGGTACATTTGCATTCGCTTGATTAATGAAACTCATGAAAACCCTGCAGGGTACCCAGGGCTAGGAGCTGTGCTAGAAGAAGGTGGCTTTAAACTGAAAAGAAAGAGCTTTTCCTGCTGATAGAGAGCTGCTCTGCTTTCGCCTCAGCATGACCCAGCTGCATGCCCGTCCCCCTGGAGCCGGGGGGTGAGGAGGGAAGGGCCCCCCAGGGCTCAGCCGTTTGCAGGGAAGGGAGGAGGTTTCAGGGGGAGGCGTGCTGTAAAGAAAGGGCTTTTTCCTCCACCTGGGAGACAGGAGCAGAGATACGAGGAGCTGGCAGTGCGAGGACACTTGCCTGCATGGGAAGCCAGTGCTCAGCACAGCGCATTTTGAACCCATCAGTCCTGGCAGAGCCACACGTGTGAAACCATGAGCCAGCCGTTAATGACGGGGCAAGTCCGAGCTGTCCAAGATGAGAAACCCCCTCTTGGGATGTTACCCAGGGTAACATCCATCCTGGAGCAGCCTCCTGGCTCAGTGGCAGGTCGTGAGCTTGCAGAAGGGCTGGCATCCTGCGTGGATTCAGTGGCACGCGTTGAAAAGCAGAACCACCACTCAGAAAAGCCTTGGTGCCACAAGTAGGGGACAGAGTGGGCTCGCAATACCAAGACCTTTTGTCTCAGGGCTTGTGTTATTTGTCAGGGCACAGGGCTGGGGCTGCCTGAACAAGCCTTTTCCCATAGACCCAGCGGCACGAGGAGACTTGGAGATCCCTCCTAGCCTCATGCTCGTAGCAGAAGAGCAGTTCCTTGGTGTCCTGGAGGCAGGCAGAGGCAGAGGGACATCACAAAATGAGCAAAGAGAGTTTTGCTGCCAGCGTGACAAGCAAAGCTGGAGCGGGAGGGGAGGATCCTTGGGCTGAGGGGGCATATATGATTTGCCCTGTCCCTGAAACAGCATTTGGAGGCTTTGTCCAGAGATCTCTTGGGAGCACACCTGGCACAGGGCACACGCCTTGGCAAAGTGACTGCGGCCATCCGGCTGTTTCCCTCCACCCGCCAGCCAGATCAAAGCTGGACCTGTCCCTGGAGTAGGTGATGGAGCACAGGAGCCATCCCAGACCATTTTACATACAGAGGCAAGGGGACTTGGGGAGCAGGACGCGACAAGGGCTCCTCTGCCAGAGGACTCCTCGAGCCAGTGGTGCAATCACCAAGTAGTCTCGTGAAGGGAAGCAAAGTGCTGGTTATCGCTGACCTGGATTTGCAGTGATGACCCGGAGGTGTGAGATTAGCACAGCCAGCCCGTCCCAGGGCTGGAGGGGGGATTTGAGAGAGGGAAAGGGTCGCACCTGTTACATAGGTAGTTTTTCACTGTTTAAATGTGAATACGTAGCACAAGTTGTCAGTTTAAAAAAAAATAAATCCTGCATCTTGCAGTGTTGCCAAAGTTTACAGTTTTAGGGGGAGCTGTACAGCAGTATAGGCTTTGCCTAGAAGACCCAGTTACTGGATCTGTGAGAATCGATGGTGCTTTTTGTACCTAAATAAAAGTTAAGGGAAAACATCTGTCCCGTGTACTTAGAGGAGGTTTGACCTAGATGAACCTGGAATCCTAAAGGTGAATTAAATAAATTGCGTATTTTAATTATTTTTTTCAACAATCATGTTTTTAGAGCCAGTTTTTAAAGTTCAACAGCTTGGGACTGGGTGATGCTGCTCCTGTGCGGACCGACAGCTCTCCCTGCTCCAGTTCGTTCAAATGAGCCTCGTTTCTCTGAAGGGTTAAGCCAAGTACATTCTTCAGGCTTTATTAAACCCATGACCAGTAACGTCAGTCTGAAACCCAAGAGAGAGGAAAACATACTCACACCTTGCAGGCCATAAACAGGAATAAATTCTGCTCTGTCTGTATCTTCTGAACAGTTCTATTGAGGCAGTTTATGAACTGGGAGCGCTAGCCCCAGCGAAGCAGGACTTTCCCAGATAGATAGTCATTAAATAACTTGTCTTTCCTGGTGTTTTATGGATAAACACTGCCCACTGCTCGCAAATAGCATCTGCTTTTATTTGAGTGGGATCATATTTTATAACAATCCTTCTGCTCAGTTTGCGTGTTTGCAATGACCCCAGCAAGGAATCACTCTGCAGCTGGTGGTAAATTCACTCCCAGATGTTTAATGATGGTATTTACTGTTGAGAGTAGGAGCTCCCAGTATTAGGGCTGCAGTGGTGAAGTAGTGATTAGGGTGGGTTGATGGGACACAAGGCAGTTGGGTAATTGCTAGCGATGAGCTAGTGAACTCCCAGGTAATTGCACCTTACCGGGAGAGGTGTGTTGTCATGAGCGGTGTTTTAAAGGCAAAGCTGTGAGGTGTATAAAGGACAGTCATTGACTCCATATGAGAGCACTGAATCACGACCAGGAAATTATCACTTCTCCTTACCAAGAAAAATAACGCTTCATCTGTTTTCTTCCTTCTTGCTTTCTTGAAGAAGAGATACTCATGGTAAGACTTGTGCACCTGTCGGTCTGTGCCCCTTCCTTCTCTTCCTACCCTTTAAATACTGTTGAGAAGTAGAGATGCTCTGCTGTGGGACACCTACAAGTGTCCCAAAAATGGGTCTTGAGGGTAGGAAAGAGGAAGACAGACTCACTCACTGCCCCTGTGAAGGCCCAGCATAGACCCAACCTCTGTCAGACACCACGGAGTCCTCACAGCAGAGGGACCCTGGCAAAGCTCGCTCACCAGAAGGCTTCACGTATGCTCAGATCTTCTCCATAGACACGAGCCCCAAGCAATCCTGGTTCCTCGGAGAGCAGACATCATTAATGAGGTTATTAAAGGGAGACATTAATTTTACTTTTAATGAATGTGGGATCTGCAGGAGTTCGCGCGGTCACTCACTAGAGCCCCGTTGGCCCTTGGGCAAGATTTCCCAAGTCCCAGCCATCTCCGCGCGTGTTTGGGCTCCTCAGGGTATTACTCAGACTGAGTGTCCGCAGAGCTGGTTGTCCTCACCTAGCCCTCACATCCGGGGCTGTCTCCAGCTCTGCATCACCCCAGCACCTGCAGTCTCCAGCCGTGGCACTTTGTGTTTGTTTGTCCTGCATAACCATCAGTGGAGAAGCCAAAATTGCTTTGCCCTCCCTGTTCGTGGAGGAAAGGGCTGGAGACTCGATTCCTATAATTGCCACCCTCTCCTACCTCAGAAAGGAATAATCCCCAAAGCAATGGTGACACTAGAGTCCTCTAATGCTTTTGGAGTCTTCATCAGCAGGTCCTGGAGGGCTTTGGGAAAGATGCCGTGTGCACTATGTCTATTTTACAGCTGGGAGGGTGGAAGCAAAGCAGGGGGCAGATCCTTGGCACGCATTGCCAGCAGGAGCGCAAAAGGCAGGTTTAGGTAGGGGCTTTCCCAGCAGAGCCAAGGGGCTGATGGTGGTGCTCTCACCTCACCCAAGGGAGCAGCTCCTCAGGTGGGTCTGGTACTGGGAACGCTCGTTATCTGCTAGAGCCTTTCCACTTTGCCTTATAATTAAGAGACAAGGATAGGGAGTGTGTCCCTTCCCTCCATTTTAATGAGCTTTCTCTCCCTGTGAGAGAAAAATTGCAGCGAAACCAGCAAAACAATATTCAGTGTGAGATTGTTCCAGTGATGGGGAGAAAATAAGTAGTTTGTGGGCCCAGGACCACCCAGGAGAGGGGCTGCTCCTGGCCCAACAATGATTTAAGGGGTTTAGCAAGTCAGGAGTCCTGACGGTAAAGCTGCAGCAGGGTTATCAATATATTACGAATTTTGGGCAACTGGACCAGATAGTTCCAGGTACAGGCCGATACAAATGACAGTGCTGCTCCAGGCTGCTGTAGCTCCGTCGACATGTCTGGAGCTGCTCTACTGCTACGGTTAGCAATGGGAAAAGTGGTTTAAGCTGTTTTCATCCCCCAGCCTGATCCAAGCACTCTCTCCTCCACCTTCTCCTTTGTTGGCACGAGCGTTTCCCTGACTGCCTGATGCAGAGGCACTGGACTGGCAGAAAAAAAAATAACTTTTTTCTCCCCTGGGTTTTTTCCACAGCTGGACCAGTCCTTGATCCAATTCTCTGCACCAAGACTAGTGCCGGCGTGATGGAGGGGGCAGCACAGGCTGTCAGGCCACCACTGCCTGCTTTAACCAGTCCAAAGTATGAGCTGGGATGAGAGGTCACGGATGGATCCTTTCCCTTCTCTTTCCTGTGGTGCTGTTCAGGGAGGCACATGCTGACCGTGGTTTTACTAACCACTGCCAGATGTTTGAAATTATTTAGTTTAATCATTGATCCAGGACCACTCAGTCCGGTGGCTGTGACAAGAGTACTGAGCTGAAGCAAATCCCTGGGAATCTGCTCTCTGGTACCTAGGTGAGCATCAGGCTTCACACCACCATTTTTGAACCTGAAGGTGGTGAGGTACAGGCAAAGATCAGAGCACGAGATTCAACAACAGGAGCTGCTGAGTGTTGATCCTGGCTCTACTGCCGACACTTTTTCTCCCGGGGCAAATTACTTAGCTTTCCTTTGCCCTGCTCCCCTTCCATCCCCTTCCCAAAACCTTTGTCACATGCGGGCTGGGGAGAAGCTTGCAAAACACCTGCCGAAGTGCTTTGAAGACGGAAAGCAGCATGCACAAATGATAAGTTGTACGGGCTATATAAACAACCCTGCCTGTACATCTCCCAGGCTAAATGAGGAAGGAGAAGGGCTTAACTGGTGGGTGGCACCCACCTCCTAATTACAAGGCTTGTCTCCGGATCCCTTCAGTGTAAAGCATCCCCTTGGCTGAAAAACGGCTGACACAGTCGCACCTGAGCAGAGGTAGGGGAGGAAAAACTTGTCACGCGAGTGAACCAGAGTGGACGGCAATTTCCTCTGGGAGGAAGGGGGTGAACAGTGGGCACCAACAGTGGGTTGGAGATGGCTCCTGGACCACTTCCAGACCTACCAGTTCTGCTGTATCTCCTCTTGCTTCTTGTTTGATGAGCTTTTCCAAGTGATTGCTATATGGTCTTGAAGGTCCCATAGGATCTAGGAAAGTCCTTCCTGTAGCTGCCGTTAGACTCGATTTATCCTCTCTGACACCTTTTGGGGTGGAACTTCTGGTATTTTAGCACTCTCTTGGTCCCACACCAGTTTGTCAACTCAAAAAGCATCACAGCCCCAAAGTGTAAGATTGAAGAAGTAAATTGTTGGTATGCTTTGCTTTCTGAACCTTTGCAGCGTTTCTGGGTCACGCTTCTAACGTGTCTTCACAACAGCGGGAGTTAAAACCCGATGGTGCGTGTGTATGTGCTAAGAAAAGTGAGATATCCACGTAATCAGCTACTGTTGGGGCGACAAGAAACACAGCAGATGCCGTGAGGGCTGACAGATCTTCTGAGACGAGCCCCAGCCAGGTGTCTTGGTCCTCTTCCGCAGCGCCTGTGGCTCTCTCCTCACTGATACTTCTCTCATTTCACGCGTGCTTATGACCTTGCCCTGAATTCTAAGTTATTCTTGCGGGCGTAGCACCCTCTGAAGAGCACTTGGGATAAGTTTGCAGGTCTGGCCCCTTGTTTTGGCCGAGTTTTTCTGCACGGGGAGGGGGGGAAAGTGCAGGTTCAGCAGCCGGGGACCAGGGAAAGTGGTTGGGATTCGCGCCTCTGACCTTTGACGCTTTGTAGCTTGGGCAAAAATCAGCTGGGACCAGTTGCGTGAGGACATGCAAGTACCTAAAAACGCAGGTTGGTGTCTGCGTGTTGTTTATTTTGCTTTTAGGCTGGCTCGGAGAATTTCATTCTCCATTTGGGAAGTAGGAAGAAGTGCCTTTTCTCTCTCCTTTTATTAGTCTTCTCCAGCCGGAAAGGTTCTGGGTTAGGAGGTGTCCCCCTATGTGTGCAAGTGCGTGTTGCAGGCCCTGATCTGAGCTGGAGACTCAGCTGAGCAGCCTGAGATGCTCTTTAAGCCTTGCAGAGCTATATGTAACGGAGGGTATTGTTTCCCCGCTGAGGGTTTGGTTCCCGCAGCGCCATGGGGAGAGGGGGGTATCTGCACCACCTGGGTGTTCCTCCACCACTCGCCGGGGCCAAGCAGCCCCCGTTCGCAACCGGTGCTTCGCCTTGGAAACCCCCGAGGGGTGCCAAATCTATCTGCTGCCTAGTTTCTCTCCTAGTCTGCATGTAACAGCCTGGGAGATTATTGTTCCCACCCATCCCACTTGCCAGACAGATGTTAGAGACGATGATGGATATATCTGCTCTCAGATTAAAAAGCTGCTTAAAATGCAGCCCCAGCCAGCTGTGGCCCTCTGCCCTGTTAGCTTTCGAACGCTCTCTTGAAGAAATCCTCTTTTTTTAACTCAGCCCTACCCTTTCCTACAGTCTTCTGCTGCGTTCTGCCTGGCAAAGCCCCAGCAGCAGCCCCCGAGCAACGTGGCACGTGTAGTGGAAACGACTTTGGCTGAATGGGATGCTTTTGCAGGGAGCCCAGGTGCTGTACACAGTACAGTGGGGATGAGAAGATGCCTCCAGATGGAAGTTAGAGATCTCCTCCTCCTCCCTTTTTTGCTCCTGTATCCAGCAATTCAATGGTTGTGTCAGCATAATTCGGCGGCGTGGGGATAGGGAGGAGCTGGAGCCTCTGTAGCATCAAGGAAAAGCCTCACTTTTCTCTCGGTTGCCTGTTGCAGGCACCTATTTATGTCTTGTGGTTACAGAGGGAGGAAAGGAACTGCATGGGGAGGATGCCATAGGATAACTCCTTCAGGGGGAGGGTGGACGCTTTCCCCTCTGCATTGGACACTTGTGTACCAGCTTGTCCTCTCCCGATGTCTCTGCATGGGCAAGATCTCCCTTGGCATGGATTTTCCTGCCTTTCCCCAGGGACCCTGAGAGCTAACCATCCCTGGGCTGCCTTTCCAGGGCTTTTCATCCTGCCAGAGACTGTAACAGCATGGGCTGTGGTGCAGGTCTCATTCCTTCCCTGGTTCGCCCTGCAACGGTGGCAGCAAGGATGTGCTGGTCCCTGCAGCCAGACTAAAGGCTGGTGTTGGCTGCCCTTTTGCCAAGCTGGATTGAAACGTCTAAGAGCGGCAATGCTCAAAAAAATACCTCCTCCCTTGGTAGGAGATCTGGGCGAGAAATTCTGGCTTGGAGCTGATATTGCGTTGGGACAGGGATGCCGGAATGGCAGCATGAGTGGGAGATGGCTGTAGCTGTGTTACTTGCGGTGATGGAGGGGAAATCCTTAACCCAGAAAAGGAATATATAAACCCTATGTGTTCAACAGATAAATAAAACATTACTTCTACCAGCACTGTAAATTAAGCCATTTCTCCCCACCCCCTCCTAGATTTTACCAGCCTAAACTGGAATTTTCTGTGCAACATTTTTTTTCCCCTACTAAGACTTGAAGGAACTATATTTTCAAGCAGCCAGTGACTTCTGTTTTCTAGAAATCACAATTTTCTCCTGAAGTGAGCTCAGAACACCTGCCTCTTGGAAAAGCAGGCCCCTTTAAGATGGCTCAGGCAGCTTTGAATCACCAATTGCTTCTGAATAGGCAGGCCAAATGTTTTATCACTTCAAACTCTCATAGCAATGCAAATCTATACAGCTGAGAAGCCTCTTTCCATGCATGGGGGTGATGGGTATAGATAAGGATTAAAAATGGAAACAAATTCAGCCCGGGGGGTCCTCTTTGTTCCTCCCTGCCCTCAGTGGGGTTGCCAGGGCTACGTTTGTTCCCCTGCATCTTTTTTTTGGATGGGATCCAGAGCCCCTTGAATGCAAAGGCAAGAAGTGCAGCGGCTGGAGAGAGCTGGATGAGGTCCTAGGTACATACATATTTCATTGCCCATGCCAGGCTCTGTATTGTCTGCTCTCTCCGGTTTCCCAAAGGTGGTGTTTTCTAAAACTCCCCTTTCTTGAGGGCGATGTGCTCCAGGCTTCGTCCAGTCTGAAGTTTCTGGCTGTTGGGTTGTTTTCCACTTTCTCTGAATGCCAGGCAGGCATATTTCCCATGCCATGGTGGGAAGAGGGGGGATGCTCGGTAGGAAAAGCAGGACCCGCCGGAGAGCCGTTTGGAGGTGCCAACATCTGCCGTGGCATGGTGTGGTTTGGGGCTGTGCTGGCTCACACAAGCTGCAGGAGGTGAGCAGCACTTTGCAGAGCCTCATCAGTGCTGGGTTTCCCCTGACTTCTTTAACTAACCCGCAGCCTGAGGGCAAATCCTGACTACTAAGAGGCGGAAACTCTCCGTGAGCAAGGGCAGCCTAAATCCTGCTTTTTGCTTAGGTCACCTGTTACGAGAGCTGCCTGCCGTGTGCTGAGTACGGCTGCGCTCGAAAATTGCCAAGAGCTCAGCGTTACGGAAGCGAAAGCCAATTTACTGACTTTCCAATAGAAAGGAAGATACATGCTGAATGTGCATCTGTTGGATGATATTTCTATTTCAGGCATGCTGCTAACATACAAATGGAAAAGCAACTTTCTTTGCGTGATTTATGTAGTTACTAGAAAACCTTGGGTTAAGAATGCAGCGATACTTTGTGGGCATCGGGTACTATTTATTCTTAGCATAGTAGGTAATAAAATCTGTTTTCTCTCTGGCTTTCCAAGTGAATTCCAGCTGACTGAGATACATTACCTAACCTACCCAAGTACTCCGGACACGGAGAGCAAATAAAGTAATCTGACAAACAAAATCATCATGTAAAATCAGTAGCTAATAAAAAAATCAGTCCCTTGATTAGTCCCTTGATTTATCTTTAAAAGACAAACTGCAAAATTTTGTCAAAGAGGGAAAAAAAAAAATCCGCTCCTCTTTATTTAGGCGTCATTCTTTCTGTGTTTCAGGTGCATATAGGAAACACTTAGGACTTGAAATAACTAAGGATAACTATTGTTATCCTGCAGGGATTTAAGTCTTTAGTGATGAGCTCCAGCTCAGGTGTAACTGTCTTGCTGAACTGGGGTCTTCATGCATAACCGGGGTCTTCCTAGCTGGGGAAAAAAAAAAAAGAAAAAGAAAAAAGAAGAAAAGAAGATGGTTTTGAGTTTAAAAATAATACAGGACAATTAGAAACTAAAGAACTTGCCTGTCCTTTGCAGGCTTGTTTCTAGAGGTGGTCTTGGATGTCCAGGTCAGTACTCAAAGCAATTTGGGCTTGGGACCCTCCTTGTTTCTGCCCAAGGTCCCCACCTGGGTCCTGCCAAGGCAGGGAGCTGGTGCAGGACTGTGCTGTGCTCTGACGCCTGGCACCACCAACGCAGCAGAGCGAGGCCATCAGAGAAGACCTCTGGTTTCGGTGGTGTGAGAGGAATGCGAGGCTGGAGACGTGGGGCAGGCTGGCTGTAACATGGGGGTTTCCGAGAGCACAGGCTGGCAGGTGGCTTCTGAGGCACGGTGTTGGAAAAGCAATTTGGGATCAATGGGAAAGGCACGGGTAGAGAGCAGGAAAAGGTGTCCCAAAGGGTGGAAGCCATGCTCCTTCCCAGGCTCCGGTGCCCTCCCAGTGTGAAACTGGGAGCCCGGGCAGGGAAGGAGGGGGAAAGGCTGCAGCCAGAACCAGAAAAACCTGCTCGCGCCAGGCGGGGATTCACATTACTCACACTGGCTTAAAGCAGGTCACGTTTGCTTTGGTTTCAAGGCAGAGATGGCCAAACTGCCAAAAGACTGTTTTCAGCCCAGCTTAGAGCGGGTCCGAGGTCCCACGCGCCTGTTCGCTGCGTTGCTGCCCCCGTGGTCCCCTAACCCATCGCCAGCGCAAGGTCTTGCCAGAGGTTTAAGTCTTTCTAAGCAAAGGCTGGGCTAAGGGCACGCACCCGGGTGCACGTTCCCCGGCCCATCTGAGGGGTGGTAACCACGAGCCGCAGGATCACCTCCGGGCGCTCGCACCTCCTGACCTGCAGCAGGCTTTGAAGAAGCTGCCCCAGCAAGTTTGCTGGTTGAAGCTGGACCGGAGTCGGCCTCTGGGGATGCTCCCCATTGCAAAGGAAGAGTCTTGTGCCTCCCCCAGATGCCGTCGCAGGTGAGAAGCTCATGGCAGGCGGTGCAAGTTGAAGCTGCCCCGTTGCAGGTCTCATCCGCGCTAGCGCTGGGGGTGGCTGCACCACACTTCTCCTTCCCACCAGAAGCTGGGCCAGATGGGTCAGCCCCATATGATTTATCGGGTTAGTATAGTCAAATGGGTGTGAGTAGCGGGGGTGAAACCATGCTCTTGTTGGGAAGAAGGAGGAAAAAAGAAACTAACAGCGTTAGAAATCAGATTATCAGAGCCTAATGGCTGTATCTGCTTATTAGGCGGCAATAACAATAATTTACCTTCGAATCACAATAATTCATCATAACACTTTGCACCTACCTCATGAATTCCCGCTGCTTATCTCACCGCTCTTCTTCGGGGGATCTGAAAGCAACTTCATAAACATTAATTAATTATTCCTCCACACCCCTGCAAGCAAAGTAAACATTATCCCCATTTTGCAGCTGGGGAAGCTGAGCTCACCTGAGGAGATAATAACTGAGCAGGGATGCAGGAGCCCAGAGAGCAGGTTCCTACCCCGGCTTCTACCACAAGCGCCTTTCTGCAGAGGGCTCTGCAGCGTGGGTGTTGGGGACATAATCCAGGGTAATTCAGGCCCTCAGCCATGCGCATTTCTGTGCTTACCACCACTTTCAGGTGTCAGGAAAGGTGTAAAAAAGGCGAGAGCTTCTCCTGCCTTGGAGATGACTGCAACTATGGTGCTCATCACTATCTCATCACCTTTTAGCCTCCACCACAGGGACCAGGCACCTGCCAGTGTGAAGCACCTGTCATTATTCACAGTAGGACTCTCCCTTTTTTAATGACTACTTTAATGACCCTAATCTGTTGGTGTGACTGTGGTTAATCCCACAACTCTAAGAACTGATACTTTTCCTCTCCTGCCTCCTCACACCTCACTTTGCATCCTAACCTGATGCTCCGGCACTGGGATGAGCTGGTGGGACTTGTGCAAAGCAGAAGGCACCAACCCCTGTCCGGGTTTGGGAATCAGGCTGATGTGAGTAACAGGGTACGACAGTAACGAATCAGGGCATCCACCTCCAACCTCTTAGCTTGGGGATGTGACACACATAGTGCCATCCAAAACCAAGATGCTTGAAGTTAAACCTGTGCTCTGGTGGATCTTGGTCCTTGAGGAAGAGCAACTCTGGCACCGTGGATGTGTGACAAAGATGTAAATTAAGGGGAGGATGTCCTCTGAAAATAATGAGCCTTGGCAGCAGAGGGGAGGACAAGACACTGAAGTCCATGCAAGGCCAGCAGTAGCCTATTGGGAGGCGATTTATATTTTTTTTTCAGAAACCAACAGTTGACTTTTGGAAGCCAAGTGGATGCCAACATCAGAGCAGGAGGAGGGTTGTGTTTCACAGACAAGTCACGGTGGATTAAATGTAAATGAATCTGCAGCTTGATGGACAAATAGGATCAGTGCCGGGAACCCCAGCTCCTGGTGGGGGACGGATTAGTAACGGGTACCGGTGCATTTGCATGTGGGGAGGGAATGAATGGCAGGGCAGGGAGGTTTCCAGCATTGCCCTGCCTGTAGCAGCGCAAGAAAGAGACATCTCCAGGCTCAAAGAAGAGAGGTCAAGCCTAGCTAAACACCAGCTTGGTCCCCCATCAGAGAATTGCTGAGGCATGAAGAAAAACTTTAACAGCTGCAACACTGCTTTTGAACCTCCTGGTAAAAAGGAGGGTCAGGAGGTCAAAACTTTCAGTGCCTCTGGGAAGGAGAGGACTTTTCCCGGCAAGCCTTTGAAAAACCCGAACTAAATTAGCATGACCACACTGCTAAATGCTTGGGAAACCCGGACGGCTCGGGTCACAGGCTCCCCCAGCAGCAGAGTGGCGAAGAGCTGTTGCATTCCCATACTCAACAGCCATAATTAATGGAGCTATTTCCTAGGCGAAAGGCGGATCTTGAGAATCCTACGCAGCACCTGGCTGGGAAATAAAAGCCTGTGGGATGTGCCCTGGGCATCCTTTCTCCTCCTGGCACCATTGCCCTTTCCCTTTTATATTTGTCCCGTTTTCTCATTCTTTACTTCCATCCACCGTTGTTTCGGCTGTTTCTTCCTCCCCTGTTCTGGTGTTGCACGGCTCGACGCGCTGTTGAAGTGGGGAATGGCGATGAAGCTGTAATGACCCAGCCATACTCTCCCCTGGGGACGCTGGATGGGAACGCAGGAGCTCCAACCTAATTACATCCCTTTTTTTCTACATTTTACTGCAAAAGGGGTAAGGGAGACCCCCACTGCTCATTTTGAGTTCTTCACTTCCACTTTGAAGGTAGATTTTGCTGGTTTGGGCCTTTTGCAAGAGCCATTCTAGCAAAGAGCCAGCAATGCAGGTTTCTGGAGGATGTAGGGATCTGTGATTTCTGCCTCTGACCCCATTGTGGGTTTTTACAGTGCTGCCTTTCCACTTGGCTCCCATTCGTCTGCACCGTGAGTTTCCTGGGCACCACTCTTCACAAGACCCTCTGCAGGTCATCTCCCTTCACAGCCCCCACCACCATAGGTGTGGAAAGCAGATAGGCACACGCAGACATCGCGGCTGCTCTTAGTGTTTTCGGAAAAGTGCTGTATGCCTACGAGCTGCAATCCAAATATGTAAGAAGACCGATATAGCCAAAGTTTACTGTCTAGGACTGCATCCTGCAGGCTGCTGTTGAGCATCCCTATTCCCATTGCAGCCCCAGGAGACAAGCCCTCAGCAACTTTTGTGGGCTTGCTGCAGAAGCAGAATGAATACTTCATTGAATAAAGCAGGAGGACGGGAAATATATCAAGTTTCCGAGGCCAGAAGGCCTGCCCTTGAAGGAGAACGGCTAGTCTTCCCACCAGACCAAGGTCTTCCCACCAGACCAAGGTCTCTCCTTTCTGCAAGCCCAAACCCAAGCAGGGCTGTGGGTGGGAATGGCGGGGTATGGTCCATGGTACGCTGGCAGTCAGCTACTGCAGTGACTCTGCGGTGCAGAGCCCCAATTCAGCTTTCCTGTGATGCTGCAGCATCTTTTCTTTCTCATGTCTCTTGTTGTCCTAGAAACAGAGGAAAAAATTCTTCCAGACAAGCCCTTTTGTTACGCTCAAGGCAGCATCTTCTGTCTCTTAGCAAAACAGTGTATGGTTGTGTAATCAAACCCTTGCCAGAAAAACAACGGTGGGTTCAAAACCTTCACAAGAAACCTGGAAAAACTTCACACCCTCCAAACTTTCCCAAAGTCCTAAGAGTGCCGAAAGGGTCAACAGGCACTTCGCAACCCTGCTACAAGTATATGCTGAGCAACAGGAGGCAGTAGTCCTGTATATATACTCTCTTTCTATATATAAAATATATATTTATACATTTGTAATTATACATATTATTTATATATATTTTTTACATATAGATAGATAGATAGATTGTCACTTCTGGCTTTGAGTTACAGCTCTTGAGGTAGGAGGGGTCTGCTGGAAGAGGAAGTCAACATGCCATATGGTAACGGCCACGTTTCTCTCCCAGTGGCAGGGCTCCCCTGGAAATGCCGGGATTGTGGGCACGGTTGTCTTTACTTGAGAGGGAAGCTCGTCTTCTGGGGCGAGTGTGTCCTTCTGTGGGCTGAGCCAGGCGAGGGATGCGCTGCGTAATTTCTCTGTGGCACGTGAAATGTCGCGGCTGTGTCGGGAGAGGAGGTGACTGACACATCTCCTGAGGCTGGCAGCGTCCAGTGGCACATTCCCAAGATCTCAAGCAGTCCACGCTAAGGGGAGAAGGAGAGGAAAGCACCAGAGGGACCACGCAGCCCTTGTCCCCCAGCAGTGCCTGGTGCGAGATGGTAAAATAACAGATGACCTTCAGGCCGGCCAAAAAGTTTGATAGCCATGATGCTGACCGCATCCAGCTCCGGTGGAGACCAGTGGATGTGGGGCACCTCTGAAAATCTGACTTCTCACTCTTTCCTTTTGGAGATGGGCCTGAAAAAGAAACTTCCCTCTACTCTCCTCTCCCAGCAACAGCTCAGAGGGCTTTGGCTTTCAGCACAAAGACAAAACCCAACAGCTCTGCAGATTCCAGTCCCTCAAATACCTACTTCCTCTCATGCCCCACCCTGGCCATGCAGTGCCATGTTGTAGCACGGGCTAACAGTACTGTGCTTGAGCTGGCTTGGGTGGCCGTCTCAGTGGAGATGAGCTCTATTAAGAGAGACTATAGCTGGTCACCAAATGGTGACCTGCTGGTAGCACACGGTACTCATGAGGGTTTTTTTTTTTTGTGCAAACATATTCTGTATCTTAAGAAGCCTCAGAGCAAGGAGTCTTCTTGTTGCACTCCTGAGCACGTCACCAAGACAGCATCATCTTCTTTGGAGAAACTCAGATAGGGTTTCTATCTCATCTGCAGTAGGGAGGCGGCTGGAGAGACCAAAGGACCTGCTTGGCTATAACTCAACTGCTCAAGATGCTGAGATAGCTCCGCTCTCCTCCCAAAAGCAGCTTGGCTGCTCAGTGTACAAGGAGCATGCGAGTCTTCAAGATTTTAAGATGCATCTTTAGAAAACCCATCTAGGAACCAGCGAGCACAACCCCAGAAATCAACTCGCTTGCTATTCCTGCATCAGTCCCTGAAGATGGCCTCGGCACCACAGGAGCTTTTGAGCTTCGGGAATAAATCTGGAGGTGGGCTGAGGCACAGCGAGGATTGGAGGAGGTGGTCCATGAGTAGCCGGTCTGGAAGAGCTCACCAGTATGAAACTATCCCCTGGACACCTTCATCCATCTCGGTTGATGCCAGGCATGGAGAAGTCTTTGTAGGGCAGGGGATCAAGGGATCACACAGACGTGCGGCTGCAGAGTTAGAAGTTTATTTATTTTTGGCAATAATAGCTTTACAAGTGAAAAGAGAATTCCGATCTTTTTTACAAGCTGCTAAAGGTAGAAAGATTTAAAACTCAAAATCTTTTTATAAAAGAAAGACAAGTGTCCTCACTAGTGGCAAACGAACCTCTGCTCAGTTTTTGTCTGATTAGGATCTCAGAAGAGTATCCAAGCTAATAAATAAGATATGTATCTCCTGAGAACAGCTTTTGTTGTTTTCTTATATAGATCTTTGTTCCTCCTGAGCTGTAAGGTCTCCAGGGCATGGACCGTGTTACGGAGCGCCAGATGTATTATCTGATTTTAGGAGATCATAATTACGAGGAATATGTCAGAACAACAGAAAACTTCATTTAAAAACCCAATTAAAGCTGCCGAGTGACAGCTACATACTTGTGTGTTGCATCACCTCCTAATCCCAGCAGCTCAGATGCAGAGAAACGAGTAGTTAAGGATGTCGTAAACCTGACAAGGTCCACATGAGATGGGCATTTTTCTGACTGTAACTAAAAATTAACACACGTTAATTGTGGTGGAGCAACAGTCCTGAGATCTGTTTTAGAGCAGACACCTGGGGACCTGTGGTCTGTTGGGTGGGTTATTCTTTCTCATGAGCAGTAGGACATTTCACAAGAGCTTCTGGATGAAGAAATAGAAAGGTAACTGCAGGTCTGCCCTACTGCGGGAGATGCCTGGCACTGGGGTTGCACCAGCACGGGCACGGCTGGAGCACCCTCACCAGTGGAGACCACCAGGATGGGATGCTGAGGCTGGTGCCACCACAGCTGTCCTCATTGCTTGGTGGGCCATGGAGGAAGGGCTTTGCCATGCAAGGCTGGGGGGCCCTTCAGGTAGGTTTTTTGGGAGCTAGGATGGGAAAAGCAGGCAGAGGGAGGAGGAGAGGAGTTTCCAAAGCCTCCGGCACGGCAGCAGGCACCTGCTTCTTCCCAAACCGGCTGAACCTGTCTCCCTCCCGTCGCCTCTCTGCGGTTTTAGGGCGTTTGAAGCCCCCAGCCGGCTGAAGGGCACAGGGTGTGGGGGGCGCACCCGCATCCTGGGCCAGGCCAAGCTCTTCCTCTTCAAAAAGGGGTTGTTTCCTCCATCCCGCTTGGGGACCCACCAGGGCAGTTGGAGCTCCGGGCCCTGCCATCAGACAGTCACGGGCTGTTAGGTACGGCTGAGCCCTTCCAGACGGAACGAGCCCGCTCGCATGGCCCCGGGAGCCGGGGACAGAGAAGTGCGGTGCGGTTTTGGTTGTTTGTTTGTTTGTTTGTTTTCAAAAAAAAGGGAGAATTTAAGACTTCTTTTAACAAACATGATAATGATTTAAGACTATTTAAAAAAAAAAAAGAAAGAAAATTTAAAACCTTTTTCTTTTAAATAAAAGGAGAATTTAATACTTTTTTTTAAAGTGTTTTTGTTTTCAGACTGTGGGGTTTTTAAAGGAGAATTTAAGACTTTGTGGGGGGGAAAGGAGAATTTAAGAGTTATTTTTAAAAAAACCCAACAAACAAACAGGAGAATTTAAGACTTTTTTTTTTTAAAAAAAGGAGAATTTGAGACTTCTTTTTTTTTTTAAAAAAAAAAAAAAGAAGAAACTGAAAGACTTTGCGGCGCTGGGCGGGGGGGGGGGGGCGGTGCACACCGGCCCGGGGGCGGGGGCGCGGGGGGGGGCGGTGCTCCTGGGGGGGGTGCCGGGGGCGGGGCGGGGCTGCAGGTTGCCGCGGCTCCGCGCTGCGGAGCGGAGCGGCGGGACGGGATCGGAGCGGCCGCTGCTGCCACCGCCAGCGGGGAGAGGAGCCGTGGCCGCGGAGGGGAGCGGAGCCGGGGAGAGGAGCTGAGCCGTGGCCGGGCCGCCGTGGCCGCGCCGGCGGCAGGTGAGTGCGCGCCGGTGCGGTGGGGCCGGGCCGGGCCTCCCGGCGAGGGGCCGCCGCCGCTTGGCAGCACCGCGGCGCGGCCCTGCCCGCAGCCGGGCCGGCACCCCCGGGAGCAGCCGCGGGGAGTCGGGGCGGGGGGGGGGGGGTGGTGCGGCCGCTGGCCCCGGTCTCCCTGGAGCGAGCCGCCTCCGGGGCAGCCGGCGCCTGGCGGGGCCCACCGGCAGCGGGGGAGACCCCCATGGTTTTGGGGTGCGAAGCGCAACGACCCGCCCGGGCGGCACGGAGTGGGGCGGGGGCGGCGGGGAGGTGACTTGGGGGCACCGCGCCTGCAGAAAACTCGACTCCCGTAAGGAGAGGCCGGGCTGGGATGAGTGGGAGCAGCACTCGGCACCGGCAAGACCCCGAGCCCCTCTGCCACCTCCCCAGCGCCGCGCTGGTCGTGTCCCGCTTGGTCGAGCACTGAGTGGCTTTGCCTCCCGCCTGCCCGGGCCACCGGGAGCTGGCACCGGCGTCCCCAGAAGCTCCTGCCGCCAGCGTGGCCCACTGGAAGGAGCAGCATCGCGGTCCCGTTTTAACACTGGAAACGCTGGGCAGAGCCCACGGCAGAGGGGCAGCCGAGGTGGCGTGGGGTCTCGGCTGCCCATGGCAGCAGCCTCCCGTGGTGGTCTGCATCCATGGGGCAAAGCTGGATGTCCTTCCTCCCTTCGGAGATATCTCCGACTCCCCGAGGAGAGGGGTGAAATTCCTCGATAAGAGCCTGGCTCCTCGCTGCATACTTCTGATGCCTTCTGCGAACTCCGCTGGCAGGTTGTTTCGTAACTCCACTTGTGGCCCGCTGAGGGTGGGAGAACAAACTCCTCTCTCCCCGTTTGTTTTTTTTTTTTCCCTGCCCTGTGAAGGCACTTTGTGATTGCACATTAAAAACCCAACTGCAGGTCAAAAAACCCCAAGGTGGGTTTGAGGATGGTATTGCACGGAGGAAGGGGTCACGGCCACACGCCCCTTGCTCAAAGGGAGCTGCTGCCTCTGGCACAGCCCATGGCGCTCCCCTTGGGATGGCTGATTTCAGGAGAAATTAGGAAGAGGCAGGTGGAAGCAGGTGAGAAATGATCCGAAGAGGCGAGACAGGAGTGTTGGCTGCTCCTCGCAGTGAGCCAGGGCCGGCTCCCGGGGATGCCGGTGCTAACGGCATTCCAGCGGGCCCTGGCTCGGAGCTCTGCCGAGACTTGCTAGGCAGGCGCGGAGCCCCGGGAACGTGTGGCAGCACGAACGACAGAGCTCGCCTGGCACATGGCAGGGGGCTGGATCCGGCCGGGATGGGACAGGGATGCTACGCGCACTGTCCGCTCGCCTCGTGGGGTAGTTGTGTGGGATCGCGCTCCTCATGCGGCAAGAATTGCAGCTCCTCTTAGGGAGAAAAGAGCAAATTTGTGTGTGCACATGCTGCATCTGCAGTGGTTATGTGCGGGAAGCGTACCCAAATGCTGCTTGCCTTCTTTATCGGGTAGTGCTGCTCGGGAAGGGGCTGTGGGGAAGGGGGAATGCTCTTACCTTCTGCTGGTGCCACTGGAATGCTAGGAATCCTCCTGCATCCCGGTTATCTGCCGGGAGAGCCTGAGCAAGGCGCCTGGCCTCCCTGTCGGCATAGATCCGCTGGCTTCCCCACGCCCTCTTGAAAGAAGTAGCATGGATATCAAGAAGCCCTAGAAGTGCATATGTCTTCCTAAAGCCTTTCTTCCACCTTTTCATGGAAAGCTGCGAGGCCGGGGACTGTGGCTTGCGGTGCCTGCAGTTGCCCGGCAGCTTTGAGCACTGTGGGTCCGGGGGTCCTGCACTTCAAAATGTCCTAGCAAGGGGATGCTGGTTGATCTAAAAATTAAAACTGCAAATGAGTGCAAGAGAGATGTGGGACTTAGCTCTACTCAGGGCTTGAAGGGGGAGATCTGAGCAACAGTCTGACCCTGAGATAATAAAACAACTTAAGATCTAAGTCTGACTTGTTTTAATTTTTTTTTTATTCCCCCCCCCTTATGCTTACGAAAAGTGAGTTATGGCTACGCTCAGGCTCTTGGTGGCTTTGGATACCTGCAGGCCCCAGCGAGCATGCTGGGGAGCTTGCCAGGCTTGACCGAACCCTTTGGCAGCGGGTGGTGGCTGAAGCAGTGCGGTGATGGCCGGTCTGAATCATCCCAGGGTGCCCCCTTCCCCGCTCTTTGAAATATGACTTGACCAAAAAAAGGTAGCATCGTGTGATTGCTGAAGATACGAGGGATTTACTGCACCCGGGCAAACAGAGGAGCTTCTGTGCTGAAGTATTTTGGAGACTGGATGTAAAATGGGGTTGGATGGGAGCTGGTCCTCTCCGGCAATGTATATGCTGTCCATCTCCATAGTGGAGACGTGTGTCATGGCTGCCTTTGCCGTCACCATGTGCTGCAGAGAAATATTGCCTGAGTACATCTGCTTGGGTCCCCAGAACATCATCCCATCCACATTTTTCAGCATGTCTCTGCCCTGTCCCGTTTGTGTCTTCTGCTGTGGGAAAAACCTCCAGTGGTGTCTTGGAAGTCACCCAGCCTGCATTCTGCTGGCCCCCCGTGTGCTGGGGGAGGTGATGCTTTGGGACCAAATCCAGATAAGGGGTTGATCCTCCCTGGCTGGGAGGCTGTGGTGTGTGTGCCAAGGTTTTGGAGTGGAGTATTTCCTTGAGTTGTGATGCCGGGCGCTGTGGTGAGCTAGGAAGAAGTCCCGTTGCTGCTCGATGATGGGTTGCTCTGTGCCCGAGCCTAAATAAAGGCGTGAGGAACACTTTAAGCATTAGTTCTGTGTGTTTGCGTTGTTTTTAAGAGCATCTTCTTAAGGGACGTTCCTCGATCTGTCACAACTTGTCTGTGCCCTTGTAAACCTGTGTAGTCAAATGAAGGCATAAGCGTGTCTCCACGGAAGGTTTTTAACAAAACCCTATTATTGTAAATGATTGCTAACAATTTTATGTCCTTCCATTTTTCAGATGCCAAGTTCATGAGCTTCTAAAAGCAGCTGAGTATCTGGCTTTTTGTGGACTGGAGTCAGCACTTTCTTGAGGGCTGGGGTGCTTCCAGCTGCCCTGGGCTAGTCATCTAGAATAACTTGTTGCTTCAAATAAAAAAGGTGGGGGGGGAAGAACCAAAAAAACCCCAAACCCGCAACACTTCTTACCTGAAGTCATGGGTGGATCAGCCCTGAGCTGGAAACTTTGGGGCAGTTGAGCACTGCCTGAATTTGGGAAGGCTTCCTCTGCTGCTTCATAACCCTGCTGCGGCACAGGACCTTCTGGAGCTCTTGGTCTTAGGAGCTGCACACTCAAACCTCCCCCTGAACCCCCCCAGCTGCCTCCTGCAGTCCTGGGAGGACTGGTGATGGGATGCCGCAATACTCTCAGCAGCATTTTGGGGTCCAGCGTCCCTCATGGAGGTCCCCCATGACGTTAGACCTAGCCCTGGGCTCCTGAGCACAGGGACTTTGGAGGCACCTATAGCATCCTGTAGGAGGGTGACTGGGTCAGCAGACAAGTCTGGCAAGCGGCAGCCTCCCCTTTGCTCCCTGCTTTTCCTGCCAGCCTGAGGAAGCTTTTCGCAAGGGGTGGGAGCACCCAGCTGGTGGTGTGAAGCTGCCCAGCTGAGGGATCACGCGGAGGGCATTTTTCACGGTTCTTGCTGGTTTAATGATTCCTGCTGGGAATATTGTTTTCCCCGGGCGGCGTGAGCGCGCAGCAGGGAGCTGGTCTCTGCCTCTGCATGCTTGCCTGGGGCAGCTGGTGGTGTGCAGGGGGTTGGATAACACCACAGACGTATCTAGATAAGAATAAAGATGGGTTGGGTTGGTTTTTTTGGAGGCTTTGTGGTTGCTGTTTTCACTTGCTGATTTCTATTTGTTTTCTTTTCCAAGTTCTGGCAGTGTTTGGAGGTGGCAGTGCTCCTTTCTGCAAAGAGCCAAACATGCTCGCGGTGGGAAGGCTGGGTGGACCAGGCGGTGGGCTTTTACCTCTTTGCCTGTCGTGATCGGGGCTGGCTGGTGCCTGCGCCATGAACCCACGCTGCTTGTCTGAGGGACAACTTGAGCTTAATTGACTGTCAAAAAGCACCTTGTGGTCTCTCTGGGCTGTTGACCAGTATTCCCAGGTGTTTGCTTAATGGTTTGTGCCTGTAGAATGTCAGGGGGTTCCCAGGCTTGCCCCAAGGATGTCTTCCATTCTTTTTCTCCCTGCCTTGATTTCTCTGGGACAGGGCTTTCTCAGGGCAGCTTGTCAAGTCCTCAGGGTCCCATCCCAAAGGGGTGGCTCTGGGAGGCTTTCCCGGGGCTAACCCAGCCTGGGCATGAGGTTGTACTGCGTCATACCTGGGCCAAGGTATTCCCACCAGCTGCACCATCAATCCGTGGGGAAGAAAGCTGTATCTGCGCAGGGATTTGTACCACGGAAAGGATTCCTGTAGGGTTTGGTTTTGTTTTGTTTTAAAAAGTCCTTTTCTATTGCTCCTTCTAGTATTTTAAAAATCTTACAAACTCAGTATCTTATGTTGTGAAAGGATGTTTGCTCTCCCGCTCCGGCAGGGAAATATCCCTGGGACCTGGGAGTGAATGCGCTAGAAACAACATTGCTTTGTATCTTTGGGATGCTGCATGTCGAGGACTAGTTGTCCCTCAAACCTACTTTGCCCCAGGTAATTTTTTGGAGTGTTTTAACGTGGTTTGAGGATTGCTTAGGTTGTGATAAAGGACTTGGCACTGTCCCCTTTGAATTAGTTTGGGTTTTTTAATGACCTGCTGGGAGTATAAGGAAGCCGGGTAGGGGGTTCAAAAGGCTGAGTTGCCCCAAAGCGACCCCAGGTGATCATGAGTTGCCTGAGGATTAAGCTCCTAAATGATTCTGAAAAACCAAGATTTTTTTAATTGCATTTTTTGGAGCCCTTTGCTGGCATTGAAACCCCTTCAGCCACAGGTTTGCCACCTCCCAGTGAGGTAGTTTCAGGGATTAAATTTGGTCATGCAGCTGTGATCTCCATCACCTGTTGAAGGACAGTGACTTGTTCCCCCTGATGGATGGCCCCTTGTGTTTTAGTGCCAGATAGGGGATTGAGTTGCCTCTCTAGAGATGTGCCTCCATTTTAGTGCTTTAAAGAGCTTATTATCTCCGGGTGGGTTCAGGCGGGGATTGATAACACCTCTGCCTAATTAATCATGTGCCAGGTAGCATGAAAACAGAGACTTCTAAAATAGCCAAGTGTCTTATCAAAGGTTTCAGCTTGGGTTAGTTCTGGGTCTCTTGTTTGTTTGACTCTGTCTCTGTATGTGTGTGAGAGAAAGAAAAGAGCGATTTTTAGGTCTTGGCAAATGGTCATTAAAGGCCTTTTTAATCTTACAAAGTTATAAATAAATATCCGTGGCAGCATGCACCTGCATATTCATCAGTGCATCGCATCCTCTCCTCCAGAGACCCAGCAGTGTGTCCTTGGCGTGTGGCCGCTTTCTGAAGCAGGGTAGGAAACTGTGAGTTATTCTGGAAATGGAAAATAAAATCTGGAAGGTTTATTCCTGGTTTTGCATTTGTTAATTTGTTAATTGCCCTCTCCCCTAGGATGAGAACTGGAGTGGAAAGAGGATTGCTGGTGGCTCTTCTGAAGGAGGCTGGAAGGCAGGTCGGCGGAGAGTATTTGTAGGTCATCTGGCTCTTTCATGTCCCTGGTCCTAGTCAGGAGAGAGGTGCAGAGCCTGAATTTTTCTGTAATCCTATGGAAATGAAATCCTTGATTGCTTTGAGATGAGACGGGGAGAGTGGCAGGTCAGTGCCTGTGTCCACTTGCCTTATAGGTGGCCAAGGCGAACCGGGCGAGCATCACGAGGAAGCTGCCCTTTGAGGGTCATTTCTGGCTCTTCTGGAGGTGTTGGGAGAAAGAGCTCATTGGTTGGATTTTCCCCATTTTGGTCTCACCCTTGGGGAGGAGAAATGGAAATTTGTAGGAAATTGAAACACTTCTCCTCTTCTTTGGCTGGGGAGGAGAAAGCAGGTACTTTTGGTACTTTGGAGTATTTCCAAGGCTTCAACGGGCTTTTGCATATCCAGGTTTGCAGCATTCTTCCTGCATCCCGATGTGATGGGAAATATAAGCTGTTTTCTGGCTTGGGGAATGGGCTGTGTGTAATAATGGGGGAATACTCACAAATTGCATCATGCTTTCAGTCATGACCACTGCAGAAGATGAACGGAGCGGAGGTGCTGTACCTGCTGGCCAACGCGTGCCAGGGTTGTATTTGCGTGTGGATGGTCTGGCAAATACCCCTCGGATCCTGGCTTTTAAGAGCTGGATTGTGAGTCATCCCCTGAAGATGACGGGCGTTTGGGCATCCCGGAGCTGCTGCACTGGGGCTCGCAGCTGGGCAGCGGCTGCAGGTACAGCAGTGCCTCAATAGCTGAAGAGCAAGCACCATGGTTTTTGTATTAAAAATCAAGGCAAAAGGGGAAAAGTGAGGGGCAGACTCAACCCTGCAAAGGTTTTCAAGTCCAACCCCAAATCCTCAAGGCTGATCTAGGTCAGCCTGGAGCCCAAAGGTACCTAGACCCAGCCTTGCCCCTGTGCTGGGAGCTGGACACCTAAATACTTCCCCAGCTCCTCCTGGGCTTGGCGTCTGGGCAGGTTCAATTGCAGGAGAGAAAAAAGGAACGTGGCAGTGCAAGAGCTTTTCCTCTTTCCCCTCTAATCTGCATGTTGTTGCTAATTTTGCTTCGCCCCCTTGAGAAGAAACTGTGAATTGACTCTCAGCTGCTTTCATGAAGTCACTCTTCGCTCTGGGGTTGGTGGTAATGGTTACAGCAATAGCTGCTAATGTTTTCCCTTGCAAACCTTCATCTTTATGGCAGATTTTACTAGCCAGCCTTGCCAGCTCTTCTACCCCTGTGGACGGTAACTATTAGTGCTGCAAGGGAGAAATACGATGCATTAAGGTGAGAAAGATGATCCTTCCCCTTCCAGGCAGAAATGCTGTAACGTGAGTGTGTGCAGTAGGTGGAGGGAGGCGGGGGGGGGGTTGCTGCTTTTAATTTATAATGAGCTTTTGGTTGGTTGCTCATCTGTGGAGTGGACTGGCTAGTAAACATCCCTGAAATGTCATTGCTGCCTATGATCCTTGGTGTTTCAACACAGCTCTCAACACTGGCCTGCAATGGCCACAAATCTTGACTTATTTAAGAAGGGGGAAAAAGTTCCCCAGTTCCTTCCCAGTGCTGTTTCTGAAGCTTTCATATGGGTCTGATGCTGTAGCAGACCCAAAAGTTTGGGTGAAAGAAACACAGAGAAGTCCCCACAGGTGGAGCCAAGATGGGGTAAGCTTCTTCAACATCGGCCAGGGCATGAGCCTCCCTGCCCTAAATCCCTGCCGAAGGCCATCACCCCAAGGCCCATCCCCATTCCCCATTCCACGTCTCAGCCCTGGGCAGAATTTGTCCCCGGCTCTTCCCACCCTGCTCAGCATCCCCCAGCCTCAGCGGTACACCCCAGGCATGTTAGTCTGGGTCTGTAATTCTGGGGAGGAAGTGGAGGAGAAAATCCCCAAGCCTCTCTTTTGCTCTTAATAGGGGGTTTCTGTCATGGTGCTTATGGCTCTCCGGAAGTCTGTCTCTTTGGTCAGTTCCTGCAAGATCCTCATGTGTGGGACATACACTGGGAGTGCCGGGGGACTTCAGCGGTGGTCTGTGGATTCAGGTTCAAGTGTTGCTTCTGCTCTTGAGTGATGCAAGTGCTACGGGACTTTTTTGGTCTTGGTCCTTCGATCCCCTTTGGGTGCAAAAAGCCCTTGAAATGTGGATGTAACTTCTGTAGGTGCTGAGTGTGTGTTAATGCATCCTAAGATGCCCCCAGCAGAAGCCACTTGTTATCGAAGCGCGACGGAGCCTGGGGGTGCACGTGGGCTGGGATCCAGCCACCCATCTCTAGTAAAGCTGCACCTTCAAGGTATGTTTGCAGTGGTTATCCCTGTCCCCAGCTGGGGTTTCTCCAGCTGAAGGAGGAGAAAAAAGTGGAGTCTGCAAAGCCCTCGTGTGGTTTTGAAATTAGTGATTTCATTAATTTGCTGATTTTTTTAGGGCTTGCTCTCAGGCATGCCATGGCAGAGCAGGGAGCTGGACGGGGCATGATGGGTGGACCAAAGATGCAGGAACTATTATGGCCACCCCTAAATAAGCAGCTTGGGTGTGAATTAGAGCCCTGCTGTTTCCTTGCTCCTGGGTGCTTGTGGCCACCTTGCGTAAGAGCTTGTGGCTTTGATAGACCTGAGGGGTGAGTAATGCTTGCACGCCTTCCCTGTGACTGCAGAAGGATGAAGAGCTGCCTCTCTGGGCTGTGACTGCTCAGGTAGGACTCGTTTGTCACCTCTTGAGCTTGTTTAACCCTGTCAGCTATTTGCGCCAGGATGAAGTAACCCATTTGCTGCCCCAGGCTGGCGCCCTGTGCCTCTGTCCTGCCTGCATCCTGCTGGCTCCCACACGGCAGGAGAGGATGTTGACCTCTTTGGTAGGTGGCCCTCTTGGCTGCTTTGCACCAAGCCCTTCAGGATCCCAGGGTCAGCATCCTCAGGACGGTCACGGCACCGTGGAAAGGTCCTGCACCATGTGGCTACAGGCAGGGCTTTGCCTGGCTCTCCCTGCTGCAGTGGCAATGACCATCAGTGATTGCCAGAGTCTGCTGCACAGACAACTCATTCAGAGCCATGGATGATCATCTCCACCCAGCATGGGACCTGTCAGCCCAGGAAGAGCCATGGCATCCGGTGTTGCTGTGGCTGATCTCCTCCCAGCTTTGGACCTGCCAGCATCATCAACCCTTGGCCATAGCCTCAACCTTTGACTGCGGCATCACCTTCTGGTCTGGGATGGACATAGTGTGGGAAGCCCCACAGAGCTGCTCTATACCTGCAACACCCCAGCCGAGGGCAGGTGATGCCACTCCAAAAGAGGGACTTGAGGCAGGAGGACACTGCTGATGGACTGGAGGGGAGCCTAGACTACAGCCCGTCCCCTCCAACCTGCTGCAGGATGAGCGCCATCAGGAGGCTTTGGTTCCTTGTGGATGACCTGTGTTGGGTCACCTCTCCACACCTGAGTAACAGGGAGGCTTTTGCCCAACCAGAGGCTTTTAGCACATGGGCAAGTACCATCTCTTCCCTTCAGTGCCCAGGAGCTGTGCCCAGTGCTTCGGGCAGGGAGGGACCTCAGGAAGCATTAAATAGCTGCTGGATGCGTCACCGCAGCAGCTCATCCAGGGCGGTGAGTCACGGCCAGCCTGCCAGCACTCCGGCATGCAGGATGGCGGCACCGGGCCACTCCTCCCCTCCTCTCACCACTTGCTGTTTACTTATGTATTGGGTTGTTTGGTTTTTTTTTTTTTCACTTGAGTGTCTGCATGCAGCTGGGATGAGCATTCCCCCAGGGAGAGGGGTGAGAGGGTCAGGTTCAGAGAGGGAATAAAATGACCAAGAGTACCCCAGTATCTGCCTGGAGCACATCCAAAGGGATGCAGAGCTGCTGGTTCCATTGACACCTTGGTCCTTGAATGGTGGGCTCATCACAGCCTGCTCTCAAGTACAAATACATCTTTATTTACTAATGATGAGTCTTTATAGCTCTACCCCCAGCCCAAACCCTGACTTGAAAGGCTAGTCTTCTGGCTTTTTGCCATTTTCATTAGGCTTACTGGGAAGCTCTCCCTGTGCCACTGCTCTGCCTGCCTGGCTCCGTACCCAGCTCTCTGCCAGGGTGTGGACATAGCAAGGGAGGAGAGTAAACCCCCCAAAATGGGTGAAGCCACTGTGCTGGTGGGGTGCTCAGCTCAAAACCTTCGTGCTGGTCCCAGGGGTTGCTCGTTAGGAGCTCTGGTAGAGGTGTTTGGGATGCAGTGGGATTTGAGATGGAGCTGGCCTTGCTGTCAGGTGCGAAATTGGTGTGACTTTCCTAACCGGGTATTTTGTTTTTTCTTGTGTGTGGCAAAATGGGGGAGAAAGGCACTTGCAAAGTGTTCGCCATCCTTGGCTGGAAGGTGCTGTGTCAGCTTCTGAGAGCCCCTGTGGGGGACATGGGGGGGTCCTTGCAAATCGGTGGTGGTCCTCGCTTTTGTAAGGAGGGTGACTGGCCACCTTTCTTGGCTGGCCATGTATTATTTCAGGTCCAGGGAGGTCACCCAACCCTTGCGAGTCCTGGCAGCCATCAGGACGATGGTTTGCAGGAGCTGTGCAAAACATGCCTCCTCCTGCACCTGCAGAAATGCTCTTTCATCTCTTCTTCCTTTAGCCCGACAACTTCAGGGAGGCTGGGAGACGGCAATGCCAGGAAGCAAAATAAAGCTGCAGGATCTGAGGTTTTTCATTTAAAAAAAAGAAAAAAAGAATTTAATTTATCTTTTTTTAATGTCAGCATTTGAAATTCCAACTCCCAGTTAGGAAATTTGTTGAAGTCGTGGTATGAATCATCCCTACCCTCAATTTTAGGACCCATCGCATGGGGAAGGGAGCACAAAATTAGTCACTTTGTTAATCTGCTTCCAATAAAAGTGATTTGGAAATCCATAGCAGGGGGAAGAAGGGACATAAGAGTAAAATGAGAGCGGCTTTTGGGAGCGGCCATCATGTGTCCTGGTCCCCGCAGCCACCTGCTCCCTTCCCTGGGCTGTTTTTGGGGCTCAGCAGCTGCCGGTGCTTCTGATTCATGATCAAAGTGACCTCCGAGGGCAAACACAAACAGAGGCAGCTGGAAACCAGCCTCCTGCCAAGGAGCACTTCTTCCTGAACAAAAGTACTTCTTGCGCAAAAAAAAAAAAAAAAAAAAAGCCTTTTTCGCTACCTGTTGGTGTAATGAAGGCACCCAGTAACTAAAGCAGGGGGTCGGCAGTGAAGCCTGGGGAGAGAGGGGGGTCATATTTGTGAGTGGTGCAATGAGACCGCCCCCAGCTGCTGATTTCTTAGGAGTGATGATAAGAGCTACAGCAGAGGTGATGCTGGGGACAAGGGGGAGGTTTGGGGGTTTATCGCCCGGTGGCTTTAGGGTGGGGTTTTTTTGAACCAGAGTGATGCTGGCACGCTGGGATATTGGGGACGAGATGCTGCGTGCAGGCTGTGATGTCCGTCCTGGCCAGTCCCTGCCTGGGGGGGTGAGGAGCATTGCTGTTCCCTCCCCCCGCAAGATGAGAATGAGCTGCCTTCATCCTATCAGCTCCTCCATGAGCCCAGGGCTTTGGGGGAAGAGGAGCAGTCAGGCTGGTTTCAGGTGGGCTGGGGGAGCTGACTCTGCCCTGGGAAGGGGAGAGGAGGGAGCAGCCCCCGGCCCTATTTACCACCCCCTTGTAATGGGGAAGGTAACATCCCATATCCATCAACGAGCTGGGGATGGCCCCTCCAAAAAAAACCCCAGGGGTTATGGTGAGAGATCAGTTAATGAGGACCCCCTGCGCTTGCAAGGATTTATGGAAATAGTAATAAAACCAATTGGATTTTGCGGGGCGGGGGGGATGCAGTGGGGAGGGATGTGCTGGCTGCTCTTTGGGGTGGGTTTCCCCCATATCAGGAGAAAAGCTGGCTGCCACCACTCCTAGTTTTTTGGCGGTGGCGCGCTGGTGGCTGGTAAATGATTGCCGAGGCGGGGACGGGGCTTGGTGCCGGGTTTGAACCCAGACGGGTGCCGTGGGGCTGCTGTGCCAGACGCCATCTATCTCGCTCCGGAACCCGGCAGCATTCCACAACCACTGGATTCTTTGAGGCAAGGTGAGGCGGCGCGACGCAACTCAACCAGCTGCGGTATTTTATTTTTTTTCTTATTTATTTTAAGTTCCTGGCCTCCCCGTGGGGTCAGGGCAGGGGAAGCTGGGTTCGATGCTAGCGGGGCCCCTGGCTGGGGTGGCGGCAGTGGTCCCCTGAGATATATTGCCACCCCAAATTTGGCATTAGGGTACTGTGGCGCAGGGCCGGGGGGGACGGGACACAGGGACAGTGGCTTCGGGGCGAGCTGGGTGGTGCCACGGCGGCGCCTGGACTTTGCTCCACGCCGGGGGACGGTTGCAGCCTTGAATGCACAGCGTGGGGGGGAGTGGTGCCAAAACCCAGCTTTGAAATGAAATCGGGCTAAACATTGCGATTTTTAGTAGTTTCGGGCTCGCGGGGAGGTGGGCCGAGCCCAAGGTGCCCTTCACCCCCACCAGTTTTCCCCGGCTGCCCAGCCAAGGCAAACATGAGCTCAGCACTGAGGTATTTGTGGCGGCCGCTCCATGCCCACGTTTCATGCCCATGTTTCGGAGGTGGGCAGGGGGTTGGCACTGAGGTGACATGGCACCTGCAGGGAACGGCCTCACCAGGCTGTATCTTCCCCGGTTTCTCCTTGCCTTTCTTGCACCCTGGCTAAAATCCTGTGCTGTCGGAGGCGGGACTCTCTGAGCCCTCTCTTTGATTACTCAAGCAGGCAACAAAAAATAAGCAAGAAGTGATGTTTAACCCGAGGTCGAGCTTTCTTGCAGCCTGGCTGCAAACCTGGGAGAGCTGGAGCTGAGGGATGGAGATGCTGCGACCAGCTGGGTTAGGTTGGGAAAGCAGTTTGGGACCCTCTGGATGGAGGGACCAGACATTTCCTATATATGTTCTTCTGCCTGGGGCTTTCAGACAAGCCTGATGCTAGAAAAAACAGTCTTATGTGGGGGGAAAAAAAGATACATCTTTGTTTGCACCATGTTTGAAAACACCATAAGCTCAAATATTTGAGTTCTTCACAGCTTGTGCCTAATTTCTTTTAATTTTTTTTTTTTTAAGACTGTTGCAGTTGTTGAGCTGCTGGAAGAGGCAGGAGTTGGGTGCGCCTGGGCTAATGGGTGTTGTTTTAATGCAGGAGAAATAGCCACCAGGTGGGAGTCGAGCTGGGCCCCGGTGTTGAGCAGAGGATCCCCCGGGAGCCCAGGCTTCACCGTGGGTGTTCGTGCCTGGCTCCCCCTTCCAAACCCCACCTTTTGTCACGTTTTGTGCAGAAAGAGTCTTGTCTTTAATTTCTTAGTCCCTCTCTGATAAATTGAGATGGAGGTAAACAAATTAAAATGTGCATTATCTGCACCTTTTCTCAGTATGCACCTTTTCTCAGTATCCCGTTGCGAGGGTGGGCAGACAGTGGTTTCTCCGCCTTTTCCAATACTGTTTGGAAAAACCTCCGGTGCCGCACTGCCAAATTGTCAGAGAAATCGCAGTGAAAGTCCAGCAAACCCATTAAAAGCCTGTGCTCTCAGCAGAAATAACCTGGACATCTACTTCGGGGCACCATGCTGGCACACAAACCCCATCATTTCCCACCATAAGAAGATTTGGACCTGCTGCCCAGATATGAGTAAAAAAAAAAAAGTTGTTTTTTTTTCTCCAAATGAACATCAATGTTTTAATAATATCAACAAAAATGCAATTTCTGCGCGGGGGGAGAGCGTGAGCCATAGAGATGGATGGAGGGCAGCAGTGAGCAACTGCTTGGTCTAGGGTGCACCTTACGAGATGCTGGCATTAAAGATGACTTAATGATGCCACTCTTAAAGCGTCTTGTATTACTCATTAGCAGCTTGGGATGGAAACCTGGTTTCTCTTTTCCTTGCAGGCAGCCGGTCCTGCCATGACCCAGCGCGCCTGAGGCCCGGCAGCCGTGGGGATGGAGCTGAAGGTCTGGGTGGACGGGATCCAGAGGGTCGTCTGCGGTGTCTCGGAGCAAACCACCTGCCAAGAAGTGGTCATCGCCTTGGCACGGGCCATCGGTGAGCCATCTCCATCTGCTGGGGGGATGCCCCTTTGCGGGTAAAGGCATCTGCTGAGGGGATGCCCCATCTGCAGGTGCTTACTGGGAAGAGGGAGTCCTGCTCTGGGGTGGTGCGGATGTCACCAGCTGCTGCCAGTGGGGCAGCAGCCATGGCACACCACTGCTGGCTGTGGCTTTCCCCATCTGACATGCTCACCTCCTCCCGACAGGTCAGACGGGCCGCTATGTGCTGGTGCAGAAGCTGCGGGAGAAGGAGCGGCAGCTGCTGCCACTGGAATGCCCCTTGGAGTCGCTGGCCAAGTGCGGGCAGTATGCCAACGACGTGCAGTTTGTCCTGCGGCGGACAGGCCCCAGCGTGGCCGAGCGGCCCTCCTCAGAGGGCGCCCCCCAAGCCCCCGAGAGGACGTTCATGCGGGCCAGCTTGCCCATCAAGCCCAGGCCCGCCGGCACAGATGGACCTCGTTCCCGGGAGTCAAAAAAATCCATGACCTTCAACTTGGGTCCTATAGGCTCTGGTGACCCATTTGCCATGAGCCGCTGGAGGCACCAAGCACGGGAAGGGATGGACTTGGAGGGTGGTGGAGTTGTCCAACCCTCCAAAGAGGAGCTGTTTAGGAGGGTGCTGCGGCAGCAGGAGCAGCTGCATTCCTTGGAGGCCCATGGGGACACCCTGGAGACGGACCTACGGCTCTGGGAGCGCAGCCGGCTCACTGGTCAGGAGGATGAGATCCTCTACCTGGAGCACCTGGTGCGGAGGAATGAGACAGAGCTGGACGAGGAGGAGTTTTGGCAGAGCGAACTCCGGCTGGAGAAGGAGTGTGAGCGAGAGCGGCAGGAGCGGGTTAGGAGTCTGCGGGCCAGCCTGGAGGAGTACACCCAGAGGATCTACGAGCTAAGTGCCCGGACTGAAGCCCTGCAGGAGGAGATCCAGTGGGAGATGGCCGAGAGGGCCAAGAGGGGGAAGGAGACCCCTGCACCCAGCCCCACAGAGCTGGAGGACATGGCTGCCAAGATGAAAAGGGACCTGGAGGCCAAGGTCAAGCAAGGCACCCAGCTGGAGAGCAACCTGGCCAGTGTGGAGAAGGCCCTGGAGGAAGCTGAAAGGAACCTGCAGGTAGATAGGACCAGGTTGAGCAGCCCCATGGAGTGGGGGGACCTTTGGGAGGGGTTGGCACCAGCTTTCCAGCAGCATGGGGCTGATGGGTTGAGTGGGGTTGGTTCTGCCCCACCTGGCTAGTGAGCATGGGGCTCAGTGCATGCAGGTGGTTTAGTGGCCATGACTGCTGTTGGGGGGACACCACCGCTCTTAGCCAGCTGGCACAGAGTCCCACATCCATCACTCTCTGTGCTAGCTGTGTCTGGGCTGGGGTTCCTGATGGCTAGTGCACGGGGAGCATGGCATCACCCAGCCCCGGCATGGAAGATGGTGCTGAAGCAAATGGCCCATGTGCGGGGTCGGTGGCATTGGCACAAGGGTTAATCTCACCTTGTATGGAGAGAGATGGCGTGGGTCCCTATGGTGCCCATGCACAAAACCTTTTGACCGTGCAAGCTGTGCAGTGTGGAGATGGCAGCTGTGGGGCTGAGCCGTGATGCCCCCTGGCTTGCCTGTCCAGGTGCTGTGTGACACCTGTCCTCCGCTCACCGAGTCCCCTTCAGTGGAAGAAAAGGGAGAAGCTTTTGCCTAGCCAGGCAGTGGTAGCCGCCCTTCCCCAGGGCGGCCATGCTTCCAGCATCTCGTCTTGAGCATCTCGTTTGCATCCAGCTTCTCCCAGCACCGCGGCGGCTGCCGTTTGACGGCTGCTCGCACCCTCTTGTGGAGACGCAGCAAATCAGGGCTGTTCCCAAAACAACGCCTCCCTCGTCCCCACCGCCCGGGCACCCCATTTCCCGCAGGCCCTCGGAAGAGGGGTGGCTGAGCCGTGGTACCCCTGAGGTCCCCTCTGCTGGTTCCTGCAGGGTGAACTGCAGCTGGGGGAGCAGCCCCGGGGGGGTATGCCAGTTGGTTTGGGGCATGGAGGGGACATGCGGCTCACCCTGTCGTCCCCCCCTCGGTGTGTGTTTTGCAGGCCCAGACCCAAGAGCTGGAGGAATTAAATAAGGAGCTGAGGCAGTGTAATTTGCAGCAGTTTATTCAGCAGACGGGGGCCACGGTGACCGTCCTGCAGGCCAGGTCCGAGGAGGATGCCCAGCCGGAGCCGAGCCCGTGCGAGCTGCCAGCCTGCCGGAGAAACGGAGGTCAGCACGCCGCCGCCGGCTCGGCCGTGGGGGCTGCTCCGCGGGCCCCCTGCCCGCTCCCTGCCTGCCCCTCCAAGGGGGTCAGCACCCCCTCCAAGGGGGGCAGCCCCAAAGCTGGCCGGTTCTGCCCTGGGAGCTGAGGTTAGGCAGCAGGGACGGGGTTTCAGTGTTGGCACAGCAGTCACTTACCACTCCGGGGGGGGTCTCCAAGGTTTGCCAGCCCCAGGGCTCCTACCTCCTCCCCATCGAAGCCTTGGGGCTGCACGTAGCCATGCTCAGGGATCGGATCCCAGTGTTGCTGCTTCTGGGGCTGGGGTGGCCGCAGGGAGCTTTCCTTTGCAGCATTGCTGCATGCCACCACGGCGGCAAAAAGCAGGTGGCCGAGGGCCAGCATCGGCCCCCAGGGGCTGTGGGCTGCTGGGGACAGGCTCCGGCTCCCGATGACCTCTCTGTGTTTGGCGAGGGAAGGGCGAGCATGGTGCCTGGGGCTGCATCCGCGCAGGGGTGAGAGGAGGCGGTGGCGGGCTCTTGTGGAAGGGGATGGGGGAAAACAGGGACCCAGTCGTTTCTTCTCCAGAGCACCCAGAGAGGGTGACATGGCTGCCCCATGGCACTGCAGCGGCCGTGCGTGGTGAGCATGGGAGGCACAAGACCTGCCTGAGCCAGGCGTTTTTCCATATCCCATAGGTTTTCCTCCCACCACCGGCGCCGACTCGCCTCCCCGTTCCAGCACCAAGCAGCTCCTCAGCCATCCCAGGACCCTGCCAGAGCCCTTGGTGTCCAGCCTGAACCCAGAGGGTGCGTATGTCCCGGCAGGGCTGCAGGAGTGCGAGCTGGGCTGGGGAGGATGCGTGGGAAGCGGGGGGAGAGGCTTTTGCTGCCCAAAACAGGCAGCAGAGAGCAAGCAAGTGCTGGGAGCGGGAGGCCAGAGCTATTTATAGATGCCATTAGGAAGAGCAGAGCTTACACCCCGGCAGCCTCCGCTCCGCTGCCAGGGGCTCCCACGCTGGTGGTCCGGCGCTCTGCCTTGCCGGGAGCTGCCGAGGATGCTCCTTATCCCCCCTCCTACCACCCCCCATCCCCTAGGGCCAAGACCTTGCTAGGGTTAAGATGGGGAGGATTTGGCTCCCATCTTTTACAGGAGTCACTTCTGCTCCATCTTGGGGACCAGTTCAGCCCAAAACCATTTCCATCTCCCATGACCCTCTTTCCAGGGCGCAGCAAACGCAAGCTGTGATGTCACTGCCCACTGTGGTGATGCTGCTTGCATCCCATTCCCATCCACGCCACCGTCCCCTCAGCAAGACCTTACTGCCATCACCCTCACAGCCCAAAATGTCCATCTTGCCATATGCTACATGTCCACGTCCCAGTCCAGGCTTTGTGCTCGCGTGTGTCCTCTTTTCCATTCCCCTCTTCTTTCCGTGAGTGCTCGCCCACTGTGATGGGGTCACTCAGGTTGTTTTTGTTTTGTTTTGCAGTTGTATCAACCAGGCAGAGCATCTGGAGGTAGGAGGGCCTGGCCAGTGGAGGATCGATTGCCTTGCAAGTGTAACTGTACAAATAAACCATATTCTATATATAAATATATATATATTTTTTACTGCTTTATATCGTGAATGGATGTGGATGGCCAGAGAGTATTTTTACAGACTGCAAAATAAAACCAGAGACCAACAACACAAAGCAATCCTCTTCCCCTGCGGATGGAAGCCAACCCCCTTTCATCTATTTTTTTTAAAGTGCTTTCTATATTCATCAGAAAACAGCGGCACTCCCGTTCTGCGTAGCCTCCTCAAAAGACCCGTCGAGCATTTGGAAAAGTCCTTGCTCCTTTGACTAGGGGACAAAGCTGTGGTGGACACCTGCCTGGAGACTCGCCTGGATGGAGCAAGTTAATGAGTTTTACAGCATCTCGCCACAGCGAGCGGGGCCATGACAAAGAGCCTCTTCACTGGCGGCAGGGGAGGCACAAGAGCAGCTCTAAGACAAATTTCTGCCCCCCTCTTTTTTTATTATTATAAGAAACCTCTAGTAGAAACCCCCTTTCCACAGTGCCACGGCCCAGGCTTCAAGGGAGTGGGGAACACACGGCAGGGGCTTGTCTTTCTTAAATCCACTTAATTTTTCAACTTGTTTTTAAAATAAAAAAATCACAGAATGAGCCCTTCCCTGGTGGTGGTGTGGGTGGGCAGCAGGACCAAAATGCTCTTGATGACACTTCACTGAATATTTTTTTTTTTATTATTTTTAACTTGATGGCCAGTAGTTACTTGGTTTTTGTTCATCTGTCCCAGTGGGTCGCCTTGTATTTTAATTGCAAAACCAAAGCAGTTTGGGGAGGGGATGGGTTTGTCCAGGAAGTCCCCGAGCCTGTTTTCAATGCGTCGTATGCAAAAAAAAAAAATATGACTCGGGCACAGTGTTTGCCGTAAAACCCTGCTTTCCCCGTATGAATGTAATACTGTGTGCTGCAGTTCCAATTTTCAATAAATCTTTGGGAAAGTAATTGAGCAAAGCGAGCGTGAGCGTGCTGTTGTGGCCCAGGGCAAGCCATCCCCACTGGCCTCTGGTCTGGTGCCCGATGGGCACATCCGAGTGGTTTGCATACCCCATGGCTGCTTCTTTCATTTCCAAGCCATCTCTTTCCATTTGCCAAATTAAAGCTGTAAGTATTTTATGACAGAATGCATCTTATGCATATGCTCCTCTATTTTATTTTTTTTTTCCTGTTTTTAAGTCACAAAGTGCTTTACAACCAGCGGATGAAGCTTTTCTCGGGTGAGAGGGTGGCCGTCTCTGGGATGAAACATGGCAGCATTTTAATAATGCAGAGCAGCAGCTCGGAGCATTTGAGGACAGAAGGCGAAGGGGATGGTGCTGGGCTGCAGATGGGAGCAGGTAAGGGGGGAAACCTCCCATTTGCCTTCAAGCCCCCCCCGTCTGCACCTGGATAACCGCAAGCGAGAACATCAGCTCTTGCTTGCCATCAGCATCTTCCCCGAGGCCCTGCTGGGCTCTGGTCCCCTGGGACGTGCCCTCCTCAAAGCTGATTTTCGAGGTGCCACCACGGCTCAGCAGGTTGGTCAAGTGATGATACTGAAGGATTCAAGATTGCTTCGTTGGGAGAGCACTGGTGCAGCTGCAACTCTGGCTATAAAGCTGCAGCTGCAGAGCTGTCTTTTTTAAATCAGGGTTTTCTTCCTTTTTTTTTTTTTTTGCTTTTTTTTTGGGGGGGTGGGGGGGGGCAGGAGTGGTTCCCTCCTTGAATCACGGATCTCAGGGAAAATGAGTTAAAAATACATTCGCTCCATGCAGCCACATCAAGGAGTTTCTCCCCTGCTCGCTTTTTGGGCTTCTCACACTCGTTTTTTGGACTCTCTTGCCTTTAAAATGAGACTCTGCCTCACTAAGAAAAAAGTAGAGGGTGATGGAGGTTGTGAAGAGCATTTCAGTGCTGCTTGAGGGGAAAACACCCAAAAAGCAGGTTGAGAAAACCCGCTTGCCTTGTACATGGCCAGATTTTGGGATGGTACATGATGTCCTTTGTGCCCTGAAAAATTGACCTCTGCGGCTTAAAAACTGGATGTTTTGGTTTTGGGGCTACATTTGTAGCATTGCCTTCTACAAAATAAATGGGAATAAAAAGAAGAAAGTCATTGCTTACAGCATGTTCTGCCGGGAAAAACGGCAGAAAATTAATCTGAATCTCTGATTTTTGCGTGGGATTTTTGCCCTGTGCTTCTGCTTACCTGTTATTTGATTATTATTTTGGTGGGTTATCTCTGTTCAGCCGTGATCTGAGAGGCCAAACCAGCACCAGTCTTTCTTGGGGGGGGGGGGAAAGAAATAAGGGTTTAAAAAACATTGATCGTGGCAGATTTGGGCTCTGCGATTGCTTCCCCCTTGGCTGGGATGTAGGATTTGGAACTGCTGCGTGGGATGGGGGACAGTGTAACTTGGCCATGTCCTCTACTGAGGTCTGAGACTCAGGTGGGGGGTTAAGGTGAGCACTGTGGCCAGGGGCTAACTCTTTTTCAGCTCAAGGTTGTGGCATTTTGCAGATTATATTTTTTTTTTTCATTTTGCATCCTATAAGCCACCATCCAGCTGCTGCAAAGGCAGTGGTGTTTCCTAAGGCATTAAATAACTTTGATTAACATCTCTCCCCCTGCCGTGGTGCGCACCGTGGCGGGGGGAGAGGCGTTAATCAAACTTATTTATTACCTTAGGAAATTCCCCGCACGCGGGTGACCTATATTCCTCCTGGCACGGGGAGTGTGCAGTGGCAGGGCGAGCACGCCCGTCCCCACGCGTTATTTAACTGAGCAAGGCTCGATACCCGCTCTGCATCCGCTGCCTTTCCGCTTTTATCTGCTCTAAAGGCTGTGTCAATAATACATTTCTGCCATTGAATATTTTATTGATGGTTTGACTTTTTTTCTGCTCACAATTCCCATTTCAAGGCTGCGTGATTGTTCCTAATTAAAATTTTATGCCCTGGGAGAAGCCTTCTTGCTACAGTGGAGATGATGCTGGCCTTTTCTAGGCCACTACAGAGCAGTAGGAAGGAATTACTCATTGTTACGAGATTAAAACAAAGCAAATAAATTATTGGGTTTTTTCTCTTAAAAAAACAAACCCAAAGCCCAGCGTACGGCGCGTACTGGAAACGGAACAACTGGCTCACAGGCAAGGCAGGGATCCAAGCATACCGGGTGGCTCGAGGATGCTGTGCCTGGTTGAGGGGGGGAGTCGTGTCCCCACATCCCTCGGGCACTGCAGTGGGTGGGAACAGGCTTCAGGGCTTCTCCCTCCTTGGATGCTTCTCACCGCCAGCTCCAGTGCCACCCAAAAAATCATGAAGCAGAGGATATACCTGTTTTTCATTGGCAAACAGTCCCAGCAGCATCCCTTTTTTTTTTTTTTTTTTTATTTTAGTAAAATAAATCTGGAGCCTAACTCCAGGCTCTGTCAGCACAAGGCACCATTCAGGACAGTAATTCAGCTACCTCCAGCCTCCCTGGGGCTCTTCTCCTCTCTGCGCTACCTGATTTTTTTAAATTTTTCTCTTTAATATTGCATAAGAAAAATGGCCCGCAGCTCCTCATCCATCTACCCTGGGCTGTGTCAGCTCGTTAGGCCAGGCATCCTCTGCAGACGGTGGTCAGGGCGCCAGCGCTGCCCCAGGCCAGTACAGTTTCTCAAGGGCAGCACAGCTGCAGACACTTGAAACATCCCCAATTCGCAGTTGTGGATTTGTACGAGTGCCTCAGTGTTTGGGGTTTGTTCCCCCCCCCCCCCCCAAAATTTCATCTAGAGCGCTAGACGCATTTGTGCTGCCTCCCAGCCCCTGGATTTTGGCAAGCAGCTTTTAAAGCACACGCTTCACCACCAGTTACATAGAAAAGGTGTGAATGACTGGAGGAGAAAATGCCTGTTGGTTTTGCTCCCCAAGTGGTGTACAGATGCCCCGCCGCTTGCCCCTGGGCATACAGCTCCTACAAGGGTAGTTCACTGCAGATGGAGAAGAGAAACTATTTGACCTGGCACGCATGTCCGTGCAGGGAGCGTTGCCTGCTCTCCCTATGATGATCTTCCTCTCTGTCTCAGGGTAAGGACTGAGCGCATTCTACCTTGCCCTGGAAAAAAAAATAATAAATCATAAAGCACTAGAGGAGGCTGGGAAATTTTCTCATTTATGGATGAGCAAGTTTCTCTCCCAACGGAACCTCTTGCCAGCAGAAATTTTTTTTTTTTTTTTTAGGATGTATTATATAAGTCCCTGCTTGCATTTAGCTAACTGACTTCCTCTTAAACAATTTATGTACTCCTATTCCTCACAGGCCAGCTTGCTCCTTAGGCAAGGCTCACCACGTAGGACCTGCCACCGGCACACGTTATAGACAGAACACGATAGGCACTTCCTAGCGCTGTGCTTGAAGCCTTGGGCCTACTGGCTTCCCTCTACGAAGAGCTGAAACAAGAGAACAAAATCTTTGAGGAACACAAAGAGTCCCTTCAGCTTAACGGGCCTGACATTCAGCATCTTTCCCTCCTGTAAGGCACACCCCTGCCTCACCCCTAAAGTCTTAGGGCATCAGTTCTGAGTGAGAGCTTTTAGCACCTGACTGCTCTCCTTACCAGGCTAAGCATCAGTATTTAGCTACTGAAAAACATGAAATTAAGGGGCATCTTAGCCCTGGTGTATTTTCTCATTGCTTGGGAGCACTCTGGGACTCTTGGGCTAGGAGAGGGGTGAAGGCAGCGATGCTGGGGTTTCTGCTTGAGGGACAACCAGGTCGCACCCTTCCACTTTCCTTTTCAGTCCACCTTCACTGGCTACTGAGGCAAAATAAGAGATGGGAGGCATGGGGCATGCAGGCACAGCCTTTGTCTTCAGCTGGTCTAATGCCCTGGATTGCAGTAATAAGCACCCAAACACTGGTTTTGCACTATTTATTGGAGATTTCAGGTGACAGCACAGGAGGTTAGTTTTGAATCATGCCACAAGAATGTTAAAAACAGGAATTGAGCTGTATGCTCCCCCCCCCTCCATTTACAGCAGAGAGACACAAAAAAAGCAAAACCAAACAAACTTCACTTCAACCCCTTGCCTTTGCTTACTGGAGCTGAACAGGATGGTTCCATAGGTAGCAGGAAGTCGGAAGCGTTCACACCGCAGTGCTGCTCATGGGAACTGGGACAAGTATTGCCAGGCGACACGCGGAGCTGCTTCTGCCAGTGACATCTCCAGGGGTTAGTCATCAGGCAGCACAGTCCCAAATGCAGGGCTATTTCTTCAAAGAGAAACAAAGCGCCTTCATTTTCAGATACAGGTTTGTTGCATGCGCGGTCACCTATGAAATGGGGTGGTAGGCGACTGCGGGGCTTCAGTTTCAGCTTGCAGACACACTCACACACAGGCATATTTTGCACAAGGTGCCCCCCCCCCCTGCTCTCCAAGTAGCTCCACCGTGCTCTCGCCTGCTCGGGACCAGCAGTGGGAAGATGCTGTAGGTGCAGCTGGGGAGGAGGAAAGCCTTCTGGGGCTGAGAAAGCTGTGAACTTGTTCCCCCACCACCCCATCAAAAAAATGCCCATTTGGTTTCTGAAAAAGCGTGAAAGCAACTTTGGTAAATTCAGGCGGTTTTCCTCTCTTTCCAGCGTGTTTGAGCACCCTGGACTCACCCAGTCTGTGTGGGGCACAGAGGCAGCTGATTTTTCTTGTGGAAGAGCAGATGCTCCTCCGGGACCCAGAGGGACAAACAACAAATGAGTGCAGGCAGGAGAGATGGGGACAGGCAAAATTTCTCCGTGAGAAACTTCATCTGTGCAGAGGACGTTGCTGTGCCTTCCCTGCAATTAACTATTTACTGACCAGAGAACGGCCAATTCCTTCAGATCAAGCTTTTACAACAGTCCAGGGCTACACGTGAGCAACACAAGCAAGAGGGAGAATACCTGAGCCCTCTCAGGGAACCTCGGCAGGCTGCGGTGAACCCTAGCTGGTTATTATGAGCTTAAGCTGCTGATAAAGCCGCACTGCTCTTCAAGAAAAGACACTTTTCAACTACCCAGCTTCCTCACCAGCCCAAAAATTGCAAGAGAGGACGTTGTAGGAGAAGCAATCTGCTTCGTCACTTCCTCTGTTTCTAGTGACAGCCACCCTGGGTGGCTGGAGGAGTCCCTGCCCGGCTCGTCTTCCTGCTCCTTAGGGCCATGAAGTCAGAGTCCCCTGCGTGACATCACAGCACGATCATGCAAAGCAGCGCTGCCAGTGCCCAGACAGGGCTGGGGGGCCAATAGAGCCCTGGCGCAAGAAGGGGAAAGCGGTGAGCAAAGGCGATGGGTGGGATGGGGGACAAAACGGCAACAAAAAAGGAAATTGAGGCTCGTTTCTGCTTTAACAGACTAGAGAGTCTCTCTTTAAAGGTGACTCATCCAGGGCAATACCAGGCATGGTTTCTTCTGTTAACACACCCTTGGCAATAGCAGTTCAGTTAGTCACTGACTGGGTATCAAGACGTCACTGGCTGGGATGAAGCGTCTCTCTAACTTGGTACAGAGTCCGCTAGCATACACTTCCTTTGGAGAAGAGCAGCGGAGGGGAGAGAGGGGGGCACGCCATCCCTCCTCTGTGACTTTACCACCGACTCTTTGCGCCCGCTCCCCTCATCTCCACTCCCATCGGACACAGCGAGCGCGGCTAATTGTAGGGCGCTACCGACTGCAGGTCGCGAGGCCGTCGGGGCCGAGGATGGGAAGCCACTGGAGGCAGGACAGTGGCGCTGGATGGTGGGGCAGGGGGATGACTCCTTTGCACGCCGGAGCCCCTCACCTGGGTGTCAGGGAGTGGTCGCAGGCATCGTGGCGTCGAGGTGTGGGTCCGTGGAGGCGAGGCGAGGCGGCCGCACAGTGATGTCCGAGGAGCAGGTTAGCCGCTGTCACACGCACAGTGGAGTCGCCGAGAGCACAATGTGCGTTAGTCAGTGGCTCACCTGCTCCTGGAGGGTGACGGGGGGCGGCGGGGCCCACCTGCAGCACAGGAGACACCGGCCAGCGTGAAGGATGGGGCGGGGGGTGGTGGTGGGGGATCGCGCCGCACCCGCGCTCCGCGCCGCGCCCGGCACGGAGGGCTGCAGCTCCGTGCACCCACGCCCGGGACAGGCTCCCTGCTGCCGCCCCGGGGCCGTGGCGCCGCACCGTTCCCGGAGTGATGGGGGGGGGGGGGGGTATCTCTTCCCGTCACGGCCGCCGCTCACCTGCGCTCCCGCCGCTCCGCGCTCCCCCCGCCGCCGCCGCCGCCGCCAACTTCTCGCTCTGCCCCGGCCCGGCCCACGCCGCGCGCCGCGGCCTCCCGCCCCGCCCACCGCGCCGCGCCAGCCAATAGCGACGCCGCCCGCCCGCCCGCCGGCCCCGCCCCCGCGCTGCGGCGCCCAATGGCGGCTCCGTCACCGCCCGCCGGCAGCGGTGGCGGGGCGGGGCCAGGCGGGCGGCGCGTGTCCCCCCCCCCCGCCCGTGACAGCGGCGGGCGCGGCGCGTTCGGTTCTGCACGTCGCTGCTGCGGGGAGGAACCATTTGTACCTGTTGAACCGCCGCCCGCCTCACGCTCACCCCGCCCCGCCGACCCCCTCCCTTCCCCGCCCTCACCGCTTCGCCTGACGCCGGCGGCCGCTAGCGGCATCCCACGACCCCGCCGCCGCCCGCGGGGAGCCCCTTCCCCCGCGGGGCCCCGTTGCCCCCCGCCCCCCTTCTGTCCCCCCTTCCCCTCCGTCCCCTTCCCGCCCCCGCCGCACCCCGGCCCATGGTACGGTCCGCCGGGGCCGGGCCATCAGGGCAGTGTCGGGGCGCACGTAGGCGGCGCGCGCAGGGGGGGGGGCCGTTGGCCGCCCGCGCGCCACCCAACCGTCACCGCGCGCGCCGCGGGCGGGAACGGCGGGGTGCCGGCGGCCGTGCTCCCCCTCAGCCGCCGCCGTTCACCTTGTGGTCAGTTTTACCTTGTTCTGTTAATTTTTTTAATATATTTTTTCCCCCGTTGTTCCCCACCGTGTTGGGCCTGGGGAAAACCCATGTGCCCCGGCAGTGCCCAGCAGTGGAGACCGTTTGTCACACCTAAGGGTGCTGCAGGGGGTCTCTCAGCATGGAGGGACCCGGGGCAGCAGCGGCAGCCTCAAGGGGTAAGGGCCCACACCCCCGAGGAGTCTTCTTCCAGTAACTTCTTTCCCCCCCAAAACAGGATGGGCAGTTGCAGGCCTTATGGACATTCTAACCGCACGCCTTCATATTGGGAGAGCTCGCTCTCGCCCATCAACCCGCAAGCCAGCAGCCAAGCAAACGGTTGAAACGATGAAAATTTTAGGGTGTCTCAACAAGGATTTGCTAGGCACCAAAGGTAATGCTTTATGGATGGGCGTAGCAGTGTCCCGCGGAGGTGAAGAGCCTTGTTTGGAGACAGAGAGTCAGGCAGGCTGGCTCCCACCTGCCTGAAGCTACGCGGAGGAATGAGTGCTTTTGGTGGGACCCCCGCTTCATCCATATTGCTGATGTTCAGGAAAAAACACTTCGGGTGAGAACGTGGCTGCTGACCAAGCAGCGTCCATACACAACATCACTGGTGAACTGATACTGCACACTGTCTAGCAACAAGCACGAGCTCTGCATCCTTCGTGAAAACTTCCTTGGCATCCGCTGTCGCGTCTCTGATGGGTGTTTTGCAATCTGGTACTCTTCCTGCGAGGTGTGGTGCAAGATTTGGAAGCAAAACCCAACACGGGCTCCCTGATGGCTGGTGGTGATTCCCTGCCGAAAGGGTTTCCTTATGTGTTTTGCTGGAGCGCTTACCAGTCATCTCTGGCTCTGCTCTCCTGTTGCCAGTGGGGAGAGGGGACGGGGGGACAGCCCCTCTTCTGCGTGACAGCCTGCACAATGACAGCCTCTGTTGTCATTCTGTGTGCATGCTACGTGGGTTTTTTTGTTTTCACCCAGCAGCTGTAGGGAAAAAGTCACGTATTTTACGGCGTCCCCCGCATCAGGGTCGCGCCCAGACTGGAGCGAAATTGGCCATGGAGCTCACCGGTCGCTGTGCCCTCCAGGGTGAGACAACACAAAAAGTGATGCACGGCTGTGGAAAATACTCACTTTGTTTAAAAATAGGTGTTTTGTGCAGAGTAGTGTGGCCGGGTACTGCCCCGACACCTCCCTGGCCAGCACTGCTGCTTCTGCCGAGCTGCTCTGCAGGGCACGCATGCTGTCAGCTGCTGCGCTCTGCCAAATCCCTCATCTCTTCTTCCAGGCAGTGCCTTACATTTCGAGTTTTATTTTAAAATAAATAAATAAATAAATAAATAAATAAAAACATCTTCCCCTGACTGTACGCGCACAGGGGAGGAGTGTGTTTCGGAGCAGTGCCTGCACAGTCAAGCCCTGCACGTTGCTTGGACCTCCCTGGGTGCTGCATTAAAGCGTCCGGCGAGGAGGGGGCTGGAGGGCCGCCAGTGGGGATGAAGGATGCATTAGGCACTGGCTCTGGAGGTGCCATCTTCTCTGTCTTTAAACGAAGGGCTGGACCCCTGGGCTCAGAGGATGGTCTGCCATTGCCCTGGCCAGGCCCCGGGCCTGGGGACTTTGCTGCAATGCTGGTGGGTGCCCTTTGCCCTCAGCCCCTGCTCTCGCTCCAGCTCCCAGCGAGCTGGTGGCTCAGCCCTTAATCCCTGGGATGAAATTTCCTGCTGACACGGACGGTGCTGCCCCGCCGAGAGCCCCCGCTTCTCCCAGCCCTGCAGCTCTTCCCTTTGTTCCCAGCCGGTGTGGCGCTGCTAGAGCCGCCACTTGTGCGGGGACAGGGAACCGCGTCTGCCGATGGCGGGAGCACCGCGGGCTGCCCACCATCCCTCCTCGCCATCCCTCCCTGCCCGCCTCGGCGCAGCGCCGGTGCCTGCCGGCGCAGGGAGGAAGCCAACAGGGGGGCCACCGCCGTCATCAATTAACCCGCAATTAAAAAGTTGCCCCAGAAGAGCGCAGATCTTGCCTTCCCACACGCGAGGCACTCTGTGTCGACCGGCTGCGGCTCTCCCAGGGGTTTCACCCCCGCCCCTCTCCCGACACCCCGGGCGGGCGGGCAGCGGTGAGCCCGGCGCGGGTTTGGCTCCGCTCCGTGTTTTCAGGAAAAGGGCCTCGATTTCTCCCCCCCTCCCCGTCCCCGCTCTGGTTCCCGACAATGACCCGAGTGTCTGCGAAGACGCGCGTTCACTCCCGGTCACGTCCACCGGCCGGCAGAGACAGGGCCGCGCTCCCCTCCCCGGCGGAGCGCCCAGGTTCGGGCAGCAAACCGCCGCCGATGGAACGAGGGCGGGTGGGGGGAAACAGCCCTTCCCGCGGTACGTGCCGGCCACCACCCGCGGGAACGGGAACATTTGGGCTGGGATCAGACACGCGTACTTAGAGGCGGGGGGGGAAAAAGAACAGCCGCGATCCGCGTCGCCTCAGAGCGATGTTGGAAACGGACCCATGTCCTTCCCGGCGGGCAGCCCGCGCCGGGCCCTGCCTGCCCCGCCGCCGGCAGCGGGGAAAGACCCCACCGACCCCTCCTTCAGTGTCACCGCGGGGCCGGCGAGGCCGAGCTCTGCCATCTGACCCATCCCCGCTGACAAGGCAGGGCCCAGCCCCTCGCGGGCCTGGCAGCCTCCGCACCCGCACGGCTCGGCGGCCTTTGCGCCCCACAAGCTTGGGGACACCGGCCGAGGGACAGCCAGCCCCATGGGCGATGTCGCCCTGTCCGCCGCCCTGCGCCTCTGGGGCCGCCGGGAGCCGCCGGCGCCCTCATCCCCGCAGCCCCCCGGACGGAGCTCCCTCCCTTCGGGGCGGCGCGGCCCCGCCCGCCCGCGGCTCCGCGGTGGTACAGCCCGCCGCACCCCTCCTCCAATGGTTCGGCCCCACGGCCGGTCACCCCCCTTTCCCCGAATGGTTCGGCCCGTCGCCTCGCTCCTTCCTACACACCCCCTGCCGCACGTAGTGGTTCGGTCCTGCGGCCGCGCCTGCTGGCGCCGGCACCGCCACCGCCGTGACCTGGAAGTGCTCCCGCAACACTTCCGGGGCGAGGGGGCTTCCTGCTGTACACCCCGTTACGCCGGCCCAGCCCGGTGATGTGAGCGCCCGGGCCTTCTCCTCGCGTGAGTGCCCGGGGGCGGCGGGCGGCTTTCGGGGCTGCTTGGGCCGCGGGGGAGGGGGGGGGGGGTGGAGCGGCGGTGGCGGGCGGGAGCTGCGCCGAGCGGCCGTCCCCCGACGCGGCGGGCTGACAGCTGCGGAGTGAAACAGCCGCGCCAGGGATTGTTTATATTTATTTAATTTTGTTGCTACAAACGTACGTATTTATTGATTTACTCTCTGAGTAATGGCTGGCGGCAGCTGCCGGGCGGCTGTCCGAAGATGCGGCTGAGCGGCGCCGCGGCGGGGGGTTGTCCCCGGCTCGGCCTCCTCCCGGCGGTGTTCCCGGGGCTGCCTGGGGCCGGCTTTCTCGCGGAAGCCGTCCCCCGGGGTGTAAAGCAGTCGAGCAGGCGGCGACGGCGTCTCTGTGCGCGGGGAAGACCCGGCGACGGTGCTGGGGAGCCGTGGGGAGAGCCCTAGCAGGCAGCTGCCTTCGCTGCTGCGGAGAAGATTTACTAAATAAAACCAAAAGTCTCTGGTGCCTCTCCCCTCCCCCCCCCCCCCCCCCCCCCCCCCCCCCCGCGTTGTTTGTGGTTCACGCGTGAGTTCACTTTGAAGAAGTTACAGCCTTCCACAGTGAAGTCAATGGGCCTCTCGGCTAACAAGTAGAAATGATATTTTTGTGCAAGCATTTTTTAATGGACGCTAGCCTGTTGCAAAAGCGTGTTTAGGCTTAAAACCTTTGCCTTGAGAGGCCTGTGCTTACTGACGGGTTTTTAAGCTGTGTAAGTGGTGCCCCTCATTGGGCTCCCTGTGTTCAGTAACAGTGGGGTGGGTGTTCTTTGTGTATTTTTAGTTTCTGGTTTTCCTGCTGGTTGTCGCATGGATGTGTTGCTGATGTGTTGCAGAGGTGTTCGCTGTGTTATTTCCTTTATTGAAGGTCACTAGGTCTTGGTATCTTTTGTTACGGCTACGCACACAAAAAAAAAATCATGAAAGTGCAGGTGGTTTTTGTTTGGGTTTTTGTTTTTTTGTTTTTGCGTTTTTTTTTTTTCCAGCCATGCCCATAAACAGCAGGGGAAGCTGTAGTTAAAAAGAGAAGTGGTGTAAAAAGACTGATGCTGAAAGGCAACTCACCAGTAAGGGCGACTCTTCCTAAGAAAAGAAAACTGTTAAGAAAGAGAAGGATGTGCAGGGTTGGTGAGTCTTTGATTCACAGCTGGAAGTGGAGCCAGCAGCTTCAGGGAATTGCGGGCTGGGAATTGCGTAGAGCTTGGCTGCTGCTTTGAATACAGAGGTACCGAATGCCCAGCTGTTCCTATGGGTAAGATGCCACATTTCAAAAGTGCCTTTGCAAAGCCTGTGTGTTGCTTTGTTTTCAGTGCAAACTCCCTGAAGAGTGCAGTGCCAGCCCCTGGGGAAGCTTTCGGTGGATGGCTTTGGTCCTGGAATTTAGGGTGGCTAAACTTGGGGCAGGACCAGGGTGGGGGAAAGATAAGTGCTTCCTTACTTACCCCAGGATTAATTTTCTGTGCCTTGTCTGTTAGGTTCTTAGGCACTTCTGTTATTTAAATTGTTGCATGGGCAGTTCTGATAGTGGTATTTAAGAGTTAATCTTTTTGTAACTTAAACAGGGGAAAGTAGGATCTATATTTAGATTTAGAGGGCTTTTTTAAAGCTCCCTATGCATGCTAGATTGGTGCTGTGGGGCTCTAAGCTGTAGGAGTCTCTTGTTAATGTTAATACTTTCCCTGCCTAGTTCCTCTTACTTTTACCTTTGGAATGTGGTGGTGGCAGATACTAGTCTCACCTTTCTGACACCACACATGCCTTCTGATGTGTGATGTTGGTTTTCCAGAGGGGAACTGAACTGTTTAGTTGATTAGGGGGAAAAAAACCAACCCATAACAAAAACAAAACAAAAAACCACAACAAATCAAGCAGATGTGCCAACGAGAACTGAAAGCTCATGTCTTTGAATATTTAGTAGACTTTAAATTTAGTTATAAGTGTTCTTTGGCACGTGAAGGCTCAGTAATTGCCCATGAAATTAGATCAGCATTCAAAACCACCCTGTGAGAAAATCCAGCTGACTTGTTTTCTTTGCCTGTGTATAATCCCAAATGTTACCCAAGCAGATTAAAATAAATGCTTTGTCTAGTAGCTCTTCTGTTTCTGAAAGCTAGAAACTACTGTAAGAAGTTGGTGATGAAGTTGGTTCGTGCTAGAAGGGAAGGTACACATGACTAGAAAGGTCGCTCGCTGTCTTAGGTGGCTCCATCAGCTTCGTGTCAGCATGAGATGGTGCTTGAGTGTGTCTTGCAGATCGTGGCTCTTCTGATGGTTAGAAACCTGCACTTGCCTTCCAGCTGGAACACACTTAAAGTATATTAAAATATTGATTTGTGGTAATACATAAGGATCTTAGTTCAAAACCTAAACATTTACCGAAGTGCTTGTTTGATAAACAGTTGTTCTGGAGAAAACACTTAATCTTCTCTGTTCTTAAAGCCAACAGAAAACCCTGTTGCTAATGCAGCTTAAGGAAAGTATTTGTAATTGCTATTTGATTGTACAATTAAAATGACTTAAGGCAGCTCGATGTAAAAATGTAATCTGTCTTAATAGGAAAGCCTGGGCTTCCCGTTTATACTGCAGCAGAGCCCATGCTACCATAGGCGCACAGCGCTCGGTGCAAACCCAACTCAGTTGTGCTTTTGTGAAGGGAACCTTGGGCTGGGGAAGAACACTGGTGCGTGTAAAGTGATCAAACACCTGCCATGCACTCATCGTTTTTGCGGTTTCATGTTTTATTAAAATATTGTGAGGTTCTTCTAAATGAGAATTTGAGAACAGGGGGATGTTAAGGAGGAGTACGGTGTCTGCCTTTAGCAGACCTAGTGTGCAACCTGTAATTCAGATACTGGATGTTCTGTGCGCAGATTGCAAATGTGCAACTGATGCACCTGCCCAGGGAATGGAAATGGGGTTTGCTGTGTGTGGTGATGCCTTACATTGGTGGTATTGAGTCCAAAGACAAGGGATTTCTGGCCACGTTACCCTGTGTTTGCATGCTGCCTGCTGGGGACGCGTCCTAAATGACTCTGAATAGAGTCTTCAAAGCGGGATGCAGAAGAGAGGATCGGGCGGATGCGAGAGCCTCCACTGCTGAAGGGATGTATGCAGAGTACTGCGCACCATGGCACCTCCCAAGTGAGCGAGCAGCGAGGGGTTGGGCACAGCAGTGAGGGCAGGTCCTCGGCACCCCGGGCACTGAAAGCAGCTGTAGTTGCCGCAGTCAAATGGGCTTCAGGGATAGCAAGTTGCTTTTTAGCAGTCTGGGCTTTTATGTTACAGAAGTGCATAGTTAAGGTTTGCATCAGAAGAATGGCTACAATCTCCTTCTTAACCAAACTTCTTGGTTTACATAATAATAATAAAAATGCTTCCTATCTATTTTGTATCAGCTGGTTCCAGCTTGTGGGGGTTTAGAAAAATTCTGGTGTGTGTAGTGCTGGAATGAAAGCTGGGCTTCTCTACAGGTGGGTGAGCTCTCCGAAGTGTATCGTGAATGTGTTTGTGTTTCACAGTGGTAGTTTGTTTGGAATGTCTGCCATAAGAAGAAAACGTGGGAAATGCTGCTTATTGTTTGTGTACAAAAAAAAAAAGAGAACAAGCTCTCATTAGGTGTATAGTCAATTTTGGTTTCCTTCTTTTTTTTTTTTCTTAAGAGCAGCTGCTCAGTTTGGGAAAGGTTGTTCATAAAGTAATATTTGTGATGCGCTTAAAATCTTAAATTCACTTCATCTCGCTTGGTTTCTCCTGGTCTGTTCCCAACTATCCACAAAACACACTTTTTTTTTTTTTTTCTACTGACAAGATTTGAGGACTTGATTGTTTGCTGCGATACTACATTTTCCTTAACTCTGAGTTTTGCCTCCGAGCAAAGTACAAGCTTGCGTTTGCAGCATAAATATGTCAGTTTAGATTGTCAAGTCACAAGTGCTGATTTGTTTGCCTCTGTGCTTAAAAGATATCTTTCCGTGGGGCAGCAAGGTGAAATAACATGGGTAGTTGTTTTATTCCACAGCAGTGAAGAAAAGCATGCTGTTTGGAAATGTAGTTAAGTATGTGTTGGTCAGAGCTGTGGCTTGTGGGAATCGCTTCTGAAAATAAAAAGATCCTTTCCTCACTGTGCTTATTGCTTCGCTTTAAGGAGAACTAGGGAGCAGGGGAATGAAGGTCGCTGTGGTAGCGCAGTGGAGGTTTATCCATGGTTTTACCCCTGCGGTGGCTTTGGTTGGCCTCCGTTGTCCTCAGCAGCCTGGGAGTGCCGTAGCTGGTTGGATGTGGCAGTGACGGATCAGCAGGAACCCACTCTGTTCCCACAACCTGCCGATGGAGAAGTGATACAGGCAGAGGTTCTGCATAAAATCTAAATACGCTATGTAAATTCCTGCTACATAGATGGCAAACGGTCCTGCCGCTGCCCTGCCGTGGGACTGGTGCTGCCAGTCTCTGCCCGTATGTATCCTGTCTGTAACGTCGCCACGAATTTTGCATTGTTGTAGGTAACACTTAGCTTTTGGGAGGATATTATGTAATTGAGTTTCAGTTTGAATAATTCAAACATACGCACTGCTGAAACTTGAAAAATTCCTAGTGTTTCTTCCTTTTTTTTTTTTTTTTCAGTTACATCATGGAGTGATTGGCTTTTGATGAATCTGTGTGTTTTCAGCCAACATAAATTGTTCTTAAAGACACTCCTGTTAACAGCCATGAATTTAGCTAAAAGTTTAAACCTCTATTTAGGCAAGATTCTTACTGAAGTTAGAAGAAATCTTTAGCAAGAACTTGTTTGTGTTGAAGCTTGATCTTTTTTTCTTTTAGCTTTTTTTTTTTTTTCCCCCTGAGCATTGGAGACTGCATTTGCAGTTTAGTCTGGTTTAGTGAAGCCTACATTTTTGAGGCTGTTAAGTGCAGAGCTGTGCTACGTGGCTCAAAAAGGGAGTGTGCAAGTAAAGATACGCATCAAGAGCACTTAAATAAAACATAATGTTTTGTTCCAAAAATTCTCTTAATGCGCAAGATATGTAATGCGGAGCGGGGAGAGTGGGAGAAGAGCACCTGATTGAAACTTCTTTGCCACACTTGTAGAAGAATTCAATTTTTTTTTTTCATTTTGAGATATGACATCTAGTTTTACAAGTGTCAATTAATAATATTTCTCCGTGACTTGCTTATAGAAGCTTGCAGGGATGTGTCTGTCTTAACGCTTTGTAGCCTTATATATTAAAAGCTCTGGTTTGATTGTCATTATGAATTTGGATCTCAGTATCTGTCAGTTTTATTGCCAGTCTGTGCTAATGCGCAGCAATTAATGTGATTGCATTAATATGCACCAAATCAAGTCTCCTCCTTTCTGTGGAATAATGGTTTGTGAGGTCTGAGACCTCTCTATTTCGTGACAGAGCTGTGAGAAGGCCTTTTTTAAAAAAGACCTAAAATACATAATGTTCTTGTTTCTTTTCAGTTGAGCAAGATAGAGTATTTTGATTTGAAATCATACATTGTCATCCTGTTAGGCCTTGTTCAAAGGGCCTTTGCTCCCTTTCTGTTTTGCATTTTACTGCTAGTCCACAGGATGGTTTTGGCGTTTGTGGGTTTTCTATTCCTATTTTCAGTGGGGAGTTCTGGTTATACCTTTTTCTGTCATCCAGGAGCCCAAGATAAATCTGAATCTTTCACTTAAACCGAGTTCCAGAAGCAGCTGGTTTCATCTAGCTCAGTAGGGATGTGAAACTGTGTGTGGTGATAAGTGCTTACCTGTAGCCACCTCTGACTTGAAACCGGAAAAACTAATTAATGGTTTGAGGAGCCTTTGCAGTAGAGTGATGTCCCTTCTACTGTTCACATCTCCTCACATGCGCTGGATGCTCTTTGCTGGGCTGACGCCTGCTCTGCTTGCGTAGGTGGTGCTCTGCCTGATTGAAGTCTGCCTTCTTGCAGGGAGCGGATTCCCAATGTCCTGCCATGGATGATGACAGCCAGGATGAAACGATAAACAAGAATGCTGCACTAGGCAAGGGTAAAAGGCAGAGTCTCGCGCTCCTCAGTGAAACAGGTAAATGTGGCGCCTCTGCATGTGCACGTTTCTAGTTCTAGGTTGGAAGACCTATTGCTTTAACCTCCGAAGAGAAGTAAAGCTATATTCGTGACCATTTTTTTTTTTCCTGATAATTTCTTTTTTTGCTTTGCTTCCGAAATTCTGTATCTCAAACTGCTGGCATGCTTCCCTGGAGTTCGTCAGAACAGGCAGCTTTGAAACCACTGGGGAAATCTGGGGTTTCACTTCATTTATAATGTCCCAAGCAGGAGTTCTGGGGTGTCCTTCACTGTTCTGCCTGTCTGCATCAGATAGGTATTTACTCTCTTCTCTTTTCCTTCTAAGAAAGCAATGGTGGAAACAGCTGTGATTCAGAAGATGACACCGGAAGTGAGGAGGAAGAAGATGGTACTGAGGAAGAGGGAGGCGAGGAGGACAAGGAGGAAAGTGAAGATGAAGAATTAGAAGGTAGGGCTGTTAATGCGCATTAACAAGCATTTTTTTAATAATTGGAGGAAGAGTGGGATAAAGGCATTTCCTCCGAAATTAAATGCAAATCCACAGATGCTCCTGTGTCAGGCCAATACCCAAATCCTACAGTAATAAACAAACATGTAATATTCCCCAGTTTCTAAGTTTTTTAAGTACTTGTATGTTTGAAGGCTGTCTGCTAGCCAAAGTGGTGTAGTTGTAGTCAGTAGGAGCGAACTCTGCCCCAGCATGAGTAGAAAAAAAAGTCAAAATTGCAGCAATGGCTCATGCTATTTTTTCACTTACGAACAGCGTGTTTGTTTGCTTTGGCATGGGGCACTAAAGTGAATGTTTTGATGGGGAGTTTTGGCAATAAGTTACTATTGCTGTTAAGCCTAGGGAGGAAGGAAGAAGACTTGACTAATTTTTCTTTGAAAAGGAGTGTGGGTGTTACTTGGATTTGTTAATTTTACTGAAAGCGTACTCTGTAGATGTATGTACTTCTGAAACCTGCACTCAAGTTGTTATTTGGATAGACAGAAATACATGTTTTTAAAACATCTTAAAGCTTGTTGGGAAGGCAAGAGCGCAGTTTCCCAAGTTACTAGTTAGTGATTTGAACACAGACTAAAAAGTTGGTGCCAGGTGCCAAAAAGCTTTATTGATCTGTCATTTAGGCTGTTCTCTGCTGTGTCCAGGCAGGAGAATTCAATAGAAAAGAAAAAAGACAAGGACTCCATTTTCATTATTAAAGAAAGTCAACAAAACAACATCAGCTGCGTGCTCCCCCCACACCCTGCCCCCAGCAAAAAAAAAAAAAGTGAGAGTGTTTTTTAGGTAGCTTTTTGCCACTGCTTGAAATTGTCAACTTAATTCACAGGTTTTAGGGAAAGACTAACACATACCTCTGTATTTTGTACTAAAAATAAGAACACCTTTCAACAAGGTGTTGCTAAGTGTTTAAAATTAATTTTACTCAAAACCAAGCTTCTTTAAGCAGTCTTCAGCTCGGCACCCAGATCCCTTGACTCTCAAAATCATGATTTACTGGAGAAATCTTTCATCTGTTCTTCTGTAGGTGAGCGTATTGCTGCTTCCTGTCCTCTGGGGTGTCTGTTAAAAAAAAAAAAGTTGGATACATGATAACTCTATTATAACTTTGTTTTTTTAACTTCAGTGTTCAGTGGTAGCCTGACGTATCTTACTCTTGTTGTTTTGATAATCTATTGGTTTTCTACTGTCTGTCCTTTTTAATCTCTCGCAAGACTAGTCATGTTATCAGGCTTTATTTTTGCTTTATTTTTCACCGGAGTAATCCATTGCTGTGAAGGGATTTAGGAAGAAAGAAAACAGCAAAAATTATTGCCTCAATCTATGGAGGCTGTGCTTCGCTCTTGCAGACCCGTAAAATAAGCTTACTTGGAATTTTCTGTGAACCGGTTCCCCATCCTGCCCAACCTCACTGCTGAAGCCCTGTAGCATGCAAGAGTTGTTTTTCATCTCTTACTTTTTAAGATTGCGAAGACGATGATGAAGAGGAGGAAGAGGAGGAAGAAACTGAGGCCGCTGTGGGGGGAATGACTGATTCTCTGAAATTAGAGCCACATGTAAACGGAGCGAGCGTTTCCTCTGATGAGGATGGCGAAAACTGCCCCATTTGCCTCAACACATTTAGGGATCAGGCTGTTGGGACTCCTGAGAACTGTTCCCATTACTTCTGCTTGGACTGCATCGTGGAGTGGTCTAAGGTGAGCTGTTTTGTCCCTGGTGGGGCCTTCCGGTGCGCTCTGCTCTCTCCCTTCTGATCGTGCTGTTCTGCTGTAATGAGAACAAAACACTGTAATACTTATATTTGCTTTCTCTAAGCTTTTTTTACACACACTTGAGTTACTGTTCCATTTGGCAGGATTCATGTTTGTGAAGTGTGGATCTGTTTTTCTTGTACCCATCGTGATCTGTTCTCTGAAAGCTCTAATGTCATAGGCAAGTGTCTTTCTAGGCATCTAGAAGTCTTTTTTTCAAGTCAAGACACCAGTAATACTGTTTTTCTCTGTGTGTGTATGTGTATATTTCTCTGTATATCTATCTTAGTCTCTAGCTGAATTCTGTGTTGTGGCCATTGGATGGGAGTCTGTTGTAACAGTGAGCATTTAAATGTAGAAAAGATAGAAAAGAATACTGACTAAATCAGCAGTTTGCTCTGAATTCAGTTTTCAGAGTTCCTTGCCACCTAACTGTGTAGTTCCCATAATCATAATCCAGGGTGAGAATTACAACAGAGCTTCCCGTGCATGCAGCAGTACCAGTGATAAATGAAAAAAAAATTTTAAAAATCACTCTTACTGAATATATCTGTAAGCCACTTCCAGTTGCTCCTTCGTCCAAAAGAAAGAAAATACCCTAAAACGTGAGCACTATTTCAAGGGAATGTTTGGAAGAACTTTGATGTTGCTTTGGCAGTTGAATAATAATTAAATGACTTTGGTATAATAAATGCTTTTCTATAAATGCATGTTTTCCCTGATCCAATAGGTTGTTTGTAAACCACATAAGTCAGATTTAAGTACTTAAAATGTCAAGACCAATAGCTGTTAAAATGATTACTACATTGATTTAACGCTTATTACATTAATAATTGAAGATTTCCTTTTTAAAAATTGAATGAAGAGATGTGATTATTAACTGTATGGGGGAATATTTTTTTTCTTTCTAGAATGCAAACTCGTGTCCAGTGGATCGAATCCTCTTTAAGTACATTAGCATTCGGGCACGCTTTGGTGGTAAAATCTTAAAAAAGGTAAGCTTTCTACTGTAGCAAACAGGCCAATTACCACAAAATAGCTGTTCAAAGGTTTAGCATTTCTGTCTGATATTTGTAATCTGGATGAATTATTTCTTTCCTATGTTGAGGTTGCCTTTTAAGGAACTGTTACTATTTTTCTTCCTCCTTAACCACGTTTCCTGCAGTATTGTGTATGGATTGAAGTCTGGCATCTATTTGATGTAAAAAAAGGGTGATTTTCATAACTGCCTCTCTTGCATAATGGATATTTGACTCTTAAGCTGTTCCGTATTGTTAAGCCTGTCCACATGGGGGAAAATGCCTCGCGTGCTGCAGGTGCTATTATAAAATGAATAGGAATAATTGAGGCTATACATGATCTCTTATGTTTTGCTACCAGCTATACTGTGTAGCAGTTGGGTTTGTAAGGGAAGACAGACACAAGGCGATAGCAGAGCTTTTAAAGGCACAGGTTGAGTCTCTCACAAAAGAATATTGAAGATCTGTCATTACTCTTTATTAATATCAGAAACATGGTGCTTTTCAGGGGACATTGAGGAGTTTGATGCTGTTTTCATAAACTGATGGTTTATTATTAAGTGTTTGCATTTTAACCGAAGTGTGAATTAACATTTAAATATGTTTAGGGAGGGGAAAAAAGCTAAGCTCGCTCTCTTTTGTTTCTGGGGTTTTTTTTTTGTTTGTTTGTTTGTTTCTTTGACTACTTTTGATCTTATTTGGGAATTTTGGTTTCTCCTGTTCTTACAGTGTGGTTTTTTATAGTTGTTCATGTCTGACAGTAGACAAGTTCAGTAGATGTTTCCAAGCATTTGAACATGTCCTAGATGTGTTGAATGAATTGAAAGTTCTGGTATGTAACAGCCGTTTTGGTTCATTCAGTTTTAGATTTTGCTGCAGGTACTGTTAACGTGACGATTTTAAAAAGCGCCACATTCCGCATAAAATGTGAATCCCTCTTTTATTTAGATTCCTGTTGAGAACACGAAAACTCAGGGTAATGATGGAGAGGATGATCCAACCTTCTGCGAGGTGTGTGGCAGAAGTGACCGCGAGGATCGCCTGCTGCTGTGCGATGGCTGTGATGCAGGGTAAGAAAGGCAGTACTGTAGCACATGCGTGATTGTAGCACTGCAGGGCTGGCCAGTATTCGGTCCACAGGCACTATCTGGTTTGTAGGCTGCCCCTTGCTGCTTTCTTCAGGCTCATCGTGTGGCCAGACTTGTATCCATGTGCTTATAGTGTAGACATCCCCAGGATGTGATGTATCCTTTTCCAGTCATGGAACCACATGTGTGGAGAGTCCTGCACACGTCAGTGCTGCAGACCACCCAAACAGGTGACCATACCTTCAAGTGATGAAGATGTTTTTGCTCGTCCATGCAACATCTACGTGCACGGAGGGTAAAAAAACATGTATTTTTTTGTCTCCTTGAGAGGATGCATGACTTGACCCAACTGATTGGGCGTTAGTGCTGTGCAGGACAAATGCTGAAGATTCAGAGTTTTGTGAAATTTTGAAGTCTTTTCTTTGTAGCCACAGCTATTAAGCTATTAAGCCACAGCCACCTTACTCTTGCTTACTTCTTTCTCTGCCTAATTTTTTTCCCCTCCTTGATTAATAAAAGAAGGGTTTAAGTAGAGGCATGAAGATACTTCAATACAACTTTAGGCCTACAGTCTTCTGCTAGAATTTAAAGCTCTTATACTGTTTAGTCAGTCTTGCAGCATTGTCAGTTTGATGATTTCAAAAGTTACCCATTGAACAAAGAGAGTTACTTGCTTGCAATGAATATGTAGAATAATTTTTCCAAAATTACTTCTAGCAATCTAACTAGACATCTGGTAAGTCTAGTTTTGTCTTTGTGTTCTGTAGTGTCCATATACACTGGTTCATCTTCTGGAGAAGAGACAAAATCAGAAAATGCAAAACATTGTTAAGCATGTCATTAGAAAACTGAGTTTAAAATACTTGGTCAAGACCAGTGTTTCATAGGTCTTATCTGAAGTCATGTCTTTCAGTTCTTTCTGAACTTTCATAAGCCTTACCTGACCTCAGGGTATGCTTCACATTTTCCTTTGTGATACCTCAATAGTTCCTCTGATTTTTTTTTTTTCCAAGTCTGATACAGTCCTTAATCTTTTTTTTATCTTATTTTCCTAAAACAAGTTCTTTATAAAATGCTTGACTTCTGGAGTTGGCACTTCTGGAAGCAATTCCTGAAGAAAGAACTTGCAGTCTTCACTAGCTCACCATGGCTGAGATTAACTCTAGAAAAATGTAAAATAGCTTGCTTCAAATCCTAGTTTTATTCCTCTACATTCTCTGACCTGACAACAGAGTGAAAATTTCATCAGTTATTTTTGCCAACAGTTCTAAAGCCAGTGGAGTCATCCTGTCTTTCCATTGCTTGTAGCTAGATGTGGCTTTCCACAATGTTTAAACTGTGTGGTATAATGCTATTATGTTATGAACGTAAGTTATGGTTTAAGTAATCAAATCTTTTTCCATTGAAACCATTTTTCGGGTAAGACTTGATGGAATGTGACAACCTGACTTTCTGAACTGTGTCACAATACCATTAAGATCAGTATGAATACAAAAGTGCCCATGTCTAGACACCTGAACAACCAGTAGAAAAAGGGTTAATTGCATTAACAGTGTGACACACTAATGTGTGACTTCATTCAGGTTACCAAGTAGCAAGAAGAGATTAACACTGATAGAGAGATAGGTGTCAAGAAGATGAAGAACAGGGCTACATCCACAGCCAAAAGTCCTTAATTTCATAGATCTCTTTTTTCTTACAGTCTGTGGGGACTGTGACAAAACAATGAGGCAGAAGGTCCCCAAAAGCATCCATTCGTTCCTTAAAGGTACAAGAAAGAAGTCCGAAATTAGTTTTTCTCTGCCAGTCACAGAGCCAGTAATGTGTTGCGGACTTGCTGGCCAGTGTCTCTTGCCCTCTGCTTTGCACACAAATAATGCTGGTCAGACTTGGGCACTCGGAGTCTGTGCTTGTGAGTGGGTGGGTACAAGAGTGCAAGTCAATGAACCTGAGAGAGTAAGTGTGGGTAAAATCAATTTACTTCAAGTTTTTCTGTGAAAACTTCTATAAGATCTGGCATTAAGTTTTGTTACGAAGATTTTGTGTGTGATGAGGTTCTTCCCCTACCCAGGGGACTCTAGATAGCTGTTACAATAGGTTCTCCAGTGTGCAGTTTTAAGGCCCAAAGTCTTTGCTTGTTAAGTGGGTCATAATGTGACTTCAGAACTCCCAGAGTTAAATCGAAAACTATGTAATGAATTTCTTGCTACAAGTACTTTTGTTATGACTTTGGCCTGAACCTAACAATATTACTTGCCAGAATACTACTTTGGGGAAATGATCTCATTCCTGGTAGCTGGCAGTTGGAGAACAAACTCTGCTTTCCCAGAGAAGGAAAGTAGTTTGGTACTCTGCTTTTGATGTAATGATTTATTCCAAACATAATTTTTCAACTTCCATCTTCTTAAGTCTCTGAAAGAGTGTAAAATCTCATCTGCTAAGGTGTACTCTTTCATGCAAGCAGGACATGATATTCCATTTTGTGTTGACAATATATTTTAATATAAACATAATATTGGCGGTTTGGGCAGTTTAGCTGCAAATTGAGTTTATCACAACGTGGTTGGGAACAAGTTTGAAAGACACAACCTGAAGTTGGACTGAGGGATGGGAGGTAGACTAACACCTTAGTCTCTCTGTGATTTTTTTCTTTTATTTTTTTTTTTTATTCCTATGAAATGGCATTAGACTGTCAGATGGATGTCCCTTCCCTTTCTTTACTCTAGGGCCAGGCACTGAAATATGTTATCAGGCAGTGAATTTTGGCACGGGAAGGTGAAACAGAGAGCTTCACTCTTTTTCCTTTACTTATTTCAGAGTTAAACACCATACTACATCAGGAATAACAGTGGAGTTTCCCCTTATAGAAAAAGGATAAAGTCGGTCATAGAAATTTTACTAGTTTGAAGCTGAAGGTCTTACCTGAAGGCTGTGGTCTCCCCATGTTTCTTTTCTACGGAACTTGGTCTAAGCACTTGGTTTTCATGGGAAACATCGCATTTACTTGGGAAATCTGTTTTAATTCTTCTTAGCAGTGTAGCTTGAAAATGAGTTACTTCAAAAATTCTGTGCTACTAACGAATGTCGCTTTGGCTCAGTTTTAATTGCTGGAAATGGAATTGGAACAAATTACAGAACCTAAGTTGGGTAATGTTGAAAGGCTTTCCTGGGCAGCTTCTCTGTAAGTGGTGGTGAGACTGTTCGGTCTAGCTGCTCAGCCTGTTGCGTAGAGAACATTTCAGAAGGCCTACCTAAGGGAGCATCATGCTCGCTTCTTTCCCTTTGAGATTTCATAGGGATGAACACGGTTCTCAGTCGGATGGTGTTTGGAAGTCATCGTGATTAGTCTGCAGTCCTGCAAGCAGCTGTGTGAAGCCAGGGCTCTGCAACCCAGCTTGTGCAGTTATGCAGAAATCCTTATCACCAGTTCTCTTAATGATGCCAGGATTACGTGGGATGCAATGCTTTTATTTAACATAACAAGGCATTGCAGTTGACCTGTGTCTAGTCATGCAGAATAAAATGTTGATTCATACCAGTAATGTTAATACTATGTTGGTTTGCAGGAAACTGATGTTGTTTCCTGATTGCTGGGGAGACGTCCCCAGCATGTCAATACTTCTCTCCTTTCTCTTTGCCACCATCAGTTTTGGCTCTGCACATTTCTTGCAGCTTGGGTTCAAATGGCAAGCGATACACCACACAGTGAGGGGAAAAACGCTCACTTTTCTGAGCTTTTTGAGCCTAAAGTGATCAAAATGCCATCTAGAATTGAAGACCCTTATATAACTATCAAGTAGCATTGTTTCTCTGGACACTGGTAGAAGCAGATGCGTAGACCATAATTTCAAGCTTAAGAAAATGTGTCTGCCTTATGTAGCACATGGACAGAGGTAAAAGGCTCTCTTGATAAGGAGCACATTGTTTGATTTTTTCTTTTTGATTTTTCTTTTTTCACTTCTCTCAAGGTATCACATGGAATGCCTTAATCCACCTCTGAGTGAGGTCCCTGTGGATGAGTGGTTCTGTCCAGCCTGTGCTCCCACGGGTGCCAGTGCTGCTGCAGGTAAGGGTTTTGTGGTATTCAGTCAAAGTAAATATTTTTCTTCTGACTTAAGTGATGTGAAGCATGTCCCGTTCTGAAGAGGTGTTTAACCCCTGGTTTTATCTGTTTTAAATACATTTTTTTGATAGGCATTCTCTCTTGAGCCTAAAGAGTTGACTTGAACTCTTGACTGATAAGAGAAGCTTGTTTATTGAGATTTTCATCTGCAGTTACAACCTCTGAAGCTGCTTCTTACAAGCATTCTTTAACCTTCCTGAAGCAAGCCCAGTACTGTAGCGCAACTACTCTGTATTACATTGGAAAGAATTTATTGGTAACCTGACCTCAGATTGCCAAGGTGGCAGCAATTTCGGGTACCTAGAAAATCATCTTTCCGTGTAACAGTCTGAAGCAGTGGTGTCTGTGGTTATTTCCTTCTGAGAGGATAATGTCTGCCTTTGGAGGTGGTTGTTGTAAGAAAGGGAATACTGTTGTTTGGGGTTTTTTTGTCCAAAATTCTTGAAATGCTTTCACCCGTAGAAGGACAAGTGAGCTGGGCATCTTTTCTTTCAAGATACAGATCATGTCAGCGAAGAAGAGGTTGCTGCCCTCGTGGCTGATGTTACTCCTACCACCAGTCGGCTGCGTTCTCACGTCCGAACCCGAGCTATAGCCAGAACTCGGCAAAGCGAACGAGTTAGGGCAACAGTGAACAGAAACAGGATAACAACAGCACAACAAATTCAGGTATTTAGGAGTATTTGCTAATGAGCATCTGGCAGAACCTTGTGGAAGAGATGAAGTTCCCCCTTAAGTAGCTCAGCTGTCCTTGGTGACTGTCCATAGCACAATGGTTAGTAGTTGTGGAGTTCTTTTAAATTGAGATGTAGAATGTGTGCAAATTGAGTGCAGCACATGACCAAAACTCTCTATTTTGGAATCTGTGGTAGCTTCCTTTCTTAGTCTGCATTTTATCACCTCAGCTGTGAGCAAAATTGTATTTTTATTCCCAGTTAATGCAGTTTATGCACCACTTCTGTTTTTTTAGCATGCTTTTTTGCTGAGACAGGGCATGTTTGTTAGTGTATTTGCCTGTTTGTCCTCCTGCCCCCTTCCCCGTAGCGGTAGAATCTGTTGGCCACCTTCAGCGAAATTGAAGAGAAAAATTTAGTATTTTTAAGGTTTCTATGTTTTTGAAAATCAGCCTCTTATTGAAGAGAAGAAACCCAGGTGCTAGTGTCCTCAATGATGTGGCAGTGTGAGTTCAACCACATTAACAGGTACCAGAGAATCTATGCAAGAAAGTATCCCAGATACCCAAGGTCTCTCAAATCCTTTACTTGTTGAACTGTTTACTGAAGATGACTGCAGCTGAGATGTTTCTGTTAGCGGGGATAATTACAATCCTTTAGGTAACAATTAATATGCTGCAAGCTGAGAACTTTCAAACTTGGGGATCTCCTGTCTGCTTTGCCCTCTGGGTTTAGCCACAGCACTCTACCGCTTGGATAAAAATAAAAGGCCTTAAATTGCACAGGAGCATATGGTGAGTTAGTGTGGAAGCAGCGCCTGTAAATAACCTCCACGGGACTAGTGGTATGTTAATTGATTCTTCATTAACACTACTTTTGAATTTGGTAGAAATATGTGAAATTCTAAAACTTTTGAAAGGAAGAGGAGGATCTGACTTGTTTTTCCCCTGAGGATGGTCAGCCATGGCAACAGGTTGCTTGGATAGTTTTTGAAACATCTGCACACACCTGAAGAAAGGCCTAACTGACCTGGTTTGAATTCAGTGTTGACCAGTGACCAGAAAGGTCGGGCCCTTCTGAGGGACACCCCAAGATCCTGTCCAACCTGAATTACTCCATGATTCTATGAAAATAAATTTGGTTTCATCTGACAATAACATGCCATTTTGGTTTTGATTGTATTAAGTCAGTTTTTTTCCAAAGACAGGAAAATGTAAAAAAGAAGAAGGGAAGAGTAGATAGAACTAAGTATTTCTTCAAGCCCTTCCAACCTAAACCATTCTATGATTTTGTGATGTTTTAGGAACATGGTCGGTGTGGGCATGGCCAACTTAACATAGCTATTGAGAGAAACCTGCTCTTAACATCTTTTCAACCAAAGGAAGCAACAAGCATGTGCTATGTTTGCCCAGCAAAGGAGGCTTTGAATTCACATTCTGAGGCTGGTGGTTCAGTATCCATACACTTCAAATCAGTTTGCTTCAATGTGGTTGACCCTTGAGTAAAGAGAGGAAGAGGAATTTGAACCTTGTAGGAGCAGCCCTTGCTTATCGCAATGAAGTAATGCTCTGGAGGGGGGGACTCTCACCTGCCATTTCAGTGAGTTCCCCGAGGTGTGTGTTTGAAATGCTGCCTCTGGACATGTTTCATGGCATTAGGTAAATCTGACCTAAAGAATGAGGAGTTTAAGACAGGGGACCTGTACTGTGTTGGCTTTTCCAGTCTTAGCTCGTCTCACTTTGCTGTGTGATGAGCCAGGGGTCAGATAGGTGGATTGGGGAAAGTTCTTAAGTGAACTTTTTCATTAAGGAAATGTCAGTCTCAGGGATTGTTCTCATTTTAAAGAGTCAGACTAGCCATGACCTGTAATACCAAGGGAGGCTGAAGAGCGAGGTCATGTTCTCCTTACTGTGGCAGTCAATAGGTGAGAAAGGTGACGTAATTGCTTACCTGGCAGCCTGGTGACACGAGTGCTTCTCATTCACATCTCAAATCCATTTTTCATCAAATACTTTTATAACTAACTTGTTGCTGACCTTTAGATACCTGTATAGTGTAACTTCTTAATCCCCCATGCAGCACGTGCCAAGGTACCTCATGTCCTCTCTTCTGGATGAAACAATTGAAGCAGTTGTAGCAGGCCTAAACACAGCCATCTACCAGCGTCCTCTTACACCGCGGGCTCCTACTAGGCAGAAAAGAAAAACAGGTAAGGGCATCGCACACCTTCTGTGGTTCCCATCTACAAGAATAAAAGCTTTTGCAAGATAAGCCTGAATCGTAAAAATACTCTAGCTCAGCTGTGTGCTGTCACACCTGTGCAGCTACAAGAGTATACCACGTGTTTTCTTCTTTCCCCATATCGCCTCTGCCCAGAAGTGTCTTGAAGGTTGCTTTTAAATAAATCCTAATGATTTCACTTTTCCTGCTCTGCTGTTTTATATGGTTGCAGTACCCTGTAGGTCTCTTAACTGCTTTGTGTGCCATGGGGGAGTGAAAAGGGGAGTACAGGGTATAATGCAGTGCCAGGACTTAGCCAGGCACTTGGTTGTCTTTTGTCCCATCAGGTAGGAGGAAGAAAGCAGGAGGCAAAAAAAGAACTCAGACAAAATCTGCTGGGAAGAAGAGTTCGGGGGGACAGCTGAAGAGACGCAAGCGTCTGATAAAGAAGAGAAGGGGCAAAAAGATGAGAGTAAGGTCACATGTAAGATTCTGCCAGTGTCAGTATCTGATGTTTTTCTGCCATCTGTAAAAGCACTATAACATGGAATTCAATGGAAAAAATACTGTCTTACAGTGATAGCAGATAACTTTTTTTTTTCTGGTAGGAGTATGTGCAGGATGTGTCCAGCGTACTCCAGAAAGATGCTGTATGTGGAAATGAATTGCAACTTCCAGACAGGCCTGCTGGGTTTGCTGACAAATCCTGTTACCTGAACTGTAGGGCTCACACTGTAAAGCACGTCCTGCAGGCTTTGTGTTACACCTTGCCGTTCAGCTGTAGTGTTTACTTGGTACTGATGCAAGCTCAGTTAAAATTACCACCACCTATTCTTTTTAATAGGCTATGGATGTTTGTGTCTGTGTTGCAAACCCAGTTAATCAGCCATTAAGGGCTCTCAAAATCCCTTTCAGTTGTGGATAGTGTTCTTATGTGAACTATAATGAGAACTCTGCCCCAGTTGACTTTTGTTCTCAGCTACCTTAACTAGAGTTTACATCCTCAGCCACAACTGTCCCTCCAGCCTTTGATATGGAATTGACAATTTTGAATGACATTATTAAAGATTTTTAGAAACTTACCTGGTCACTTAAAGCTGATACGTGCAGTCTCTGTATGAAGTGACATATAGGCCATAGTTAGAAGTTTAATAAATGCTTTAAAACAAATATAGACAATAAATGCACACCACTTCTGCTCCTGGTGGTAGTAACCTGATGACTGTACTTAGCCTAAGTGAAGAATTTGGGGCTTTATACCCAGGGTACATACCTGCCCTAACATACAAATAACCTGATCTGTTATCTGTGCAGGTGAAAAATGAGGTTACTGCTCGCTCCCGTATTGCAAGAACTCTTGGTCTTAGTAAACCTGTGCATGGGGCCTCGTTTCCTTCCATGTACAAACCAACGGAGCCCTCACTTGGTCTGATGAGAGCAGATATCGGTGCAGCTTCTCTGTCTGTGTTTGGAGATCCATATGAGTTGGATCCTTATGAAAGGTAAGATATCTCTGGATTGTGATCAGGGACCTGATAATCTCACAAATGTCAGGTTGCTTGTAAATGTGACTTTTTGCAGAGTGTAGACCTTGTGTCTGAAGACAGCTCTGGATACACAGCTCATAATAGCACGTTGGCCTGTTCTTTCTTTCCTTCTTGTCCGACTTGCTGAGCTCCTAAAGAGTTAGGCTTTTTTGAAGAGGTTTGCTGAAATAATAAACCTTGTGAAACCTTTAATAACACCTGTGGGGTTATTCAAAGGCAGGAATCTGAAGGAGTCTGATCCTAATGAGTCATTTTCTATATATTTATTTCAAGTGGCGGTAGCGTATTTGGTATACAAAAAACAATGACTTCACGTAGAATTAAATGGACCTGTGGAATCTTCCATGTTTCTCTTTTTCCCATCTTCACTTTTCCAGACACTTTAAGTTCAGGAGGAATCTTACTGTGCCATAGTTTGTGTTGTTCTTAAGCTTTGGGTTTTGGGGTGGGGGCATGTGAAATTATTGTTGGTGAAATTTAATTTTCAACTGAATTAAGTCTTTTTGATCCTTTCATAAAAGGAAATTACCCATTTAATACTTTTAAAATAAAAATCTGTGTTTCAATCTCTGCTGGCTGAGATGTGCTGTTCTATTTATGTAGCCACAGAAAATAAGTATATTGCACGAATCTTTTTTTCATGTATCATAATAAAACAAATGATGCTCTCTAACCATAATTGCCCTAGTGGTATTATCTACTTCAACTATTTGATGTGAAAAACATTCAGACAATTTCAGGGTTCGTGTGTGTGTTTTACCCATAGTAATGAAGAGGTTCCAGCAAATCCAGATTCACCGGTGAGTGCCAAAAGGAGAGTTCTCTCCCAGTCAGCACTGAGGTCTCACCGTCCTGTAGCTAGACCTATTTCTGTGGGACTTCCCAGGTAAAAATCCATAAAGTTACTTATTTTATTTTATTTTTCTTAATTGTCTAATGACCCTAACAAAAGAGCAAACTGGGTCATCATCCTAGTTTAACTCTTTTCTTACCCTGAGTATTTTGGAAGAGTGTGTGTGTGCATGCGTGCCTGCACACGTATAGATAAATAACCGCAGCATTTCGTGCAAGAATTCTTTTTTTTATGTTGAATGACATAGACTTACTCCTTTATAATAGCTTTAACTGTTGCACTGAAATTTAAAATAGGTATTTCCACCCTAATCTGGCTCTTCTTATTTTGGGATTGTTTAATTAACCCCATTAGTATGTTCTAAATCCCAGTCTCATTAACCTTTAAAAAAAATGCTTGCTAATTTGACGAGGAGGGACAATCTAATTGGACATCCAGAGAAGGAGATGAGGGGTGTACCCTCCTCTGCCATTTGTTGGAGCTCAGAAAATTGAGAGAAAAATCCTTGTTCGATCCTGCAATTTAACAGTTGCTTTGCTGTCTGACAGATGTCTCTGTGGGTGCAAATTGTGTGCCCCTGTGCCCACCAGGGAGCCTTGCTGGGTGCTTCCCACTGGTAGCCACGGTGGGTTTTCAGAACTGGGGTGTGAAGTGCAGAGGGGTAGGACACAGGGAGCAAGAGCATGACAAGAAGAAAAGGGATGGGGAAAATGACTAAGGTAGGTCCAATGGAATCACAGAAAACTGCAAGGCTGAGGGAGCTGAAGACTAGGAGAAATGGAGGGAGCTCGGCTTAAATGATTAAAGGTGTGAGAAGTTTACATGGATGTCCTCTAATGCATGGCAAAGATTGGTTTCTCAGGATTAAGATAGTATATTTCTATGACAACTTGGAATATTTCTCTACCTTTCCCATCTCAATCCTGAAGGAAGCCTTTCAGGAAGCTTTCCATGTTTTCCGAGTTACTTGAGTAACACATTGTTTAGAAGGGAGAACTGTTTAACTGAAATTCAGTATTTCTAAAGACTTGATTTGCCTGGACTACAGCAAGTTTCCTGGTCTGGCCTGGGCAGACGATCCTTTTAGCCTTTCCATTTTGTCTTTGTTGTATGTTATCACAGGTTTTTGGTGTACATTATATTTGGAAAGTTTGCTTTGTTGTCATACAGAAATGAAATGTAGTTCCCTCGAAGAGCTGGGTCTATTGGTCCCTTTTGAAGTTGTGGTTTGTTGTGGTGGCTTTTTTTTTTTTTAAACCCAAAGAAAACCCCAAAATTCCACCACCAAAAAGCAAAGAAAGAAAAACAAAAAAGCCACACCCCAGCACCAAAACCACTCAAACCTTTTCAGTCCGTATTTCAAGAACAGAGAACTTACAGTTAAACCATTTTAATAAGCTTGAGTAATGCATAAAGGGAAGTGTTTTTGTTGTCCTGTGTGTGTGAGTGTTGCTGTTGTTCTTCAGCGTAATTCCTCCTGTGCCATGCTCTTAGCTACCCTACCCATAGGCACCTATGTGTGTTCTGACTAGTGCTAAACACTGGTTCAAGCTGCATCAGCTTTTTTAGATAGCAGTGTAGGGCTGAGGAATACATTTGCGATCGTGATTTGGTGGAGGGAAGAGAGGCAGCTGGGATGGAAATATCTGAAGTGCTGAACAGTGGTTTATGCTTCAAAAATGCACGTTAAATGCGCTGGAAAGTCCATCTTGATGCACTACACAGTGAGCACCACTCTTACATAAGATTAAAAGCATTTGCTTACCAAAGGTCTCTGGTATGATTACATGCCGTCCTATCCTGTGGTGTTCCTGTAGGCAGTCAGTAAAAGCTTCACCTTCTGTTTGTCAGAGGGAGATGGGGGCTGAATGACTCTAGTGAAGCCAAAACTACAAGTGAGCTTCCCTGGCTGACCTCTGTTTATGCCCTTGGTTTTGGTTTCTTTTTAATGTAATGTGCGTGTATAGAACAAGTGCTGTAAGAGTAAAGGAAATATAACCCCTCTGAAACATGCAGAAGCAGTGTACCTGCCTTGAGTCCTGATCAAGAAGCAGAAGCTGCCCCTGTGCCTGATCTGTTGGGAAGTATCCTGTCTGGACAGAGCTTTCTAATGATGAGCAGTTCGGATGTGGTCATCAACAGAGATGGTTCGCTGACAGCGAAGAAGGCAGGTAAGGGTTTGGCACTTCATAGTGCAATTGGTCTCTTTGTTTCATCCGCGTCTGCCCTGGTCCTACAGGCTGCATGGTTTCAAACATAGGGGTATCCTTACTGAGCATTTGGATATGTAGGATAGGTTCGGTAGTTGCCAGCAGTAATCCGTCTAATAAGATTCTTACGTATGCTCTGAAACCGTGTTACTTGTCTCTGTTTTAATTGCAGAGCTGAGGTGTTACCGGAGGATTTTGGTTTTAATAGGTAGTTTTCTTCTTTCAGAAGTACCGCACTGTAGTTTCATGCTTTGTTATAAAAAACGGAGGACTGGATAGAGGAGAGATACCTTAATACCCAATTCTTCTGGCATTTATCATACATTGCTGCCATGCCTGTGAACTGTACTTCAGTTTGAAGAGCAGTGATGAGGACCTTGGCAAGAAGTTTCTTTTCAAAAGCAGAGCTCTAGAATCCATGCTAGCTTGTTCAGCTGTGTCTTCCTTTGGCATGGTATTATTTGGAAAGAATCTTTTCAAATTGAAACTTAGAGCTTTATTCTTAAAATAAGTACCTGCAAAATCGTCTGTTACAGTAAGTTTTATCAATCAGCAACTACAGGATAATAAACACGAATCTGGTGATATCTACAGAACAGAATAATTTATTTCCTAAACATTAGTGTTTACTTCAAAGATGCAGTTGTCTGGCATTAAACCCAGAGCATCTGACCAAAAGAACTATTAGACCGCCTTATTACCGTGTAGCATGTCTGCAAACCAGAGTGGAACTTAACATAATTAGCTCAGTAGTACTTCCTTTGGTGTCGGGGGAAAATGTCCAGATACGTACTGAAAAGCTTAATTGTTTGCTTGTATGCCGTAGCTCCACTTCACAGAAAATCAGCGAATGACTTGAGAGTGGACGATGGTTCAGGACATAACACCCAACCGAGCACAGCGCACTCAGGGACCACAGCAAGCAGCTCCATTGCTGGACCTTCAGTTTCCTCTGGACTGAGTATTCACACCAGACCCTCCTCCTCAAGCTTCTTTTCATCCCCTTCACCCTCACGGAGCAGGATTGAGCCTGCAGCAAACCCTGCACAGACTACATCAGAAAAGGCAACTGTAAAATCAGAATATTCAATGACACCCAGGTCTGTTCAGACTCAGAATATAGCCACTTTGAGCAGGCATGGCTCCAAGTTAGATGATATGCCCAGATTTAATGGAAACTCTAAAAACTTTGCACCCAGTGACTCATCTTCAAAGCCTCTGAGCTGTAACTTGAATTCTGGCTCAAAAGCTGTAACTGTGAGGCAGCCATTAAAACCACCTCCCAAGAGAATTGACATCTTTGAGCTTCCCAGGATACCAAAGATTAAAAAGGAAACCAGCAGCGAGCAGGTGGAGCCGAAACCCACAGGAAGCCAAAGCTGTGACATCCCCAGCTCCTGTATAACCCAGCTGACTGGCAAAGAGAGCACTAATCAGCCGGGAAGGGGTAGCAAGATGGAAAGCCAGAAGTCAAACGCCAAGGAATCTCAGCAACAAACCCGTACGAGTGGGGTGTCTTTTTCTACCAATACAGGCACGTATAGCAGTTCGTCACTACTGGGCGCTTCGAGGAGCAAGGGCCCAAGCTCTTTTGAGAGTTTTAAAATCAATATTCCTGGAAACGCAGGGCATCCCAGCAGACTGTCTAACCCAGGATTTTGTAACACCTTCCGCCCTGTGGACGACAAAGTGCAACAGAAAGAGAGTCCTTCACCTCTTTTCTCAGTTAAGAAAAAGCAGGTTAAAAGTGAAATATATGATCCCTTTGAGCCAACAGGATCGGACTCGAGTTCAGCAAGCAGCAGTCCTGAAAGGCTTGGCTCAGGGATCCCATTAACTAATATCACCAGGACTATTTCTATTGAAAATCCAAAAGTTCAAACGTTTCAAACTGTCCGTCGTTTCACTCCTTACCTGGTAGAAAATATATTTGGATCTGGGGCTGACTCTGACGTAGCATCTAGTAACACAGAGTCTCATGATGATGTGACGGTAAAAAGCAGGATTGTGGAACAGATCTCTGATACAGAGGAACGAGATAATATGGATGACGAAGACTTTCTAAGCAGTCCTTGCACTTCATCTGCTGTTAAGCAAATTTCTAGTGCAGAGTGTTTGAAGGAGGAAAGCAGAGAGGGCCCTAATGTGTTCTTTAATGCTGAAGAATTGATTAGACCTAATATTAATGTGAAAGTAGAACCAGATAGTCCCTCAAAGAACGATGGGCAGCAGAAAGTCCAAAAGGTAGAACACACAGAGCGGCGATCGCGTTCCAGATCCTGTTCGAACTCCAGCTCCCGAAGTAAGAAGAAGATGAAAAGGAAAAAGGCACTTGTCAAAGAGCGTAAGAGATCCCGGTCAGGGTCTAGGGACAGAGCATGCTCAAGGGACCGAAGCTCTAGATCTACCTCGTGGTCAGGTGGAGAAGAGCATAGCAAAACACACACATTGAAACCCAGGAGCAGGAGGTCTTCTACGGACCGTTCTAGCAGTCACGAACGATCTAAAAAAAAGAAAATGAAGGATAAAACCAAGGATAAAAAGGCAAAAACTTCTTGGTCTAGGGAGAGGAGGAAATCTAGGTCACGTTCAGGTAGTCCTGGAAGTACTTCTGAGTTTTATGAAAATAGGAAAAAGAAAAGACAGTCTCGATCAAGATCAAGACGGAGGGAACGTTCCCGGTCAAATAGCATTGAGAGGACTAAGAGGCGGAAACACAGGAGAGACAAAAGCTATGAGAGGTATGACAAAGATAGTAGCTTGAGGTCAAGAGACAGAAAGAGATCGAGATCCAGGTCTCGGGAGAGGAGAAAGTGGAGGTCTCGGTCTCGGTCTGCATCTCGATCTCGGGAACACAAAAGCAGCAAATCAAAGGAAAAAAGACCAAGATCGAGATCACGTTCCAAAGAAAGAAAACACAGATCAAAAGAGACCTCACTTCCTTCTCCACCAGAAAAGGATCAAAAGCCTCCAGTTGAAAATGTGTCCAAGTGTCTGGAGCAACCGCATTCCTTCAAACAAGAGCCAAAGGAGGAGCTAGTACTAGAAGAGCTTTCCATAACCATCCAACCAAATGTCAAACTTGAGGAAGTACAGGCTGAGATCCCGGTTCAGTTGAGAGAGCTTCAAGAAACTGTAAAGGTAGAGCCTATCTGTGAGGAAGTGACCAGTGAAACTGCGTTCCCTGTGCCAGAGATCACAAACATTTGTGTTCCAGTTGGCAATGTGGATTCTTTCGCTGAAACAGAATTAATGAGAAGTAACGATCCAGCAATGCGTGGTAGCTGTAGCAATACAAACCTTGAGATTACAGTTAAAATAGAAAATACTGCATTATGTCCATCTCTGATGGAACCACCCCCAAAGAAGGAAGTTATGCACACTCCCGCTGAGGCTGCACCAATTCAAAGCTCATCCAAAAGCAAAATAACGGATTGTGTGAAGGAGGTCAAAGATGAGTGCCTTGTGTCAAATGAGAAAACCGGTAATTTCAATAAGCCTGAACTAGAGGTGGTACCTCAGGGTCCTGTGTTGAAATCAAAAGCACCAGTGAAAAGAGTTACCTGGAATCTTCAAGAGGAAGAAAGCGGCACATTGTCTGCTGGAAAAGCTCCAAGTAAGTCTCTCTTTTGGAAAATACATGGCAGTTGAAGTATTCGGTGTAAGGCTTAGGGTTTTGGTGCCTGGCTAAAACTTGTGGTGTAGCAGCTCTGTCATCTGAGCTGGGGTGATCCTGTGGTTTCCAGTCCTGAGGGCTGGCATTTGGCACTTGTTGAAATCCTGAGGTGAGTTGTGTTAATGAATCGGAGAGGACATGCTGTCAGCACGGCTCAGCTAGCCAGCGGCAGCTTGTTCAGCCGTGAAGCACATATTGCAACCCGATCTCTGAACTGGCAGCCCGCGTTCCACCCTTCCTGCAGTTAACGAGAGTGGTGGTTTTGCCTTCAGAACTTATAATATTTCTCAGAACTGAGGAGCGTGACAAATCCCTGTAGCTCGCTTCTGTGAGCTTTGCTAAGCCAAAGCTGCTAGGAACAGTTTGGCTTGGGCCCCTGTGCTGTGTGTGTTGACAGAGTTGCTTGTGTGGTCCTTGTTGGTTACTCTCATGGAAACCCAGTAAAAAGCAATTGCTCGAGGGGATGATAAGTCCTCTATTATCAGAAGCCTTAAAATGTTGGTGACTGCTAAACAAAATCCTTTTATAGCTAGCTTTGTTGTTAGATCCTTTTTATTTTAATTTTTAAAAATATAATTGGCTTTGAATCTTTGAACCGTTAGGTTTATTTTCTTCTGAAATGTTTTCTTTTCCTTCTCTTGTGAAACCTAGGGATGCCGTTTTACAAACTTCAGAGAGCAAAAGAAGGGGCCTGGAAAGCAGAGGACTTGAACCAAACGTTAAATCAGGTGCAGTTAAATGAGCCTCCTCCAACCAATTATATGATTCCTGAGCCTATGTTTCCTGATCTAGATTCCTCTCAGGTTGGTTCCTATTCCGGCACCCAAGTGTCATGGAAGGCATCCCACTTCATCTGTGCCCTCGTTGTGCAACACCCTCCTCTCATGGCAGAGTTCGCCTTCCTCTGCGCGTGGTACATTTCATGTAGCCCATACACCTCAGCAGTCTAACCATTTAATCGCTCAGGTCGTCCTTACACGTGAAGAAGCACATTTTCTTTTAATTCTGCTCTATACGTGCAGCTTCTGTTTTCAGCAGTGACTTGTGGAAAGACGGTGCTGTTTGAGAAGCTGTGAGCTTCTCCCTGGTTGTGTGATCAGGCTGTAAAAATTGGCCTGGTGGTATCAGTCCGTGCCATCAGCCTGTGCAGCCCACCAGTTAAAAAGTGAATGGGGCTGGTGCCAGGTCCATGTGCACAGCGACCTAGTTGAGGGCTGGGATGTTAGCCTCCCAGATTTAAACCAGTAATTAAGTGCCTCTTTGAGTGGATAAAAAGTGCTCTGAAAACCCTGATCTGATGCTCTCTCTTGTACTTACAACAAGCATTTACAAAACTCTGTTTCACAGGTGTACTGTCAAAATATACCTTTGACGCCACCTCTGCCCTCAAGCCTTCCCCCCTACGCCCCCGTCAGCCAGCCCACGGTTCAGTTTATCATGCAAGGTAGTCTTCCAGCGCTTGGCTGCATGGCGGGACAGAGCCTGACTCCGGAGCCAGGCAGCCTGGCCACTGCATCTGAACCAGGAATCCAAGCTGCTTCTGTTGGAAACGCGGAAGAAAAGATTAAAGCACCCAAACCTCCAGTGGATAAAACGAAAAACGAGGAAGTGAGTGAATGCTATCGAGTGGCAAATGCATAAAAATCAATGAGCTGTTTATTTGAACTTTGAAAGTTTGGGGGTTTTTAACTCTCCGTACTGTATTTACCTCGCCCCTGTTGTCACTGTTTTTGGTGACTGACCCTGCTAACGCAGGAGTGGCAGGCAATCCTTTCTTTGATTGGGATTTACTCCATTTGATGATTCCACTGTCTACTGCTTTATCGCAATAAGACAGAGAGGGATTAAAGCATCTAACATACATTCTTGAAGCTCTGAAACTTTCTTGCATGAATGTTTGGAAGGGACTTCTCAGAAGCCAGAATCTCCTAATTTCTTTAAACACCTGGTCTTCTCCTTTCCTCTCCAACTTTGAGATTAATGTCAGTTCTCGTAACAGTCCTATAGAGAGGTAGGACTATATCTTGCTGCTTATCGGCACTGGAAACGCAGAAGTAGTAAAATACTTTGGAGATTTTGTAGTGCAAGTCCCTTGCTGCTGAGTTTTGGGTTTCTTGTACAGACCATCTCCTCTAAGCATAGTGGATGGTAACAGAAGAAGGAAAACTTCTTAGCCAATTATTTTACTTTCTACCACAAAACAAAACAGTAAGATACTTTTCCCACCAAACCTCTGTTTATAAGCAGCAATTTTTATTAATTTGTTTGGATAGAATATGTTCTGATGTCTTCTGTAACCTTTAATTTATAGGCGACTCTGTGATGTTCAGAATGCCTTTATATTCGCAGGTATGACTTGCTGCTTTTAGAATCTGATGCCTTTTAATGGGTGTTTGTTTACTTCAGAGCTGTTGGAAGGGAAGGAGGAGACCAAAATTAATAAGTGGACATTGTAGTCGCTTGCTTAAAACACGTTCTCTAAGACATAGAGTAAATATTACATAAAACAAGGGTTCCTCATAGCACAAACTGGTTTGAAGGCTGCAATTTACAGTAAAGGAAATCACTTCGGGGCTAGCTCTTACTTGGGTCGTTGAAATTGTGAAATGAGAGTTTTCATTGTTAGAGCATTTCTAAGAAAAATACTCAGAAGCCGTTCCCAAGCTAGCACGAGGTAGTGAGCGAACTTCTCTTTGCTGTGCAGTACATGAAGAAGCTTCACATGCAGGAAAGGGCTGTGGAAGAAGTGAAACTTGCTATTAAACCTTTTTACCAGAAGAGGGAGATTACAAAGGAGGAGTACAAGAACATCCTTCGGAAAGCAGTGCAAAAGGTAAGGTGGACAGTGCATTTCACCACGAAGAGGAGGAGCTGGTGCAGGTCGTTAAATAAGTGGCAGTACTTCGGATTGCATTTACCAGCTTCAGCAATTACCTGCTGTAGCTGAGTAGCGGATCTTTGGAGTCTGAATCATAATCTGCAGTCTGGCAGTGAAGCAATAGTTGCTTTAGGCAGGACTGAGCAGTGCCATTGAGAGCTGTCAGACTGTTCCTTTTAGAAGATTGTGTTTTCAGTGCTCTGGAACGTTGCTAAGCTTAAGCTGCCTGAGCTGAAATGTTACATGGTACGTGCTTTGGGTGAGAATGGTCAAATCTCTCATTAAGAACTTCGACCAGAATCGTCAAGCTGTTTCTGATAAAGGGAGAAAATACTTTGTGCGTTAATTCCTTGAGCACCTGTGGTGTCCCTGAACTTTGGAAGAGGGCCTTGCAAATTGACTGATGTTGACTTTTGTCTCAAATCTTAGTGCTGACCAGATCGTGGCTAAAAAAGGTGTGATCAGCAGGTGAATGTTGTCTTGTGAGAGCAAGTAATGCTCTTGTGGTCATGGCAGTTAAATGATACCCTGGAGAACTGTGTTCTCTCCCTGCTCTGCATTCTTGCTATCACTGAGAAATTCCATTGTAAATCAAAATTCCTGAGATAATGGCTGCAATTTCACATCTTCTGTGTGACCCATATGAACCTCAAGTGTGGTTTGTAGGAGAGCTGAGCAACACCGATTGCCGCAGAAGTCACTGCGAACTCTTCTCTGGACACTGATGAAATTCTTTGTAGCGTGTTTTCTTTCTCCCATATCTGAAAATGGCCCCTCAAAACTGCCAGATTCTTTTAATCTGAGGATCACTTCCTCAAAATCATCAGAAAAATGGGAAATCAACACTTCTGTGGTTACCATGTATTGTGTAAAACTGGCTGGCCAGAAAAGCCTGTAGTAAAAACGAATAATTCTGCTTTCGGAGATGCTTCTGGATTCAGTTGGTGCTCAGTAGATTATCCCTGGGCCACTTCTGAAATGCTTTAAGTAAAATACTACTCTTATCCTTGTTGAGTTTTCTGCTTTATGTATTCTGCTGTGAGAGCCAAGGGCCTCTCCAGGAAGCTTAGGGCTGCTTTACCATTTGTCTGGGGCCTGCCTTGAACTGCGGTTAATACTGTTAATTGACCAAATGCCTTTTCTGATCCCTTGCAGATCTGCCACAGCAAAAGTGGAGAGATCAACCCCATGAAGGTAGCTAATCTGGTGAAGGCATACGTGGAAAAATACAAACATATGAGGAAACATAAGAAATCGGATGGTGAAGATACACGTGAAGTGGAAAACTGAGAGCAAGCCGCAGCCAGCATGACTTGGAGTGAACTTTTTCTGGCTGTCAACACTGTGCCAGAGGGAATAACAGATCTGCGGTTGCATCTCATTGAAAACAAGCAAGATTATAATAGGATTTATCTGCGGAACCTTCTTTTGAATTGTTTCCATATGGGAATGATTTTGGGGTTTGCTTTTTTTTTTTTGGATTACCTACAGATGTAGAACTAAATAACAATCAAACGCCTCAGACCAGCAGAGTAATTCGAGGGGAAACACAGAAGAGATTAATGTTTGGGACTCCCGGATTGCTACCGTTTTCAGGGTTACTTTGATTACATTTTTGGGCTGTGCACCTGTCTTGCTGAAAGTTTGAAACTGGACACCACTTTTCATATGCAGTATATTGAGAGCTCTATACTGTTTCCCTTGTGTTTATTTATCAAAATATGGATTGTCTTTAGAAACTTCTGATTTAATACTTGAAATGTTGTATTTTTAGCCCATTCGATGGTGAGCGAAGCTTTACTCGCTCTGTCATTTGGGGATTGCGGAAATGAGCTAACCTTTATAAACTGACTTCAGAAACACTGCTCAAGCCGTGGTGTTTATTTACATTCTGTTGGAAGTATCTTGTTAGTGAAAAGTTTAATTTTGGGGTGGGAGACTGTGTTGCACTTCTGTAAATAATGCACTGATGGCTGGTTTTGTGTCTGCCTTTCAGGAAAAAAAAAGAAACAAAGAGCAAGCATTGTGAATTTTCAGTAACAAGCTGGAGGGTTAAGGTTGAACTGATGTACAAAAGCAGAAATGTGACAGAATTTATAAAGTTATTTTGAACGGTTTTAGTCCTATAGCAGGTGTCATTTGTTTGTCTTACAGCTGCCTCTTCACAGAATCACAGAATGGTAGGGGTTGGAAGGGACCTCTGGAGATCATCTAGTCCAACCCCCTGCCAGAGCAGGGTCACCTAGAGCAGGCTGCACAGGAACGCACAGGAACGGGTTTTGAATGTCTCCAGAGAAGGAGACTCCACCACCTCTCTGGGCAGCCTGTTCCAGTGCTCTGCCACCCTCAAAGTAAAGAAGTTCCTCCTCATGTTTAGGTGGAACTTCCTATGCTCAAGTTTGTGCCCATTGCCTCTTGTCCTGTCCCCGGGCACTACTGAAAAGAGCCTGACCCCATCCTCCTGACACCCACCCTTTAAGTATTTATAAGTGTTGATAAGATTCCCCCCTCAGTTGTCTTTTTTCCAGACTGAAGAGACCCAATCCCTCAGCCTTTCTCCATAAGAGAGGTGTTCCAGTCCCCTAATCATCTTCGTAGCCCTTTGCTGCACCCTCTCCAGCAGTTCCTTGTCCTTCTTGAACTGGGGAGCCCAGAACTGGACACAGTACTCCAGGTGTGGCCTCACCAAGGCAGGGTAGAGGGGGAGGATGACCTCCCTCGACCTGCTGGCCACACTCTTCCCTATGCAGCCCAGGGTGCCACAAGGGCACAGTGCTGGCTCATGGTCATCCCGTTTGTCCACCGGGACTCCCAGGTCTCTTTCCACAGAGCTGCTCTCCAGCAGGTCAGCCCCCAACCTCTACTGGTGCATGGGGTTGTTCCTCCCCAGGTGCAGCACCGTACACTTGCCCTTGTTGAATTTCATAAGGTCTTGGCCTGGCTGTTCTGTATAAACCTGCACGTTTGGCTCTTGTGTAAGGAATACGGTGTTTCTAGATGGGGATGGGAGTTGGATAAGTAATTGTTCCTCCTCCTCTGTAGGAGGACTGGTTTTCCTATCAAGAGGCAAAGGAGTCCAACGCACATACCGATTTCATCTTGCTTTCTTTAAAAGCGCTCCTTCTCTGCACGTATTGCAGAGCAACCCATCTTCTAAGCTGTCACCTGAAATACAGTCACTTACGAATATATTCAGCACCCTTGGACCTGACAAAAAGCATCATTCCCCATCTAACTTGTGTTAGGGAGAAGACGTTTAACAGGGAAACTGAAGAGAAAACCAGTAGGTTACAACTTAGAAACTGGGCTTTCCCTTCAACGGGAACTGAATGTACGTGGCCTGTTGGACCAGATGGCAGCAACACGTCTTAGTTGGAAACTGCCCTCTTCAAGGATAGTCTTGCTGCTTCTCTTCAAATTAAAAAAAAAACAATTATGCTCTCTGGGATTAATTTTATAAAGCAAAAAAAATGCAGCTTTTTTTTTTTCTGGTCAGCAGAGGAAAACTCAGAAACAGTAAGACCTTTGATCCCTTGCTGGCATTCCTAACTTTTCAGTGAACTCCGATCCTAAGAAATTTTGGCTGTGGTTTGGGGACTTTTTTTTTTTTTATTTAAAAAAAAAAAAAAAAACAAGCCCATATACCAGTACTGTCTGGACTGGCAAAGCGCTTCACTCCCATCATTCACCATCCTCCAGAAGTGTTTATGGATGAGCCCTGGACATTTAGGAGTTGATGTTCCTTGCCTCTGTTTGCTTCCTGTATGAAAGTGCAGCCTGAATGGAGTATAAGGAATTGGTCAATTTGGTCTTTCTTTGCAGAATTCGGAACAAAGGCTCACTAAGAGTGCAAAAGAGTAGCTGGAAGAGAAGCTTTAGTTTTAAGGCTAATCATGTAGCTTGACTATATACCTGGCAGATGGGTGTGGGGTTGTAAATACAGACACTGCTGATAGATTGACAAAGTTCAGAGACTTTGATGGCACTGTTGCCACAAGAACGAGAGGAGGTGATCTAGTTGTGAATACCCTTAGGCTGGAAATTGGCCACCTTTGGATGTATCAGAGGAACAATTCTGGAATAACCTGCCTGCATGAGTGGGGAGAAAAGGGTAGGTGGTGTGAAAAACAAAGCTTGACCAAATATTAGAAGCAATTACACCATTGACCAGGAAGACAATGTCGGTCTGTTTTGTTCCTCGGACTGATTCACTGCTTTAAATTCTTGGTGTCAGCCTTGAATTAGCAGTAAAGATACCAGCCTGCTGCAAGATCTATTAGGAATGCACGTACTGTTAAGTTTCAGTTACCTCTGCGCCCGCCGCTGCCCGGAGGAGCGACAGGGCTGAAAACTGTATGTTCTGCATGTGCTTCCCCCTGAAGTTGCGCGAACAAGAACACTGGTTCTTTCATTCTGTCTACCTTTAAAAATAAATCCATCAAATCGTAAGCTGCCCCTTGGGAGAGGCAAGGAGTAACATACCTAAAAATGCCTCTTCTGGCATGTTCTAGAAAACAATTTTTCTGGTGTACATGTATACTACGTGCATTTTTTTTTTTTTTTTAATTTTTTTTCTTTCTGGTTTACCCTCTTGGATCAGATGCTGCCACGTGTTTAAGGGCAGGAATCTTGATTTGTTCAACACGTGCAGTAGTTTGGTAGCAGTGTAGCCTCTTGTTAGCGTCCTTTCCCACCTCTGCAGCAGTGGTAACACCAAAAGCTCCTTTAGCAAAGGCAGGGACACCGCTGGAAGAAGTTGATTCAGGAGCTGCTCTGCCCCCGTCTTTTGTAGGTGACCTCCAAAGCTGCTTTCGGGACATAGACACGGCCCTGGTGTTTGGCCAGAGGTCCTTGGGTTGTTGGGAGCTGCTCCAGAGGATGGATGGAGAAAGAGAGGGTGGGGTTCCTGGGCAGAGCTCGGGGAGGCGGGGAGAGAAATGAGATTAGGAAACGAAAGGGGGAGGCTGAGCGACGGGGAGGATGCAGCCGGTGCCGCGCTGCAGGGCCGTGACCCAGCCCAGAGCCCGTGAGTAGCTGCCCCATCTCTTCGTGGCTCTGGTTCAGAGCGGTGGTGGGAGCCCTTTGGCTTGTCTCGCTGATGGCACTGGAGGAGAGACCGTGCGTTTGGGAGAGGGGGAAAGCTTTGCCTTCCTGCCGGGATCGTTGCACATCCCAGCTGTAGGTTGTGATGCTGAGAAGTGGTGATGAGTCGGTCCTTGCGCAAGGGGGTTCCGTGCTCGGTGTCATCCGGGGAGGAAGTGAAATGAGGGAGAGGAAAGCAAATCTGTCTGTGTTTTCTTCTAGTATCGTGTGATCCCCATCCCACATCCCCCTGGCATTTTTCTCGCCTGCAAACCTCTCTGCTCTAAACACCCTCCTTTTGGAGATGTTCTCGGCCATCACCGAGTCCCTTCTTGTGCGCCCTGTCATGGAGGGGACCCCACTGTCCCTGCGTTATTTCCTAGTCTCTCAGGGCTGGGAGCATTTCTGCAGGGAACTGCAGCGTGCAACTGGAGCGGGGGGAGGATGCGAGAGAGGAAGTGTCTGCACTTGCTGGCCTTGACCCCAGCCCGTCTCCCTCGCTGTGGTCGAGAGCTGCGGGCGGGCTGAGCGAGTTCTTTGTAGAGCAGGTCCCCTCCTCATGTCGGCTCTTTCCTGCTGGCCCAGCTCGCTGCTGGGATCAGAAACCTGCTGGTTTCAGGGTAGATGCATCTGTGGCTGGAGCTCTCGCAGTGCTTTAATGAGAGCAAAGCTGTTAACGTGGCGCTTGGCCTACAGGGCAATGTCTAGCGGGCACCTCTTCTTCTCATGTCTTCAGGCCCAGCAACGATCCTTGTGCCTCGGCTTTGGTTCCTCTCTTGAGAGGACACAGGAGCTGCTCGAGCAGCAGCTGTTGTCGCGCTGTTCAACCAGCTCCTGTGTTTTGCCTCTGCTTTGCCTTGCTGGCCAAAACAGTCCCAAAGGGTGACAGTCTCTCTTAACCACCTTCCCGTCCCATGTGTCCAGGTCAGGAGCAGGAGGACGGTTTGCGTGAAGTGACTCTCGCTACCCAGAGGCTGCGTGTGCTGCCTCCAGAAGTCCTGAGCAACCCCATGCTGGAGAGCCTTGACCTCGACAGGAACAAGCTCAGGAGCATCACCGGCATTTCTAAGCTTCGCAACCTGAAGAAGCTAATACTGTCCAAGAACGAGATTGTGGACTTTCCCAATGAAATCCAGAGCCTCGTCTGTTTAGAGAAGCTTGAGCTGAATCAGAACCAAATCCGAGTCATCCCAGAGGGGATATTCTCCCATCTCCCCAGGCTTAAACACTTGCGGCTGAACAACAACCGTCTCGGTGCCCTCCCCAGGGACCTGGCAGCTTGTCGAGGCAGCCTCCAGTACCTCAACATCTCCAACAACCTGTTCCGGACCTTCCCCCAGCCTGTCCTGCAGCTGGCCCACTTACAGGAGCTCCACATGCAGAATAATGCCCTTCGCCAGCTCCCCAGGGAGCTCTTCCAGGGGCAATCGCTGAAAATGTTCAAGGCCAATGGGAACCCCCTCCGGGAGCCACCCAGTGAAGTGTGCGCTGGTGGCATCCAGCAGATCCGGAATTACTTCAACCAGCTTCAACACAATTCAGGGCAGGAGGACAAGAGGGTCAAGACCATGTTCCTGGGGGCCTCACTTGCAGGGAAGTCTACCATCTGCAAAAGCCTGAAGCAAGGGCAAACCAAACTGGTGCCCAAGGAAGAACGAACGGTTGGGATAGAGATCAGTGAGTTCCGGATCAAGGACTTCACGTTTCTCTTCTGGGACTTCGCTGGCCAGCTGGAGTACTACATGACTCACCATGTGTTCATCACCCCACAGGCACTTGTTGTCCTTGTCATCAATCTCCACATGTAAGTGCTGAGCTGGTTTGGATTCAAAGTGGAGTGGGATAAAAAAGGGGATGGGGAAGCCATTTCCCACACCATTTCTGCTGGACCTTGATGCCTGGTCTTCTCACCACCGGAGTAGCTAGCTCTCCCTTTCCCCCTTTTTGCAGATCACTTTTAATTAGGCCACTAGATCTGTCATCACCAAAGTCCTCTGTTTTGAGGGGTTAGATGACCATTAACTCTTTCTGTGACAACTGATTCCCAGCTAAAGGGCTTTGCTTTCTGCCTTGGATATATCTCTATGAGCCTTCCTGCATCTTGTGGTGCTCCCTGAACGTGGAGGTAGCATCAGGCTTGGGCTTTGTTGTACAGAGGGGAGCTCCCATCCACAGCAGGGATGGACTCTGCTACACCCTGTAGCTTTAACTGGTTTAGCTTAAGGATGAGCTTGGATACGGCCCATGACAGTTTAGGAGATCTGAGCTCTTCTCCAGTAAGCCCCTGGGACAGCACCGGATTCATCATCAGGCCTGTGCTGGTGGAAGTTGGCTGGAGATCTGGAAGGTTAGACATGAATTTGGGATTTTCTTTTTCTCCTTCCCCAGGTACCAAACTAATGACAAGACTTTCAAGGACCTCGTTGGTTTCTGGATCAACAACCTGTTCATGCGAGTTCCAAACTCTGTAGTGCTTCCTGTGGGAACCCATGTGGACTGCTGTCAGGAGGAGGAGGTGGAGGAGAAGAGGCGTGACATCATGGCCAAGATCACGGCCATGCTGATGGAGAGAAAAAGCAACCTTGCTCACTTCATCAACAACCTGGAGGGCAGCGAGGAGCCTGAGTTCTACGTGGACCAGTGGGAGAGGCTGAAGGAGATGGAGAACTGCACATTAACCGTAGGGCTGAGATTATCGTGGTTCCTTGCTGTCTCTGGTCACTCTGTTGTCTCTGGCAGCATGGGGTGCTGCTGGTGATGGTGGCCCAGTGCTAATGAATCGGGCTGCTACTGCGGCCACTCCCCAGGGCTGGGGTGGATGTGGTAACCCCTGGCTCTGACCTGGTGGGTCCTTGTCACTGCTCGATGACAGGCGTCTCCTCCTGTGGTTTGTAGCAAGTGCCTGGGGAGGAGTGTGAGGGAGCATTTACCATCCCCAGATGATTTTCCGGGAACTGCTGCAGAGCAAAGGTGTGAAGGAAGTGCCCTCTGAAGCTGAGCCAGTGGTGTGTCCCATCCTTGGCGACCTCCTTGGCATTAGGTCTTGCCTTTACCTCGCAGGCTAAAAGACTCCTCTGGGTGTGCTTTTGGCAAGCGTGTGCTTTCTCTCTTCCAGATCTTAAACTTAGTTGCTGTCAACTGCACGGATCACCGTGATATCAAAAAGCTCGAGGCCACTATTCTGGAGCATGTGAAGAATGAGGAGCTCTTCCCTGAGGTTGTCCGAGTGCTGCCACCCGTCTACAGGCAGGTGGAAGCTGCCATCATAGATATTGCACAGAGTGAGGAGATGGCAGATCATGGTGAGTGGTCCATCACCCCCACTGCACTGTCCTGGGAGGACTTGTCCTGCGGCTGAGATGGGCTCTCGGGCTCTCTGGTGCTTGCTGCACCTTCTGACCCTGCTCAAGTGGTAGTGGGGTCACTGCTGAAGACCTTGCATTGTTATTGCTGGAGCATTAATTGCTATTACCCAGGTCTGTCATTATGGGCATCTGCCCCAAGGCAGGTATCTAGGGAAAAGCATAGGAAAAGGCCAAGTGTGTCTTCACCAGAAGGCTCTGCCAACATCTACCAACCTGTGGCTGCAGTTACCCTCAGCTGGCCACGTTGTCTGGTTCGTTTCTTTCTGGTAACATTATTCTTTCTCCCCTTTGCCCTTTATAAGCAAATAAAAGATCTTGCAGGAAGGAGCTCCACAGCTTTAATGCTTCTGCACGGTTTCCAAACCTATGTCCTGCTAACTTTATTTAATGGCCCCTACCACTCCCTAGCCCTTTCCCCGTGTCCCCTGTGACTTAGCAGGCAGCCTCGGCTCCTTGCTTATGTACCTAAAGGAGGTACAAATGCCATCGGCACCCGGTGTCAGCTCTGTCTCCCCTGGCCACTGTAGGATTAGTGGATGAGGAGCAAATGCTTTTCTTTTCTGGAGATAAGCCAGGTTTTGTTGCCTGTCTTGCTGCATGAATAAATGACAATCTGAGGTTTAACTGCCAGTCTGAGGTTTTCTGGTCTGAAACAAACCTGCTCTCTCAAACAGTGAAAAAAAATCCAGTATTAGCCTCATTTTTCAGATGCTTCGTTGAGGTGCTGACAGGCTGTTGGCACCGCTGAGGCAAGGCAAGACCATGGGAGATGCAGGGTGACAGTGGGACAGCTGAGGATGGGCTTTTGGGGCCACAGACACCGAGCATTGCGTTGGTCCCACCTGCTTCCCCAGGGGTGGCACGGGGGACATGGAGTGCTGCTGGTGTTTGTTGCCTCTCTAAAGCGCCTGCCTTGGAATGCTGGTGTCCAAGAGATGTGTGCTGAGCTCCCGTGTCTCCCTCTAGGCATGATGGACCTCCAGTACCTGCTCAGCAAACTCTCCCAGTACAAGCACCTGGCCAACCTGGGCAGAGAGCTTCTCCAGGACATCTTGCGGTACCTTCACCGCATTGGGCTTGTGGTGTGGTATGAGGAAATCAAGCACCTGGAAAGTACTGTTTTTCTCCAGCCTACGTTCCTGATAACTATGTTCAAGGTGAGCGTGGGGATCAGGACCATCTTCTCTTCAAGGCCCAAGCTCTGCAACTTTGCTGGGCTCCTCTCAGTGCCACCTCTTCTCTCCTCCTCTTCCCATCCAGCTCCTTGTGAGGTACCGCCTAGTCCAACAGCTCGAGAGCATCTCTGTGGACACGCTGATCGGGGAACACGCCACCATCAGAGACAGGTCCAACTGGGTGTGGACCTTTAAGTCAAAGGCAATGCTGTGCCACCAGGCCGTGCGTGCCTTGGTGAAACACCAGCTCTGTTTGGAAGGGATGCGGGAGGTCTTTGAGGAAATCATGGGACACGGGCCCCACAGAGGTAGAGGGAAGCTCTTCAGCCTCCTGAAGCACTTTGAGCTCTGCCTGGAGGTGCGTCACACTGAAGCGCTCAACCCACAGGCCACTGAGTTTGTGCCCGGGAAGCTGTGGGAGACAACACGGGGCCAAGGGGAATCCTGGTACTTGTTCCCAACCTATCTGAACCAGACCGAAGAGGTCTCTGAGGTGTGGGGAGGAGATCACCCTGAGGACCTCCACATCCGTGCCTACTTCTCACCCGAAATACCTGAGGGTTTCTTCCAGAGGTAAGCAGTGGTTTCCAGCCCTCAATGAGGTTGCGCGGTTTGGGGTTTGCTCGGTGCAGCAGCAGTATGTCTGTCAGCAAGTCGTTGCCTGTTGAGTCTGTATCAGATGAGGCATGAGGCCGAGACTCAGGAGACCAGAGCAGCTTCTCAGCTCTGCCACAGACACGTAGAGCTCTGGATGAACCATTTTGATGTTGCTGCCTGGATGTGAGCAAGGATTACACTCCTTCTGGTTCACCTGTCATCTGGGGTGGGTTTTGGCTAGTCTGTGCCCACCCAGGCAGTCAGAGGTCTCCCAGTCCCATCTGAGGACAGTCCAGTTTCTACAGGCGCTGGGATTGTTCCAGTTTCTGGAAGGTCTCCTGTCCTTGTGGGATTCTCAACTTGTGTCCAGGGTTTTATCTGATGGCCAACTCTGGAAGCAGCTCTTGGCTTAAAATGCTGCTCCTGCCGCTTGAGCTTTCAGTAGGGCAGGGTCCTCATTTGGTGTCTGCCTCTGTTTCTGCTAAAATTGGGTTCATATTTTTCACATCCACCTAGTGACACGCTTTCTTCCGGTGTTAGAGCTCTGCAGGTAGGAGGGTGGTGAAAGCCATGGGTGATCTCCTTGCAGGTTCATAGTAAAAGCTTGCTCCTTCTACTCCACATACTGGGTGGCCAAGGCAACCTGTCTGCTCATATGCAATGGCAAACCTCTGCTGATCAAAGAGAACAACCAGAGGGCCTACAGCTACCTGGAGCTCCGGTACAGAAAGCCAGCAGGAAGGACAGGTAAGGATCCCTGATCTTTATTTCATGACTCCCAGCCACGTGTCTCTCCTTAGGTCCCCCCGACACCTCCACCCTTCTGGGCAGAGTGTCCCAGAAGTGTCTGCCACATGTCCTAGTCTGGCCAGGGTCCACCAGCAGTTCAATTAAAGATTTACCTTTTCTCCATGCAAACCCGGTCAGGAGTCCTCTCAAGGTATCACATGAAAGTGGGAAGTCAAGTTTTCAATCTTCTCATGGAGGGAATGGGCCATCCTTCCCCATAAGGTCCCAGCAGAGTACAGTCTCAGGCTGGGTCTCCAACTGATGAGCAAAAAGGCCATCCGAGTTGGGGAAACTCTTCCAACAGATCTTTAAACAACTCCTTTGAAAGCTGATGGGCCTTGGTTAACTTGAGAAACAGAACTGGTCCAACTGTTTTGGCTGTGGTCTGGAAGGCTCAAAGTGATGCATACATCCCCACAACATCTCCTGAGCTGCCACAGTTGGGTGGCTGTGAGTAAGTGAGACATTTTCCTTTTGCCTGGAAGGTTTCCAATTTGCCTGGGACTTCCTCATGGCAGTTGTGTTCATCGTCCAGAAGCTCGCCGAGGAGTGGCCGGGCCTGCATATGTGTGTGAAGACCCCCTGCCGAACAGCTGGCTGTCCCGCTGAGCTCATCTGGCCGGACATGGATGGCACAAACACCATGTGTGTACACGCTGCACCCCTCCAATCCACGGGCTGGAGCTGGGCGGTTGCTGCTGCAATGGTGGTCAGCGTTCTGGTCAGCTTCTAAAAGCCACGGGAAATTAGTTGCAAAACTCACCAGGCTGTATGTTGCCCTTCTCCTGACTGTAGCAGCCCATGTCCCACATGGTGTTAGCATTGACTTGTGTGGGAAATTCGAGCATGGAAAGAAAGGTGAAAAAGTTGAGACTCTGGGGCTCAGGCACATAATGTCCACTCTGGCCAGGTGCCCACATGTCCCCTCTTTCATGAAGAGCTGAAGATGCTCAGGCACCTGGTAAGGCAGCAGCCGTCCCACCGACAGCAGAACCTCAGGTCAGGGTGGAAAGAGAGAGCCCCCACCATCACCTTGGCATCATCTTCCATGGGAATTGCTGAGGGCAGCTCCTGCTCCTTCTACTTCTCGGGGTTTTTTCCTCCGCAGGACGAAGGAAGATGTTAAAACCTGTGGGACGTGCGGGCACCGCTTTGGCGCAGAGCTGCTCCTGCCCAAAGGTGAGCCCAATGGTCCTGGGTTTGTGCCACAGCTCTGCTCGAGGGGGGAGGGTTCAGGGCTTGATGAAGCTGAGGTGCTGATGGTGTCCCCCCATGCCCGCAGTGCCCAGGCAGCTGGAGGAGCCCCCAGCGCAGCCCTCTGCTCACTATTATGTGACAAGCTACGGGACCACCACCTTCGGGACCAGCAGCATCCATGTCAATAAGCAGGTAAGGAGGCTGCTACCGCCCCTTGCCCAGGGTCCGACGCTGATGGCCAGGCTCATCCTCTCCCCTCACACCTGAAATGAGGGGATGCAGCTGCTTCCAGCCTGGGGAGAGGTCATCCCATCTTTGGGCAGCGCTCTGGTTACCACCAGAGATACCTGAGATACCGCCCCTCTGTGCCTCAGAGCTGAGCTCTGGGTGCTCCGTGTTGCCTTATTTTTCCAGAACATCTCAAGTGAGTAACTCCGGGCCAGTGGGGAGGCGCTCGCCAAAGAAGGAATTGGTTTTGTTCAGCCAAAGCCAAGCTGTCCTCAATGCTCTTTGCTTGCAAGTCATGTTTGCAACCTTAATGCGTGGAAATAAATGCATCCCTTCATGCATGGGAAGTCCCCTCATTTACACAAATGGAAGGAGGAGAAGCGTTCGGGGGCTTTGCTGGGACAAGGCTGGCCACAGATCCCCACGGTTTTGGGGGATGGACCGGGGGGGTGAAGGTCTTGGACTGATAGTGGGGACAGATGTCTGGGCAACATCAGCAAGCAGGAAGCACCTTTCTATACATATATATTTAAACTTAAGAAAATAAATCTGTAAATGACCCCACTCCACAAAAAAAACACACATTAGCAGCTAACAGAGGGGGAAAAGCAACGTTTCAGCTCCAGGACCAGCCAGTGAAGCTGTCCTTGGGGTGGGGGAGCGGAAGAGGAAAGGTCTCCACCATAGGCATCCCACCCTGGCGTTCCTGTGGGAATGCTGGTTTGAACGGCCCCCGATGCCCGGTAGTCCCCCGCCGGCTGATGCCTGTCCCGGAGAGGGCCGTGGGGAGTGTGGTGGGTGAAGGTCAGTCCATCTGCATGGTGTACTGCTCAATGAGCTCAAAGAGGCTGAAGGAGTCGGAGAGCTGCAGGCTGACGGTGCCGCTGTCAAGGGAGGAGGCTCCTTCCCGCTGCACCTGCTCGTACCAATACTCGCAGAACTTGGGCACCAGCTGCGGCAGCAAACCATCGGGGTAGGGGCAGGGTTAGGGGCAGCTGCCTGATGTGGCTGCAAGGCCCTGCATGGCCCCATCCTCCTGGAGCAGAGGAAAGAGGTGCGCGGGGCCCCTCTATGTCTCCCCCAACCCCTGAGGGTCCCATCCCTGCGCAGCTGCCTCCCACCCCATCCTGCCCAGCCCCCAGGGTGGCCCTCCCTGGACTCCTGGCCCCTGAGGGTCCCCTCCCCAGGCACCTGCCTCCCCATATTTCCCCTGCTCCTCAAGGGTTCCCCTACTTGGGCACCCACTTCCCCACCGCCCCCAAGGGACCCACTCCTTGGGCACCAGCCCCACCCCACCCCCCATCTCCCCTGGTCTCTAAGGGCCCCCCCCTCCCCTGTCACTCAGTTCCCCATCTCTCCCAGCCCCCAAGGTATCCCCTCCCTGGGCACCCAGTCACCCATCTTCCCCTGCCCTCGAAGGTCCCCCTCCTCGGGCACCCATACCACATCTCCCCTGGACCCCAGAGGTCCCCCTCCTTGGCCACCCAGAGCTCCATCTCTCCTGGACCCCAAGAGTCACCCTCCCCAGACACTCAGACCCCCATCTCCCCCGGACCCTGAGGGTACCCCTCCTCGGGCACCCAGAGCCCCATTTCCCACAGACCTCCAAGGTCCTCCTCCTCAGACACCCAGACCCCCCATCTCCCCTGGCCCCCAATAGCCTCCCCTTCCCTGGGCAGCAGTGGGGTAGGGGTGGGTGTTGGCCCCTGCACCTTGACCAGGATGAGCTTGGACTCCTTGGGCTTGTCCTTGGAGAAGAATTGCCCAAAGCAGAGGTAGATGGTGAAGTCAGGGGACCGCTGCCTTTGGCCATTGCGGAAGTCCCTCAGCTCTGTAAGGGGAGACAGGACTCAGTTTTGAGGTGAGCCGGGGGAACACGGAGGGGCTGGGAGGGTTCAGATGCTTGTGACATCCTGGAGCTGGCTCCCATAAACCCCAAAACCAGGAGGGGAGGAGTGAGGAGGAGCTGGTGGATGGACACACCCCTGCCCACCTGTGCAAAACTCATTGAAGTCAAAGATGGGGGTTGCCTGGTCTCGGTAGAGCATGTTGGGCGGGGGATCCTTGACACCCTCGAGCTGGTGGGACAGGGCCCAGAAGACCCTGCACTTCTTCAGGCGGGTGGCAAAAAGCTTGTTGGCGCGTTGCTCCAGCTGCAGCCCCGCAACGTCCAGCAGCTGCTCGGTCAACTCCCGCTGCTTGCTGTCGGCCAGCTCGGCAGGGCTGGGGAAGCGGACCAGGTGCCCGGGGCGCTGGGCCACCGCTGGGTCGCAGGGCTGGTACGCCAGCAGGCACTGCCTGCCCCCCACCTCCTCCTGGTGGAAGAGCTTCCCCCGGTAGTAGATGCTGACGTCCAGGTTGCTGACATCTGCACCAGACGTCCAGGGATCAGCAACCCCATTCCCCAAACCCAAATGCTACCCCTCACCCAACCCCCGCCACTGAGCATTAATAAATATTAATAATTACATATAATATTTATTAGTAGTAACTGCTATACTTATAGCTATCAATAACACACTGAGCAGTAATAAGTATTAATAATTATATATGATATATAGTACTGATTACAATAATTACTTATAGCTATTAATAATTAATAACCCTCACCTGTGTTATCCTCTGGCGGCGGTGGTGGTGGTGGCACAGGGCGGGTGGGGGTGAAGAGCATCGCCTCCTCCGGGGACAGCACGGGGACCGTGCCCTCCGGCGGGTGGCACGGCAGTGGCATGGGTGCTGTGGCGGGAGACGGGCAGCACTGACGTCGCGATTCAGGGTGCAGCAGGGCGGGGGTTGCTTTGGCATGGAGGGCATGTGCCAGCACCCCGGCCTCTTCCCATCCCGGTATGGCGTTTCCATGCCTGGGACTTGCTCCTGCCCCACAGCACCCACCTTGGTGCTCCAGCAGCATGGGGTCCAGGGGGCTGTAGGCGCCCAAGGGGGGCTGCTGCGTCGCAGGCACCCACTGCTGAGATGCCGGCAGCGGGAGGCAGTTGTTTTGGCTGGGGTCTGGGTGACGCTGGAGCAGGATGTCCTGGTGGGGGGCATCTACTGCAGAGAAATCACCGGTGGGAAGGGGCTGGGGTCACCCACCCATGGTGTCCCCCACCCTGCACCCTGCAAGCAGGGGTGGTCTCACCTGCAGATGGCCAGGATGGCGCCAGGGGGCCAGGGTTGCAGGAGATGTTGCAAAGCTGCAGCACCCACTGCAGCTCATCCAGGTCCTCCAGCTGTGCAGGGTTGGTGCTGCCTGGGGTGGGGGACAGCAGGTGGGAGGTCTCACAACCCCAAAACCAGCCCTGGCTGAGCCTACCGAGGTGTCCCCCCCAAAAAAATGGGGGACTAGCACCTACCTGGGAGGGTGATTTCTGGGGCCGTCTCTTGCAGAGCAGGTTCCAGCTGCAAAGGGAAGCAGGATGGGGTCTTACTGCTGCGGATGGGGGGCACCCAGCCTCACCCTGCCCCGCATTTCAGCCGACTGCTGGGCTGCAGCTCAGGAGCACCCCAAGGACATGGGGGTGCAATGCCTGAGCAGTAGCAGTGGGGACGCCCCCACCTGCAGTGCCAGCCCCATTACCTGCGGCTGCTGGTGCTGCGGCTGCTGGTCCACCGCAGGGTCAGGGCTGCCAAAATCTCCCTCCTCGCCATGCCCAAGGGCTGCTGGAGGGAGAGTGGCATGAGCGGAGCACCCTGAGATCGCCTGCCCCACCCCCAACACAGCCCCCCATGAGGCTAGGCTCACCTGGGTTGATGGCAAAGACCTTGTGTGGGTCGTCACCATGTTTGGAGTGGTCCTCCCGCATTGTGAACATGCGGGTGCTCCTCAGGGCACAGCGGAAGTTGGTCTTCCACTTGGCTGGGTCCTCGGGATACCCTTCATATCGCCCACTCGCCTTTGCCCAGGCCTAGTGGGTGTGGGGGGATAAGCATGGGGACCCCGGCTCCATGAGCATAGAGACTTCAGGGAAGACTTCAAAGTTGCTGTTAGTCACACCCCCAGTCCCATCAACCTTGAATACTGTGAACTCGCCACTGGTCAGCCCCCATCCCATCCACCTTGAAGCCCTCGAGGTTGCTGCCAGTGACACTCCATCCTACCCACCTTGAAGACTTCAAGTTGCTGCTGGTCACCTGCCCTGTCCTGCCCCCTTTGAAGATCCTGAGGTCGCTGCTAGGCAGCTCCCATCCCACCCACCTTGATGACCTCAAGGTTGTTGCTGGTGACATCCCATCCCACCTCGAAGGCCTCGACCTCACTGCCAGTGACCCCCATCCCATCCACCTTGAAGAACTTGAGTTCATTCCTGGTCAACCCCATCCCACTCACCTTGAAGACCTTGAGGTCGCTGTTGGGTAGCTCCCATCCCACCCACCTTGATGACCTCAAGATTGCTGCCAGTGACACCCCATTCCACCCACCTCGAAGGCCTCGACCTCACTGCCAGTGACCCCCATCCCATCCACCTTGAAGACCCTGAGTTCATTCCTGGTCCACCCCATCCTACCCACCTTGAAGACCTTGAGGTTGCTGCTGGGCAGCTCCCACCCCACCCACCTTGATGACCTCAAGGTTGCTGCCGGTGACCCCCATCCCACCAACCTTGAAGATCTCCACGTCGCTGCTGGTTACGTCCTTCCTGGCATTGTGCTTCCAGGGGACACGGAAGACGCTGTGGTCCTGGTCGATCCAGCAGAGTCCGGGGTAGTTCCCGCTGCTGACGGCGCTCAGCAGCCAGGGCCCGAACCTCAGCTTCTGGGCCTCCCTGCGGACGCGGGGCCGTCACCGGGGGGTTCCGGGGCCACCCGGGGCCGGTGACCCGGGGGGGCGGGGAGGGAGGTGCTGGGGTGGCGCTTACCCCTCGCTCTGCAGCGCTGCCATGGTGCCGCGGGGTCCCCGGTCCTGCGGGACGCGGGGCGGGTGGGTGACTTCGCGTCGGGGCGCGGCCACCTCCCGCCCGGCCCTTTTATCCGCCCCTTCCACCCGCGTCGGGCTTCCTGGAAAACACGTGACCCTTTCGAAAGTGAAAGTGCCGCCGGCGGCCACCCCCGCCGCGGGGGCGGGGTGTCACCCGCACCGGTCCCCTCCAGGTGCCAGCGATGCGCACGGGGGGATGCTCTGGCCCCAGCCTGGTGTGTGTCTCCTCCGCCCCCAGGGATGCATCTGCGGAGCCCTGAGCAACCCCCACTCCAAACTAGTAATAATTAAAAAAAAATAAATACCGTTTTAGACCTTGTCCCGCACTGCCGTGGGACGCAGACCTGGATGGGCACCGGGCAGGATCAGGCCCCGAACTGGGATGGGGGGGATGCAAAACACCCATGCCCCTGTGCTGGGGTTGCTCCCCACGGGCTGTTGTGACCCCCAAAGGGCTGGTGCGGGACAGCTGCACCCCAAAACCAAACCACGGGGGTTTGTGGTGGGCAAAGGGCAGGTGGGGACACCTCGCAACACTTGGACTCAGCCCAAAAGCAGCTGTGCCCAGCGCCGGCGGGGCTTTCCGGGGTGCAGCCAGGGCTGGCAGGGCTCAGCCTCAGGGCTGGAAACCCCCCTGCCTTTTTATTTATTATATTTATTTTAATCCTTCCTCTTTCAGGCTGCCTTGGTTTGCATGCCAAGGGCACGCGATTAAAAAAACCCACAACAAACCAACAAAAAACCAAAAGCGAAACTCAGGAGGGTAGTGGGCCCTGGCCATGCTCCCCACCCCAGGGAGCAGGTTCTCCTAGCACTCCCTTTTCCCGTAAAGCTGGGGTGCTCCCAGGACTGGCATGGCTCCCACCATCCCAGGTTGAACATCCACACGGATGGGTGTCGGAGCACCACACTGCGGCAGGAGAGGGGCCGGGAGCTGCCTCGGTGGAATGTGGGGACTTCTCGGGATGCTACATGGGCATCAGGAGCACCCCCGGCGCTGCTGTCTGGCCTGGTGGACCCGCCGGATTATGCAAAAAAAAAAAAAAAAAAGGTTAAAAAAAGGTGGAAAGTCAAGCCTGTGTGGTTCAGGGCCAGCACCACCCTTGCAGAGGGATGAACACTGTGGGGCTCCCCACCGGCCCTGCCAGCCCCCAAAAGCAAGGTGGTGGGGGGAAGCAGGCAGCGGGGTCCCAGTGGCCGGTACGTGGCAGCAGCATGTCCCCCCCACCCACAAAGGGGAAGTGGCACCCCCCAGCTGGGGCTACAGCTGTTTTCCAGTAACCCGGGTCCTGGGCACAGCCGACTGTGATGGAAAATGGTCACCCTGGGTCTCAGACCATCGCAGTGCAGGTTATGTCGATTTTTTGCATTAAAGTAGAAGAGAATTAGCGAACAAGCACGATACGAGTCAAGTCACCCGCGGCACAAGCATTCGCCCTCGTTGCTCATCCTTGAGCTGATCCGAGCTCTGCGGGGAGCGGTAAAACAAGCCAAAATCCTCCAAGATTTGCAGTTTTACAAATTTATTACCTAAAGCCTAGAGTGATGGTCATCGGGGCTGAAGCGGGCGATTTTGGCCTTTTTCCCCTCTACACTTTTTGCTTTCGAGGAAATTTCCCCTTCTTTCCATGAACATCTCCCTGCTGCTTACTAGGAACTCCTGCACAGTTTTCCAGGACCTTGCCCTTTGTTTTTCAGGAAATTTCCCCCTTCCTTCCTAAGAAATCCCCCTATTGCTTACCAGAAAATTTCCCTGTCAGTGGGCAGGGTATTTCTCTCCCATTGCTTTTGAGGAAATTCCTCCTTACTTCCTGGGAAATGTCCTTTTTGCTTTCTAGGCATTTTCTCTCTGGTTATAGGACTTCTATTGCTTTCTAGGAAGTTTTCCCTATGACTGGTGCTCCCGAGGAAGCAAGAAATTATTCCCCAAGAAATCTCATTCTTCCTGCCCAGGAAATTTCCCTTTTGATTTCCATCAATTTGCCTTTTTTTTTTTTGCTTTCCGGAAAATTTCCCCTCTAGTAAATCACTGTTACTTTCTTAAGAAATGTCACTTCTGCTTTACAGGAATTTCCTCCTTGCTTTCGACAAATTCCCAGAATCTTTTCCTCTTTGCTTTCAAGGAATTCCCCCTAGCGCTCTCTGGGAAATTCCTCCATCATCTTGCTGTAAGTTTCCCCTTCATTTTCCAGGATATTTTACTGTAGCTTTCTAGGAATTCCCCTATTGGCTTCCAGGAAATTTCCCTTTTGCTTTGTAGGAAGTTTCCCCCAGGGCTTTAGGAAATTTCCTCATTGTGTTCTAGGAAATTCCACCAGCCAAAACTGACCCACGCGCCTGAAGCCATGACAGGGGTGTATGGCACCACCACCAAAATGTATTTAAGGGCAATAAACACCACAATGCCCAAACAAACTGGAGCCACAAGAGCCAGGGTCGGGACAGGGCTGACGTGGGACAAGGTACAACTGAAAAGGGGCTGGGGGGGTGTGGAGGACCCTATGCCAGAGGGCCGAGGTAGGACACACAAGGAGTTGAGCCCATGCTGGCTGTTGTCCCCTGCCCGAGGGACAAGTGGCACCCGCAGGGAGGGGAGCAAAGGTCTGTTTCTGCATATTTGTTTACTTTCATTTCTCAATAGTGCAATCAATACTGAGAGGTTTCTGTTAATCGGTGATTAATTAAGTTGATGGGAATTCTCCCATTTTAAACTCTTATTTTTTTGGCCAGCTGCACCCTGCCTGCCTGGGGGGCTCCCACGGGGCCACAGTCACTACCCCCTGCCACCTCCCCATGTCCTCCTGACTCACGGACTTCTCCAAGCAGCTAAAAATGAGCCCCAGTGAGGTCACCAGCTCCAACGTGGTGGAAGAAGAGCTGGAGGTTTCATGAGGAAGAGTCAGTTTTACAAAGAGGTTTTTAAAAGCATCCCAAAGGACATCCCAAAGGACAAGGAGAGCTTTCTCTCAGCCTCAGCCCTTCACTACGCCAAATTTTCCTCCAAATGTAACCCCAGAATACAAACCTGCACACCCCCCCACACACATACCCCAGCTGCCAGCCACCCAGCTTCAGGAGGCCATCCTTGCAGGCAGAAGGGCAAGCAGAAACCCCACTACTTTTATCATCAAGGTTTCTTTTGAGGTCCCTCCTTGTAAATCACAGAGCAGCAAGGAATGGGGCACCTTAAAAAAAAAAAAAAAAAAAAAAAAATCTTTCTCTTTTAATCCACCCAAGGGAAATCCAGAGCAAGAGCAGCATCACAGCACTACACACAGCACAGACATCTACCATCACCTTTGCACAGATTCCTTCCCAGATACACAGAGAAGTCATTAAGAAAAAAAGAAAAATAAAGAAAATCATTCACATACACAAAGTGACAAGTAACAAAACAGCTACAGAACAACTTTTTCGAAGAGAAAAAAGGACACATCAAGGAAGAAGGCCGTCAACAGACAGATTTTGCAAAAACCTAACCCAAGAACATTAAAACAGAGGTGGTTGTCTTTTAAACATTAAAAACAGGGATTTTTTTTTTTAATTAATTTAAATATACATTTGAAACATAAACACCAAGCAAGCGCCTGGAGAACAAAGCAAAAAGGAGGAATGAAAAGTGAATTCGACCGGTTTCATTTAAACACCAAAGTCAGGTGGATTGCACCAAATGGAATAAATAACGGAGAAGATCACGCTGGGTTGGTAGATCTCACACTTAAGATCATTTAAACTAGAATTAATTACACAGCCCAAGAGAGTACAGAAAGAGGAAGTCCTCTGACAAGTGATGTCAGCTGGGGCAGCGTCCCTTTGACAGAGCAGGTTGTAGGTGTGGATTTGGCCCCTGGCACCCAGCAACAATCACCACCCCAGAAGCGAGCGGGATGACAAGTTTTTGTGATCTAGAGGACTTGACCCCATAATCATCAACACACAAACAGGTCCTCGCTCAGGGTAGAGGAATCCTCTGCCTCTTCCACACCATCTGGCTCCAAAAACATCCAAGTCAAACATCAAAGCACAACTAGACCTTGTGTTTTCACCCTGCAAGGTGAGCACACAGGTGTGGCATTTCTAGTGCAGCCCCCCGAGGCTGGGCACCGCGGAAGCGGAGCAGGCACCTCCTTTCACACACCTGGGGCCAGGCTGGAAAAAAACCTAAAAAAAAAAATAAAAATCAGCTAATCTATACCTATGGCCACCATTTTATCACCCCGGGGGCGGGCAGGCTGAAGGAATGTAAGTGGTTTCTTGTTGTTTGGTTTTCTCTCCCCACAATCCCTGCATTAAAAAACAAAACAAAGCAAAACCCCAATCAAAAAAAACCCCAAACAAAAATAACTTGATCCCAAGTTCCTCTCCTTCCCCTGCCTGTAGCCAAGCAGTGAAGCACCTTCGGACACTTGTGTGATCCCACAGACATGTTCCCTACAGAGCAGACACCTCATCTCTGCGCCTCACCCGGATGTGCCTGTGACAACTAGTTAGGAGGGACATCCCTTTGCTTTAAAACAAAAATAGTTACAAAAATCAATAGTAACAATCCCCTTTCCCTTCCTCTGATTTCCAAGAAGTTCTTTTAAGTCCAATTTGTTTTTGAGAAAGGGAGAAGTGAGGGTTTCCAGGCCAAGGAACTTGCCAGATCCAGCATCACCCCCGCTGTGCCTCCGGTGGCAATGAGATGAGCCCCCTTTGTGCAGTGCCTGCTCTTGACCCGGGGCCAGCAGAGCTGAGGAGGGGCTGAGGGGACACAGCCGCCCCTCCAGCTCCTCCTCAGATAGCTGGCTACTCCAGGACAAAAGAGGGGGACTGGGGTGGATGGAGGAGGGTTCAGGTTATTTCTTTCCCATCCCTCTTCCTCCTCAAGGCTGGGAGGAGATTTCTGGGTCTACAAGCCCAGTCTGTGCTTACCAGTGTCCTTAAGAATGACAATTTTTTTTTTAAAAAAAAAGGGGAAAGAAAACAAAAAAGATATGCATAATTAGGTGTTGTCCGTGGAAGGAGCAGGAGGGGGCAGGTTCCAGACTGAGACAGAAAAGGGACTCTCTCCCTCCCTGCATTTGCTCGTCTGGAGACCACATCCCCTTGGCGTCCCTGCACGAACTCTTTGTGCTGTTGCTCTGACATCAGTTGACACGGATGATGAACATGGGGAGGAATTCAGCGCTGCAGAGGGCAGGAGGGCACACGCAGGCGCACCAGGGCTAGGCCCGGTGCTTGGGGAGCATGTCCAGCAGGAACTCCGCAATCCCGATGAAGTAGACAACTTGTGCAATGCCGAAGAGAGGAGCAATGACCAGGGCTCGGCAGTACGCCCCTTTCAGGAAGGCCATGGGCCCTTCCTTCTGCCAGATCTTCCTGGAGAGAAATGGATAAGACAGGTAAGTGCCCATCCCACCCCTCCACCACACCAAGAGAGCCTTTGGCCATGCCCTGGCTTTCTGCCTCCCTCCAGAGACTAAACCCAGGCAAGCACTGTCGCCTGGCACTGCCTCCACAGCAGATCATCCTCCATCCCCGACATGCTCCGTGAATGGCCATGCAGCAACATGCCCCATCCCTACGTCTGGCCAGGAGTGTCTGCTTGGGTCTGCATGTACAGCTAAGACAACCCCGTGCTTGCATCAAAAGGTGCCCCCTGTTCAAAAGCTGAGGCCAACTCCACCCTCAGTATGGGACACAGCCAAATGGCAAGAGACTCTGGCTGTAACACCAGTACAGAAGCAGAGCGCTGGTGGTTTGAAACTCCCTTCATGTTCTGAAGCAGCCAGACCACAGTTTAGTAAGGGGTCAGAGGAGAGTGCGGCTGGGGACAGCCCACTCGGTGCTCCTGCAGCCGCTGTTCAGAGCAGTCCCAGGAGGGATACGAGACTTAATGCTGTAGGATTTTCAGACAAGGCCTTGGGAACGACAACCACAGCATTGCCTCCCTTTCCAGAAATAAAATCTCAGTGTTATGACTGTTGGGGTTTGGACAGAAAAGCATTTAAACATAAATACTATATTTACCTTGCTCAAAATAGGACGAAGTTCTCTTTTATATACCTATATATATGAACAGTATATATCTGGTCATATATCTATATATCTATATCCCTACAGATAGATAGATAAAAGTACAGGTTCAGAGGGAACCCAAACCAGATAATCTGCTGGTTGGGTCTAGAAGCTGCACTGACTGCCTGGCAGCAGCAGATACTGTACATCTGATGTGATGGCCTGCTTCACAAGGAGTCTTACTTGGTGCAGTCCAGGATTCCTGAGTAGGTGTCCTCATTCACCCCTCTCTGCAAGGACTGCAGCCGCGTTTTGATCACTAGGGAGAAAGGGAGACAGTGGTGAGCACTGGGAATGTAGCACGCTCTTCAGTAGGCAAAAGCCACCCTGAGAATAAGGTCTTTGAAACACAGTCAAAACGAGATCACCAAGAACACAGACCATTTTCATGTCTATATCAGCAAAAAAGGGGAAAACAAACAAAGGGATAAAAGAAAAACACAGCCACTCAAAACCTACCCCCTCCCCTCACTGTGACCAAGGTTTCCAAGGCTGACTTAAGCTTTAAACGCTTCCAAATTCAGACAGCTTTCTGCAAAGTGGGAACTGATTTTTAAATACTCAGCTCCTTCTGGAAGAAGTATCTAAAATATACAGTGCTGCTTGTACATTTCTTCACACCTTGGAGCATGTGCAATGTTGGGGAGAGAGGAGTTACTTTCTGGTGTTTTTTACAGCAGAGAAACCAAGGTGGTATTTAAGGTAGATGCTGTGGAGCAGGAGAAAAGGCCGCAGATCTGAGGCTCCCCCTGGTTGTCCATGACCGTGTGCACGTAAGTGGTCTGCATACTATCACTTCACATGGAAACGTGCCTTTTCAGGGGCATATTCACAGCCATTCCCACAAAGAATGGCTAAAATGAATGACACCCTCTTCCTGATTTACCTAACAAGTACTGCAAACCTCTGTGCAAGCTGTGGCCAAAGGTATAGCTCAGCTGAAGGAAACATCGTCTGAGCCGGAGTCAGCTCAGACAGCAGCGTACTTCCCGTACCTCCCTGTGTGCTCATGCTGCAAAGAGGCTGGCACGGTCACTCTCCTCCTCACCTAGCCCACTCATGGGCCTCTGACTCCCGTCACTTGGCACCAGGCCACCAGCACAGGCTACTTGGGACTTACCGTCACAAGGATTGACAGCCACTGCAGCCGTACTGCCAGCCACACATCCGGAGAGGAAGGACACGTAAAATGGAGCCTTGACATTGGGGTCTTTCTGGCCCAGCTTGTTCAGGTTTGCAAACAGCGGGAAGTAAACAATGGAGAATGGGACATCCCTGCAGTGGGGAGGGAGGAAGGGGAAGAAAGAAGAACAAAGTCAGATGAGCAAAGTCAAAGCATGACACCAACAAACTGAGCATCAAAGGAAGGGCTGCAAGCATCACACGTTGGCAGCACAGTCACGAGTGCAACCCAAACATCCCTCCTCTGCAATTGCAATGCAGACAGGAGCCGAAACGCAGCAGGGGCAAAACAGACTCCACAAAGGACAACAGGCCCACAGGAAGCATGCAGCCCTGCAGAGTCAATGGCCTCCCCCTGATCTTTCAACACTCAACCCCAGGACACTCAGAGATCAATCGTTTTGTCCATTTTTGTTAATTACAAAAGGTTCACATTCTGTCCCCCATCCCACTGGGCATTTTTTTAGCTCTGCCTTTGTTAAAGCTGGAGGGAGGTCACTCTGTGAAAACCCAGGTAAAGAGTGTCAGAGCAGGAACCACTCCTTGCATCCAATATGCTCCATGGGCCAGAACCAATTTCACGCTTTGGAGACTCAGACTGACAGTTTTGCTTTGCTAGCTCACAAGGACTTCTCTACAGTGTTAAAATATGGACCATGGGGTAGACAAACACCTTCCACAGAAAGCAGCAGAATTAAATCCTCCAGGAAAAAAAAGGCAGCCTCCCTTGCTTCCCTGACCTTCCCTTCTTTAACGCGCAAAACCTGTGCGTGGGAACCAAACCAAATCAAACACAGACCCCCTGAAGCCAATACCCCCTTTGCAGGCTCATCCCCTGTGTGGCTGGTGCTTTACGTTCAAGACTAGGAACACCAGTGCCCTGTGCTCAAGCCCACGCCATCCTACCTTAACAGCGTGGCTCCTAGGCCCTTGTAGAGTCCTGCGATGCCTTTGCTCCGCAGCAGCTCCCTTGTTATCTGTGTTGCTGTGGTGCGCGTTTCCACCGCTGGCTCCGCTGCCCCCGCCGCAGAGGAAGAGAGCTGGGCCTGCGCTGCCATCAGCTTCTTCTGTGCCGCTGGGGAGGAGCAGAGAGTGCACTGGTCTGCAAAATGCTCAACAGCAGCCTCTTGCTGCCCAGTGCCACGGGACAATGAGGAAGAGGCAGATCTCTAGCTGCACCAAAAAATGCAGACTAAGGACAGCCAGCTGCCCTGCCAGGTTTTCCTCCCAGTTTGCCAGTCTCCCTCAGACTAAGACAACCCAGCTTGTCCCAGTCTCAGAGCTGGCTGCTGCCACACCACAACGCTGTCTGCTGCACTCTCCTACCAACTGGTTTTACCTAAGCAGGAGCAGCCTGTCACACACAACCTCTGTGCTGCAGAGAAAAAGAGCAGGCAGATGACAGTACCTGCTTCCAGCTACGTCCCTCAGGCCCCGATAGGACAAACCAAATAGACATAATAAACAAGAAACCTTCAACAGTTCTGTTCTTTGCTTCCTTCCCTTGAAAGCAATCATTAACCTGGGGAGTTCCTCAGCCACATTTATAAACGCAACCTGGTTTCTCCCAGCCTTTTCAAACTGATGCATTTCTGCTCTTTGGCCAGAAGATGGAGAGCACATCAACCTGTAGGCAATCCTCTGGCTGCCACAGGCACACCACACAGAGAACAGGCTGTTCACAGCAGCAAAAAAACTCTTCTGAACCCTCAAACCATGGCTTAATTCCTTCAAACATTTTAAAATAATACGCACGAAGAGGATAAGGTCTGCGTTAAAAACAGCAAAGAGAGGAAAGAAAATGTAAATCCATGATTATTCATGAATGCTACATCAAAGGAGAGATTAAACGACAAGTTGGCCCGTTTTCCAGGAAGCCACAAACATGGTATCTAACAGTGTCATGCCAGGCTCGTGGGGAATGAGGCCATACCCTGGGCTGACCTCTGGAAGAGATTAAGGCGACACCAAACAGCTCTTTCCCCCAGTGTCTCCACACCAGACTGGTCTCCATTCTGACCAGAAATGGCACACGGTGTTTCAGCCAGAGGGCTCGCACTCCCTCCTGGCTCTGCCTGCCAGCTCCTGCCCACAGCCCTGAGAGTCTGATCCAAAACCTCTTCCAAATCCAGCGTGCCAGGAGAATTTTATTTACTGCTTCAGCTGAGACAACTACTGCTTTTGTCAGGAGGAAGAAAAAACAAACAAAAAGCAGACACTAAGAGGGGAGACAAGTCAATTGGAATGGACACGTCCCCTTGGGAAGCTGTTACGCAAGTGCTTCAGAGCGGCAGAAGACAGAGAATAGACATCAGAAAACATGGAGATGGAAGAAGCACCACAGGAAAAGCACTGGAAGATGCTAATCCGTTCTTGGGTGCACAGTAACTAACAAGTTTTAATCCTCACAAGCTGACCACCCAGTCATCTTTCCTATGTCTCTCCATCCACAGCATTTGCTGTTTCACTTGCCAAGCCTATTGTCTTGAGCAAAAAAAAAAAAAACAAAAAAACCACACATCACCTTTTGTAACTGCAAAGCCAGATGAGCAAAGGGTGGTGGGAAATGAGCTGGGAAGAGGAGGAGAAAATTCCGCTACAGCCTGAGATACCTCTGACTTGGGAGAACAGGTGGAAGGTTTTCTCCACTCGTTCCCTCCCCCTCTGTCTTGACAGCCCAGTCCCACCCCCTTTCCCCCGTCTGCTCAGTGCACAGGGAAGAGAAGCCCACGTACCAATTCGCCCCGCATCCTGCAGCTGGATTTTGAGCATCTCCATGGGAGTGGTGACAATCACCTGGCAGGTACCTGCACCGCAGCCCGCCAGCATCTCCCTCAGCAGCGTCAGCTTTTTCCTGCCCAAAGAAAAGAGGGAGAGAGTCAGTCACAGGAGGCGGCCTGGAGTAACACTGGAGCAACTGGATTCAGGGACACAGGGCACACTTCTGACCCTGGGGGTTACAGGACAGGCAGGCTGGGGGAACCTGCTAGGCTTGACAGTTCAGCATAGCCCAAGCTTGTCACCTCTGCCAGAATCACCTGGTCTGCAGGAAAAGACCCATTTTTCCCCCAGAAACAAAACATTCAGAAGTCGTCCCAAGCCCACCCAGAACAGCCCCAGACAAGAGCACACAACCCTCTCCATCCCCAGGGAGAGAACTGCAGCACTCTTCCATCCCAGCATTGCCCCCAGTCAGGGCACAGCCTTCAGAAAGAATATCGCTTCAGAGGGCAGCAGAGGACCTGAGTATTAACAGGGATAAGCAGCTTTCCTTCTGCCAGCCTAGTCCTTTAAACACATTCAACAACCCCATAAACAAACAAACAGAGACCACAGGGCAAGGAGCAAAACGGAAAAATATTCAAGTTGCTGCTTTGGAATTCTCAGACAAAAGTAAAATAAATAAACAGCAAACATGAGAGTCAGGGAGGCAGTTCCACTGTGGTTCGGAACTTCTTCACCTCATCAGCCTTTCCAAACCTGAAAAAAGTGGCCTTTGCACTAAACTGGTCCTGCCTAAGGGATGGGATGGACCCCCAGCACTGCAGCATTGTGCATCCTTGGCACTAGAGAGCAGGTATTATCAGCAACATGTTCTTGCCTAACAAAACACAGGAATTCATAGGTCCCTCCATCCCAAAGCCACAAAACACGCCAGCTAAGAATAAAAAGAGGAGCTCAGGATGCAAATGCTCAGAAAGCCTCAATTTTCAGAAACTGTAAAAAATCTCACCCTCCAGCACCAGAAAACACTGACTTGATTAAAAAAAAAAAAGCCTCTGATCTTGTCTTTTCTATGGGGGGGGGCGGGGGGGGGAGCATATATAAATCACACAGCCAGAGGCAAAGAGCCTCCTCTTATTTCTGTTTTAAATGCAAGTACTATTTTTACTCACCCTAGCCCTGCTCCTGCAGCAATACCTCATCTTAACCTACTCAAGGCGAGCCCCCACACTGTGGCAAAGCAGTCCCACAATGATAAGCCCTACTCCCTTGCAAAACCAAGCCACACTCCCTTACTGGGGGTTCCACATGCACACACACCCAGCAGAGCTGTGGCACTGTGGGCCGGCAAAGAAGTTTCAGTGCCAACCCTGTAGGAAAGGGAGGGGAGATGTGCCGTAATCCTGCTGGCCCACCATGTCAGCTGGGCTGATTTCTCCACCTCTCATCTTCTCCAGGGAGGATATCGGAGCAGGGGATTAGAGGCACAGAGCCACAACGGAGATTACCAGCAACTAAATATAGAGTTCTCCTGTGACGCTGAAGGGAGGAACATTTCATGGTCTGCCCTTTCCAAATTCCCCCATAGATGAGAAGCTGTAAGGAACAATCCCTCCCGCGGAGTTACGGACGCTGAAGCATGCGCAGCAAGCTTTCCTGGAGATATGCAGGTATCAGGGTGTGCAAATCCAGAGGTCCCCCCTGGCATTGACACCTGGAGGTGGCCAACTTGTGGCTCCTGGGTGGCCTGAAGCACAGTGCTAGTCTCTGTGCTGCTGAATGTGGTCAGCAGCAAGGCTGCACAACCCCTAGCCCAGCCGTGGGAAGAAGCAAAGCACCCAGAGGAGCTAGCTGCCAGTCCCCCTCTCCAGCACAACAGAGCATCTCCCACTTTAGCAAGAGCCCTGGAGCATCCCTGGAGTACCTGCCTCCTGGCTGTCATCCAGAGCGACCGCTTTGATACTCAGGTCAAAAGATGAGGAAGACTTGCCCTACGTGTTCATATGTGGACCATTACCCCAGCCAACAAAAGTCAGCCTGGACTCCATGGAGCTATGCCAGCATCACCCAGCGAAGGATTTATGTGCGTGGGTGTATTTTAGAGATGTCAAACAGGTACATCAAAAGCATCTAGAACAAGGGCTCTCAGCTTTTGGCTTGCATATTCTAGGAACTAGGGGGAGGCCAGGAAAAAAATAGCCTAAGATAAGCAAATCTTTTGTTAGAAGGTTTAAAGTTTGCCATGCAGGGCAAATTCCCTTTTCAAACTCCCTTTGCAAAACCTCACCTGCACACGTGCAAAGCCTGCACATAAAAGGAGTTTGAAAACGGTTCATCTCCAGATGACAAAGGGGTTTAAATATTTAAGGCATCACAGGCCTTATCCTCTGGTTTAAAAACTGGCATAGCTCAACTAATTTCAAAAGCTGCAACACCAGCAAGGATCTGGTCCTACAAATGCAGAAACCATCTTTTATCACAGCAAGAGGGTGTTAAATGTAACATAGACGCAATAGCCCCAAATTCTGCACTGGCAGAAATCAGTCATTACACTTTTTAACCTGACATACAATTAATTACTGACAAATCAACGTCAAATAGGAAGGGGAGAACATTCATTCTCAATCTAAATTAAGAGTTTCAAAATAGAGCTGAAAAATAAGGAAGTTAAAAAGCAGGAAGCAGAGGTTTATGGAGAGCTTTTCAAGAGCAATGCATCAGTCCAAAGTTAGGATCTCTGAAAGCATTGGTATATTGATGTCACATGGGAGCAGAGTAGGACTTTTTTCAAGTTTATGAAAAATCTCGACCATGTAGAAGTTGACTGTGCTTGGGCAGGAACCAAAACCAGCCATTCTGGAATAAGGATGACAAGATTTCCAAAGATAGGAAATCATGGACCTCAGGAAACATCCATATAAAGCCGTGTGTTTCCATTTACTACCCAAGAGGCTACTGTCCCCAGCTTGGACATCTCACTCAAAATAACCTCTGCCTCTGGTCTGTCAACCCAACAGATTGTAGAAAGCTCCCCAAATTTCAAACCAGAGAGAGTCAGTTGCTTTCAAACAATTTAAATAGTGGGTCTTTGAAGGACAACTCCTGTGTGTTGGTCCCCTAATCCGTATCAAAGGGAAGGCAACCTTGTTGCCACAGCCACACGGGGACGTGCACACAAACTGCCAGTCAGTCCCTTTAACCTAACCCCTGATCTTCCAAGAGGGAACAACAAGCTCCTGCAACCACACTTCAGAAAAGCTGGAGCTATGATGCTGAGAAATACAAAAGCAAGAAAGTTCCCATTACAAGCTCCCTCTCACTTCTAGTGCCAGCTAAAAATGCTTCAGCAAGCAAAACAAAACACAGATGTGGGTCAGATCTGCCTCAAAGTAATGCCACCAGCAACCTGGTCCAGTGGGAGGTGTCCCTGTCCATGGCAGGGGGGTTGGAGCTAGATGAGCTTTAAGGTCCCTTCCAATTCTAACCGTTCTATGACATGTTGCTCTGGCAGACATTACTCCAGGTATGGTACAACCTACCTCTGGCTGCAGGAGCTCTGCGTTGCATGTTTGGACTAAGTCAAGAGGAAGGCGATTCTGTCTGCACCCTGTCATCCTTATTCTAGAATGGCTGGTTTTGGTTCCTGCCCAAGCACAGTCAACTTCTACATGGTCGAGATTTTTCATAAACTTGAAAAAAGTCCTACTCTGCTCCCATGTGACATCAATATACCATCAGGTTTGCCCTGGCAGAAGATCCCAAGTGTTTTTTTTCCAATACAAATGTCTGTGGAAGCGAACAATGGACAGGGCAACACAGCTGGGCATGCTGAACATGGACACAACCTGTTTTTTGTCCCAAGACACGCGCCTGGAATACACCCTCCTGGGTGTATTCTGCGATTAAACAGCCCATCTCTAGCTCCCTCTAGATTAATAGCTGAATGTGCATTTACTTTCTGGCTGACCTTTGATGTCTACAACTTCAATCCACTATAATTCCCTGAGCCTCTGTGTGCTAAATGTAAGATTCCCCCCCAGATAGCTATCCCTGAATAGGCACAGTGAGATTATCAGCTCTTAACTGGCTCTTTCTCTAGGAGAAGGGTTGGAATCCCCCACCTACAAGTCCCAATGGGTTGGATGAGGGTTATCTGCATTAAAGAAGTGTCTGGACATCCAGTAGATAACCACAGGAGAGGCTGTGTTGGCCCAGAGAAAAGACCAAAGCACACTGTATGCAAGGAGACACTGCAGCTCAGCACCAGGACTAGCAGCAGCATCCCTCCTTCCTAAATCAAGGACCTCCCTTTACAGCCTGTCTTTGAACATTTTGCAGCTAAAGGATCAACCAGGCCATGCAAGGGCTACTTAAACAGATGCCACCGAAGAGATGGTCCATGTATTTTAGGAGAGCCTGAAAGAGGAGAAGATGAAGGAAGGAGCCCCAGGGAGACATATCAGGTGGGAAGGCAATGGAGAACAAGCTCCAGTCTCCCCATCTGCATGGCAGAGAAGGAAAAGTGCCTTCCTTGTCTCAGGATTTCAGTTGGCTATTTCTCTTCTCTGAGCAAAGCTACAAGGCAGGGGGAAGCATAAAGGAAGAAAATTTGTTGGCATCAGCAAAGACACAATTAACGCAATCGTGCTGGTCTTCTGAGCTGCTAAGTCAGCAGATTGCCAGCCTTTACTCCAGAACAGCAAACAAAATGAAGATCAAGACCAAAGAGGACAGGAAAAGCAAGGGCATAACACACCTTGGAGAGGAGCAGCAGGAAACTCATCCAGGGACACTACAGAGTTCTTATGAGCAAGAAATCGCTTTTATAAGAAGCCATGAGACACTTTTTACCACAGCCAAGGCAGAATATTTAACCAAGAACCTGAAAAATTAACAGCAAAACCTGGCAAACGCATGCCAAACACAACAGCTATCTGGCACTCAACACTTTGGAGATAAACGTGAAACCTTGTAGGACACTTTAAAGGGACTGGTTTTTTATGAAGTGTTTAATACCCAATTCAAAGAGGACATAAGAATGCTTACCTCTATCAAAGAGGCTTCACACACTGAGCACCCAAAAATTCAACAATGTAGTTTAAACGCATGCTGATGTACTACCGATTTAAATCACTTTCTTAGCTTCATACCCAAGTGCTTCACACTCAAGTGCTTCACTTAACCCTCATGACTCCTCACATCCTCTGCTCTATTTTAACAGCAGCTGTGTGATCACGGGTCTCAACACATCCAGCTTCAGAAATCCAGAGGAGAAAAAAAAAAATCCCATCTGTTTCCAGCAGCCTGAAGGCTGGAAGTTCTCCCTCTCTCGCGTCCTGCCTTCCCCAGCCACGTGGTCCAGCCAGCATAGAGTGCCACAGGAAAAAGGACCTAGCTGAAGAATCTTCTATGGGTCACATCTTTTACTACTTCTCCTGAGAATTGCAGGGGCCACCAGGCCAAAATCGTCACAAAATAATGTTTGATCTTTATTGCCTTTCTCAATCAGGGTCATGAGGTGCCCTTCAGGTTTTTCTGTATCTTGGTTTTCCTCCTTTCCTCCATGGCATAGCAAGGGGATTTCCATCGCTTGCACAACTCACCCCAGGCCTCCCTTGTTCCTAAAATGACCAGGATAGCTTGGAAGGACCAACACAGTTTTGTTTCCTCATGAAACAAGAAGCTGCAGCAGTAGACTGTTATAATGATCGTGACATCAAAATAGAAACAGGCAAAGAAGCAGAAATCAAGCCCCATTAGCCTGTAAGCACACATCCTTCCTGCATCAAAAGGAGGGGAAAAACATTGTACAGGCAGGAGTGCCCCCCTGAGCTAGTCCCAGGGGGGAGAGGGCTGCAGGAACAGACATCTCCAGACTCAAGGAGATGGGTGCACCAACAAGGGCATGCGGTCCCACTGCTGCAATATGCTACCTCCAGCAGCATCCAAGATCATGGCCAGGGAAAAGGGAGTCTAGCACAAACCTGCAGTGATACATCCCCAAAATAGTCTCCCAGCAATTTGCAGCCAGGAGCTTCCTACGCCACAGGTGTTGTTTTCAGTCAGGCCTTTCGAAAACAGGCTTTATGCCACTTTTTTTCCTAGCATTTTAAAAGCAAGTTCATTTCAACACTAAGTTTCTCAAAGGATAAAAAAAAATAAAAATAATGCACACTAAAAGTTCTGTAACTTGAGGCTATTTTGGGTCATGCTGGATTTGCCACTCTCTCTCTGGTCCACGCGTGCTTCTTCCACTTGCACACAGAAGACACACTCAGCATATTTTGATCAGCAAATACTGATAGAACACGCACATTTTATCAGACAGGGATCTCCAATTCATGCAACGCATTTCGAGCGAGACAAGTGCTAGAAGCTTGGCAACAAAGGCATTCAATGTCAAACAGGTCTAGAAGACTTTTCCAGCTCTGAGTCAGAAAAGCACCAGAGTGTCCTTTGGGATGCTGGCCTAAGAGCACAGCATACTATGAATGTACAGCAGGTAGTTTGGTTTGTGCAAAAAGGACTTTGGTCCTTTTTTTGGTATCATGCTGGCTGCTCCAGGTCACTGTAGTGCCAGTCCCATCAGTGCATATGTTTTAGGAGAACAGGGTGTCTCACTCCTGGCAAAACCCTCTAGCTCTTTATTCTGAATCAAGCACAGCACATCACTCATGTCATGTGTGGATCTGCCAGAAACCCAGAAGTCAAACTAGAAGAGGTCTGGTGAAGACCTCAGCTGCTCATGGAAACAGCTGCATCCCACTTACCCAAACACCCGCTCAAAGCCCACCTCAGCACTGAGAGGTGGACACACACATTTGTCCCATGAGGAAGTCTTTACCTCTCATGGTGTATGGCAGCTTGGCACCCTTTCATCTTCCCTGTACAACATACTAAGCCCTCACTTCTTAAGTGGTGGCAAAGAGCTAACTGTGCTCCTGTCTACTGCAGTATGCCAAGGCCCGCCACGTTGTCTGCTGCAGGGATCAGACCCACATCTTGGTAGAAGTGAGGAGCAATGAGGACATCACTACCTCCCACTGTCTGAGCAGAGCGCAGAAGAGACACTATTTGAAGAGACAGAAAATCACAAACAGCTGCGAGCCGATGAGTCACACAGACATATGTTCGCTGCTACTTTAAAAGACTCCAGAACAAAAAAAAAAAATTTACGTACATGAAAAAAACAGATCCTCAATCTGTGTAAGTCCACAATCTCCACTGAAGTTGTTGAGCTACTGATCTACAGCAGTTGAGACTGACATGGTATGTTACGGGAAGTTGTTAGACTGAGTAATTGCGGGATAGTCTTGCATTTTCAGTGAGGCTTTGCCCCATCACTGCTCATGGCAAGAGTCAGGATCATAACCCAAGCAGGCTGTTTTCTAACTACTGTCACTGAGGAATGGAGACAGTGCCCTTCACTGTCTGTCTCTGGAGAAAGGTCTTGGTCTGAAGGGAGACACGAGTGTTCTCCAATTTGCAAGGGAAATATCTTGGTGAAAACAGCATGAAACACCCGAGGTCCAGCCCCTCTCAACTGCTTAGCTATCAGCTTTTACTCACATTTAATTCACTTGCAAGCTAAACAGATAATTTTATTCCTTCAGCATTTATTTGACGGTCAGCTGCAAGTGCCCTTTGTCAATTCAGATTCACCACCTCTCTAAAACTACTTTCAAGCTGCAAAAGGACAAAAGGGATGCTAAGTTCGGGGTCTACAGAACTTGACTTGCCATCTGTTCAAGCCAGAAAGAGCATAACAGCATGGAATAGGATGCTGAGGACAAGGGTCCTCACAGCAGCTGTCTGAGCAGTCATCAGTGCCATTGGGTTCCTCTCAAATATTCTGCCTACAAATTCTGGATCTGCTAACCTTGGCTTAGATCTGGGACTATTTTTAGGAGCTCAAATAAAAAGCAATCATGCAGTGGAGTGCTTTTCACTTCCCATTTTAGACATTACATCCTTAGCCTGAATGTCATCACCAGCTGAGCTGTTCAAGGTCAACGCATATTTCAGTGATCACATCACCCCATTCCACCTTTGCCCTGATAACGCATCAGACTTGTCTCAAGAGCTGGTGTCTTTTAAGTGAAACGTGGAAGGTCTGCATCTCCTACTCACCCATCTTTGGAGAGGTGATGCCGGAAGAAGTCATTGGCTGCCAGTTTGATAGCCTTTTCTGGTGTCACTAGAGTCAGGTTCACTGCAGCCCCTGGGTAAGGAAAAGAGGAAGAGAACGTTCTTTATTCTCGTTGGAGAACAAGAGGAAAGAAACCATTAACTGGATCTTTCAGGAATGTGTTGTAACTCCTGCTCAAAACCAAAGACTGATGAAGGAGAGCTCCCAATGCACCAAAGGGGTTTAGAAACATGAAACACCACTGGAAATTAATTGGATTTCTGCTTTCCAACACCTTGGGTTTTTTAAAACATCCCCTGATGTGTTTCTGCTCCATTTGCAATATGGTTTTTGTAATTTCTTTAGCTTCACTACTACTTCCCACCATGCATACATGCATCCTCTTCTCTCATCCAAGGATGCATTCCTATGAATCCAGAAGGATGCAGATCAGACCTTTGAGACAGGAGTAAAAGTTGGATTAATAACCAGTCCCAATCCTTTTGCAAATATTTTGTGATGCTGAGAAGCAAAAGCCCCCCACCCCACCTTCTTGCTAGTGTCTCTGCCCCACCACCACCAAAAGCAGAGCAGCTTGTTTACCAGGCAGCCCAGAAGAGGCAGAGACACTGAAAGTCCTGGAGGCTGGTTGAAGTCAACTGGCTCATCCGCACAGAAGCCAGCCAGCTCTTGACCAACCCTTGGAGTTAACTGGCTTTCCTTGTATATCACCACTGGGTGTCACCCTCAGAACAGCCACCATTGAAGCGGCTTTTTGTTCAGCACAAGCTGCAGCGTGCAGAAATTCCCCTCTGAGCACCATGGCAAGGCTTGCTGGGGGACCTGGGGTGTAAACAAGCCTTGGCTCCCCCACCACACGCTGGGGTGCCCTTTTGTCAGGAGCAACAAACAGCAAATCCCTGTATTGTGCCTGCTACAATGAAAGGTCTACATGTCCTGGCCGGCTGCTGTGGGCCATGGACACCGGCATTAGTGCGATGCAGTGTCTGGGAAGGCAGCTTTCAAGCTGCCCTGGGGTAAATGGGGTGAGGGGAGGACCAGTCCCTTCTGAGCATATTGGGCTTTGTATCATTAGATTAATGGTCCAGAATATTCTCCTCCCTTTAAATCTTATGACTCAAAATGTCCTCCAGTAGATGACCACAAGCTCTCCCTGCCTGCACTGAAGCATGCTGAGCTCAAAGCCGTCCAGAGGAGCTTTGCTTGAGACTTGCTAATGGCCTCTGAACACCTTTGCAAGGACAAAGGTATACCTTTGCATTTATGCTTGCTGTAGAGATTTAAACAACTTGTCCCAAGGCTCCATTTTCCAAAAAGAAGCAGACAGAGAAGCCTGTGCTCCCAACTAGGCTCTGAAGACATGTTGGGGTTCATTTTCAGGAGGTTTGAATACAAGTTGACAGGAGCTATAAAGGCTCAACACGCCTGAAGAAAAGCAACTCAGTCCTCTCTTGCTGAGGATGGACTCCCCTTCCTCCAAAAATTACTAAAGAACTCCTAAATTACCCACGGAAAGACATAGGTTTAGGGGGACTTTCCTCAGATTAGGAAGCAAAGTCGCAACTGGGACTTCTCGGACCAACACAACTGGGACCAGGGCACGGGAATCCTTGGCTCCACATCCTCTGCTCAGAGGACACATCTCCATCTTGAAGGAAATTTCAGCAAGAAAAGAGACAGCCTTTGTTGGGCTGGGCACTTTTCCCCCCCTTCCAACTGCCATGTTCAGATTTTGCAGAAAATAGAGTGTACCACTGCCTTGTAGCAAGCTAAGCCAATGCATTCATTCCACACTGGCCATGACACCCAACAAATGCCATCATCTTCTACAGGAGCCAAATTAACTAGCCAGGGAGCAGGGTAGCCTGCTCACACTCCTGGGTTTTTGCAAATTTAAGTGTACCATTGTCTGCGCTGCTTCGTTTCATGTGTTTCCTACACACCATGTTCCCCCACCATGGCTCTTGCATGTGATGAGAAGCCACACAGACATGACCCTCGTGCTCTACCTCCACCCTTTAGTATCAATAATATCAGGATCTACAAAGCAAATCCCCACAGCCTGATTTTTAAGTGGAAGTGGTTACCCATGAAGTGTTTCCTCAAATGCCAAGTTGATGACAACTTTAATCCCACTTGTAATGGTTAGAAAGTAAAACACCTGTACATTACTGACATGCAGCGTGAATAACCATTTCCTTGGAAAAATAAGGAGAGAAAGGAGAAAGAATAAACCCGCTACTGTAAGAAAACTCCAAACCTTCAAGCAAGAAAGGTAAGGGAGAAGTATGCTTCCACGTGCTGACCTCTTCCAGGAACCAAGAGGCTTTCACAGCAATTGCTTCTTCAATTGCAAATAAAGTAGAGGGTAAAAACACACAATATACAGAGAAAAGTTAATGAACCTGGGTTCTCTCCTACATCTTTGATATTTTCAGTAAAGCTGCTTAGCAGAGAATGGATAATCCCTGTCCTCAATAATCCGTAACAGCTTCAGTTCACTGGAGGAGGAGAAATTAGATACTTCAGCTGCTGGCTGTATGCTTTCCACAGCGTTTTCTACCTTTTTACAAAATCTCACAGCTCTTCAATTCTAGCTATGCTAATGACTCTGCTTCCCTAATTAAAGCTAACCTTCGCCTATAGGCAATGCTACGTGTACCAAAAGTAATGACAGACAAACAAAATGCAAAACCAAATTGCAATTATAAAAAAATAGAAAATATTTTGACAAGAAGTACAGAAGCACTACAAATCAAATAGAGGCAAAAGCAGTTGTTTGCCAACTGAACTTGTAAGTGCTCTCTTCTCACTGAGCCTTGGGTTTTTTATATATACCAACAACAACCTACATAACAGGGGGATTGAGTCATCCCCAGTGCCGCACTGGTACACGTGGGAGGTATTATTAGCGGAGGCCAGGGAAGGCTGCCACACTACTGCAGCTACCCTCCAAACATCATCAACAGCAAAGGGCACTTCCCCAGCCTGATCTAGGCCTTTGGCTCCCGCCAGCTGGGCTAAATGGCTGGTCTGCAAACAGCAGTGGGACTTTCCAGGACACAATCTGGTCGGACTGTAGCAAGGAGCAGAGACAACACTTCTCCAAGGTTTCGTTCCACTGGTGTCCACATGGTCCAGGAGCCCACAGGCACCATGGATTCATTTGCTTGACATTATGTCTGAAGGCAACATGAAGTCATCACTTGAGCATGGACAGGGCTAGACAGCACCACTCAGCTTTGAGTTAGTGCTGCTACCTAGACGTTATGGAAAAAAACATGAGAAAAAAAACTTCCTCTGCTTCCTCCCCCAAAAGAAACGCAAGAATCCCTGTAACTTTTGGGGGAAGAACTTGAGAGAAATGTTGGGATTGCCTTATACATCACACAATTCACTATGGGCTACTCATACGGAGCAAGGACTGTCTGCCCACACACACCCCTTAAGAGATGATTTGCAGGAAAGCATCCTACAAGCTCAAGCCTCTCTCCTGTCCACACCGAGGAGCTTTGATTCACACATGAAAGAGACCTGAAGTCACACAGTGGGGATGGCTGCACCCAAGCAGACCCCTTCTGTCCTCCAACAGAGGCCAAGTGCCCTGCAGAGATGACTGACGTGCTTGTGACTCCTCCATAGGGCACAGCAGCTGCCACTTTAGCACATTAACATATAATCCTCCCAATTTCAGCTTAAAGGCTGAAAATAAGAGCTTGTGAGTCACACAGCAACTTCTGCTGGGGAGTTGGGACAGATGGAAGGAGCAGGAACCAATCCCACCATCTGATTTCCATCTTCCCCTGTCTGCAAGGCTGAGCAACCTCTTTACCTTTTTCCCAGGAAGTACTCACATTCTTCACAATCTTGGATGTATTTTACCCCCCCACACACACACACACACACCCCAACAGGGAGGGAAGGGCTGTTAATGTCAGCTCACAGAACTGAGGCACAGAGACCACGACTGCTGCACTTGGAGGACTCACCTTTGCACTCTGACTCTGCTGAAATATCTATGAATTTCTGGAAGGAGCTGGAGCTATTCACAAAAGCCCTCTCCAAACCCAGCTCCCCATTTAATAGTCAGAGATGACAAGTAAATTCAAGCCACTATCAGCTCCCTGAACAGAGGTTGTATAAAGTTAGAGGGACACAGACCAAGCTGACCAGACTCATTATGGCTGGGAAGAGCAAGAGTTATACAAAACCCTCTGCACCCTTTGAGATTTCTGCTTGGGAGTGAAAAGTGGCCTGGAGATGCACAGCCCCTCCACCACCCTACCAAAAGCCCTGATGGGTCCTACAGTCTCCCCTGTAAGTTTCCAGGAACAGCTTCTTCCTTCTGCTCCCCAGCAAGCAGCCTGCCACTGCATATTTACAGCCAAAGTTAATGCAGGCTCCTTCCTGGCTAGGAACACAGAAGCAGCCAGCTTCTGGGAAAAATCTAGGGGGAACACGTCACTGCTAGCATTGAAGATGGTGCTTGCCAGCGTTCCTCGGGGTTATTTGTCTTGTTGCGTGCTCCCAGGAAAGCTGGCGTGAAGCAGCCAATCCATCCCCAGCATCCACCCCACTCCCCTGAAACGCCCACCAGCAAGTTGGGCAAGAGACGCTGCCTCAACAGCCAGTGCCTGCTCCCAGGCCAGCCGGCCGCAGCGTCTGTGTTTCCTTAGAAGCTATGGCAGAAGTGGCAAAAGACGCTAGTGCTGCCAACAGCAAGGCGCCAACATCTCCGGACTCCCACTTGAAAAAAACAGAGCAAGGACTCACTTAATCAAAACAGTACTTTAGTCAGGCTTTATCAGTGAATGAGTGCCACAAAGAATGCTATCTGAACGTCTCAGAGATAAAAACTGCATATTCAGGCAAGTGAATACCAGTATGTAAAATGAACCAGAGTTCAGTGTCAACTAAGCCAGTAGGACTGTGCTGAAAGCCAAAAAGGTATTCCACCTTTTCCTCTGCTACGAGTAAAGTCAGAATTTGGCCTGCTGTTCCCCTCTCCTCAAAATCTTTAAAAACTTTCAAGGATTTTGTGTTTAAACTAGAAAAGGTATAATGTCAATTGAGGAACTCGTTGGTGCATCAGACAGCCTAAGCCAAGGAGCCAGGAGATTTCTAGCACATTAGCAGACAAAGACCAAACAGCTGAAGCTCGACCACGAGCCCACCTCTGATTTTCTTACCAGCCCAAAGAAGTTTTTTCTGGGGGCAGGTTATTTTTAAATTATTTTTTTTAATCGCAGCTTGTCTTAATACTTGAACAGAGCACTCAGGCACACTTGAGAGACCCCTAGTTTTGGAGACAAGCTACTAACTAAATGGGACAGCAGGCCTGACTACGTTGGTGGTGGGCTTTGACGTAAATTCAATCAACACCACAGTAAGACACTTCAAAAGATTTGCTACTGCCTCTCTGACAAAAGTTACAGTGCCCAAGCTGGGAAACACACACATACGGTCGTGAAACAGAGTCCATCAGCTTCCCTTAAACTGCTAGTAAAGATGAACTTCAGTAAACAGTAAGGTTTAACACCAAAACAGCCATGGGGAGGACTCAAGCTCTCAACGGCAGAGAGCTGAGCAGACACCTGATGTGGAGGAGTTTATTTTCAGAAACAGCTGCATCTTTCAACATCTTAGGGTATTGCTAGGTTATTGCTTTATATGACAGAGAATATCGGCTTTTCCTCCCACTTAGGCACTAGTGCTTCCAACGCAAAAGCTGTGCTGTGCCTGACTCAACTTTACTTACCTCTGTACATGCCAAAGTAACCTTCCGACCGAATTGTTTTAATGAGGCAGTCAGACCTGCAAACAAAACAGAGAGAGATAAACCACAGGAGCTCAAAGGTGGGTGAGAGCAGAGAAAAAACAAAACAAATCTCTTGGAGTGGTTTTCATTTACGATCAGTCAGCAAAACCCTGAGCTGAGAAGGGAACTGCGTCAGCCATTGAATGCACCATTGTTCAGGCCTGAGTCCAATTTCAGCCTTTAATACACAGGGGCTTTGAAACCCCCAGCTCACGCCACGCACGCTGTCTGCTTTCTAGCAACACAAAAAGGAAAAGTGTCACTGCAAGGGCTGTTTATCCAGGGTCCCCTGTGGCAAACACACATGAGATGCTCTAACAAGCAGACCATGATGCGCATATTTTTATTTCCCTTCCAGAACTGGATTTAAAGGGGGCCAAACCCCCAACACTGACTTGCTTGACTTGCTCTGTGAAATTCAACACAAGGTACAAACACTAGATGACCCGAACACTCAGTCATCTGTGACCTCCCACGCAGATTAAAGCACTTACTTTTAACACATCGGGTCCCACAGCAGGCAGCAAGCAGGCTCTTGCCCTGGGAAGAGTGTGGCACGGTGCCATGGAGGCCTGCTCCAAGGGGAAAACTGTCACCTCCTTTGTTTCAACTACATTTACTGCAAATGGGAAAACTGTGCAGGGTGCGAGAATTGCCCAAAGCCTTTCAAAGGCACAGACACACACCTAACAAATCCAGAGGGGCAGTTCAGGAAGGCAGTGCAGATCCCCTGGCAGAGTTTCCCTCTCTGGACTGAAGGTTGCTTTGGGGTCTTTGGGAAGGGACAGGTACTTGCCATGGCCACAGGGGAAGGGAGAGGTGGACATGTACGCATGCGTACATAATGAAGGAACAAAAGGCTCTTTTAAGCAGTAATAATGGAAGCATAGCTGGAAAACAAGAATACATTTCTAAGAGATTTGGCAACACAAGAAGTAAACTTCATCTCCCCTCTGTAGTAGTGCTGAGGTGGGAGAGAAGGAAACAGAGAGTTCCCTCGAGGGCTTTATGGCCCTACTTGGGTCAAGACTGTTCTAGGGTACCCTGGGTTATTTGTGAAGAGCCCATCCTGCTTTGCTGCCATCATGGCAGTGAGTTTCCCCTCTCTGCTGGGGCTCCCTGCATCTTTTGGGACCCCATCTTTCACACACCCCACGCCAGCTCCTGCAGCTTGCATACACCCATCTTGTTCTTGGGAGCACCCTCCCCAACACATTTGCAAGCCCCAGAAATCCTGGGATACCCTTCTCCTATCGCTTTCATCAAGCTCTTCCACCACAATGCTGGAAGCAAGGCATTTCCCCCAAGCCAGCTGTGCTGCTTTGAACAAGCCACAGCAGAAGGAAGCAGGAAAAGCTGCTCCCCACCACACTCTGCTGCCTCACTGTAAGGCTTGCATGTCACTCCCAGCCCCTCGAGCTGCAGCAGAGAGAGACTGAGCCAAGGCCATGCCCAGCTCCCTTCTCTCCCTGGAAAACGGAAGCCAACAGCCAACTGAAGTTATACATAACACACCCGGGGCAGCACAGCCCAAAAGCCCAGCTCTCTCCAGCCCCCAGGGCTGCTCCAAACTGTCTCTATCTCTTTCAAGGGAAAGGCTCCACTGATGCCAAAGGTCTCTCAAGCTGAGCAGAAGCAAGGCATGCTGTTTTAAAGCAAGACAGCCAAGATTTTACATGAACTTGCTCCCTCTGAACTAGGGAGCTCAGACAAGTCCTCCCAAATCCCTAGCTAACCTAAGGGTGTCTCTGAAGACATGCTCCATGCATGGTAACAGCACCCTCATAGTACCTTTCCCTTGCTTAGGTAGGACACAGGATGGCCTGATGTTATCTAGAGGATGTGTTATCCCCATTACTTCCTTGTCCCTGCTAGTCCCTCTGCCCCTAAAAGACCCTTTCACTTATCCCCACCAGCCCAAGCTCACTTTGCCTATAGCTGCTGCCAATGCCAGAGGACCACCTCCAGCATTACTCGCTCACATCCAGGCTTTGTCTCAGACTCTTAGGAGGAGCCAGCTCAAATATACAGGGTAAATCCTGTGTATTCATTAACAGCGCCTCATCAACAACTCCCGGCTGCGGAGTAGATCTGCACTCAACTGCTGGATGTTAAAAGCCTCTCCTACCGAGCCCCACTCCAGAGAGGAGGCATCCTGGCATGCACTCCCAAAGGGAGCCCACAAATCCTCCATCCTGCCCAAACTCCTGTTGCTGTCACCTATCAGGTCAGGGGGAGGAGTAGCAATCTGCAGCAGGAGCAGGGCACAACAAAAAGGAGAGGCAAGGCGAGACGGGAGGCCACGTCCTGCCAGCACGCCTGGGCACACAAACAACGCAGGGAGCAGAGAGAGCTGTAACTGTCAAGGGTAGCACCAGTCTGACATGGCATGTCAGAGCCTATAACCAAAGCATAACCTCATGCATAATTACATGCCATCAGCTAGAGCAAGGAGGCCCGGAGACTAAAAATGTCACCCATGCAGGTGCTACTCACATGCTGGTGTACATCCGCTGGCCATTCTGCTGGTTCTGCAGGCGCGTTTTTGCCAGGTCGATGGGAAATACACAGGTGACCCCGATCAGCCCAGCTATACCACCGTTGATCAGCTTGGCAGGTAAACTGTAAGGGGACAAGATGCAGAGAAACAGATATCTTAGCTCTGGGATAATGTCAGTAGAGAGAAAGAGGAAAGAATGGAGCTCTTTCGCATGACCAAAGTTAACACATTGCTGTGCAACAAGGCTGACACCCCCCAGCACAAAGGGAGCTCTGCCTCAAGGCAAAGCTTGGCCCTTGCTGTACATAGAGGGGGGGAGGAGAAAGCAGCACAAAGCATCAGGAAAAACCACTGATGAGTGGAGTGGAGCCAAACAGCTAAGCCACACATCACTAAGAGCAAGGAAAAACCCTCTTCTCAGGACCCCAGGGGCTTCTGTTGTCCCTAGAGGAGCAAAGACAGAGTGCTGGACCATCTACCACATGGGCAGTTAGGGCCTGATGGTATTTAAGCCAGCAGGTTTACTAGCAAATGCTTTTCAGCACCACAATCAGATATGCATCTAATGAGAGGTTCGTGACACGTCAGCTGCTACCATCATGTGGGAACAAGCCCAGCAGAAGTGCCCAGCTGGCAGCTGAGGAGCAGACAACTGCAATTCCAAGAAACTGTTTCCAGACCCACCGCCTGGGGCGTGGGGAACACACACAAACCAACAGCCTGGTAAAACCACTGGACTGGCAGCCTGCATGGCCTCAGATGCAGAGACGTGAGCTCATACTTCTTGGGGAAATCAAAACCTGGCTGGCTCATGTGCTTCCAAAACACAGGGCTTTTTCTACTCGCCTTTGTGTTCCCACAGGGAATTCTTGCAAGTGGTGCTAAGTGTAAGCCAGTTCAGCTAAACGTGGGTTCCCAGAAAATTCAATTATGAAAAATGTCCAGCACTTATGTGCTTGATAAACCACTACACAGAGACAAAGGAAGCCTGTTTGAGTCAGCTCCCTCCAATAAAGCACAGGATATGGCTCTCTGAACACAGGATGTGTCGGATATTAAACTGACAGCTGACAGCAGTCCTAGATTGCAGCTGGGTGAGCTGGCGAGGCCAAGTCCTCCCACAAGGAGAACGGGCACGCTGCCTTTCATGATGGTGACATAATGCTCTGGATGGGGGCACAGGCTGCATTACCCACTGGAAGCAGCAGCGGTGAGGCTGGCCATGGCATGGTCAGGTGAAGCTCTGCAAACGCATTCACCCCCAGCGGCATTCTAGAGCATTCTGCATGGAGGGGCAATTGCAGAGAGGATCAGTAAGCTGCCATGCTGAGAGAGCTACCTCTCAGCTCCAGGCTTGAGGGAAAGGCAGGATATGGAGACTCAGGGTTTCAACTTGAGGTCTCCCTAGGGGAAGCAGATAAAAGAGGGATGGAAAAAAAATTTTAAAAGTCTTTGCCCACAAACGCTAAGCAAACTCCTTTCAGCCTCTGCTCTCCTGCAGCCAGACCTCCTTCCTCCTCAACACCTGCACCGATACAACACACACACGCAGCCCCAGGGCTGGCACAGCTGAAAGAAGAGGTGCCAAGGACAGGCAGACTGACCTGAGCTCAGCCCACATCCCCAAACAAAACAGTGCTGACCGAGATTAAATCACGTTAAGAAGGCAGGCCCAAATCAATGGATGAGCTCAGCACAGGGCCAGACTGCAAGATCTCACCAGGTCAAGACTCTGTTGCCTCAGGGATCTTTGCACTACAGTCTGAGGAGGGAATGAATAGGTTTACGGGCAAACTCCTATGCTCAACTTGTTCTCAGGACATGGGAAAATTTCAAACAGTAAGATTCACATCATGGCACTCTCTTTATTTAACCAATAGTCACACTGAAAGAGGAGGTTAGAGACCAGATAAAAGCTGGTCTCTAACCTGGTGTCAAGATGGAGGCACCACTGGGAAGGAGAGTGTTTCAAGACAGGATCACAACAGCCTCCCCAAATTCATCTCTGAAGTCACTGCTGGCAGGTCACAGACTGCAAGGCACAACCCCTTTCTGGACTTGTGCAAAGCATTTGACACTGTCCCACACAACAACCTTGTCTCTAAATTGGAGAGACATGGACTTGATGGATGGACCACTAGGTGGATAAGGAATTGGCTGGATGTCCGCACTCAAAGAGTTGTGGTCAACAGCTCAATGTCCAAGTGGAGACCAGTGACGAGTGGTGTTTCTCAGCGGTCAGAACTGGGACTGGCGCTGTTTAATGCCTTTGTCGGTGACATGGACAGTGGGATTGAGTACACCCTCAACAAGTCTGCTGACAACACCAAGCTGTGTGGAGCAGTCGACGTGCTGGAGGGAAGGGATGCCATCCTGAGGGACCTCGACAAGCTTGAGACGTGGGCCTATGCAAACCTCGTAAAATTCAACAAGGTCAAGTGCAAGATCCTGCACGTAGGTCAGGGCTATCCCAAGCACAAATACAGGCTGGGTGGAGAATGGATTGAGAGCAGCCCTGAGGAGGAGGAGTCGGGCATGATGAGAAGCTCAACATGAACCAGCAATGTGTGCTTGCAGCCCAGAAGGCCAACCATAACCTGGGCTGTGTCAAAAGAAGCGTGGCCAGCTGGTTGAGGGAGCTGTTTCTCCCCTTCTGCTCTGCTCTGGTGAGACCCCACCTGGAGTACTGCGTCCAGCTCTGGGGCCCCCCAACATAAGAAGGACATGGACATGTTGGATTGAGTCCAGAGGAGGGCCATGAAGATGACCAGAGGGCTGGAGTACCTCTCTTATGAAGACAGGCTGAGAGAGTTGGCATCATTCAGCCTGGAAAAGAGAAGGCTCTGGAGAGACCTTATAGCAGCCTTCCAGTACTTAAAGGGGGCCTACAGGAAAGAGGGAGGGACTGTTTATGAGGCAGCATAGTGATAGGATGAGGGGTAACGGTTTTAAACTGAAAAAGGATAGATTTAGATTAGATATTACGAAGAAATTCTTTACTGTGAGGATGGCGATACAGTGGAACAGGTTGCCCAGAGAAGTTGTGGATGCCCCATCCCTGGAAGTGTTCAAGGCCAGGCTGGATGAGGCTTTGAGCAACCTGGTCTAGTGGAAGGTGTTCCTGCCCATGGCAGAGGGGTTGGAACGAGATGATCTTTATGGTCCCTTCCAACTCAAACCATTCTATGCACAGCTACTGACACTCACTATCTAGGTGCACAGGGTTTAGTGAAACGGAGACAACACAGGCTAGCATACAAATTTGCCATTTGTTCAGTTTAACATGAGAAGGGATATAAAGGCATCCCAGTTCTCCCAGTGCTCCTCCTCAGCCCTTTAAACTAGTCCCTGTAGCCAGTAAACTCCTGTTCACATTGCCAAGAGCACATTGGGCTGGGGGAGATGTTGGGGGACGGGTCTCCCCTTTTTTCAAAATACCAAGCTTCGAACGGCCATGGACATCTGGTCCTTTTGCTCTGCTGAGGCTATCAGAGACATACACCCATCAAGCTCCATGGAGGTGAATCTCAGCATGCCCTTCATGGGTGTAAGAGAAGAGTGCCAAGTGCTCTCCAAATTGGGTAACTGACGATGGTCAAATCTAGGCACATAAACACTCCACAATGTTGTCTTGTTATCAGTGCAGCTCAGGACTGTTTTGATTTGCAGAAGGCAGGCACACAGGAAGATATCCTAATCATGGCAAATGCTAAGAAGGGGCAGCCCTTTTGCCTGCAGCATTCAGGCATTGCCAAGGCCAGGCCCTCTGTCACCAGGTTTCATTCACCCACTGACCCCTCCTGTCCTGAGCTGGTACCTTGGACAACTAGATGTTAGAAGAGGACCACAAGAAACCCCACCACAGGAATCCCACCGCATGAAGGAGTCATTTATCTGGGGCAACTTCACAAGCAGCAGAAAGTCAAACCCACGTACGGACTGTGCAGATCCATCTGACACAGCTCTTAGGAAGTTAAGGGTACAACTGAATCTTTCCAGAAAATGCATCCCTATTCATTTCCAGGCAGGACTCAAATCCAGCCTTTGCATATGCCAGGACCAACACTCTTAAGTTCCTGCTGTGCACTTAAGTGTCACTAATTATTGTTGGTACTTCACGTTCCTGCAATCACTCAAGCATCGACTGACTTTAGAAGAAAGGCCCAAGGCTGCACCTATGTGGACTTTGTAATTACAAGCACTGCATCCTTGGCTGGTCAAGGAGCTGGCTTTGCTCCCTTAATGTCAGCAAGCTGAAGTCAGCAGGTCGAGCTGACCTTTGAAAGAGGAAGCAAAAAGGAACACACTCATGAAGGGTAAAAAACAGACATCAGAAAGAAAAAGGCAGTGAGAAGAAAAGAACTGAAGAAAGCAGAGATGTGACACCACGGCAAAGACAGAAAATAACAGAAGGTTGAAAAAAAGCAGGTAAGAAAGGAGAAGAGAAGGAATCAGAACTGTTTAAGGCCAGAAGAGATGATCACATGATTTCCTCCAGCCTCCTGTATCACAAAAGGGATTAATGCTTTGAAAGACTTTAAAAGAAAAAATTAAAGCACAACTAACAGCTCAGAATTTTTTTAAAAAGTTACCTGATCTGTTTATCAGCCATTTAATTCAAACTTGATCTTGTTAAGAAATGAATCTGCTCCTTCAAAACGTTCCTTAATTTCTTTTTCAGTGACTTCTTTTTCACTTCAGTTTCTTCCTGGGAAAGGAGAGAAAGACACCAAGGAGACAAAGTTGAGACACATACTCTTCCTGAAGCTCAGGTCCTACTGGGCAGGCTGCAGTGTGGGGCCAGCCAAGAAACGAGTGACTTAAGGGAGCACCTGGTCTCCTCAAAGGGAAGACTGAGCTGCAGAGACAGCCTTATAAACATGTGTTTGTGTATAATATACAAAAAATAAATATACAAGCACGTATAGAGGGAAGAGCTGCCAGAGTCATCATGCTCCAGCAGCACGTGAGGAAGGGCCAGGCAGCCACGCAGTGCACAAGCTCTGCCCAGCATGCCACACGGCAGTGCCCATCACAGCTCTCTCGAACTCCAGGGAGCGTTTCACACCACACCATGTGGATCTCCAACCCTCTGCAGGTCCACCCAGCCATCCCAAGACAATCATGTGTCATTGCAAGACCCATTCAGCACCTCCCTCCAACAACTAAGTGCTGTTTCTAAAGGACAGTCTTCAAAAACCTGCTCCTCCAGTGGTTACAATTCTTCCTCTATTTCCCAGTCCAAAAGGACAGTCCATGCTCAGTCTCGTGCCAACACTATCTTTTAAGTAGTGCCTCTTCCTCCCCAAGCTATTGATGTGACTTTGCCCTTTGGACCACTCCTTTCAGCTCAGTGCCTACTGGCACAGCACTGAAGCTCCAAGTCCACAGGCAACAGTTCTCTCTAAGACTCCTAATTGCTACTGTTTAACGAGAGCTGGTAGAAGCCACCACACAAAGAAATCTGGACACTGGAGAAAGTTTCAGAAGCGGCTACAACCTTCAACTTTCTGGAGGTGTCCTTGTCTTCCCCTCACCTCCAACCTGGGAATCAGGTGCCCCATGCTCTTCATCAGGCATCTCAGCAGCACTCAGCCACTCTCCTCCCTCTCAGCTTCCAGCTGCCACCTAGGTGGCAAGCCAGAAGTGTAGGAGATATCTTTGCCCTTTGCCTCTGGAATGAAATTTGCCCCTTAATTGCAGATTTCCTAAGCCACACAGAATCTCACATCCAACAAGGCAGCTTTCAGGCTGACATTTCTGCTCTGGAGATACAACCTGAGGGCCAGAGGTGTTCCTGAGAATAAAAGGTCCCTGAAAGTGTAAAGAGCTGGTGATGCTGCAAACAAGTACGGGAAGGAGAAGGGGTGAGGTTACACACATCCAGCACTGGCCTGTTCCCCTCCCTGTTGCACCAAGTGCCAAGGACAGGGCACCATGAAAGCATTTGCACAGTCCCATGCCTGGGTGACAAGAGACTAAAACTGCCTTTTCTGGAGTCCCACATTCAGCCAAAGCCAGGAGAGACCAGCACATAAAGCTCGCTAAGGAAAGAGGCTCCTCTCCAAAACACTGCACACGAACCTTACCCGCTACACTAGACTACTGTACCTCCCATCCCTTCCATAATCCCGCTTCAGACAGGTTACCTGTTTTCAACTAATCCATGAAAGCAGGCCTTAAAAATGTCCAGATCAGCTAAGTCTGCGCTTTCTGAGTGAAAATCGCTTACACCTTTTGCTGCATATCCAGAAGAGTAGTTTGTTTCAGGTTAATCTAATTCTCTATCAATTTAACAAGAATAAGACCAAAATATAAATATATAGGGAGACCAGTCGCTGAAAGCCTGTAACCCTGGCATCAATAAGCCCTGAACTATGAAAACTCACTTGATAACATCTATACCCTCAACAGGACATTTGTGTTTATTGAGGCAGCAGCTCTGAAAAAATACATGCACCGAGTGGTCCTGACACCCTGCTCCAAGCCCTGGCAAACTTCCCCGTCGTTGCCCTTGTTGCACCCTTCCCCGCAGAAGGGCATCCAGAAAGTCAGGCACTCATTGCAAAGGACAACGCGAGAGAAGACAGCGGGGCTGCTAATATTCACCACTGACAGGTAGCGAGAGACCGAGATGGACACACAAATGTACCACAGGACTGTCTCTTACCTGCTAACACAAGTAGGGTGATGAGAGTGGGAGAATACGCTACCACACCAAGAGGTATTTGGGACAGCTGAGTTTAGCTCTCTCCTCTCTTTTTCTCTTTTGACTCTTGGCTTCAGCTCTCCACCTGCTCAGTAACTGCGGACCCCTTCCCCGCTGTCTGACCCAGCTGGAAAAATGCTGCTGGTCCCAGCAGGGAACAGATGCTCCTGCTGCAGCCGCACAGCAGGAAGAGGACAAAACAATCTTCCTGGGTTTAAAATCAGGCAAAGTTACAGGTTTCCTTGGTGCTGGCTGTAGAGCCAGCAAATGCCAGGACTAGTATCATCTCCCCTAACAAAAGCTACTCAACCCACGGATGAGCGAGGGGAAGTGAACAATGTGATCATTTTAGAGCAGACACCAGCACTTGATAACTGTTTATACAGCACATGGCACAGCGGAGGCCTGAATGTCCGCGGCCAGGGGATTTTAATGCATTAAGGGATTTTAATGCACTGAAATGGAAAGCTTTTTTGAGCTCTCTTTGTTTAAACAGAGCTCCAGCAAATGACCATTTGCAAAACAAACCCAAAGTCACTACAAAGTCTATCTGAGCACTTTGCTGTAATCCACAGAACTCCCCGAGTCCCTTAAAAGATGGTGAATGATGAAGACTCCAGTGCCCTGGCAAGGGAGTTCCTGGGGAAAGTAGGACCCCAATCCCTCCAAGGGCAGGAAAATAGCTGCTGCAGTCCTGCAGTGTGAGAGGAAAAACACAGGCTGGGAAGAGAATCCCGGTAATTTTAAAGAATATTTAAAAAACAAACTCAGAACAACATTATGTGTTTAACCCAGAAAGGAAAGAGATTAAATAAAGACCTAAGTCCATCTCCCCAGGAACACAGTGCTCTCAGGAGCCAAAAAATGCAGACAAAAGCAGGCAAACAAAGCTTCTGCAGCCAAGCAGGTGTGTGGCTCCAGGGCTTCCTATGGGAGAAGGATCAGGGAGCAGGGCTTGCATCTTCCCAGGAAACCTCCCACCAGCACCTGCATTGGGGAAGCAGACAAGCCAGGAGCACCAAAAAGGTGCTGATGCCTCAGAAAAAGTCATCATATAGTTAAACTTCACAGCCAGGCAGACAATAGGGCTGCTGGTACTGGGAACCTGCATGGCATGAGGAGCAGAGGAGCAGGGAAGAAACTGGTAGCGGGAGGGCAGGGGAAGCAAGAGCTGCCAGAGACCCACCTCAAAGCTGAAGAGGCAGAGCAGCCCTCACGTAAGGGGGCGGGGGGGGCGGGGGGAGGGGGGGGGTGGTGGTGGTGTCCTAAATTGAACATCCTGTAATTAAGAGAGCAAGAGCTGCACGGGCGATTAATTACGTGGTGTTAATTCCTTCCTAGAGCGCTATTAACACAGCTAGGCATGGATTAATGCCCCATTACTCGCACACTGGGACGTCCCTTCTACATTTATTAAAGCGATCAAGCAAATTAGTTTCAGAGCGATGTGCACACTGCAGCACGGGGAATTGCCTCAATGCTAGGTGCAGAAGTGGTGCAAACGCCCGAAGCTCACGCTGTCACGCACAGATCGCCCAGGAGCCTCCTCAACTCAGCCTCTCCCTTTTCCCAGCTCCCAAAATCCAGCTCCAGAGAGCAACAGAGCAGCCAGATTGGGCTACCACAATGCAAACCTAGCCAGCTTCAGATGTATCTGGTCCTCACAGCCTCAGCCACTGGCAAAATGGTGCTATTTTGCTTCCCTGCCTTGCCACACACACGCAGACTGTAAGGTTTTCTCCAGGATGGCCAACCCTTGTGTACTGCAGACCTGCTTCACTTCTGATCAGCCTGGGGCATGGGGCTCGACTCTTAACCTTCGGTTCTCACCTTATCATGAAGGAAAGGTGCTCACCAGAAAATCACAGCCCAACCTAGGGCATGAAGGGGAGCACACAGTTTCATCACATGCCATGAGTGCTGCCAGCAAGCTTGGATGGAGATACAGGCACCCAACACCTCCACAAGCCAAGACATCATGGGAGAAGTAACAGGTTAAGCTTACCCACACCTCTCTGACCACGCTCATAGCACTTATTGCCACCGCACTGCCCTATGGCTGGGGGTTGCCACCTCTACACCCAGGTGCCACTGTTCTGCCCACAGTCTGACCCTAGTGGTCCCCACAGCTCAGCACCATCCTTCTTACCCTGCTCTCCCTCTGCCAGCTGCTAGAGCCACTGCTGGCATCCTCCAAGCCATCTGCAGGCTTCCAGTCCACCAGCTCCCCCCGTCCTGCCATCAGCCCCCCCCCACGGAGGCCATCTCTTCCCCAGCCTTCCCATCTCCAGGCTCTCCCCTCCCCAGCAGCTGAGCACAGCCGCTCAAGTGCAGACTGTCGGACATGCCAATGTATCTGAGGGGACACAGGCTGCTGTTTTGACAGAAGCAAACGTCAGCTGGCACTGCGGCCGAAGGAAGCAAGCCCGTCCTCTCCCTATGCCCGAACATGTGTTCCCATCCCTGCTTTCATGCCAGCACAAACATTTGTGCAGAGTGGTCAGGCAAGAATGAGGCAGAACTGGAAGCCAGCACATGCTGGAGCTGTCACTGAAAGCAAACATTCAGACTACAACCTTGACTTGAAAATAAACAGCAGAAGGGGAAGACAGGGCTCCCTTCCACATATTTCCATTTGTCTTGGGAACAGACAACCTCAGTGCCCCAGCCAGAGAAGCCAACATCAAGAAGCAGGGCTCAGAGGGTGAGAGCAGGGATTAAAGCTGTGCGAGCATCCACTGTGTTGAGAGGACACAGCCATGCAACCTCTCACAGTCAGAGAAGGGGTGTGGGGGGGAGCAAGCAGCAACTAATACCTGCTAGGAGAGGAGAAACCCTCTGGGATCAGCACACCGCTTTCCTTCACAGTACAAAAGCATTTGAAGGTGTGGACACCTTGCCAAGTTTTGCTAACGACTGAAGCAAAGCTGCCATCGCAACAATAAAGTTTAAGGAGTGCAAACTGAACTGCAAAAACTCTCCGAGAGAAGCTGCTTTCTAGATGCATGCTGGGCACAAAGCGCACAAGGGAGCTGGCACCAGGAAATCTACCTGGGGAGAAGCTGTCAACTTGGCTCTTGCCTGCTCAGGACATTCTGGGATAGAGGGGATGGAGGGAATCAGTAGCAGCATCATCTCTGCTGCCTGCTTGTCCCTAGACTCTCAAAAGCAGGAACTACCATGAATTTCCTTGCAGCACCAGGCAGGGCATTAGTCCTCAATAAAACAAAGTAGCTCTCGAACAAGGCTGGCGGACGCTCCCCCACAATCACAGACTGTCACCTCTCCAGCTGCGCAGTGGGACAGCGCAGCAGCCCCTTCCTACCATTCTGCCACCAGACAGAAGCCCTGGGGCTGCAGACGCAAACTCACCTGCCTCACGGTCAGCAGCCAACTGTCCCCCTACGACGCTGGGCTTTGAAAGCATCAAGCCCAGGGCAGGTCCCCCTCTTGCCTCAGGTGCAAAAAGGCCAAAGTCCCAGTGGGGAGGGGCCATGCCACCTGCCTGCACCATTGGCTGCTCACAGCCCCGTGGGGACAGGCTCAGTGGCACAGTGCCCACTCAGCTTGCAAGACAGCGGGGATGCTGAGCGCCAGCACACAGGGCGCTCGCTCCTCCTTCCTAATCCTGACAGCCCCCTGCAAGAGCCCTCAACTGCTGCAGCCCCATCTGTCCTCCATGACTTACCTCTGCCTTGTGCGGCTTCCCTCCCTCTGGCTGCTTGGGATGGGTGTCCTCAGGCACCCTCCTATCTACAGCCAAAAATGCTACAGCACATTCACAGTGAAAACAGTCAGGCTGACACCCTTGCAAAACAGCAGGCAAACTTTGCCCCCATATCTGGCCTTCATACTCCTTGCAAACTGGGCTCAGTCTGGGAAGCCTTAACTTATCCATGCTGTGAGACCTTGTGATAATAGAAGAATGCCTCTAAACATCTCCTTTATGCCACAAGGAAATAGGCAAGTTCCCTGTCAGCGCAGGACAGTGCCCAGGCTGAGAGCACGTTTTAGAAGCGTTTGGCTTTGCAAACACAGGTAGTGGCAGTACAGATTTACCCCCCCACCGAGGGGAAAAAAAGAACCAAAAATCCTGATTAGCAGCAAAGGCTCCTGAGCTCTCCTTCCAGCTCCATCACTGACTTGCCCTTTACCTTCAGACAGGATTTCCAGCCACAACTGGCAGCCTGAGGAACACCCTGCTCCCATGACAACATTCCAGCTTAGGCAAAAACAAGCTATGAACAAAAACAGTCCAACATCTTAGCAAAGGTATTTGCCCACCACATTCTTTACCCATCCAGATCAGTGTAGTGACCCATATCGTTGTGACAGGAGAGGAGCCACAACAGGCCCATAGTGGAAATATCACAGGGGACAACCTGCAAGCCCCTGGGACTACAGCAACGTCCTATATTCTGGTACTGCATGCACAGTGTTGCAACTATCCTCTCCCCGAGGATTTATTTTGAGATTACAGGAAATTCAGAGACCTCATTTACCTTCACACAACAGCAGTCAAGAAGACCAAAGAGACAGCAAAGACTGGCCTTGGAAATGCAGCCACCTCCACCACTCTCCAAGGAGGAAGAGTGCTCAGCACTCAAGAGCGTCTTTTGAGTGGTCCAACCAACCCTCCCATCTCAGGGATAAAAGTCCCACTATGTACTGAAGGCAGCTTTCTCTCCAGATCTGTCTGCTGGCCCCACTCACCAGGGCCACCTCAATGCAAAGCAAGTTACTGAAGACATCAGACAGATACTTTACTGCACCCAGCAACACTCCCTCTGTCTGCTTGGCCTCAGCCATACCAGGAAAAGCCAATCTAGCTGCCAACTCCAAAGCAAGGATCAGAGCGAGTGGAGCAGCAGGTACTACTGGAAAGGAAGGGGAAAAAAAGAGTAGGGAAAGAGGTGGGGATCCTCCTGCCTCCAGGCAGTAGTAGCAGGAGGAATACACCCAATGTTCTAACGCTTTCCCCTCTGGGCTCTCCATCCTGCTAGAATCGACAGGCTGGCCATTGACCCCCAGTACAGCATCATGCAACTTTACCTGTTTTGCTGAGAAACCTTAAGCAATAAGTCAAGACAACAGGCATCTTCCATTACTTCTATGAGAGCTAAGTCTTGGAGAAAGGCCTCCAAAAAACACCATAAGCAGCAAGAGCAGTGCCTTCCTGACCTGGAGAGCTTCTCCAGGCCAAACAACCAGCAACTTGCTTCGATTAGTGCAGAAGCTGTTTGCCCTATTGCTTAACAGGGAGAGTCCCATGGAGGCCTCTTCTTGCATCAACATGATCTCTCTCCCAGACATGTCTCCTACATCTCCACATCCCACTTCAGTCAGGCAGAAATGTTTGCAAAGGACAACTGCTCCATGCCAAGCCATCTGCATTCAAGTCAGACAGAAAGACTCGAGAAGCAGGCTTGTGATGATCGGGAACAAGCGTCAGATACGCCCTTTCACTCTGCATGTCTTGGGAAACTGCCATGGATCAAGAGCCGGAAAGTTGACATTCATCTTGAAGCTGGGCTTGGGTATCAGCACTGCAGCACAAGAGGCCCCAGTAGAGATCTGGGACCTGTTATTTTAGGGGCTGCACAGACTTTCAGTCTAGGACAGTCCCTGTCCTGGAGGTTTTGCAGCTGAACTGCAAGACAAGATGAGTAAGGACAGCCATTAAAAGGAGAAGTGACTCACGCAGGGCTCACACGGCAAGTCATGCTGTCCAAGATACTGGGGCTGCCAAATTGAAGGAACCAGAGGGAAGGTTTCAGCAGGACAAATGACCTTGCAGTCACCTCCCTGAGAACACATAGCAGAGTCCTGCTCCATAGGAGCCCTCCATAGGGGGGCAATGCATTAAAACACTCCCTAACTGCAGCGCCTTCTCTCACAGGAGAGAGGCAACAGGTCTAAAAGTGCTCACAGCACCCCAGCGAGACTGAGGGGAGAAAAGGAAACCCACAGGAGCTGTTGGCACTCTTCCCATCTCAACCTGCCTCCTCTCCAACTTCTCAAAAAGGCAATTGGGTCTAGTGGACGAGTCTCAAAAGACCAGGCTCCTCTGCTCTGCACAAATGCCACATCAAGCATGCTACAGCCCTGCTTCTCTCTCATTCCCCTGAACATTTACAACACAAGTAACAAGCCTCTAAATTATGGACTCAAAGGCAAACTCAGTCTTGTCTCTCCACAGCTTCTGAAGAAACATGGACCAAGAGGCACAGAAACCAGAGGGCCAAAAAGCCTTTCCATGCATCTCCTATCAGAAAATCTTCAGTGATGCAGTGATACAAGGTCAGAGCACAGCCACAGCAGAAATTCAGGCCCAGCATTTTGCTTGAAAATAGCCTTTGGTCTGTAGAGACCTGCGAGTCCCTGCACCAACCCAAAGGGATCTGTAAAAAGTAGCTACAGAACAACTAATCCATATGCAAACGCAATGAAATATATGTATATACATGTGGGAACTCCTAGAAAAAATGATTATTTAAATTAAATTCATAATGGCCTACATTATTTTGCAGCTGAAGAGCCAACAGTGAAAGCACAAGGTAACTAACAGATAGTAAAATTGTCCACACATGACCATGTTGATGTGCAAGCAAGTTTGCAGCTTGGACATCTTTGGACAACATAAGCATGTGCTTATTACCAGTGATGCCTCTTTCCAAGTGCCACTTGAGAAATCATGTAGTCACACATGGAATTGGTGTGATTCTAACTATTTTTAACCCACCTTCCTCTCGATCAGTTCTCCATACCAGTTTTTATGAAATTACAGCTTCAGAGACATGCAGCATTAGCTGGAGAAAGAGAACAGCTTCACTGAGAAGCTAAAGTCTGGCAGATGGGAGACAGCTGGGAAAACAAACAAGAACTTACATACAGCGTTTCCTCTTCAATAATCTGTGGTGGCCAAGAAAAGGCAGAGCCAACTGACAGTGACAGACAGACCAACGCTTTGATCTGGAAGGACTTACCACTGAGAAACTAAATGGTGCGAATCCCTTGCTCAGGTGCTCTGTCAAGAGACCAGCAGACTAGAAGAAAGGTTCCCCCCTCACAATTTAAAATAATCACCATCTACAAAACAGTAATTAAAAACAGCCAACCAAAAAGTCCAACGGAAAGAGAGGGTTGGATTCTAGCTCATTTGGTAGGAATGAGGCAGAGCACTGAGTTGAGGTCCTGGGGCATGAAAGGGACCATTCATTCTCCACCAGCAACAAAACCAGGGCTCCTGGCTCTCAGCAGACTGATCTCCTCTGAAAGAAAGGGGTACCAGGGGCCCTGCTGGGAGGAATAAGCATCTCTTTGGGCCAAATTGCAGCAGTACCTCCTTAGAGCAACACCCAAACACCCACAGAGCTGTTCCTGTTAGATGCCTTGAAGTGCGTCCTCCTGGGACGCAGAGGGGATGGACTGACAATGCAGGTCAGTGCCGTGCCTGCTGCGGACCCCCTGCTGAGAGCTGGCGGTCCTGGTGTTTCTCAGAGCAATGCATGCAGCCCTAGAAAAGGCTTTTTCTCCTTGAAAAGGGTGGAGGGGGATAAAAACTCTTTTTCTTTTGAGAAGAAAGAAAAACAAGCCACAAATCCAATTTTGTTTCCCCTACATCGTGTTCCCCCAGGCAGGTGTTGAGCAAGACGTGCACCAGAAATAGCCCCAACTTCAGCTACTCCAGGGCTACAAATTAAGCTCCATCCCTTCCAGCCCAGCAGCCAGCAAAGGGCCTGCTGAGCTGACTCTGACCCATGGCTGCTCCTGCAGCACAAGGGAAGACCAATGAAGCTGCTGGGTTAAACACCACATCAAGGCTGCTCCTTCCGTCTCCAAGCTCATCCAAGACAGTGAACAGACAGAGAGAAGGGGGAAGGGGGGAGGGAGGGAAATCCTCACTGCCTAAAAAAGCTGGCCTGGAAAATGCCACATCTCAGTGTGTGCCAAGCAGCCCACAGCTCTGAGCCAGCGGGCTGCTATGATCCTGCACAGAAAGCCTCCCACCCACCAAGCCAAGCAGTGTGACTTCCTGCCCCTGAAGCAGAGAAAAGGAAAAAAGAGGAAAAAAAAAAAACAAACCAAAAAAATTACCACCTCCGTCCAGCACCTGAGGTATCCCAGCAATCATTTCTCTTCCCCCAGACTTTTTAATTTTGTATTAATGTTTTCCCTGCAAGGCACCCATTCGGAGCTGCACATGGGTACCTCCGTATCACCAGTACGGCGCATACCATCGCAGCTCCTCACCCCACCAACCTTCATCCATGCGTTGGGCTGTCCCTGGAACAGGCTCTAAGGAAGGAAAAATAAACTTACCTGCTCCAACCTGCTGCAGACAGACTCATGTGCATCCCCTGTCACTCCACGGAGATTTCAAAGAGACTTTTATTTTCCTACTGTGCCTCCCAGGAGGGCCAGGTCCTCAGCAGACACAAGCCAGAAGAGCTCATCATTTCTGCTGGAGCCTGGGGACTTGGTCCCTCACCAGCTGCAGTGAGAGGGCACATTATTACAAGCACATACACACTTCTGTCCAGTTTCATGGGGTTTCCTTGCCCATCTGCCTGTAACAGCCCCATCTTCTCAATAATGCTCCTCCACAAGCTCATGATGACTGGGAACAGTTCAGGCCTTGACCGCCCAAGCTTACTTGGCAAGGGGGAGAAACAGCAAATAAGAACAGTAAAGAGAGGGAGTGGGAGCAGGCAGGCTACCTGCCTCTCACCCCAACCGCTACTTGCGGAAAACCTAACCAAAACTGTTCAAACCCATCAGCTGCTTTCCAGCACCACCCTTCTTGCTCTTCCTTCCAGATCATGCTCACCACAAAGAGCATGACCCATGATTACTGCAGGAAGAGGAAGAAGAGAAGAAATGCAGGAAGTCTCCTTTGCACATATAGTGATCTGAAGAAAGCCCCAAAAATGCTTAACTCACTAGTTTTAGAAGCAGTGCAGGACCTTACTATTTCATATGTCCTGCATGGAGAGAGACACATACCACCATCCTGGGCTTGCAGGCTGCATCATGCCAGGGTGGTGGAGTACAAACTAGCATTCACACCCATAACATGCATCTTCGGGGGTGGGGTTGGGGGGGAGTGGTGGAAAGAAAACCAAAAAACTGGTGGCAAGCATCCTGGCAGCATCCCATGGGACCCAGCTAAGCTCTGTGCGTGGCAAGACCCAGACCAGCAAAAGGGACTGAGGACCACAGCACTGCAGAGAATGAAATTTCTTGCAACTATTTTTTGTCCTTTCACGAGAAGCTTGCCCTTTCTCAGTCTCAGTTTTGAGCAGTGCCAGAATACCCCAGCCACTTCCTCTGCCCCAGGATCCACCAAGGGGAAACAGAGTAGACAACAAAGCAAAATTGCTAACAGTACCTAGTTCATAACCCGATTGGAGCAGAGTTCAAGTGTGGGTTACTAAAGTTTATTTCTGTATATTTCCACCTTCCAGTCTGTGTCATAGCACACTGATTCATTCTATAGATCCTTTCCTACAGACAATGTAGAGCATAAGGAAATATCCAGGGCTAGCTGTTTAGCAAACCTGCACTGAAAGCTTCCTTCCATCTACTGCGCCTGCTGCTAATTCCCTTCACAGCTCTGCTCATTAACAAAAATACAACACAATAAAAGAGAACCGCATACATATACACCTTGCCCAAATTCCCTCCATACTGGCTGATCCTGAGTCACCACCAGCGATTAACTGTTGCCACGCACTGAGGAGGACACGGTTATTAAATTAATAGGGGCTGCTTAACCTGGCTACAAATATACATGAGTTCTTTGTGCCTTAGTGAGCTAATAAGGCATGTGCTAATTACATTAATTCAAACAAGCCCAGCATGCCCTGAGGGCAAAGGGAGAGAAGGGCGCATCAAACCCAGGCTCTTTCATAATAGCTGTGCGAGAGCGGAAAGTACTTGCCTTGACACGGCTTTTGGAGGAGAAGCATAGGAGCGCTGCGGCTTGCACCCTACGGCTCACTCAGCCCAGCTGCCTGGTTAACATGCAAAAAGCCTTGCTCATTCACCCAGCCCTTGATGATGCGACAGACACGGGATCCCCTCTCCAAAGGGCCAGACGGCTTGTCCCTTCCTACCTCCGTAGCCCAGAGCACATCAGAAGCCTCGGGATGACACCCTGCTGCTTTGGGGCCATGAGCCTGGGACCCTGCAGGCAGCCCCTTTCCCACAGGGACCACATGGTACTGGCAGCCTGCAGCCACAGAGCAGCACCGGGAACTGCAATTCTCCCAGCATCCTGACACACGCTGCTCCTCACATGGCCCTGTCTTCTCCACGTCCCCAAAGGCAGCCAGGGACAGCTTGGCCGGACAGGCACCACATGGAAGCTGCAGTGTGAGCTCAACCCAACCAGCAATCCCAACCGGCTCCCTAAACTTATCTGGTAATGGGGGCAAGCGGCGGCACCACGTGCACCTCCCATGTCAAAATACAAACAGAGCCTTCAGAAACAGGAAGGGGAAGGGACAGCCTGTGGCAGGGAGAGGCAAAAGGACAGCAGGAAAGAGAGACGCACAATCCCAGCAAGGTTCAGATACGCTTAGAGAGGAGCCTCCCTGTCTCTCCAGCTCAAGGGTAACCAGATCCCTCACCTCTGCCACCCCAGGCAAGGAGCCGTCCTTGGCATCAGCTGGGCTCACAGTAAGGGTGTCTGCTAGGCACTGCCACCACCTCCTGGAAAGCAAGGGAGAGAGAGGAAGAGGAAGAGGAGAGGAAGTAGGTCAATTTCTTTGCATCTCCAAGGACACGTGCTCACCAAGCGCTTTCTGAAACGTGCGCTTGCTCCTGTGAACACTAGGGGACTGTGCCAGAGCAAAGCAAAGGCGTGGGGGTTTTTCCCCACTCTGTTCCCCACTTCTTCCTATACTGTGTGCATCTGGCAGTACACAGGGCCATCCCCAGGAGGCCTGAAAAGCAACCACCTTTCTCTGGCAGCAAGGGCTATGTCATGAGAATTGCAGGGTGTTTTAAAGACATGATGCTGACTCTCCCCCTCAAAAAGAGCATCTCCAAACAGGCACCAGGCCAGACCCAAGGCTGCAGAAGGGTAGCAAAACATGGTTTGTCCTGCACAGAGGCAGCAGTACAGGCTCGATGAAGTCTTGACAGTGGGCTGGCAGAGAAGATGCAAATATTTTCATGAAGGAAACCATACTAGGGATTTTTAGCGCCTGGAAAGCGCATCTCTCTTAAGCCACGTGATTCTCTTTCCCAGGAGAGGCTGTAGTTGCTCAACCACTAGTCCAGCTTAACTTCAGGTTACCGCCAAAAAGGAGGGAGCTCTTCCTTCCCTCAGCAACTAGAGGAACTCATTTCGGACTAGACCTTATTTCCAGGACAATGCATAGCTGTGAACACATAATTGCTTGCGCTGGCACAAAACGAGACAGGCAGGAGCAAGAAGCAGGTCTGCCCCTCTCAGTAGCAGCCTGCAGCCTGGCTGCTGTGGGCACTGGAAAAAAAACCACGATAAACAACAGTAAAATAGAATAAGAATCCCTCCAGGGCAGCGTGGGAGATAAGGGCTTCTGGGCCCTGAACAAAATGATTTAAAAGACCTGGAAATCCGGAGTCCTGTGGACCTATACATCAAGTGATAGCTGTCACTCAGAGTCCCGAAGAGGGACTGCACGAGCCTGGCTGGAACAGCAATGTGTCCAGCAAACCCCACGCCCTGCCCCTGTAGCAAAGCCACAGTGCCCCGAGAGAGCCAGCCACCAACGTGGGTGCCAATGCTAAAATATACTGTAGGTTAATGAAACCGGACCCCAAGGTCTGAAAGGACATCAGCCTTCCTATGTCACCCTCTGGAGGCAGGAGCTGGGCTCCACCTAAGGCAAGGTGACAGAGAAGCATTGAGTAGGAGCCACCATGTAAACATGCGAACGCTGGCATACACACCGCAAGCTCACCTGCTCGCTAGAGCCAAGACTGTATTTCAGGTGCCTTTTGTACCAGAGACCAGACATGGAGAGTAGACAGGGTAACAAAAGGACACCTCCCAGACTCCCAAACACTTTGCAACAGCAGGTAGAGACCTTTCCGAAGGAGGAAGCTTACCTTATCACTTCCCACAGCTGAGGACAGAATTTGACTAATACTCCCAGTACACAAGAAGAAATGCCAGTTAAATGTCATGTTAATCAATATTCCTTGCCTCTCAGCCACAGGAATGGTGATACAGGACACTGCTGCTGCCAGTCCCTTTGCTGTGGGTGTACATGAACATACCTGCTCCGCTCCTGCATCACAAACAGCATTTCTCTCCTCCCACCTCAGCTGTTTGTTTACGCCAAAGCTGTTCAGATCACAGCAAAATGGTTCCGTGCTAAACTCACGTCAGCAGCCCCACATGGGTCATGTTCCTCCTAAAGAGGTTAGCAGCTCCTCCGGGGAAACTCGTACGTGGTCTGTGACAAGCAAAGGAACTGTCAAGGGGACTGCAACCACTGCCTGGTGGCTCGGGAATCTGTGGCATAATCCATCTGCCAGCTCCCTGCTCACCTAGAGTGCTGTGAATCAGCAGGCTGCAAGGCAGGCAAGGCGTTCCCATCAGGAAGACAATATATTTAGGAGGCTACAGGCAAATGAAAACACAGGCAGTCCTGCTCACCTAAACAGAGCAGAAGGACATGGGTAACATAGGAAAGGAAAAAGCGTGAGAGGAAAAAAGTGAAGTAAGTCGAACTTGGAAAGTCATTCTCTGGACATTAAGTGTCTTACGTGGCTACTCCACATGCACAGTGCAATGCTGCTACCTGCCAGATGTATCCACAAGAATTTACCTGACACATTAAGCATCCTCAGTAAAGCGATTCATCTTGCATTGCTTAAGAATCAGACCTGTTTTCAGAAAGTTTCAAAATAAAAAATCACCTCCGAAGCACACCTCACAGCCCTGCTCTAACTACCAACCAACACTGTCTTGCCAAAGAGTGCATAGCACCAACAACAGCGAATTGTCGTGCCAGTGAGGAGCGTAACAGGCATGTTGCGTTGGGAGGCTAACAATGGTTTGGCAATGCAGGAACCATACATACTGCTCTGCTCCAGAGTTCCTCGGGCAAGGACTTCTGGGCTCCAATCCACAATCCTCATCGGAGCCAGCTGTGCCTATTGACATGGGAACCTGCCTGCCACCACCACACAAGTGGCGGTGCAGCACTCTGCTGCTGCCACGGTTGGTGTCAGGACCCCAGGCCTGGTACCAGCTGGGGAAACCATGTTCTGCTTTCCCTGCAGGAGCAGTAACCTCATCAGGGGAGAGGAGAGGTTGGCCACAGCAGCCAGCTCCGCCAGAGTTCATCAGGGTCCCCGACTACGACATGTAAACTCTCTCCCATCCCAGGCTACCAACAAGTTTGTTAGCTCACCTATACACAGGTGTGTCCAAACAGCACATGCCCCTTGCCACGACTGTTCTGTTTGCTTCCAGCTCCAGACCACCTCAATTTGCACTGCCACAGGTCCAGGTAACTGCACCAGCGCGAGAGACAATCTGGTGTCAGATCACACTGTGGTCTTCCCGCAATCTCACCCGCATGCCAAACGACATCTCACAAGCTGCATGGCAGCTTCACACACAGCCTCTCTCCATGAGCTGACCCCACACCTCTGCAAACTGGCCACAGCTCACCTCCACCAGAACAGCCCAGCAAGCGGGCACAGCCGAACCTCACCGCAGGGGAAGTGGGAGCTCGCTTCACGCCAGGGACCCATCAGAGCCGTAGACTGAGTCAGCGGTGCGCAGATGCCTCCCGAGCACGTAGGGGCTGCGGGAGCCGCCTGCTTAGCCACCCCCGGGAGCGTGCTGGCAGGCAGCACGCCACATGGCACATTCAGGCATGTGCCCACACACAGCTCAGCAGTGGCCTGGCATTTCTTCCCCCCTTTCGAAAAGCCAAATTCAGACCATCTGTTGAAGTATTTCTGCAAATCGTCCCTCGTTCAGGAAGGGCCGGGGGCTGAGTTTAGTTGTTTATATAGCGTCTGGCATTTCTGTAGCGCTTATCGCTTCAGTATCCAAGCTATTTCCTTCAAGCTCTCCGTTAGTTTTGAAGAACCAGAGTGGGGCACCAGTGAATCTTCATTTTAAGTTTCTGAAAAAAAAAAAAAAAAAAGGGCACCAAAAAGACAACAGCTGCTCAGGACATGCACACTTTTAGCTGCTAATAAAGCGAGCAGGAGAGTTCAGGGGAAGGGGGTCAGGCCAGCACAATGTGTTTTATGTCTTTTAAAGGAACTACTACTACCCTTAGCCTTCATAAACAACAGCTGCTCCCAAAGGATGAGATGAACCAACAAGTGCTCCTGTTGCCTTACAGAGAAGAGCTCAGCTTACCCAGGGCACAGAAAAGGAAGCTACCCCCATCCTTGAGAAAGTCAACACAAAATGAAAAAGAAAAACGAAGCAGCCAGGAGTGACCATTTACTACATCAGCTCATACCTTCTGCAACAGCTGCCATTACTATTGCATACAAATGGCAAAGCCCTGGAAGTGTTGCTGTCCCTATTTGATTGTAGGTAACATGTTCAGAGACAGACATTTTACTGCTTATCCAAGGTCATGCTCTGAATCTGTGGCAAAGGAGAAAGCAGTACCCAAATTCACAGTTAGCCCCTGACATGTCCTGTCCCTAAAACATGCTTCCTTCTTTTTTCTTTTTTTATAAATCCCTAACTATCACAGAGCAAAGAGCACAGCACTGAACGGGGCACCAAAGAAGCTCCCAGTCTGCATGTGGCCTTGGAGAAGGTGTTTCCATCCCACCCTACCTGGCAGGTAACAGTGAACTGCCCTCGTCTCCGCTGTCAAGGCGCGCAGGCAGCACACCCATTAAAGGCAGTAAGGGGTCACACACCGCAGTGACAAGGACACAGTACTCGGTAGCAACAGGAGTGACAGATGTGCTGGTCCAGACTAAGCACGCCACATGCTACCACCTCCTTCCACACGTTTATCCTTGCAAAGCTCTCACATCACACAGCACAGCCTCTTGTTAAAACAAAAAGGATTCACTGGAAGCTGCAGTTAAATTCAGAAATGAAGGATCACGGCTACTGGACTGGCTTCTGGCTTAGCCGAACTAAGAGCTCACCCGCACAGCATCTCCTACTAAAATGACTTGCAGAAAGTCCCATCTGTTTGTGCTCTAATTAAAAAAGAAAAGCACACACCACCTCTCTTCCCAAAGGCCTCCTCCAAGACAGTGAGTCACTCAGTGCAGCAGCACTGCTGTCCTTTGTAAGAGGGGAAGTTTTCCTTCTCCCTCCCTCTCCCTACTTTGTCCACGAAGCTCTTCATAGCTGGGACAGCCTTTAAATTGAGAGTACGAGCCCCAGCCATAGAGCCAAATTCCAGGTGGGGCAGGCACAGTCTTTGACGGGACTTCATTCATCTCCAGCTGCTCAAATTCATGCCATTCTGGAAAAATCAGCTGGACCAAAATCAGTCTCTCTCCTTCTGGCCTCTGGATAAATGCTGCAGACCCAGGAAAGAAAAAAACCTCTGACAGGTCTCTTGATAAGCCACACACCATCAGCAGCACCAAAGGAAGGAGCAGGGCATGGGGAGGTTTGACAAGGCGTAGCCATCCACCACCAAAATGAGAACAAGAACTGGTTATGAAAAGGTTTAACAAAATAAACATAAGACTGCATTCCTGTGAGCAGCTCATCACAGGCTGCATTAAGTCAAGATCAATAGAGACACCACAAATTAAATAAATGGTATCCCATCACGTTTCTCCTGATACAGAACAAGCATTGCTGCCTGGGTGCCTTTCCCTTCCCCAAGCAAATAATATCCATGTGGGCAGCCCTCCTAAGACAGCAAGTATTCAAAGCTTTCATATTTGCAGATGTGTAAGAGGAAACTGCCAGACAGAAATCCAAACCACCCAGAGTGACAAGGTCTTTTCATTGGGTTTGTCTGGGGTTTTGCCGTGTTTTCTAAAGCTTTTCTACCCCCTGTTACTTTATCTTCACAAAAACTGAACTACCCAGCAATCAATACTGCAAGCTTAAAGCAACACCCAGTTTTGCACTGGACAGCTCAATCCTCCCCCTCCTTCCTGCTATCTTTGTGCTGGTAGGCAAACAGAAGAGGACAGGAAAAAATTATTTATCTGCTGTTAGGATTAGCTGGAGCAACACAGCATTAGCTCCAGCAGCACACCGAGCGGTTAGCTGGATATGGCCAAATGACGGTCCCCACTCCAATCAGGCACAAGCCAGAGGACTCAGTCTTGCAGAACAAGGAAGGCTTCAACAAATCAGGGCACCAGGAAAGCCAAACACACTGTCCTGTTAGACCTCAGGCACCTCTTCAGCAGAGAAAGAAGAGGTACTCGCAGCCATGTCCCGCTGTCTCACTGCGGAGAGACAAGGCAACTGGCTCCAGCAAGGCTAGAGTCCACGCAGCCATTTATGACAAATGCACAATGAAACATGTGCAGTAGGTATGATATGTTCAAGAGTGAAAAATAAAAACAATGCACTAGCTCACACAGGCAGCATCCACATCTCATTTGCCATGATAAGTAATTGATAATTCAAACTCTCCTAACTTTCTGGTAGTGCAGATGTTTGGGTACTTCTAAGAAAGCCGGAATGTGCAAACATGGGCATCAAAGCAGAATTCTGCATTTCCTGAAAACCCAGTGAAGGATTTAGGTGAACATATACACAGATGTAAAAGGCATAATAACCAGTCCTTATGTACCAGCAGTAGCAGAAGGCAGGATGCTGTGACCAGGTGGATCCTTCCCCATCCTGCACAGCTTATATTGAAGGAGCAGCACGGGCACTTGCCCTTACACAATATTGCAGATTTAAACAGAGGAGCAGAGGCAGCTGGGAGGTAAGTGTGTCCAACTGGAAGCCTAACAGGATGTTAACAAACTTGTAAGTGACAGGCTAAAGAGGTCGCGTGCCCGAGCTCTTCCTGTAGCTCCAGGGCTCCCACATGATGGCCCAACCTCAGCTGGTGCAAACCAGATTTGCTCCGCTGACTCTGCCAGAGCTACATCAACATACTCCAGTCAAGGGCCAAGGTGCACAGCTCTGGGACATGACTGACCTGCCAGGAGATGTGTAGAAACTTCATTCTGGGGAAAAAGAAAACAAACAAATAAACAAAACAAAACAAACATAACCAAAACCCAATAAAAAACAAGGGGAAAAAACACTCTGAAAAAGGACAGCCAGGAATAAGGCAGGCTTAGGAGAAATACCTCTCTTTCTGAAACAGCCTAGAAAAGGGAGAACTGCAGAAAGTCCCTTCATAGGACACTGGCATCCTACAGTAATACACATGAACTGCAGCACTCAGGATCACAAGGAAACTCATTTGTCCCAGCCATTCCAAACCCAGTTTGGTTACACATCATCTCCCCAGGGCAGGATCTCCAAACAAAATATTTTGCATTTTTCCACCCCTTTTCCTTCCCCCCTGGGGCCTAGTTCAAAGCTCTTTTATGTCATTCTGGCACTACAATACGATTTTAGGCAGACAAAACCAGCTCATTAAGAGATACACCCTGCGCAGGGCATCTTGCTGGCACTGGAAAGTTGGCAGTGCAAAACACTTGCAGTTCCCTGCCCCCAAGTGAGCCCAGGGATCAAGTGACAAAAGAAAGCATCGCGCTGGAACAAGGCAGACATGCTGCAAGATGGCACCAGGGGACACAAATCCTTCTGCAGCTATGCTCAATGCTGCTAAACTTTTCTTCTCCCCACACAAGCCTTTCACCTCCCAAATTTCATAAGGACATACCACCTTCCAGCAGCCACTGTGAATTTGGCAATTGCCCTCCAAGAGCGTTTTATTTCCACAGTGGGGTGAAAGAGAATCCAGAGGTTTGTGAATACCTGTAAAACAACCCTCAGCCCAGCAGCAAACCCAAAGCCCAGCCCTTTGGAGGACCAGAGATGGATACCACAAAGCTCTACAAAACACCTAGGCACTCCTTGCTGAAGGAGAAGGAGCAACTCATCAGTCACTCCTTTTACAGCCTCCTAGCTGCAGATTATTCAGATAAAACCCAGAGTGCCAGGGATAATTAACTATTTTTTTACAGCGTTGCATGATCATCACGTACGCTGCAACAAGGGTGTTCTGTAGATCAGGCTTTACCCCTCATGGAAAAGCTGTTCTTAGGAGAATCTGCAAAACTGGGCCGCCAGTCAGGAATGCTGGATCTAGATGTGTTTTACTCTAGCTAAACACAGCACAATGTTTTCCCACCCAAAAATGCTGCCGCCCTACTCCAGAAAACCGCTCCCTCCTACTATTTCACAATTCTCAGCATGACAACAGTTATGCAAGAACAACCGTATAGACATACGAAACGTTTACAGCTCCTAAGCAATATTTTCCCCATTGTAACACCCTCATCAGAGCACAGCTCCAAATCCTCATGGTTCCCAGGCTTTGAGGCACACCAAACCAGGCACTGCATCTTGCTCCCCTTCTCTCCATCACGCCTTTGCCCTTCTAGAGACTTACAACATAAAATGTGATGCACAAGCAAGCATAGAGGGCTGCTTCCATGCCTACATGCTGCTGTCACCTTAGCCCGCCGGGGGGTATTTCCCCCTGTCTTGCCCACTAATTTAAATCTCGTTAGGAAAAGAGGAGTGAATGGCCCTGACAGGCTGTCAGTGATTTCTACCTCCTAGTAACTTAATACAGCACACTATCCCTTCTTAAAACGGCAGCAGGAGGATCTTCTAGGGCCCTGGCATCTTAGTAAGACATTAACAAGATTGCTGGGTATCAAACAAGACTGCAGACTTTCCTTCAGAGCAGTGCCAGGCTCCAATTTATGACACAGATTTGCTCCCTGTTCCAACTCAGCCATCCCTCTCTGCCACCGATCACCATCATCCTCAAAATATAACTCTCCTTACTACGACAGGCACTCGGTGGAGAAATGAGCCCAAGGCACAGCACCAGGAGACAAATCATATCTGTGTGAATGACAAGTAGTAGTGCACAGTTAAAAACCCTACAGGCAAGGCATTCAAAGGGGCAAATCCTCATTAAATACTGCTGTTTATTTTCTGGTGAAGAGGTTAGAGTAACTCCTCCTATTAGACCCCATCTATACCGTTATTTATAACGGCCTGGAAAGCAAAACACAAGCTGAGGACAAGAAGGCAACCGCCATCCGAGTCCCACACAATATGTTATCAGCCTAGTTCCACTCTAGTTTGATTGCCTTTTGCTTGCCATTGCCAAAAAGCAAGTTCTTGAGAGGAGAAGCCACAGTGACTTGCAGTGATCAAAATCACTGCAGATACAATCCCAACAGCAGCAGCCACGCCACAGGAGATCCTAATGGCAGCGAGACTCTCAGAGATGAACGCGCTATAGTAAAAAAACCCAGTCTTTTAACTGTAAACACCTAATATTTAAAATATATTAGGCCAAATAAATATAGCTGGGATCCTGCTCTGACATTTGTTACTCTGACAGTCTGGCAAGGCGTAGAAACTAAAAGCTGAGAAGCCCTGCAGTAGAGAGGCCTGGGGCACTGGAAAATCTGATTTCCACAACTGTGCCCTCACCCAGCAGGAGCCCGGCAGCTCCAGAGGGTGCAGCGGGAGAGGAGAGGATGCTTGGGGTCCAATTCCCAGAATGACCTTGAGGAAATCCCACACCCTATCCAAATTGCCACGTTCCCCATCCATGGGAGGAAGAGCACGATAACCTTGACCTACCTCAAAGAGGGGCAGATCTGGCTTAGGAGAGCCTGGAAGGAGCTCCGAGGGGCTTAGATGCAGGACCCTGCCCTGCGACCGGGGCAGCCAGAAGCTACCAATCCTACAGATCACCTTGGAAATCAGAAGCCCCCAAAAAAACGTGCAAATCGCTTTCAATATGAAAAGCAGCAGCTCTGAGGCAGTAAAGAGCACGACTGAAACCACACACGTGTCACCCGCAATTTCCCCGGTGCGGGCAGGGAGAAGAAGGGGACGCCGATACAGCCCCCAAGGCCCGGCAAGGGCAACCCCAGCACCACGGGGAGCACGGGGCGATCTCCCCCAGGCTCGGCTTAGACACACAGGCACCTGCGGCCCCAAATTCAGGCAGCGGGACCCCCACCCCCCAGGATGAGGGGAACGGCTGGGGGGGCCGGCACTTCCCAGGGTGAGGGGAGCAAGTGGGGGCCGGGCTTAGAACCCCGCGGGTACCGAGGGGGTACATGGGAGGCCAGGGGAGCCCGCTGACCCCGGCGGTGAGGGGGTACATAGAGGAGCCAGGGGAGCCCGCTGACCCCGGCGGTGAGGGAGGTACATGGGGAGGCAGGGGAGCCCACACCCCCCGGAGTAAGGAGGGTGCATGGGCGGGGGAGCTCGCAGCCGCCGGGGCGAGGGGCCGACCCCCTAGGCACCAGAGGCGCAGGAAGGGGGCCCGGCACACCCATGAAGTGAGGGGCCGGGGCGAGGGACGATAGGGCCGGTGAAGCAGGGGCCAGGCCGGGGGAGGCGAGCCGCAGCCCGGCGGCAGGAGGGTAATCGAGCCCCCCAGCGGCGCCCCCCGAGGGCCGGGGGGGGGCCGCGCCCGCACTTACCGGTCCGGGGCGGCGGCGGGTTCCCGCCGGGGCCGGAGGCCAGTGCGGCGCGGGGTGCGGAGCTGCTCGGCGCGGCGCGGCCCGGCTCAGCTCTGCCCCCTCTGGCCGCGCTCGGCGCAGGAAAAGCCGCTGCCGCCGCCGCCGCCGGGCCCTCCCCGCCGGGGCGGCCGCCGCGTCGCCATGGCAACGCGGGCCGGGGCGGCCGGGCCTCGCCGCGGCCTCCCCCGGCCCCGGCCCACCCCGGGGCGCAGCGTCCCCGGGCGACGGCAGCCGCGGGGGGAAGGGGGGTGCCCCGCCGGGCCCGTAGCCCTGCCCTCCCCTCCGACAGCGGCACCCCTCGCCCCGCCGCAGGGCGAGGTGCGCTCTCCCTCACCCCTCCCGTCAGCCATCTTGCAGCCACCTGGCGAGGCGGCACACGGCTGGAACAGCGGCACAAGTGAAGAGGGCTGGGGGGGGAATAATAAATCTGTCATTCCCTTCAAAATAAAGACCCTTCAAAATAAAGACCAAGCCAGTTGTGGTTGGTTGGATCACCGTGCTCTGCCACCTGCTGCCCCCCATGGAGAGCCTCCAGGCCACAGGCGGACATTGCTTTTGGGTTTAACAGGCTCCATTGTGGTTTCAGGGGTGTAACGGGGCCTGAGTCCTCGCACAAAAACATCCACGGAAGCCGCTTCAGTGGGCTTTGGAAATGAAGCAAGAAGGTGAGGAGGACATCAGTAGCCAGCCACATCTCTGTGCCGCTTGGGATGATGCCCATGGGTTTGACTCCACCAAGGAAAGAGGGAAAGATCTCCAGAAGAATACAAGAGCAATCCGCACCGCTCACGTGCACCGGGCGCTACTCTATAACAGACGCAGCGAGCGTGGGGTCACCAGCTCTGCACCAGGGGAACCGGCAGAGCACGAGTACACAGCCTGTGCAATGAATCAGAGATGATCAGAGAAGAGCAGCTACAAGGATGGTGGAGCGTGCCAGGCTAATGAGGACATTGTGTACACAGGAAAAGCAACAATTATATGGAGTCATGATGAAGAGCTCAGAAACATCAGAGTTGTGCACGCACCTGAAAGTGAGAGGAGCTTGTTATCACAGTCAGGGACCTGTAACCCAAGGTGAGAAGAAGATGTAAACCAGAGGTCGGTGAAGCACCAGAAGCTAATGCTGATGAGTTGGATGTAGGTCAAAAAGGGAGCAGCTCGTGCACTTCTCAGCCTGGGCTGGGCAAAGCATGAGGAGATACAGCACAAGAGGTGACAAAGCTCACTCCAGAAAGGTGGTGCCTGACCAAAGAAGGAGACCTGTGCACCATGGGCATTTTTTTGGTGTGTATTGGATAGGCATGTGGGCAGGGAGCTGCTGGCATCGTCTGTCCAACCCTGCTGCTGTGTCTCCACTGCGTCCTTGAGAAAGCGCTGGTGGGCACTGACAAGGGGCTCCCCCAGTTTGGGGAACAGGGAAACAGAGCGTGGGGAAGTTGCAGTCACCCCTTCCCACTCCCCAGGTGCAAAACTCCTTCCACTCCCTTCGTTGGTGGTGATGGGTCCTCGCTCTGCCATGTTTTACAAAGGCTTTGGTGGGTTTTACTGCGCTGTACCACCTCAGACAGAAGCTGAACTGAACTCGGCTTGGATTGAGGGGGATAGATTTTACCATTTATCATAACGTGCCATCCCATAGATGTGCTGGTAGGAGAGTATCATACCCTGGCAAAGAAGAGGTTAATGCTGTCCGGCTTTGTGCTGAGTTTTAAGAAGACTGCAATCACCCGTTTTTATTTTTGGTTCTGCTGCATAAAAACAACTGCTCTTTGCAACCTGCATGGCACAAGGGACCTGTTTCTTCTGGCAGTCTTTAAGAGAGTGGATAAAAAAAAAGCAGAGGAAGAAAGTTTGCATTCAGTGAGTGCCAGGTTGTCAAGGTTTCCTCTGCTCTCAGACATAAATTTTTTCTTCTGACAGACACAAAAGAGATTTAAAACCGTTTGGTACAAAGTGGAGCTTCAAAAGCAGCAAGGTCTGAGGCTGATACAAGGTGAAGAGCAGAGCTCAGGACCTCCTGTACAAGGCAACATCGTCATCATGTCACACATGCTAGCATTATAGCAGGTTTGTGCTCAGCTTGTCACAAAGCTCTCCCTGCACGAGTCTCAAAATCCTGCGCTCCTTTCAGCCCGGCTGCCGGAGGGGCTGTGGGCTGGCTTAGCCCTGCCAAGGACATGGGTCAAGTTCAGTCTGCTGGCAAAGAAAGAGACTTTCACGAGGTCGCGTTTTTCAGCTTCCTATCCCATTTGCATTGCTTTCTGCTTTAATAAATTGTGGACTGCTCCTGAAATCCTCAAGCGCCTGATGAGTGTGGCCATTAAACCAACGCTTTAAAAAGCCAAATCAGGCGAGCTTGGGCATTGCGAGCTTGGCCATGTGGCCATCCTGGATGTGATTATCAGAGCGCTGGTAGATGATTTAACCGATAAAGACTGAAGCAGCAGTAACATATAATTAGCACTGGTCAACATCATTTTCTGGAAAAATCAATCTCAACTGAGCCTGATCTCATTTTCCATTGGGACCACAGGATGGGTTGCCAAAGGTAACAGAGGTGATAGAGGAGGCATCCAGCATCCAACTGCTGAGATTACAGCCAAACGGTATGAATAAAATGAACAGATTCACAGCTGTTTGTCAGCTTGGATGCCAGGAATAGCTTAGAAACCACTGACGCAGCAGATCTGGTTTCATCTTCCGTGTGGACACTTGACATTATAGAAGTGAGAGGGGATGTGGATGCAGCCAGAAAGTGAAGGGTGTGTGGGAAAGGGACAGCTCTACCCCAAGCTCAGCTCTGTTGTCCCTGAGAGAGAGCTCAAGGCTGCAAGACCACTCAGGTGAACCAACATACGTGGTCTGTCTGTCCCCTCTGGCCATCGCTCCTTGGAAAGAGGCTGCAGACATCCTCTTAGTAGCTATTTGATTCAAATGCCTAACAAATACCAGAAGGAAAGTCCCTGATGCTCAAGGCACACAAGTGTTCCTCATTTCCCATCAGCAAACTCTCCAGCCACTTTTCTCCTGCAAAAGTAAGGAAATCAAGGCTTGGCAATGTTAGTCTCTGAATAAAAACAAGGAAAAAGCTTTCAGTCTTCCATCATTGGTCATCAAGAAGCCAAAAAGGCATAAAAGTAGAATTTTCTCCCCTTTATAAGTGACTTTTAGAGCCGCAGGGTTGACCCAGGAATGCTAACAAGTAATGTGTCACAATCTGGCTTGCAAAGTCACCCAGCTCCTGCAACACGCCCCACAGGGCTGGCAACCTCCAGTAAGCACCAGCATCTCGCCATGCCTAGCACCCGTGGGGCTCTGGCCTTAGGGCTGCCTGACATGCAGCAGACCCCGTTCCTGCACGCCTCTCCGCAGCGTGTCCCACAGCGGCAGTTCCCTGGCTCCTTTGGTGGCCAATGCAGGCTCCCACGCTCAGCACAGAGTGCACAAGGGAAAGCAATCTCATGCCCTGCACGCTTATCTCCCAGATAAAACAGCAAGGCACTTTTGTTTATTGAGTGCCGATGAATGGCGCTCTCTTGGCTGTGAGACTGGCCTCCAGATCCCACTCCGGGCACAGCTGCTGGCAAGGAGCCTGCAGCTGCAGCCACCTATTGCCACAGGAGCCTTTTGGTAGGACTTACCACCACATCCCAGGGAGAAACTGCCCCACAGTGTCCCGCCACATGCATCTGCCCCCATGCAGAAGTGGCATCTGATTTCTGGGGCGTTGCAGGATAAGGAGCATCACTCTTTCCCTGGGGTGTGCAGCCAAGCAATGCCAAATGGTGCCGTTTGCTCTGGGATGACACAAAACTGGGAGGAGTGGCTGGTACACTAGAAGGCTGTGCCGCCATACAGCGAGACCTGGACAGGCTGGAGAGTTGGGCGGGGAACCTAACGAAGTTCAACAAGGGCAAGTGTAGGAGGGACCTACACCTAGGGAGGAATAACCCCATGCACCAGTAAAGGTTAGGGGTTGGCCTGCTGGAAAGCAGCTCTGCAGAGAGGGACCTGAGAGTCCTGGTGGACAACAGGATGACCGTGAGCCAGCAATGTGCCCTTGTGGCCAAGAAGGCCAATGGTCTCCTGGGGTGCATTAAAAAGAGCATGGCCAGCAGATTGAGGAAGGTCATCCTCCCTTTCTACTCTGCCCTGGTGAGGACACATCTGGAGTACTGTGTCCAGTTCTGGGCTCCCCAGTTCAAGAAAGACAAGGAACTACTGGAGAGAGTCCAGCGGAGAGCAACGAAGATGATCAAGGGACTGCAGCACCTCTCTTATGAGGAAAGGCCAAGAGACCTGGGTCTGTTTAGTCTGGAGAAGAGAAGACTGAGAGGGGTTCTCATCAATGCTTATCAATATCTAAAGGGCGGGTGTCAAGAGGATGGGGCCAGACTCTTTTCAGTGGTGCCCAGTGACAGGACAAGAGGCAATGGGCACAAACTGGAACACAGGAGATTCCATCTGAACATGAGGAAAAACTTCTTTACTTTGAGGGTGACAGAGCACTGGCACAGGCTGCCCAGAGAGGTGGTGGAGTCTCCTTCTCTGGAGATATTAAAAACCTGCCTGGATGCGTTCCTGTGCAGCCTGCTCTGGGTGAGTCTGCTTTGGTAGGGGGTTGGACTAGATGATCTCTGAAGGTCCCTTCCAACCCCTACCATTCTGTGATTCTGAGAAATCTGTAGCTGCGATAACCCGCTTTGCTGTTTCTTGGGGGCAGAAACATGAGATGGCTCCATGCTGCCAGGCTAGATGGTGAAGTGGACACCGAGGACACTACCATCCTGCCATGCGTGAAAATGAAACAGCCTGGCCCACAGGGATAGTCATGGCTTCCCGGGCTTGCTGCCTCGCCAAGAGCTGCTGCCAGCTCCTCTAGGGCCATGTTATTTTGGGATCCCAAAAAGCTGATAAATCCATTTGTGACTGCCTCTGCCCTGCAGCCATTGTTTATGCAAAGCAGTTGTCACAAAATATCCTGTTTAAGCAGCAGGATCTTCTTTTCCGTGCCTGGGCTGCAACCAAATCATCTGTTGTAAGGGATTTTTGAGGGGGACATTGTGTTGTCTTGCTCCTCTCAATGCACCAGGATGAAAGCCTTGCTGGGATTGTCACTCAGCCTGATGGTCCTGCAGCACACGAAGGATGTGCCAGGCCCTGGAAGCCAAGTAACCTGCAGGCTTGTGAGGGAGCAGCTACAACCAGCATCGCAACCTGTGCTTGTTCTCAGCTCTGGCCTTGGGGAGAAGTTAAGAATCATGAGGATTTCTTTTTTCTCCAACCTGGAGGGAAGAAAACTGAAAACATTTGTGCCTAGCCATTGCTGCTTCCAGAGGGAGTGAAATCCTCTGAGGACTAGGCTGAAGAAGCAGCAAGGTGAAGATTCATACCTAAGCTCATATCCTCCCCAGCTATCCTGTCACCCCCTCCCTCAGCCAGCTCTCCTGTCCTGCTTCTCACTGTAATCTAAAACTTTTCTTCATCACACCAACAAAGCGTAATTAGAAGCCGAACCACCCATCAGCCAGGTCCCTTCTTCACAGGGTGTGGAGAGATGGGTGTCTCCATAGGGGCTGCAGCCACCCCCTGCATGAGCCCCACTCCTGGACACGCAGATTTGCTGTTTCTAAACCTGGTGATGCTAAACACCTTTAGAAGACCAGGTCTGGCCCGTGCCAGAGACCTGGCAGAGACGGCATGGCTGGGACATATATGGAGTTACTTAGATCACTGTGTATTGCCACCTCCTGTTCATACCCAAAGGTTTGACCTTGGAGCTGTGTATTGCCACCTCCTGTTCATACCCAAAGCTTGCTGCCTTGGAGCCATCCCACAGGTGGACCTGCAGCACTCTGGTGCCTTTTTTTATCAGGAAAAAAAGGTTTTCTGCATTAGGAAGGAAGAAAACTTGAAAATTTCTCAAGGTATTGGTGTTTTTATTAGAAATACCAAGGTTTACCCTTGCTGATTCAAGCAGGGGGCTGACAGGTTGGTGAAAGCCTGGAAACTTACAGCAGCTTGAGCAACTAAAAGATGAAGAATGTTAGCTTAATGTTTTCCCAAGTCACTCACTAAATGCCTGCAAACAGCATCCCTCAAGCTCTCACGTCCCATTAGCTAAATAAGACCTGCCCAACTTCTCTGTGACATGTGACTCTCGTGTCCCCTGTGACTGACCTGTATTCCCTGGTGGCCTCCTGCAACCCAGCATCTGATGGCCACACAGGGCCTGCCCCAATATGTGGCTCCACCTGGTGACCCAGCGCATGGGAGCAGTGACCCAGTGCATGGGACTTTGTGAGCCCAGCCAAGAGATGTCTGGAGAGATACCTCCAGCTGTAGCTCTCTGCTGAGACGCAGTGAAAACAAGGCAGAGCAGATGTTTCCAAGTTTAACACATCCCGGGTAGAAATCCCATCTCTCCCTTTGGGCAGTGCTGCCTGGTTTGTTATAGGTCACCATTTAAATTCTCAATCCAGGAGCGAAGCTCGGTCACATGGCTCCAAGGAGGGGTCCAGGCAACAGCTGCCTCCAATGCATGCAAGCATGGTCTCCCCTTATCCACAGGGCAGCTTCAGCTTCAGCAGAAGCAAGACTTGCAACCATCTTGCCTTTCTAGAGAAAGCAAGTAGAGATGTCTGATCTGCCTCCTCTGGCTGCTTTGTTTCTCCACATACGCTGTTGCTGCTGTTTTATTCATCTCCTGCCTAAGAAAGGCAGCCCCAGTCTCTCACTCCTTCCATGTGGGAATGCATTCAGCTTTCTGTATTCATTTACTTTTTAGAGGATCTTTTTCCCAACAATTTAACCAAGTACTTTCTGAACACAACTTTTATATTTTAGCCTCAGACATCTCACAGCAATGACTCAGCATTAGAACGATGCACAGTGGGGAAAAAAGTACCTTCTTTTGCTTATTTGCAGGTGATGTTGGATTATTTCATTTGGTGCCACCTAGTTGAGAAACAGTGGATGGCAACCACCTATTCACGGTCTTCATCCTTTCCCAGGAGATATAATAGTCTGTTGTAAAAAGAATTAAAAATACGCTGTACTACTCATCTCTGAGCATCCTTTCTGCCCCTTGGACATTTTCCAGTTCCATTATCTCCTGTCTGGAAAAGACAAGAACTGCACTGGTGTTCAATGAGCAAACCAAGCAGAAGGATCTTAGTCCCAGCCTCCCAAAGCAACCTTCTGCATGGGTTCAACCTACAGACCTCCTGCGAGGCAGGAAGGGTGGAGGCTAAATTTCCCATTGTGATGGTGTCTACCCATTTTCTACATTTCCCAGTCACCGAGTTCCTTCAAGGTAGCTGAGAACTGGAACAAGCATCAGACTCTCCCCGTGGATTTTCCAGCCACACAGATGTACAGAAAAATAGTGCTTTAAGAACATACAGTTTATTTCTGCAGGGTTCAGGAAACGGTCACACGCTTAATTGCAGCAAAGGCTGTTTTCTTCATACATACAACATAAACAGATAAGCATGGTGGGTTCACTTTGAGGCAGCCCTGGGCTGGGGCTCTGATGCACCAGTGTCTGAAAACCAGCCCCACACCTTTCCCAGTGAAAGCTACTCTTGGCTTTAAAGGCTGAAAGAAGGCTGTGATCCTCCTTTTGGGGGAAAACAGTGAATTTAAGGACCATCAGATTTCCTTTCCCTTTTAAAAAGCAACAGCAGCATGACACTGTCAAGTACGGACACTGTAGGGTACCAAACAGCAGGAAATTTTATCAGTTGGCAGGGTATCTTCCAATGCTCCCTCAGTTTTGTATCAAGCTTGGTAGGTTCATGGCTGAACCATTCAGTCCTCAACGCACCACAGGTGTCTCCTTTCCCTTATCAGAGCAATCCTATGGATGTGCTGAATTGTACAGTATTGCTGTCTGGCCACAGTAAACAGACAAACCGAACACAGCCCCTGTGGGCTCCCTCCCATCCTCATATTTCCTTCAGGTCTTTTACTGGGAATTATACAGCATTTTACTGCCAGGATCATGTAAACAGTTTAACTCCGTGCAGGATATAGTCAGGCTTTGCCTTGTGTTTTTTATAGAATTAATAAACGGATTTGAGCTTTGCCAGGGCTTTCATTTCTCAGCGATTTCTTTTATTAATCTTTCCAGGGGCTGGAAGCATCTTACCTGAATCTGTCTCCGGGCAGCTAGGGGACTGTTGTGATTAGCAAAACCTGGAAATGGAGGGTGGTATGTGGGAAACACACTGTTCACATCCCAGGGCCACTTGGTCATTCTGCTGGTGATCTGCAAATTTATGAAGCAAAAAAGGCTTTAATTATGAGAGTTAAAGAGATACAGAGGTTACAGTCAAAAAAGGAGAAGAAAAAAATGTTTCCACTCCTGAACAATTTCTCCCTTTATTTTTAAATTTTTTTTTGTAAGGAGGCTTTTCCTGGTTGAAATTTATTTGGGGGAATTTTGGACACATCCGGATCGTGCACAGTAAAAACCACAAAGTCTGCTAGATCATCAGTAGGACACTGTAACGTGCCTAATAGGCACCAGAAAAAGCCAGAGGGCTGGAAAGGGAAAGAGACTAGCCCAGTGTGTGATGACTTAATTAAAGGAGCCAGAAAGAAAAGCAATCTTTTGATTCAGAAGATAAATGCCACATTGGGGTTTTTTTTTCTGCTTCAACCATCTACTGCAACTGTGATCAGTGTTTCCTGGCCATAGCAACTACAGGCTTACGAAAGAATTACTGTGCCTTAGAGAGATTGTTGATAAAGGTAACACACCTGAAAATAGCATGCTTTCCGTTGATTCTCATCCAACTCAAATATTTGCTGCCAAGGAAAGAGCGGTTGGACCGTTGCTCTGATTTCCCGCCAGCACCTCCGTATCCTCAGCTGGGTGCTTGCTTCAGTGTCACTGCAAGGAGAAAACCAGATTGCCAGCGAGGCAGCCCAGCCCAGTGACTGCCACTCCGCAGTGAAAGACTGGAGACAACAATAATTGTCTGGGGTGGTTACTTAACCTTCCTTAGGTTATCGGCCCAAATCCTGATGAGTTTTTCTACTGATGATGCCGTCTAGGGTTTGGTATCTCCTGTCGCCTGGCCTGGTTGTAGCCCATATGTACAGTAATGTAAACACCTGGCACTCAGCTCCCTCTCTTCTACCTCGATCTATCTGTTATCTGGAAGAGTTGTAGCTCTGGTGAAGCGTGGATGAGCCCTCCTTAGAGTTCAGCCTACCCAACCCCTATTTTGGCATTGCCTAACTCAGCTGTTGCCTGGCCACCACAAATGGAAAGCTAAATGCAATCTAGCTTCATCCCATTGTAGCTGTGGATGCTATGCTACCTGTAGACTTTCTTAGTCTAGCTTTGCCTAGCCAAAAGCCTCCCACACCTTCACTGAAGACCAGGCTAAGCCTATGCACTGTCCCCTCTAGACTAGCCTTGTTGCTCCCTAGACCTGCTCCACCTGAGCCCTAGTCATATGCTCAGCTAGTCAAACCCATGCCCCAAATGTTGTGTTTCTCGGCTTAGCCCCACTGCAGCAAAGCCAAGCTACAGGGATGCCATTAACTGTCCTGCACTTTGCAGCCAGAACTACCCAAACAAGAGCTCTTCACCCATTTCTGTGCAGCACGGAGAAGCTCACCTGTGTCTTTCTGCCAGCAGGTTTAAGGACTCTAACACCCCGAGGCATTCATGGATTAGCAGACCATGCTGTGAAACAGTTAAGTGCTTATTTTATTTCCAGTGAGAGCAATATGCCCAAATGCATCTCTCCAAAACTGGAGGAAAGAACAAATACCTCGTCGGTATACATCAAAATTACAGACAAAAACATATGACACAGACTATCAGAGAAAACATATGTTCAAAACAGAACTGCTGACCTGAGCCCAACATGAGACTGGAGGGGCAGCATGGCCGAAGAAATCAGATCTGAGGAAGGCCCTAGGCCCAAGGCAACAACTCAAGTCTGCAAGTCCTTGTCCAGTGCTCTGTGGCCTGAGATGTTAGAATGGCCTCAAAAAACAAAAAAAAGGCAGAACGATTTTATGCCTCTCTTTCAATAGTACTGATGGCAGGTGTGAAACAGCATCAGGGAAACCATCGATGGTTCTCCACAGGCGGAAGAAAACACCGGGATTTCTCAGACCTGCAGCTCCAGGTTGACTTTGGGTGTTGCAACCTGGCATTTTTATACAGACTTCTATTTTTCAGACTGAGAACAGCCCTTTAAATATTGCTCAGAGGGTGGGATATGCTGAATCCAGAGCTGTCTTGAAAGAGCTGAATTTACATAGATGACAGTAGCCTTTCAAAAAGCTTGCATGAAATCTCCCACTGTCACTAGTTGGTCATTAGTTGAGATGGGGAACAGGAAGAGAAGGGCACCTCAGAAGTCAGTGACTGAGCAGTTAAAAAGCAGTAAACACTTCCAGTCTTATACATGATGTTCAGACTGCAAAACTGGGAGGTTAGCTCAGCACAGTTCATGCCAATGCACAACAGTGCCCATTTCATAGCTGGTCAGACCAGTTTCTAAAATGCAGATTTAAGTCATGCTTTTCACCAAACTTCATGAGGGGTCACACCTTCACTACTATACGGTCATACTTCACTGGGAGGATATGAGGAATATCCCTTTGAAACTGCAAGGGAAATTTTACTTTCACTTAAATTAGAGTCTCTCCCAGACCAGCAGGGTTATGGATTTTTACATACTTGTAAAATAGAACTGGAAATCTGTCGAAGACTGGCAGCATGTAGGTCTCATCTAAAAAGCCTGGCAGGTGTAACAGCCTAGACATAATGTGAAATGTTATTTGTTCCAAAATAACTTTTGGAGCAAAACCAAAAAATAAGAGCAATTTTGCTAGAAATTAGTTGCTTTTCTTTTCCCCACGAATACTTAGGTTTTGTTTTGGGCTTGAGGGAACTGGAAGAGATTTGGCAGAAAACAGAAAATATTTTCATGTGGAATACAGTTCACGTTTTCACGTGAGCAGAACACATCATTAACGTAAATAGCTGAACAGTCCCAAACACACCACAGCCCTTCATAACATGGCTGCACTTCCACTTTCCCATCAAGCACTGGAGCACAGACAGACCCAAATGCTCACACCCAGTGTTTCCAGCAGAACACAGTTTTGGGAATAAGTTATAAATAAATATATGTAACATGAGTATTAACTCATTAAAGGCTACTTTAGCCACTACTCAAGTGACAGACACTTCAGTCTCTGAATTTCTCCATGTTTCTGAAATCTAGAGCTCAAAGTCAAGAAGTGGAAGTACAGAAAAGGCTCAATCATGCACTCTAACCTGCCTGGGATTGGCAGAAGTAAGCATAAACCCAAGAGAGCTCAGTAGTCTGCTTGCAAGTAAATCAACGTCCAGCTCCTCAGGAAGACACTGGCCCTTGAGGTGGGAGCCGCCCCAAGACATTGTCACCCCAGGTACGCAGAGGGACCCCAAACAAAAGCCACTTCTTTGTGCTAGGTCCTACATCATAGCTATCGCAGAGTCCTCAGTGCTGCTCTCCTGCTCCAAGCCCACTCGGCGGATAGACTCCCTGTATTTCTGCCGTCCCAGATCAATGATGGTTTTGACCTCATCAGCGATGTCCTGGCGGCCACTTTCTTTCATGGCTGTAATCAACTTGCTCACACAGTCAGGATCCTCCGAGTTTTGCTGAGCCCATGAGAAAAGCATGTCCAGGATCTGCTTATCAAGGTCCTCTCTGAAGAAAAGGAGAAGCACAGAAGTAACCAATGCACTCTCCTGCCTGGCAATCCAAGCAGGCCTTACCTGAGTCCTAGCCCATGACTGGAGCCCCAAAGAAGCCACCCAGACACACAAAGCACTCAGTGGGCCTGCCTTTTGCCTACCCATAATACAGGAGTTACAGTTCTTGCACTAAAATCTCTCTAGAAATTGTTTTCCTAATGGAAATACCAAATTAAAGCCTTCTGCTTTTGAATGTACATTCCTCACAGGAACAGTAGTTTGGTCATAACAAGTCTCGTTCCCTCCTACTGCTCTGGCTTTTTGGTCAGACTGCATATCCCATGACATACCACAAGCTCTTTTTGAATAAAGATGATATTCACAATTAATGCCATAGACCACTGCTCATTGTCAGGGATGGAGTCTGGCCAGGAATCCAGATCACACAACAAAAAAGGAATGTGACTCATCTGAACTACAAAGCTCATCAGGTTTGTTATTTCTCAATTTTGTTTTTCAAACATAAAGCTCTGTTTTATAATGGCAAGAGAAAATAATCAGTTTTTCCATTAAAAAAGGTAATGATGTTTTGAGAAAAACCATTAGTTAACCCATCTCTTATCCGGTGAAACAATTCCAGTGGGAAAACTTTCAACCAGCCAAGCATTAATTTATACTATTACACTGCAGATAGACAGATAGGCAGACAGACAGATAGACAGACAGATAGACAGACAGATGGATATAATACATCACTTCTGATCACTGTATCCTATCTTACCTGTTATTGTATCCTATGCGCTCAATCTGGTGATAGGTCAAGCCCAGGTTCAGGCCGATGGTCTGCCAGTCAGCTCCCACGCGCCTGGCAATGCTCAGCAGGTTTGCCTGTGTCAGGTAGCCAGTCTCGGCATTGCCCAGGTTCAAGGGAGGGAAGGAGAAGCCGTTCAGGGGACCGGGGTTCTCACCCCAGCGAGGTTTCAATCGCTGTGTCACAGAGAAGAGAGAGAACATGCTGAACAAATCGTTTCTGTAGGGGACAGTGTCTGGCCACTCAGTCTCCGCAATGAAGTTTCCTTCCTCCTAGTGGGGAGGAAGGAAAATTATGGGGCTGAAGAGTCAGGCTGTCAGAAGCAAGGCGCACTCACACTGGCAATGACCAGCAACGCTCACTGCCTCTGAAAACTATCAAATCATAGTGTTCACAGTCATACCTCACACTGGAATTTTCCTTTCTTGTCTTTACAGATCATTTTTCAATGAACCATCTCCCCAAAGCATACTCGCCTCAGCTGTAAGAGAGCACTTCATCTATATTTGTATTTGAGGTTGCTTGTGTCAGACAGGGATGTGAGATCATGGTGCATGATCTGAAGGGAAGCATTCAGCCAAAAAGGTATTTATTGTTTTAAGCTTCTCACAAATCAATTAAATTCCATACGCAAAAGTTGCATTTCTCACTGTAACGTACAGCCTAGCCTTTAAAGGCCAGTGGCTCACAGCAGAATATTTATACTCAAGGCCTGTGTTCAAATCCATCCTACCTACCTCATCCAAGACCTTTATTTTTTCCTGCTGTGTGAGCTGCGTGACTAAGAAATTTATAAACAAAACAGACACTTCCCTTAATTACAGTGAGCTTCCTCCTGTTCTACATCCCTCATTCATACACAGGATCCACCCTCTCTGACCACCCATCCAACAAGCCTGTGCTTGACAGGCAAGACAAGCAGGAGAGATAGAGACCACTCCCAGCTATTCATTTTTCTATTTTCAGAAGACCTCACGGGGAGTGGGAAATCTCCACCGTAACACAGTTGAGCAGCCCCCTCTTGCAAGTCATTCATTGCATCCATTCTCATGGAGGAAGACAAAATTAGCTGAGCAGGAAGGCCGTGCTCTTGCCCCATCGAGATTAATTTTCTTGTAGGAGACAAAACAACTCACAGGCAATTTGATGGGCAGAGTAGCGAGCCAGAGGGAGTCTGGTCCTTTCCTCCTCCTGCTGGCATCTTCAGGGATGCTCTCAGGGATTGCCCCTCGGTAGAAAGAGACCTTTACAAACAGAAAGCGTGCAGTGAGGCTCAGATTCAATCACAGTGGCCAAGCCTGTTTGCACCATGTCTCTTCTGTCTGGGAAAGAATGCATTCAGCATTTCTCACCTATCCTCAGTCCATAAATAATGGCCTCCCAATTAAGTGCAACTGGGAGGAGCACTGAGGTTCTGCCATAAAAGCTGGACTCACTGCCAACACCCCAAGAGTTAATGGCAGGAATGTAAGTCAGAGAGCTAAGTGATGAGTGATCCTTCCAGACTACTCTTCTTGCTTATTCAGGGTTTAGTCAGTAAAATGCAAAGCCAAGGGAAAGAGGGGAGGAAAAGAGTCCTGCCCAGCATTCAGAGATTATGATGAGGAGCATTGTAAAAGGAGGAAATAAAACGTCAGTGTAACTGGTTGCTCACCTGGCCTTTTACAGCTTGGCCTTTCCTGTCTACAGGGGAAGTCACATAGATTTCCTTCATGTTCTTCAAGTGGGAGTAAAAAATAAATGAGAGACGTCCATCCACGCAGTCAGGGCGATCTGTGGAGAGAAGCAGCAAACACTCAACTTGTGCAGAAAAGTGTGCAGCTTGTCAAGCCTGGCCAACAGCCCATCATCCACTAGCAGCCTCCATGCTACTATCTACTCCTTCTACTCATGCCTGAAAGAATTTTAACCTCCCTTCCTCGTTGGGTGACACGGAAAGCTGGCTGTGGAGAAAGCAGGTCCTACAGGTGAAAAAGGAGAATGGCCACAAGGTGGAGATCAAGTTGAAGAATGGAAGGCAAGGAAGGGTAAAACATTCATGGAGTCAAGTCCATCCTTGGCACTTCCCTCCCATCCTTGGTCCATTCTACTCCTTCGAGGGTAGAATCAGCTGCAATAGCATCCTGTAATGCACAAAAATAGGTCACCTATCTCTTCACCATTTCTGCAGTGAGTGCAGAAATAGGAATAGAGCTAAAGGGAAAAAAATATAATCAGGTGCAACATTCATGTATGTAATTATCTAGAAATTAAGTTAGAGTCCAGCCTAAATCAGGACAGAGGGACAGACTCTGGCCTCATGAACTCCACTGAAAGACCAGTGCACTTTATTATTCTTCATAGAGCTGCGCTTAATTTACACCAACGAAACTGAGCTGTACGTTCAGGTTTTGCAGAAAATGGCTCAGTTTGCAGCTTTAACAGGTCCAGACAAATTGGGGCATAAAAAATTAGTTTGACTTTTGTCCTGCTCCCTCTTTCCTTCTCTTCTAATGGCTCCATTAGGGGGAATTCTTTGCTCTGATTATTTCAGAAATACCTTCTCCAAAAAAATATCTTTATATGTGTTCTCTCAGAAATGGGCAACATTAATTAGATCACCATGGCCATTCCAGTGTGGTGTCTAAGATGCCAGGAAAAGGGCATAGCTGGCTGCAGAGGCAGATCACTCATAAATTAAACAAACCTGGCTATTGCCCTCTGCAGGCTACAAGAGCATGAGAGAAAATGAAAGCCTGCAAACAGTATTTTAATAAGGAAAAGTAGACACAAAAGTTGGGTGACCAGAGAACACGACAAGCTCAATGTCTATGGGCTGGCTGCTGTGAGTCGTAGGCAAGCTGGAGACAGAGAGGAATGCCACGGAGGAGTACAGCCCCCAGCAGAGACATGCCTAGGAGCAGAGAAGCACAAGAGGTAGGAGCAGAAAGGAGCCCAGTATTACCATACCCATATCAATGCTGATGCCTCGTTCGAAAGCTGCAAAAAATTGCTCTCCCTCAAACATCTCCACCATGTCAGATGGCTCAGGTCCTCGATAGCGGTCCTGCAGCTTCTTCAGCACTGGGTCAACCTGACAAGGATGACAACACAGGACCCCATGTTTGGTCTGAAGCACGTCTGTCCCCTGACCCGTGTCTTGTCCAGGTACACTGACTACAGACAAGGAAGTGGTGCTCTGAGTTTTGTGGTTTCCCTATTTCTCAAGTAAAAAGCAGAAAAGCCTATGTGGACTAACAAAGACAGGCCATCCCAAAGCTACCATTAAAAAAGCATTTTCAGCAATGTTTCTATCTTTTTAACAGGTCAGTAATCTTCAAATTAGAGAGGGATTTACTTGCTACCTTATCCCCCTCACAGTGTGCTATTAAAAGACATTTTCTCTGCAAAAAGCCACATGGTACAATATCACACAGCTGAGGACACCAGAAAGCTAATTTTGGCTTTGCAGCCTGTGATCACACTGTCAGACCTAGGGTCTCAGAGGCAGTGCAAGAATCAGCCTAGAGCTAAGGTGTCTATTCTTCTTCCTATTTGTAACAGCAAACCTTCTCTTTCACCCCATGACCATCCCTGGCAGGAGTACAGACACCCCCAAACCCCAGTCTCGCTGTGAGTGCCATTACTACCTCCTCTGGAAACAATTTTAGCCCAGTACGCAAGATATAAAGAACCCTTACAGATCTTTATGCCCACAGGTCATTTCAATACAGGAGAACAAAAAAAAAAAAAAAAAAAAAAAAAAAAAGAGCAACGAGACCAGAGGATAATGCAGAATTGGATACGCAGCCCAGTTCTGCCAGTCTGGTAAAATAACCCTCACCTCACTGAGCTGCACTGTCTGTCAAAGCACACGCTCTACAACCACAGATGCACACTTCCTTTGCTAACATCTGAAGCAACACTGCTGAGGGCTGATACCCCTCGGGCAGAGGCAGCAGAAGAGAATGTGTGAGCACTTCCCATCTTCTTTCCATCTCCATCCATACAAAGTTAGCCAGATTAGCTCAAACTAATGACATAAACTAACCTGACGTTGCACTGGAGCAGATTGAGGAGGGCTCATATGTTTTGTTCCACTGTTTGAACTGTAGACAGCAAGGAACATCGGGAAGAGTACCATTCCTAACCACTCCAGCTGAAACCAAAGCAGTGCTTCTGCCCACACTACTAGCCCGTGTTAGACAAGTGATGTGTTAACTTTAATATCTTTGACTGAAGTTTAAGCTGACATGTTTTGCCTCATGTTTGCCGGATGCTAATAGCACGCACATGGCTGGTTACTGTGGCTCAGCTGATTGTAGCAGCCCAGTCCTCAAGGTCTGCGGGGGAGGAAATCACTGCACGGCATCCACTGCTGCATAGAATGCATTTTCCTTCTTTCCCCAGTTCCCAGTGAGCCAGTATCACACTACCACCACAGTGTGGTGATAGCATACCCCAGCAATGACTCAGAAGCAGCGAACAGGACCCTGTGGTGCACTGCTGCCCTTACATCCTAGAAGACAGGCCCAGGAAGCTCAGGAGCAGTGCAATGCAACCCAGATCAGACCTTGTGCTTGGGGACACACTGTAGCAGGACTTGTTCGGGGTCCTTCTTCCTCTGCAGAACAATGAAGTTCACCTGGTACATACGCAGCCGCTCATAGACTTTCTTGGCAATGCCTCCAATGTAGGTCTTGGTGGTGTACCAGAGCCAGTACCTGGCAGACAAGGAATTAAGAAAAAGGAAGGATCCTGCCTAGGAAAAGAAGCCAGTGTCACACCCATGAGACAGTAAAAAATGATGGGTAGAGACGAAGTGCTAAGCTGGGCCTGACTTGCAAAGGGAAAAGGGAACAGGTAGGGTTAATGGTATGACCCCTGGTCAGAATGTGGGAAGAGCAAGGCAGAGCAACATCCCATCTTTTCCACAAGATGAATCCTGCACTTACCAGGAGAAGTGGGTGACTTCAAACACTGCATAAAGATGGGTGAATTCCAGCACCACCTGACTGGTAATGTCATCCCAGGTTTGGCCCTCCAGGTCGCCATGGAGAAGATGCAGTCTTGACCGATCCAAATTTAGCCCTAAAGACAACAATGATCAAGAAATGCTATATGCAGCAGAAGCATTTACTCATGGCTTTACAAACCCAGCCACGGTTTTGGGTCATCCACTTTTTAAAAGCCCCAAATTGAGACTCTGAGCCTTCTCTTCAGCATCCAGGACTGAACTATGGTCAAAGAAGAGCAGCAATAAAAGGATGAGGCTACCCCAATGCTTCCAGGATATTCTGGCAGAATATACAGACTTAAACTGATAGTATGTTGATTTCCAGCAACAGATTCCCATCTGTCCCTGACAGACAATTCCCATCACCAATATCTAGGGTTATTAATTAAGTTATATCTCTTTCTAAACACACATCCCACAGACTTTTCAATCCTGATACACTTCAGACATACAAATACCAGATAGTGTTACAATGAAGGCCAAGCTGCACCCAAAATGATTTTACTTCTTCACAAGAGATCCAAGGAAAGGTCAAAAAAAATAGGAATTAGGAGACAAAGGGTAGTCAGCATGCAAACAGAGGAATCTCTGGCAAGGCTGAGGCTGTTTATAGCAGTATTCAGAGTGGGAGATGGCTTAGTGTATGATCGTACACTTAAAACTGCACTGGCTAAGCACCTGATTCATGATCAAGGAAGTAAAAGAGAAGGCAGACCCCTGGAGGCAGCACCTTCATTACCTGCTTCAAGGTATTCCCAATCATGAATCAAAGTCCTTTTACAAAACATCTCCTCAGTTGGCAGGAGTGCCCCTCCAACCCATCACACCGAACCCAGCAGTCTAAATACACATGCAATTTGGCAGAGAAATCCATTTGCCAAGGCCATTCTCCCAGCTTGTGCTGCTGGTCTGTGAAGCCCAGCGCTGGTCTGCTGGATCTGAATTACCCACAACCCTGCACCGCCACTCACTCAGCAGACACACCTTACTGTTGCTGCAGGAGAAGCAGCAAGCTTTATTAGTTACAGGAGAGGCAAACAAAATTCCCAGATTTCCATTTGTGGTTTTCCACATATGGAATTTCTCTGTGCCAATTTTGGGAATAAACTGACCTGTGACCCCAGGCGGGAGAGGCAGCTGAATTCTCACTGGCCTGAGAAAATCCATCAGGGAGTCCTGGGAGAGGCAGAGCAGGGGACTGGCTCTGCACCCTGCATCGGCTGTGATTTCCTCCATCTCTTCTGCAGAGACCGGCAGCACCTGGACGTGCAAGACAGCACCATGAGCGGAGCAGTCAGGAACCCAAATTCCTGTATCGCTCAGTCAGTTTAGCCCAGCACGCAGCAGTCAAATGCTGCTTTTGGCTCAGGGCCTGGTGAGAAATGGAAGCACAGTGAACTTTGTCTAAAGTCTGCTATAATACTGGTGTCAACCTGGCAAGCTGGGACAGACCAAGGTGTTACAAGAGCATTTAGCGCTATCTAGCTACTCTACAGAACAATTAATTTTAGTGGGGTAACTTTAAAATTAGATCTTCATAAATAATCCCCCCCCCCCCCCCCAGTCTCACTCACTGAGCTGTTCTGCCAGGCTCAGTACGTTTTTCAAGGGAACAAGAAGCAAAATCTCCTTGTGTTCCCTTCACAGCAGCGACCTGCTGATCTACAGGACAAACCACTGGCAGAGCTGTGAGGAGATCCCTTTCCCACACAGGGCAGCTTGGATCACAACCCTTTTTGCAGGCAGGGAAGCTAAGACAGACTGAGGTGATCTGAGATGGGTCAGCCCATGAAGCATCCATGTCAGACACGAATTACCCTAGGGTGGACATCTCACATTCGGCTCCCCTACTTGGCATGGGACAACAGCTGCATTAGGGCTTACCAAAGCTTGTTTTTTAGAGCATGCATACCTGCAGCTTGACACTGCGAGTCTCTTCAGTGACTCCAGGAGGAAAGGTCACTTTGATGTTTGGATCCACACTGGAAAAGAGCAATGTCCCCTCTGTTGGCACTTTGCATTCATTTTGCACAAGTCGAGACACAACGAGGAACCAGGAGAAGTGAAGGACACTACAGTGAGCCACATGCTTCTGTAACAGAAGACAGGGAAGAATCATAGAGTCATAGAATGGTTAGAGTTGGAAGGGACCTTGAAGAGCATCTAGTTCCAACCCCCCTGCCATGGGTAGGGACACCTTCCACTAGACCAGGTTGCTCAAAGGCCCATCAACCTGCCCTTGAACAATTCCAGGGATGCGGCAGCCACAACTTCTCTGGGCAACCTGTTTCAGTGTCTCACTACCCTCACAGCAAAGAATTTCTTCATAATATCTAATCTAAATCTGCCCTTTTTCAGTTTAAAACCATTATCCCTCATCCTATCACTACACTCACTGATAAAGAGTCCCTCCTCATGTCTCCTATAGGCCCCTTTCAGGTACTGGAAGGCCACTATAAGGTCTCCCCGGAGCCTTCTCTTCTCCAGGCTGAACAACTGTTGAAGAGTACAGGAGGACCCTCCTGTCTTGAGTTGTGAGGTTTAGACTGGACCTCCTTACTTGGTAAACTACCTCTCAGAGATGAGTTTAGCTGTGGCTGGATCCAGTCTTAGCCTCCAACAGTAGAAAAAAAAGTTCAGACCCTAGGTTCTGTCACAGAGTCAGTTTAATACAGCTTGAGCTGAGTGTCCCTGAACTCTGAACTCTCTGAGCCTGTCTTTATAGGAGAGGTGCTCCAGCCCCCGATCATCTTCATGGCCCTCATCTGGACTTGCTTCAACCTGTCCATGTCCTTCTCATGTTGGGGGCCCCAAAGCTGGATGCAGTACTCCAGGTGGGGTCTCACGAGAGCCCACCTGGAGTACTGCATCCAGTAGGAGGTCTCTGTGATCTTTCCAGGCACAGAGGTGAGACTGACTGGCCTGTAGTTCCCTGGGTCTTCCTTTTTCCCTTTTTAAAAATGGAGGTTATATTTTCCCCTTTTCCAGTCTGCAGGAAGACTTGCCAGTGAAGACTGAGGCAAAAGAGTCATTGAGTATCTCAGCCTTCTCCATATCCCAGGTAACCAGGTCTCCTGTTTCCTTCTGGAGAGCGCCCACATTTTCCATAGTCTTCCTTTTATCATTGACACACTTATAGCAGTTTTTCTTGTTGCCCTTGACCTCCCTGGCCAGATTTAATTCTATCAGGGCTTTAGCTTTCCTAACGTGATCCCTGGCTGCTCAGACAATTTCTCTGTATTCCCTCCAGGCTACCTGTCCTTGCTTCCACCCTCTGTAGGCTTCCTTTTTGAGTGAGTTTCTCCAGGAGCTCCTTGTTCATCCATGCAGGCCTCCTGGCATTTTTGCCCAGCTTCCTCTTTGTTGGAATGCATCGCTCCTGAGCTTAGACGAGATGGTCCTTGAATATCAGAGAGCTTTCTTGGGCCCTCTTCCCTCCAGGCCTTTATCCCACAGCACTCTACCAAGCAGAACCTTGAAGAGGCCAAGAGCCACTACCCTCCTGAAGTCCAGGGTAGTGAGCTTTCTGTGCGCCCTCCTCACTGTGCTGAAGATCTTGAGCTCCACCATTACACGGTCACTGCAGCCAAGGCTACCCTTGAGTTTCACATTCCCCACCAGCCCCTCCTTGTTGGTGAGAACAAGGTCCAGCATGGCACCTCTCATAGAAGAGAAAACATATAGGCATATAACATAATACAATAAAGGCAGGAAAGTAAGTGCCAGTAACAGACAAGCAGATGAAAGCACTAGAAGAGGGATGAAGCATGGCAGGCTGCAACTCATCACCCTCAGGAGACACACCTCCACGAGAGAGGAAACCTGGAGCTGCCATTTTATAGCAGCTGGTCAAAACACTGCTCATGAGATGTTTCCAATGGGCTCACTCTTGGCTGGGCAAAATCAAAGAGGGGAACAGGAATGATGTGTGTCACTGGTCATTCCAATCTGCTTACCTTTGATTTTCTCTTCTGCTCCACTCTTGTTCTCAGATCACTCCAGCTCTGCCCACTGAAGGTCCGAACTACCACCTCACGCTGGTGAAGGGTTTGAGGGGAGGCATATGGCATCCTGATCTGCACCTCCTGGCAAAAAAGCATTCCCGTGAGACATCAATACAAAGGATAAAACCAGACCTAGCTCTGCTCTGTGCCTTCCTTTGCAGACAAGAAGGGGGAGGGCAAAGCACAGCCTGTATAAAGAGAGTGGAGGCAGAGACAGGAACCTGCTCTGTCCTGCAGCCTCCGGGGAGGTGACAGGAGATGTTGGGTCTGCTATGTACTGTTACAGCAGAAAAAGTTCATCAGCCTGTGGGCAGAAAGGGCAAAGCAACTTTTGAAGTGAGTTGCTGTCAGCCATGATGGGGCTGGTGGTGTAAGTACTCACCAGCTTGAATGAAAACCAGACAGTTAGACTTTTAGGGAAGGATGCAAACCATTCTTGTTGCAGGCTAAGGCCAAATGCTGGAACAGCACTTATCCTCTGGCACAGGAGGGTTGTGAGTGAGGAAGGTTATAGCTCAGCTCAAGCAGAACCAATGGGGAAGGCAAAGAAGCCAGACCAGCACAGTGCCAGAGAAGCTGCCACTTCTCCTGTGTCTCCTATGAAGACAGGCTGAGACAGTTGGGGTTGTTCAGCCTGCAGAAGAGAAGGGAGACTTTATAGCGGTCTTACAGTACCTAAAGGGGGCCTGCAGGAAAGCTGGGGAGGGACTGTTTATGAGGGAGCATAGTGATAGGATGAGGGCTAATGGTTTTAAGATGAAAGACGGGAGATTTAGATTAGACATTAGGAAGAAATTCTTTACTGTGAGGGTGGTGAGACACTGGAACAGGTTGCCCAGAGAAGTTGTGGACGCCCCATCCCTGGAAGTGTTCAAGGCCAGGCTGGATGGGGCTTTGAGCAGCCTGGTCTAGTGGGAGGTGTCCCTGCCCATGGCAGGGGGGTTGGAACTAGATGATCTTCAAGGTCCCTTCCAACTCTAACCATTCTATGTATCTATGATTCTTTGCAGCAGGGCTTCTTTGAAAGGCAGTCCTGCAGATACGTAAAAGCAGCAGTTATGGAGGTACCTGTCTCAAAAGTCCCAAAAGACTCTCTCAGAAGACTCTGACAAGCTACTGCAGAGGCAGATTGATTAGGAGGTGGCCTAGATGTGTCCTCACCTGGTGGAATTTGACCCCATGAGGCTGCAGCTCCAGGACTCCACTTAGCAGGACATCATGGTGTCTCAGCTTTACCCACTGAGGATCTGGTGCGAGGGTTCGGAAGTTGATCCGCAGAGGGTGAGAGGCAGCCCCCGGTGGAAAGTAGAAATGGATGCCACATGCCAGGACCACTTTGCAGCCTTCAGAGGTGACAGAAAAGCTTCCAGAAGAAATACATGAATGTATGACACCGTGCAATGACTTCAGCCCTCCAAAAATCAACAGAAGAATCTCCTACCTTCTGTTTGACTGGCCTACTGAGGCCATAAGCTCCTATACACACATGCAATACCAACTATGCACCAATCTTGTTTGGGACCTTGTTACACCACTGTAATATAAATTCTTAATAACAGAGGCTTACCTGTCCTCTCCTGATGAAAGGAACAGTCTTCGTAGCCCTCTGGCACTGGGTTCATCTGCAGCAACAAAAAGGTTTGGATAGGAGGAGGTAACAGAGGTTACTTAAAACCAGGTAGACAAGAAAGGCTGAACTTGCATTTCAGTTTTGGCTTATTCCTAATCTGACAGAAATTGCTAGCGGAACCCTGCTCACACTGCAGCGGGCTTCAGATCAAGCAGCAGCAGTTGAATGGGAAGAGGTCTAGCGGTCCCAAGACGTACTGGAAATGCTGACTCTCCCCCAGGAAAACTCAGAAAAAGGGGGAATTAGAAGATATTTTAATCTACCACTCCTGCAGCTCTCAGGGCCATGTTTGATTGCCTGGGGCCACCCCTGGGAATCAGCGCTTGCTCTTGTGAACACCGGCACCATTGGGAAACTCTGCTCAGATTCCTGCTCATTCATCACCTTCATCTTGGACAAAGACCTCCTCCTCTGCAGCCTGGGAACCACAGGAAAGCAGGAGTTAACTGCACAGCAGAATGACCTCATATTGCCCTCTGGGCTTCTATCATCATGAGCCACCACAGACTTAGGGCCATGCAGCAAGTCCAAGAACCGGTGCTCACCTCTGCTAAAAAGGCTGGACCCCTTTAGGGGCCTCTCCTTGTCTGTTTCCTGTGAATTCCGTTTTCATTTCTACTGTAAGACCTTTCCTAGCAAGCCCAATTCCAGGGACCACTGAGCCCTTCAGACCAGGCTTGGACTTGTAAAAACAGAAATCATACTGTCTGTATCCTTACAACCTAATAATTATTCCAGACAAATAAATACTGATCTGATTCCCCCCTGCTTGTCTTGTCTAATCCAAATCCATGGATTTGGCAGCACCATGCTGGGCTGAGTGAGGGAACAGCTGGGCAGAACCCACAGCAGCAGAACCCTTGCAATTACCGGCCTGCGGGGATGGCTCAGTTTCTCCTAAGGGATTGCCTCGGAGGTGCACGAATGGCAAGGTCTGGATCTCAGGGGGGACAGCACGGAGGCAATTGTTCTGCAGATCAAGTCTGGACAAGTTGGGCAGGCTGGCAAGCGAGGCAGGGACTGTCACCAGGAGATTGCTGTGGAGATGCAGTCGCCGCAGAGACTTCAAATTGGCTGCAGGTTAGAACAAGAAGTGGCCCCCCATCCATGCTGTTAATTGCATTGCACATCGGCTCTAACAGCCCCCCCCCGGCCGCTCTCCTCATCACATGTACACACAGACACAGACACACACACACACACTAAGGGGAAAACATAAGAGCCCAACACCTCTTTAGCTCACAAAATAAAGGGGTGTAGGGAATTAGCTGAGAGGCAACACAGCCTCCTCCGTCCTCTGCTTTTCAGCACCCAGCTATGAGCACGGATGTAAGAAGCTTCCGTAACAGCATCAATGACAACTCCAGGCACAAAGTAATACAGGACGCAAGAGTCAAGAAGCTGGGCAGCAGAAGTCAGAGCCCAGTTCTGTGGACTGGTCCGCACTGGACAGTGCCGTTTCAAGCCCAGATTTGCATCCCATTAAACCCCAACTCTTCTGTTTCCAGTCCTGGGCGCTACCCAAGACCAGCCAGGCCAAATCCTCTGCTATTGAAAGGTGTATCGAAATCTTAGTAGTTTTGATGATCCACAGAAGCAGAAAGCATGGTCCAGAGAGCCATTAATGCTCAAAAGGACTGACTGAACCAAGCATGTTTCTTCTGGATATCTCTTACATTTGGCTCTAATGTAACAGATGGTTTGTGCTAACGACTCTGGGGACAGAGACCAAGGGCCTCAGGGGTCCTAGACTGCATCAAAAGCTCAGCAAGCCCATGTCCTTCTTTTCCCCTAGAAATACTTACCTAAGGAGTCCGGGATGCTCGATAAGCAATTCCCAGAGAGATCCAACTCTGTGCAGTTGTGCAGATTCCCAACTTCTTCAGGGAGGAATTCCAAAGCATTTTCTGAGAGATACAGGTCCTGCAGCACTGCCAGCTCCCCAATGCTCTGAGGTAAGTCCTTCAGCTGATTTTTCATAGCAGAGAAGAAAGTCAGCTTGCTCAGAGAGCCGAAGTTCTCAGGGAGTGCCACCAGGCTGTTGTGGCTCACCAGGAGCACGCGGAGGCTGGGGAGGTGGAGGATACAGCTGGGCAAGGCAGAGAGATTGTTGAAGCTGAGATCCAGGTGGGTGAGACACCTCAGGTTCCCAATGTTTGGTGGCAATTTTGTCAAGGATCCGTGCTGACATGAACCAAACTCATCCCTAGCATGGCCACCTGCGTGTGGAGGAAAGTGGAGAAAGAGGTCAATATGCTGCAGGGTTACCTCACCAGCTTCACGTGAGACTCCTTAGCACAGAGACCCAGAAGACAGGGAGTTACTGATCACAATGAGCAGCACTGATTACAAACTACTCATAGAGAAGTGGGTTTTCTGCTCCTTGCCTCAGTTTCCTGGTCAGTGAAAGGAGTATAATGGTGAAGATCTGTTACGAAATCAAGAGGTGCCACAGTCAACCATAAAGATCTGCTAAACACATCTGGAGTTGAAGCTCAGAAAGAGCCAGGCCACTCCACACATCTACCACCCTTCAGCAGGGTGGCCCATATCCCTCCAAGCCTCCCACTCTCCCTCCCCACCTCTTCCCCACCAGCACCAGTGGCCAACACACAACGCTTCACGGACTAAGGAGACATTCCTCGCTCTCTGAGCTGTGCCTGTGCTGTTATGGGACAAACAGCCCTGAAGACTAGGATCTGCCCTTGCAAGACTGGAGAGCAGACATGAGGAAAGCTGTGAAAATGTGGAAAAAAAGGCAAGTAGTTCAGTATTGTGTAGGCTAGACAATGCAGAGAGGGAAGGACCCAAGTCCCCCACCCCAGCCTGTGACACTCAAACTGGAGAAGGACTGCAGCCACAGAAATTAAGTCGAGCAAACAAAAGGAAACTTCCAAAACTCTCCATTTCTTCATCGTTTTGTACTCTCCCTCCCGTTGTCTATTTGTATACACATACAGCAGAGGGCACCAAACACTTTTTATGCTGCATAATGGTGAGAAATGAGAACAATCAAACTAACGGACATATTGCACTTTGTACATAAGAAAATCTTAGTGAACTATTTTATTGCACTTCTGGGTGCTCAGGGTGTGTGTACATCTCACAAAGCAAGCCTGATAAAAGGTATTGATTGCCATTATCCTCACCTTACTAAAGGGGGATGAGACAAATTAAATTATTCACATGAGAAATTTGTGGCAGATATAGAAACAAACCTCAGCCTTTTCAGTTTTCAACTAGAACCCTGAATTCTGGCAACAATACCCCCCTTTTTTCTCTCATTTCTTTTCAAAATTCCACCTCCCAAAGAGTGAATGATTCAGTCTGATACAGAAATTATACCATTTGTATTGAGATCCTCCTACAATAAAGAGATGAGAAAGACAAAGAATGACCTCATATTTATAAGTTACTACTATATTATTTATAGGTTATTACAGCTTGCCAAATTACGTGCACGCCCTGAGTCATACTTTTGATAAAATGTTGAGCAGCCTCTTCTGGTCTGTCTTGAACTCTGATAAACCTACACTCACTGACACTAAGCAAGTATTAAGCTAGGATTGATTCAGATGGAAACACAGCAAAGACAGCTCATTATATTCCCAAAAATAAAAGAGGGGTTGAACATTTACCAAAAAATCCAACACCTTTCAATGCCCCTCTCCTTGCACAACTGTGCAAAAAATGCTCTTCTTCTAGAGGATGGCTACAGAAAATGTTGTAGCATCAACCCAACAGACTCTAAAAACCGGTCTCCAGGCAGCTGTAGAAACAAAGGAAGGAAATAAGAGTCTAGAAACCGTACCTTGTTGAAATCTGCATGCAGCTCTGAGCAAGGATAAAAGCCAAAGCTGTAGTAAGTGGCACTAGAACAAAACAGTTCCAAGGGTACTTTGTCCTGCAGATGTGGAGAGAATGATAAAAAAAAATAGCTGAGCCTAGAAAAGTTGAATGCTGACCGGCCCAGGCATTTACCTTTGAGCACTAGGGATTTCAGGTGCTTCAGATGAGGAAGGATGCCCAGTGTGGTGCCAAGGAGGCGATCGTTGCTGCTGAGCCGGAGGAACTCCACCTGGACCACCTCTCCCCTTCGCCCCTTGAACAGCTGAAGGAACCGGCAGCAGCCGTCAGGATAAACATCCAGGTTCAGCCTGTTGTCTGCAAGGCAGGAGCCAGCGAGTGCAGAAGCCCCCGAAGCCCCCTCCCTGCACTCGTCCCCAGGCCCCAGAAGCTCTGCCATCTTCTGCGTCTCGTCCACGGGGTCTGGACATGCTCTGACTTGCCAGGCAGGCAGGCACCGGCAGCACCACGAGGCAGCCGGGACTAGGAGGAGGAGGAGGAAAGATGGCTCTGAAAGAGAACACAAGTGCAAGATGAAGGCCTCCTGCCCCAACTCAGCGTGGCTGGAAACAGTTTATAACCACAGCAAGAAGGCAGGAGAGATTACACGCGTGTTACTGAAAGCTTTGTGGGCAGAGAGCACAGAAATGCAGGGTGACGGATGCCATGGAGGCTTCTCCTCCAAGGGAAAACCTCTGAGTTTTCCCAGCTGACATCCCAGCAGGGAATGGAGCAATTACCCACCATCAGAATAAATAGCAATATTAACTTTAAAAGACATAAATGTAAATGCCTATGCCCTATGCGGATTTCAAAGTGCCTAAACGGGAAGCTTTACAAGTGGAGGGGGAAACCGGGACAGGGAGAGCTGAGCCAGGAGCAGAGCCCAGAGGCTGCTCACAGGCTGCGATGAGTCCTTATCGAACCCAGTTGTGAAACCGGGTGCCAATGGGATAAAAGTGAGCATCGATGAATACGGGCAAAGGGCAGCAGAGCAGATGTGGCAGGGCCAAGGAGGGGGTTAGAAAAGGCGTGTCCGTGGCACAGGAGCACTGGACTCTGCAGCGGGAGTGGAGCTCTTGCAGATTTGCCTCCACAGGGATGTTCTAATGCAGCAAACTGGGCATGAAGCCATGGCCAGCTAGTTACCAGCTAGTCCTTGTTTCGTCCCCTCACAGCACCCTCCACAAACAAAGAGAAAGGGGAAAAGTCAGTATCACATAGTGCATGCTAAGGAGGATTTAAACCTAAAGGTGCAGAGGTATGACATGTATTAATTAACAAATTAATTATTCCTCTGCCTTCTTAGTGTGAAGAAGCTTTCATCCACCTAGGACTTTCAAAATCAGCCACTATCATCATAGCACACTGGTAACGCAAAGATGAGCAGAGGTACCACACTGTTTTTTATACCAGTAGTCACATACTTCCAAGTCCCCCATTTCCTGCTCTTTCCACTTCCTTTATCTTTTGCAACTCCTCCTGAGCTTGGCAATTAGACTAGTTTATGGTGTGAATATCAGGAGTTCTTTTTAAGCCCTGCCATAGATGGAATAGGCAAATAGAAGTTTCTTTTGAACAAGTGATGCAGAACTACAAAAAAACTTGTAACAGCTTTAACCTCCAAGGCCAGGAGAAGCAAGCTAATGCCCCTGCCACACCCTGAGAAGCAGTGCTTTTTACTATTAACCTGTGGGACATGGCAGCACTGATGTTCCCAAGGCACAGTGTGAGGGCAGGCATCACAGCTGTCTCCCTAGAAGAGCAGAAACCTTACGGACACATAAGGCCAGAAAGAACAGGTAAAGGGAAACTACTGCTTTAGTAAAAAGGTATTTCTTACAAAAAGGCTGAACACAACACATACACAGCTCTCTTACAGATATGCGTAAGCAAAAAGACCATCTGCTATAGCTTTGTAAAGTTATTGATGGTGAAGGAACCAGAGGGCAGCTCTGAACTGGCCAGGTGGGAGAGGCTCGGAGACCACAAACGCGCCCTCAGGAGTATGTACAGGACACGGGCAGGCACCCTTGTGCACAGGCACACGGGTACGCACACATGCACATACACACACACGGGCACATACACACACATCACACAAACACTCACCCTGGGCTGCCCTCGCTCCGGCAGCCCCAAGCCCCCATAACCCCACACCGCACAGGGCCCCGGAGCCGAGGCTCAGCCCCCAGGGACCCGCCCAGCAGGACCTACAGCTGAGCAGCCAGGCCACATGCACTTTGCCCCGCTCAGCGCGGACACGCTTTTCTCACCCCCTCCGCACCCGGTCTCTGGCACACAAAACCCGGGCCCCGAAAGGCCGGCCGTGCGCGGTTTGGCTCGGCTCAGCCCGGCACGGCTTGGCTCAGCTCAGGCACTTCCTGCAAAGTTTGCAGGCAAGAGGCACTGCCGGGGCGGGACGAGCCGGAGGAGGTGCCAGATGCAGCGGGACAAGGGGCAGGCGGCTGTGGGGAACCAGGCCCAGGCATCCCGCTGTCACGAAAATGTCACCAAATGAGATTTTCCTAACACGGCCACTGCCTCAGCAGCCCTGCTGGTGGTCCTGCCGCGGTTGCCCTGGGCTCAAACATGAGCTCAGCCTGCAGGCAACGGGAGGCACAGGCAGCTCCTGGGGCTGTGCTCATTCATTGTGAATTCTGGGAGAGAAACGTGGCGGGAGCTGGGGCTGCGAGCCCGGCAGGGCACAGGGCTGGGTGCTGCAGAGCCAGCCCTCGGTCCGCCCAGAGCTGTGGGGCTCTGCCATGGCTGGGCCTCGTCTGCCCTGTTGTTGCCCTCTGGGAAGGCGCCTGCCTTCAGCTGTCTGTCTCGCAGCCAGGGACACCATTTGGTGTAACACCACATCCTGGCAAGGACACGCTGCGTTTGTCCTGCTCTCCATGTCTCTCAGAGGGGCTTTTCTGTCAGTTTCTGGCTGGTGCCTTGATGCTGCCATACGTCAGTGCTGCTGCGTTAATGCCCTGGGAAGAGCCTCTTGCTCAAAGCTGAACACAAGCTGCAAACTTCTCTTCCCACAGGGGGTAAACGCTAACCGCTGACTGCTTCGCTGAAGAGCTTCCTCAGTTATAAAACTGGGAGCACCAGAAGTACCAGAGAAGCGGAGAGTGCTCACACCCACATGGGGGGAGGGACCTCCAGGGCAGCAAGGCAGGGATAGCCAAAGCCTCCTCACAGCCCTGCTGCTGCAGCGGTTCAGCTTTATTCAGGTCCAGTGGATTTTGGCACTACATTAACTTTTCACTTTTATTCATTTCCTTAATCCAGGAAGAAATCAAGCGAACCAAGCCTGGCCAGTAACTTCCGCAATCCCACGGCGAGCCCTTCCCACTGTGTTTCTCACTCCCGGCCCCCCGGGAATAGTACAGGCCCCCTGCCCACTCCTGTGGGGAGCTTTTCCTCATCGGAGGGGCCTGCGCTTCCCGGGAGGCCAGGCCCTCCCCGCCAGGCCGGGCACGGCGGGCGGCGTCGCCCAGACCGCCGTGCCCTGCCTTTGAGGGGGAAAAGGAAAGCCCTGAAGGCGTAAAATTAGCAGCCGCGGCCTAGTGCTGAGGCGGCGCCCAGCAGCCCCGCCTCTGCGCATGCACCAACGGCTGCGCGGCGGCGCTCAGTGCGGCAGCAAGGCGTGGCTTCCCATTGGCTTGCCCGCTCCCCGCCGGCCTGGCCCAATGGCAACGCGCGTTGTTGAGGGGTGACGGGAAGAAGGTGTGGCTGAGGCACCGCCTCTTCCCTTTCGCCGCTGGGCTGCCATCGCGAGCGCACGTCCTAGGCCTGTCTCCCGCGCCGCCGCCGCCTCCCAAGTAAGCGCGTGGCGGCCGCTTCCTCCCCCCGCGCGGGAATGGGCGCTCCCGGTGCTCCCGCCCGCGGCCGCCAGCGGGGCTTGGGCCGAGACCACTGTGGGCGGGACGGTGGGGGGAAATGGCGGCCATGTGCTCTCCCGGTCTGGGCCTGGGCCTATGCCGGGCCGGGCTGAGGCGAACTCCGCGGGCAGCCGGGGCGGGGATGCCGTCCAGAGGGAGAAGAGGTCCTATGGAGGCCGCGGTGCTCCGGGAGAGGTGTGGGATGCCGGCAGGGTTAGGCCGGGCCGGCTGCTGGGGCCTTCGAGCGGCAGCGCCCGGGGGCCGCTGCGGTTTCGCGGTGTTTCACGGGCTGCCTTGTGCGGGGCCCTGTGCTGGCGGGAGACTGGTACGCGGCCTCGCCTGCCGTGTGACTTAATTTGAAAGTACATCTAAACAGTTGTAGCTGGGAGGGTGAGGTTTGCTTCCCCCGGTGAAAAAATAAACTTCCTCCGAGTGTGTAATGATCATCCGCACGGAAGGCCCCGTTGTCTTGTTTTGCAGGATGCGTTACGTCGCAGCTTACCTTCTAGCAGTCCTCGGTGGCAATGAGTCTCCTACTTCAAAGGACTTGAAAAAGATCCTCGACAGCGTTGGCATTGAGACTGACGATGAACGGATGAACAAGGTGGCATTGCCTCTTAATTCCAGATGGTCCTGTCCCTGTGAGCGTCAGGCACTGGAGCTGTTCCCTTGGCTTCAGTGTTTCTTTAGTTGCCCGGCTGTTTATCTAGTCTTATTTTGTTCAGGTGTTTGCTGGTCATTACATATGTGATTTCTGAAACACTGCTTAACGAATCAGAACTATTTTTTACAACGTTTTTGTAGAAGTCTTGCTTTCCTATTTAACACCTGTCCTCTGCAAAGATCTCTGTCAGTTGTTGCTGACTTCCGGCCGTTCAATCTAGTAACTTTAAATGGGATGGTGGCTACAGATAAGTATGTATTGAAAATAAGTTCTGTTCTGACACAATGTGTAGTTTGCACTTCATGTTTCATTTTGGCTTTTGGTCAGTACTGACTCAAAGCTAACACTTTTGAAGGCCTGATATTCAGGAATAATTTTTTATTTAGTGTACAGTAAAGAAGTACTTGTTCCTTCACCAAGAAACGTAGACAAATTACAACATGGACATTAAAGGTATTCGGTAACAATATGTTGGAAGATTTTGGAAATAAATGCTGAAATGGTTGCGTTGAAAAAGAAGCTTTTTAAGAAGATAATACCTTAATCAGCATGTTTCTTGTGATATAATAGACTTTCAGTCTTGTGGACTTAAACGGCCATGGAAAGAAAGAACTAAATATGGTCTTATCACCTGGCCCATACTTGTATGTGGAGTGTTTCTAGAGAGGTGGAAGGAAAAACAAGCTACTTTCCCAGTTGGAGACAGTGTTTTACCATCGGCCCAACCAAACGATGGGTTGACTGAGGTGACAGCATCCTTTTTACAGTTTGGGATGTTGGATTGAACTTGTACACCTGTTTAAATGCCAGGTCTTTCAGCTTTGGCTTGTTTACATTTGTTTAATACTTTTATAAGTTAGTTGTTTTCTTTAATCCTCCAATATCCAGAAAGCTTCTCTGGAATTTGTTTTGGTCATGATTAATTAATCCTTTTCTATTGGCTGTATCTTAAGCTGGTGTAAATCTGGTGAAGTCTTAAAAACACTTTCCTTCTGGATGAAGCAAGCATACAGGCACTGCATTTCACAGATCGCACGCTTTGTGTAAGCAGGAGTTGCCTGTTGAAAAACTCTTGGTTACAGTCCTTGGGCTTGGGTGACTCTGCAGTTCTCAGCACTCACTCCTGGTAGAGGGACTCACCACTAAGGTCTGTGGTCTCTTTTTTTTTTTTTTTTAAGTGCTTGCTTGCATTACCAATTTCTGGGTTTGTATTTTGCTTTCCTCATCCCTGGCTGTACAACAATGGTAGTAAAATTGAAGTTAGGACTCTCTGTTCCCGTGCAAAGATACAATAGCCAGCTTGGCTATAACATTTGGTAATGCTGGGAACGGGGCTCTGTGGTTTTTGGTCTAGGGCCTGGTGCCTCAGAGCCTCCCAGTGGGTATTAAGCAAGATATGTTAACAGTCCCTCAGTGACTAACAGGCCATTAGTGGGGTTTCCTAATTGGCTCCACAACTTCTGTGTATTCTTTCTGCAAGGTCCTTGGATTTATTATTAATTTATTGTAACAGATTTAATGAAAAAGCTTTCACAGAAAAGTATGAAAGACTTAGCTGGAGTTTTCACGTCAATGTCCTGTTCCTTCCACTGAGAAATAAGGGGCGTTGGGGCTGTATAAGCACCAGGATGGAGGCATTGCACATGATGATTAATCAGTACTGGTTTAAACGTAGCTTATACTCACGCTGTTTTGAAACTATTAACATTCTAAACTTAATTTACACAGGTTATTAGTGAGCTGAATGGAAAAAACATCGAGGATGTAATTGCTCAGGGTAAGTACCGTCTCTAAGTGTCACAGATAATTGCCTCTAGTACTTTGGTAACTTAGACCTGAGAGCGTAGAATTGCTGCCAACTCCCTGATTATTCATCCGTTTAGCTTTGCGGTTGAGGACTTCCATGCTGGATCTCAGCTGAAATGACTGAAATCCAGGTCCATTCTAATTCCCTGCAGGTCGGTGCCAGTACCTGCTGGGTTTCGCTTGTGGACCACATTAAGCTGGAAAACTTAGGCATGTATGAGCTTACTGGTAGTCTGCTCATGACATAGTTTTCTGGACATGTTGATTGCAGAAAGAATTAGCTGTCCTAAGTTCTCTGTGAGACTTTCTTTGCATTTACCCACTTGTATGCACCAATTATGTAAAACAGGAAGAACAGACTGTTAAATGTGAGTAAGTGTCAGTTCACGTTAAGGGTACAGTTACACCTTCTGCTATTAATGCAAACCTCTCCAGTACATACAGATGTCTTTTTGAGCTCCCCAAGTCTGGCATTTCCTTTTCTCTAAGATAGGACTCTTGAGTGCTGGCTTCTATAGAAGCTTGTGCTTTTACCGAAGCTGGAACTTTTAACATTAATTGACTAGGTCATAGGGCTGAAATAAAGTAGAGCTGAGGTGTAGTGCAAAGGTTTCTGATTAGTGTCTGGTTTCTTGTGCATAGGCACAGGGGAACTTTTAGGCATGTATTTGCTTAAAGGTTGCCAGGGCTTTGCCTGGCCTTGCTGTTACAAGCAGTAACTGGGCATTTCTGTCCATGTGGTCTGAAGACCTAAGAGAGCCATTATGCATGTGCTTACAACACACCTATAATACTGTAATACTTTAAATAAATTCTTTCCTAGAACATACTGACATGCATATGAAACATGTTGTTTACTTAGCTAGTTTATTAGAGCTTGAAATAATGGAATTATTTAGAAACTGATTCCCAGAAATTGGAATACAGGCAAACATATTGTGTATGTGACCTCTGAATGCCAAGGGAGCCTTGGTATGTGAAGGGCAGATGCCAGAGAACTAACTAGCTTGCCAAAGACGGGCATAAATCAGAAATCGGTTTACTAATCTCAGAGGAGATGCAATAGGGTTCACAGAGTGCTAGAGAACTTGTTGAAAATACTGTACTCTTTGCCATAAATACATCTTTCCCCCCTTCTCTCCTGTAAGTGCGATCCAGTCATGCCCTCACAGTTCTCTATCCCATTAAAAAAAAAAGGGGGGTTGTCATGGTTTAACCCCAGCCAGCAACTAGGACCATGCAGCCACTCACTTACTGTCTCCCCATTCCCCCCCAACCAGTATGGTAGGGAGAAAAGGAGGGGGAAGAAAATGCTCACGGGTTGAGATAAAAACAGTTTAATAGAACAATAATGAAAAAGGAAAATAACAATAATAATAGTAATGGAAAAAGAATGTACAAAATAAAGTGATACAACACCAGTTGCTCTCAACACCTGATGATCAGTTGCCTAGCCTGTCCTGAGGAGCCATCACGGATTCCTGCTCTGTGGCCAACCCCCGTTTATATACTGAGCATGACATCTATGGTAAACATCACTGAGCACCAACTAAAACAATATGTGTTATCAACATTATTCTCAATACTAAATAATAAATGGACTAGCTACTAGAAAGAAATTCTATCACAGTTGAAACCAGGGCAGGATGGGCGGGAAGAGGGGAAGCCAGTGTGTTATTTTTGAGGCATATTGAAATTAATGATTTCTGGGCTATTATGCTGTATTCAGAAGACATACAGTTTTTCTGTATGTGTAAAATTGGATGTGTTTGCCACTATTTTTATATGAAAGGTTTTGGGGGAAAAAAATAGGAGACTTTGTCTATAGAAGAGAACTTAATGTGTTTTTGGGGGGGAAAGGTCTTTGAGTCTTAAACTCTCAAGGTTTTTTTCACAAAATAGTTTATACTTTCTTATTGTGGGTGCAGCCTCTTGTTCCTTTCAGCTAATAGTGACAGGTTCAGTCCATGAGACATATATCTGTTTTTTCTGCAGTCTGATTTCTCTTCCTTTTCACCTTACCTCTGTGCTTGCGATGAGCATTTAAATACTCTTCTGTCCCACTCAGGTAATGGAAAACTTGCCAGCATGCCGGTTGGGGGAGCTGTGGCAGTCTCTGCTGGAGGGGGCTCTGCTGCTCCTGCTGCAGCTGCTGCCCCTGCTGCCGGTGAGTATGGGCGGAGTATGGGTGTTGTTACAGAGCAGCTCTGTTAAAATCTTAAAAGTAGAGTCCGAATTTCAAGGCTTTTCCATTTTGGTAGCTCACTGTGTGATTGAAGTGTAAACCCGAACAGTTACTTTTCCTTTGGGCCATGACAAGCATTTTCTCTTATCCACCTTAAGATTGATCTGGCTTAGAACCAAGAATCAGACAGACTTCACTGTCTAAAGTACGTCCCTTCAGTAATAGTGTCTGTATCCCCTCGGTGTTTATATTTGGCTATTGAGAGGGAATGAGGTGAACCTTGGAGCTTGAAATACCAAAATACAGAAGCTGAGAACACCAAAACGTGTACCTTGAAAATCTGTGGTGCAAAAAATGTAAATACTGACCACTGGCTTTTGGTCTTTTTTCTTTCAGCTGAGGAGAAGAAAGAAGAGAAGAAGGAGGAATCTGAAGAATCTGACGATGACATGGGATTTGGCCTATTTGATTAATTATTTGTTTTAGAGAAATTATTAAAATTCTTTGTTTTAAATGTTTTTTTTTTTGAGTTTATTACTATAACCATACAAGTGCTGTGGGATTCAGACAGCTGTTCTTAATATAACTCTGACAAAGCTTTGATTTTTGTCTCTGAAACAGGTATGTGAATTTTATGACACTCCTGTTTCTTAAGCAGCATGTGTAAGCTGAATCTACCTGATGTTAACTTAATTTCACCTTCTCCACACTATTTTGCTATCCCAGTTATGCAGGAAAGACTCCCTGTCTATTCAGCAATAAAAGTATTTTATTTTTCAGAATCTGTTTAATCCATTCCAAAACACATGAAACTGAATAAACAGCAGATCTGAATTAGTCCAGAAACATCATTTCAGACCTAGTTATAGGCATTAGCTTTTGTAGATATCTAAAAGCACTGATTTCATTGCTCCGTCAGATTCCCAAGATCTAGGGACACCACCAATAAAATGCTTCACTATGCTTGGATTTCATGTTATATCCTTATGCTTCACATAGAATCTGTAACAAAAAAAAAAAAACCCAAAAAAACCCGCATCCTGCTCTTCATGGGATAGAGATCAAAGCAAAGGTGCTTTTCATACTGAATAGTTGTTCTGGGGGTAGCTGAAATACCAGGCTGTGAAGGACCTTGATCTGAACAGAAAGAAACTATTTTATGAGGAGAATGGTATTTTTGAAAAACTGATCTCTGGTGTGCCCAGAAGAACGCATCAGCTTGGGAGGACAGTAAATTTTGCTTTTATGAAGTATCTTCTGCTAAGATACACTTCTGGCAGGCAGCTTACCCTGACTACTAGGTCTTTGACTGTCACTGTAAGTAGGTAAAGTAGCGCGTGTGATGATCTTCCCATGCCAAGTCTCCACAGGTAGTGTCAAAAAGCTGTTCCGGAGCAGTCTATACTGGGAACCTTTTCTAACATAGTTGTTTTGGAGAGGAAAAAAAAAAAAAGCACTAGTTGATAGAGTTATGTTGGTTATGAGTCACTGAACAAAGCATGGCAAGTACTTCTGAGGAAAGATGGGTGAAATCCAAGTAGGAAAAACTATTTTATCTCCCTGTGGTGTACTGAGAGAAAGCGCCCATTACTTCACAGCAGCCAAGGGAGAGAGCAGTGGAAAGATCCTCGGACCTCAAAATGGCCATGATTCAACCAACTAACCCCTGCTGCCCTTCTGTGCCCACTGCAAGAAAAGAGTTACAGGAGGTGACAGTGTCAGTACCTTTCATCTACTTTGTCTCTTAAGTCCTAGCATGGTGATCTTTGTGGTAGGACTGAAAAACTGCTCATGTTCACTCTAGTTCTCTGTCAGACTTGTAATGGCTGTGGTTTGGCACTGGAAAGGGTGCAGGTATATCTATTTCTTTCCTTGCTGATTTCTCCATGTCAGATCACTGAAAAAGTGTTCTTGGATCTGATTTTACTGCGAGGTAACTCCCCCACACCCTGCAATGTTGCCTTGCTGGGCTGCTGCAAGAGTAAAGTAAATGTTTTCACAAGAAGGAACTGCCCTGTCACACCACTCAGCAGGGTGTTTCCATGCCGACAGGAATTTGTTTCAATGGCACTGAGCTATTCCAATAGGTTTGCTGTGCCCAGGCCTGTGGGGTGAGATGATTGAAACCTGTGGTGCCAGCTGCTGGATACTGTGATGAAGGGGGACTACAGCTACATCTAGACTAACTTCTTTCTTCCCCCTATTTATCTTTTCCCTATGACCTGTTAAACCTTGAGTTATGGACCTGGTCCTGTGCTGGGTGTCCTCTTACCACCTTTAAATTCCTTCCTGAAAGTGCATCATTTTGATGAGAACTCTTGTCAATCTACTTTGAGAAAGAGGACAGCTCATTTGGTAAACAGTTTAGAGAAGAAACTTTTGTGGGGAGCTCTCGGAGAAAGCACTGAAAATACAGCATTTGTTACACTGCCACAGGGAGACAATGTATTTTACGTAATCACCCTCCTTGTGAGGGTCAGGGGACAGGTCTAGTCCAAGATTTCTAAAACACATTTTACAAAATTTCCTAAAACCTCTGCATGGTGAACATTTCTTCCAAATGCAAAATCAAAGCATTTTAAGCTTTCTTCCCCTGTAACTATTTATGAAACCTGTATATGAGCAGTGATGTGCCTGGAAGTCGCAGACTTGTTTGGTGCTCTGGATGGACTTCACTGCTTTTTGCTGATCTCAGTGAGCTTCAGCTTCAGGAATTGGGCTCCCTGCTCCTGCTCTGTGGACACTGTTCTGAATTTTGAAGTGTCACTGATGCCTTTTCAGACTTAGCAGTAATTTTGAAAGGCAAGGGTAGTGGTGGTATGGATGCATTGTATTCCATGACGCGCTCCAAGAAAACTAGTGCCTGCAAACACTTGGGGTGGTGGCCTAGTCTGTCCCCTTGCAGAATCAATTTTAGCTAGAACAGATTTTTCCGGACTTCATAAAGAAAGGCTCAAAGGCGTTGAAGGGAAAGGAAAGGATGTCTTTATGCCTAGAGATTACAGTGGTAACTGATCATTACTAAATTGACAGTAGGGGAGAGTGATTTAGTCATAGGCCTGACGTTGAAACACGTGAGCTCTCCTCACTGGGACACAAATGCTGTGCCATCTCAAATCAGCTCTGACTGAAAATCGTTCCTTACAAACACCATGGGTCAGGGAGAGTGACATGACATCTTCACTACTTGGAAAGCGGGGAGAACATCTTGGACACTACTGGAAAGTAATCAGCAATGGCTCCCTGGGGCCACTGTCAAATTAACTGGTTTCACTCTTACTACTAAGGCCCAGTTTTGCAAGCTGCTACATGCCGGCAGCCCTGCTGAACTCAGTAGGTTTGACTTACGTAGGGCAGAGATATCTGTAGTAGCTTTCCTGGAAGGAAAATTCAGTCCCAAGAGAGCATGACTCTGCTCCGTTGCCTGAGGAGATGCTCCTATGAAGGAAGACCCAAGTGTTTGTCATGGAATTGTCCAATATACGCAAAGATCACGGGTAAGAAAAAGACATCAAAGTCAGGCTTTCCAGCGATGCTGGGCTTCACGACCAGTTCCCCAGTCTTGCTGACTACAGGCAACAATACTAAAGTAACATGATGAAGACAACTATAGCAGACTGCCTCTCAGCTTCCCTTTAAAAATTCTCATTGGCCACCAAAAACCAAGGTCTTACTCGAAAAAACAGAGGTTGTTTACTGGTACATTATTATCTCATATGTACTAACTACTCACCATTCATTAGACTAGAAAACAAATGCAACAAAGACAGACCGCATGAGAAGCTGTCCCAGTGGCATCACAATGTGTAAGGGCACAAGTGAACTTGCAGTGTTCTCACAGGAGTTTGATACACATGAAAAGCTGCCATGTAAATCTTGCTGGCCTGGTTTATTGCAGCATTATAAGCAATTCCAGGATTATGGCAGTACTTTCTTATTGAGGAGAAAAAGATTAGTGTTGGGGGATAATTTATTTTTGAGAATAACACAGTTGTTTGCCTGCCTGCTAGTGCCAGTACCTAGGCAGCACTCTGCAAGGGATTACTGGTCACAAGGTTTATTTCATTAGCCTGTTTCAACAGGGCAGCATTAACCTCTTCAAATAGGTAACCTTGAGGGCCAAGGCAGGGCGATGTAAACAACTCAGGATGAGATTGCTGTTGAGAAATCAAGTGAAACTAACCCCAGCATTGTCATTTCTATTTTCCAGCTGTAGAAGGAACTTTAAGGTTTGTGAAATACTGAGAAAAGAGGAAGCAGCGTTGGCTTGAGAAGAAGCTGTTCTTGCGGTTAGAAGTGTTAGGGAGGTATCTGCAAACAAGGTTGAGTATTCAGCCTTGCCACAGATTTCCGCTAATGCCACAGCTCATTGACTAGCTCTTCTGCAACACAATCCCTGTTCTGGAAATTGCAAGCCACGATGTTTTCTTTGTGTTTGGCTACATGGAAATACCTTTCCATGTCACCGGAAGCACGGGGTGAAAGTGCTATGATTGTGTTGGTGTTAAGGACCTTTAAGAGGGTCAAGGCTCAGGTGTGCCAATGCTCACCTCTTCAGATGGAGGAGATGAGGACTGACAAGGGCCATGTAACCACATCAAACGCAAGGGAGGAAGGAAATTACAAAAGCGAGTAGAGGTATGAGAGGAAGAGAAAGAAGGGTGGGTATAGGACATAAACAGAGGACTTGAGATAAGTGGGGTTAATTCTTTAAGTGCTCCAGGATGGAGCTAATGTGTATCAAGGGTACTTCCTGGCAGCTGGGTGAGGTGGTGGACTCCAGGGTAGGATCTGGAAGAAAAATAAGGCTGGACTCCTGCCCGTCTGATGGAAGGAAGGCACAAACCTTTAACGAAAAAGCACTCTGTCTGTAGGGGCTGGAGTATGAGACCCGACTTGAGCTCAAATATTGGGCTTATACAAGGGTTACCTGCTGAGTTTGGTTGCTTCAGACAGCTGACTGTGAGGCAGTGGGTAGCTGTTCTTACAACCTGGGTGGCCCCTCTATGGGGAGGGCACCAGACTCCCTTGTATCCTTTGAAAGAATATTTGGAGTGGAAGGAACAGGAGAGGGGCTACTTGGATGACCTCCACCAACACAGTTGGTGAAATTCCTGTGGGGAGGAAGGCCTGGCTTTGCTTAGTCTGAGGGCTGTTAGTGACAGGTATTAGTGTCCCAAATGAGAAACTTCAGACCAGTTATAAGAAAGCTAATGCAAATAGATTTATGCCAAGATGAACTAAGTCTTTTTCATATTTTTTTTAAAACTTTGGTAGAAAGTGGGTTTGCCCCATGTTGATTCTATTAAAAAACTACTTAAGCATTTTGTTTTGTACACCCCCAAACCTCCCTCTGGCTGATCTTGCTTCCTTGGTTTGAGTTGAGCAAGCTTCTCTTGCTACGCTGATCCTTTTGATGTCCCTGTAAGCTTTCACGCTTACCTAATTGTGTGAATGGCTACAGATTGTATTGTTTATGACAAGGGGATGTTTCCAGCCTCTGAACCGTGTTTTGATCTCCCAATAGCACTGGTCTCTTACCCAGTGCTGCTGTGGCGAGCTGATATGCCATGGGCTTGCCTGCGCCAAGAGGTTGTGCAGAAGCACTACTGAGAATTGCAGCTGTCCTGACCAAAGGTAAGCATTTTGGTGAGCTTAGAGGCACATGGAGAAAACTTTTAAGACAAAGTTAGCAAAGGTAAGCAACTGTGTGCGTTTTGGTGAGTTTGGAGGCAGAGAGCAGGGTTGCCTTTCTCCTTGCTGTGTCTGTGCTGAGCCTCACCTCCCTTCACCTCCTCAGCTTTTTATGAAAGAGGAAAGCTCTTCCCTTCCTCTCCTCTCCCTAAAAATAAACAACTGCTTGCAGGAAACTCCAAGAACTTGGAGCGGAGGCCTCCAAGAAACAGCACGTTCTGTGAGGGGAAGACAGGCTGCTGCGAGAAGCCGTAATCCTCTCCTTCCCCTCCCGCCTTCTGCCTTACCCTCTGCTGCTTCAGGGAGGCGCGGGTACGGCTGCCCCGCTTCAACAGGCGGCGAACAACCGCAATGCCCGCGGGGGCCGGCCTCGCTGGGCTTAGAGAGGCATGGCCGCCTCCCCTCAGCTCGGCCCCTCCGCAGGCCGAGGGCGGGCCCGAGGGCCGGGCCGCCTCATATAAGCTCGGCGGCCGCTGCCGGTAACCCAGCGGCAGAACTTGCCGTGCTACCGCCTACTTCTTTCAGCAGCGGCGTTTCCCGGCTCTCGTCCTCTGTCCCCGCCCGCCAAGGAGCGGTGTGAACTGAGAGGAGCCCCGCTGCTTCCCCTCCCCGTCGCGGCTGCTTCTTCCCCTTCAGCTGCACCCCCCCTCATCCCCCCGCCTTCAGCGGGGCGCGGAGGCCATGTTCCCCCTGGACTCCACCTGGAATATCTCCTTCGCCGGCTGCGGCTTCCTGGGGGTCTACCACATCGGGGTAGCCAGCTGCCTGCAGGAACATGCGCCCTTCCTCGTCGCCAACGCCAGGAAGGTCTACGGCGCCTCAGCCGGGGCGCTCACCGCCACCGCGCTGGTCAGCGGCGTCTGTCTCGGTAAGCGCGGGGCGGGCGGGGAGCCCTCGGGGCTGGCGGGCGGTGCGAGGCCGGCCTGAGGTGCCTGCGCTGTCACGGCCAGGCCAGCCGGCTGCCGGAGCCGAGCGCTCCTTCGGGTCTTCCCTTCGCTGTTACTAATTATTTTTTTTTTTGTTTTCAATTACAACAGCGTCGGAGTGGGTGGGGGTGGAAATCGCGCTCCGCCTTCCTCCTCCTTCTCCCTAAATGCGTGCGGCGCTTTGTTTTTCAGGCCTTTACCTCAGTATTCCTTTGCCCTGGTCCCTCGCCGGTGGCTGCGCGCCTCAGGCTGGGCTCTGGCGCGGGGGGGGGGGGGGGGGGGTGTCAGAGGCACCTCAGCCCCGTAAGGCAATGAAGCATGGTCCAGAATGGGCGCCTGGCCCCCATGGGGTGGAGGGAGGTGCCCTACAGAGCAGGTGTCCGCAGAGGGGACCGGCACCACACGTCAAGAAGGCCCCTGATGGTAGGAAGTCACGAACAGGGTTTTGACCCCCACCGCAGCAACGTGGACTTGTGAGGGCTCGGTTCTCGGGTTTGGCTGGCTTGAATGTAGGTCTGGTGGGGCTGTGGATGAGGAGAGGAGCCGACCTCTCGCCATGTGGCTGCGAACAGGAGGCAAAGCAGCTGCAGACGGAGACATCAAGCAGCGTGTACGGATTAGAGTTGAACAGCATCTCCGAGTAACTAGGAAAACCTCTCTTTATTCTTTCTTAGCATCTTTATTTCTGGAAGAGGGTTATTCCCGGGGGTGTAGGGCACTGGGGAATTTTTTCTGCAAGAGATAGGTCTCCAGTTTAGCTAGATATTATCTGTTTCCAAGTTACAGAAGAAACCTTAAAAAGTTATCTCTGAAGCAGGCACACTGCGTAGTCTGTCCCTGCTTAGGGCATGTCTGGAGAACAGCTGAAGAGAATGGTGTGTGGTGCCTACCTTTTTTTGCTGTTTTGAAGTTCAGCTGTTTGGCATATGGAGGGGGAAAGTCAAAAAACGCATGCTAGAGTCTGTACTTGGAAGCTTCTATTTTGAGAATAACAAATGCAGAAAAGTGTCTTAAACCTGAAAGGGGAGTGTGGTGTGAGAGAATCAGGTGTATCTATTTAGTCTCGGAGAATTACAAGCCTCTCCTAAAGCCAAGTGAAACTAGAGGTGTTTACTGCTTGAACTCCTCTCACCTTGATCACAGGTGTCTTTCCACGGCATTCCTTGTTCTCTGGGGAAAGATAAGAGTTTTGAGATGTAGCGTTCGTGCAGCAAAAGCTAGCTTTTTCTGTGTAGTTAGGTTTGAAGTTTCCACCTCCTTAGCATTTTGTTTACATAAATGCCCAATGAAGTGTAACCGTTGCTTCTGGAGCTTGATGGGAAGCTCTTACCAGCTGTTCAAACCCCTGTCTGGGATCTCAAAAGGCTGCAGTCGTGCGACGGTGCCAGCTTTTATTGTGGACAAGGGAAAAGGCCTCCTCTAATCCCTTTTCCTGCAGGGATCCATTTGCTGATAGCTGCCAGGGATTTGGTTGCTTTACTTGCTGTTGCTTCTGTTGAAGAGGTGGCTGCCCAATTAGTTCCCTAACTGAGTGGTCCCTGTGGTACTCGGAGGTGTGTCACAAACATGAGACAGGCTGGCACTAGTGCCCAAATCCTTTGCCTTGCTCAGATGCCATTATAGTGCTGAGCAAGGCTGTTATCATGTCTACCGTGTTCTTGCTATTTATGTGTCCAGACTTCCATGGTGTGCTAGGTGTTACCCTCAGGGAGTTACCCAGCCTGGTAAGAGAGCTTTCTGTGAATCAGGATTAGAATAGGTTCTCCTGCTCCGTAGCAGGTATAAGGGGAGGCATAATAAAGAGGACTGAGTTAGGAGCCACCTTCTAGGCAGCATTCACCTCCCTCCTGAAAGAGAACAAACCATGCCGTTTAAAGCCAGCCAAGGCTTGGGTGTTCAAATTCTGTCTTAAGTTTGACATCTCTGGGATAGTTTTCTTTTGACTCTGCCTGTGTGGCTGGCATGTATCTTGGGTAGGGAGCATCTCTAAGGCAACAGAGCTGACTTACGAAAGTAAAAGCAAACAGGTTGCTGTATCGCTGTACTTCGTCCCTGTCATAAACCCTCCTGACAGTACAGATTCCAGGCTGAGGTCCAGGGGTTAGAATGAAATCATAGGGAAGAAGGGGACAGGGCAGAAGGTACAGCCGCAGCCTGTGCTAGAGGAGCAGTTCATCTTAGTACAGGCTGTTGTAGGATCCCAAGTATCTGTATTTGCTGTGCAACTGGTTTCTGGCTGAGAGTAGGTGTAATAGCCTGTGGTCTTTGAAGCTTATGGCAGCTGTTACTCTGCACTGTCTGTTGCCCTGTCCATCGAATTGGCATGCGATATGGTGTCTCTTGATAGATGACAAGCAGAAGGGAATTTTGCAGAAATGTTGCTTATTTGGCTATATGGAGATGAGGTTAGTGCCTTCATGCACCTGTACCTGGCTCTGAAGTCAATGAGACTCCATTGTGCATAGATAAATACGTCGTGGGGAGGAGTGAAAAAAGCTCTTCCTTTGGCGTTTTTCTTTGGTTCCAATCCTTTCAGACCCTAATCAGAGAGAACAGAAATTTTCCTGGACTTTAGAGTGTAAGATCCCACTTAGTCGTATCTTTTCCAGCTTTTCTTTCTGGCCTTTGTATCTGTTCAGCTTGCTTCTAAGCTGTTCTGCCTGCTCCCTGAATTAAGACCACGCTGTCATCATTTGTATAGGGCAGTAAGGCTTTGCTGTGGGCTAACACTGAACTGAAAGCCCTGACCAAATGATCTGCAGCCTTTAGAGCTCACTGTGGACTTCAAGGGTACATATGAGAATACTAAATAAAACAACATTGGGCATCCATATTAGCTAGGCGGAGGACCTTATTTCTAAATAAGTGGCTAGGAGGTATTTATGGTCTGATATGACCTCGCCTAGCTCTTGTTAAGCACTTTACCATTAAGTTGTAGGGATCTTGGATTTATTCTCCAGGGCTACAACAGTGGTATTGTTCCACATCTGAAGTGCTCTTTCCAGCTTTGAGGTTATTCTGTTCACTGGCATGAAAAAGCCTTGCTGTTTTTCCACTAGAATAATTGTGTGGCTATCAAGGTGCATCAGACGAAGTCTTACGTGTTTAGAAGTTACTTGATTGTGCATACTGCAGTGTTGTAGCATGAATCACTTCTTGTCCTGAGGGTTTTCTGGGAAATGGCCTTGTGTCATGCCTGTGTCTTCTCTTGGGACTGTTGGAGTCCAGCACACCAGGAAATGCACCTTTATATGCTAGGCAAATGAGAAGTCCTTTTGTGCTGGCTCTGCGGTCTCCTGCTTATACATACCTCAAATCTTGCAGTTTTTCACAAACTCTACGTCTGGACCTCTGAGGATGCTTACCTGTCTGAATAAATCCTTAAGTCACTGTGCCTGGATAAGTAAAACTGGCTTATGTGACATGAGACTGTCCTTTTTTCAGTCATGAGTAATGCTAAAATTCAGCTGCTGTCAGATTCTTAAATCTTTAATACAGAGTAGGGGATATATTTTTGTTAAGGGTCTTGAATCATCTCACTCTGGTGAGCTGTATGGGATTTGGTGTGCCCGCTTTGGAAGTGTAGCAGTCTGAATGAATGATGGGATGTGAACCCATATTCACTGAGAAGCTGTTTTTGAGCTGATGCTAAGGTCCCAGACTGCTTGTGACTCATAGTTAACCAACAGCATCTCAGTTGTCTGCATAGCATGTGAATACAGTCCTGTACAGCTCTCACATGAGGGTGGGTTGGAACTGCTGAATTGCTTCTTTTTTTGGGGAAAGAGGTGGGCTCTGCTGTCAGAGGCAAAGCTGGCTATCAAACCCCATCTGTGGGTGTTAGCTGTTCTCCTAAAGTGTGACAATGTCAGCAGAAAAAGATAAAGCAAGCTGAGGGGGTGCTTCTAGTACTAAGAATACAGAAAGGAGGCCATATATCTGCTAGATTGAGCAGCATTGTTTGAGGTGTTCTTTGGAGAGCAATTCCTGGGTTGTTTACAGGATTTTATTTATTTATTTATTTAAACTAGTATCTTAGCCCGGCCTCTGTCTCAGGCTCAACTTGAGATGAAGTAACAGTTATTTGACATTCAGGTTTGCTTGTCAGCTGTCACCATGTGACCACCAGGAAATATGCTGCTGAACTGGAGAGACTTTTTCCATTGGGTAGCAGAAGGAAAAACAAACCAACCCTCTTTTACCTTCTGAAATTGAGATAATGAATGATAGCAGCACCTTCAATGTTGTGCTCCTGAAATTTGATTGTGTGCATGCGAAGGCTTAAGGGCTGGTTTCGGAGGTTATTTTCTCTGTGTGTGTGAAGTCTAACACCAAATCCCAGATTGAGAGAGGGAAATAAATCAGCTTAGTCTCTATGGAGTCCTCAGAGCAATGCCAGTTTATGCTAGCCACAGTGTGAATCGTGAAGCTTATCCTAAAGGAAATATATGTGATGCTGTCTTGTGGTCTGTGTGAAGACATCTATAGATCTCCTCGGGTACATGAAGAAAAGCTTCATAGCATCTGTGGCCTCTCAAAGCTCGAGTCCCTCCCTGCACAGGAAATAGTCATTTGTATATCCTGTAAAGGCCCTAGCTGGCAAAAAAGTTGTTGAGCTCAGCAGCCCCAGCCCACTCAATGGAAGGAGAGGCACCCCTATGTACATCCATGGAGATGTGGAGGTAATTCACAGAGAACCTCCTGGCACTCCCTTGCAGCGGTAAAACTGCTGCTTGTTTCTCTGGTGGACAATAGAGGTGGGTGGAGGGATGTTCTGTGCTGACATAGTCGGAAATGTTCACCAGTGTGGTGGAGAAGCTGCTGTGCCTGGATCAGTGCCATCAGTGGTCACCGGACTGCAGGCTTGGGTGTCCAAATGAGTAAGCTGTCAGCCAAGCAGCTGGAGCACCCTGCAATACCTTTTGCTGGGAGGGAAGGAACTTGTTCTTGCTGTCTGCCTGGCTGTAATAAGAAAGTTCCCATGAGGAAAGGTGCTCTTGCAGGCGTCTCGTTGGATGAGTGTAAGGGAAGCCAAGCAGCCACTTTTAGCGAAAAACGTAGTCATAGTGGTGCACGTGTTTATTTTACTGTCATCCCACATAGACAGTAGGTGTGGAGAACAGCTTGGTGCCCAGCCTTGCTCTGTCAGCCGCAGCAGCAGCTGTGCAGTGTCAGTGGCAACAGCGCAAGCAGTATTTGCATGGTTGTTCTTCTGGACCGTAATTTTAGCATCTCTCTTGAGCTTGTAGCATGTCCAGGCTGTTCCACTTCTTTCTGTCTCTTATCTCCCAAAACTCTTCAAGGCACCTGCAAGTTCTGCCTATAAAATATAAGAAGTTGTCATGTGTTCTTCAGGGTGCTGTGTCTGGTTATTGATTATGTTTGAAAGTTAAGTCAAAAGTATTTGGTAAATCAAAAACCTTCCTCAGATTCCTTGCTCTGTCTTCCAGTTCCAAACTGCTGCTGCTGTAGTGATTACAGCAGCTCTGCCTGCATGCCCAGTAGCTGCTGGTGTTTGTTTCTTGTCTGCCTTCCAGCACGGTGGGCTTGAGAGTGACTGTACTCCGATGCTAGCCCTCTGCTTACACTGGACTTCTCTGTGCTTGCTTTGTACTGAAGTTGAAGAGGGCCATGCAAGGGAGAAATGGTAATTTGGTCAGCATTCCTTCTTTCTGGAGTTGAAAATGGACAAGACTCCTTTGCAAAAGCTCAGAAATCTCCTACTCCAAGGAGCAGTGTGAGTGGGTGACTCCCATCCACCTTGCTCTCCAGGAGGCAAACCCTGTTGCTGGTTGGATTCCAAACTGGCCACCACTTTCCCATTGAATTCCCTCTACACTTCTTCACTTCTGTTGCCCAGTTTTAATACTCAGCCTCCTTCTTTCTGGGACCTGAGGTGAAAGCCAGGATGTGCCTTCAAGAATCTAAATACGTCTGTGTCCTTGGGAAAAAGCAGAATGTGTCCTGGAAGTGATAGGGTCTGGGGCACTAGACAATCCCTTCTAAGGAGCATAGAGAAGGGAGGGAACTGGTGAGCCTGGGAGTGCAGAAAAGGTGTTGGAGATTGTTGTAGCTCTGCCTGTTTTAGCTACAAAGGCTGGGGGAAGGGAGGAGAGAGTTTGGCACTTGTGATACAATAGCTGCTTGTGACAATAGCTGCTGATCTTGACCTTGGGGTTGTGCTGATTTGCAGTAGAGTGCATCTGGGAGAGCTGCCCTTGGTGTTGCTGGAGAAAGGGACTCTTCCCCAGCTGAAGGGCTCAGAACAAGCCAAGCTCCATGTGATCCCAGTGGTGACAAGTCCAGGCGGGTGGTGTACACTTTGTTCTTGGTGCTTGGGGTAAGTCAGGTGTGGAAGCTGGTAGTTCTAGTAGAACCCAGGGCTCTGTGCTGCCCTCTGGTGCTTGCCCGGAACTGTAGCTGTAGTGCTTTCTAGTGCAGATAAAGGCCAAATCTACACTGATAGCTTCTGGCTGACAAGTCCTCTGGAATCAGCAAGCTTTATGAAATGTCTTCTGTAGCTGTTTCCCAGGCTTTTGGCTATGCTGCACCGGAGGATCTCTCCTGACAATGAACCTTTCTCTTCCTTTTCATATGTTGCAGTTTGTTTGGATGGATAATGGTTTTGGAAGCCTTTTGGGTTAGGATTTAAAGGATTGAGTACCACCTTAGTGTTGCAGGCTCTGGCAGCATCTCTGAGCTGCCACTCCTGTCAATTATCTAGTTTAGCATCCTGAAGTAGAGGAGGTGGCATCTGAGGGTGTAAATTAATAGAGGAGCCCTTTACATATGTTAATTACAAGATCTGCTCTTGCCAGCTTCATTGAATGCTGCTGATTCAGGGCTAGACCTGGCAAGAAAGTTATTCCAGTGTATCATGGAGGCAGGGTGTGGATTCAGGCTTCCATAGTTAATGTCATGCATGGAGAAAGTTAGAGGCCTGTTTGAGGGTGGGCTGTCAGTGCAGGAGGTGTTAGATTGATTTATCTAGCACAGTGTTCTTATAGTGGGATTGGTAAAAACTTTATGGGAACAAACTAACCATTTAACTACTAGCTATACTACTGCACACAGAAGAGTTCATTCTGTGTGTGTGAGCTTCAGGTGGACATTGCTACATCTATATTGCTGCTCTCCTTGCTTGTGCACTGCTCAGCCTTGCAGGAAGGGTTCAGTAGAGGCTCTTCCCTTGCAGAGGTCTGTGGAACTCTCTATGAGCAGCTCCTGTCCTGCTCACGTGACTGCTTTCAGAACCCAAATATCTCAATGCCCAGGAGTTGTGGTTGGGGGACTGCTGCTGACGTCCATGGAAGAAAGGTAATCCAGATATTCTTGTGTCGTGGCTCCCAAGGAATGCAGCCTGCCTTGTGGTCTGACTGAAGATCCTTTCCAAATAAGCTTTATCATCAAAATGAGATTCCTTCTAGAACAAAACGCCTCTGCCTCTTCTGAGGACTGCTTTGGAACGAAGCTGCTCATTCTCAGTTCCTTGCTGGTAGGAGGCTCTGCTCAAGCCATGCCTAGTGTGGAAAAGTTCAGGGGTGTAAGGTGACACTTAACATGCCTGTGTGAGATGGAAGGGCAAAGGGGGCACCACAAGCAGTGTGCTCACAGGTGCACAGGGAGGTACTTGGCATGGATTGGAGCAGTTGGCTAGCGGTGCAAGCACGAGGGAGCTGGGCACGATGCAGATTGAGGGCCAGCAGAGGACTGCAGAGTTATTCCTTTCATTCTGTATCAGGGTGAGACAGTACTCTATCAGCCACACAAGTGTATAGTGAGAAAGGACAGGGGAGAAGGGAGATCAGCTGCCCTTTTCCGTGTGACAGAGCCAGCCATGTCTCTGGTAACGTCCCTGGTGACGTCTCCGGTGAACACAAAACAGTTGTCGCCTGCAAGCATGCAGGATAGCATTTAGCAGGTGTTAGACTGAAAGCCACCAAAAGCTGTCTGTGGGCCCTGCTTTGGTGTTGGTGAGCCAGCTGAGGGTAATGGCTAGTGTGTGATAAAGCTGAAGTGATGCTGGTATGGCATTTCTTCAGGCTCTGGAAACAGAAATGATGACTGCTCACTCTGCTTTGTCTTCATCAATCTGTGGTGCAGGTGCCTGGCAAAGTTATCTACTGTCCTGTAGCACTGGTCTCTCTTCCTCCAAAGCATCTTACCTCTAGTGATACCTCCACTGTGAAGTGGAAACTGTGCTCTTTCTCTAGGTGTGTAGTGCCATCCTGCAAACTGGCCCTGAGAAATTAGTATGGAGTCTGTGTGTGTAATATTGTACATGTGGGTGAGACTTGATCCTTCTGCGCCGGTTCCTGTTCAGAATAACAACCACTGGAGGCTTTGCGTTAGTGGTTTTCACTTGGATGAATAAAGCAAGAGTTCAATGTGGTTCCAGTTCTGCTTCTCTGCAGGGCAGAGTAAAAAGGCAATTTTGTATTGTTACATCATGGTTTTTGGTCCATTTCTCCCCTCTGCTAGCTTATTCTTGCTGAATACTTGCTTCTAAAAAGTGACCCAAACCCCAGCATTGCTCTGCCTCAGAGCGAGCAGCAGGAATCTGAGCTGCACCTTCTCTTACTCTGTGAATCCCCTTTTCTTGTCATCCCATGCAATTTGAGTTGCACTGTAGCATTGGCAGGGATCGATGGATGAGGACAGGACATGGCTTTCAGTACAGCTTGCAACTTTTCGTATCCTAAGCAACTTTTCCTTGTCATGTGCTGTTATACCATTTAATTTCTGTTTAATGCGGTGAACAGAAATGTAGCGTTAAGCCTTGTATTAGGGAATTACAGTGGAGAAAGATTAGGCTAGCGGGGGTTGCTGTTGGGGGTTGTGACAGAGAAAGATCCTGGCTGCCTGCATGAGCAGCGCTGCCTCTTGGCCTTCCTATTGATTGTTTCGCAGTAGCAGCTGCACTGTTTTCTGATCTGTGTTGCAAGAGTAAATGCTCCAGTTCTGGCCGCAGAAACAAAGCGAGCCTCAGCTTGCAGAACAGCAGTTGCCTGGTGAGGCTTTGGTGTGCCAACACTACATTAAGTCCAGTGCAAAGGTTTAGCTTAGAGACATAATCAAGCCTGGCAGCTCTTGTGCCCGTTCTCCCAAAGCCTTTTTGCTTCTGTATGAAGCAGACAAACCTGCCTTAAGGTGAGATGTGGCATGAATTGTGCATCTGCACTTTGGCTTGCACAAGGGTCCTACCTTGTAGGTACCAGTGGGTGGACAGGCAGGAAACAGTCACTGTGGGTTGCCTGGTGAGCTGCTCTGTGCAAGAGGAAAAAAACAGGGGCAACTTAAAATCAGATCTTCTCCTTGTACTCCCCATATCCAGGACATGGCAGTAGTTCTGGTTCATCTATTAACTGGTATCCAGAGCACACCAAATAACTGTCTTTTTTGGCTCGAAGGGGAAAAATGTCTCCTTTTGGTTTGGCTTTATTTGAATAGATAAAGTGACCAACAGCTTTTTGCTTTTTTTCCCAAGTTTAACTTGAAATAGAAAAGTAAACATCTTGCAGGCCAAACGTATTAAGAGGGAGGCTTCTGGCTCTGAAGCAGTTGCAGGTGATCTGGATTTACTTAGCCCTCCTGCCGCAGGCTGTATTTTGGCACTGTTTGTGTCTAGACTTTGTAATGCTGAGCACTGAGAATCTGAGCCAGAAAGTCTTGTGGGCTGAGCCCTTCCTTCAGCTTCTGCTTCTGGCTGCGAGAGCTGGCCCTACTTGAAAAGCTGTCTCTTCCTCTTGGTGTTTCCACCTGCTCCACCTGTAAGGTCAGAATAGATGTTGCTTACCGTAGCCTGATAGGAATCTCTAGGAGTGACTCCAATAGGGTATGTAATCAGTGCCCCTCACACTCACAGCAAAGGGGGAGAAAGACCATTATTTACAACCAGTGGTAAGGCTTTCTAAGAAATCTCCTTTGCAAAATCACTTGCTTGTTGAGCTCAGGTTGAATCCCTGCATGGAGCCCCTGATAGGAAGTGTTACCTGCCACAGGAACAGCTGGTCAAGCAGTAGGGTTACCTGCAGACTGAGTGTGTGTTGGGGGAGTTGTGTTTGCTACCTATGTATCACCAAAAAAAACCCAAAAACCTGAAAAGCTTCCTTCCTGTATCTCTTATCTGGAGCCAGGTCAGCTGAGCTATGTTTTTATCTGATGGCAAAATAGTAGGGGAGAAGAATTGAATGAAAACCTTAAACCAAATATAAATAAAATAAATATACCTCAGAACAACAAAAACTAGGGAAGTCCCAGAAGAACAGCTTGGTTTGGTACATGGTGTTTCTCAATATTACTTGCTCGCAGGAAGATGTGTACAGATGTGAGAAGAATTGGTGCCTTTAGAGCCTCCACTGCTAGCTGCCATCCCCCAGCCTCAAATATTTCAATAATGGGCATTTTTCCTTTGTGTTTAAATAGTGGGAGTTATACAACTCTGGCAATTGAGGGATAGATATCCTTTCCAAACCCAGTGCTTTTAGGCATCTGTCTAGGATTTCACACTGAAACTGAAGAGCTGTCACCAGCTGTGGGGTACACCTATCACCTGAAAATATCTTATAAGGGCAGATCATAAGACACTTTATTTTCTGCTGGCAGGAATTTGTCTTTGGGCCCCCCTTTGACATCCATCCGGCCTCACTGATAGGCAGTCAGAGAACATCTTAACGTTCCCATTCAGAACAAGTCAGCCTTTGTTTAGCTCAGCTCAGCTGAAGGTCTGTCTGGTTCTTACTCTCTTGGGACAGTGAGTGGAAACCAGGTTGCTTCAGGGTGAGTGTGGGAAGAGGAACAGAAGTCTAGCTGAGCAGTGGGATCTTTCACAAACTGAGGTTACTGCCCACAAGAATTGGGGTTGTCCTTGGGTCACCAGTGCATTGCTATGCACTGCTGGCAGGCACTTTCTGGCAGTTTGAGCTACCTGTGAGGAAGCATCCAGTAAAGTTCTCTGTTAATTATTTTCTAGATGTCAGCTTGCAGACTTTTGTTTCGGTGCCTTTTGTTTACAGTTTTATCTTTTTGGGCTGGTGACAGGACTGTGTAATAATTAGGACTGTATCATCTCCTAGGAGAGGGCTGGCAGGAAAAGCATGTGCGTTGCTTACTCTCAGTATTCAGAGACGAGGCAGCTGCAGGACCTGTGCGTGCTGAGCTGGAGCAAGTTGAGGATTTGTGCCCTGGAAGAACACAGGACAGCTCTCCCAAAACTCATGCTCATCACTAGAGACTGGCTTTTAGCTCTTCCATGGATGAGGTACAGGAACAGCTGAAATAGCAAGGGACAGGCAACCAAGCTAAATTAACCTGGAGGAAGATCATGCTAGTAAATTCCTTCAGGCTCACCCTATTCCTAAATTCAAGTCTGGAGTGGGAACTACCGGTGGGAAACATGAGAACTCCAGTGATGCTCAGCAGCTATCTGAATTGAAAGCAAAGCGTGAAGATCATAGCTGGGGACTGTTGCAGGGAGCATCTGTGCTGAGCATCACACAAACATTGCTCCAACAGATAGCTAAGAACTTAGGCAGCTCCAGAATGAGGTCCCTGGTTATGGTACACAGGAGCTAGCTGCTGTCCTGAAAATTGTGCAGTCAAAATAGCTTGGTCATGCCATCCCAAAGTAACAAGGTGTTGGGCTCTCCAGGTGCTGGAGGAATGTCAAAAGCACCCGCCCTTCCTTCTGCTAGCTGTTTTCCTTTCAAAGCTTTTGATATTGGTGTGTCTGGCCGGCCTGGAGCCTTAGCTGGGTAATGGGACTGAGGAGAGAGGAGCAGTGCCTCGCATATTGCTTATGTGTAGGAAGGAGTCCATTTGAGTTCTTGTTGGTGCTGAATGAGAAGCAGGTTTAGCAGGGATCTGCACAATTCCCTGCTTGCTTCATTAGTCCACGCGAGGTCCATACCATCTGCAGTCTGGGGTGTGACCTCCTGTGCGTGCCCCCTACCAGCAGGGACAGGAGGTGCTGTCCCTGCATCCATCCGTTGTCTGTGCTGTCCTCTCTTCTCTATTGCTGTTGGAGAGCCTTTCCTTTAAACTTGCATCCTGTTTACTGCTGCACTAGCCAGGGAGCGGGAATGTCCCTGGCACAGAGGGTGATCTTTGTGCCGATGTGGAGCTTTTCCAGAAGGAGCTGCAGTGTCATGGGTGAGACACAGTCACAGGAGCTGCTGGGTGGAATGTCCAGAATGCCCCTCTCCCTCTTCAGCTTGCTCTCCTCCTATTTTTATTTGTAACTTAGGCTTTTTTTTCCACTTGAAATACTTCACGGGTCAACTGTCCTCCTGCTGGCTGGCAAATGGTTATCAGTGTGATCTAGCATCAAAAGGTGAGCATCATGGTGCCCTTGATGCAAAAGCTCTGCTGCTGAAGATGCAGGTCTGTAGAGGCCCTTCTTTCCCACTCATCACCCTTCCTCCCATGGGGTGTTTAACCTTTGCAATGGTCCTCATCCTTATGCATTGCAAAGACTCTAAGTAGCCTTTCTGTTTCATCTTGGAGCTCTTAGCTGAGGTTAAGGGTCTTCCCAGCAGCCTGGCTAACATCAATTTTAGGTGATTGATCTCCAGCTCCTCTCCTTTTCCAGAGGCAGAGTATCAGCAGGCTGCTGTGGCTGGAGATGTTTGTATACAGTTATAAATAGCACATGCTGCTTGAATGCTTTTCAGGTTAGAGAATGGTAGTTTAGGGGATGCAAGGCAGGAGGGACTTAGATACTGGGTTATTTTGGAGTCAAGCGTGACTGGTGGGAGTGAAAGTCAGTGTGACTGGTGGGGGTGAAAGCCATTTCTTTAAGGGAACAATCTTGCTATGTCAATAAGGTAATGTGAAGCTGGCTTAACATAGCTTAAAAATGAAATGCCAACTGGCAGCTGCCTTCAGGTCTTTTCACATTGGTAACAGTAACTTGCCCCTTGTAGCTGCTGCAGAAAAATCACAGGATGAACCAGCAGAGTGGAGCAGCTGGCCTCCTGGTCTGGCAAGGGACACGTTGGGGTGTTTCAGGACACAACTGTCTGATGCTCCTTTGCGTCATTACAACTGAAATTCAGATAAGGACGATGGCCCTGCAATACTCAGGTTCATGTATAACAACACCCACTGGAGCAGTGGTGGGGGCAGGGAAGGAGGCAGATATGGCTTTTCTAGTGAAAATGGAATATTCCACATATATTAATATATACTTTTTAGAGGAATATTGGCTCAGTAAAGCTGTACAGGGGGAAGTGTTGAATTAACTGGTTGGTGGGAGAAGAATGAAGTGTTTTCCCAGCAAGCAATACCAACTATTAGGGATTGTCTCTGCCCCTCGGTACGTACCTCAAGAAGGGAGGAGGAACTTAATTTAGCTTTTTTGCATGACCCTGTGTCCTGAGTCACCAGATCCATCAAAAACCATGGGAAACTTTTCTGTGAACTGGAATTGACACTGGACTAGTCCTAGTAATAATTGACAGCTTTTGGCTGACCTCTGTAGAACTTGTCTCTGTTGACCACCCCTTATTCAGCTGCCCCCTCTGGCAGGCTGCAAGCAGAATTTGAGATGGTTTTCCCGGAATAACACTTCTGGTAGTAACGGGATTAAAACACTCTCACCTCTTCTCTCTCCTCCTAAAAGTTTTTCCAAGAGGGCTTTTCATCTGCAATGGATCTAACTACGTAAACCTGATTCCTTTGGCTGAACCCTCAGCTAGCCTTATTTCCAGGAAAGCTGGTGGTGCTGCAGAGCACCCTGTCCTCGTCTCTTCCCACAGAGCTGTTCTAAACTCAGCTTTGATGGGAGCCAGCAAGTCCAACAGAATCACAGGTGCCCTTAAATTGAAATGCCTCAGAAGCTCCTACGTGTATGCATGTATGCACACGTATAAAAAACCTGCAAAACAACAAGCAGAAAGTACTCAAAGAATGAAATTGCTAATAAGCAATAATACTTATTTCATCCTCTGTTCTTCTCTGTCCCCCCCTGCCTCACTTGGCTGTGAAATGCTGATGGAGCAGCTGCAACTGAAGTCTCCCTTCAAATGCTGAGACAGTGTTTCCTGGAATAGTTGGGACTTTGCTGTTTTGTTTTTCTTAAGCAACTTCCAGCTCACATTTTAGCTCAATGTAGTTGCAGTTGTTTTCAGTATTGCTATCAAATCCTTCTGCACACTGAGATGCCAAGTCTGAAAGCATCATTCTCTAAGCACCATCTCTTGGGTGCCATAGGCATCTCCCCATGGCAGCACACTCAACACCCACCCTCCCACTGGTTGGGTTTGTTTTTTTTTTTTTTCAGCTAAGCTAGCAACTCCCTGCAATGCACTCAGTGCAGTGGAGTCTCCTGGGGTCGTGTGGCTGAGGTGCTGGTCTGGGCTTCATTCAGGTTTTGGCTCTGTTGTGGTTTCCTTCTGTGTCTTTCCTCCCCTTGTCAGATGTGAAGGCATCTCAGGGAGCGTTATGAGTGCTAATGTCACGGTGCTGATAAAATGTAATTTCTATGAGGCTGACTTCCTTCATGTTGGGAAGGATGTTGAACCATGTGGCTACTATCTGGAACAGGCTGGGCTCAATGGCTTACTGCTAATTGAGTAAGTAAGATCAGAATTAGACTGCTAAACATTGCTCTAGAACAGAGCAAAAGACTGGGATTATAGTGCTAAAAATTGCTTCAGAGGGGGTAACTTGGATTTTCTGCTAAGTTGCTACCTCACAGTGCCTAAAATCCTGACCCCAGAGTCTCTGGTCATGTTCAAGGGTCCAGTTCTCTGCGTGCTTGAGCTATTGGTGTTGATGGGTTTCCTAAGCACAAAATCACATTCCCCTGCTGTGTTGGTGGAAAACGTGTTGCTGGCACACGTGTATTGCAAAAGACTGGGATGTGTCAACATAGCTTTGAGGGTGTTGTTGATCTTATCTCCATTATATTTATTAACCTGGGTCTAACTTGGGTTCTTTCATTCTGCTGCCTCCTTTCTGCAATTGCAAGACTGGATGGGAGAGCAAAATGGAGGGATTTCCAGTTGGCTTGAACTGATAGTCTTTCATCTTTCTCCAGGAACTGAACTTCTAGTCATTCATAGCATTGAGGTGTGGACTTGGAGGGTCTCTTAAGTACCTGATCAGAATTAAAGACAAATTTCACTTAATGTTGCTGCTGTTGGTCTTCACTTTTATTGATGTCCCCACAGCTCCCTCGTGGTTGGGAGCTCTGAATCATATTTTTTTCCAGTCTCTAAAACTCTTTTTTTTCCCCCAAGGAGAGGCTACATTTAAAAGTTAATTAGTTTCCCCACAAATGTGCCAGTCAATTAAATTTGGTTGGAGAGAAGTCTTAATTTGTGAAAGCATGCCTCTTTTCTCCTGGTTTCTTTATTTCTCTCACATTAGTCTCGCGTGTGTATTCACAGTGCCCCTGGGAATGCAGTGATTGGGTGGTACTTAGAGGAACTGTTGTCTTGTATCTCACCATGGCTAGGAGATGTTTGTGGAAGTTGCAGACAGTTTGTGCAAAGGGCAGCATGGTGGTTGCTGAGGGTTTGGCTTGGGTTTATGTTTTTGGTTTGTTTTCTTCCATCCCTCCTTTCCCACTGGAGAGCTCTGATGCTCTTGCCAGATCAGGCTCCTAGTGACCGTGAGATAATGGGCTTAGCAGATGCCTTTCCTTTTGTGCGGATGGGATGTCTCCTCTCCTCCAAACCCAGCTGTGTCACTGTGCGAAAGGGTAAAGCAGGCATGCCTTCGTGAGTCCTGCTTGCCGTCAGGGCCTAGTGTAGTGCTGTGGAATGTGACACAGAAGGGATGGGACACCAAAGACTGCAGGTGGCCCTAAATCACTGATTCCCTAATGGACCATAGTGTCCGTCTTGCTTACTTGAGATGTGGCTGACATTCACAGCAGAGCTGAGATCACTGAGCTGGAAAGCACCGATATTCCCATTTACTGGCACTTTTCCTTACAGGCAGATAACTCTTTCATGTCAGAAAAAAGATTATGTTTACTAGAAAAGTTTTAGTGGAAGATGTTTTGAAGTGGATTTAGCTGTAAGCTGAAAGCTGTTAAAGCATCTCCCTTGTTTTCTTTGTTAGTCTGTGTTTTTACTAGCCCTGTGTTGGCCAGTGAAATAGGATTTAAGAAAAAATGTGAGACCTTAGCCAGATGCATGTGATCTTCCTTGACTTTATAAAACGTATGTAAGATGAGGATAGCTCTTTGCAATGGGGGAGCGTGAGGGCCTAGACAGCAAACTTCCATGATTTCTCTAACACTGCCCTGTAGTAGCCTCTCATCTTGAGTTGTGTATCAGCCAGTGGGGAGAAACCTCTGAGTAAAGCTGTGAATGAGGCTTTTCTGTGCCTTACTTTGTGCAGGAGAAGGCTGGTTTTGCTAGGATTTCATGATGCATTTTTCTTTCTCCCGTTGCAGGTGAGGCTGGCGCCAGCATTATTCGAGTATCAAAAGAAGCCCGGAAGAGGTTCTTAGGACCACTCCACCCATCTTTCAACTTGGTGAAGACCATTCGGATCTGCCTGTCCAAGATGGTGCCAGAGAATGGGCATGAGATTGTAGCAGGACGTTTGGGTATTTCCCTGACACGGGTTTCTGATGGAGAAAATGTGATACTGTCAGACTTCAATTCCAAGGAGGAGCTGATTCAGGTGAATGAAAACTTACTGCAGAGGGCTAGGCAGGAACTGCATTCAGTTCTGGTTTGCCTTGTTCTCAAATGTCCTTAGTACTGGAGTATAATTGTCAGCACAAGCCAGTGTGGTGTTCTGAGAAGAGTAATAGGTTCAGTAGGCTTTGCTCTGCCTCTCATGTTCTGAATCTCTTTCCCCCTCAGGCCTGTGTCTGCAGCGCCTTTATCCCTGTCTACTGTGGGCTGATACCTCCAACCTTGCGTGGAGTGGTAAGTAAGATTCTAAGATGTTCCTTCATTACATCATCTACTAATGAATAAAGTGACAGAAATGCTGGTACTCAATTTTGGCAGTTCTATTGCCTGTTTGATGGCAGCAATTATCTTAAGAGGCATGAGAAATTCTCAAGTAAACAGCTTCCAACAGTGGATGTGCCTTCATCCCACTGCTGCCTATAAATGCTGGCTGTAAGTGTCCTGAAGACTAGAGGATTTACCATGGTAGCAATATACAGCAATCTGGACAAGTGATGGCTGACATACCAGATAGTTCTTCTGGCTGCTTCATACAGGGCTTTCCATCACTGAGGCTCCAGCCCTCTGCATGTGGAAAGAACTTGGGTCCAGGATAGAAATCATGAGCGTAGTCCCTCTTCCATGTGCCTGAAACTTTCTGTGGGGTTTTAACTAGTGGTGCTAGTACCAAACCTCTTTTCCGTGGAGTTCTTCCTGAACTTCCTCACCTTCTTCTGACAATAGTGTTCTGCTGCCTGCAAGAGCTTTCTTTAATATCCTGTCCAAGGCTGTCCAAAGCGATTTCTCTCTTCTGTCTTTGCGTGTTAGAAATGAAAACATTTGAAAGCTGTGCAGAGCTGGAGCATCTCTAAATATTGCAGTCATGCTTAAGGGCCTCAGTTGAGCTTGGACTCCCCTTGTGCTACATAGGTTAATGCACACGTTAAAAAGCAGTTTGTTTGCAAACTAAATGGTCAAAATGGAGAGGGAGGACTGCTATTAATGTATGTGTGCCCTGGTTTCCCATAAGTGACCTGACCAAGACGCCTTAGTCTGTCAGAACACAGCATCAAATCTGCTCCCACTGCTACCTGTGTCCTAAAAGTGAGGTCAGTTTTGCTCCTGCATAATATACAACTTGGCTGGTTTTTGTCTTGTGCAAGCATGTTGGGTAGGGAAATGACCTAGAAGAAATGTCCAATGTCCAACACTTCAGAGAAGTGACAGAATCAGAATAGTTTGGCATTTGCTCAGAAACTGCAGGCAGAGGTTTTGTCCCACAGATGGTGGGAGCATAGCAGTGGCTCTTGCCTGACACCTCTTTGGGGCTAGTTGAGGTCAGTGTGAATTGGGCAAAATCTCAAAATTCCAAAGCTGTGTACAGCATGAGGGTTTCTGGAATGTGCAGCTGCCCTGGCACACTGAGGGGTGACTTCTCATGTCAAGATTCCTCATGGGGAAAGGTGGGGAGGGAATATATGAGATGAGGAAATTAATTCCTACCTCTTCCCCAGAAAATTATGGCCCTTTCTGTCTCTGAAGGGGGAGCTGGCAAGGGGAGACATTAAATTAGATTGGGTATGAGCCTGGCAAAAGGTTTTGAAACAGGGCTGCATGGTTTCTAGCATGCCTTTGATTATTGTATTTGCAACAGGACAGACTGACAGGCCCTGGCACGAGGACTAGTTTTCAAGGCAATACAATTGTGTGCAAGGTGTAAAATCCATATTCTGTCTTCCTCCTGATCTTTTTGGAGTGTTCTTGTCTCTGAGCTCTAGTAGTCCCATGGAGTGGATGATGAAGATGGGTGGGGGGAGGAAAAAAAAGAATTCTCAAATACAGAGAAATGAAAGGGTCAGTAACTGACCTGTCAACACACGCTCTCCCTGTGAACTATCTGTGTCACATGGGTGAGATGAATCCGTAACAAGAGTCGAAAAGCAAATTGTCAGCTCATATGAGTGAGGGGCCTTGTGCACGTGAGGACACAATAAGGGAACGGAACTGGGCACCCCAGAAATTACCCCAGTCCATGAATGATTCCCAAAAGCTGCTGCTCACACCTGCGGGCGATTGGGGGTTCCAGCCCATGGCTCTGTGCTGTTAGGGACTTTGCACGAGCTTGGAGAATGATTAGGCTGGGTTTACTGGAGGTTCATGCAAATCCAAAGAAGTGGCAGCTGATACTGAGTAAGGAATCCTAATCGGCATTGCCTGGGGAACCAAAGAGTGGGGTTTGCACGTGTATTCCTAGATTTCCATGCAGTGAGAGGGTCTTACCTGTCAACCTTACTGTAGTTAAGCCTTCTTCCTAATGGCATCTGTGCACTCATGCTGCCACCCTCAGGGAAATGTATGTTTCTGCCTCCTTACTGCAAAACTATTGTCTTGGTTAAGTGGCTAAAACACTTACCTCCATCTTCTTCAAACAAAGCATGTGCTGCCTGCTTTGCTCTGTCCTCTTCCCACTTAGCCTGTCATGATCTCATCCTTGCAGAGGGAGTCAGCCAGACGTCTCCCACTCTAGCTGTGCCTAGTCTGGCTTTCAGTGGAGCAGCTTTGGGGAGATGATGACAATTAACAGTTTGCTATAGTTGCTTTTGGCTTAAGGAAGACTGATGCCCACTTTAAAAGGGGGTGAGGGTTCAATTGATTTTTGGCACCTCTGTTGTCCAGAAAGCATCCTGTAAGCAAGCTGAGTGTTCTTGTTTCCAAGAGGGTGTACTTCTCCTTGAGTTTAATCTATCCCATCCTTCCACTTTCTTCACTGCCCAAATCCAGGTGGTGCAGGAGCCTCTAACTATGTCTCTCTTGATACTGTGTTTGGTGAATGAGGCCTGACATGAGGATAAAATGCCCTGTGCTACGAGTTAGTGCTGCTGTAGCCTACAACTGTAATCACAAACCATCTCCCTTGAACCTGTAGGCTGTATGCAGCGGTAGTCTTGAGATTTAGTTTGCCCCCAAGAAAGCCGCTGTGCAGTCCACCCTGACCCTGCCACCTCGATGCCAGCTGGATTTCTATAGCTGAATTTGATTGCTTTCAGCCCAAAAGCCTATGAACTGTTCCCCAGGCTCAGAGGAGCTTCTTGAAGAGGTCTCTGCCCGTCTGCCATGTAGAGCAAGAGAGAACAGAGTGCAAAGCACCGTCCAGGCAAAGCAACCAGCATTTTCCTAGACATTGTGTGGCAAAAGACTGATGTTGGTGGTCAGTCTGCCTGTGAGACAAGGCAAAGCCTGACACAGATCCTCTTCTGATCAGCATTTCCATGCTCTGCCTGAGTTCAGTCTCTGCCAGCTCAGCTCCTAACAGCTGCTTATGGGGATGTGTAGCTTCTGTATGATGATTTGCTTTTGAATGCATCCAAAGGGAAGGGTTCCAGGCAGCAAATGGCACGATCAACCCTGATACAAAATCAGTAGGACTCTTCTATAACAGGCTGACAAGAGCTTGAGTTTTTGCGCTGCAGAGTTTCAAACTTGCTGCTCTTTCGGCGTGACCAACATCCCTTTCCTTTTATCTTCTGCACGTTGCTTGCTCTGCCAAAGGCCTGTGATAGGGATTGTCTTGCTCAGCTCCTTGTGCAATTATGGTACTGCAACAAATACTTTGAATTGAGTATATGCTACTGGGGTTGCCCTTCCTGCAAGGGTAGCGCAGATGTGTTTATGGTACATAGGTACAGGACGTTCTCTGATAAGAGGGTGCCTGTTAGGAGCAAACCCCGAGTCCCTCGTACTCTGTTATCACACCACAGCAAGTAGATTCCAAATGAGTATGCATGTGTTGGTATTGCTGCTCGATAAGCCTGCTAGTAACAAATCATGTGGTTTTACTCTTAGGTAACAACCCTTCTGCCAGTGGGGACTCGTGTCTGAGTGTATTCATTTTAAACACAAGTGAAAAATGGCACAATGTCACAGTGTGACAGCTTAGATCAGTGCTAATTTGCACTGCAGGTGGTTGTTGGTGTGTCACGTTATTTAATTGGACAGCGGTCAAACCCCATAGGAGATGTAAGTCAGCAGTCACACAAGCGAACATGCCTTTCTCATTGAACACTTGTGATTGACACACTTGACCATAGGAGGAAAGGCACTTAGCAAAAGGAGATTACAGACAAGACAGCTGTGCTATCGCTGGTTTTGACTCCTCCAGTGCTGGTGGATATGCTCCATTCTCTTCCCAAATTGTTGGCACAAATATGAACAGGGACACAGTAAAAAAGCCATTTGATCAGTTACAAGAATGAAGAGAGCTTCATTTGTCTTGATTTCAGAGATACGTTGATGGGGGGATTTCTGACAACTTGCCACGATATGAGCTGAAGAATACAATCACGGTGTCTCCATTCTCTGGAGAGAGTGATATCTGTCCACGGGATGATTCCACAAACATGCATGAGCTGAGAGTCACCAATACAAGCATCCAGTTCAACCTTCGCAACCTCTACCGCCTCTCAAAGGCTCTGTTTCCCCCGGAGCCACAGGTGAGTTTCTTGGCAGTACCAGAACTTGGGGACAGTAGATAGGCACTGGCTATACTGTGCACTTCGGCAGAGGATTCCAGACACTGTTAGTTTTGTATCTCGTTTGTCTGTTTTTTAACCTTGACATTATCAACCTAGTGACTTGGAAACCCTTGACCATCTGCACAAGGTTGTATATGTGGCTTGGTTTTCTTTTGCTACTGAGAGATCTGGAATTTAGGTGGTAGCAGTTTCTTGGAAAGTATCTTGGAAATGTTGCTCTCTCTAGAGTGGTGTTTGCCAGGAACTCAGGCTCACTTGTAAACAAGGTTGTATCAGCCATGAGAACCAATGTGCTTTTGAGTGTTCTAAGGTCAGGATGGAGCTGCCAGCCTGCAGCCAGTGACTGTCTCCTAAAAAGCGCAAGTAGAGCAGGTGGCACTGCAAACAGCTTTGCACGCTTCTGAGCAAATGCAGCCTCAGATAGCCCTGGCATTTGGGCATAATAAGCGTGCATTCATGTGCTGAACTACTGATGCCGTGAAATGCTGAAGTTAAGACTCGATAGCCTTGCTGACTATTAAGCAGGTATTCTTCATTGCAGCGCCGGGCGCACAGGGGATTGGACAAGCTTTTTCCTGCCCCCTCTCTAGTCTTAGCTGGTTTTATCTGCAAACACAGTGGCCTTTCCTGGCATCTGCTGGGAAGTATTCTGGGCTGCTTGTCAGAGTGACTCGCTGAAGACTGCCCAGTGCAGCATCAGCTGTAGATGGGGAAATGAGGTGGCTGCAACTCTAAGCCTGTACTTAAGTGGGATTCCAGGTGTCCCTTCCAATCTGAATATCCTGTGATTCCCACCTCCAATGTATTCATGTTATACCTGCCATTCCTGCTCAAAGCCTGGGAAGAGCTGGCAAGGATGAGACATGTTCTTGGGGTAGCTCAGGAATCAGGAGAATTCCTCTAAAGCCAGCATTAAGCTGGGTGTTTGCTCTGCTCATACAGCCGATATCTAAATTACTTGGCCTTGCCTTCCTCTGCCCACAGGTGCTGCGGGACATGTGCAAGCAGGGCTATCGGGATGCACTGCACTTCCTGAAGAGGAATGGTAAGGAACTGGGTGTTTTTAAGCTGCACTGACTTGCCTCTTTTGTGCCAGGCTTGGTGGCCTGGCTTTGAAGATAGGCAATGGTGCATATGAAAGGTGGAAGGGGAGAATGGAGCTGTGCCTCAGATATCGGAATATGGAATTTCCATTAAGAAGTCCATGCTAGCGCTTCAGAAAGCAGAGGTGGAGTGGACACCTTTCCAGTGCAATGCAGAAGGACTGTAACCACTCTGCTACCAGGGCAGTGGTTTTGGCACAACTGAGTGTTGAAGCTACTTAGCATGTGCTCAGTGCTTCATCAAAACAGTTGTTAGGTGCCATTCGGACCTCCTGCAGATACCCTGCTCGTTTTTATGTGCAGCTAGGGTACGTCTAATGTGGCAGAGCAGTGCAGAGTGCAGGCATGACCTTAGCAGCTCCCAGCGCCTGGCAGTTTGACACTACTGTTTCACTCCCTTCTACATACAAGCACTGAACTTTCTTTCCTCCATCTGTTGTAACAGGTTGAGTGTGTGTTTGATGCCACCTAGTGTCAATTTACAGCAGATCAAGTACATTGTTTGCTCTGTGATGTGTACCTTACTGGGATAAGAGCAGCCATGCAGCTGTGTTTGTGGATTAAGCTGCAGGAGGCAAATCTTGCCTGCAAGATTGGTGACTGGTAGATTATAGCAACAAAACACTGCCAAACAGCATGCTGGAATACTTCAAGGGGAAAAGTTAGAATTTATGCTCGGGAAAGAGAGGATGATATTAAAGCAGCAAGATTTCTAACTCATTGTGGTAAGCATTACAATAGATGTAAGCTAAAGAGGCTAGGTGTGTTGTCTGTCTGAGGGGTGTTAGGGTGAAGTGAGGACTAACACTGTAAAGGCCAGGCAAGGCAGGGCGGCCAGTACTTATCATCCTTATGGTATGACTTCTCTTCTCAGGTCTCCTTAATCGTCCAAGTCCTGGCCGTCCTCTCCTTGCCATAGAAGCCCCCCCAGGAGAGAAGAAAGACGAAGAAACAGAAGCTGAGGACCAACTAGAGGACAATACTGCCCTTGCTGTTGTTGAAGAGCACATCTTTGAACACTTGCCTCCCAGACTGAACCAAGGTATGATCCAAAGTGAGAGAGCCCAGGCAATCTTCCTGTGCTGCCTGGTCCACTTCAGAGGATTACTGGGATCTGAGGTTATTGCTTGTGGTTGGGCTTGGCCATACCCAGGGATTGAACTGGCACCCGCTGATGGTTAGATGGAGTTGGGGCCCCTTAGATAAAGTTGTGGCTTGCCCTGTGGAGGCTGCATTGGGAGAGGTTGACTCATTTGACAGTATTCTGCATGGTAAGGAGGGGAGGGGATCTTGTTGCTCACTGCTTTGGGAGTCTGATAAAGCTAAGAATGCTGTTCTCTTTTGTGCTCAGAGAATTACTACCCTGAGCAAGGCTTCCTTAAGAAGTGGAAGGTGGAGAGGGGAGACCTCAGGCTGGGTAACTTCTGGGGTGTGGCAAGGAAAGGAATAGTCCCACTGCGGGGATTCAGCCATGTTCTCTTCTGTCTTCAGCTCTTCTGGAGGCTTGTGCTGAAAGAAGAAGTTTCTTGACTGGTATAACCAACATGCTGCCTATACGTGTGGCCACAGCAATGATGGTCCCCTATATGCTGCCTCTGGAGTCTGCAATTTCCTTCACTGTCAGGTAGGTCTTCGGCTGGTTCCCTTGGTGGTGTTCTTCCCAGTGCAGCCGCATCCAGCGATGTAGCTGGTGGAGCATGAATGGACAGAGAGTAGGATCCTCTCTAACACTCCAGTGCCAGAGTTCCTGGGGAAAGAGTTCCTGCTGCTTAACAGACATGAAAAAAACCAAAACCAACCCAAAACTTTTCCTACCTTCATGTGTCATTCAGCTACAGCCAATATTTGAAGCTTGAAGGAAGATGTCTGTGTGCTGGAACTTGCCCTAGAAAATGGTGATAAATTTTTGAGCCTTAAGAGAGGCTTCTGAACTGGGAGTGCAGGGATGAAAGCAGAAACCACAGGAGAGGTGGAACCACTGGGGCGAGAGGTAGTGTAGTCCCAGCCATTTCCAGCCTCCGCACTTACACAGCTGGGAAGGCAAGTCTGTCAGACTTGTTCTTAGTATGAAGTATCCTATGAAGAGTTTCTGGAAGGAGATTGTTTGTGATAGAAAGGCTTAGGGAAAAACTCTTTCCAAATCGGAAAATGGATTAAAAATATGGAAAGTGCAGACAAAATGTGAAGAATAAGTTCCTGGGCTGTCTCATCCTTCACAGCTTCTCCCCCTTAATTCTGTGAATGGTAGTGTAAATGGCTCTTAATGCATTTGTTGCTAAAAATAATGACTAATCATTGATAGGAGGCAAAACTGGCATTCTTTCTGTCCTATTCTTTGTCTGGCCCAAATGATGGTTATCTCCTGCCTTTTCCCAGGTTGTTCGAATGGCTCCCAGATATCCCTGAGGATATTAGATGGATGAGGGAGCAGATGACTCAAATCTGCAACTATCTTGTGAAGAAAGCCAAGAAGAAACTGGGCAGCCATCTTTCAGCCAGGTATGGCCTGTTTCCTCCATAGCGCTGTTCTGGAGGACCCCTCCATTTCCCCTTTCACCTTTGACTTCTACAGACTCTACTCCATTGGAGCAGAGCAAGTAAGGCACACATGGACCAGAAGGATTTACTGCCCACTCTAAAATGCAAATCTGGTCCATGGTCTCTTGGCTTCCTTAACTGTTGGATAGACTCAACATGTGGTCTCCTTCCTTCTTCCCGTTGCAGGGCAGACCCTGTAATGAAGCTGTTCCTATAGCAATAGGGCAGAAGATGTAGGTCTAATTAAAACAATACAGAGAGCACAGAATAAGCTAGCATAGAAGACAGCGGTGCTTGTCTGTGTGGCATTTGCTGGCCCAGGGTCCCCTGGGCTTCCAAGAGCTACTTGTGTTCAAAGCACATTTTCTGCCTCAAAACCTAGGCCTGGTTTAGGGCGGGGAGGCACTAGGGTGGCCAGCAAACACTAGAGGGTTTCAAAATAAGACACGGTGCTTTGGGTCTGCGTGTGTGCCTCTGCTTCTGAACTGAACTCCCTGCAGTGAGCTGTGGCTTGAGGCTGAGGTGAGACTGTGTTGCTTGGATGAGGATAGGAAACTGCATATTACAGTAGTAGGCAAAGGGTCCCAGCTGTGATGCAGATCCTAGTATGAGGGAGTGATTCTTACCCACAAGAGCTCATGATCTGAATAATCAAGAGATGTGAGGGGAGGGGAAAACAGGCACGCACACAGACTTCTGACTAAAATCATTCAGTAAAACAAATTTGGTAAAACAAGTTATCTGTATGGTTCTGGAGCTCTGGTCTGGTGACCTGTTCAAGTCTTCCCAATGTACTGATTCTTTGCCTGTGTTTGCCTTTCAGGCTTTACTATCATCTCGAGCTTGGAGGGCCGCAGAGCCTGCCAATTTCTTCCACGTCAGTTTGTGGTGAAGCACTGCCTGTGTGGTTGAGAAGCAACCGTTCCGTGTCTGATGTCATGATGAAGTGGGAGGAGTACCAGCGCCAGCTCTTGCTGGGCTTACTCTGCATCAACGTGGACATGCAGGCTTCCCTCTTCCCTCGGGAAGGGTTTCAGATAAAGCTTCCACCTCTAGACTGTGCAAAAGAGTGCCTGCCACTCTTCTGAGCCTGCTGCCGTGAGGGGATGAGGGTGGGTGGGAATGGGAGTGGACGTAGGGTGGGACCAGTCTCGTCCCTCAGCAGTGGGCTGCCCTGTGCTCCTGAATATGCTTGGAAGGGGATTTCCCCAGGACGGAGACTGGTGGAATTGACTGTAGCCATTTATTGCCCGCTGGGCCAAGCAAGGGATCTCTGTGTTCAAAGACACACACTGGCTGATACCTTGCTCGAGACTGGTGTTGAGGCCTGGCCATTGCCCGTGGCCAGGCTGATGCTGATCCAGCTGGGCTCTTCCAAATAACGCACTTTGAATTGCCATTGGCTTTTTACCGCCAAATAATCAGGATGTAGATGATGCTCTCAAGTTCATACAGCTTTTATCTTCCTCTGTTTTTTTAGAGCATTAATCTTGTTTTTTCTTAAATCATCTGACATCCCTTAGCTCTTTGTGCTACTGAAAGATGAAGTAGCCTCTTGCCAAACTGATTTTTTTCATGGCTTCCAAATCTCCTCTTGACTGACTTCTTTGCTGAAGCCACGTCCCTTCCTCTGTCCTTTAACTGCATCCCCACTGGAAGCCAGAACTGGCCTTGCTGCAGACTGCACTGGGACTGCAGAAATGTAGAAGAGTTATGTATTTATGATTCATGTTGTCATGGTCTCTCCTGTTTTGATTTTTGTCCTCATGGAACTGTTGCAGCTTGAACTCTGAGTGTTAAGTAAGTCATTGAGCTTATTTTAAAGAAGTAATTTTGACTGAATTTTTTTCCAGGGAAACATGTTGAACTTGAGGCCCCATTCCTGTCACTGTGAATGGAATTAGTGTGGGGTTGCCCTGGAAAAGCTTAGCCTGACTATCTTGGGATCAGCTTAGCAGCTGAAGCAATGTGAAGTGCTTGTAGGAAGGTGAGATTGTGCAGGGCATGTTATTTTTGAGTGGCTTGTGGTGGAGTGTCACAGCAAGTGCTGGGGAAGTGGCTGCCTCTGACAGGGGCAGCTCCTTAAGGGACCGTACAACTGAAGGAAATTCCGAGTGGATGATACAGAAGGGATCTCCTGCCAAACTGGGGCTTAGCTCTATCTTCTGCTTGAAGAGTTTGGACGTTGAGGCTTTGGAGTGAGAAGGATTTAGGCTTGTAGCTATACCAGCGTCACAGCTTGCCTGTCTTGCGTTGTGGCTCACAGGTACAGCTCTGCAGCTGGCAATAGCAGGAGCATGAGAAGCGGAAGTGAAGTTAGGAGCGTTGGTGCACATGCAGCCTGCTTTTGTCTTGTCCCTTCAAGGACCAAAGCTAGTGGGTCTGCAGCAGGGCAGGACTCTGCCTTGTAAGGTACTGCCTTCTCAGTGGTGGTCTGGTTGTGACTCGCAGTGCAGAAGCGTGAACTCTTCTTCACAGGGTGACATGTGGCTTCCTGTGGGAATTGCATGTACTTAAACTTAAGTCCTCGCACTATGACACAAAACCAGCTCCTGGCATCTTTTTCTGCAGCGTGTCTAGCTGCATGAGGCATCTTCTCCCTCTCCTAGCACAAACAGTATGCAACTGGCCAAAGCAAACATACACTGTCTTCGTTGAGGGGCAGGACAGGGTATCTGAAGCTGATTACATAGCCTATACGTGGAATAGTGATTTCTAATAGACTCTCTTTTGCACCTTTGATTTAGAAAGGGAAAATAACCCCACAAGTTCTACTAATAGCTGGACAAAGTAGTGAATCTGCTCGATCACATCTGCACAAGCAGTGTGGGTGAGGTGGTGGGTGCTGTTTCCTACCAGCACAATTGTGCACTGGGTGTGGGTTTGAGTGTTTGTGGTGGAGACTGTGATAAGCATCAGGACTTTTCTGCAGTGGCCATTGGAAGCTGGGAGGCAATAGACTGTGGTGTGGTGCTAACTGACTGTCTGGGAGACACCAGTGCAAATATGAACTTGTGACTTAGAATATCACCCCACTGCCCTTCCTGGATGTAACCTAACAAGGGCCTGCATAGCTTAGGAAGTGGGCCTGCACTTATGCAGTCAGATTTAGTCTTAAGCTTCACATATTTAAGGCAATTAGGGAACAGGGAAGTTGCTACAGGAAGAGGAAAAAAAATGGAGAATTCTGAAACCAGAATAGGAATACTGGGTTATAAAACAAGTCAGTCTTATGATTCTCTAAAGCTTGCAGAAAAAGCTTACTGCTGATGGATATAACTCTAATCGAAGTGAACCAGCAACAAGCTAATGTCAGTTAGTGGGAACAGGATGAATTTGATGAAAATTGGAATTGAGAAAAGGTGTTCATTTTGTGGTTTGGTGTGGGATTTCTTTTCTTCCACTGCTTTGGGCTGCCTTCTTTGGGGGAATGGTACATGCACAGCTGCTTAGTTTGCCAAATGCACATCTCTTGTCCCTAATGCACAGAGAGCAATTGGCAGGAACATACAGATAGTTAGTGGCAAGAATGAAGGCATTTCATCCAGAAGCAAAACATCTGTGAGGGGTGAAGGTGAATAAGGAAAATCCTGTGCTTAGAAGCTGCTGCCCTTTTGACTCTGCCTTGTTTGTGTTAATATATGGGTGGAGAAAATGATGAAACTATTCTTTTTATCCCTTCTTCCTGGACTGGTAAAACCACTGAGTGATTATGTAAACCACTAAACTATGAAATAAAACTGTCTTGGCAACAGAGTGCACTAAGAAACTGCAGCTTGGCACCCTTATCCCCTGGATCTCCTCTGTTCTCCTTTTGCATCAGAACTGACTGGGCTGGTTCCACTGTCTTCCAGCGCTCTGATCCAGAAGGCGTGCTGGTTCTGGTCTGCACATTTCAAGACATTAACTGCTGTGCCTGGTAAAAGGACTGAGTTTCATCCTGTCTTTTACTTCATCTGTCATTTAGCTTATTATGTTAACCACTCATAGAGAAGCTTTTGTACACTTCAAACTGTAACCACAAACCAAAGCCTGGCTTTAAATATAAAGGTCTAACTCTTCAGGGAGGAAACTCCTGTTTTCCCTATGCTAATTTGCAGGGTGTGAACGGATACTGGGAAAGCACCGCTCTGTATTAACCCTTTCTTTTTCTGTGTTTATTCCCCAAGTGATGCAATGGCTGTTGTGTGAAAGTTTGTTGGCTTTATAGATTTAAGGTCTGATAAAGGAACTGCAGATCTGTCAAAAATACCCCAAACTACCCTCTTCTTCCTTAAGAGAAGTTTCATGCATTTGTTTGAAATTGTTGCTGCTCATTCATCACAGATTACAAAGGATGAAGAAAGTAGGGAAGATCTTGCCTGCTGATGTAGGAAAAGACCTGTGGCTGCTTTTGAAGCACAGCTTTTTGTTACGCAATGCTACCTTGTCTCGATCAGACCCCACTTCTTTGAAATCTTGTGATAGGCTCTGGATTGGATATGGAGGGGTTTATTGTGATAGTGCTAACTGGAATTCTTCAAGCCTTTGTTCTACATGTACCTCATGGCATGCATTACCTTCTGGGTAGCAGTTGCTGATCAACCTACACTTGTCAAGTTCATTGGAACAAGATTACCATCTGTAGCAGTCAGTCCCTTCTTCAGCAAAATGTGTGGCTAGACATCCCAGTGGGTAGTTGCCAGGGCCTGTCTCTTCTTCATTATACAGTGGTTGAGAGGTCAGGTTCCTGGACCAAAAGTTCATCTTGCAGTCCATGTCCGGTTGTCCTTACAGCATTCACTTGAACTCTCCAAGAGTCCCAACCCTTGCTGTTTCTGCTGTTTCACATAAAGGGTCTGTGCATTCAGGAATCCACCTTTTTTTCCTCCTTCCTGTGATACAGATACTACCTGCTGCATTTAACAAGACTAATGGTGAACTTCTTGTGTATCTAACCAGCCCCTAACCTGTACAACACTGTAGAGCTGTTTTTTGTTGTGCACAACCGTCCGTATTTATGGCATGCTCCTGTAAGCCACGACGTGTGTGCGCTATGTTGGGTTTGGTTTGCTGCCCGCCCTACTGTTAATACTGTTGCAAGCTGATTTTCAAGGGGTAGGAGAAAATACTTCACTTCTGACCACTATCTATAGGACCTAGGAGTTTGCTTGTGACTTGGAGGGCTGTGTACCTGCAACACTCAGACCAGAGAATAAAAGAGAATCTGCTATCTGCCAGCACCTGGCGTGTCCCTGGTACTTACTGTATATTCCCCAGTGGTTTTGTCCATTTTAAAAAATGAATCTAGTAATTCACTCCTTCCTCTGAGAGAAGAGTTCTCACTTTTGCCAAAGCGGGTGTGGGAGAAATACCTGAAACTCCGCGTGTTTCCCTTAGGGGTCCGTTTCTGCTAAACACTTGCCAAATCTAGTAGGTGGCAGGGCTCAGCGTTGCCAAAGTCAGAGGACCTTGCCAACAGTTTTCTCAAGCTTTGTTTCCGTCTTCCCCTTAAATGATTGAGAGGGTGGACCACCTCACCTGGCTGCCGCGTCTGCCAGTGTGTTTGTGCCAAACACACCTTGTGCCTTTACAGTAGTGGGCTCTGGCCGGCCTGCCCTCCGTGTCCCTGCAGTGCCTGCCTTTCTGAGTGCAGCAGTACTTGCTCCCCTCTCCGCTCCCTCCTTCCCCTTGCCTGTCAGTGGCACGTTGCTCTGTTTCCAATCTGCAGGCAGCTCCACTGGGACAGTCTAACTGCATCCATCCCACTCTGTGGATCCACATTCTCCCTCCTGCACAGGGAGGGGAAACCTCTACTTCCAAACGTAAGACTTAGAAATGTAACTGAAATAAATACCTCTCTCTCCTGGGGTTTTCTCTGGCTCTTGAAAACAGCGCGTGAAGCAGCTCTTTGAGCTCAAAGTGTCCTGGGACTCGGCTGCTGTCACTGAGTTTGAGCAGCCCCTTAAGCACACAACGCATGTGGAGATCCTGTGGAAATTACTGATGTCAGAGCAGCAACTACACAAGCAATAGCATACACAAGTCATGTATTTACATGGCAATGTCACTAAGTAGTGTTCACAGTCACTTTAAAAGTTCAGTATTAAATTGTTGATGCTTTTTTTTTCTCCTGTTTCTTTTTTCTAATGTTTTGCTGAAGAAAATGTAACTATTTATTTTGGCAGAAGTATACCTTCTAATAAAAAACTTTCTCAATATATTTACCTGGCTGTGGTAGGTTGCTTGCCTTGCCATTTAAAGGTTTATTAAATATTTTTTGAAAGTACTGCACCGTGTGGGTTTGTTTTGCTGGGCCCTATGCTGTTCAAAATCCTCTCAGGGTAAACATGCATCAGCATGTGATGAATGGGGCACTGACCTAGAGGTAAAAAATGGTGCGTTTTGGCCTAGTTCTGACTTCCTCAAGCCAAAATACCCAAATTATATTAGTCTCTGTTTCATTGGAACTTCTGGATAGACCCTGGTTTCCAAGAGGAATTAAGCACCATCTTGTGGGAACTGCAGGTGCTTGGCACCTGTCAAAGGGTTAGTGAAAAATTATTCACAAATTTGAAACTCTCCCATTCAGGGGCATCTCTTGGGGGAAACTGAACCCTGTTTCTTAATACCTCTGCTTACCACTTGGTGGGAGAGATGACCCTGACTGGTTTGGGTCTGTCTATTTCGGTTAGGTACCAAGGGCTGCCCTGGCTGTTGTGTATGTCTATTTCGTTAGGGACCAGGGGATGCCCTGGTGAGTCTCCAGCTGGGGCACAGGGGAACGGGCGGCCCTTGGGCTCCGGGGAAGCCCCGGGAGCCGCACATCTCTCCTCCGGAACTGCAGGCACCGGCATCCCCAGGGACAGGGAAAACACCACCACAGAGGTTGGGGTTTGTTACTGCAGGTCTCTGGTAGGTGCTGTGGGGCTCGGGCTCTTCTTCTTTTTCCAGTCTTTTGACCGCAGTAAACTGTAGAAAGATGCTTTGTTATGTGCTATCACAGGACGGGCACAAGTGCTATAATCAACATTTTAGCATGCACCTGATAAAGCAAACAGCTTTTTCCACCCCTAAAGACAGGGAAAAAACAAACTTCCCAACTCGGTGCCGTTAATCGCCGAAGTTGCTCTTTCTTCCACAAACCAGCCGGCGCGCCGGGCGATGCCTGCGGCTCTGCCGGGGCAGCGGCTGCCCGCAGGGACCGGCTTTCGTGTCCTGGGGGAGGTTTAGGGTCGGGGGTGGCGGTGGCGGTGGCTGCGGCTGCTGCTTCTCCCGGGGGGCGGGAGGAGGCGGCCGGCGGGGGGAGCCGGCCCCGGCGGCGGCCGCCCCGCTCCCCGGCCCGGCGCGGCCCGGCCGTGCGGCGGGGTTTCCCTCCCTCATTTCCGGGTCGGGGCCGCCTCCAGCGCTAACGGCGGCTCCGCTCGCCCGCTCCCCCGGGCAGGGCAGCCGCAGGTGCCCGCTCCACTCCGCTCCGCTCCCCCTTTACCGGATCAGGTAAGCGGCGTGAGGGGCTCCACGGGGCGGGCAGCGGCAGCGGCGCCGGCGGCAGCGGGGCGGGCGGGCTGAGGGCGCTTTGCCCCAGGGGACGGGTCCCCTCGCTGTGGGGAGGGTTTCCCCCATGGCGGCTGCCCCCCGCCATGTCGTACGGCTGAGGGCGCCCGGCCCGGCGGGCGGGACCCCCTGCGCGGCCCGAGCCCGCGGCGGGAGCCGGCGAGGAGGCGGAGGGCGAGGTGTCGGGGAGCGGCCGCCCCAGCGAAGGGCACCCCCGGCGCCTCCGCCCTCGCCTGGTCGGCCTCCCCCGTCCCTCCCCTGCGGTGTGGGGAGAGGGGAGCGGAGGGCTGGGGGGCTCTGAGCGGGTTCTTGCCTGTCCAGAGCGACACACCTGCCTCGTACCCAGCTGTCAGTAGTCCCTTGCCGGCAAAGGACGGGTATAGAGGATCCACGTTCCGGTGCAAAGCCGCCTTCTCTGCCACATGCCGCTCCTCAGGCGTAGCTGTGTCCGTGGCCCTGGGATAGGGAGAGCTGCCCTGGTGGGGTCAGGGCTGGGGACTGCCGTCCCTTCCACTTTCTCCCCTCTTCTGTTGCTCTGAAATCTGCGGGCTCCTGTGGGATGGATTCCAGGGGCTTTGGTCTTATGTGGTGCATCTGAATGGAGATCTTTTATTTTCTTGCGGTTTTTTTCAGCATCCTCTGTTCAGGGAACATTTTTTCTTGCCGTGATCCAGGTGCAGGTGACACTGCTGTGAGTCCCTATAGCAGCTGCGTTAGTGCTGCTTCCCCTTTTCTTTGAAGGGAAAAAATGCCAGAGCTTTCCCTCTCCTAAGACTGCAGCGTCTTTCTCTTTAACATCCCGTGCTCATGGGATGCACTTTGGTGAACTTCTGTGTTGATCCTCAGGTCCTTCCTGTAGGACTTCCTGAAAACAGCCAAGGGGAAAAGAGGCCAGCGATTGCCTGCCTCGGACACTGGGACATGGCTGTGCTCAGGAATATCCTGAGGAGGCAGGATAATCCAAACACAGCTTGCTTGTTTAGACCCGTTGAGTCCTTGCTTATTCTGATGGAGATGGTGGCTGTTGTGCATCAAGGGGCTCTCAGAGAACCAGTAACTTCTAGCCTTGCCTTACCCAGGTTCAGGGGCAATTGCATCTTATTTTTTGTGTTCTAGAGCTGTATTTATTTCTGAGGATCATATAAGCAGGTATATAAAGATATGCTACAGATATGCTACAGAAATCGCTTTTCTAGATCACAGACAGTCAGTCTAGTCTGTCCTTTCACTGGCCAATTCAGGTGGTCCAGAGGAGGTTCTGAGAAACTGCGGTGGGTTGGAGTGGAAGAATCCTGTCTTTGCCTGGGCATCTTGCTGCACAGAGACTGATGCGAGGCCTGAGGCATAACGTATTAGGATCCTTCATAAGACAGTATAAAATCTCTCTGAAGCTACCTTGCTGGGAAAACAATGTTGTTCTCATTCTCCAGAGCATCGCTCTTCTCATGGTCCCTCTGCTGTGGCAAGCTAAGCTGGGTAGTATAAACTGTCTGATTGGAAAGTCTGCTTGGCTGTTTTGTCACCATTAAATAGGAAAATTTCTCCCTGCACCCCAATTCGATGCATCCAATGAATGAAGACCCTACCATCTACTGATCTGAAGGTTGTATTGCAAAGGAGGACTCCATGCGGGGCTGTCTTTAGCAGCACACAGACAGTGCTGGGGACTGCTGTTACTCATGGTTTTGTCAGGCAGCCTCAGAGACTGAACTAATGCAATGAGGACAATTGGCAGTAACGTTAAACATATGGGCACGGCTCCATGCACAATGTTCTTCATGGTCAGAGAGCTTTACAGATATTGATCCATATGTACAATAAACTAGGTTTGGTTTCCAAAATAGGGCCCACGTGTTACTCACTGTCCAAATCTTTTTGATTTGATAAGGCTGCTTTGAGGACTGAATCCTCCCACCTCTCCACACCTGCTTGCAGGAGCTCATCTCGCATTTAAAGACGGTGGCAAGAAACTTCAGCTGTAGCAAATGCATCGTCTTCCACTGAGCGGAGCAGCGTCTTCTGTGTTCCTGCCAGACACCTTTGCTTGCTGTCCATATAAAATCTGAGGTAGAAATACTTGGTTTACTTTGAGCGTCTGAATCTTGAATGGTCCGTTTTGTTGTTGCATCAAAATAGCAGAATTACAACGATTAGTAAGGCTTTCTGTGCTTTGTCACTGTGTATCCTTTGAGGTATGGGTAGCCCAGCAGCTTGAAAGGGGGATGCTGCTGTTCCGATTACCCCCTCTAATGTTTTTCTGGCAATGATGTTCTGTTTTCGCCATCCTGTATCCTAAAGCTTTAGTTTCTTGACTGATGCTGAGAAGGATTTCCCTATGCACGGACCTAACTGCACATTTTGCTAAGCAAGCCCTACCTCTGCAGCTGTGCAAGCGGCACTGGGGTGGATTCACTAAGTATTCCCTGCCTGCTTCTGCTGTGGTAACAAGCATGATGTGCTCTTCTCAGGCCATATGTTCAAAAGGTTTGCCAGCCCTAAGCTTTTAAAAACCATCAGCCAGACATTTAAAAAAAAAAAAAAGTGCCATGGAATTACATATGTGGAGGGTTTTTTTGAAAATTATGTTCTTAATTTGAATTTTTATGCTGATTTCTGATTGCCTTGGAGATTTCTGCATGTCTGTATAAGCTGCCAGGAACACTTGAATCTCAGTATTTCACTTGACTGCAGACTTAGGGGCCTCAAGTAGAATAACAAATATTGTGAGCTTTGGGAGAAAATGATGCCAAACCTCAGGTTAATGTCTGTTGTGGGTTGTGTGTAAGTTGTGGTACTGTGAACTTTAAAATGAAGTCTGGAGCCATGGTGGGCTTTCCTGTGCTTTGTTTGGGTTGGGGTAACATGATTGAGAAGCCCTGTGGACTTTTTAACCAAGTGTTTTTCTCTTAACCATGTGTCACAGCGCACTAAGGCAGGAACAAATACTGTCTTGTGCTCTTAGAGACTGTGACTTTAATCGTCGGTTTGTTTTGGAGGAAATGGGGTATGGTACAATGCTCTGGAAGGGTACAGTGCTCTCCTCTGGTTGGCATAACTGGAAGAAAATCTGTCGAGTAATAAGATTGAGAGCAGAGAGGCTTGTAACATCCCTGCTTTCTATCTAGTGAAGTGTGTGATTGCAGTTAATTTAGCAGAGATGCCATCTGAAGGAGGACCTGTTGTCCCTGCTTCTCTAGTTTTAGTCTCAAGACTTCGTATCGCTTTTCTGCACCAGTTAATGGCCCCATCTATGTGGAAGGGACTACCTGGATCAGAAGGATGTTTGAGGATTACATACACCTGAAAGCCCCATAGGAAAAGTTTGTGTTATTCTGAGGATGGCAGGAGACCTCTAAAAATGTGACTCAGAGCCCTGAACCTCCTGACATCTGCTGTGGTGGTCCAGTGCTGTCTGGGCATGGGGCTGTCCCAAGCCTGTGATGCTGGTAAGATCCTGGCACAATGCAAAGATGTCACTGTTCACAGCAGATGATGTATCGTGGGCTGAAGCAACCTGCGTTTCTGAAGAAGAGATGAGAGTATGAGGAAGGGGAGAGTTCTTAAGACCTCTTCTACAGCTTTTTGAAAGAATTAGCCTTTAGCACATGTGCTGGATGAAGGCTAAGGCAACGCATTGACAGCTTGAAAAATGCCGAGTCCAGTTGTAGCTCTGCGATCGAGGTAACAGTAGCTGTTTATTGCTTCCTATCTCAAGCTCTTCAAAAGAATAACCAGCAGGATATCTGCAGACTTTTGGAGGAGTAGGACTGGTAGCTGTGTGGTGTTAAAAATAAATTCGTGGAATGTCTAAATGTGTTATTTAGGCTATGGAAAGCAAATCTTTTGGGGAAAAAAATCCAGCTATGTCTGGGCATAGCTAGGTGACTCCAGCCTCTGGAAAAGGAAGGTTAGAAGCAGACTGCAGACTCACAGGCTAGCTGTAAGCCCTTGGCTGGGTGTAGTGGGAGCCTGGGAGAGGTGCAGGTGTGGGGAGGCACATCTAACACATAATACAGGAAAACTTGGTGGCCTTCACTGTTGTAGTAGCTGAGTACCTCTCTATCTCATTCAGCAAAACATCTCTGAGTAAGAGTGGTGCCTTTATCTGCCTCAATTTCCCCTCTATGAAATGAAGAGGGGGAAACTGAGCTGGGAATTTAAGCTGTAGGTGACCTGTAGGTCGACAGCATGACGGATGTTGAAGTCTTCTCTCTGGACAAATGGTCTGAATTCCTGTAAAATAAAATCAACTGGCTTATCTATTGGCAAGGACTAATGTGGCTGTCCTGTGTATCGGGAAGGTGAGCTGTATGCCTGTGCTAGCAGCTGAGCTGAAGGCGAGATGTGTAAATATTGCTGAACCTTATTTTCCCCATAACTCTTGCTTGTGGACTAAACGTACGGTCATTTGTGTGGTCGGACAGGCAGGCCAGCAGAGCCGTCCTGCTCTGGTGTGAATCACTGCAGGCTGAAGCTCCTGGCCCTTGCCCAGCTCCCCTCCTTGGCAGATGCAGAGTTGCTAAGCTTTGCCCAAGAAGGAAGACGAGCCACATCACCGCTTAGATAAGATAAAGCCTGATGAAATCCTTGTTACCCTTGGCAGGTGTGGCTAGATGCCGACTGGGATTTGTGCAGCTCTGAGGAATAGCCAGGCATTGCGGCTGGGGGGAGGGTTGCAAAGCCTCTTTAAAACATGGAGACTTGATGCTGGAGCCCAAAAGGGAAGGCAGGTGCACGCCAAGGGACAGCAAAGCAAGGGCCTGAGGAGTGTGAGTGAACGAGCAGCCACCCAGTAAACCTGTGGGCAGAAGGACTTCTCTGTGTTCTTGTGCCTGCGTCTTGCAGCAGACTCTGGGCTTGATGCTGCGCCACAAGCAGCTCCATCAGCTCGGTGTTGTTGGAGCAGGGCTGTGCGGGTGCCCTGGTGTCTGTCAGGGCTGAGGACCTCTTCAGCAGCAGCGCTGCCAGAGCCTCTCTCTTCACCTATCAGGTTTTGGAAGTTCATAGATGTCTGTTGTCCTGAACTGTGCCCTTCTGTCCGAGATCATGGCAACTAGGAAAAGAATTCAGATTTATCAGGAGTAAAAAGGACACGTGCGGATGCCCCCACAAATGCACACATTTTTTCCATTGCACACTGCTCCTGTGCTTGAGAGCTGCCTTCCCTCTTACTCGCCCTCTTTGCCGCTTAAAGGAGTTTGCAAGATCTCTGCTCTGCTTTTCCTTCCTCCCAGACACGTAGCCAGAGGAGTAATCCTCTGCTCTAGTACAGATGCACAAACCCCTTTGATTTAATGCATTTCCTATGGCACAAAAAGAACCCTTTGCTCCCCATGCAAATCTGGTTGCTCAGTCAAAGCTGCTAAATGCAAATAGACCACTTGTAGCTGTTCCCTCTGGGAAAAGTGGTGTGGGCTTTATGTAAAGCATGAAGATAAGACCTCAGAAGCTTGGAGAGCAGAGCAATACACAGATTTGTGCTGGAGAGAGGTCAGCACGGCTGTAGTTCATTCACAACCTGTTTCCGGACTCATGAGGTGGGATACTAGGCAGGGGGATATCTCAAGCTGTCAGTATCAAAGAAATAAGCATTTATAGTAAATGGGTTAACATTTACTAGTTGTGAGTGTGTGGGGGCTGGTCGGTTATTCTCTCCCCTCTGTCCTTGCCACCACCCTGCTGCATCCAAGTGCAGAATCGGTGCCGACTGCGATTTGGTGACTCAACCTGTTCTGACGCCTGGGTCCCTTTCCTCTATTCAGGTTGGGCAAATAACGTTCAGTCTGTAATCATGCTTGAGAGCTCTCGCTATTGCCCTAGATATGGGGAGCTGTAATGATGGATTAATCCAATTCGATCTGAAAATCCACTTCTCTGAATAATAAACGTTGCATATGGAGGGTGGTATTGAAGTGTCTTTACTAAATCAAACCCCTTTTTGGCATTGGTGGATGAAGCCTTTTTCTTTTCACCATGTATCACTAAATACACAGGACGTGCAGAATGGTTGAATTAGCATTACTATGGGAACCATAACTTTTTGTATTTCCTGACCTTTATCCATGTAACGCTAAGGATTCATTAATGTACCTCCAAAATGCTATTTATTTTTTTGTGTTCAATAAGCTTTTTTGTTCTGGTCAGTACTGAAAGAAGCTTTATAAAGGACACCAGGAGGAGATTAGAGGCAGGACAGACTGTGAGGTGCAGAAAAGCGGTTTGCTCCCCTTGTTTGTGCTGTTCTAGCAGCATCCCAGCTGAGACCATGGTGCAGTGTTAAGCATCACCTCTGCAGCAACGGTAAACAAAATGGTGAGTAAACTCTCCTGCTCAGAGGCAGGTACCTCACTTGGTCTGGGTTTGTTTGGGGTTTTTTTGCCTCAGCTATATTGCTAGAGCCTGCCCCTCTCCTGGGGGTGAGGCAAAGCTGAACCTGTGAGGAGTGGAGAAATTATGGTCCTGATCGGACAGGAGCAGGGCTGCCCTCTGGCTGCCCCCCAGATGGCTCGGGGGAGCTCACGGGCCCTGTTAAACCTGTATTAAAGACAAATACGGTTTGTAGTAGTCTCCATGTCCATCTTTTAGTCTGGGTTTTGAAATAACCATCTTAAAACCCATGGGGAAGGACCCGCCTTTACCTTTGCTTTCTGCAGGTCCCGTCATCACTTGCTGCTGTGAGCTATTTGGCTATTTGGAGCTCCTCTGTTTGCAGGTTGATGAGGTCTCTGCTGTTCAGATACCAGCTGGAGTCTTCTCTGTGGAAATCTGTGGAAGAGTGAGTTTTGCTCTCTGTAGAGGGTGAGCATGCCCTCTCGTGACTTGTATGGCAAAGCTTGTTTGCTGGGTAAATATTGTCCTTGAGGGCTGACACAAAGAGGCTTTTGGGGCAGGGCTGAGCAAAGGGGATAAAACTGTACCAGCCTGCCAGGGTCTCAACTCACTCTTTTTTCTTTTTCTTTGGTCACCTTCCAAGAAGTCCTCAGGCTTAGCTAGTGGGAACTGACACAGCTCAGGGCAACTTCATGCTGCCTGGAGGCCCTGGAACTGCCATTGCGCAACAAGTCCCCATCAGCATCTCCAACTGTCAACAGGCAGGGGTGGCTTTGCTTCTTTTCAGGGGTGCTGTGGTATATTGGAGTGCTTTGGGCAGTGGCAGGATAGAGGGTGGCACCTCTGGCTGCTTTAGTGAGAAAGTCCTGGAATGTGCACCCCACCTCTGGGGTGTATTTTACAGTGCTTTGGAAAGATGCTCCTTGCACTGTCATCTTATGTTTTACCTTTGTTTTTTTCTAAGCTTTCTGTGCTTCTCTTTGTGAAACAGGTTGCCAGCTATGTAAAAGTGGAATTAAACTTGAGGCAGGATTCACAGGGGTAGTTTCCAGCCTTGCCCTTGTTGAAATCGGATGGGAGGTAGGCAGCGAGCTACCTACAAGCACAGTAAGAGTTTCTCACGGAAGAGTTTCTAAGTTCAGCATGAGACAAGGGATCACCTCCTTTCTTACCACTTCTTCCCCTCTTGCCTAAGGCAGCACAGAAACAAGCCCTTCTCCTTCACAGCTGTGTGTGAAGCAGGATTACAAGGAATGTAACTTGGGAGCTTAATGGCAGGTTTTCTTGTGCTGCTTTCTGAACCGATGGCTACTAGCCCATATTGGGAAGGGGATGAGATGCGTAGGGAGCTTTGCAAACCACACCTCCTAGCTTGGACCTGCTCTGAAACTTTATTGACAGTGTCAGTGTTTGTTCTCTGCTAGCTTTTTGCTGTGGAGTATACTGCCGGTTCCAGGGAAGGGGAGTGATACTGTCCTGCTGCTCAAGGTATTTGGGGACACCTGCAGAGAGACAAAATGAGGTTGTTCAACAGGGTGGAGGGGAGGGAAGAAAGTCTCATTTGGGCAAGGAATTATTTGAGTAGAAGGAAGTCTGAACGAGTTTGCAAGTTGCTGTGTCTCAGCACAGTTTTTCCCTGGGAACTTTCTATTCCGACTTCCTGCTTTTGCTTTAAAGCAGCAGAGTGCAGTGGCATTGCATATCACTGCAGAAAACAGTCGTTATTCCCATGATGGAGGAAGGAAAAATTTATTGATTGGTTTTCAAGAGCTGGAGGTGCTTAATTAACAGATGATTAATGCTTCAGTTTGGATCACCCGAGGTCTTCGCAAATGTTGAACTGAAGAAGCTTGCTCTGAGTTCTGATGTGGTTCTGCAGGTGGCTTAACTAATTCTAGTGACTCATTGATTTGGGAAACTGCTGATTTAGAGTAATAGCTGCAATGGTTATATTTTAAAAAGTAAAGGGGGAAAAGTACGTACTTAGAATACGTGGGATTGTGATGTTTTCTTATGAAATGGATGTCTTGAGCTGATTAGATTAAGAACTAAGGATTTTCTGCTGCATACTTTCTGAAGACTTAGAAATTTTTCTTTAAAAACATTTGTCAGGAAATTTTCCACTATATCTCATAAGCATACCTATTCCCCGATTTTCTGTAATCCTACATCAGTGTTGCTGCTGTGGGCTTCTGACTCGGTGACAACCTTTGTCATAGGGGAACATTCCACCCCCCCCCCAGTAATTTCACCTTTCCCAGAACAAGTTGAACAGAAACACATCTCAGACAGCATCTGCTTCCGAGTTTGCTTCAAACGCTGTTCCATACTTTGATTGCTTCTTGCACTAAGCTGTGCCTGGTATGCAGGGAACGTGTGCCCTTCAGTTGCATGTGTTATCCTGCTTTGTGGACAAGCATTTCAGGGCTTGTAGCTGCTCAAAACATTCTTTAGTTTTCTGTCTTGTAGAAATCTGAGACTTTTAGTATTTTGTGGTGATTGTCCCCCCTGAATGAGAAAGGGATAGGATATTTCTGGTACCTTGTACGAGATCCTGGAATTCTTGGACATTCAGATTGATCCTCTCTTCTTTAGGGAGAGGGAGTGGTGACTCTGCGGATCCGAGACTTCATCTGTGACCCCCTCAATGGTCTGACAGCCAAGAGGTGTCAGGGCATGGATTTCATCCTTTTCCAGTGCGCAGATTACACTGGCATTTCAGGAAAGGCGTTTTGCATAGCACAGCCAGGACCTCCTTAGCTCACAGGAAGGGGTGAATCTTTACCTTTATAACCACTATTGTCAGGGTGGATCCTTACGATCAGGGTGGAACCAAGTGTCACACACCTGTGCATATGGCCATTTTCATCTCTGTGAGGCAGAGAATGGGTTTAACCATCTTCATGGAAATTGGCTTCATCCAGCTGCCTCAGCTCTGTTGTTTTAATAGCATTTGCAGAAAGGTCAAACTGTCCATGGGTCCCATACATTGCTCCTGGGCAAAACCAATACAGCACCAGCCACGGAGAGGCTTCTCCAGGGAGTTGTGGTGCCTAGAAATCCTCTCCATACTCATTCCTACTTGTTAATCTTTGCAAACCGTTTTTGTTCTTTAAGTGCACCTTGCAGATTGAGAGTAGTGAGGTAAAGCCGTTCCCCCTCGTCCCGTTGCTAACATGCAGCCCAGAAAAGATTATGGGGGTGACATCACTGTGTCCAGTTCTCAAGAGACTGGAGGTGAATTTCCTGGGATGAGGAAAAGATGGTTGAACTTCATGCATCCCCTCACAGTTGTAGCCCTCTGAATAAGGAGGTTTCAAGGCTGCAGAGAGCTTGCCGGCTCAGCTGGAGAAGAAATCACTGCCTATCGCATGTATTCAGTAAGCAGTGTGACTGGGTGCTTTACCAAATATCATTTTCTCCTTTGAAAGGGGATTGGGTGGTCTGATGTTCTGGTTTGATGTTTTATTTGCGCATGTGAGTGGTGGGACATAAAGCTATGAGTTTTTGTTTGTATGAGGCTGATTTCAGGATCAAGGATCTTGATCAACAAAGATTAGGCACTTGCCCACTACTGTGAGTTTACGCTGTGGTACTCCAGGTGAGATGGGATTGTCACAGGATTATTAGCCTTTGCACAAAGAGGGCACTGACGTGGCTGAGGAAAACTTGCAGCTGGACAGGCGGGGCTTGAGCTCAGGACAGTGGGTGGCTGTTGGGAAATTTAATGAAGAAGTGACAGAACAAGATTGGGAGCCAAACAGAGGCAGCAGTCAACACCTTTCTCATTCATCATCCCAAGGGTGAATGGCAGAAAGATGAAGCTAACACCGGTTGTTTCTCTCTCTTAAAACAGAGGTAAGAACTAGTGAAAGGATGCCTAGAGAGGGTGACTGACTTGAACAGTGACTCTGCTGGACAAGTGTGCATAGGTAACAGCAGACCCAGAGGGTTCCTGCTGAGGTTAGACAAGGTGTCTGGCTGTCATAGAAAGATTCAGCTTCTTGTTGGAAAGAAAAATCTTTGTTCTATTATTACTAGACGCCTAGAGTCTGAGGACTCAAAGGGAGGTCTGAGTTAAGTTTGGTACCCACGTTATGGGTCTGATGGCAGTGACAGTTGTGGGGAGGAGCCTGACCTTTGGCTGTTGGAGTACCAACTCCAGTTCATAGGACTGTCCTTGGTGAAAATGCAGCAAATGCTGTGGTCGTCTTGGCAGAAGACTCCCTGTACTTCGAGGGTGACTGCTGCTGATGAGAAAGCGGCCTCTATTCATGATGAGGAATGGCCAAGCTGAACCAGCACTATGTCTCCAGCAGCATCTAATGGCAGATACCCTCGTCTTCCCAGCATAAATGTGTAACAATGCTTCCCTAATACACTCTTTTGGCTGTTTGTGGCTCAGAAAATTTTCACCAAAACAGATGTTTTGTGTAACGGTCCTTTATGGACAAACTCTGGGAAGAAAAGAACAGCCACTTCTGCGGTCCATGAATGCCTGTGACATCCTCATCATCCCATGTCGGTGAGTCCCATGCTTTAATGGTTTGCAGAGGAGTGCTTCCTCCTGTCTGATGTTCATCTGCCACCACCCGGCTTTGTCTGAGGCTCCTGGATTCTTTTCTTAAAGAAGACAGTGACTGGGGACAATTCTTCACCATCTCTGCTATTTATTTGGGAATTAGTTACACAGGCAACTCCCCAAAAAGCAACTTTTTTTTGCATTTAAAGCTTTGTGTATCTATTAGAACTTCTATCCACTTATTCAACAAAAGGTTGTTTCTGCATAATATAATTTTGCTCTTGAAGTACTTCAAAGACACTGACAGAGTGGGTCTAACTCTACACCAGCACAGGTGTGCCTCCTTTCAGCTTGAATTTTCTCTACAGGACACCTAGTGTGGTTGCCTTCCTGAGGGCAGGGGAAGGGCCTTGAGTACCAGGCTCTTCCTTGTGCCTCCACTGCTCTCAGGGTATGAAAGAAGTCTCCACAGCAGCATTTCTGCTGACGTGTCCTTGCTGAGCTGCAGTAGCCAAGGTGGTGCTCCTCATGTGTCGAGTTTTCCTGGATGACACCGTAGCTGTTCAATAACTAGTGGCACGAACCCAGCAGTAGCGGGCTGACTTTTGGTTGTTGTCTCTGGTACAAGCTGCTGTGCATGCAAGTGCTCCCTTTGCTAAAGGGGCAGGTAAGGCAGGAGGAAATTGCCAGTGATGTTCATTTAAACAAGCTGAGGAGCTGCCTTGGATTTATGTAATTTCCTGTAAAGACTATTTGAAGAGCTTTAAATGCCAGCTTAGGTCTGGAGCTTGTCTTCCTTATGGAGTGTTCCTGCCTGCCACACCAGCCCTTGGAAAAGAGGAGGAGAAGGGAGCAGGGGTCTCCTTTGCTAAGGCTCCCAGTACTCAGTTTTCACTTTGAATCAAAAATGATACAGCGTGGCTGATGTCAAGTGCCAAGTCCTCTGTCTTCTTGCCTTCTTTTCCCACATCTAGGCTGGCAAAGAAAGTTTGTTTGCATCCCACCTGCTTGCCTTGCCAGTAGGTATCACCAGCAGAGCAGAGCACCGACTCTGCAGTCAACATGCCTGGTGTTATGTAGATGTAATCCACCTACTGATTGCTGAGCCCAAAGCAGCATCTACCTCCACGACACTGTTAGCAGTGTTCAGCTAACATGAATAAAGGCTATATTATCTCTTCGCAGCTAAAGTATCCTGTCTTTCTCAATTATGTTCCTGAGCTGCTTGTCTCTGTCCTCTAACAACCGCATATTTGTGGTAGAACATGAACAGCAGCAGCATCAGTGGGGAACTTGAGCAGGAGCTCAGAGCCTTTTCTACTTGACTAAAGTGAATGATATTTACTTACTGCTGGCTAGCCATGTCCTTTGTGGATGTGCTGCGTGATCTCCAGCCTGTGAAAATACAATGAATTCTTCTTCTTGAAGCCAAAGGGTATGTTTTTTCCGTTCCTCTGCCACTGTGGTATATAATCCTTATGTTGCATTGTATGGAATGTTGCAATGTTCTGTCCTGTCTTTTTAAAGAAAAAGGTTTCAGGAAACCTGTAAGCCTTTATAAAAAGTGAAAGAATTTGTAAAAATTAGTTGTTTTTAAACTAGCTGTCGGTATTTGTCATGTCTTATTGCAGGCATGCTCTTTATTTTCTGAAAAATCAGCTGTGTGCTCGATGTATTGTCAGATCCAAGACCCATTAGCTGTTCATGGAAAAAATGTGGTTTGGATTTTGGTTTTAATTGCTGAGAATTAACTCTTGGCCCAAATATTGTTAGAGGAAAAACTGATGCTTTCTCTCTCCACTCCCCAAGCAAAACAACCCAACAAAGCCAAAATCCCGATTAGTAGGAGCGGTTCCAGTGCAAACACGCGCCCTCAGCGTTTGTAGTGCCAACACCGTGATACTGTGCCAGTGTGCGAGAGCTGTGAAGCGTCACTGGCTTGCGATGGGTATAGCTGGGGAGCGGTGTGCAGGTGTGATGATTTGTGGCAATTTCTGGGGGAAAGAATATTGTTTTGGTATGTTGTGGGTACCTGTTTGTGTTTCTCCAGGGAAAATTTTTTTTATCAAAGATCAAGAAGTTGGTGTGATAAGTGATAAAGAAGCGTTCCTCTTTGATGAACTTCAGTGAGGGAAATAATGAATTGCAGCAGAGCACCTTTTTTACCATGTTATTCAGAATGATGGAGCCCCTTGCAGCTGTCCGTGTTTCTGGGATATACCTCTGTGGTGTACTGGCATATCCCATGATGAAGTCATCCATCGATATTGCAGCATGAGTTAGCTCAAGGCTATCAAGCTGGGCTAATCTCCTGCTGAGTAAACAACACAAAGGTCCCTGGATTTGTTCCTGTTTCCTTAAAGGGATACAATCAAGTGCAGGCAATTAAAAGAGAGAGTGAGTGAAGTGTAGCTCTAGATATTACACCTGATTTCAGACTCTCTGCCCAGGGTGCGTGTGGGTTTTCTTAGTTTTTTTTAAAGAAAAAAAAACCCTTGCAAAACAATTGATGTTTTTCTAATTTTTCAGTGTATTTCTTTTCCTGCCATTCCCTTTGGGAAGGGAGAGCCCAACAACCACCCAAACAATTTCCAAACAATGGAAACAAATTTCCTAGAGAAGGGAAAGAGCAAAATTAATTTTGAACAAAGTACACTGAGAAATAACTTTCCCTCTTTCTGTTCTTATCCCAGCCTTTTCAGACACTGTGGCAGAGCCTTTTAAAACAAATTTCCATCAAATGGGTGCCCATTTCCTTTGAGCAGCTTTTGGAAATTCAGCCTCTCTGGAAGCCAGTTTGACACATAGGTCAGTATTGTCCCCTGGCAAGACCTCTGCTCTGCCTTCACCTGGTCAGATTTGTACGGCTGTAATTTTGTCAATGCATTTAGAATATGTGCTTTTTGCATGCAACTGGGATAATAATTGTGAATGTGTATATTTGATCACTGAATCCCACAGTACGATAAAATCTGGCATGTGTAGATGTGACTGTGTCCTGCAAGGAGCACTTTTTATAGTAATCATTGGCTTTCAAAACATTGGGAGAGAAAGGAAGGTAGAACAAACAGAGCAAGTGGCATATGTTTGATATAAAATGGTGTAACGACCTGGGAAGCTTTTATTGCCCTCTTCTTTTAAAACATACCTGTTACGCGGCTGCTCCTGAGTAATGCTCCCATTCCATGAGCAAGCAACAAATGCTTTGTACTGCCATGTCTTGGCATGCTTCTCCTGTGTGTTTGTAATTTTCTGAAGCAGCAGGCTTCTGCTGCAGGGACACCTTACCCCAGCCCTTCATCTTCTCTTTGTGCAATGTCTTCTCATGCATGGGATCAAACCTGTCTCATCCAGCGTATGTGTCAAGAGCATGATCAATGCACACCTAAACACCTGGTGAATTCCTTCCTTTAAAGTTGTAAGACTGTTTTTCTGCACCGGCAGTAGAAAGGGAAGGGTGTGTGTTCTTCTGATCTGTTTAAATAAATGGTTTAAATATTTAGCTTTAGTATGGGGGTGGTTTTGTTGTTTCTAATAATATTGTCTTAGGCAGAGATACAGGAGGATTTCTTCTGGGAAACTTCCCAACAAGTATCTAAGCAGTTCAGTTTGTGGTACATCTTGAACACCTACTACGTACCTATAACGATTCTTCTTTAATATGCCCTTCTACCACCACGTCATCAAAAATTTAGTGGTACGGGAAAGCAAAAACCTACTTTCCCTTATAGCTCTACAAGACCCAAACAGCGGATTTGCTCTATAATCCTGGGTAAGCCACTTAAGCCAGTTATGCTTAGTTTTTCCTCCTTCGTTAACTGTTGATTCATTGTCTTACACTGGGCCAGGACTGCTAGGAATGCTGTGTATTCAGTGCGTGTACAATGCCGTGCAGCGACTAGGGTCACCTGAGGACCAGCTGTGGAAAATTTGGCTGTGTTCCTCACTTTCCTTCTTGTCATTGGGCTGTGGGGGGGAAAAAAAAAAAGCAACCAAAGTTGTCACATGCACACAGTGGTCACGGTCACATAGATAAGGGCTTGGCTGTTGATTGCATTTTAGCCATGACTTTTCTTTAACGCTGGTTACTGCTACAAGAAGAAGCTTTCAGAGACAATGATTGGAAACCATGATGCTGCAATGCTACCTTGAAAGTAGTATCATCTCCCCTTTCCAGGAAAAGCACCTTGGGTCTGTTCTTCTATTTGTTGAAATTTGCAGTTTCTCATTTTTCAGCTTTGAGTCTTTGAAACTATTTTGATTCTTGAGTTTCACATGTAATTATCAGTCTCCAGGAACTGAGTCTTAAAATAAAGTGCCAGCTGTCACAAGCATCAGAATCAAATTGGAGGAGCTGACAATCTATAAGCATAGGCAGGTGATGTGACTTACCCAGGGCCATATGGCAAGCTGAGTCAGGATTAAAATTCAGGTCTTGTGATTTCCCCAAAGAATGCCATGCCCATGGGATCCAGCTGACTTTCTGGCACATCTTTGCACAGGACAAACTACAGTTTATGCCTCAGGTAGTTAAAATATGCACTTACGACTGTAGACCTGGTGTTAGCTGTCTTTACTGGCTGTCAAATTTCCTGTTCTGTGCTGTGTCTGAGAAGATCTGTGTTTGCTTTCTGGGCTCTGGAAAAGTTGTCTTGCAGGAGCAGCTGAATTTTAGCTTGCTGGGCCCCAGCACACACCAAGGCAGGAGATATCTGGTGTAATCACAGGTCCTGAAGGCTGGCCTTCTCTCAAGCTCTGTATTGGGTTGTTCAGATGTTGGATGCTGCCCAAATGTGGACTGTGCAGTATCAGAGCTGACCTTGAGCAAAGGCAGCCAAACCCCTGGGGTGGGGGAAGAGGGGGCTGTAGAAGAACATTATACACCGAGGCTGGCCAGGGTGATTTGAGCCCATTGGTGCCCGCGTATCCCTGGCACTTCCATCTTCCTGGTAGATCTTCCATGCCCTGGGAGAGGAATTTTTGGTCTCTGTCACAGTTCCCAGATGTGAAGGTGGCAGAAGCACTTGTTTGAATTGTTTAATTCTTGTTTAATTCTTAATTGGTGCTGACTCAATAACTACCTTGTCCTGCCAGAAGAGACCTGGAAAAATTAATCCTCTCGGGAAGTTTTGGTAACGACCCCTGGCTTTGTTACTGGAGGTGGCTTGGCTACATCTCACTGGGGAAGCCAGACAGGTTTGCCTGATGAAAAGCATGAGATGCCCATGCCTGTCTTCTGTACTTGTGTTAGGCAAGCATGGCTGTTCCTAAGTTGATCTTTCTGCACCCAAGCCAGCTCTGTTTGCCTCACTTTTGGGTACCAGTCCCCAGTTTTAGTACTCTAAGGACCTCAGCATCTTTCAAAGTTGTTCTTCAGTGATGTTCTGCATCTTGCTGATGAAGCTGCTTCCCCAGTAGTTTGCAGTGATGATCTGTAACTGAGGAAGGTATGACAGCACTTGTTAGACTGAGATCTGCTTTGTGCCTCATCCACATTTATACCATGCAATGCCCTTACAAATGGGGATGGAGACAAAAAGGCTTGTCAAAGGCCTCTGAGAGAGAAGTCCACCAGATCTGCAGTGTATTTTGCTTATTGGGGCTCTCTCTTATTTGCCACTTTGTGTGGCCAGTGCTTCAAGTGCTATCTTGCCATTGCCAGAGCCACATCTGGCTTGAAGCAGCTTGAACGAGAGACTCTGCACTGGAAACATTGAATTAATGGGCTTGGTCTTTTACATGTGAGTGAAATCCTTTCGGATTCTTGTCCATGTCAGGCTCCCAACTCTTCTAATTAAGAGGCTTTTAGCTCAGCCAATGTTTGAGAGCTACAGTACAGCTGGGCTTTTGATAAATGAGGAAATGCTAGAAGTAGGGATGTAATGGGTCCAATTTCAGCTTGCAAATGTGTCTTCAAGAGAGAACAGAACATCCTCGTACAACCTTTTGTTTGCTGCAGCAGAGCTGAGGAGACGTCGTCTGCGTGGGCTGCTCTGGCTTTTGAAATAGAAACGACGAAGCTGCTAACAAGAAAGTAAGATCTTCTGGGGACCTCAGTGTCTCTTAGGCAGCTAGGCGGATGTTTTAGAAAACGTTTTTCTTATTTGCAGTCTTTCTTATTGTGGCTGTTTTCTGCAATCCTGTTGTGGCTTTTGCTTTGAACTCCCATTTCGTTTCCCCCATGCTGCCACCTGCACTCACCGTCTGGTTCAGGGTGCTGCTTGTGCTGAGACTGTGTCTTCATGGAAGGAAAGGATCTAGCAAAAAGCTTCAGCAAGGTGGCCTGTAGGAGCCAATAATTATCATTCATCAGTTTGGCTATGTGATTCCTTACTGTAATCACCTGTAAAAACTATGCAGCATAAGATATTTGCATCTTTTTTTTTTTTTTCCTTTCAAGGCCATCTTTGCAACTATACTTGAATGTGAAAAGTAAGCTGGGGTTCTTTCCAACTTCTTTACTACTAACACATACAGACTTGCCATCAGAAGCAAGCTGACTGTCCAGCTAATGGAGAGAATCAAGCTTTAGCCTCCAAATTTTGCTGTGTTGGCTCCGTAACACAAAAAAAAAGCTTGGTAGGAGGATTTGTTTGAAAAAGAGCAAGAGAGAAAGACACCCCCTTGCCTTCTCACTTTTCATGCTTTCTTCCCTCCTTTCCTCTGCAGTATGCCCCAAAGTTTGTGTCCAGCTCTGTGTCTGGTGCTTGTCAGGAATGTCTACTTGACTAGAAACGTATATATTAGGTAGTGTTATTTACAGGTAGTTTTCTGCAGAGTTTCAAATAAGTATCTTCTCAGGTGCCGCTAGACGGGGGTGCCCTGAAAAAACACTGATTTGAAAGCGGGAGTGAAGCGTTCTGCTTGTTCTTTGAAGCAGAACCACCCTCTGGTTCACGAACCAGCAGTAATAAACAGAGTCAAATAGCGTGGTGCGTAATTGCCTTGTCCTTTTGTGTCAGCTTCATATAGTTCTCGCATGTGACATTCTTACGGGCCATCATGCTCTTTATCCTCCCATTGTACTAAGAGTGCAAACAGAATTAACTTGTTTGTTATCACGGCATCTGTACGTGGCTTTGAGTTTCTTGGAGATTAAAAAAAAAAAAAACAAAAAAAAAAAAACAAAAAAAAAACCCAAACAAAAAACAACCTTCAAGCCTTCTTTGTCTAGTACTGTTTAAATCTGCTCTCAGCCTGCTTGCACAGCTCACTGCTGCCCTGCAATGCAGAACACAGATCTGCAGGAGAAGTCTAAAGCAATCAGTGCAACAAGGCTTAAAAAATGTGGTGGTGTTGCTGAAGAAAAGCTGTCTGGAACGCGTTACACGGCATCAGTAAGTCGGGAGGTGGATTGGGGTAGGGATCTGTTGTATGCATCTTTACAATCACAGTGCTGTGCTTAAGGGGGTGCTCTCATTCCTAGCCTTTTTGGTTTAGGTATTTGTAAGTAATGGGAATTATTTTCTTTGGCCTCTGAAATGTCTCCATAATTGTGTGGTTTCCTTCCTATAAAGGTGAACATTTCAGATTAAAATTCTGTTTGGCAGCTTACGAGCTCTCAAAACAGAGGCTGGGAGGCAAAGGGGGCAGGAGTGCCCAGCTCATTAAATTTTTCCCAGTGTAGGAATTGTCTGACCTTTATTTATGCTGTAATACCATGAAAGGAGATGGAGTTACTATTTGGGAAGTGTTAACAAGAAAATGTCGGAGGTGGAAGGCCAGCCAGGGACCTGGGCAGGAGAGGACTGGGAGAGACATTCCTTCTTCTCTTTCCTCAGTGACTTGCACAGATCTTCTTCTTCTCTGCCTTTGTCCAGCTCTGGATGTTCTTGCAGTTGTGGTGCAAGTTTGGTGTGCAAAGGTGCAGAAAAGCAACAGGAGGAGGAAAAGCACAAGTTGTGACCAGAGGAACCAAGTCCAGAGAGAAGCATCCTGGTCAGGGTATCCAGGGAGCTGTGCGAGAGCTGGGAGGTGGCCCTGCTCGCAGTGTTCGACCCCCCCATCTCAGGTCACAAGACTATTACCGTGCTCCCATATGGATTTACCTGCGTGCTTTAGTATTCCCTTCCCATCCTCTGATCTCCCCTGAAACCTTCCCTTGGCACCTGGCTTTCAACAGCAGAGACCTCTGACTGCCTGTGGATCTGAACCTGAGGAGGAGAGATGGCAGAAGAGCATCCTTGCTCACTGTAGGGTCTGGAGCCCCTCACAATGTGGAGGGTTACAGCTGTGTGGTAGGTTTGGTTACACCCATGTTGTGTACAGTGTGTACCTATGTATGGTGTGTACCTCTCACGCAAATTCTCTGCACGCTGTCTGTCTTCCCCCCCCCCTTCCCTCAGTGACAGATATGGGTGCTGGGTATTCTTCTTTCAAACCAAAAAGGCACATAACTAGATGATGTGTGGGATGGAAGTGGAGGGTCAGGTTTGACTGGGATTTCTCTGTTTCCTGCCCTGCAGTTCTTCTGTTTGCTCCTGACCTGGGCAAAGAGACTTTGAGAAGATGGAGAACCAGAGGGGAGCACTCCTGGGATACGTCCGCTGGGAAGGAGAAGAGGAAGGGGATGAGGAGGATGGGGTGGCTGCTGGTGCCTCTCCCTCCAACCAAATGAGCGAATTGGAAGATGTGCAGGTGGAGATGCTCGAGAAGGCAAGGGAGCTCTTCCAGCTGTGTGACAAGGATGAGAAGGGTTTTATCACCAAGGTGGACATGCAGGTGAGGGAAAAAATCCTTCCCCTTTCCTGGGAGGAGCTGTAAAGTCATGAGTGGCAGAAGAGGGGAGAATGTGGCACATCTTTCTTTTTGGCAAGCGTGGGTGTGCACGTGGACTCTGTCTCATTCAGATTTCTGATAGGCAAATTCTGCCACAGCCAGCTGCTAGGAACCGAAAATCCCAGAAGCACCTTGGACCTCCAGGGAATTCCTGGAATAAGTGGGACTGCAATTCCAAATTTTTAAGGAATGCATAAAATTAAAAAAAAAAAAATCGCAAGAGTTCCTACAAACATTAAGCATGCAGTGGATGGGTAATCTGGGGAGAAAAAAATATTTGGTTTAATTAAAAAAAAAACCAAAACAACCACCACCACCCCAAAACACAGTCAACAATGAAAAAAATTCACCAACGTCTTAAGAAAAAAAGATGTAAAACTTTTTTGTCTCAATCATAGCTAAAGCCTGATCTCAAAAACTCACTGTAGGCCTGAACTTCAACTTCGCTCTAGTGTAATGCATTTTGCTGCTTTCTGTTAAAGACAGTATTTATTATTTGTAGTTCTTTGTGAGTTTTGTTTTAATGATTTATCAGGGAGGTTACATGCAGATTGGTTTTCTTCTGTCTCATCTCTTCTTCCATCTGTAATTAACACTTGGCAGGTCTATGCTGGTTTAATTATTGACTCACTTTGTTTTGGGTTGTGTGATGCCTAATTTTGTATGGTTACATTAATAAATATTTATTAAGCTTTTATCTAAACCTGCACGTTTAACAGGCAGTAGTGGGGTTTTAGTCCACACCACTTGTTATTTGGAAGCTTCTTTGGGTGCCCTTCATGCTAGGCGCTCTACACACGTATTATGAAGGGAAATCTCTCTGCTCCTTGCCTGTGCCATGGGATTAGTGATACTGTCCCAACAGGTGGAAGATGACAGAAGAAAGCTAACTCTCTGTTATGGACTGAATGTTTTGTTTATGGTCTGCCAGACTTTCTGCAAGAGCTGTGAACTGAATCCAGACACCTACAAGTCTGTCCTCCCTCTCTGGCCAGAGAGGTGGAGCTGGTACCTGCTGGGCCCATAGAGAGCTCTCCTGGGAGCAGCAGTGGTCACAGGAAGCTGTCAGTGCCCTGGGGGGCAGCCACCTTTGGGCAGGGCTTGGGCAGGGGTGGAGAGAGGCAGGCAGTGAAGTAGAGGCAGACGAAAATAACCTGAAGCTCCTTCTCTGCAGTCCCGGTTGAATTATCCAGTAGTGGAAAGCATTGCTGTATCAGTGGGCCCAAACAGGTATTTGTGTCATTGCTCATCTGTACTTGCAGACTGTTGCTTACTCACCAGGATGCAGCGCTGAAAGGGCACATCGCTGTGGGCCGAAGCTGAGGACAACAGGGACAGGAGCTAGTCGCAGGGAAGACTTGAGTCATGTCTTAATTTTGTTCATTCTTTTGTCTCTGCAGCGGCTTCAGAGTGAGCTCCCTCTAACCCTTGAACAACTGGAGGCTGTTTTTGACAGCTTGGAACAGAACAATAATGGATATCTGACACCTGTGGAGTTCAGCATGGGACTAGGTAAGGACTGCACAGAGGCGGAGGAATGAAAAAGCCCATCTGTGGCACAATGTTTTATGTTGGTAAGACAGAAAGTGCAGTGGTTCTGCTGAAGCTGTACCAGCAATGCCTTATGCATATGTGAGTAACATCGGAGAAGGTGTGTGTGCAATGCTGTTGTCCCCCTTCCTGACGCTTTGTGTTGCCGCCTTCTACAACTGTTACCTGCCTGCCTGGTAGAGCCAGCTTCTGAACATCTGCTGGAGATGGTACATACTGCAGCCTGTATCTAGCCATGTGATCCACAGTTGTTCATCTGGAAAAGGACCTTCATTAGGTGAGGGGACAGAAATACGCCTCTCAGCAACTGTCTCCAGCTGGTTTATTCAGTGCTGTTCAAGGATACTAGCAACAGTCTAGCACACTGGCAAATAAGCTTTTGTTTTCCTCTTACTGTTGCCTTTTCTAAATGCTAGGAGAATGCTAATTGTATACCAGAGTCATCATCCAGCCGAGCAAGCAGTGCAAGAAGTGCTAAGGAGGAGAACCACCATAGCACTAATAACCTTTGCCAACCTTAGTTGCCTTAGCTGGTTGTAAGCTCTCAGAAAATCTGCACCCTCTTAGCACCTTCTTTGGACACGTAGATGTGTTAATCGGATCAGGTCAAAGCAAGTGAACAGGGGTGGTCTAGTTTTCCAAAGTTATTGAGGCAGCTCTTGAATTGCAGTGTCCTGATTGCTCAGAATGTGGTTGCTTGTGGCTTTCTCACAACTTGGAGAGAGGGGATCTTTTGGGTGCTTCAATTTGAATTGCCAGAAACAGCCAGCCCTGAAAGGAGAAGTTGTAAAGATTTCCTCAGAATAAATATGGAAAACTGTGTTCTGGGAATGTGTTAACCCACTGAGTGCCTGATGACTGTTTGTGCCTTGTGGTCCTGCCTGCAGGGGTGAAATCTTGTTGGTTGGTTCTGCTGCTTTTGCCAGAAATGAGTTATCTCTGGAGTGTGGGCTTTCCTGCCCAGTGCTGGGTTGGAAGGAACCTTAAAAGATCATCTAGTTCCAACCCCACTGCTGTGGCCAGGGACACCTTCCACTGGACCAGGTTGCTCAAAGCCCCCATCCAACCTGGCCTTCAACACTTCCAGGGATGGGGCAGCCACAGCTTCTCTGGGCAACCTGTTCCAGTGCCTCACCACCCTTACAGTAAAGAATTTCTTCCTAATACCTCATCTAAATCTGCCCTCTGTCAGCTTAAAACTGTTACCCCTTTTCCTATCACTACACTCACTCATAATGAGTCCCTCCTCGTCTTTCCTGTAGGTCCCCTTTAAGTACTGAAAGCCTGCTATAAGGTCTCCCCGGAGCCTTCTTTTCTCCAGGCTGAACAACCCCAACTCTCTTGGCCTGTCTTCATAGGAGAAGTGCTCCAGTCCTCTGATCATCTTTGTGGCCCTCCTCTGGACCTGCTCCAACAGGTCCATGTCCTTCTTATGTTGGGGGCCCCAGAGCTGGATGCAGTACTCCAGGTGGGGTCTCACGAGAGTGGAGTAGAGAGCAGAGTAGATGGTGAATGGGTGCCATTTGGCCACCTTGACAAAGATAGTGTCCTCTGTGTTATGACTTGGTTATTCCCCAATCCTATTGAGGCATTTGTCCCAGCCATAGCCACAGATGGACATCGTGAGGGTACCTGCTTCTGTGCCATTGTTGGCAGAGGTAGGCAAGATTTTTCTTTGTGTTAGCTACCAGTTGTCAAGGACCACCCTCTGTTGGTAGCCTGGCTCTGTGGCACTTGTTCCAGTCTAGGCAAAACACTTCATTTCTGTGTTTCTTTTCTTTATGGTTGTTCTTTGTGTCTGGCTTTATTGAAATCCTTTTCAGACTTTGCCCCTAACTGAAGAGTTTAGTCTGGCATATTGCTGTATTCCTTCCGGAATGTGCAGGGGGGAAATCAAGGGAAGCGGTTCAAGCTGCAATCAACTCTGCTTCTTGAGAGGGCTCCGTGCATGGCCTCTGAGAGGTTACAGGGTGCATCTGCACAACTGACAAAAGAGCATACATTTAAAATGTTCAATTTAAAGCAATCTGAGGTCCTTCTAGAATGTCGAAACAGTCTTCATCTAATTCTCTAGCTCAATTTTCCCATCTATAAAAGAGAGATAATGAGAGATAATGACTCTTTCTTTAAAGCAGACACCCAAAGTGCCTAATCTAAGACGATCTTCTTAATTAACTGCCTGATCCTCAGGTTTTAAGCTGAATAGGACCTGTATCTCCACACTGCAAGTTTTTTTTACTGCAAGTTCTTTTACAGCACAGCTTAAGAGTGGCAGAGAAGTGTCTAGGTTCTGGACTACGAAGTGGTCAAGTTAAGTGACTCTAGGTACACAAATAGTGGATATTTTTCCCCTTAAAGCAGCTTAATATTCTCATCCATGCTCTGAACATCCTCGGCTCCTGGCCCTGTAGCTAGGATGTCATTTCTGCCTTTTGAACCAAGCAGATATGTTTTGGAAAGCATGAGTAGCCGCTAATGGAGGTCTGACCTCTGTATACAGGATGGAGGCCTGAGTTTTGGATAGGATTGCTTGATTTGTTTCTTTGAGAAGAATTTGTTCCCAGCACCAGTATTTGTCACGTGCCTTGCATAGCATGAAGTTCTCATGGTGTTATTGTCTCAGCATGAAACAGGATCCAGATAGCTGGAAGCCATCCGTACGTGGGATGGGGCAGGAGGGGTTGTTTGGAAGGTAAATTCGTTTTATTCAGAGATTCTACACAATCCTAGCAAGAGGCGGTCCTTGTCCCATAGCACTTGAATCAGAACAGATGTAGCACATGAGAAAGGAAGGGTATTGATCTCCTCACGTTTTTTTAAGCTGGGGAACTGAGGCATGGTGTTACTCAGTGCCGGGCTTGCAGTCCCAGAGGGAGCTTGTGGGATCATTGGCAAGTGAACCCACAGTGCTGCTCTGTGGGAGTGAAGTGACCTAATGCCGCATGCTTCACATGTTGAGAATCCAAGGCCGTGGGTGGTAGGTCTTCTTCACGCAGATGTGAACAGAGCCCTAACAGCCAGGGCTGGGAGCCAGTTTCAGTCCCAGCATTGCAGACTGGATGCTGACATCACTCAGGACATAAGAACAGAGGCTCTTTACTGACCAGGAGTTGTATTCCACGCCAGCAGCGTGCAGGCAGCTTCTCGTGGAGCTCTGTTGGGCTGCCATTTAAATAGCAGCTTATTAAATGACATCCAATTTGACTTTATTCTCCTTCTTCCTTTCTCCTTACACCAGGAAAGTTAATAGGGATTGAATTGTGTCAAGGGGCTGGGAGAATGGATCACTCCAGACACGAGGAAACCTTTGAGTCAGGCTGGTCAGATGACTCGGACCCAGCAGATGATGAAGAGAAACGATTCTGTTCTATGATGGAGCAGCTCGGAGCAGCCCACATGTTTGACGAGTAAGTAGGGGAGTCGCATGGCGTTACTTCTACCCTGTTTTGATATTGCGATACCAAAACTTTAAAGTACCAACAAAGACCAAAGAGGTGAACCGTGCTGCTTGCTCTCTGAAGAACTGCTTGGACTTCCTGTACTGCTGTCTTGGATTTTCAGATGCTTGGTAACAAATGCAGTGAAGTCTGGCTGTTCTCATCAGTTTACAGTTACTTTTAGTGCAGTGCTTTTCGCAAAGAGTTTCCCAAACTAAAGTTCATACTACAGCTGTAAAATGTAGCAGTTGGTGGCGTGGAAGCCCATCTGCCTGCAGCAAATGAAAAGAAGCATGTGAGGGTTAGACAAGGTAAGGAGGATGAGTGTGCTCTCTGTTCCAAAATGGTGTTTGACTGTTCATATGTGTTGAGGAAATCTTAGTCCTAAGAATCTCTGTGAAAGATGTGTGCTCAAGGGGCTGTTTGGGACTGGGCTGATCTTGAAGAGTGTGAAAGGCTAACCTGGGCAAGGGATGCTCACCTGAACCTTGAAATTTGATATTAATGCCCTTGCATGTGGCCCCAGTAGAGTTTGTTGTCCCCAGTGTCATCCAGTCTTTTTTTAGAGCCTTCCCAAGTGGAGCATTATGTGTAGAAGATGTGGTTCTTACTGATGCACATCTGCTGGGGCTGGGGTGCCCAACAGCATCTGTGGCAGCCCTTTTTTTCAGGCATCGTAGTCCAACGGTGTTGCCAGTTTGCAGGGAGCAGTCCAGGTAGGGGCAGGAGACGAACAGCATTGGAGACAGAAGCTGAGAATGAACGAGTTTGCTGCTTTCAGAGCTGCATCTGTCATGAAACGGATTTTTTTTGTTGTTGTTGTTCTTGTTTGCACTGTTATGTGGAACACCTGCATGGTTGTTTTTTTAATGCTAAACAACTTCCCTTGTCCTGAAAAATTCTGGAAAGCTGTTATGCCCCAAATAGTGGAATGACACTGTGAAAGGCCGTATTACTGTTCTAGAAAAATAGCCTCTGGTGTTTATAATTCTTCTGTGAGAAGCATCAAGTCTTAAAGTGGAATTATCCTATGTTTTATTTTGAACACTTACTTGTAGTTTTATGCAATGAGTTCAGTAGCTACTTCATGTCGTGCCTTTGTGCCAAGCCAGCTGTTGTAAAGTAGTGACATAAACCAGAAGCTAATTGGGGTTGGAGCAGGAATCTGAACTATCTGTCTTCACTGTTTTTGCTAGAAAGAAATGGCTTTGTTTATTAATGGGAATTAGTATGTTCTGTTATCTTAAAACACCAATTTTGATGAAGTGCTAGTAACTTTTTCAACCTGGGACAGAAAAAGGAGGCTATGATGCAATGGTGGCAGGGGAATCGAGCTTTTTGGTTGTTTTTTTAGTTTGTTTTCTCACAAAAAATATTAAGGGAGACAAATACATAGATAAAGAAAAATGCCTACTTTGATAATGTCTATAGGTTTAATTATTCTGTACGTTTCAGTGTAGTTCCTCCAAAGCATTTAATGGATTTAAAACATGAAGTGATGTCTGGAAGCTTATAAGACTCTTTCGGAAAGAGTCAGTTTGTAAGTGCTGTGTTCAAGTTACAATGAATTAAATGCCGAAACAGTGTAATCAATATTGCAGGTTCAGAAAAATAAGACTTTCCAGGGCTTCCTCCATTATTATCCTGATGTGACACCTGGGCAAACTTGCTTCTTTTTTTTTGTGCCTCAGTTTCCAAATCTGTACAATAAATAAATAACAGAGACGGTAGCATCCACCAGTACAGTTCTGGTGTGAAAACAACACCTGTGAGATGTATGCTAAAATCCCTGGGCTATAATAGTTTGCTGCTTGACCATAGCTCACAGCAAATTTGCTGAATGTTCATCTCTTCGAGTCTTGGGTTAGACTACAAATATATTATTGCTGAATACTTGAAAAATAATCATTCCAGGTTTGCTTCCTAGAATTTTCTTTTCCTCTTTCAGATGACTTCCTTTATTTTAACCTTGCAGTGGATCTCACGCCACATGCATGCTCCATCACTGTCCAACTCCCCTCTTTGCTATGATGATGTAATGGAGGTCATCACAGGAGAAGGGCAGTTTGTCTGTCCCGAGTGCATGTTGGAGTTGGAATAACATTCCATAAGATGATACAGAAACTCATTTGCGTTCCTTCTCTCTTGTATGCTTGCTCCAGTCCACGTGAGATTCGGGAACTCTGGGCTCGGCTACGAAAGGAGCGTCCAGAGCTCTTATCCAATTTTGAAGAGTTTCTGTTGCGTGTTTCGTCATACGTAAGGGAGGTGAATCATGAGAAGGAGTCTATGGAACAGGCATTGAAACGGTAAGGACAACATCATGGTTGTTTGGATGCTGCCTCAAATGCGAGGAGAGGCTGGGTTACAGGATGCAGAGATTTTTCTTGCTGTGATAAAATTACTCTTTATCTCGACTGGATCCCCGTGGGTTTGTTTTGCATTAGTGCCTATGCATAACATTTGGTCTGGTTAAAATCCCACTCAATGCCACACAACTGTTAATGAGAATCTGTTTCCACCCTCCTCTCCTATTTTCTTTCTGTATTCTCCTTCTCTCTCCTGACCTGCGTGCACCTTGCCTTTTGCAGGAAGGAGACGGACCATGACCGAGAAGTCAGGTGCCTTTATGAAGAAATGGAGCAACAGATCAAAGCAGAAAGGGAGAGACTGATCTGCCAGGTACTTTATCTCTCTTGGCTGAAGTCAAACTTTCTCTGGTCTGAAGTAGAGGTGGTGGCTCATCTGGCCAAGGAACAGCTCTTACTGTGCTGAGTGTTGTATGCACAGGTGTGTATCTTTACCTCTGCAGGAAGCACTGAGACATGACAGGAGTGATCTGCTCCAGAAGGAACTGCGCAGCAAAGAGCAGGAGCTGGAGAAAATCCTCTACCGCCAGAATAAGGTAACAGGAGCTAAATCCTTCTTAAAGAAGCACGTCCCCTTCTACTGTCTTTCTGCTCAGACCTTTTCTGACTGAGAATCATTTTTATCTGCTGAGGGTTGGTACTAGCTAGTCTACTAGTCTAGTTCTCTCCTGTCTCTGAAGATGTTGAAGTGTTTTTTCAAGTGATTGGTTTGTCTTCAACTGTAATGTCTTCCTGTGAATGTTTTATCCGTGCGTTTTCTTATCTGCTTTGTTTTTTCTTGGCACAATCTTCCTATCAGTTGTACAATAACTATTTGGCAAGGAAGAGAGAGTAAAAATTTGGAAGTTATGAGTCTGGAGCCTTTTGTGGTGTGAAGGCAAGCTGTGTATGTTCATAAAAGAGCCAAATTTCTCTAGTTTGTGTTTTCTGGTTGCTCCAGAGTAACCCAGAGTGAACAGTTCTGTGACGCTTAGAGCTGTATGTACTCTATATGCGCATTTCAGCACCAAATGACGTACTGATTAATCAGTCACAGAAAAGATCAAAGGAGAAACTTTCCTTTAGCGTGCCAGCCCTGGCATGGACACTTGTATGGGATGGTCCATTCTGGATATCTTCTTCCTTTTTGTCTGAAGAACTGAAACATGACCGCCCCAGAAAAAAGTACAGGAGGTACCTGTAAGATGCTGGCGACCAGGGATATGCAAGTTGGATACCTATCTGCGATGTGAATGAAACAGCACTTCTCTGAAATCATCAACGCATTGTGCAGCAGCTGGAAAATCCAGCAAAACTTAGGTGCGATCAGGAAGGATATTGAGAATAAGATAGGGGACATAATTTTCCTGCTGCCCACAGCCTTGATGTGCCTCAATGGATGTGTGCAGTTCTAGTCTCCTTTAAATCCACTGTATACTTCTTGAGTATGAAAGTAATGGAGCATCTACCTTAGGAAGAGAAACTAGGACAGCCTAGACTTGGTTTTGGAGAGGAGGAGACTGAGGGAGGAAGATAGAAGTGAGCTTTATGGACTCAGGAAGGTGGTGAATAATATCCATGTAGAATCATTATCCTCTAAATCCTGCAACAGCAGAGGTGAGGGACACTCCATGAGACCAGTATGAATTTGATTTAGAAGAACCTACTTCTTTACACAGAGATTAGTGAACTTTTGGATTTTTTGCTGCAGGAGGCAGGCAGTATCAGCAGTTCAAAAACAGATTGGACAAACAAATGGACAACAGGCTCGTAAATGTTTATTAAAAGGAGGAATAGCCAGGTATGTGGCCTCTAACATCCCTAGTCCAGGGACCATAGATGCTCATACTCCAGGGAGTGTATGAGGGAAATGGACCATAGTCAGGGGTCTAGGCATGCTCTTCCCAGGTAGCATCCCCTCTTGCTATGGGTCAAGGCAGAGTACTGGACTATATGGACACTTTCTTACGCGAATGGTCATTTCTGATGCTCGTTGCCTAGTACAAGCCTGAGAGTTATGTGGTTAATCAGGTCCCCCTTGTGGTGTAAGACCAGTATTGTAATCATGCTATTCTATGGTGTCGCTTCCAAGTACAGACAACATAAACGGGAGAGTTGTGTGTGAGAGAGATTTCTTAGGGAGGGGCAAGTGCTTTGCTTAAAGCCTGTCCCCTGGCTTATTGAAGGATCCAAAGGCTGTAGGCTGCAGCTGCTGTTTCTTAGTCTCAGTTCCACTGCTCAGTATATGTGGTCATGCTCAAATTTCCCCTGATGTTCAAAGGACTGGAAGTCTCCGGACGAAGCTGTGTGTGGCTTGTGCTTGTATTGTAGCCCCAGCGGGGAGAGATGTGGGGCTTGTGTTTCAAGGAACCTAGGAAAGGTCAGCTCTGTTCACTCCTGCTCACGACTGTTGTATGCGTGTGCTGGCAGAGAGCAGGGTCGCAAGAAAAAAGCACTTTATGTTTTGCCACAGTGTGCTGCTTTACTTTCCCTTTGAGAGGGGGAGAAGGTGGGCTGAGAGAAAAGGTAAGTTGAAGGTATAAATGTGGATCCTGACACACTGACCACGCTGGTCAGAACTGGTTCCTGGTGTTCCTCTCTGGTTGCAAGCATGGATTGTATAATTTTATTTTGGGGCTGTAAGTTCTCAGATGGGTACCACAATTTCTGCATGGCACCAGCTTCAGCAGAGGGCCCTGTTTAGCTGGTACGGCTGGCTAAATACTGAAGTGTCAGGATGATTCTTCTTACGATGCCCTACTTGTCATCTGAGATGAGCGGGTTTGACTGCTGCATCTGTCTTTGACTCTTTCCCAGACTACACCAGCCACTTGTGAGGAATCGCACCACTGGTTGAATACATGACAGCAGGCTTTAAACTTCCCAAATCAGGTTTATTAGTTGTGCTGGGGTCTTACGCTGCCTAGAGTGCATCTGTGCCCCAGTGGCATTTAAGCAACATCTCTAGCCTGAGGCCCTGTCTCCAACAGTAGTAAAGGCCACCCAATTGCTCGACTTTCCAGGTGTAGTGTGAGATACCCCTAGCACCTTGATACATCTCCCTTTCAGCAGCCATGGGCCCAGGAAGCCCCCAAACTAGAGGATGCATTTCAACAACTGTGTTTAATAAGTCCCGACAGACACACCCCTGCTTCTGCTCAAATTTTTCCAGTCCTCCTTTGATCCTCATTTGCACTCTGATTTCTACAATGCCAGACAGCAGCGAGTTCCTCATGCTGCCTGAAGCGCTTCCTCAGCTGTGCCTGACTAATTGCATTGCTTGCTCCCCGGTGCTGGCATGATGAGAAATAATTGCTTCCAATTTCGCCTTCTCTATGCCACTGGTGGTCCTGTAGACCTAAGTAGTGTTGACCTCCCTTCCGCCTCGTTGTTTACATTTGCTTTTTCAGCCTGTTTTTACAGGCGTGATTGTACAAAACCCTTCCTCTCTGTGTCTAACCCCTCCTTCTCTCTCATTGCAGCTGGAACATCAGCTACAGTCTCTGAACTCAGAGCAGTTGGAGACCCGTGTGCAGAATGAAAGGCTACGGCACCTGAATGAAAACCTGCTGGAAGAGCTGGAGAAAAGCAAATGGGAGCTGGAGGCAGTGAAGGGGCAATTACAGAAGCTCCAAAAAGAGGCTCAGCTTGAACAAGAGCAGAAGGACAGGTGGGAATGGGCAGGGAAGGGGGTGTCAGGGCAGGGACCCAGGCAGAGAAGGAAGGGTGGGCAAATAGTTAAAAAGGATCTCTAATTAGAAGCTGTGGCCTCATCAGAGGAATCCCTGTCTCTTCTTGAGGAAAAGAAGTAACATTCTAGTGGTCTTATGGGCCTAAACAGGGAGTGATACTGCCTGCTCCTGCCTGTGTTTAGTGGGAAATGAATACACTCATTGATGTTTGTCTAGAAGAGCACTGTAAAAAATACAGACATTCCTGGGCCTAAAGGAGGCTTCTCCTCTGTGTATTTTCCAGTTCACCATCGCCTCTACAAATTTCCTACAGATCCTCTTCTAATCACTTGTGTTCCCGTTTCTGGGTTTAATGTAATAATACTGAGCTAAAACATTGGGATGTTTCAGATCCAGATGGCAGTGAGCATCCTTCCCATCTCTAGCAGCTGAGGAAACTGGGGTGTGAAAGGAGAAAATGGGATGCTTGCCCTCGCATTGAAGGAGAGTGGGAGAGCTGGGCTATAACTCAGCCATCCCAACTCCTGTGGCAGCGCTGCTTCCTCTGAGTCATAGAATCATAGAATGGTTTGGGTTGGAAGGGACCTTAACGATTATCTAGTTCCAACCCCCTGCCATGGGCAGGGACACCTCCCACTAGACCAAGTCGTAGGTCCGTGTGTCATAAAAAGCTATTTAACATTTATTTTAAAAACGAGAAGTACGGCAATCTTATCTGTTGTGTGGGGGCGCAGTAAAAAAAAAAAACATTAAATGTAAAGTTTGCTGGAAAAATGAACTGTCCTTACATTCAAACATAAATCTGAAAAATGGAAGCTGTTCAAAGCTTGGATTAGTGCTCAGGTTGACACCTAGTTGGTCTTTAATCCTCTATCGTTGCAGAAAATAGGAAAATTACAACGTTGCTAGACCCCAGGAGTGTGGAAGCTTCTCAAAAAAAACACTGAAGGGATGTGTGTTATGCCAGTTTTGTCATTAATTTGCCTAACCTGATTTGTTTTGAAGAATCTTCTCACAATAAAAGCAAAGCAAAACAAGGAAAAAGTTTTAAGACAGAACATTTCTACTATAGGACATACCAGCTTTTGTTTTTGCAGATGTCCTACCATATGCAGTTAATGTGCAAATTTAGTTACCCATAATCAACGAGGTACCAGATTTTGTAGACTATAAAACCTTAATAATAGAATAGAAGTACATTCAGACACCCTGGCTACAAAGTTCACTACCCTATAGGACACCGAATTGCATCCAGTACCGAACCCAGAGGGAAAAAAAATCCTTCCAACGTCACAGGAAAATACTGATATAATTTTTTTTTTGGGGGGGGGGGGGGGGGGGGGGAGGTGGAAGCAGAATCCTCCTAGCATAGGGCAGGCCCTTATCCTTGAGAATACCATGAGTGTCCCTGAGAAGGGGATCTTTGTATCCCATTAACTTATTTCCCCTTTTAAAATCCCCTTCACCCAGGGATGTGTTTAGAGTCTCCAAGAATATGCAGAAAGAGAAACAAAGCCTCCTTCGGCAGCTGGAGCTCCTCAGGTAAGAACAGGGTGGGGGGCGAAATCTTGAACTCTCATAAGTGTAAGGGGATGAGGTTTCAGCGCTGTGCTCGTTTCTCCCACAGAACGCAGAATCCCACAGAATACGCTCCAATGGGAGCATGTTCAAGCAGTGCCCAGACATTGCTTGTTTTTCTAGGTCCAGACAGAGTTGTGAGATCTGTCGAGCTCTGGCAGAGCACAGGCTGTGTTATATCACCAAGTAATCCCTCCACTGAAGGAATTTAGTCTTTCCTGCTGACTAAGGGGACCATGTGGAGCCCATTACTTGAGCTGGGATACAAGGAAATCCCAACATGCCAGGCAATAAATAACACCTTTATCTGTGTCCCAAGCTCCCTTTCTGTTCTAGCTTTCAAATGTTGATTTTTACTCCATTTTTGATGAGTGCTTCATTGTGTCTCTCCTGTGTCTTCCTTTGGAACAGAGAAATGAACAAGAAACTTCGAGATGAGCGAGACGCTTTTGAAGCCAAGAAGCTGGTTAGTCTAAGAAAGAAAATCCTAATTCCCAACCACCCTCCTTTCACCTGCTGCTGTTGCTGTCGCCACTCGGGGGCCTGTCACTTCCACGGGGGACAATGACCTGAGCTCACAAGGCCTGGTGTGGTGCTTAATACAGACTTCGCAGCACCTCTCTGCCCGTGCTGGAGACGAGCTCTGCTGGTTGCTGTTGCCAACTGCCCAGGTCTAACCCACGGCGCGTTAGTGTGTGACTGTCACACAGCCCCGTGCAGGGCTGCAGTGGGTGGCTGCCTGCTGCACGCATGAGGTCTGTGTGTTGTGACAGGCACTGGGCATGTGCAAGGAGGGGAGTGAAGCTGGATGCATTCCTGGTGGTGAGGAAGAAGATGGATTCCCAGATGTGCTGCCGGCTGACTGGGGGTGGAGGGGCATAGGAAGGTTTTGGAGTTTCTCTGCCCCCTTGAGTTTGTAGCAGATGTTTTCAGATGTTCCTCTGGGGCAGCTCCCCATTCCTGTGAACGCTGCTGGGGTGGAGGTGCAGTAGTGAGCCTTGTGTCAGAGAGCTAGGAGAAAGAAGGGACATCTCTGACATCTGGAGCAGTCCATTCCACTCTGGCCTTTCCCAGTCTCCCAGATAAGTACGAATATGTGACCTATTTTTAATTCTTACTATTTTTTTGTGAAAAAAGTCTTTTTGTTCCCAAATGTCCTGGCAAGGCTGCTCTGTGCTCTTCTTGGACCCATCCCTGCCACCATGTGTCTTTGCCGGCTCTGCCACCATGCTCCACTTGAAGATCAGGAAGTACCTGTCTTGCCATGAGGACAGGAAGCGGTAGGCTGAGAGAGACTTCCTGGCTGGTGTGTAATGGAAGCACAGGGATCGTGCCTAGATAGGGGACAAGATGCCCTGCTGGGGGAGAGGCTGGAGTTTTTCTCCAAGTGGAGCAGCAGACGCATAAAATAACTTCATTAGCTGTTTTGGATGGAGGTGAGGTGTTTGCCTTTGTGTACGTGTTTCTGGAATCTGAAAGATATTTTTTTTTTCCTTTTTTTTTTTTCTTCTCCATTTTTAAAGCTGCTAAGTATGTGTGCGTGCATCAGAGCTTCCTGCTCCCTCTTGGAGAAGTAATAAGCACAGTCACTCTTTAGCAGAGTCCAGTGCAAGTAGGCAAAGAAAATGGTTTGTTCTCCTCTTTTCATGCGTAGTGCTTCATCAGTTTCTGGGTTCCTGTGGGTGGGGCAGGTGGCCCACGGAGACCACGGTTCAGGTATGTACCTCTATGTGTGCAAAGCTTGTCTGCTTCTCCTCTGTTTTCTTCTCCTTTTCCCCCACTAGGACCTGCTCAGGGCTGCTCTGAAAAACTACAGTTGCAGGTGAACCTAAGAAAGAGCCTAGCAGAGAGAGTCATAGTACAGAGCAGTCGCTTTCTCCCTTCTCCCTGTGCTGGCGGTAGGGATGGGGCAGCAGGGTGGACTCCTTCTACCACCATTGCTCATCTGGCAAGGCTGTGTCATGCTGGGCAGATGACGCCTGTACTGGAGTAAGGTTTTTACCTTTGTCAGGCAGGACATCTTGTTGGCCATTCTTGTTTTAGTCCGCAGGAAAGCGGGGCTCCAGGGGATTGCAGAGATGCTGCTATCATCACACACCTGCAGAAGATCTGCTGTCCAGCCTGTCCCACAGTAAGAGTGAGAGACAATAGCAATACTTCCCTGCAGCAGCAGAAAGGAGAGTCCAGCCTTCTGATGGAGATCCCTAGTGCGTGACACTCTGCCAGACACTATCAATCAGTGCTTTTACAGGCTAAAAAGAAACCCAAGGCTTTAATGCCCTCTGTTAGTGCTGGGAAGGGTTGTGTTATTTCTGTGAAATGAAGGTGTGATGAACAGTGGTTCTTTCAAAGCAAAGACTTTGAAGTGGTTGGAAGGAGGAGCTGGGCTGTACATGGCTGATAGCAACCCAGCCGCTGTTACTTTGCACTTCTCAGTGCCCAGCTTAATACTTTGCTCTTCATAAGAGTTTCAGGCAGACCCTGGTCCCGCGGCACTGTGGGGCACCGTTTTGTCCCAGTGGCTATAGGTCACAGATAGCAATGTGTGGCTATTTCTGCCTGTATACTAACCACTGCTGGGTGCTTTTAAGACCTAGGAGTTGCGGGTTCAGTTTCACACCCATGACCCATCTGGCTATGGAGTTAGCGCTTGCATGCTGTATGTTGACAGAGCAATTTTCATGTCTGCTCATCATGAAGAGTGTTTTGGGACTTTGACTACATTGGACACATGTTTGTATTTCACTATTAAACCAGAATTTTTCCTATCCCACTGATAAACCAGAATCTTTCCCATCCAAAATGCTTGTACATGTGCTGTTGTTGTTGTGGAATTCTTGCCATCGTGTGTTGTACAGCTGTGATGTCGTGTCTGTCCCTTTACCATCGCGGTGAAAAGTCAAATGTTACGCAGACCTGGCAGGCCAATAAAGCATGGCAGAGCCAATGGCAAACATGCCCCGTTGTTTCTCCTTTCTTACCCAGGTACGTACTCTGCGGGCTGTTTCCTCTCCAGGAAGGGTCGTGCCATAGCAGATTGCCTGGGAGTCCCTTTGCTCCGCAGGTGACTTGAAGGTTGCGACTCGGCTCCAGTGGGCTGTAACATGATTTCCTTGTTTCTGTGCGTCTAGAGAGTGCCCATGAGCAAACCAGCTCAAACCCTGAAAGCTTCCTCCTCCTTCCCCACTGGAGAACCACTGGTTGGCTGAACCACAGCCTGGTATCAGTGGTGACCGAAGGGTCGTTATGCACTTGGGTGTCCTTTACCTTGGAAGATATGCACTCTGCAGTTGTGAGCCTTTCAGTGCTGGATTGTTGCTGTGGCTGGAGCTTCTCTTGAACACCAGTTTTATATGTAAAAAGTGTTTTGGGGTGGTTGGGTTTTTTTGCCTTCAAAGGTCCCACTTGGGTGAGGTCCTCTGTGGAGTCCAGAGTGTCTCCTTTGGTTCTCCTTTTGTTGGACCGCTTTGCGGTAAAGGTGTCCTGGGAGTTCCGGCCAACAGAGCAGCTTCTTAATTTTTTGCCTTTTAAAATAAGCTGGGGTTATTGAAGAAATAATCTTTGTAGTCCTTCCCTGGGCTGTGGGCTGCATGAAGGAAGGCCTGTCCAGAGCTGTCTGCAGGTAGTTTGGTCAGTTCAAAACTAGTGCCAGAGGCAGATCTGACAGGTTGCAAAATTCTTTCCCCACCTTTACTCTTAGAAATAACTTGTAAGGACATATCAGAAATCTCCAGAATTACAGAGTGAATACATCTCCCTTTCCCTCAGTGCGGAGGCGGCGGGCACCTTGCCATGCTGTCTCCCACTTTGTGTTTTCTGTGTGTAGCCAGAGCAGTTAGCCAGCCTGTTTGCCGGTGGGGGGGCTAGGCTTTGGCATGGCATTTGGGGGAGCTGTCAGGTCATTCCTCTCTCTGCCACAGGCTTTCCTGTATGATCTCAGGCAAGTTGCTCATCTCTGACTCTGCTGAGGATGACAAAGCTGCCGCGTAGCGGGGAAGAGGGTTGCAAGAGTTGTCCTGCTTTCTCCTTCTCTAGGGAGCTGGTAAACACTGGCTGTAGGAAGTGTGTAGTCTGAGGTAAGTAGGTGGAAAGCATGGAGAGGGACATTTGTACAAGGCAGAGCATGTGCATAATCCTTTGCAGAGCGATCTCCTTCCTTTCCTATGGTGCATGTGCAGTTCTGGGTGAGTACCGTGCAGGAGGGATACTAGTGCCTTCTGAGGAAGGGGCAACTGGTCTGTCCCACAGAACATCCCAGCATAATAAAAAGGCAGGTGGGGAAAGAGAGATTCAGCTGTGAGATCAAGTGGAGAACAAGCCACAGAAATGAAAGCTCTGGGTGGCTAGAGGAAGAGTTCAGTTTGGGGCACCACTATTTTTGATGGATTTTGTTGCAAAGGGGAAAGCAGCAACAGTGATGCCTTCTTGCATGAGTTAAATGAGCTGAACTGAGAAAAGCAAGCCCTGTGCTCGCCTCTGTTCAAGCCTGCCAGTGGGCACTACCACCCCATGGTGCGGGGCTGCAGGGGCTCCAGCCTTGCTTCCCCAAAGCGGTCTGCGGAGGTGGTGAGTGGTGGAACTGGGGCTGGTCAGGTTCCTGGCTCCTAATCCCATTCTTCGTCCCTTCTCTTTTCAACTTCCAGGCGCCTCAGAGCAAAAAGCTCCTGTTGAAGAAAGGGTCAGTGCTAGGCAGTTACCTGGTGGACGACAAGCCGGTCAAACGGTTAGATGGGCATCTGTGTTGTGTTCGTGGTGTCAATCTGTGCCCGCTGGAGTACCTGTCAGTCAAGCTGTGTCTTGTGTCTAGTTCTCCCACCTTGGTGCTGGCTGGTTTGGGGAGCATGTGGGGGGTACACCTTGACTGTGGCTCGAGCTGCTTCTTGGCATCAGGTGGTGAAGCTGAGGATGCTGTTAGCTGATTCCCACAGGGGGGTGGCCCCTCTCTGGGCTGCTTCTACATGCAGCAATGGGGGAGCAAATCTAGATGCCGTCAGAAGCTATTGAGTGGTCATGGGATGGGAGTCACAAGTCACAAAAGCTGCCTCTGACCGAGTCGGGCAGCTTCATTAAAATGACTGGATCATCTCCCAAGTGTGCCAGTTCCTCCTCAGGCAGAAATCCTGTCCACTGGCTCTGCATGCCAGAGCCCCTGTCCTCGGGGCATGGGAGAGGGCAGGAGTTGCAGAAGGCTTGTGTTCTCTCTGGCAGATGAAAGCCCCAAGGAGAGGGCCCAGCTCCAGGTGGGTTCATCCCACCCATCTCCCTCCACACCTATGCAGATGCTCACCTGGCACACCAGGTCTCCCCCTGAGCAAGGGCAGGTGAACATGTCTGTGTGGCCAAGGCCTTTTTTTTTCCCTTTTTTTTTTTTTTTCCCACTCTATGTGAAAACTATACAGTGGTTTCAATACCCACATGCTCCTGCTGGCCTGAACAGTGCTAGCATTAAGCATCAGCCCTTGCCAACGAGCTGTGTGACCAGCATACCGGTATTGGCCAAAAGCCAGCTGCTTCTGAGAGGTAGGGGAGGCCAGCCCAGCCCTGGCCTGGTTTGGAGCTGGATCTCCCCTGCAACTGCTGGCCCCAAACAGGTCTTAAAGGTGGCGTGTTTCCCTGTTTCCACCAGGTCTCTGCAGGTTCCACCACTTCCCAGTTTCTCCTGGTGCCAACCAGAGACATAGGTCTAGGCTCAGAGTTTCTTCCAGCTTCAACTCACCCTCAATGCTTGCAATTCTGGTAGTGGCATATAAGAATTGAGCTTCAGGCTCCTGGCCTCATGGACTGGTGGAAAACCCCATGAACAGGGCTGATTTGAGCCCAGGCTGGGAGGTTGTTTGGATAGGTCTGAGGCAGAGCTCTTTCATGGCTGTGTGATTGCCAGACATGCTATCCATGGGATCAGACACCCAAGTTCTCCCATCCTCCTTCTCAGCTATTCTTGCAAAGATCCTGCTAGCTGCTGCTGGCATAAGCCCACTGGAAAGGCTTAACAGGTGGAGGAGTCTGGCAGTGAGGGTGATGTGAGAATGGGAGAAGTATTTGTTGGTCCTGTCTCTGTCACAGTTCTCTGTCTCACCATGTTGCTTGAGAAACATGAATAAAACCCATTAGATCTGGAGTTACTGTTAAGAAAGCTTTGTGTTTGTCCCTTTCACCACCACCCCCCGCCCCAAAGAGGCTTTTGAGTCTCAGCCCGTCATTGCTGGTACTCCTGCTAGCCCTGGGAGATGGCGGCTGTTCTCCTGAGCCTGGGAGGATATGTCTATTTTCCATAGGGAGAGGTTCCAGCTGGCCTGGCTCTGGGCTGGCATTTGGGGCAGATGCAGAGAGGAGAACCAGGAACGTGAACTCCCTTTCACGGAACAAGTGTGGACATTGCAGCAGGTGAATTTTGCATCCCTGATGCTTTCCATAGAGTGCAAGAGCTCTTGATCCCCAGGTGTAAGAAATCAGGAAAGGAAGGCAAGAGACCAACATGGGTGTGTCAAGACCTGCTGGTCAAACTAAAGGGCAAGAAGGAAATGCACAGGCAGTGGAAGCAGGGACAGGTATCCTGGGAAGAGTATAGGGATGCTGCCCAGTTGTGTAGGGATGGGGTCAGGAAGGCCAAGACGCACCTGGAGTTGAACGTGGCAAGGGACACAAAGAATAATAAGAGGGATGTCTACAGGTATTTTCAGCCAGAAAAGGAAGGTCAAAGAAAGCGTACCCCACCTGATGAGCAAGACGGGCAAACTGATAGCAACGGACCAGGAGAAGGCTGAGGTACTTAACAACATTTTTGCCCCGGTCTTCACTGGCAAACGCTATCCCCACATCTCCTGAGTGGATGGACCTCAAGGCAGGCACTGGGGGAGAAAAGTCCTTCCTACTGTCAGAGAAGATCAGTTTTGTGACCACCTGAGGAACCTGAACATACAGAAGTCTATGGGACCTGACAAGATGCATCCCAGAGTCCTGAGGGAATTGGATAATGTAGTTGCAAATCCACTCTCCATGATATCTGTAAAGTCATGGCAGTGAGGTGAAGACCCCGGTGAGTGCAAAAAGGAAAACGTTGCACCTATTTTTAAAAAGGGTAGAAAGGAGAACCCAGGGAACTACCGACCTGTCAGGCTCACCTCTATGCCTGGGAAGATCATGGAACCGATCCTCCTAGAAGCTATGCTAAGGCACATGGAGGACAGCGTGATTCAAGACAGCCACCGTGGCTTCACCAAGGACAAGTCTTGCCTGACCAACCTAGTGGCCTTCTATGATGGAGTGACTACATCAGTGGAAAAAGGATGTTGTCTATCTGCATTTCTGTAAGGCCTTTGACATGGTGTGTGTCCCGCCCCAACCTTCTCTCTAAATTGGACGGAGATGTATTTGATGTGTGGACTGATTGGTAGATGAGGAACTGCCTAGATGGTTGCATCCAGAGCATAGTGGTCAACATCTCAATGTCCAGATAGAGATTGGTGACACGTGGTGTCCCCCAGGGGTCTGTATTGGGACCAGTACTGTTCAATATCTTCATCAACGACATAGAGAGTGGGATCAAGTGCACCCTCAGCAAGTTTGTGGACGACATCAAACTGAGTGGTGCGGTTGACACACTTGAGGGATGGGATACTATGCAGAGGGACCTGGACAATCTCAAGAAGTAGACCTGTGTGAACTCCATGAGGTTCAACATGGCCAAGTGCAGGGTCCTGCACCTGGGTTGGGTCAACCCCCAGTATCAATACAGGCGGGGGGATGAAGGGATTGAGAGCAGCCTTGCGGAGAAGGACTTGGGTGTACTGGTGGATGAAAAGCTGGACGTGAGCCGACAAAGTGTGCTCACAGCCTAGGCCAACTGCATCCCAGGCTGCATCAAAAGAAGTGTGGTCAGCAGGTTGAGGGAGGTGATTCTGCCCCCCTACTCTGCTCTGGTGAGATCCCACCTGGAGTAGTGCATCCAGCTCTGGAGCCCTCAGTACGAGAAGGACATGGACCTGTTGGAACAGGTCCAGAGGAGGGCCACGAAGATGATCAGGGGGCTGGAGCACCTCTACTATGAGGACAGGCTGAGAGCATTGGGGTTGTTCAGCCTGGAGAAGAGATGGCTCCGGGGCCTTATAGCGGCCTTCTAGTACTTAAAGGGGGCTTATAAGAACGATGAGAGACTTTTTAGTAGGGCCTGTTGCGTTAGAACCAAGGTGTAATGGTTTTAAACTGAAAGAGGGCAGATTTAGACTAAATATAAGGCAGAACTTTTTTTTTTTATGATGAGGGTGGTGAACCACTGGAAGAGGTTCCTTCCAACCTAAAGTATTTATGATTCTGATGAGGTGTTCCTGCTGGAGTGAGAGAAGGGAGTTGTTGTTTTGATTCGTGCAGTAATAGCAAGAGAAGAATGTTGCAGAGAGAGGTGGGATGTGCTGCCTCTGAAGAGATTGACTGTGGTAAGCCTCTGGTCTCTCTAATTTGCTTCCAAATGCAATCTGGTTGCCAATGAAGGCAATGGAGATATCTGTGGTGGATAAAGCCCTTTGTGTTCTTAGCCTTCTTGTTACATTTATCTAGTTCATTGGAAAAGCCAAGGCAGAGCTGAGATACTGCCTTGCTCCTCAGTAGTGATTCCAGTAGTTTAAATTGGTTATTCTAGCTGTTCTTTTGAAGACTGTTGCTCCACTTGCTATGTCAGCTCTACCTCCAGTGAACAATGTGCATCAGCCTGCTCTTTTGTAGGCACAGTCGGTGCAACACCTATTCCCCACTACCAGAGCTTGGGAAGGGGTCCTGGGGATTTCTTGCCATAGAGAGCGCAGCTTTATAAGTTGGAAGTTTTATAAAACAAACATCTTTCAGGTCCTGGCTCCCTTACCTCGGGCCAGGCGTGGATGCAGGCCAGAGCAGAGCCAACACCAGGCAAAGTGACCCTGCTGTGAGCATCTTCACTTCAATTTGCACACCTGTGGCAGGTTTCTGCTGCCTGAACTCGGTAAGACTCTCCTACAGCAGTGTCTGGAAGTGATGGACTTGTTTCCTGGAGCAGGGCTGGGTGCCTTCAGCAGAGGGCAGTAACATACGTGCACACCGCATGTGGCCTCCGGAGGACGATGAGCCAGCCCTCGCCCAACTGCCTGCAGTCAAAACCCTTTTCACTAACCTCGAAACCTTTGTTACTTCTTTCTCGTTGTATTTGGTAATAAAAATAGAGGGAGGGTTGCTGCTTTTTTTAAAAAAAAAAGTTTTTCCTGTTGCCACCTTTGTATGCTTTGCCTCATTTTTCAGTACCGGGGGAAGTGGGAGGCAAAGAATTCTTGAAAAATCTGGAAGGTGGGAATTCTTGTTAAAATTAATGAAATATATGTTGGCACATATGACTACAGTATAGCTCAGGTGAACTGTTGCTCTTTCCCTAGGGGTGCCGCTGATGCCTTAGTCACAGGGAGTATGGGGAGTGTATGTATGAACTAGAGTTCCTGCAAGCATTGCATATGCGCTAATTGGATCTCTTTGGTTGTTTTGGGGAATTTGCAATCTCCTCCTCTCTCTCCCCTTTCCCCCTCCTCTTCCTTTCCCTTTGTGGTGCCTGTGGGCTGTAATACAGACAACTGGCCTCTGCGGACCTTCCCTTCACCTTCCCTGTGGATGTGGCAGTGGAAGAACCCAACAAAAAGAACTGTAAATACTTCCCAGGCAACGGGACATGGCTGAAGACAGGAGAAGGAGATAGCACAAACTTCGGAGAGAAGAGCAGAGACAAGGAGAGATGGTCATTGGCAGCAGATGCTGAGTGGTTGAAGATGACTTTGAAGGGTGATGCTGACTGTAGAAAAAGTGCAGATGGATTAGATGATGCTCCATTGCCTCCTAGAGGACAGCCTGTTGGTACTGAATCCAGGGTGAGTGTAATTACTCGGGGTTCTTCCCCAAACACCTAGGGACTTGAGGGTTTCTGACTCTCTTCCCCTGTAACTCCAGCTCCATATGTGCAGGGGTCCAATGCCTAAATCAAAGCACAGTCTGCAGCTGGGCTTTTCAAAACTGCATCCCTTTCTTCCATTGTAGCTCCAGGCACTGGAACCAGCCAGCTGTTCCCCAGACCGCATCTTTAAAGTGGTGTTTGTAGGGAACTCTGGCGTTGGGAAGAGTTCCTTCATCCACCGCTTCTGCTATGACAGGTTTTTGGCTGAGCTCAATGCAACCATCGGTAAGTAATAGGGTTCCTGACTCATCTGGCTAAGAAGGGTGGGAAAGTCAGCCTCGACACATGCTTTTTGCTCGTATTTTAGCCCATGTAAAGGTAAAGGTGGTCCCTCGCTCAATTTCTAATCAATCTTAAAATTTCTCTGAACTAAATGTGTTGATCTTGGCCATTGGCAGTTGCTCTCTCTCCATCCTATCTTATGATCATTGGTACCTTCCTGACAGGTATCGATTACCAGGTGAAGAGTCTGATGGTGGATAACACCCAAGTTGCCTTACAGCTGTGGGATACAGCTGGGCAAGAAAGGTAAGCAACTTCTGCGAGGATGCCCTACTGCCAGTCTCAGTGTAGGAAAACAGGAAGAAAGGGGAAGAGTGTGTGCACCTGGTTTCTGTCTCTGGGAAAACTGTTAGCTTCAGAAGGACCAGAGAGGTCACGTCAGCTATTCCAGTGCTGAGCCTGTAGCAAAGGTTTGTTTTGGAGATTTCTAGAAGCTGTGGCTGCAGAGCGGGGCCCAGGGAGATCACTGTGAGGGCTAATGGAAAAGTAGCTTTCCATATGTCTGATCTGCATCCTTGCGGTTCAGGTAGTCTATCCATAAATCATTATATGGTGCGGGGTTTGAAGCTCCTCTTGGCCTCAAGGCGCTCCTACATCAGCCTGCTTCTGGGAAAAGCTGCAGGACAGGGCTGCAGATTAGGATAGAAATGAAGGGTCTGGATAGACATCCTGTTCTCAGATTCAGTTGTGCCACTGCTGTCCTCAGCGGCTCACCACCACTTGCTATGCAGAGGGTGGAAAGGAGTGTGTGAACCTTTCCAGATCTGATTCAGACAGAGCCACCTGAATTAGCTTGACCTAAGGGAAAGGACCTAAGGTGATTTGAACTACCCCGCTGGACTCTGTCTGTCAGGTTATTGGCCCCTTCCACTGTCCCTTCTGCTGATAGACTTGTGGAAGTGATAATCCTTGGTAGAGGGGCAGTGTAGCTTTTTGTGGCAGTGAATACAGATTCTGCATTTGAAGGCCTCTAGTTTCAAAAGCATGGGCCATGCCTAGATGTTACTAGCACTGTTGGTGAGGATCAGACTAGTAGAGACACACTTGATCCTCATCTCCTACTAGAGATATAGGCCCACCACTACCTTCATGTAAATTAGACTTTATTTAGGATGCACTTTGAAGCTGAAGATGAAAAGCTATTTCAAGGGGGCCGTTAACCTCAAGAGCCTGGCAAACATAAGTACCAGGTATTTTGGGCTAAATATGTTATGGGGGCAGGCCTTCAGGAGGCAGCTGAGGTCATGGGAATATTATAATCCTGAGCTGTGCCAAAAGAGTAACGATGCTGTCTACCTCAGTCAGCTAGGCCATGCAGACCTGGTGGGAATGTACTAAGCAGGAGTATCTCTGAAAAGCAAACTATTTCTTCCAAAATCAAGCTTTATACTGAAGAAATAATGATTTTTGAGGGACTCCTGTGGTTATTTCAGTGCTGAAGCTGAGCAGTAAAGGACGTTGTTATGACATGAAGTGTGATATTTTACTGAGGCCAGATTGCATCAGGGGCCAAATTCAAGGTATTGTCTCTGCAGAAGGACCTTTAGGGAAGGCTCCTGCAGCATTAGCAGATCTTAGACGTGTACTTGCAAGAGAAAGTTTGGCTCAATGCTGATACTGAATAGGAGACCTGGGAAGAAGCAAAAGCTTTTCTTACTTCTAGAGAAATATTAGTTATTTCTAATTGAAGGTGTCCAACTGTGAATATCCTATGGAAAAGATAGAGGACCCCCTAGGATCATGCAAGGAGAACTCCTTGGTGACTTCCCTGACACCGGTGCATGCTACATGTGATGTTTCTTCTGGAGCATCTAGCCTGTGCTGTTGTTCCAGAGGTGCACCTTGGCTGCCAAAGATAGTCTGTGCTTTCTTAGTTGGGTAGTTGCTAGAATGTCATGCCCTTATTGTAGTGAGAAAGAACTGGCTTCAGGCAATCATCTGAAGAGTTCAGGAGGGTTACTACTTGCTGTAGGTTTTCTTGGCTCTTAATACAATAGGAGATCTTGTTATCCCGTGCAGGGCTGAAATACACAGCTCTCCAGTAAGATCTCAGTACTTGTGTTGCGTTTAATTCCATCAGTTTGCAATCAATGTGGTTATATCATGGCCCTGTCGCAAACTGCTTGGAGATTTTAAGGTTTGGGTTTCTTTTCTGTTGGAGTTTATTCCCAAAATACAAGTCTGTGGTTCTGACTGGTACCCACAGGACAAAGTAGATGTCCGGAGGGAGTTTCTCCTGGAAATTGTGTCTGCTGATTTTTATGTATGATGGCATTGCTTTATAGATTCAACACTGGAAACAGATTGTACTGATGCTGAGATCTTAATTGCTGTTTTGGCAGCACTGGGGCAGACATTACGCATGCCTAGTTTATAGTGTGGTACAGCTTAGTCTGCAGATTCTTCCGAACTCTAGAGAAAGGTCATGTTTTTTCCATCCATTTCCCTTTTTATAGGCAATTGCCTTTTCCTGCCCCACCTAAACAGATTCTTCTGTTTCTTTCCTCCTGACCTGCAAAGGTCTTCCTTCCTGCTGTCTCAGCACCGTGCGTTTGGAAAGACTCCTGCTTACCCAAGGCTGTTGGCCTGCCTCAAAGGTGCACGGATCTGACCTGCCTGTCACCAGTCTGTACACACCAGCCCCAGAGGACACATCTCACACACAGGGGCTGCCAGGCCTTGCAGAGAGCCTGCACTAAAAGACAGATAATCCCATTCTGTTTCTTGTCATTACACAGCTGTGGTTCTGAGAGTGCCTTTGGTTTCATTTGGGCTCAGGTTTCGGAGCATTACCAAGCAGTATTTCCGGAAGGCAGATGGGATTCTGGTGATGTACGACATTACAGCCGAGTGCTCCTTCACGGCGGTGCGGAACTGGATGAGCAGTGTCCAGGTGAGAGCGGAGCTTCAGCTCTCTAATGCTGGTGGTGCTGCTGCAGCCTTGCTCTAGACCAGCTCCAACAGTCTGTCTGGAAGCAATGTTCTCCGATGCCCCAGGAGGTCCTATTGACCATGGGAAGATGAGTTATCAAAGCAGATGCTACAGGTACTGCCTGTGGTAATTAATTTGGGACCAGGGGCTTCGTGTTGAAGATACCGAAGCCAGTGGTAGAGAGGGAGGGCTGTTTCTATGCAGAAGGTGGTGGGACCTGCCAAAACAATAGTGTGTGTTTGTAAGCAGCCCATGTGCATTGGCAACATCTCCTAAACATGGTCACATCACCCCTGTGCTCAGGCCAGGAGATCTCCTGATGTTCAGCCTATGCCCAGGAAAAGGAGACGGCCCCGGTGCATTTAGGCTAAGACCTGCAGCATGCATGCACAGTGCTTCACACGATCGCATCCTGACTTGGCTTTGAGATTTCTAGATGAGACTGTAATATTAGTAATAGCTTATTTTTTTTCCCTCATTTGCTTCAACTTTAATAGTTGATTATTTTTTTTATTTTATTTTTTATTTGGTGACTGTGTAGTAATACTGTATTTTGCCCCCCTGCTTTTTATTTCCAAACTCTCAATAAAAGCATTAATCTGTGGCTTGTACCTGCTAGCGGAGACAAAAATACCTGTCTGTATAATTTAAATAAATTGTGTGTACATGACTCGGAGCTGAAGGGAAATTGTCAAGGGTGGTTTTGTTTTGATTGTGCTGAGTCTCAAAACCCAAGATCTAAGTGAAATGAATAAGCGTAGGTTGGAGGTTTCTAATATTGTTAAATTCCACAGGCCTGTTGGGGGGGAAAAAAACCCAAACCATTTAGTTGTTTCTTCGGACTCTGAAAGATCAAAGGTTAAGATTTTCAAAAATAACGAGCCGCTGAAAATCAGGATCCTTTCAGGAAGGTTAAACTGAGCACACAGAAAATCAAAGCACCCGAAATTTGTAACTTTTAAGAATCTCTCCTTTTCCTTTCCCCATCTTAGTATTTATCTCGCTTTGAAGCTGTTCGGGTACTGTAAGCCGTCCAGGGCAGTCAAGTTTGGAAATAACTGGAAGCCCCATTCTGCAGTCTTTACTCTGGTGATGTTCTAGTGAGCCAGCGGACTTAGAGGGAGTTTTACCCAAAGGTAATGGGCTTCAGGAACTGCCTAGGAGTAACAGTTGCTACAGAGACCCTATACAAGAGTTGAAAGTTGCTTGGCTTGCTTGGCCAGTGAATTTTCAGCAAGCGATGGCTGAGTTTAGGATAGCACATACAACAAAAATTATTGAACTTAATAAGAAGCTCTGGATGAACTTCAGTTCCGAACAGCCTATGGGGCAAACTGCTTTTCTTCAGGCTTGTTATTTCCCAGAGCAGAACTTATGTCCTGTCTGCTCTTTCTCAGCATCCCAGATGTACATACCAAATATCTGAAATACATTCCCGTAGTTTAAGCTTTCTTCCACAAATCCCTGGGGCTATTTGAGGAATGGCCCTTTAATGAGCTAAAGGGCCTGATCCTGCTGCCACTGAAGGTTTTGTTTGCATGAGCTGGAACAGGATCTGCTCCAAGATATTTCCCTCCCTTGGCTGAGTCTCTAGGGTGCTTTACTCTGTTTCTTTTGCAGGAAGGTATTGAGGATGGAGCTGTGGTCTTTCTGCTTGGAAATAAAATGGATGCTGTGCAGAGAGTGACCCGGAATGTGCCCAAGGTGGAGGGGGAAAGGCTGGCGAAGGTGTGACTCTGTGCTCTGCTGCTGACCTGCTCTGCAGCCTCCCTCCAGCTGTGAGCAGGGCAGCCTGACTGGCAGGATGCCCTTCTTGGAGCCATTTCCCAGTATGGTACCTTCCCTCTCCCCACTCCCCGCCCCCCCCCCCCCCCCCCCCCATTTCTCCAATGCAAATATATACTGAGGTCCCTCTGGTACCAGAGAGGATGAGGTGGTGGCCAGCATGTGGCAGGCAATGGTCCTTGAGGCATGCTCATGTATTTCTCTTGAGACTTGATGCTTCCTTACAGTGATGCTCAGTCTTTCTGAGGGGAGCGTGCGTGACTGGTTTCCCATTTGAGGACTCCCCTAATGCATGCTCTGCAAAATCATCCTTCCTCACTCCTTTCATCCGCATGCCACTGGCACCTTGGTCCCTGGGAGGCGGGAGGCAGGGTTTCAGAGGTGTTCCCCATCTTCTGGATTTGGCAACACAAAGGTAAGGGAATCCAAGTACCCTGGGCAGATGTTTTCTCTTCCCGAATAACTCCCCCAGTGTTCCATTTTGGATACTCTGGCTGGGCCCAGAGATGCTGAAAAGGTATCTCCTTTTCCTGGGTTGGTGAGCAGGGTGGTAACAGCCACCCTCCTGGCCCCAGCTGCTCTCGGCAGAGTTCCCAGTGGGTGAGGGTGGCCAGCTCCCAGGGGGGTGGGCAAGTGGTGGGGGAGAGCTGGCAGCCAACATATGTGCTTGCTGTGCAGGAATACAAGGCTGTCTTCTACGAGTGCAGCGCGATGACTGGCTATAACATCATGGAGCCCATGATGCACATGGCCAGGTCAGTGAACAGGAACAGTCACCCCGGGATATTTCCCCAGCTGTGGGTGATTGGTGTGGGCTGTCCTGGGGAATGGGCAAGAAGAGGGGGTTTCAGAGACTGACTTTCTGCCATGTCACAAAAAAGACCTGGAGCAATGTGCTCTTCCCCCTGACTCCAGGTCCTTGTCTTCTGTGCCTTGAAGAGCACCAAGTGTAGACTGGACGTTATCACATGCAAAGCTTCATCTGGCAGAGCTGCTAGTGAAAGATTGGGAGTTTAATTTGCATTTTTCATCACAAAAACCTTGTGTACTATCCCAGATTTTAAATTGGCATTTTCAGTTTGAAGTCTGCATGCATCTCTAAGGATTTTTTCTTCCTTACCTTATTAAGCATTACACAGCACGTGATATATTGGTGGCAGAGATAAGACACTTTGTAAGCCTTAAAGAAGTTTGCTTTAAGATTTTTAGTTTTTAAAAAAGGAAATAGTTTTGAAAAAAGTCTTTGAAATCTTGCAAGAAAATATCCTTTTATTTTCTTTTATCCCTTCACCCCCTGCTGCATCATCTCTGTCAAATTCACAGCAGGACTTAGCTGTTCATTAACTGGGATGATTTACTTGCTAGCTAGGCAAATCTCGTCTCCCATAGCACGTGCCTTCAGCGTGCTTTATTACCATGCTGCTGCCCAAGACAGCCCAGACAGGTGAGGCAAACAGCCTGGGATTTTTACGGATTCTGCCATCAAAGAGGGAGCTTGGAATAAGATACAAACCACTCAGGCCCAGGTCTAGTGCTGTGACTACTAAGCCGTGCTGTCCCCTCGTGTGTGTGTGTTGAGTTTCTTTCCCTGTTCCCTGGAAATTCATGCTCATTTTCTGTGTGTGGTTTATCTAGCCCAGCTTTCAGAGAAGCCCAGTGTTTGGGCCAGTCACTTTTTACAATCCTAAATGTCCCTGGCTGATGGGGAGCAAAGGGCAGAGCCAAATGCCTTGGCAGGAAGATGTCAGTAACCAAGTTGTGTTCTTGATGTGTGCTGCTTGTTCCAGGTTGCTGACAGCACAAGAAGACAGGCAGAGGGAGAATGCCCTGCAGCTGGAAGATGTCAGCAGGAGGAAAGGGTGCTGCACATAAGGCACATCAATTTGTCAGCAAGAGACACGCGCCAACACTGTTTCGTGAAACTGGGGTTCCTTTCAAGCAAGCCAAATCTGATGGTATCAGCTCTGCAGAGACTTGGGGAAGCTGCAGCTTTTCCCCATCTGGGAATTTCAAGGCACTAAATCAGGCCAAAATGTGCATATGATCTGTACCGTTCCATTTCCCAACTCTGCATGCAGCCCTGGTCCCTGGAGGCCTCTGCTTCTTTGGGGAAATTCAGCTGGTCTTGGCTAACAGCACAAACTGGGCCTTCTGTCTGGAGAGGTCACTCCCCCGTAAAAGGACGAAGTCTTGTTCCTTTTCTTTTTGGCAGAGAAGTGGCCTAGCAGCAGAGAGTGGAGAACACAGTGGGTGCTGTGTTAAACAGAATTTTAGTGTAAGAGATAAAGAAATTATTTTAAATTTGGGCTAGCTCTAGGTAGTGATCCATTCGTCTCAAAGAGCAGCATCTCCTCTTGGTTCTATAACAGCAGAGCCAAGTGAAAGCCCGCTTCAGGCAGCAGGGAAACCTCCATCAGTTCCTGTAAGATCTGGATCGTGCCCTGTATTTACTGCGAAATTTGTTTTGACTTGCCAATATTGTAGGTAACTGGTTCCATATGTGGATATAGTATGAACCCATAAAACGAGTCATCCCGATGGCTTTCTTCCTTTTGTCACCCTAATGGACCTTGTCACTGTCCCTCTCTTACTGTTTACAGAACACAGAGCAGTTGCCCTGGGACTCGCAGGCACGTGCTGCTGATTCATAACCCGTTGCAGGAGCTGTGCTGTATGCAGTAGGGGGGCCATATATGGCCTGTTTTAAGGCTGAATGCTGCCTGTTTCCTCCCATTCTCTTATCCTTTCCTGAAGAACCTCCCAGCAACTAGGAACAGACGTATCTGCAGGACTGAAAGATCCCACCCCACTAGCTTGACCACAGTGCTTCCAAATGTACCTGGGCTGGAAGCACAAGGCAGCCGCCTGCGTGAAAGGTACCTACTGAAGCTTTTTCTCTTGCAGACACCTTGTGCAATAACCTCCCTTCCCTGGTGAAAGACCTAAGAAAGAGCAGGATCGAACCTGTTCCTGTTGGGAAGGGGCCTTCTTGTCACTAAGGATTTGGGCAAAGCAGGGCGAGGGGAATGACGGGCTGAGGAAGGACCTGGCCCCAAAACTGCACCTCTCAGCATGGCCGCCGCTGTGCCTGGGCATGAAGCCCCTGGTGTTCTCTGGGGCATGATGCTTTCTTTTTTGTAGCTCAGTCGCTCTTAAAGCCTTGTGGGACTAAGTGAGCTTTTTTCTTTTTTTTTTTTTTTTTGTAACACCCTGTTCCCTTTCTTCTTTAAGCCTATTTCTGTATGTGACTTTGACATTTTAGGAGCAAGATGCGATACTACAGTTGTGACGCAGTCCCTCCAACTTTGCAGCATAGGGAAGGCCTATATTTATCCACTGCCCTTCCTCTCTTGGGATAAGGCAATTACTCTGAATGTCTGTTTGTTGAACAAATTTCTCTGGGAATATCCCATGCAGGAAAAGTGCTCTGAGTCATCTACAGCCCATCACTGTTACAAAGAATTTCTGTGGTTCCTCCCAGTGCCCTTTACTCCTGATAGGAAAGAGGAAGGTTTTTCTCCAGAAGAGCGGGATTCCTGACTAAAAGGAATAACTAAAAGTAATAAACTTCTATTCTAGTCCTTACTGCTGGCTAGCTGTGGTTCATGCTGTGCTTAATTGCATTAACGCCTTCCAGAGACTGGGAAGCAGAAAGTTAGAAACGGTCCCGTAGGAACCAGGTCTGGAGTCTAGAGTAACACCAGCAGCGCTGCCAGTGGAACTGCTTGTGTTTGCAAGAAACGGTGTTTGGGAAGGGAAATCCTCTCTGTTTTCAGAAAGCACCTGTAATCTGAACACAGACGTGGCGTTCTGGCTGACATGGGTGTGAAGGAGCGCAGATATTATCTCCTGATGAATAGGTCAAACCCACTACCTGAGTGGGGGGAGCTGATTCCTCTGCATCATGCTCCAGTTGCAGGTTAATAAGGAGTGGCACTGACTAAGAACTGGCATCTTTGGTCAGGGCACATCAGTAATACTAACATTTACTTACCTGCAGGAGCAGGATTTGGGAAGTTGCTGCAGGAGGAAGAGAGCCGTAGACAGTTTGCTAACATGGCCTGAACGCGCACCTCCCACACTGTGTACAGAGCACATGATAGACAAAGGCGTGAAATACAGCTCACACACAAATACGGGCCAGTCTATGAATTACCTTTACCAGTGTTGTCATATTGCGATGGCAAGAACTACCACGTGGGTGTTTTTAATGTACAACCTTAAGCATGTTTTCTTAGTGCGCAAGCAGAGTACGGGCAATAAAGAAAAGTTGTCTTAGAAAGGGTTGTGTTGAGAGATTTTTTGTTCAGCCTCCCTTCTTCAGTTGCCAATTGTAGCGTGACCTCCCCTTCTCACTGCTTGGGAAGTGCTGAGAAGCTTGTCCCCTGTGGTGGTACAAGCGGGAGGTTTGTAAGTAGGGAGAGAGTTGATCAGGAACCCATGTCTTGGAGGCAGCACAGGAGCAATTCATCTCCAGCCTGTTTTTTTTGCCTCTTTCAAGCAGCCAGAGTCCCGCTGATCAGGGAAGGCAGAGCAGGGAGGAGAAAAAGGGGAAACGCTTCCCCCATGTCTGGGGACAATATAATGCTTTCAGAGAGGACACATTCTCACTTTGTGCATATATTTGTAGAACTAAACATTTATTTCAATAATGATCTCCCGTGCATCCTTTTCACTGGAGATAGGAATTCAGTTGCTTTTAATCCTTGTGCCCTGGCATGGCTCCAGCTGGATGTTTGTGCATTACAGAACTAATCCCTCCGCAGCTTTGACCAAAGAAATTATTACTCATTTCCCCGGCTATAACTTGATAGCAGGAACAGGGTAGACTTTTGTTTCGACCACGACAAAGTGGCACAGAGTCTGAGCTGGTTGCGCTTGGACAACAGTAAGCACCAGGGTGGGTTTTATTACTGGATGGTCTTTTGTTGTCTCTCGGCACAATGTTTAAATGCCCTGTCGGAAGACCCAGATGCAGCCTAGAGGCTGTAAGTTTTGTTGGTTTTTAAACCTGTCTGATAACCAGACCCAAACTAGACCAGACTTTCAAAAAAATTCCTAATTTTACTACACCCCCCTGTTTTTGTCAGAATCTCTCCTGCCTCTGAATGGAAGCCCTGGGAGCAGCCACCCTTTGCAAAGTGACTGCTGGAAGCTGTAGTGTAAAGAAAAAGTAAATAATGGGGATATCCTGAGGTGGCATGAGATGAGGGAGGATGCAAAATAGACTCTGCCTGGGGGCTTATTCCTGCGCTGCATTGGCTGCAGTCTCTTAGTGGACAGGTGACTTTTTGCCCATAATCTGTAAGGCATTTTGGAATCATATCACAAGAAAGTACTCTTCTTATAGCCAGGGAAGCCTTATGCTGGCACATGCAACAGTGCAGCTGTGTATACAATCAGATCTAGGGGCAAAGGTGAAAAAACTGTCTGCTCTGGTAAGTGGTCACAGTCCCACAAAGCTCTGCACGCAGGCAGAGGGACCCCACTCTGCCTTGCATTTCACTTGTCTCTTTCGTGTTAATATGCTAAGGATAAGCATAACAGGATTAGACTGACAGCATCTCTTTGAAAAGGCAAAACAGGACCGAAGAGAGAGCATTAAATCGCAGTGTTAACTTTAAAGCTTTCCCACAGGACAAATGCAGGGATTGCAAAGGTTTGGGATGTTGTTTTCTTCTACCTTCTCTATTCCAGCAGTCTCAACTCCAAGGGACAGTTTCTACTTACACACATTTAATCAGTTCCTGCTATGGGAATCATGCACTCTCTCGCATGATATTTTCTGTCCTGTCACCTTCTTCTGTTTGTGTCTTTTCATGGTCTTTTTACTTGTTAATTGCTTAGTCCACATATATAGCGAGAGACCAAGTACTTAAGCTCCAAGTACAAACGTATCTATCTCATAGCTCATGCTACACACCTTTAAATGCTCTATTTGGAAATCTCCTGCTCAGCGCCAATAGATCCATAGTCCTGCAGTTCAGAGCTTCGTTTTAGCTCTTTGCGCCGCTGTCAGTCTGCTCATTACTTTTCTGGCTGTTTGAGGCACACGGAAATTTCAGCTGGCGCAGCTACAATAATCTGGCTCCAGACTCTGCAGGCCTGCAAGGCATGCTTTATGTGCATATCAAGCCGTGCAGTTTAAGGCCCTGATCCTGCAAACACAAGCGCAGCGGTGTGCTTCTTCTGAAATGACTAGTCCACAGGAGACCTGACCAGGTAGAATTAGTTTTCTCAAGGTAAACACATATCTCCAGTAAATATACTTTACGCCAGTAATAAGCTGAGGACTGGGCGGTGGGGGGTCCTGTGGTATATCTCACCTTTACCTGCAGGCTTTCCCAAGCACATGACTGCCACGCAGGCAGCCGTTATGCATAATCACGCCCATTTGCTGACCCAAATCTGCCAGGGGGGAGGTTATGTTCTTTCCTGTTTGTATATAAAATCTCTGGACACGGCAAGAAGGCAGAGGGCCAGTGTTGCAGGGTAGAGGCCGGCGTTTCTTTTTGCCTCTCGGCTTTGCCGTACTCTCCCTGCAAGAAACCTCCCAATGTGTAAGTGTGAGCTGGTCCCCTAACGCTCTGTTTAATCAATGGGCTCTCCAGGAGCTCTAAGCTAAAGCTTAGGTAGGATCCCCATGGGCTGAGGAGAGAGGAGTTTGTTTATTCATTGGGAAGGATGAAGTGGTTTTTGAGTTGGGCACATGGGCAGGAGAGCTTAAGTGTTACAGTCAAGGCAAATACCCACGAGGTCCTAAACTGGCCTTTTCCCTCCCTCCCCACTCCAATCTCTGCTGCATCGTAAGAAGCATGGCCAGCAGCCTCTCTCCTCCACTCTGGTGAGACCCCCCCTGGAGTACTGCATCCAGCTCTGGAGCCCTCAGCACAAGAAGGACATGGACCTGTTGGAGCAGGTCCAGAGGAGGGCCATGAAGATGATCAGGTGGCTGGAGCACCTCTGCTACACCTGGAGTACTGCATCCAGCTCTGGAGCCCTCAGCACAAGAAGGACATGGACCTGTTGGAACAGGTCCAGAGGAGGGCCACGAAGATGATCAGGGGGCTGGAGCACCTCTACTATGAGGACAGGCTGAGAGCATTGGGGTTGTTCAGCATGGAGAAGAGATGGCTCCGGGGGAGACCTTATAGCGACCTTCCAGTATCTGTATAGAGGGACTGACTTTTTAGCAGGGCCTGTAGCAATAGGACAAGGGGTAATGGTTTTAAACTGAAAGAAGGTAGATTTAGACTAAATACAAGGAAGAAACTTTTTACTCTTGAGGATGGTGAAACGCTGGAAGATGTTGCCCAGAGAGGTGGTAGACGCCCCACCCCTGGAAGTGTCCAAGGTCAGGCTGGATGGGGCTCTGAGCAACCTGCTCTAGTTGAAGATGTCCCTGCTCATTGCAGGGGGGGTTGGATGAGATGGCATTTAAAGGTCCCTTCCAACCCAAATTATTGGTTCTATGAACTTCTCTCTTCCCACCCAGCCCTAAAAACCCATGCGAGGCCACTCAGCCCCCCAGGGGAGTGGGCAGGGTCTTTCCTCCGAGAGCAGCCCCTGTGGGGGGCTGTTGCTCGTCGCAGAGGTGTTTGGGCTGCAGTTGTAAATGAGGTAATGGACGGATGAGGGGATGTGCCAGTCAGGGCTTGATCTTGATTTACAGGATGCTTCGTGGAAAACTCTTTAACAAGCAGGTCTGACTCCTTAAAAAAAAAAAAAATAAAATAAAACAAAAGAGAAAACAGCTGCACCTCGAGTTTGCTGTAGCGTGTTGCCTGTGGCAATGGATGCGGGTGGCGAGGGCCAGGGGGTCACTGCTATCAGAGACACGGCTTGCCAGCCTTGCGCAGCGCCCGCACCTCGACACCGCCGGATTTCGGGACGTTTTATTTCGCAGGAAACGAAAACTGACGAGGCCCGTCCGGCCCGTGCCGTGCGGGAGGCCCCGGGTGCCGGGGGGAGGCGCCCCCCGAGGAGGTACCGCCCCGCCGGGTCTGGGAGGTGGCGCCCGCGGAGCTTCCCGGCCCGGGCTGGGCTGGGGCGGGCCGGCCGCGCCGCCCTCCCGCCTTCCCTCTGTGCGTGCCTTCCCTCCCTCACAGCGCGGCAGGTCGGGGCGTGAGGCGGCTGGGAGCGCTCCGGTCCGGCGTGGCTCGCTGCGGAGGGGTGAGGTGGGGCGCCCCCGAAATGGCGGCCGCCCGGGGAGGGCGGGAGGGAGGGAAGGCGGGCGGGAAGCGGCCCGGGGTGGGAGCCAGCCGGGGGCGGCGTGGGGAGGCCGGGAGGGCGGCGGGGGTTGCCTGCAGCAGCCCCTGACAGCCCGGCCTGTCTGCCGCTCCCTCCCGAGCGGGGCCGCCGGGCCCTGAGGGGGCCCGTCTGTACCTGGCGGCGGTCACCGGCGGCCAGCTCGGTGGCAGCACGGCTTTGCTTCCCCGTCAGCGCCGCTGGCACTGTGCAACTTCACAGGGCCTTGGCTTTTGCTTTTTTTTTTTTTAAAGTGTTTTAACCTGTTGCAGAGTGTGTATGTGTGTTCAGAAGCTTTGCGCAGCCCGCGCGTTAGCAAAGGTGTTCTGAATGTTGCCGTAATCTTGTGAAACGATATTTATCTGCCTCTGCCTTTTGTTCAGTGAAGTCCCCCTGTTGTATAAATAAGACTTGGTCTCTCTGTTGAGCTTGTAGGACCCTTGGAGGAGGGGGCGGGCGAGCCCTTGTTTACCACAAAATCCAGGCGATCTTCCATTTCTTTAATTTTCTGGAAGCTGAATTAGATGGGAAGCTGACGGTGATGGGTTATTGTTGCACCACTGTGTTGCTTGCCATGAGGAATCTTTCCCAGTACCCTTTGCTCCATGTCATCTCATGAAGAACGTAAATTGCTGTGAAATTAGAAAAAATCTTGGCTTCCTGAGGGCTTTTGTAATCAACCTGTTGCAGTATCCTGTTGAATTTTAGCAAAGGCATATCTTCATTTCAGGCTACTGTATAGCATCCCTTAAATTACGCTGCTTCACTTCCTTTGTCCCCCTACAGCACTTCCTGGCTTGCTCTGAGAGCTCACGAGGTGTCTGCTAGAACAAGGGTTTATTAAAATGGCATCACCCATCAGAGGTAATGCCTAGTGGTGGCCGTTTTGTTGAAACAGTTTTGAAACAAGTCCCTTTTGCCAAAATGCATTTCCTTTGCCATCTGCGAGGCCATTGCCTAGGTTCTTAAGAACCTAGCAAAAGCTAAGTTCTTAAGCTTTTGGTGTGACAGCATATCTACCGCCTGGTATTGTTGAGGCTGAAGAGTCTCTTAGCATGTCATCAGTCCAACAAAGGTCCATCCCAGTCCTTCCGTGGGGCTCTCACTGCTACCAAAGATGACTGCCTGTGATGGAGAGAGCAGAGCATCTGTCTCTTCTGAGCTGTTGCCGAGTTCAACATAAACTAGAAAAGAAGATGCAAAAGTTTCAGTGTATTTAGATTCTCCGAAGGAGTTTGTGTGCCTAGGACAGGCAGTCCCTGATCTGCAGATTGTCAGAAGCTGGGCAATGTTTGGGGCAAAATCACTTATGCTTCACCTGAGGCATCTGGTGACAGGTCCCTGTCGAAGGCATAACACTGGCTTGCGTATGTGGGTCTTGGCTCTAGTTTGCTACAGCTGCTTTTAGGTACCATCTGACTTTGAGTCAGATATCCTTGCTGAAAGCTTGGGTTGTGAGTTGGAGGAGTTGGCAGCTTTTGAGCTCTTCCATGTAACTATCCCGAGATCACATCCTTGCTCTGTAGTTTCCTGATGATGTCTTTGAGTTCCTGGCCTGGACGTCTTTCTATCCATACACTGTGTTTCTGCAAAAGGCATGTTTTATTCCAAACTGTTCCATATATTGATTGGCCTATGGCTTTTTTTAAATAATGGCTTACCTTCTTTGTGGAGTCCTTCTGCAGTGGAGGAGGATGACTCCCCCAGTTGCCTGGTAAAAGTCCTGGTAGTCCTTGCTGTATGTTGACTCCAGTAAACAGTAAGAACATGCCTTTTCTCTGTGCTTGAGATAATGTCCCATGTATAACGTCTCATTTTGCTCTGGAGTCTGAGGTGGTTAGTCCGTCCTGCGGTACGTTTTGTGGGAGCTTAACAGTCAAGTTTTCTTTCTCCTGTATGTTAAAGGAGGGTTTGTTCTTAGTGCAGGGAGCAGAGCACTGAGTAAGAGGAACTTCGACAGCCCAGTTGGGCTGTCTTGGATCTAATACAAAAGCCATCTTCTGAGTTAGCAGAGAATACCAACCCAAGAAGATTTTTCTCTGATGCTTTAGCTTCCCAGCCCCCTTGTGCAGAAGGGAAGTCCTATACCAGTTTCGAAGTGGGCAGGACTCTGAGGCTTCTCTTCAAGTACAGCAAGGCACGCACAGCCGAAATCTTGGCTCTGTGAAGGATATTTTCAGTGTAGCCTCTGAAAGTTTGTGTCGGTGGGTGTGAGAGATTCTTCAGCAAGCGGGTGGAAGAAAGCTGCTTCTATTCCCTTGTCAAGCAAAAATGCTGGGTGGGAGTGGCTGATGGAGTGCTATCTAGCCTCTTTAGGAAGTTTCCAGCAGGCGTATTGCATTATTCCCAGCATAGCTCTAGCTGTTCCCATTGCACATACACAGACCAGGCAACAACTCCCCTGCTCTTGGGACAGCCCTGAAGGGTGTGACTGGTGAGCTGTGTCTCCTTTAGTTATCCCACACACAGGTAAATTCACTCATTGCTTCTACAAAGTTTGGTTTCTACTCTAAGGAGTGTGTTGGGCTACTACTTACGCATAGGAGGAAAATACATTTTTTACCTGTATTTGTACCTGTAACATCTTTGTCACCTATACCTATATGTGGCAAACTATCCCATCTGACGCTTCCAGGTGATTTGGTCACTTATAAAGCAATTATGCTGTCCCTGTGTTTTTTCTTGTGCCTTCTGTTTAAGACAGAAGTTTAGAAAGATAAAAGGTGGATGGACTAACTGAAAAACAAACAGGGGGAGCTTTGCTTTTTCATGTCCCAGTCTACCACTGCTGGCCCCAGTGGCCTCCTCAGTCTTGCTCTTGAAGCCTTCTGGGAAGATGGTCTCCTACTCTCCTACCTCTGCTCCTGGTCTCGATGCTGGGTTATCTCCTGAGCATGTGCACTAACAGCTGAGGTCATGGAAAGCCTGAGGGAGGGTGACTCCTGAAAATTACAGCTCATCTCAGCTTTCCTGGCTGTGAGGAACAGAATCCTTAGTCTCCTTGTTTGCTTAAACACCTTCAAGATCCTGAAAGTGAGGACCAGGTCTCCTTCCGTCTCACTTGTCCATCCTTCCTTTCAGACCCTGAACATGATTTTGCTTTTGCCACAGCAAAGTCAAAATGAAATGAACAGTGTCACTGTTTGTAAAATCGCCCTCTTTTCCCATTCTCTTCTGCGCATGCGCTTTGGTAGAGCTTTCTCCCAGGATGGTGACCATATTCCCAGCCTGTGAGAAATGTGCTTTTCCCTGTCACCCCGTGCCTGAAGCCAGGGTGTGGAGGGAGAAATGAGGAACAGCAGTGCTGCAGGGTGGAGATGAGGTGTTTTGTCAGTTCTGCGGAGAGCTCCTCACACCATCCCTCCCCACGGCACAAAATCCATTTGCTGCCAAGCCCTCCGGGCAAGGATCAACACTGTAATAGCAGCACTGACGATGAGCATCTCTCTTGCCAGTGCTCTGCTCTGTCCCGCCTGCCAGACTCCTCTGCTTGTGATCTCAACGGCCTGGCATCCCCGGGGAATGAATTCAATCAGTCCTATTAGCCCTGCGTCCTGGCTGCTGCGCAGTAATAAAGATCTTGGCAGTGTGAGCAGGAGGATAATTATTATTTTGGACTCCTGATACTGTGTGGCAGAATAAGAGGTGTGTTTTGGGGTCTGCAACACATTCTGGTACAGCTATCTCAGTCCATGTTTCTAACCTTAGTTCTTCTTGCTGGTCTGAGCTCTCCAGTCTGAGCTGGAAATGTGTATCCAGCTCAGTAGGTGTATTTCAGGCAGTAGTGAAATAACCTTGGTTATTTCTGAATAACTGAAGGTGTAGCTGGCTCCTTAGAAGGGTGTAAGTACAAGTAGCTTCCATGACGGTGCCAGCTGGGGTCTTCAGGAAGTCATTGATATTGATATTTCTGTGTTATGTATGTGTTACGTATATACACTTGTGTGTATTTCATGCAGTTTTGATGTCAGCAGTGCTGGACACTTGTAGAGGCAGGATACCGGTTTAGTGGGATAAGGAAGGACGTCAGGAATTACGTTCTGTGAAGTTAACAGAGGGGCCCTTGACAGCTATTTAAATTCATTTGGGTGTTGACGCGCAGCTGCTGTCTGCAGGGTACAGCCAAGCAAATGCAGTTTTAATTGTGCAGTGTGGATTGCCTGCATCCACGTGGGTTGCTGCAGAGTTGCTTTTTGTACTTACTGACCTACTGACCGTGTGTGTAAGAGGTGAGTGCATCCCAGTGAGGGAGCCTGGAGGATGTGGGATGTGGCATGGCCTCTGAAGAGAGGTGGAAATGAGACGTGTGAGAGGTGCGCAAGGGGATGTTGCTCATACCCACGCATTGTTCCTGGCAGCAGTAATGAGGCTTCCTGAGGAAAAAACGAGCCAGAAGTAGGTGACAAAACGTTTGGCATTGACCATTGTTTCTTATCTATTGCTGGTACCAAATCTGAATGCAAAGGAGCGAAGTTCACTTTTCCAATTCAGGTTCTCTTTCCTTTTGTAGGAAAGAAAACAGAGCAGCAGGGAGCTGGCTTTAAACAGAGCAGTGGGGATCTGGGGCAGTGGAAAGAGCTGTGAGGCTCCTTCTCAGTGCCTTTGCTTCGGTGGAGTTTGTCCCAGTAGCTGCAAAGTGGAAGGTGCACGCTCCGAAGAAGCTGTGGAGTTGGGCTGAAATCTGCAGCATGTTTCCCAGATGTCTTTCCCACTGTAGGAGAAGGACAGGTTGAGAGGAACAAACACCACCGGGAGGTGCAGTGCGAGAAAGATTTGGCTGTGCTGTACAAATGGGTAAAGTGAAAGTATGTCTGATACCTCGCCCTGGAACACTTCTGCCCCTAAGGGGAAGAAGGAGACAGGAGAAAGATCCGGATAGTTACTATTTTGCACTCCTGATACTGCATGGCAGAATAAGAGGTGTGTCTGGGTCACATTTTGATATGGCCGTCTCAGTCCATGTTTCTAACCTTAGTTCTTCTTCTTTGTTGGGTGCTTATGGCTCTCCATTCTGACCTGCAAAAGTGCTGTTAGCTCGGTAGGTGCATTTCAGGCAGTAGTGAAATAAGCTTGATACAGGACCAAAAGTGTCACCAGCTTCTATAGAAGGATGTAGGTGCCTCATCCCTGGAAACATTGAAGGTCAGGTCGGGCAGGGCTCTGAGCAACCTGCTCTAGTAGAAGATGTCCCTGTTCATTGTAGGGGGGTTGGACTAGATGGCCTTTAAAGGTCCCTTCCAACCCAAACTATTCTGTGATGTAAGAATGAGTAGCTGCTAGTGGGGCAGGATACTGGTCTAGTGGGAGAAGGAGGGGCAGTCAGGAGTTACGCTCTGTGGAGGTTAATGGAGGGTCCTTGGCAGCTCTCTCTGTACAATCGTATGACTTATCAGCATAGCCGGAGTACAAACAACAGATTCTTTGGCCCCTTCAATGATGCAATATAGTTAAAACTGGGACCAAGAGTGTTTGAGGTAGGAATTTTTGGGGGAGAAGTTTCTGTTTTGTGTGAAGTGAATTGTGTTTTGAGCCTTACTGAACTGTTGCCTACTAGAGCAGCAGATGCCTGCATGGTTGTGTTTTCAGGGAGTGCTCTGATCGTCAGTGACCACCACACTGGAACAATAAAGAAAATAAGAAGGAAGGATGGTTTCGATCAAATCTATACACTGACAGAGGCAGCTGGCAGATGCCAGCCATGCTGGCATTTCTGGCATGCCATCCAGTGAGTGGGATTTCTGGAGTGCCGGACAAAGCAGGCGTGAGTCATGACTTGTGAACGTCGGTGTTTCTTCCTCGTTTTGGTGGAATCCAGAAGGGAGGAATTCATATCCCGTATCTCCCCCTCGCATTGCCCTGGAAAGAGGGTGATTTGTTATTTTTTTCTGTATTTGTTGTAAGCTGCACGCAGAGCTCCCGGGGCGGTGGTGGGGAGCTGCGTGTGCAGTCACAGTGGGGTACGGTGAGAAGTCGGGCACACAGACATGGACACTTCCTCGGGGCAGCCAGCTCTGGAGCAAGAAGGGGTCTTGGGTGCATGTGTCGAGTGCTGTGCAGAAAGAACATGTGTATGGGACAGTGTTGGGCTTCATGCCTGTGGGTTCAGCTGTTGTAGCATAGAAGGGATGAGTCCAGTCCTTTGTGGAAGAACAGCTTGCTGAGGAGCTGGGCTGCCAGCAAGCTGGAAGCTGTGGTTAGTTGCAAGTCCCCCCTTGCTATATGGAGCATGCCTCTTCCATCCTTGTGGGAGACTTGGCTTAGGTGAGAGGTCTGCTAGAGGTGAGATGGGAGATTTGATGTAGTCTCCAATTTACCTTGTCCATTTGGAGGGTTTTTGGTGGCCAAATTTCCTGTTATCAGGAGGACCTCTTTCTGTATTTGGGGGGGAGGAGCTGTCAGGCTGATTTCTGCACCTTTGAGTCCCAGTTTGCTGGTTTTAACTCCTCCCGAGCGGGGAAAGAGTACCAGTGTCCCACTGAGCTCCTGGGCTGTGTGTGGGGAATGAAGCTGCTCTGCACCTTGGAGATGGGCTCTGGAGAGCGTAATGAAAGACTGCTCTGTCCATTATGTGCTCCCCAAGGCTTACCTCTGCTATGTACAATGTGTCCCGAGGCAGGAAAAAAGGGAATTTAAACCACTGTGCTTACACTGGGAAAAAGTCCTGGTTGCTGACTTCCCTGGGCCATTTGCCCTGAGAGTTGGTCAGGCGCTGGGGAAGCGTGGATCCTCACAGCCCTGCTGTAAGAAGCCTGGAGGGGGGGAAAAGCAGACACAGTTGCAGAGGAAAAACTCTGCTTTCACTGATGTCACGAGCTTTACTTTGGCTGCATCCATCCCATGCAGAAGAAAACACCCTATTAGAAAAAAAGGGTTTTATTGTTTGCTACTTCATCAGGATTTTTAGCAAGTTTTTAGGAAAAAAAGAAGGGAGGGTGAAGCCAACTTAGATGAGAGCAGTGAGAGTATCCAAATTAAATTATTGTAGTTATATCAGTGTAATTCTTATCAACAGTATATTTACAGGTGTCTAAGTGGGAAGCTGTTTTCCCTGTGTACGAAGGGCACAACTGTTGCAGATCAGCAATATCCTCCCAATTTTTGACATTGATAACCATGTCTGGCCAGCATCTCTCTCTGCATCACCCTGACCAGATAGTCTCCTGTTGTCCTGTGTCTGTGTCATACAGTAGTGGTTATCAATGATGCAGGCACTGCTGCTGTATGCACATATACCACTGCAGTGAGGATTTTCTGAGTGGCAGGAAGGTGGCCCTGATGCCAAGCGGTCAGTACTAAAACCCCTTCATCTGTGGTCGGTAATAGGAGGATTATTTTCTGTGCCAGAATTGCCCTGGTTACTTCCAGTGTGGATTTTAGAGTTTTATCTAAATTCTTCAAAAGCAAGAAGTGAGATTTGTTTTCTGGGTTCCTCTACCCCTTGATCTCCTAGAGGGACCTCATTTTCACAGTGGGCATTTAGTACTAACTGAAATTCAGATCACAGTGAAGCTAGTTACTCAGTTTCTTCAGAAACTTTTGTCTGTGTTGTTCCCGAATTTTCTCTGGGTATTTTTTGCTTTTAATGGTTAAGGACTTACTGAGCATCTTAACCTACAAGTGAACCATGCTGAGGACTGCTTTACCCCTCCTGCTCACTAATGGCATGGGGTGCATTGAGAGACAGATAATGAGTCTGCCTAATGCCGGATGTTTGCCCGTGTTCCTGTCTCTTAGATGCAGTGGGAAATGCTCTGCTGCTTTCTGCTGAGCTCAAAGATGTAGTCTGAATGGTGAATATGTGCGAGTAACATTTGGAGAGGCTCCCAAGGGAGCAAAGTATGTGGTTTCTCCCATCTCCTGAAGTCTTCTTGAGCCTGCCTGGTATTTGAGGGTCAATCTGGGCTGTCCCAGAGTTGTAGAACAGATTGCTTTTAGCCTTGAAAATTTTAACCTTTAAAATAGCAGGAGATCAAATGAGGTTACACAGTCCCTCTTGACTTGAAAATCAACCTCCAAGGAGGGAGGGCTCGGGCGGGGAGGGGGAGGGATTAAGTTTCAGACTCCTTTTAGGCTTTCCTTTAATGAAGCTTGTTCATATAGGGCTAGGGTAACCTGAGGGTGGGTTGGTGGAGAAATCCCCTGCAGGATTTCTTGGCTTCATTTGAAGTCCGCCCGTTTGTGCTGGCATCTGTTTGAGGAACCCTTTTCCAGTTACTTATTCCTGCCAGCTCTAAATGAAGTGGATGATACACTGAGACAGACTTGCCAAAGTTTCTGTACTGATCATAGCTCTGTACCCTTCATGGAGAGCTGCCCTTTGCCCATGTGTTCATTTGAAGCAGCAGAGAGGACTGGAGGAAGCCCGGTTCCCGCTGCCTCTGCGGGCAGGTCTGTATGCAAACCGGTGGAGGGACATGGTTGATGGCTTTGGCCTGGGAGATTTCTTTAGAGCTTGTTGGCGTGTGTTCTAGGAACATCTTTTTTTTTCTTTTCCCCTGCCCCCAGCCTTGGCGAAGGGCCAGCAAGTAATTGCCGTGAGGACAGCCCCTGCCTCCCAGTTATTTATTCACATGCTGGTGCCTCCCTGTCACGTTTGCAGACTGGTCTAAAAACAGCTGCGTAAATGGTTTTGGTGGAGTCATTAAAACCTGCTACACAAGAGGGAGGCAGAAGGGGGAGGAGTGTTTTATTTTTGGCTGGGGGTTGTTTAATTTCTACTGGAAGAATGGTCCTTTTCAAGGCAGCCTCAAGCAGCGTGGGTTGAGCATTGTTTCCAGCACTGCTCCTATAGCAACAGGAGAGAGATGGCTCCTATGGACTGGACTTACAGCTTCGGGAAATTAAATGTCATTTAATTTGCCCTTGACTGTGCTTGATATTTGATCTGACTGTAGTAAGAGTGTTTTTAGCTCTGGAGGGGAACATAACTGCTCAAAGCATTTAATGATCACTCCAAAACACCCCTGGAGACATGGACGTCGGAGATATATAAGGACTGATGGTCAGAAGAGACTTCTTGGCTATTCCTGGTGTTACTGTTAGTGAAGTGGCTAATTCCAGGTGTGAGAGTGTTCCTGTGTGAGTTGACTGTGCTGGGTAGGAAGGGAAGCTCCTGAAGATGTCACCGGTATCTCTCTAGGTGCCATGCTGAGGTGAGAGCTGCTGTTGCCCTGTTCCGTGGCTGCATGATGGTCTCTTTTCTGTTGGCGCACTGGGCTGCTGCAGGGTGTGTTCCCTCATTCCTAGGACCACAGGTACCAGCTTCATCACTGAGAGGTTTTCTCTGGCATGGCTGGCACCAGTCCTGAGCTAATCAGCAACATGGCTGAAGCAATAAGACCGTTGACCTTAGTTTCCACTGTCAAATCACTTCTCAGCTGCTTTTAAAATATGATCTTTGTGGAGCTGAAACTGAGGTAGGCTGCCTCGGAGAAACCTGTGGGCTGACTCCAGAGACTTTTTGCTTTACTTGTTTACACTGCAGAAAGTGCGAACAGGAACAGCCTACTCAAACCAAAACAAGTTTTGTACAAAAGCTAAAGCTGGTGCCAGCTTTTTGTGGACTTCTTGCTTTGTGCTCTCTGCAGTCAGGTGTCTCAGGCGCAGACAGGGCAGTGCTAACAAGTAGCTTGACAACTTTGCGATTTACAGCTTTGTGTTCTGCAGTAGTCTTCCAGAGGACAGAACAGTTGGGCAAATGGAGGATGGATGTCGAGATGAGAGGAATCCACCCCTTCTTTCTGCTGGGAGAGTCACTTGATCTTTCTGTGCTCCTGTTATATCATGCTACCTTTTTTTCTTTGGTGAGTTGCTTTGAGGAGACGAAGGGTCTTTCAGGCAGTGAAATTATAGAACACCGTGTCATTGAGAGGCTAGAAATGCACCCCGTGGTGACACACCAGCTGCCTGTCCTCTTTCCTAAAAACTGCTGCACGTATTTTTGACAGTGGGATTTAAAGTCCTACGATTCGTTTGTGAGCTTGGTGAGGTGAAGATGATCGCCTGCCATGGGATGTGCACCTGATACTGTGGGCAGGTAGAAAATCTCCCAGCTTTTAGCTAGTCACCTTTTCACTGCAGAGATTTGTAGGGAATGAAGCTGAAAGTACCTCTGCAATGAGACTGCAGCCAAATTTTGAGTGACTGTGCACTAGCTACAGTGCAGCACATGTTCTTAGGTTAGTCTTTGCCCTGAGTTCAAACCACAGCATAAAACCAGAGCTATTTGTAGAGAGTGAACAAATGGTTATCATCGCTGCATTATTTGGTGATCGCTTTGAATTCACGTATAGAATTGCCTGAATAGGCTTTGTAGGGCCTGGGAGGATTTTTACTCTCCCAGGATTTTTAGTGCTTGTTGGCTCGGTCGTAGTACTGGCATGGCTACAGGGCAGGGAGGTTTTGTGAGCATTCCCTGAAAGCACTGGGGACCCAGTGGCTTCGCTTCTGAGAGCTGAGCTGAAAATGAATGTAATGAATAGGAGGGGATCAGGCAGAAGGCTGATTCTGCACAAACTATTTTGTTTAGAAATGTGGCTTAATGCTACTGGTAAGTTCTTCAGTGCAGGCAAAGCCCTGCTTTCAAAATAGACGAACAAACCAAAAACCCCCACAAACCCCACAATGCCTGTGAACAGAATTGGGAAAACAGAATTTAAAATATCAATAGCAGGCTGCAGTGAAGAGTTTGTCTTGTCTATTGGCTAACCCTGACCTATCTGAACTATTGTTCCTCGTCCGGGCAAACCCTCATTGCTGTGAGCTCTCTGCAAACACACACCAGACACTGATTTCTGGCACTTTGTGTGAGAGAAAAGAGACGGTTATTGTTCCTCTCCTCAGTTCAATGACTAGTGAAGTGGTTCCTGTGTATAAATAGCGTAAAGTGCTTTGGGATCCTTCAGGATAAAGGAGGCCTTATGAGATACAAGAGGATGTTGTTTGACGCAGAAGGAGTTCCCGTTGGTTGTGCAGTGTGTGCTGCTCTCTGGCCTGCCTTCCAGCTCCCCAGGGGGACTGGGCCTTGAGGGACAATTTGCTTCCCCATTTATCCACTTCTGGGAGCAGCGGACAGGGACTTTCTGCTTTCAGGATGTGGCTGGGTGCATATGTTTTGTTAGGACCAAAAAGCCCTATGAAAGGGGTTTTGTTTGCTTTGTAGTGGAACAGTGCTAGAGCACAGACACATGCAGTCCCGGGCATGCTCGATCACTCTTTCTTTCTCTCATGCTTTCTTTTTCTTAATGGTTGTGAAATTGTGTTTACACTAAGGTCCCTTTTATCCTCAAGGATCCCGAAACCAGCCATTACCTCACCCAGGTTTGACTAGCCCCCTCACAAAACAGTTAATTGGCAGGTATGTGTGTGGTGCTGCACGTGTAAATCCTTGCTGAGTTTGAAATTTATGCTGGTTGTTATTTATGCTTCAGTAAGTCTCTTCCCTGGGGAGTAAACAGTCTCAAAAACATGAGCGGAAGGGCTAAGTGCTCCTCCCCTGGGAGACGGCTCTTGGCTTGAAGAGCAGGCAGCTCCTAAGGTGTATTAGGCACACAATTCCTCACTGAATAGCTGACTCTCATCAAAATTAGCAGGAGTTAAGGGTCTACCTCTCTCTTGAGGGGGTCTATTCAAAACGCAGCAACTAGAGCCAGGGTAGAAGAAAGGAGGGATTTGGCAAGCGGCCCAAGGGGTGGCAGCAGGACTGATGTGCCTGTGGAGGTGATGCCTAGACCCAAAGGGTGTTGAGGTGAGATTCTCCCGAACTCCCAGGTGGGATCTTGCTTATCTTCTCAGGTTCCTGAGGAAGGTGCTCTCCCAGTCGAGAAGCAGGGCCAAGCAGGGTCTGACGAAGATGGCCAAGAGATCTTACTTCGTGTTGAATGTAGGTGGCTTTCTAAGTTGTCTCCACCTCTCCCAGAGCCACTGTGCACATTCCTGGTAGGAGCAGGTGGTGTGGCTGGAAAACATTGCTTTGTATTCCTCACTGCTTAGCAGCACCTAAAAGGCTCGGGGAGGAGCAGGAAGATCCTTTTGTGCTGGGTACTTTACAGTCAAGGAAGATGTCTCTGGAGCATGTAATCAGTTTAGACAACAGGCAGAAGTAGATAAAGGCAATTTCCAAGCTGTGGTCTGGGGAATCTCATTCAGCAGTGACAAATGAGTTCAGCTTCCATGTGAAGGGTCAGTGAGGAGGGTTTTGGACCAAAATCTGTTCTGTGTGCCTGTCCCCCCAGCCCCCAAAATAAATGACAGCTCCTGAGAAGGAGCTTCTTTGCCTCACTGGATATCTGGCTTGTGTTTTGCCTTCTCTCCAGCCCTAGAGGCACAAATACTTTGATTTTCCAGCATGTTCCAACACGCTGAGACGGAAAACAAAGCATTCAGCTTTGCATCCTGGGTTGGCTTTCTGTTCTGAAAGGGCAGGAGTGTGGGAGCAGCATGAAGCAGGTGGATAAATGGTAGGGCACAAAGGCTGCTTGAGGAGAGTTTGGGCCCAGCCTTGGGACTGAGGATGCTTCAGAACTATTGCTTGCTTTGCAGGTGACTGCACTGCCTGTGCCTTCCCTCCTCTGCCCAGTTCCTCAGAAAGCTCCCTTGTCTGATCTTTAATTAGTGATTCCAGGGCTTTTTTTGGCCTACTTCTCAATGGCTCTAGAGCTGGGATTTTCACTGTTTCTCTCAAGGGATGTTTTTGCGGTCTAGAGGCTGTAATGTGAATCAACTAGTTTGTAGCTCTTACCAGAGCATTCCTTTTCATAGGGAATGGAAGCAGGGGTAATCCAAGCTGATTATAAATAAAGGTGTGTCACCCATACTATGCTGGGAAAAGGCCTACAGGAACCTCCCCTTGAAGATAATAGGAAATTTAAAATGGTTATCAACTGTGTTAAATTTGATCCGCTAATAAAAACCAACTTTTTTCTCTTCTCACTCCATCATGCTGCACAGGCAAGTCAGGAAGTATTACTGCTTCCATATCCTGGTATGGGCAATAGATAAGAGTTTAAGCCTTAGGCAGTGAAGTAAGTTAGTGTCAGGGTGTACATCAAAGGATTGTTAATTCAGTATCCAGACAGGTTAGGGAGGAAGAACTGCTATTCTCTTCCCCTCTCCATCCTGCTGCCTGCAATGCCAGTGGAAACAGATTGCAGGGAGAATTGAACCTGCCTGCTGTGGGATGAGGGTGAGTTGGCTGAGGTTGTGGCACTACAAATGATTGCAAAAAGTTTGGGACCCTCTATCTTAGAAAAGCAGGGGATAGAGGGGATGCTGAAGGCCATTTTTCAGTACAGCAGCCTAGCTGCCTCCGCAGAAATGTCAAGCCATGGGAGGACAAACCAAGCTTAGAGGGATGGGATGCTAGTAAGGGCTTTTAACCTGTTGCTCCGTGATATGCTAGGTGTGCTGGAGTACGCTTGAAGTCTTACAGGGAGAAGCCAGGGGCTCCTGAGGTAATAGGAGCCAAGAGGGAAACACCAGTGAAATACCTCAAAGGAATTAAGGTGTGTTCCTCTAAAAAGGTGGCACAGGCAACAGCCCAGCTGAAGTGCTTTGCACCACTGCACACAGCATGATTAACAAACAGGAGGAGCTGGAAGTCACTGTGCTGCTAGAAAGCTACAGCCTAGTTGCCATTACTGAAACTTGCTAGCATGAATCCCATGACTGGAGCGCTGCTATTGATGACTACAAGCTGGTCAGAAGGGACAGGTGAGGAAGGAGAGGCAGAGGGGTTGCCCTCTATGTCAAGAAATGGATATATTGTGAAGAGCTGTCTCTGAAGAATAGCCGTGAGCTGGTTGAAAGCTTATGGGTAAGAACTGGAGACCGAGGCAACAAAGGGGACCCTGTGGCTGGTGTCTGCTACAGGCTGCCTGATCAAGGGAAGCCTATTGATGAAGCCTTCTTGCTCCAGCTACAGGAGGCATTGCGCTCGCAGGCTCTTGTCCTGCTGGGGGACTTCAACCACCCCGACATCTGCTGGAGAAGTAGCACAGTGAGCTGTAGGCAATCCAGGAGACTCCTGGAGTGCATCAAGGATGACTCCTTAAACCAGATAATAGACAGCCCTACCAGAGGGGATGTGATACTGGACCTGTTGGTCACCAAGGCAAGTGAGCTAATTGGTGATGTCAAGATTGGAGGCAGCCTGGGCTGCAGTGATCATGCACTGGTGGAGTTCACAGGCCTGAGGAATATAGGTTAGGAGAAGAGTAAAGTCAGGACCCTGAATCTGAGGAAAGCAAACTTCCATCTCTTCAAGGAGTTAGTCAATGGGACCCCTGGGAAACTGCCCTCAGGGACGAGGGTGCAGAATAGAGCTGGCAGATCTTTCAGGATGCTTTCCATAGAGCACAAGAGCTCTCGATCCCCAGATGTAAGAAGTCTATGTTAAATGTAGTAAGGTTGTAGAGACATAACTCCTTTAAGTTTGAAAGCGTCTTCCTGTGGCTTCTTGATTATCTGAGAGAGTTACTATGCATTTACACTGGGAGGTTTAAGTCTTGCTCTAGGAGGGCTGGCCATGGCAGATGAGTTCAGGGGAGCTGTTTTCCAGCAGAGCCTGCTGTAGTGCTTAGGACCTGTGTCTTGATTATGCTTCAGCAGGCATAGAGGCTGAAGAAAGCGGTGACTTCCTAATGTGCTTTTTCTCCACAGGGTCCCTGCTTTGGTTTGTGCTCTGTATCCTAGGGCTTGTAAGCCCTGCGAGCAGAGGATGGACACACGCAATGAGTTCTCTACTGTCTGCCCACCTCTTTCCTCTTCCCATGTAGTTCCCATGAGTAGGCTAGAAGCGATGATCACTTTGAGGCACTAACACCAGCTAGGGCTTCGCACTGCACAGAAGGGTCTTCTTCCTGAGCTTTCTCATGGAATTACTTTCGGGTCTTTTAGCACCAGAATAAGCTGTCCTTGTGCTGTGTACACAGCCTTGACAGAAACAATAGCAGCATTTACAGGATGCAGCAGTGAATATAAACCTGTTCTGACAGCTTCCTACCATCAGAAGGTCTTCATACTCCCCGCTTCTGCAGTTTGCCTCTCCCCTGTTACGCAGTGTATGCTTTCCAGTTTCAGCAAATGCATTCAGAAGGTGTATTCTGAAATCATGCGCTCTCTATTAAAAGGACTTGATGGCGAAGCATATTATCAAATATTAATTCCCAGAATAATCTTTGACATAGTTCATGAGGCTCTGCATCTCTCTTTTCTTTTTCAGCTTTCTGCTTTCCTGAATCCAGCAGAGGACCAGAGCCAGCAAGAAGAAAGGGTGTGGAAGAAAGCACTTGAAGAGGACTGAACATTTGCACTGGTGCTCTGAGCTGCATTGGTGGTGAAAGGTCAGCATGAAGACTGTTGACTCACGTTGGCTGTCAGTTTGGGGTGGATAATGGCACTTGGTAGTTGTGTAAATTGGAGCTCTTCACCTGCAAGCTTTAGAGTTCCTGTCCTGAGAAGGCTTTACTCAATGACTTCTGTCTGCTTTCTGGGCTGTAGAGATGTGCTGGCAAGTTGGTAAGCAGCTGGAGGCTTTTTCTGAGGATGTTCAGTGGGGTAGGTAAAGCAGTGGTGCTTGTAATATTTCCATCTTACAGAGGGGGAACTTAGAGACGTCATGCTTTCAGAGGGTGGAGTTTAGCCTTGCTGGAGAATGAAGTCTTCAGTCAGTTTGCTGAAGATAATAGGTTATTGGCCCACACCTGCATTGCACATAGCAAGGGGAGGACAGCTGCATTGTTTGCTAAGAGCTGCCTTAGGGTCAGGATTATCTGGCCCGGCTCAGATAGACTACAGGGTCGCCGAACCTGGCCCTTCACACCAGCGACGTGCCCACTGGGCGCATGAGGTGGCTCTATTGACAGGGGGCTGATGATGTTGGACTTGCAGCCCTTTCGGCGCTGCACTTTCATAGCACCACAGGGGCAGCAGGATTTCCTGCAGCAAGTCTTTCTTGTATGTGTTGGCAAAGATGTTAGAAGTTATCTAACTTCTGGCATACAAATTGTCTATGAAACAGACGTCACTGATGTGTTGGATACCAATTTTCTTGCTATCATTCAAAAATCAATACTTAAAAATTACGGTGCCTTTAATGGCCTGGGAGCTATTTCATTTGCTTTGGCATTGTTTCTTCCCTATCTGTCAGATGCTGCTTTGGGGCAGGTTGTGCAGTAAAAGCCTGCAGGCCTGGCTTTCTTTGCTGTTTAATTAAGTATAGTTACCGTGCAAGTTGAGGCAAATGTACCAAGCAACGTCTGTGATGACTAAATGAATGTCTAGCCAGCAGGAGAGTGTGTGTGTGTGCGCGTGTGCGCGTACCACGTGCTTTCTGAGCTGGGATGTGGGTGCGTGCCTGTAAGTGCCTTTGGGCTGGCAAATAAAAATACAGTGGTCTGATGTGGGATACTAGAGCAAGTCCTGCCATTGAGATTATAGGTGGCTCAGCGCAACAAAACAGCTGTTTGTGCAGTGTTTGTGTTCCCAGGTGCTCAGCACCTGGAACTGGAGCCAAACTGCTCAACTTCTGGTGCTTTCCTGTTGTCCGGTTTGTCTTAAGGGTTCAGCCTCAGTAAGATGAGAGCCCAAGAAAATCACACCATGGAATGGTTTCGCTTTTGAAGTGACCCCTGCCATGCCTGGCAGTCATGCACCTTGTGTTATTTCACAGCTGGGAGGTTGTGGTTTGCCATCAGACAGGGCAGAATGAGCTCACTCTCTTTTTCTTCTGTCTTTTTTTGAGATGTTTGTGTAGTTGGCTCATCCTTTCCTTCTTGCTCTTCATGTAGGTGCTTCGGTATTGCTCCATTCTCTCGTACTTCATTACCAGCATCTTGCAATCTTTGATGTATTTGAGCCAGCATGCCTCATAAATGGTTGCCAAAATTGCTTTACCAGACAGTTCTCTCATTGTAAGTATGGATTTTACTGACCCCAAAAGAGTTTGTTCCAGTTCACTGGCCAAAGTAGCCTATACTGGCAAAAGCACTTTTGAGGCAGTGAAATTGTGTTGCTGTAGGGCTTTTGCCAATACACCAACTCACCTGGAGCTTGTCATGCCTCCCAGCTGGCATTCGTCTGTCAGCAGGGGTTCTCAGTGCAAATCCTTACAACATTGCTGGGTTTAGAGAAAGATGAGTGTCTGCGCTGGGGAGGAAGAGCAGAGGTGAGGGACAGACTAAGGGACTTCCCCAAGGCCATGCAGAAAGTCTGTGCCAGAGCAGAGAATTGGATTCAAGCTGTTCAGCTCCCAGTTTCTTGAATTAATCTTCAAGCCATTACCCCTCCCTTTCATGTACAAGTTCTGTCGCACTGAGTTTGTCCTTGCTTTTTCCTCCCATCTTAGTGTATCTTGTTTTAGTTAGAGCATTATTTCTCCTTGTCACTTACATTGCAGTGTGTGTAGGCAGAGTAGGAACCTGTTGTTGATTTCTGGTGAATTACATAAAAATGTATCTCTTCATTGTATGACTAAACTTCACAGCCTGTATCCCATTGTTGCCTGCTTAAATTTAACTTGCTGATGAAGCTACTCTCTATTGTGCTGGACCGAGTGAATTTCACTATGGAAATGCTTTCGGTCTTCTAACCACTTTTTCAGTTAGCGAAGTGCTTCCCATTATGAAGCTCACATCTAATTAATATGTTTTTATGCATTTGTACATACACCCCTGTGGCATAGCTCGCCATTTGCTGTCCACTGGAGAGCTCATTTGTAGGTATCAATGTGATTCAGAATAGACCTTTGCCTCGGTGTTTTAAAATAGAATATAACCGTGTGTGTTAATTAACGTTGCTTGTTCTTGCCTGATTTCAAGAGTGATTCGTGTCACTTATGAGGGTCTGTTAGTAAGATGACTGGAGCCAAGAGACCCTGGTCACATCAGTGAATTCAGGATGAGGGCTCCCATGTTCATCCCGGTGCTGTGGAGCAGATCAACACCTCTGTGCTTTTTGGGACCGTGAGGCTCAGAGCCCAAAGTCAGATGTCCGTGAGGCAGATGGCTCATCTCTCCGCTGCCTGGGCTCTTTGGGAAAGGCATTTCACTGGCGTCTCTTGCCTTCATGTGCTTTCCCTGAAGACCAGCATAGCTCCCTAAAGCCTGACCCAGTCTTTGCAGGCGATGGAAGGCGGCAGGCCCCCCTGTGTGAGACAAGGAGCACAAACACATGACTTCCAAAAAGTCTGGAGAGATCTGCCTTTCCCTGAATAGCCTGCTGGGTGAGGCAGCCAGTGCCATCAGCTCTGCTCCTGGCTAGGATGGATAGATCAAACAGGAGGCAGCCCTGATTGCTTTCTGATTCATGGCCTGCCATCCCTCCGTGAATCACTGTGCTTTATAAACCTGCAGCTGTTCCCTGCCAGCTTTCTGGAAACAGATGGATCCTCTCTTGCCAATGACAAAGCCGAGCCGCCTGAAAGACCTGTATGCGGTGCTTGGTGGAGCAAGACGTGCAGTCTTGAGGGGAATTTCAGACTGTCATCAGAGTGCAAGTACGGTCTCAGCTTTGTGTCTGCCCAGTCCTCACACAGAGCCAGATGCAGCTCGGTCTGGGATTTATGAGCTCTCAGATCAGGAGGAGGGACAAATTAGTATCCCTTGCTAGGGCCCAGCACCAGCTGTATGCTGATACACGGGAATACCTGTAGTGGCATTTTTTTCGCCGGGGACGTACTTTGAGGGGAAAGGGCACAGGTTCCTGAAATCCTCTGGAGCAAGAGGGGAGCTGGGCCAAGGTGCTGGCCCAAGGACAGTAAGTGTTGTTACCGTCCCCTGGCTATCAGTAATATGAACCAGGGTCAGTCTCAGCAAACCTGCGGTGAATTTTCCTCTACGTACGGTCTGATGTTAGCAGGGGTGGGCCAAGCACAACCCTTAGAGTTTGTTACTGGAGGGCATCTCTTGGGCCTGGGCTGAGGTACCTGTTTTGCGTTGTGCAGCTGTGTGTGGCTGTCGGAGCCTGTCTCACTGCTGCCATTCCTGTTCTGTGGCTAAATGAAGCCTCTGGGAGCTGTAAATCTGTCACCTTCCATGAACGTTGCGTTCATGGGGTGTCTTCTCATTGAGAACTTACAAGTCTGTTCAGCACATAGGGTGCCACCAGCATCCATTCCTCCCCATTGCCCCAGGCCTTTTTGTGCTGCAACACGGTAATTAATCTGTGCATTGCTGGAGGTTCTGATCTCTTCTGAAGATAACTTTGAAGAGTTATTCTCCTTGATACATGCCACTGTCTCAGAGCTGCTCCCTTTGCCAGTGAAACAGCTTTCTGCTGCCAACTGTTGTTGCCAGATGTTATTCTAGAGAAAAATGTTTTCTTGTGAAATGGTGATGGTGGACAGGCGTGGGTGGGACTGCTGGCATATTCTCAGCTTGCCTTCCCTGTTAAGCTTCATTTATTGTGCTTCTAAAGCACAGGCCTGGCTGGGGTTTTTGAGTGGGCTGGCGTGAAGCAAAAGGAAGCAGTTCCCTGCAAATAAAATGCAGTTATGCTGCAGGGTGGGCAGCTGCTGTTGCCAGCCTTGATTCATCTGGCTCTAAAGCCACATGTTAGCAATGTAGTAGCAAAGATAATACTGACCCAGCCTGATAGCCACTTGATGTGCAGCCTGGCTGTGTGTATCCAGCGCTCACTTTCTCTACTGTCAGGTGTTTTGCAGTGTGCTTGCCAACGCAGGTGAGTGTCTGTACTGCATGGCCAGGTCGCAGCTGCAGTGGGTCCCCCGAGGAAGCTCGCACGTCTTGTCGGAAGAAGTTTTGTAACTTAAGCGAGCATGAACCCCATGCCTGTGGAAAAGGGGAGAGGCTGTTTGCCTGTCTGCTTCCAGGGAAACTGCTGCTTTAGGAAAGCATTTTGCTCTGATAGGGGTGCAAGATGTTTGCATCATTCCCTGCTGGCTGGTACAAGAGGAAAGCGGTAATTTTTTAATTGAATGCAGGAGATGGGTGGATTTCATTGCACTTCTGCAAACTACCTCACATGGATCATGCTGGCAGTGATGCTCTGGGCAGTGCCTTTGTCCTGTTTGCCCGGTCAGGCAGCGGTGAGAATACTTTTTTTCAAGAGGTTCAGACATTCTGGCATCAACAGGAGCCAGTAAAGTAAAGTGGGGCTGCATTTGCTGCAGACCTACTTGTGAGAAATCTGCTCAAGAGTGTAGCAGATCTGTAACGCTGCACTGGGATTGACCCACAATGAACTGCCATTCGTTATGTATCTGCAGTGGTGTTTTGTGCTGTCAGATCATCTGAAGCCAATGGTTATGTTTCTTCCTCTTAGCAGCAGGGACAGTTGTCCTAGGAGACAGCTGGCTGGTGAGAAGGGCTATGGGAAATAAGCAGAGTGAAGAAGAGAATTAATTACTCCAAAATATTACTGAGATTCAAAAAGGATAGGGCATTTGAGTAGATAATGAAGTATGTTCCCAGTTACAGCTGCAAAGATTAAAAATACCCCAAACTTAGAGAGGGATCTATTTAAGGCAGTTGTAACTAATGCCAGTGAGGAAAGAATATTCTTTGGAGACAGATTATTCCATAAATGTCAAAGACAGAGGTTTCTGTCACTGCCTTCAGAAGCAGCAGTTACAGGCTGTAGTCAGGAGCCAGATACTGGGAGTTTCTGGATAACAGGTCTGGGATTTCAGTTCAAATAGGAAGAAGTGAGCAAGAACTATATGGAAGCTTCCTCACCATAATGTTGATCATAATTCATGGTTTTGGCTTGACCATTCGCACAACGGTAGGTCTGATCCCTCCACTGCAAGTATTGATCTAAAGGAAAATGAGTCTTCAGAAGTGACAGCGGGATGGGGAGAGAGAAGGGGGATGAAGGCAGTACAGGAAAGCCACATGCTGGTACCATCTGCCTCCCCTTCACACTATGTGCTGTGTAGGTCACCCAAATGGATACAAGAGCTTTTTATCTAAGCAAGCACTGTCGAGCACCCCTGAAGTCACTTGAATGGTTTGCTCGCTGACTTACTTCAGCAAAAGGTCAGAAGTGTGAGTTCTTGCTGAAGGAGAGTAGTGATGCTGGCCTTTTGGGAAAAGGGGTGTGATGACCGACTGACTCGAGCTTTTCTGATTGTTTTTTCAGGAACTTGCTGAGCCAGAAAAATGCGTGAGTATACAGAAAAGAAGGAGACATGTGGGACCATCTGTCTCAAGTACCTGCTCTTCATCTTCAACTTTTTTTTCTGGGTAAGAAGCTTCAGTGTACTTCAGAGGCACTGAGACGGCACTGCAGTTTTGGTGTCAGGCGTGCAGAAATCTTGGGCTTGATGAAGTCTGGCAAAAAGTAGGACACAGATTTCATCCTGTGGGGTGAAATCCCATACCTTGGGCTTGCCCACCCAGGCTGCAGAAGTTATGGTATGACACTGTAGTCTCTTGCTGTTTCTAGGTCATGTTACTAAGTATGGAAAACAACAGGGAGCCTGAAAACACGCTGTCTCTGCCTTGTTTTTTCACCTGGATTGCTTTTTCAGGGAGCCTGAGGACTCCACAGTCTTGCCGTTCTTCCTCCTCAAAATACAGAGAGAGTCCTGGCAGTGGAGCTATCCAGCTACAGCAAGGATAACAACACACACCGTATTGCATCTGGGTCCACAGTAGAGCTTCCTAGGGTCGTGCTTTCCATCAGAAAGTTACTGATACCAAAGGATTGTTTTTTCCTCTGCTGCCTGGGACAGAGCATTGGAGCATCCACGTCAGACCTTTAAGGAAAGCTCTCTTTGAGCTACTGGAAGCTGCATAAACCCCTCCATAAACACAAAGCTTGCAAAGAGAGAAGGGACTGTTAGGAGTCTGGTTGGCATTCTCCACGTTCATTTGCTGCAAGGGTTGGAGTTTAACCAGCCAGGCTGTTTAGCTCCTTGACTGCTTTCTCCCCAGATGTATAGTCTAGGAAGGAGATAATTGAGCGTGGTTGTCATTTATTGATAGTCTTGCTCCCTGACAAACAGTGGAAAGCTTGCTGATGTAAAGCTATTTTTTTTTTGCCTTCTCCTGATGGGTAGCACCCCAACAGATTTGACATTTTTTCATATTTGCCCAGGTAACAGTGTGGCTACATTTGTGAAGGCTCTGGTCCAAGTATGAACTGCTGTGCACAGGTGGATGCTCCAGATAGTTTGCATCTTAGACTTCCTGGGGTGCAAAACTGGCCACCTTGAAGCCCAGCCCCTCCCAGTGCATTGGGGCCTGCTCCTGGTCCCAGTGAGACCCCTGGGATTCCTTCCTTTAGCGTAGATCACCTTTGTGTCAGCTTATGGAGCTGAGGCACATCCTGGTATCCCAGTCTAGTTGCTCTGGGAGGTGAGGAAGTTCATGCATCAGAGGCCTCTTATTTGCTTGCTTCTCTCTCTGCCCAGCTGGCTGGCGGAGCTGTGATGGCAGTGGGTACCTGGACCCTAGCTGAGAAGAGTGACTACATCAGCCTGCTCTCCTCCAGCACGTATTCAGCAACTGCTTATATTCTGGTAGTGGCTGGGGTGGTTGTAATGGTTACTGGCATCCTCGGTTGCTGTGCCACCTTCAAAGAGCGTCGTAATTTGCTAAGAGTGGTAAGTTTTGCTTGTTTTTTTCATTTGGGGGAGGATTCACCCCATTTTATCTTGAACCATACTGGGAAGGAGGGAAACACCTTGGTTGTGTTCTGCACCAACGTTATTTGTTAGTCTTAGAGCAAATACCACTAAGGCCTCCAGTTCCTTACAGAAGTGCTGTCCTTGTCCTAGGGAGCAGTTTATACTGCAGAGCATTTCCTTTCATCCGCCCAAAGAATGTGACCACTGCATGGTTCTGAAGTACAAAGTATAGTCGTAATACCAATACTTTGTGTAAGAATGTCTATTTGAAACTATTCAAAACAAAATCTTGTGGCTTTTGTCTCTGCTGCCTTCTCTGCCCATCCCATGTTCTCTTTTGGAAGGAGGAAGATAAGAGAAGGAAGATAAGAGAGACCTGTAACAAAACTGGCTTTTAATGACACTAGGTTCAAGCCAAATTAACATGCTTTTTCACTGGTTGTTGAAAATCAGAACATTTCCAATTAATGTTTTCTTTAGTTGCAAAAAAGATTATTTTAGTTTTGATTCCATAAAAAAATGCCACAGTCTTGATAATCTACTGCTTCTTTTACGCCTTTCCTTGTATTACTTCCTGAGCTCCCTGCTCACCCATCTACACTGAAGTTTTTGACCAGCTCTAAGGTTTCTATTCTGCTTCCTCCCTCTCAAATCTCACTTTAAGTCTGGAGTGTGGCAACAGTCCTTTTTAGTACCTGGGCTACAGTGGTGAGTGCAGTGACTGAAATAACAATCAGTGGCTCTTTGGTTTCACAGTTACAGAAAAGAATGCTTGAGCCACCAGCTCCTTTCTTTGCAAATCCTCGTTCACCTGCTGTCCAATTTCCCCTCTTCATTTGGATAGAGGAGCAGAAATAGGAGTCGTGTGCAAGCCTCATGCTTGTACCACTGCTTTGAAGGCCTGGCAATCCCTGTGAGAGGCAGAGTAGGGCCAGGAAGGGAGAACAAAACAGAGGAGGACACAGCACGTGCATTGCTGGTGCTTGTTCGTTAGGCTTCTGGTCTGTAGCAGTCCGTTTTCGTCTTGCTTCACTTACTTTCCATGCCAAAGAGATCTCCCTTTGTCTTTTTGCCTCAGCCAGAAGCTACGGAAAAAATCCGGTGGAGTTTTCTTTGTTATTCTGCCACAGAAAACTAATAATTGTCTCTTGGGAACAAAAGGTCACTCTATGTCCTTACACCACCCGTCCTTTCAGAGTGGCTGGTTGCGACAGGCCTATTGTCTCTTCTTTCTTGTGCTCTGCTTTGGTTGCTGGTGAGTAATCTGCACAAGAGATAGGGCTGTGCTTGCCAGGGCTGGGTGAGCCTGGCTGGGGGCCTTTGCCAGCTCTGAGCTCAGCCAGTAATCCTGACAGCTTCACAGTCAGTGCCCCAGGGTCTGTGCCAGCCTGTCCCAATTTCTCTCTACCAGAGGCCCATGCAAATATGGGAGGGAGTGCTGTAAGTGGCACTCTCCGCTCTCCCCAGTACCCCCTTGGTGCTTTTAAAAATCAGTTATTGACAGCTTTGGGTGCTCTTTGTAAAATGTATATCTGATTTTTAGTTTTATTTCTGTAGAACACTCAGGAACCTGTGAATTTTTTTGCTGTCTTTCTACCTAACCATGAGTTTTATGGGCCCACTTCAAGGCTTTTCATAGTATTTCATTGCTCATGAGTTACATCTGTGCTACCTTCTTTATGTCATTGCTTATTTGACTTCCTTGTGACCCTCCTTAGCCAGGTGGTGTGCTACGGCTTGGGCAGCAGATGTGGACTTTCTCTGGTTCTGTGAGCAGGCATGGTAGTGGATCTGCAGCCTGGCTGGCCATGATGCCGCAGTCCAGCTCTTTACAAGCACACAAACCACTACCATATTATACTTCAGTTGAGACGCACACTTTTGTACACAAAAGTATGCAAGCAGGAGTCTCAGGAAAGGACCCATCAAATAGAAAATCTTGCATGTAAAGAAAGAAGGTGGCTTTCTTGAGGCTTGGCCCCTCACACTGACATGTCTAGTTAGCTACTTTGGATAGGGAGAAGGGAATGCATTGGTTTTGATTTCTGTTCCTGCTGTATTTCAGCCTGGAGCCCTCCCACTGAAGTGAGATTGCTGAGTACAGTTGCTGTATGTCTCTCCTTCATGTAGTGGAAGGATCTCTCCAGAGAGCGATTTGGATTGTAAGCGGGTTGAACCATTCTTTGGGTTATTCAGAGAACATACACTAAAGCTTGGGGCTTCACTCAAATGCTTGAAGCTGGATGGATCCTGTAGGTCTTGAGGAGACACCAGGCAGCCCTGACTCTGGCTTGGAGCCAGAGTAACAGTGACTTTTTTGCGCAGAGCTCACCCAGGTCCAGGCATGTGCCTATTATAAGCCTTTGGGTGATCCCACGTTTCTGATTTGTTCTGCGGCTTCTTGGGAAGTGAGTAGGGCATGTCCCTGCAACTCCATGCCAGAGCTGGCCTACTCCTCCCAGAGCAGACCTATGTAAGAAAGCCCTGCAATTCCTGATGAAGAGCAAGGAGAGCAGCCCTGTGCTCTGTGTGCGTCCACAGTGAAAGCTGCTGCTCCCCTATTTCAGCATGATACTTGGAAGTGGCCCTGAGGGAATGGTGAGACTGAGATAAGGGTAATGATGCAGTGTATCAGCAGAGACAGCTTGGATGCCTGGGTGGCAGATGCACTAACCTCCCTTACAAGATTTTACAAGGGCCTCATGACTCAGATTTTTTTTAAGGTCTGCTGGCTACATGTTTGTTTCTATCCAGCATAAGCCAGCACAACGAGCCGAGATGTGGTGACACAACTCAGCTCTACCTGAATGCCTCTGACATGACAACACAGAGCAGGGAAAATAAATAAAAGAAACTTTTTCCAGTTCATGAGTTGTTCTCAGCATCCTCCCACCCTTCTGCCCCCTCCTTGACAGAGAGGTGATGTCAGAGCAGTTAGGGCATAACTAGGTCCCAACAAAAGAAAGCCAGCCTTTGTCTCAAGGCATGCCAGTCCTTTCTTGCCCCCTTTCAACCTCCTGGGAGTGTTGGGACCAGCCTTTAGCTATCCCGCGCTCCTGCTGGGTGACTCATTCTCCTGGTATGAATGGGTACCTTGTACAAGCTTCTGCAGAGATGGTCAGTGTTTGGCTGCTGGGGGGGAGAGTGTGGGGCTGGAGAGTGAAAGCCTGAGATTGTGTGCTCAGATTAAAGCCCAGTCTGCAGATAAAACCCAGCTGTCTGTCCTTTGCAGCTGTTGAATCCAAACAGGGGCGAAAGAGGAAGCCTGAGTGTTTGTGTCTGTGTCTTTTTACTCCTGCAAAAGGACTTGGAAATACCTGGTGAAGGAGGGTGCACAGTGGGAGTGTAACCCTCGTGCAAGAAAAGGCACCTATGCTGTGTAGGTCAGCCTGCTGTGTCCAGGTCTTCGCTGTTCTTCTTTGTGCCAGGAAGAGTTGGTTTCATGTCCAGTTACAGTTGTAGGGAGCCATTTGCTTAGCCCTTTGGGGAAGGGTGTTTTTTAAGCTCAGGGGTAAAACAGGAAATGGTGATATTTTGTTTATTCTGTCCTGGGAAGGTCAGCTTTTACAGGGACTTAACATGAGGTCCTTATTATGGCTGGAACTGGTGTCTCTTCAGCTTTATCTACAGAAAGATGAATTTAGTAACGGTCATAGAACAGCCTGGATCTGTAAAGAAACTGTTCATTGCTGACTAGGAGCAAGGCAGGGGCTATGTGTCAGGACAGGGGTTCTCCCTGAAAAGTTTTCTTTGACCCTAAGGAGGGAGAGGCCACATCATCTTCTGTCTTCAGGCCTGCCCAGTCCTTTTAATCTAGTACACATGTTCCTCCTCATAGATTTGTGTATAGGAACTGTTTGTATATAGGAATAGTGCTCCCAAACAGTTTTCTGTACTGTCCGTTTGATTCTCCTTGTGATAAGCAGGGCACGTCCCTGTCCATTTCACTGCCATTAAGACCTTTTAAGAAGTAGCCATGTTCTCCTCTTAGTCTTCTAGTAAGAGGAGTCTTCTCCTCTTACTCTTCTTAGTCTTCTCACTCTAGTTTTGAGATTCTGAGCTTTTCCTTCTAGATCCTAGTTCAACAGAATGTACAGTTGCAGTCCTGAGTGTGCATCAGGGCTAGAGTCCATCTGCTTCAATAGCGCCCTTCAGCCTGTGGTTCAGCCCCACAGAAGTCAACAGGAACATAAATCTATGGTTTATGCTTAGGTGGTCTGCCTTGGCTATTTGTCGCTTTACTGAATCATCGTTACAACATACATTGCTCCTTAGTAACTTTGTGACATGCCCTAAACAATATCAAAACAAGCAAAATTTCAAATTTTTTTGTATTGATGTCAGAATCAGATATTTCCTATGATATTGAACATAGTCATCAGGTTATCCAGCAATCACTTTCTTTTGTGCAGTGATCTTATCTCTGTTGCATGCACTTTTCCATTCTCTATATCCCTCTGGCTCTGTGTGTTAAACTCACGCTTGCTGCTACTTGTATTCAGTTATCCTGTGGTATGGTTTTGTTTTTTTTTAATGTGTGGGATTCTTCCTTTCCTCCCCTATTGAAGTATTAGTCCCAGCCCCTGACTTTCAACAGGGCTGCAGAAAAGCATGGATGAAGACAGAGTCCTGCATTTTACCAGCTAATGAAAAGCTGGCTCCCCACATCTCCTTGCATTCAGTTCTAATGTCCTGCTATTCCCATTATTTTACAGTACTTCATATTGTTGCTGTGCATCTTTCTCCTGGAGATCATTGCTGGAATCCTGGCCTATATCTACTACCAGCAGGTGAGTGGGCATTAGTCCTTAGGGACTCAAACCAGGGAGGGAAAACAACCGTTTATCATCCCATTTCTCCAGCCAGAATTGGGCTTGGAGGCTTGGGACCTAGGACCTGGTTGTGGTTCACCTTTCCACATGACCCTTCTCGCTCCCCATCCCATACAGAAGACCTTGGATTATTTACTGTTCTTGACAAAGTGGTGGTGGCTACTCTAGGCAGGCTGCTCAGCCTTGCTGCTCAGCTCCTTCCTGTGGTTCACCTTTGTGTGCTGTTTTTCTGCAGAGCCTTGTAGAAGACAATGAGGCTGTGTAGATCTAGGAACTCTCCTAGTGCCCTTCAAGGCGTAGTGCAAGCAACTGAAATCACATTAGTGCCACTTAGTATTTTCAGGATGTGGGAACAGTTCCTGCTGCATCCAGCAAGCTTGCTGTCATGCTTTTGAACTGGTCCAGCTGGGAGGTCCTTTCAGGTCAAGAAGTTTTTGAGAGCTTTACTTAACCAGCCCAGCTGAGGGGCTGTAGAACAGCACAGGCTCCCAACAGCTGCAGTTCTAGCTTGGCACTTTTTGCAGTTGCAGAGGGCAGAGGCTTAAGTCATAGCTTTGTTTTCAAAGGGAGTTTAGCCACCAAGGCACAGACAGCTTGTGAAGTTGCTCTCATGTCTGGAAATTGATTGTAAACAGCAAATTAGGATTGTTGTCAAGTGGCTTTCTGAAAAGCAGATGGACATCTAATCTTCTTGGCTTCACTGCCAGGATTCCTTGCCATTCCTTTTTCTCTTGGGCTTTCTGTGGTTTGTCTCACTAAGATGGGCACTGGTGGTTTGTGAGGAGCCAAAGAACTGTGCTGGCTCCTGCCAGGAGGGATCAGTGGCATGAGCGTGTGTATTTAACAGGGAAAGATCAGTCGTGGCAGGCATGGCAAGAAGCTGAGGTCCGTCCATCCATCCATGCAAAGGCACGAGGTTTAGATACGACAGTGGTTGAAGAGGAGCTAATCCGTAGGTTGAAATAAGGGACAACATGTTTGAAGCTGTACCCTTGAATGCTTTAGATCAGTTGCGGGCATCTCTGATAAATGGCTGCACTTCCCCTTGCACTCTGGCTGGTAACTCCCCCTTCTTTCCCGGTTGCAGGCTGCTTGCTCTGTTTGCCACTGTTTTTATTTCAGCCCTTGCTTTGGTGTCTTAAGGCTTGCATGTGTGTGTCTAAACTGTTTCTTTTGTTATCTCTATTCCATGCTGCAGTACTTCCCCGTGAGCCCGCAGGTAACTGCTTTTCTGCCAAGTAATAATTCTGCTAATGGACTCTCCTCTTTATTTGCCTCTGATGCCTTCCAGCTGCTGAACCTTTTCCTTTCTTTTTATTATACTAAGTCCTTTGCATCCCTGTAGAGCTTCCCAGCCCAGGATCTCAAAGCATTTTGCAAATATTAATGAATGAAGCTTCTTATCATCTCTGTGAGGTAGGTGTTGTCCCCATTTGACACATGGGGTTGGAAAAAACAATGTTTCAAAGGAAGAATAAACTGCAGACTGTATTTTGCATGGTTCAGCATAACCAGATATTTGACCTCTCATTTACTGCTTACTGTGTAGAATAAAAGGTGTGTAGAGGCTACCCACCTGTTTCGTTCATTGACTCCATCTAAATGCATGTTGACTTTGTTTATTGTTAATAGGAAACTTAGAATTTCACAGGTGTTGGCCTAAAGCAGTGTTGCTGTATGAACCAGGATAACAAAAAAAAAGATGCAGCTCTTCGGCACTTTTTGGCTGTGACCTGGATGTGTGAGAAGAATTCAGATTAAAAGAGGCTCCACAGGAATAAATGTTTGAATCCAATCACCTGAACATGCCGGTGGTTTATGATGATGCTTTCAGAAATTCTGTACTTCCAAAATCAGACTTCAACTCTCTGTCACTGTTACCAAGAAAGGCCTTGCAGTACTTTTGCAATCTCACACTTAATCCCCTCCTGTGGCATCCTTTCTGATGCCGATACAAGAGCTGTTCAGACGACATGGCTCCAGTCCAGCATGCCCAGGACTCTGATTTCTTCCTGCTCCTGCACAGAGTGATCTAATTTTTAGTATTTTGTCACAGGTTTCAGAGGGAGAAAACTGCATGGTCTCATAGGCATATTCATATTTAAGCAGGCACAGTTTTGTATTTTGATGCAGGCATGTCTGGGCATGCTTAAATATTCAAGGTGAGGACCCATATGGTGATGTGTAGCACAGGCTGAAATTTGGTCCAGAAGCACCTCCTTCCAGGAAGTTATTTAATGGAGGTGTGATCTGTAATCAATTGGAAATAAGCCTGTCCAGTCGAACCTTGGAGGATGATCTTGAAGGAAGCTGTAGCTTACACTAAGCTCTCTGCTTTTCTCTTGGAGCAAGGGAAATTAAATTTATGCAGGGATCTGGGTTGCTCTGAGGGGTGAGTTTGCCTTGTGATTTTATCATGCTTGTCTCTTCCATTCAGCTGAGCATGGAACTGAAGCAAAATTTGAAGAACACCATGACCCAGAAGTACCGGAAGGAGGGAGAAGAGAGTGTTACCAGCGCAGTAGACAAACTGCAGCAGGAGGTAGGTATCTATAAAGGCAGGGAGAATTAATGCAATTGCAGGGCTTAAAATCAAACACGTAAAAGGCATTGTGGGCTCTTGACATCCAACATACAGATATTTCTTCTGTATGGTGTGTGTATGTTCTGCTGCTTCTGATTCAAGACAAGGTTGGGTGGGGGGCAGGGACTAGGCCATGCAATCGGCAGAATTGCATGGTGGGATGTGTGAATTGCATGCCCAGCAGCACTGGGGAAGCAACATCTGAATTGCTCCCAGAGTGAACTGGAGCTGCCGAGTCACTCTGACAGCTGTTTCTACTTCCCACTTCAAAGCTTTGGAGAAATTGCTGACATTTTTCATTAAGCTGCTCAGTACCCTAGAGAGCAAGATAAAATGAGAGAAGAGCTTTCGTGCTGCTGTTGCTTGCTGTGCCTGGCTCAGGGGTGGTTCAGGTTAGGGCTGCCACAGTTCTGACAGGCTTTCCCACAGAAAGGACCCTTGTGCACAGGCACTTTCAAAGCATGGGGCCTATTATATGCATACTGCCATAGCAGGTGCATTTGCAATAGTAACTGGTAATTAAACTTACCCTGTTATTGCTGTTAACACTCTCCAGTCCAGTAGTTAAGAGCTGAGGCAGCTGCAGGTAAGCTCTGGTTACGGTTCATCCCAGCAGTAACCAAAAGTCACAGCTGCTGAAAGATGGATATTTAATGGCCATTTTGGGGACTCTTAACACAAAAGTCACTACTAATTATAGTAGCCTTAAATTAAAAACAAAATAAAACAAAAAACTGTGAGATAGCTGGAATCTCTCTGCAAAGGAGGGTGAAGCCGAGGGCTTGGTGTGGGAGGCTGGAGAGAAAAGGAGGTGCAGTGTTTGCAGGCTTATCCTTTGCTTTGTGTACATACAGTTCAAGTGCTGCGGGAGCAACAACTACACAGACTGGGCTGACAGCCTGTGGATCAGATCTCCGGAGTCCAATGGTCGGAAAGTCCCAGACAGCTGCTGTAAGACAATAACCGACCTGTGTGGCCGAAGAGACCATCCTTCCAACATCTACAAGGAGGTAAAGGCAAAAGGGCTTCAGAGCCACCTGTCACAAAGTATGTAAAGGAGGTGGGCAGGGAGTGAGGGTGTTGAGTTGATGCTGCAAACTGTTGGTAGGCTTCAAAGCCAGTAGTGTTCCTTAGAAAGCAGAATTCATTTATCTAGTTGAGCACTCAGCAATCTAGGCTGTTATTTTATATGTAGATATAGAGAAAAATAATAAATTGTAGTACAAAGTATGCTAGCGAGAGGGGGAAGTAGGAGAGGTGGTTGGTTCTGGCAAGAGACTTGGATGTGAGCCCTGCATTTGACACAGCCTCCTGTCATTGGAATTACTCAGTGAGGTGCAAATGGTCCTTGACTGAGATAGTGGGATTTGACCTGCAGGGTGAAGAAGCAGCGTATGGGGAAGGAAGAGGGCCCTGTGGCAGACAAATTAGGCCAGTTCCTGTGGGCTGTAGTTTGGGCTGAAGAGAAGGCTGGATACAGGGGGGCTTGTCTCTTTTCTAGAAGCAGCAAACTGAATCCCAGACTAGCTGAGTAAGTAAACAGGTAGCTCTCAGACCATCTATTCATCCAGTTGCATAAGGCTGGTAAAAGTTCTTGCATTTATTTGGGCACCCTCCAGTCCTGTCACCTGGCTTTAACTTGCTCATTGTGACATTCTTCCTTGGGGTAGCGTAATCCTTTTTCTCATCAGAGGAACCAGCACCTTTGCTGGCTTTACTGAGCCTCAGGAGCAGCAGCTGGAGCATTTTTCTTGTTCCTATTCCCCTGACAGTTAAGGAGGGCTGTGGATGAAGAGTTGGCCCCTTCAAAGCAGGTATTTCTTCTCACAGTCTGTGCTTTGAGCAGGACTCGGAAGAAGAGTGTGAATAAAATCTGCCATTAAGCCCAGCAACTCAGCTAAAAGGAAACCAACCATCTATCTTTGGGGAACGAACAGGGAATCTTTCTGATCTACCAATGGCCCTCTTATGTCCAGCTGCTTGACTGGGTTTTGCTCTTCAGGAAGAAGGCTTTCCCATTAGTTTTGTGCCTTCCAGGCAAGATCCAACAAGGAAGTGCAGAAGAGAGTGCAAGGGCTGAAGAAGTGTTTCTGAGAGTGAAAACCCACAGCTGTTTTGAGGGTTAGGGCTGGCAGTTCCCATCCTCTCTCTGTGCTGTGTGAAACTGGAGGCGGCTGCCCAGCTGCATTATTAAGAGAGGCCCTGTAGGCTGCCAAATGTGTTGGGCTAGCTCTACAGGAGAAAAAGCTGTAAGGGGAGGTTTGGATCTCCAGTCAGATGCTGCGTATTGTGATATGAGGTCTCAGTCAGAGTTCAGAAAGATTTTAATGACTTTGGGGAAGAAAAACCTAGAACAGGGTCAGATCAGGGAACAAGAGTTCATATCAGGGCAGCTGGGACTGACTCGAAAACCTAATGCTGGCATGGGAGAAGCGAGGCCTTTGCCATTCCTCCCTGGAGGGCTGCATGCTCACTCCTTCCCTCTCCCTGTGTGTGTGTAGGTGTCTGTGGCCACTGTAAACTCCTGGGGCAGGAGGGCACTGCTGTAGCCTACACAATAAATCCCCCCGATGTTACCGTGGAAAACCTGCCTTAATAGATTAAACAGTTTAATTATATAAAGGGAAGTCTTCCAAAAAAAACCCAACCCAAAACAAAAAAAACCAACCCAAACCCAGAGAATGTTCTTACTGCTTTATTTTTGCCTTATGACAACAAAAACTTGTGCTTGAAACAGGGAGGGAAAGGTCACACTGCCAGGCAAGGATGCAGTTGCAAGGCAGAGGCAGAGCTTGGCTTTCCAGGTCCACGCTGAAACTCACTGCTGTCATAAATAGCAGTGGGAGGAATTTACTCTTAAAAGTCTCCTGTCGTGTTAGAGGTCTTGAATCCTGAATCTACTCAGCAACATTTCCCTGGCCTTTTGACCTGATGGGAGTAAACACCCTTTCCAGGCATGTGCTAGGCAGTGAGAGAGGGAACCTTTCTCCACATAGCTCTGAGAAAAATGACAGTCTCCCTCTGTGTGATGTGGCCAGTTCTTCTGCATTTCTCTGGCCCAGCTAGTGACTGACTGCCTTGGGTTTGTTCAACAGTTCCTGAGCCAGTAGGTCCAGAGCAATACAAAACATGATGCAGTTTATATCATCTGTGTAGCTTTTCCAGTTGTGGGGGAAGAGGTTGCTCACAGGCACTGCTTTTTATAGTGTTGGTTTCAAGGGTTGCAGCCATTGGATTAAAGTGAACAAGACGTTAAAATGAAGTTGATTTTCCATGTCCCTCCTCTCACCCTGCAGAGCGGTTGCATTACCAAGCTGGAAAACTTCATTCAAGAGCATCTGAAAATTATCGGGGCAGTGGGGATCAGCATTGCTTGCGTCCAGGTAAAAGGGCTGAGTGGAGTTTTGGGGGTGCTGGGCAGAAGTTAAAGCAACCCTAGAGCTGAGGGATGCTAAAAATTGGATATTTTAGGCTTCTCCCTGCCTGGCAAGGAGAAGCTGCGAGGTACTTTGGGAACTAACTCACAAGAAAAAGCCTATTCTGCCGGTCTGTAAAATTTGCTTCTGGTGAAGGATTGCAACCATCTGGACAAGGCGGGGAGCGACTTCTGCTCCAGGGCTGTGGGAAAGGCAGTGGTGGCCATGGCAGGCGTTTGGCAGCCTGAGAGAGACCTCTTGTGGGGATGTGCCGTGGTTGCCCGCGCAGCTGAAGAGCAGCCCATCTGGAGGAGTTTCCTACCCCGGTTCATTAGGATTATTTTAAGTCATCCATGACTTCTCCCTCAGTTGTGTCATATTGAGAATGGCACTGTGAGTCTGCAAAGGGTTTGAGAGAGGGTGATGTCCCCCACTCCCGTTTTAGAGAGGAGGGCACAGGATTTCTTTTCTTCCAGATGCAGACGTCTCTGGGAGTTCCTCATCTTTCCCTTTGTCCTGGCAAGTAGTCAAATTACACCCCAGAGAAGCTGCTGCTGATTAATTACAAGGATTTGCACAGATTATGTTCTCTCCTGCTGCTTATTGCAAGCTGGAGTGCAGTATCCCCAGGCAGGAGCTGGCTGCCACTCCAGTCTGGGTCCAGGCTGTTAGCTTGCAAGCTGCTGCCTCCACTACATCCATTCTTTTTTTTTTTTTTTTTTTTCATGCATTTCTCTCTTCCCTTTACACCCTGTAGATCTTTGGGATGATTTTCACCTGCTGCTTGTACAAGAGTTTAAAGCCAGAACCATATTAATAGCTGCGGGAACTCTGTTGCTCCCCCTCTGCCACTTCCTTTAGCGCCTTCCAACCTGACCATTCTCCACCACCACCACAGAAGTGTCTGTAACCTGAGGACTTCGCTCTGTAATTAAATGCCTCTCAAACCGTGCACCGCCTTACCTGCCCCCCTGGGGGAAAGTCACCCTCCTTGTTGTGTACAAGGCAGCCAGGAGTTCAGCGGGTCCTCTTCATTGTCAAGAAAGAAAAGAGCTGTGGATCTTCTGCTAGAAGCTTTAGCAAAACAGTCCCTTGATATAACTACAAAGCAAGATTTATCCAGGGCCATTTCTCTTGAGGCTTTTCCTGAGCTAATGTGAAGGTATCGGGATGCTATACAGGAACCATGGTTTGCTTTCTGAGAAGTGCCTCGGCAGCACCAAGCATTGACTGTGAGGACAGATGATGTTTCTGCGCTGAGTTGGAGCCAGAGCTGAGTCTCTCATATATGGAAGATTTCTCTTCCTCCTCCCGAGCGTGCACCGATGTCCTACCACAGCCATTCTCTGCCTGAGAGGATGCCTGCCTGTTTGCTTGGGGCAGGAGCTTCTCTCCCTGCTGATCAGGAGCACAACTTGGTGCAGTTGAAATCTTGTCGTGACTCCGATGTTGCCAAGATGTGGGTGCCTTAGGATTTCTCAGCAATCCTTCCTCCTCTTCCTTGAAGCTTCCTCCCGTACTGTGCCATCAGGAGCCACAAGAGGCCTTTTGCCTCCTACCAATTCTGGAGCAAAGACAACGGACTACTTTCCAATTCCTTTGGGTCTAGTCTCTTCTATTGAGTGAGAAAATTTTGTTTCCTCCTGCCTATCCCCTGCTGAGGTTTGGTGAAAAACTGGTCTGTTACTGGAGCTGGCATATCTTGCTACCCTTTGGCCTGTTTGGTTAGTGGAAATATCTTCTCACATCTCTTACATGTTGAGAGATATTTTCAGCTTGATTTTTCGAATTAAAACCTCCAGGTTTGTCTCTCTTGGGCAGGAAATGAATACATACAAATATTTTATCAGCCTCCAAAGAGCTCATTAATCAGCTGAGGTTTTTCTGGCTGTAATGAGATCTGGAATACCACTTTATTGGCTACTGCCTCAAACCAGGACAGAAGGATTGGGAGAGCCAGCTTCAACCAGTTGCCCCGGTGTACTTGATAAGTTGGTAGTGCTGGGTTAACTCTCAGTTTTCTGCAGAGGAATAGGTTTAATTAAATATTCTTTCTGCAGTGGGATCCTGGATACATACAGGACATAGACATCACTGCTGCCATGGACTTGGTGCCATCGTGATGCCAACAGGGTCTTAGCCTGAATTGATAGGATCTTCTATGCCTCCTGTCTTGTTCTCACCTTCCTGGTATGCCTGTTACACCCATGAAGCAGAAAGGGCTGTGGTTTTTGGTGTTTCTAAGCAGTGAAGACAAGCCCTTTTATAAACAAACAAATTTATTCCCTTTCCTGGCCTTTTAGTGGTGCCGGCTGAGCCCTGTCTCTTGGCAGCAGAACAGTTAACATGAGCAAAATCACCCAGACCCCTAAACGGTCTTGCAGCATCATGGGGTTTTTAGTTCACAGAGCAGAAATCTTGTACTGGCGCTAAAGGGCGACAAGTTAAAATTCAGAGCAGGTCAATCTGAAACTCCCCCATCAACATCAGCCCCATGAAATAATCCTTAACTAATGCAGAAAGAGAGGTGGAGGAACTGAGCTGTATCCTTGGTTCCACAGCAGCAGGAATGAGGGGAAAGATATCTAAGTTATTGTGTAATGATCTAAAGGAGAAATCTCTGAATTATTTCTCGTTCCTGACAAGTATTGACTACTAACTAAGAGGAAAATATTGAGCACGTTGCTTGAAGCAATATTTCTAGTTTTTTAAGCATATCTTCATAGCTGCCTTCACCCATTCCCTTCAAATACAAGTACAGGGTTGGGAGAGGCCAGGAAGAATGAGATATGAACAGTAAGTTGGCTTGTGTCCATTGAGTTGTTTTATACTTTTTCTCTGTGTGATAATATTCATTGCTTTTTTTTTTTTTAACCTAGTTTAAGTTGCTGGCCAATAGAAAAATAAAGCTTAAGATTCTGTACTGATTCTGTGTAGCAAAACTGAAGGGGTACCATGAGCCAGAGGGGTTACATGGATTCCTCAGATCCTTGAGGAACTGGCTCCTCAGCAGCAGAAGCAGCTGGTCTGAGGGACCAGGCTGAGAAGGAAGCTGGGGAAGAATCTGCTTTGCGTTGCTGATGTTGGCAGCCTGGTTGTGATCTGCTGCCGTGGGGTGCTGTGGACCGTCCTGCATGTGGTGGCCTGAGAGCTGAAGTTGCAGGACGTCAGGGTACCAGGAACTGCACGTCAGCCGTGGTCCGTGCATTGAGGTGCGCGCCCAGCACTGCTCCAGGGTGTGTGGTCCATCTAATTGTGCTCGTTGGGGTACTTAGTGACCTCTTAGCCTTGTCACGCAGACTGCACTTTATTGTCATGTGCAGAGCACGGAGGTGGACAGAATGGGTGCTTTGCCATCGGGTAACTGACACTCACCTTGCTGGCCCAGCTGCTGCCCAGTCAGCTCTGCTTAAGACCACCAGTTGAGGGTACAGATTGGCCTGGGGCTCTGCTGTGCTCTCCTACACCCTGTTTCCGCTTACCCCAAAGACAGTGGAAATCTTTCCCCTTTCCATCTTGACTGTAAGGACATGGGTGGGCTACTGCAGCAGGGCTGCCCCTTCCTACCACTGTGGGGTAACGGGGGCTGTGTGGGTGCGACATGCTGGTGTGTGCCGAGTATTTGCTCTAGGTGCTGTGGAGTAGCTCGTAGCCACCTTGCATCACACACATGTCAAAAAGCGGGAGCAGTTGTGTGCCCTTTTTTATTACCCTTTGGGATTCAATGCTGAAAATTGCACATGACAGGTTTCAAATCTGCCTATATCTGGCCAGGTGGGAACACTTGCCTGCAGCTGACAGCCACGGCCACTCGGTGGCTCTCGGGGCTCAGCGCAGCGCGCTGTGAATTCAGCTCCTCAAATTCAAGTGAGTCTAATTCCAGCTGCTTGGCTGTGCGGGCAGCAGGGCTGTGGTGTCACCAAGCCCCAGGGAAGTGCCGCGCAGGTCACACTGGTGTTCCCTCGCCTGGAAGGGAAGGTAGCTCCTTCCAGCCCCAGCAATGTGTCTGATTTTCATGCTGCAGCAAGGCACTGGTCACGCAAGACGGAGGCTGGGGGCTTGACCTGGCCTGCACTCAGCTCAGAGCAGGGACTTCTGCTAAAACAAACCCACAAATGTGTTGGCATATGCCAAGGAGACGGGCCTGGGTGGCTGAGTGGTGGCGAGATTACCCAGCGCCACTGCTACAGTACCACTGTGGGGAAGGCAGATGCGCTCCTGAGGTGCATTGGGTAAGACAGGGATGTGGTCGCATCCATTTATGAGACCTTGTCCCAGGACTTATGTGCAGCTCCGGCTGCCTGTTTGCAGGAGAGGTGAGTTCGAGCATGAATGGAGAAGGGAGGGCTGGTTCTGGAGGGCTGTTTGCTGAGGTGGGGCTGGAGGAGCGGGACAGGCTGAGCTCCTGCCTGCATGTTTGCAGCGGGGGCACAGAAGGTGGCCTGGATGGCTCCGTGTTAAAGGTGTCTCCCAGACAGCTGCTGGGACACCTCAGCTGTTCTGCCATAGCAGACAGAGGAATGCACAAAACTCCCCTCCTTTGGGCCTCATCTTATTACCATCTGTGTCACTAAGGGTGCAGTGTGGCTTCAGTCACCCTTTTCCCCCCACCAAAGGGAAACTGGCCTGCTTTCTGCAAGACCAACATGGGGTGGCATCTGTGAAGCCTGTAGCACAGTGTCTTTCAGCATGAAGCAGTTGCTTAAAAGTAATTTCTCTTCTTTGAAGTGGCTGTTGCTGCAGTGTCTGTGATCAGGGTGCAATTACCGTCTCGCAGCATCCCCGTGGGCCGCGCAGCCTCAGGTCTCCAAGTGCTGCTGCCTCTCTTGGGGTGGGAGCGTGGATTTCTCCCCCTCCGGACCTGGAGATTTGGGCTGTGCTAATTGCCCTTTGCAGCAATTGGCTCAGCTGGTGGTTTGCTCTGTCAGGGTACCCAGGTGCTCAGTACAATTTGCTCAGGAATAAAAGGGAAAACAGATGTAGCAGTAAATAATTTCTGCAAGGGTCCAGCTTTGGGGCAGTCACCCTGTTCCTGCAGGGTCAAAGAAGACACAAGTATTTCATGCTGCCCTGCAGGGCTGCTTCTAACCCCAAACCAGTTCACGAACATGCCCTTTCTGCCTCTGCTGTTTAACTGGGAGGAATTTTCCCCTCAGGGAGGCCTTGGTGCCCCTTTCTTTGGCCATTTATAAAGCCTCCCTTCGGCAGTGGTTGTAATGGCCTTGTTTTCCTGCTGCGCTGGGGCTGAGCAGGGCTGCGACAGTGGAGAGAAAGACGAGGAGCAGGCAGCAATACACTCCTCCCTGGAGAGATAACGACGAACACACCCTGCATGGGAAATGGTAAAGGGGAACTCTCCGTCCTTTCCTACTGTGAAACCTCCCCAGGTTTCCATATGTACTTGTGTGCCTGCATCCCTGGGAGAAGATGCTGAGTGCTCTGTGCTGCTCTTTATCAGGCAGCACTGAGCAGCGACAAGAGATGCCTCAAGCATCGCCATGAGCAGAGACCCGACAGCTTCTCCTGGCGTGGCTGGGTTTGCTGTGGCGTCCTGGGCTGGCTCCTGTGCTATTAAAGAGCAGCTCTTCGGGCTGTTGGCCGTGCTGTGCCTTGTCTCCCTGTTGAGCTGCTTCTCCAGGAGGAGCCTGTCTGCCTGCTGCTTCCCTGCACCAAAGTCTGGTCCGGAGGAGATGCGGCGGTTATGCTGGTGGCACCAGCCGGCTGGCCAAGGGGGCAACGGGGAAGATTCATGTGGTGCCTTCAGAAATTACAATTCCTTGTGGGGAGGGGGCGTGATGCTCTCAAATGATGTATAACCACACGAACAGCAGGGATGCTGGTGCCCACCACATTCATTCAGTGACTCATTCCGGCACAGCAGATTGTCAGGCACACTGGGGTTTTGAAGTCCCCTTACTCCCTGTAAAGGAGGGTGCTCCTCCTGCTTTCTCGGCTGCCTGCATTAGCAGAAAGGATGCTGCACGCGCTGAGGCCATCGGGATCAGCACCTTTCTCTCTTCTGATTACTGCTCCTGCCTGCAGAAGAGGAGCTGCTGAGCATTACGTGTTTCCAGGCTTCATTTTTTTCAAGTAGCGAATTATCTTGCTGACAGGGAAAGAGCCGTTTCTGCCTGCAGAGAGGGTGGAGAGAGCCCGGTGCCCCAGCAGGGCCTGGTCCTGCTCGTGGCTGCTGTGTCCGCCCCATTGGGACAGCAAACCCTAGCCCCCCGCCTTGCCCCACCGTTCCAGATGTGGCTTCGATGGCCGCAGCACATGTCTCTGGGAACTATGGGGGGGGTGTGTGGGGGTCACACCAAGCCCCTTGCACCCCTCTGTGGTCAGAGGCCAACCCAAACCAGGCATTGGCCCCGGGGTGCTGTGTGTGTGGAGTGATGCTTCCCACCCTTGACTGTATGTGTGCGTACACACATATCTGTATCTATATATCTCCTCCTGCTGTGCTGGAGGTTTTCCACTGCCCACAGGAACTTTTACAGGTGAGGTTTATATTCCTTATTTTGCTGAGAAACGCTGGAACCCCTTTACCCCAGAAACCTGTCACCATAGAAATGTGCTCGGTCCTTCCAGAGTCATGGTCCCCGTCTCCCTTCCCAGCAGAGGGACGTCCTCTCCCCTGGTGGGTCAGCCAGCAGCCAGGGATGCTCCCTACCTGCCAGCAGTCACAGCCTCAGCCTCCCCTCTTCTAAAGGGCTCCCCAGCCCAGGATTAGCGAGGGACCAAAGTGAGTTACTGTACCACACAGCAAACGGCTTTCTCATTAACCCAGCGGTGCCCCGTTAACGTTTGGCTGCATGTCTCCTGCCTGCCACTGGCTTGTAAATAAATATGCATCTGCCTAACGGCGCCTCGCTGATGGCAGGTCCCTGCACGGCCATCGTCCTCAGGGGAACGCAGGGCAGTACCAAAAAGCTTAAATTTGCTTTGTTTTACAGGAGAAACTGAGGCAAGTGTTTCATCCATGCTCACACAGCAAGTATGTGATGGATGCTGGGGGACCCACGGCGTGGGGGTGCCTGTGCAGAGAGCTGCCTGTGCTGCTCAGTAGCATGCCGTACTCCTAGCGCCTATTTTAAGTATTGGGAAAGCCTCCTCTTTCCTGGGAGAGCTGCCTAGTAATCACCTTCTAATCCTCCCAAGGAGTCTTCCCAGGTGGTTTTACACAGTTTGATTTCTTGCTGCCCGTTCTGGGATGCAGCGTTAAGCAATGATGGCCTGAGATGTGGGGTAGCAGGCTCGGGTCTGGGGACTGGGACTGCAGCCACTGTCTCCACTCCTGGGGGTGTCAGCTCAGTTCCCCCAGGACAGAAAAACACCTCATATCACTACAAGACGACATCTGAAAGCACATCCCTCCATGCCCAGCTCTTACGGCTTCTCTCTTGCACATTATTCCTCTGTTATATGCTGAGCATTTTCAGGTGCTGTTTTATATTTACTTAGATTAAATCTTGTCCCATTTAAACATGCCCAACTCTCTAAGCTATCCCAGGCTAATTCCCATTTTGTTCTTCCTTGTGTTTTCCTCTATCAATCCACAAACGTGATCAATGTTACAATTTATTTCCTTTTCCTCCTTTCTCCCTCTCCCGCCGCTCTCTTCCAGGACTTTCTAATGAAAGTTTTTAATAGAAGTCAATTGATCTGCTCTTTCCTTACCCGAATGCCTCGTGCTCCATGGGTGGGCTCATGAATGATTCCGCTGTTTGGGCTGTAGCTGGCAGCTGTGGCAGAACTACTCAAAAGAAACATTTCTGAGGTTTGTCCACACTTCCGAATTGCACAATCCTGAACCCCAGAGCAGGGAGTGGAGCCCTAAATCACAGGACAGCAAAGACGCCTGCATATGTATTAAATATGTTTTTCAACAACAACAAAAAAACACCACCAAAACCCAAATGCAAGTGTTATTCAAATGTATTTTACAATTCACTTACCATAGTTAATGGCACTGGATGGGGCTATTAAAATAACAGTCCCTGTGAACATGGGCTGTTGATGCCCTTTTCACCAAAAAAACCCCAGTGCTGCCTTCTGGAAGTGATCTGAATTCAAGTGAACGTGGGTGAGAAGAGGCAGCGTTTCACAAGCAGAGCAGTGGGGATGCGGTTAAGGTGCTGACTGGGAACACAGGAGCTTAGTATTGCATCCCCAGTTTGCCTGGAGGCTTGAGGGCACCTCTTGCATTGAGGTTTTTGGTGGAACTCAACGACCCCTTTAGCGAAGTGACCAGATATTCAGATGTTTTCGGTGCTGGATGGGAGCGGACGAGTGTGCAGCACCGCAGGAGAGGTCTGTCCTGCCCCCCCCGCGTGGGAGCTGAGCTCCTCTGCAGCTGGAGCCTGCTCTGCAGCCCGGACAAATTCATTCCTATCAGTGTTTCTTTTTCCCTTCTAATCGTATTTCCTTTTCCTTGTCCCCTTAGATTGAAAACTTCCTTTTGGTGTCTGTACAAGCTGTGCCAAGCCCCACACAGCCCTTCTTGCACTTAAGTGCTGCCTGTAGTCTAAGTAACAATAAAAAAAAAGGCCCCAAAGGAGTTATGACCCTACAAAACTACTGAACTCTGGTCGCACTCCTCTTCTGAAACCGACAATGGGAAACGCAAATCAGCGTCAAACTGCAGCCTCTGATTTAGCATCAGCAATTTCTTCTAGTTTTGTGTAGCCAGGAGCTTCTGGTAAACTCCGTTCTGCTCTTGCAGGCAGAGGTTTCTGGAATGGGAATGCAAATAACTTCTGCTCTCCACGCACCACTGGAGAGATGCTCTTGTTTCTCCGGTTTAGGATTCAGAGTCCTTCCCGGAGACAGGGTCCAAGGATGCTTGTCATCTCCTGGGGGGGCACATGCCACCAGGCTGCCAATTAACTAGAAGCAGGAACTAGGCTAGAGCAGAGAGGGTGTTTAGGGTTTGAGGAGAGGGAGGCAGTTCCCGCTTCACCTGCTTAGAGCCAGCTCAAGGGAAGAGGTTCATTTTTCTGGCCCAGTTTTTAATGCCGCTTTTCCCCGGGAAAGGGTCCTGGAGGGGGAAGGCAGTGAACTGCAGCCCCCTCGGGCACTTCCTTCCACTGCCCTGTGCAGGGACCCAGCAGGCAGGGGCAGCCCCGCTGACACCACCTCCTGGGCACCAGTCAGAAAGGATGGGCTATAATTAAGGCAATTATGCCTTTAATTAGGAATAATTGCGCTAATGGCTTTTTTTCCCCAGTCTACATCCCCTCTCTCAGATAACCTATGAGCTAAGCTCTGAGCTCCCTTTTAGGGCTTGTAGGAGGCAAACGTTCATCCCTTGTTTCCTCCAGCTAATTAATCCTGTCCCCAGTCACACTAGAGGTGTCAGGAGTTGTCCCCAGTTGCTCTTAATGAAGCCAGTGGGTGCATGAGGGTTATTTGAAGGCCTGAAGGGGCTCCTAGGCAGCGCTTTGCAGGGCTGGTTGTCCCCTCTGTACCTCTAGCCCAGGAAAGGGACTGTGGCACCAGCCAAAACAGACGTGCTGGGACTGGGCGCTGCCCGAGGCACGGTGGCTGAGCTGCGGGCAGAGGAGATGTGCTTTGATCAAAGAGCAGTCTGGAACCAGGGCTGGGCGCTGACGGAGAGGCTGCAGGACGGAAGAAATGAAGCTGCATGTTTTGTTTTCATTACAGCCCATCCCACACTGCAGAAGGTCTAGGAGAAAACCAGTGACATGTCCCTCGTGCCACCACCATCAGGTGGCTCAAACAGCAGAGGGGAGGAGCAGCCTCCTCCCCAGTGCCCTGCCTGGCAAGATGCATGTCTGGTCCTACCTGGCACATCCCAACCATCACACCATCCCTGTCCCTGCCCGGGAGGAAAGCAGCAGCTGCCACAGCCCTTGTCAGCAGGGGATTTAGTTTTTGGGGGCTGCAACACTGCAGGTGGCCTGAGCTCTTACCCTCTGTGTTGCAGAGGGCAAGAAGCAGCAGTGGAATGGCCGCATCACTGGCTTTAGCTCCAGCAGTTCCACGAGCTTTTTCCTATGCAGGAGCTGTGAGATGATCCGGGGATGAGGGCTCTATCGTGCGCACTGGGAGCAAGGGTTAAATAAACCCTGCAGCAAACAAAACAAATGTTGCATCCTCTCAGCTGTGGCCTGCTCCAGTTTTTATTCCCAAGAGCAAACCCAACCCCACTGTTATGCAGGTAAGTGCTAATTTGGGTGTCTCTGACACCAGAGTGAAAGGAGCAAGAGATGGTCCCAGGGCCAGAGTAAACACCGCTCCTGCTGGGTAAGTGATACAGGAGTGCAGGGAGAGGAAATATGGAGATGGTTTTTGCTTCAGCCTTTTCACAAATCTATGCTCTGTGATGACTTTTTACAGCTGGCCTCTTCTGCAGCTGCGCTGAAATGTCCACTTGAACTTGCTGTTGGACATTTGCCTACTGAGGAGACTCACTCTTCCCACCACACCCAGTGAAGAGAAAATCTCTGATGTCTCCTGGAGAGAGGGGACCTCATCTTGATCTGTTCTCACATGGTGAAGGATGCCGCCTCTAACAGGTCACGGGAAAGTGGATTGGAAAAGGGCAAATGGAAAAAGTGGGTTGCAAAGGGGGCAACCACACTGGGGCAAGAGTGGGGTCCCCTCCCGAAGGGGAGCAGTGCTGACCCCTCCCTGCTTTTCATAGAATCATAGAATGTCTTGGGTTGGAAGGGACCTTTAAAGGTCATCTAGTCCAGCCCCCCTGCAGTAAGCAGGGACATCTTCAACTAGATCAGGTTGCCCTGAACCTCATCAAGCCAGGCCTTGAATGTCTCCAGGGATGGGGCCTCCACCACCTCTCTGGGCAAGCTGTGCCAGTGTCTCACCCTCCTGTCAGTGCTGGAATACCTTGGGGACCACTTGTTCTGCATCCTGGGCTGCAGCGGCCCAAAATTATAGGCAGGAATAAGCTGTCAGAAATAGGTGGTATCCAGGAAGCAAGAGTGTGAGCAAGGCTTAAGGTGCAAATGGGTCCTGGTAGTGCCCTTCGGTACAGCTGGGTATGAAGTTGGGTGGCACACTCCGTATCTCTGACCTCTTCTAAGCCAGAAGACCTCACCAAGGCCAAGTGTGTAGTTAGGCACAGGCAGACGTCTCTGTGTTTTCAGCGAAGCCCCCTGAGAACATCCACCCTTGCTTTGGAGAGGTCACCCAGCCTCCTGAAGCTGGGAAGATGCCTTCTTCCTCACCACAGGTGCTGTTGTGTTGATTTTATACATGCGTACACCCTGCAACTCACACCCACTGCCAACTGCACATCTCGACACCAGGTTGCTCCCTGCTGCCTCAGCATGTGGTGGGAGCTGGGCAACCGCCATCCTCCCTAGCCACTGGAGTCCCACTGATTGGGCTAGCCTGCAGACTGAGGTCCATGCTGATAGAGGCTGAGGGCCCAGTTGGCAGGTTTAATTTGGGGCTGCTATTTGGTGCACTGACGAAGCTAAGGAATCACCTGCAAGTGAGGTCAACCTTAGACCCGGTGCTCCCAACTCAGCTCTTTGAGGTGACCCTAAGCTTGGTGGGCATGCTGGCTTCTTCCCACCGGTACACTGGCTGCACTCTCTCGCAAGCCCTCTTGCACCAGTTGCAGTGGCAGCTCGCTGGTGGCCCTCCAGGAGGCTCCTGCCCGAGGCTGGGGGGTGAGCAGCAGAGCCAGGATCAGGCATGTGGCATCTCGTCCAGCACCCTATTCACAAGCTGTCCCTGTTCGTTGCTGAGGAGCACCACAGCTGCACTCTCCTGCCCTCACGGGAAGCTCTCAAAAGTATCTCAGCGCTTTCCAGGTATCCGGCCCCAGTCATCTGGTGGGATTAAATCCAGCCTGTATCACGTCTGCCTAAAAGTTTCCTGGGGAACCTGGGGCTCAGCTGCTCCCTGGAGTAGCATCTCACGTTGCCTCTGTAACTCGGGCGCTGACACGACTTTAATACAACTTTTTAAAGTATGCATTTGTATCTAGTAAGCCCTTGAGTACAGCAGAGTCCCTTTTATATTGAAATTCAGGCTCCTCAATAACATTTTATTATGAGGCTTGCTATTTTTGGAATTGCTGTTACTCTGTTATGAGCAAGACACCTAACATCCTTCAATATGAAATCATTAAGGGCACAGCAGAGTTCATTACAGGGGCATTTCTCTGGATTAAGAACAAATCAATACTACATACTAATATCACAGCTTGGTACCTGGCTTTGGTTGCAAATAGCACACCCAGGGAGGCAGATACTCTTCTCCTGGCCTCTTGTGCTCTTCTTCCAATATCTTATTTACTGCTTTCCCCCAAGCTGTTGTGATGGATTTATGAGCAGACAAAATCCAAAGGTTGTTTTTCCTTGAGCTACCTGAATATTGTAGCTTTTAAAACAGAGAAGAAAGAAATAACCAGCTTAAGTTTGTAATATTGCAGTGACCTCACATGCAATATGACTTCCCTGCTTCTGCTGGCAAAGCCCCCTGGAAGCAGATGTTCAAAAGGGAGCAAAGCCCTGCAGCTCTCTCTGGTTGCATTTAGCTGATCACATTCAGAGTTTAGAATAAGTTTCAGATGTTTTGAGTTGGGGAAATGGCTGGGGGAGGTGGGTTGAGAGGGAAAAAGGATGAGCATAATTTATAAGAAGCCTCCAATAGAAGGAAGAGTTCTGCCGACCAAGTATCCCCTGGAGAAGTCACCTTCTTTTGTGAAAATCTGCCCTGGGTTGAGGTGTGGAAACAGCTGGAGTTTGTTGGCCTACTGGGTATGTTGCACTGGCAGGGGGCGAGGGTAAACACCGATGTCGTAGTGGGTCAGGGGCAGTATGGCCACAGCCTCCATAAAGGACCTTCACTCAGGCAGTGCGTGAGCAGCTTGACCTTGGGTGGAGGCTCCAGCTTTGCTCCGGACAATGCAGATCCATGTCTCAGACCTGGCCCAAAGCAGGTTTGTCCATCTGTGTTTTGAGACAAGGACAGGATAAAAGGGGTTTAACTGTGCTGAGCACGGGGCTGCGGGGTGGATGGGGGATGCCAGGCTGTCAGGAACCACTGGCTGCTCCGGCTGTTGCTCAACCATCAAGATCTGTGTTTAGAGATGTCTCCCACTGTAGCTGGAATAGGAGTTTCTCCCGTTTCAGCTATTGCAGCACACAATGTTCATTTGGTTTAGTAGCAGCTCGGGTAGCTGACATGGAAGGTGCTGAGGTCAATGGCATTTGTTTCTCTTTATTTATTAGAAGTAATTATTCATCAGTGGAATTTAATTATTACTTTTTTTGCCTTTTTAAAAGGTTGCTTAATGTAGGAAAGCAGCTATTTGTCTAGGCTGCATTTAATGCTGAGTGGATCCAAAGGAGGTTTTCTTCAAGCTGTTTTGACAATAATAATAATAAAAAAAAAAAAAAATCAAGTTGTTGAAGTGTGGAGCTGTAGGCTGTCTCTGTAATGATCTGAAGCACTCAAGCCCTTATTAACTTAATGCTTTCATTTCCTAGCTCGTTCCTGGAGGTAGACCTCCTGGTCAAACTGCTATTGCTCCTTTAAAAAACTAAAGTTAGTAATTGCTTCAGCAGCACAGCTCATTATGAGGAAAGGCCTACAGCTGAGAGCAGCACTCATCTTCTTGGTTTTGTTTTTAAATTTGAGGGGGTGGGGGGAATTGTAGCAAAAATCTCTTGTTATACCTCCAGCCCAAGCGTTAGCTATTCCATTGCTGCGTATAAATTGAGAAATTCAATTATGAAAGTTCTGCGTTTCCACTTTCTTTGGAAGTGGGAGGCTTGAGGGCTCGGCTGTATGGCACACCGTCGCTGTATTGATGGGGAGCTGGGCAGAGCCTGGCAGCGGGTAGGAGGTGGCTGATCGGTGTTGGGAGGAGCACGTCCTATTTCATCAGTGCAGCCTCTAACCATGAGTAGCTGACACTGCTCTGATTACTTTTTACCCTGTTTTTCCATTAAGTGTGTGTGTGTGGGGGCACTTTAAGGCAGCTTTGAGTAAATAGCTGGAGATAACGGGGCTTTAGCTGTGTTCTCGTACCGTCTGGATTCTGGGGACAGTGATGCTGCCAGTCTCTGAATTTCTGCACGAGCTCAGGGCAGCAGCTCTCCATCAGCAGTTCCTGCACTGGGCTCTGCTCACAGTCAAAAAGCACTTTTTAAAAATCTATTTAAAGATATTCCATTAGGATTTGAGGGCAGTATATGATAGGGGGCCCTTGATAAGAAGGAGGGAGGAAGACACCAGGGGTTGGGTGAGATAAAGCTTCTCCTTGTAGCCCATCTCTGACGGTTTCTGAAGGGTGGCATGGTGCCATCTCAGAGGTACAGGCAGGGAAACTGAGGCACTGCACCAGTGGCTTGCCTGAGGCTTGTGTAACGAGCCTATTTGTTCTTGTCAGGGCCCATCCCTAAATACACACCTTAAGGTGAAGCATTTTTCTGTCTTTGAAAGACATGAACAATGCCGTTATATGGAGATGGGCAAAGGGAGTTTCTCTTGCTGATGTGAAGCAAATGGTGGAATGGAATGGACCCAAACTACACCCGTGTTGAAGGAAAGATTCCCATTGAGATTCATGCACTTGGGTCAGGTCTCTGGAGAGATGTTGGTAAGGACAGTGACATTTATGTTAATCTCTGAAGCAATTCAAAGCTTGTAGATACCCCTGTGGAAACCAGCAGCTCAAGGAAGGTCAGCACCTAAAAGTGGGTGCTGAGCAAAGCTGCCCTACTGCTGGCGCTGATTTATTTCATATTTTTTTTAAAAAGCAGTTCATTTCTTTGAATGCTCCAAATAGACCTGCTTTTAAAAGAAGGAGGTCTGATTCCTGAAGAGCAAGTATTCAGTATTCGTTCTTCCTAGCTCCAAATCCAGCCCTTAGGGTGGGGCACGGGTTAATTCAAAATCATTAGTGCCTACGGAAAGTCTTGACCACAGCCACTGCCGCTTGCTTTGAAGTGTGCCGTTAACTGCTGGTTTCTTACACTCCCCAAAGTATTTGGGCGTTTAGCTTTTTGTCTGCTGTTCCATGCCTTTCTTTGATCACTATTTGTTCAGCTCCTGAAAGCAGGAAATAATGAACCCATTTTATTAAAACACTTGCTTCGTATTTTGGAGGGATAAATGAAGGACTTCCCTGCATGAGTTCTCTAGCTTGCCTGTTACAAGACATAAAGTTCAATGCAGGAGCAGATGCATCAGGAAGGAAATCGTGGGGCAACTTGTGTGGTGCTTTGGAGCTCCATGTCTTCACGCCAGCTACATGTGACCTACAAGCATAAGACAAGGTCTGGGTCACCAAAATGGGTGACTAATAAAGTCTGGAAGACGTGCATTTGTGGAGAAGGAGAAATATGATTGGGGGTAGGAAACCTAATGCTCTTGGCATGTTTTGGCTCTGCATCCCCTGTATATTTCTGAAAGGGAGTGCTGAGGAGAAAGAGATGGGGGTTTAAAGGAGACCTGCTCCCATGTAATTATTGTGCTGTTTCCACACACTAGCCCAAAGTGAAGCCGGTTGCCTTGCAGCTCCCCCCTGGATGGCTGGAGTCGCTGAAGCCAAAGACAACTTCTGACCTTTTATTTTTATTTTTTTTTTATGGCCTTATGTGCTGGAGGTGCACACAGCTGAGGTCTGCAGCAAGATCTGAAAGCTCTCTGCATATCTAAGGCTTGGGCAGCTCAAACAGCTTTTCTTAGCAGAACTTAACGAAACAAATTAATCCTGGATGCTCAAGTGGTGTAAGGCACCGCACGCCACCAGGCCATTTGAAGTCACATTGAAGTTAATGAAAAGACTCCCACAGACTTCAGTGGGCGACACATCAAACCGTGCGGCATGGCAAAGCCGAGGTCTCAGCCACGTGCTTCCTGTCCTTCCTTTTCAAACATCTCTATTGTGCTTTCCCTATTGAACAATTAAAAATGCTTTCTCACTGGCTGGAGGAATTGAATAAAAATTGGATCTGAAAATAAAGCCACAATGTAAATCATGGCGTGAACACGCTGAAGGGGAAATCAAAGCTGTTTTCATCATCTGGGCAGTCAGAGCCAGGGGGAAACAATATTATTTTGGAGATGTCTCAACTGAGAAGTTCCAGGAGTAAGAAAATCTCTCTGGCTAATTAAGCTCCAATGGATGTACATGGGCCTGCTCAGAGACAGAACTAAATAGAAGTGCTATTTTCTTACTAAGATCAGTACTGAAGTTAGAAACTATTTGGAATTAAACTGCTTTTAGAGGAAAATAGGCTAAGTAGTTTTGGTTGGGGCTTTTTTGTTAGTGGGGGGAAAAAATCATTTTTTTCCTGTAGAGCTATTTGCAGGGCAAGTACCAGCTCAAGTTCTGGATCCTCACAGTTTATTACCAACGAAACGTAAATTTGTAGCCACAGGGCTAGTTAGGCATCTCTGTGGAAACCTACAGCTACGGGGTTTGTGCTCTGGTTGTAATCAGGGTTTTCAGAGTTTTTCTTCACATAGACAAGAAGCATATACAAGAAGTCAGACTAGTATCCAGTTCCAGGCTGCATTTTGGGAAAAGTCATGGGAAGAACAAAAACGCAGCACACATCTCAGTAAATCATCTGGGGTGAGACCCTCACAAGAGGTTGTTTTTCAGAGCAAAACTTCTGAAATGTAAGGCTGGAGGCTCGTTATGGATAGGCACAAAACCACTTCACTTCCATCCTGCAGATGGACTCACAACTGTGATCAAGAGGTGGTTTTTTTTTTGTTTGTTTAAAACTGTAATTTCAAGAAAAGTAAAGCTTTCCAAGCACACACGTACCTTGGTGCTGATGCTCCAGGTAGAAGCAAGACGCTGCACTCCACACGCAGATTCCTCTGTACTTTCATGACCTCCTCTTCCATCACATGCTTCTTGGGCACCACTTCGTTATTTTTATGTGACGGTGACGTGTGACAGTCCTGCCGGAGGCCACCCTGGCCCCAGGGAGGCTGCAGCCTGGGTGACGGGGGTTCTTGTCATGTGTCTGATTGTGCTTGCTTTTCCAATACCAGGTTAGCACGATCACTGCAAGAGTCTTTCAAAGCAGACTTGAAAAATGTCCAAAATGCTTTATATATAAAGTGAATAAATGGTGGGATTTTTTGTTCTTCCAGCAATCTTCCAATTGACGGATTTCTGCATGTAATTAAGGGCTGCATATTCAGTACAATTTATCTTTTTATTGTCACTTCTAGCTATCTGTTGATTCTGTTAAGGGCTCCTTTTTATTAAGATTCAGAAAAAAACGAGGCACTTTGGTTTTTTTTCTGTGTATACACGTGTCTTTTACATTGGCTTTAAGTGTGGCTGTTGTAAGCATATTTAATGGCTCTTCTCAAAGAGATCTAGCAGGTTAGAAAGCAGATCCAATACGCTTATGTTACTAACAGCTGCAGAAGCAAGCACAGGAGAAATGACAGCGAAAAGGGAATTACTTCCCTACTTACCAAAGAGCAGGGGTGAAAGCTGGGATTAATAGAAATCCATGGAAAAATTCACTGACTCTTTATGGAACAGGATGTAAGCTCTGCTTCTGCTCCTACCCCTCTGAAGGACAAAACTCTCGAGACAACCTTTCATAGGAGCGCGATAGACCATTTGCTTCGCCACATTACAGAAACGGCTTTTTTGGTCAATGCTGCGTTTGCAAAGTCCCGAGGAGAAGCTGTGATGCGGACGGGTTGTCATGTGCTGCATGAGCTAATATTAATGCCTGCTGTGACAGTCTTGCTGCTCGGGGTTTTTTTGCTGCTCCTTGTGTTACATCTGTCTGATGGAGCGATACCAGACTGTCATTGTCTTCCTCTGCACCCTGTTTTCTGTCTGAGAAACAGTAATGAGAGCAACCGACTTGTTTTTGCTTTTTCCTTTGAATTTTTGAATGGGGCCTGCTGTGTTTTTGCAAATTGCATCTTCGTTCTAAGTATTTAAGAGCCATAGCTTTTCTTATCAGACAACTTGGCATCGGCTTTGAAAAGGAACATGTTATTCTACAGCAGAAAACTAGATTAGAAAATCGCTTTCGCAGACAGAAACAAAGTCCTGTCAGCTCATCTAATCCCGTTCTTTGGCAGCGCTGCAGGACAGCTTTCCACACGGCATAATGCATGGCTGCCTCTGCCAGCTGGGGCTGCAGCGCTCTCTCGGTCCAGCTCATAGAACCAGCGCCGGGGACGGCGTTTTCATCTTTCTGTGAACGAGCTGGCATGTACCTCCATGTAACGCTCCACTGTGATGTGGAAAAGTGTCCTACAGGCGTTCAGTTTGGAAAGGTCAACCTATATTTCATCGTGTCCCTTTTAAAAAAATTGCCTGAAAGAGAAGTGGTTTGTTTTTTTTTTTGACTGCATTTAGCTAGCTAATACAGCAGGCATGCAGAACATAAGCTATCCAACCAACTATGAAACAAATGCTAGAATTAATTGCTTAAATTCTCTTTGCATTAGGATAAAGCATATGGTTTTGAAACATCTTCCGTAAAGAACTGCTGAATCTAGGGAACATCTCCTATTGCCTTGCACTAAATTGAAAAGCAAGTTCAATTGTAAAGACTGGTGGGGTGATAGCCAAAGGCAAGCTGTCCTGCAACTTATTTTGTGAGACAATCTAGTTTTAACACTTGTGCGTGCAAGTCTGACCCAGTAAGCGCATGAAATAATTACCATTTCTGGAAACCCAGGTTCTGTTCAAAACAACTTCTTTCTAGTTCTTCAGCTATGAAAAAGAATCCACAGAGCTACTTCTTACCCAGCAGCTGATACGTGAGTGCCAAAAGTTTAACTGTACCAGGGAGTAAGAGACTGCAAACTCAGGGATTATCATCTGTTCCGGCCCATTTTCCTACAAGGCTGCTGTAATGACTTGTCCCACATTTGCATATGGGCTAATGCTGCATTTGAACAGAATCCTGATGTAGGAATTGACCTTCATTTTCAGGTAAGGTGGGTGTGTCTGCCTGTGCACACTCCCTGAAATGATGCATTTTCTGGATGTCAGAGAACAGCGTGCAACGTGGTCCAGCTTCCAAGCCGATAGTGTGACAGGAAGGTGAGACCTTGTGGCAGGGTCAGTGCCTGTCTCCGGGTGCAGGTAACCTTCATGAGCCCCACATGTGCAGCTGACCTCACAGCGTTTCGTTCCACCAGGAGAGGACAGACCACTCTCCGTTTGGCCAGGCAGCACCACACTACACGCGCAGCACAACGTGAAGCCAACAAAATGAGTAACAAGCAGAAAGCTTGTCTGCGTAGCAGCTACAGAGCGGTGCAGGTGCTTGGCAAGATCAAGATTTCAATCCTGTTCACACCAGCATGCGTAAATTCTCACATCCAGTGCTTTCTGTGGGAACATTTGACATGTTTTACCTAAGTGAAGTGCACTGCACTGTCTGATTCACTGTTTTTTTTACAATACAGCAGCCCCAGTGTTTTATAAGAACTGGGGTAGAGAGCGCAAGTTGACTTTAACTGCAGTGGGAAGTGCACTCTGCTGTCTCTGGAAGCTTTCAATTCCCTGTTACTGGAACCCTGAGCTTCAGTCCTACGTTTCTAATGCCCTTACCTGCCTAGCGCAAAACACTGAACTGATTACTTAGCAGTACTCCTAGCCTCAAAGTAACCAGCACAAGCAAATGGCAAGACCCAAGCATACCTTAACTCTATCCAGAAACTGTAAAAAAGGTACAGGGAAAGACCACATTTATTTCAAAGTTTTAATGAAGTATAATAATTTCTCTACATGAACAAACATTTAAGCTTGCTGGCAGAAGCATCTAAAAGTTCACAAAACATCTCCAAACACAGATTTAAAAAGAAGCATCCAAACTTCTCATTTAATCTCCAAATCTCGGTTAAGTGGACTTCATCTTTCCTTTGTTTCCTTGAAAGAGGTTTGTGGCTCGGGGCAGTATTTTCTGCAGAAGGTAAACATCTCTCAATGGTTGCACTACAGGTGGCTTTCATTCTTTACTGCCTGAAGTCCAGTTTCAAGTTTAGAATTGGAGATACGTTCCATGCGGCTTGCAGCACAGTACTTTTTTCAGCTCATTTCTCCAGGGGTGCATAATTCAAAAGCTTTTCAATCAGATCCACGTGAGCTAGGAGCATTCTGCGGCAGCAGTATCTCTTCAAACCAAGGGCATCCAGGGCATCTCTATTAATGAACAAGAACAACAATAAAAAAAAATAATGGATGAAGTGAGTCAGAACCACTTGTAAGTGTTCCTAAGCAACATACTGATTACTTTGAGCTTAGTCATAGAGGAAAACTTGTTTGCAGTTCAAACTAAGAAACAGAAATTTAGCATGTGCTGTTAATATTCTTTTCCATTTACTGCCGTTGACAGGGTATTTGCCTGTTCTCTGGCCTGCAGGAGCACACAGTCTTCTGCTGAAGAAGGCGTCCAGCTGATGCAGCTACCGAACTTTCAGAGGTAAGTCTGCACAATGGCCATAGGAACAGAATTGTAACAGACCAACTCTTACAAATTTCCTCTTCTGAACTACCCCACTCGTGAGAGCATATTTGGTCATGAAACAGCAAGGTTAAGTGAAATGTAAGTATTCTGGTTTTGGCAACAAAATTTTAGTCTTCACAGCTGGTAAGAGACTTAAAATATGGTACATTTCTAACCTCAATTATTTAATTACAGTAACTCAGTCTTCCTCTTACAAACACCAGTCTGTAGAAAAGAGAGGAGCTGATCTGGTTAAAAATCTGAGCAATCAAGAGGTGTGAATGTAGTAACAGGAACACAGTTTGGAAACATAGGAAGTCATTTCCACTCCTCCTAAAATCCTGGACAGTTCATAATTACCTGTGCTGGCTACAGCTCCTGCTAATTGTATGGTAGAAGGTAGCATGAAGGTACTAGACAGCCTCCTGACACAAGAATAAGGAATGGCATCTCTAAGCACTGTTATCCATGCTATTGTGAGCATCTCTAAGCACTTTTATAATGTTTCTGTAAACTGAGGAAGATACTTGCCGACTTCACAAGGTACAAGCTTGCCTACTTCACAAGCCACACTAAAAGGCTGAAAGATACATAGAAACTAAAATAACTCAAAATGCAAACTACCCCATGTATGGACGGGATATTAATTCTAAGGAAGGCTAAAAATCCTTTCCAGTTGCTATATAAGAAGGCATTCAGTTATACAACCTCTTCCCCACGAACATACAAATACGATGTGCAGACTACTCAACAAGAAATTTGTGTTTTACAGTCTTTCCACTTAATGCCTTCTGAATGACTGCTTGAGATTCTTACGGTTGGGTAGAGAATGTATGAGTCATCCTAGCCTAAACTACTGCATGTGTCTTCAATGGCTATCTCTATCAGACCTCTTGAAGATAAGTGACACTATCCAAGCTCTTTAGCACCAACCTATTAACCATAAAGCCAGTCTGATACTCTTTCAGAATTTGACATTTCTGAAATAGGACTGATCTCAGGTCTTTAGATCTGTATGATGCATTTGCTTAAAACAAATGTATTTTCCTGAAACCTGTAATTCTCCTGTAGGACAAAGCCGACAGATATTTTTCAAAAGTACAAATGACTGAAAGGAAGCCACTGCATAAGCACAGCTTATGGACCACAGTAAAAGTTTGTTTGGCTTCAAGCAGTACAGTCTAACTGTATGGAGTCAAACCCCAGCAGCTTCTCTGATGATACCAATTAGTCCTCATACCTATCAACAGTTCTTCAGGGGCTTAAATAGCTGGGCTATTCATTTTAGGACTAGCACTTGTAAAAGTTATTTAAGGGAAGTATATGAACAGCGTATTTTTTAAAAAGAATGTTTATAAATAATATCACATGATATCTAAACTTTCCAAAACACTTGAGAACAAAAGCATTTGATGTCTGTTGATATGTAAGTTTTAAAAGCTATCTGGAAAGTTCCAAACTTTCAAATGCAGTTACCAGAGATGCAAAATACTAACAGTAACCACAACTTTAGGAATCATACTATACATTTCAGCTAAAACAACTTCAGTTGTATTTACCTTTTCCTCTAGTTTCCAAGAACTTCTGAAAAAAGAGCAATTTTGAGAGACAAACAGAAAGGTGTGGGTCTTCTTTAACGACAAATTGTTTCGACAAGTTTATTTCTTCCATCTTGTCCATCCATTTCTTAAGCCACCATTAATAGTGATTCTGACACTCCACTAAGATTTTACCTGTTTGGTATTTGTAAACTCTGCTTCTGATCTTACAATACCATAACTGCATTAGTTTAACAGGCGTCCAAGAATCACACCAGAGACCACAGCAATTGTTTTCAAGTGAACATTTATCAATACAGTGTACATCTTCCTGTCCCATACAAAAGCGGAAGAATAATGAAGACAAGAAAAATATTAAAATATAATACTTGGTAAATAAGTCAGAAGTGCTACCAGATTAGCTCTAATAAATTTCAGTATTGGTGAGAAATTATTACCAACCTGTACTATTTTAATGTTTTTAACTCCATAAATGAAACAAAAAAAAAAAAACGTTTTTTTGGGAGGAACTTTCCAAATACCTTTAGTTTAGCAGCTGCAGTATTATACTCAGCTATGTTTGACAGGTTCTGGGATGTAAATGCATTCCAAAAAGGCCACTCACGGAAGTAATGAGATATAGGAAAAGTATTGAATCATTTTCACTGGACAGTTTTTAAGGAAACTGATAAATGATGGGGGGACAGTACATCTTTTCCCTACAAATGCTATGTCAAGCAGTGAGAAGGATAGAGACTAATCACAACTTCCTGCAAGTTTAGATGAGGCTCAAAACCCAAAGCTTTCTTTCCCTGTTTGTTCTGTGTTCCATTGTTTAACATTTGACAAAACAGTATCCAAAACCATGTTTTCAGATTTACTTTGAAGAAAAGGCAGTGAAATCCGTGTTGTTAATATACATTCTTATGATAGCTCATAGACATAAGTCCATTTAAAAACCTATTAGTAAACCTAACCATTTGAATGCAAAGCAAATACTCTTTCTTTCTACTTAAGAGTTTCAATATCACTTAGGGAAGTCTCCCAAACTTCAAACGCTTTTTTTTCCACTCCTTTGAATTGCAAACATCCATTTTTTTTTCCCTTCATACTTGATAACAATGTAAATATTTCTCAAGAGTTACCTTCTCAAACCCTTCTGCAGTAGTCCCATCACAGGAACCTCCTTACGCTATTGGAAGACAATTCTGGCTATGCAAACATGCATAGACTTCTTAAAATAGAATTGTTAGGACTATCAGTCAGGTATCTAGAGAAGTTAAATTTCCCCTTCCCCCCAGCAAACCAGTGTTTTCAAGTAAGGTTAGCAATTCTGGGTAGCGAATATGAAATGCTTTTAAGAAAACCGTAAAGAGGTATATATTGTTAACAACGTTAGTTACTTCTTACACTTGTACAGTCTTCTTTCTCTCCCCTTTAAAAAAACAAACATTGGTGTCAAAGTTAACTGTACTGCTTGTTTGTTTCCTTCCCATTCCACACAAAGTTAAATATCTGAGACTCAAATATTTGAGTTTTGGGTATAAAGGTTATGACTTGGTAACTTCCATACCACTACCCAGAAAGATTTAGTAGGGAAACAAGTACTTGCTTACCTATTGTAATTTCTAACCTCTGGTTAAATAGTTAGCCTCAGAACACATCTGTAGTTTTTAGCCTCTTTACAGCTACTTTGTAATGCCATGATCCTGCATTTATATACCTTATGCACTGTGCAATCTCATCTAAAGCCTGAGTCAAAGAACATTCAGAAATAATACCCACCCTTCAGTATATTCTGCTTGCAGAAGGCCAAGATAAGCTTCCCACTTGTTTCCAACTATTTTGCCACACGTGAAGCATCTGACTGGGATGATCATTTTTGCACTGTAACTGTAACATTAAAAAAATACAGTATCACACCTCAGCAAAATGGCTAAATACCATATTCAAACATAAGAAAGGAAATTCAGAACTTGTACAAGTCTCAAACGGCAGCTCAACAGGCTGTGCGACAGTAAGGAAAAGGCCGCGTTAACGGAGGTGCTGAATTACAGCAGCCTAATAAATCGCGCCTCCCCACCATCGGCGAGGCCGTGCCGAACAGGGCGGGGGGGCAGCAGCGCTGGGCCGGGGGCTCCCAGTACTCTCCGGCTGGAAAACCGGCCGGCGCCCGAGCCCGGGAGCGGGTTACCCCTGCCCCACGGCCGGCAGAAACGGGCCTAGAGGGGGCGTAAGAGGCGGTCGTAGGGCCAGGGGAGCCCGAGGCGGAGGCCTCGCTCGCCGGGCCAGGCCTCACCGGAGGAGACTAGCCCCAGTCCGCCCGCGACCCCCCCTCGAAGAGGCGCCCAGTCCCACCGGGGCGCTGAGGGGACCGCAGCCCCCTGAGGCGCCTCCTAGTCGCGGCGCTGAGGGGACCGCAGCCCTGTGAAGCGACTCCTACCGTAACGGCTCCCCTAACGGCTGCCAGGGCGCTACCAACGCGGCAGGGCGGAGGAAGGCGGTCCGGCGCACCCCCGTTTCCGCCCAGGGCGGCGGGGTGGTAGCGGCCGAGCGTACGGCGTCCCGGGCGGCCCAAGAGACTACTGGCACGGGGCGGGTTCGTTTTCGCGTTTCGCGTGTGGCGCGCTGAGTGGCAGCTGGGGCGCCGGGAGCGCGGAGCGGCGACACCGGCGGTGCGAGCTACCGAGAGAGCGAGCGTGGCGCACGCCCCTGCTCCTCCTTCTCCTCCTCGTTCCCGGGTGGGTGGGCACTTGTTGCATTGTGAGAGGGCTTTTGCAGCGGCGAGACTTCTCATCCCATCCCGGCTGAGGTACTGGAGCCGTCCGGGGCGGGAAGAGCAACTGGTGGCTGCAGCCCGGCACCCGCCAGCCCTGTCCGGCGTGGGGTACCCTGACGGGCAGGGCTGTGGGACGGAGTCGGGGTGCCCCGCGGCAGCCCGGCCGCCGGTCCACTCCCTCCCGGGGCAGGGGCTCCGCGGCTGGAGAGCCTGTCCCCGCAGCGGGCAGAGCCCCCCATCGCCTTGGCTGAGGGGCGGCCGGCCGGGGGAGAGCGTGAGGGGATCCGTGGGGGGAGCGGGGCCGGCAGTTGGGACCCCCTCCCCAACGGTCGTCTCGCGGCGGCGGTTGGGACCCCCTCCCCAACAGTAACGGTCGGCTCGCGGCGTCGATTGTTGCAGTGTCGCCTCTTCTCTGGAACGGCGGCGCCGCGGCCCCTTTCGGGGGTATTTCCCCGCGGCTGGTCGCGCTCCCTCAGGCGGGGGAAGGCAGGAGCGGCTGCCGGCCGGGTTTGTACCCCGCTCCGCCTTCCCGCCGCCCGTCCCGAGGGGTTTTTTCGTTGCTGTGAACAGTGTTTATGTCTTTGAAGGCGAACCCGCCCTTCAGTCAAGTTGTGGGCGCCGTCGTGGCCGCAGGTTTGCCGAGAGTTGTTAAAACCCTGGGGTCGGATTGGACTTGACGCTTTCCCCTCCCGTTTAACTTTTCGCGTTGTTCCGTCTTGCTGCGACCTGTGCATGGCTAAAATAAAAACGAAGCGGTTCAGCAGAGCTGCCCTTGAGGTATTGCCTGCTGTTCGGGGGCAGCGCCACCGCATGAAAAGGAGCGTATTCCCTGGTATCTGAGGGACGAGGGAAGTTCCCCTTACTTATATGGGGGCAGCGGCTGGTTGAAGGCAAAGCAACTGATTTTACTGGGTACCCCAAGCCGGGGAGGTTTGGTAGCTGAGGGTAAATGCATCTTGAAATTGTTTACCTGTATTTCATTAATCTAAAGATTGGGGAAGCATTAGGCCAGGCTATGTGTGCTTAGCAAAGGGAAGCATGCTGTGATGGCTACAAACTTTAGCGACAGACACGGCTGTTCTGGAGACTCTGTGATGAAGCATTAGTCGGAACACTGTCAGTCCTCATTGTTCTCTTGTTACAGCGTTAGCGTTATGCTAATTGTCCTTGGGCAGAGCAGAAATTCTCCAAAAGTGTTTTATTTTCCTGCTAAAGTATCCGTGAGTTGATACAGTGCACAGCGCAGAGCCATTACTGTCAGGCGTATAAATAATTGTGTCTTAATGCACAGCTTATGTTAATACGTCTTTCGTGACTATTTTTTGAACGACTGGATTATTGACCCTCTGCACAGAAATGCCAGACCTAACTTGAACCGTAAAAGAGCAAATAGTTTTGTTTTAACAAATAAGAGTTTGAGGTTGTTTGAAAGCATTTTTACAATTCTGATTGCTGGTGAAAAGACAGTAATTTTTGCAGTCCCAGGAACAATTATACACAGTTGTGAACGGAGCGAATTGACTTGGCATGCACAGTAGATGAACCTCCTGCGATCTCTAGATTATTATCGTTATTGTAGGCCAGCAGGAGCCAAACTGTCTCTTCTTTTTCTCCTTTGATATCTTTTTTTTCTTTTTTGGGGGGGTGTGGGGTGTGAGAATTTGGAGACTGTGCTTTGATGCATTTTCAGCACCAGGGCTCCAAAGTAATTTTCTTACTGAACTGTGCACTGAAAGGCATTTGTGTCTGGAGATGGAAATTTGCAATTGAGAGTGTGAAAGAGGGGCTGTCACAGGGGCTTCATGGCAGAGCCACATCATTAGATATAGGTTCTTGTCCTATAGCTGCCTTGCAGAAATGTGCTTGCTTATTTCTTAAAAACAAAACTGAATTTCAACTTTCAGACCTAGTACTCATATCTGACTTTGCATAGCATCTTTTTTCAACGAAAAATTTACTCAGCTTGTTCTCACAGTATTACTTTAACTTTGTTACGTCTTTTCTGGATAACCTGCTTTGGCTGGGTGAATGGCTTAATGAACTAATAGGTCTTTTATGGCTGGAGCTTCTTTGATCCTAGAAAATATAAGGATTTTTATGATCTATGACTTGGAGAGACTGCTACATACTGAGAACATTCTCTGCTCAACTTCATGTATCCTCTGTTTAATCTGACCGTTTGCCAAACCGCAGAAGTCTGTTTAAAAGAGTTGGGAGGGATGTGTACACATGTGACTTAGGAATCAGAGTCAGTGTTTTATGGACTGTAACTCATAGGGGTGACTCTGCACAGTGAGCCATTTGTGGCATGCCACCTTTCAACTCCTTTTTTTCAGGTGAGCTGGGTACTGTGGGTACTGCTGACACTCAGCTGTTGCTGGTTAGTATTTAGTCAAATTTGGTCTCTTCAGCCATCCTTCTGAAGAGAGATGAGGACTGGCAGAATTGGAGAATTCAGTCTCTTTAAGCATCTTTTGAAGAAGAATTGCAAGAATTGGAGCCCTATCTCCTAGAACTAATCCTAGAACTGTATGGGTCTTTCTTACAGTAAGTTCTTGTCACATTTCTGGTCTCTTGCCACCTTCAACAAGTAGCAGTCCCCAAACTGCTGATTCTTTGGGCCTTCAGACAGCCTGGTGGTTAGGAAACCCATCGGAGCACTCCTTAGCATTGAATAGAAGAGTCTTCCCTAGAATTTACTGAGTTGAAGTCAGTTTAGGAACTGTGGACTGCTTTTCTGATGTGCTTCTGGAGCAGCTTCTGTCATGTGAGGCTTTGTTGTGGGGCATTCAGATAATATATCACACTTCTTGGTTAATGCAGTACAGGACTTCTTCCTGTGATCTGAACAACTTTTGAAAACTAATGGTGTTCTGTCTCAGCATCACTGTTGGGTTGAGGCTCGTTCTTGGCATTTTTTTTTGTGGATTTAGACCTACAAAATGCAGCTAGACATGAGCCCTCCATGGATTGCTAGTGATGAGTACTGAAATCCTAGACTGGTGAGTAAGGAATAGATCCTGCTTCCTGTTCTCCCATCCAGAAAATATAAGGGAAAATATTGCTGCTTGTTCTAAAAACAACCCCCAAAAGAAGTCACTTAAGTGACCTGACTGACTGAACTACTCTTAAAATACTTTTATAGTTTGAGTGGCCGTATGACATCCTGCAACTCATGCTGGCAGATTGTGTCTTTTGTGACCTTGTCTCTGTAATTAGGGCTGTAGGAAGGAGTCGTGGGATCTCTACTGTAGTACTGGTAGCGTGAGAAACCAGTGGCTGAGAATTTTTTTGTTTGTTTTGTTTTGTGGGTTGCGGTAGGTCAGTTTATGTGTGCACCCTGATGAGTCTGGAGGCTTTTCACCTTACACTGCTTCTCCCATCTGTGGTTGTTCCCCTTCTTCTGACTTTCTTGTTTCTACATACATGCAGATAATTGCCAGAACTGAAGACTTGAGTCTTTTAAGATCTGATTTGCCAGTTGTGTTCAAGGGTACTGAATTGTTATTTAAATCCAGGACCTTTTAGAAGAACTCTTCAGTGAAGGATTGTTTTGGTAGTATTGGTCATGATTTGCAACCTTCTATAAACCTGTGGATAGTCCTATTGGCTCTGTTTGGAGTTAAAAGCTCAGTTTCCTGTTGCTTTCTGTGGTCATTTAGAGAGAACATTTATCAATTTTCACTCCATGTCTGACTAACACCTCAGAATCACGTACATGATTGCATCAGTTCATGGTACCATATTCAGTGGTGTACTCCTCAGATCTCAACAAAGCCAGAGAGAGAAGAACTCTAAAAGAAAAAGACTTGCATGAATCTTGAAATGAGTGATTAAATAGGACATTAGTCTGGAACTGAAATGTGACATGGAAAACTTAATGAATAAATATGTAGCAGTGAAGAGCCAGACTGAGAGGGGAAGACTTAAAAAAAAAAAAAAAAAAAAAAAAAAAAAAAAAAAAAGGCAAGATGAAGCTTGGCTGGTGTTTTCTCAGGCATATTCTCCACATCTCCAAGTCTATTAAATCCTGCAGATTTACTGTTGGGCTTTCTCTAGTCCTGGTTAACTACTCCAAAAGTGTGTCATTCATCCCGTTCCGCAACAGGAAAAGAAAAGTGGCTCCCTCTGGAGCTGGCTAGTGTGACTTTGGAATGACTTCCATCCTTTCCTTCTAAAGCTTGCAGGCTCAAGGAGCAAAGACTAAGCTGCAATCTTGATTTGTTTTCCCCTTGATTTTTTGGGTGGGTGGCTTTCTGCCCCATTATGTGCCCCACCCCTGCAACTGGATATTGCTTTCTCCACCTCCCTACCATCACATATAAAGCTAAGAAGGAGAGGCAGGAATGATGGAAGAAGGAAAGATTTGTCTACTCTGTAGAACTTCGCGTTGTTTAGTTGCCCTGCATGCTGTTTAATAGCTGCTCATGCCCCTGGATTTAGTGAAACAAATACAGAAGCTGCTAAGTAAGTAGAAATGAAGAGAAACCTCTCTAAGCTGGGGATGTGACTGCAGCTTCACTGTAATACCAGACAAGCTTGATGCTGCTGATTTCATTAAAAGCAACATTTGGGGCCTCAAAGCAGGGTTTAATACTTGCTATATATTTTTTTAAATATGCTGACCTTATCTGGTAAGCCTGTAATATTTGTTGCAATGAAGAGCAGCTGCTGCATAAATACATATATAATATCAGTTGCCAATTCTGAAAGCTGTGCTGAGACTGTGACTTGTTTGAAGTGGGGTTGTTATTAAAAGGCAGGTGGCAGGATGTTTATTTTACACCTTGTTAATTGCTTGTTTTTCCTGCTGTAATTGGCTTCCTAATGGGGGCAAAATGCACTTGGTTTTGCACACAAAGATTCATTAGTGACAACCGATGGAAAGGATTCAGAGGGTGGGATTTATATGAAATATATATATTGAGTAACAGATGTCTCTGCTAAATAGAGTGTATGAGGAAGTCCCATAGATGCATCCAAATATGCAAATGTTTTTCCATAAAAGGATTTAAGGTGTCCTTGTGTTAGCTGTAAAGATCACTGCCTGTTACTTGAGATGGGGGCAGAGACTTTATCTTGTTATTTTTGGGGGGCAGAGACTTTGCTCTGCTTCACTGGACAGGAGTTAGGATGCTGGGATGGTGCTCTGTACTTGGGACTCTGACAGGGTATGTGTATTCATAAAGATATCTTTAATGATCTCTGTGACATAGCTAGAAATTGCTCCTGCTAACAAACTGAGAGGAGATGGTGAGCAGTGGTGGTGTTTAGCAGCTTTCTAGTATTTATGGAGCCTTCCCTGCTGCTTGATTGCTATTTCAGGTGTCCCCCCATTTGCACTGGGCCCTTGGAGGCAGGGCATTGCTATGGAGAAGCATAGCTGGACCATTTTCAGAGTGATCCTGGTTGTGCTTAGAAGTGAGAGCTGAGGTGGTGTGGCTAGGGATGGGTGCTGCACAAAGGCAATTCTTGTTTTAATAATGGCCTTTTTTATGTGATGTAAGGTTCCTTAGTATAAGAGACCAGTCAAGAATTGTCTGTTGATGGTCATGTCATCATGATGATCATCAGACGCCATTGTGTTTGATGCCATGAATAGAATTTTGTGCTGTTTGGTTTAATATGCAATTGTACCTGTAGAGGTTACTGTAGGTGGCAGGTGAGTGTAGTTTTGTGTATGTACGTGTACATATATACATATTTGTATATAAAATTAATAATGCAAAGGTAACATAGCCCTTCATGGAAATGGCTTATCATCCTTAACTCCCTCTACTGCATCTCTTTTTTAAATTTATCTTTTATTTAAAAAGCACTGAGATGGGATTGGAAAAAACACCCATCTACTTCCTCACTTCTCTGCTTCCTCAGATGTCAGTATTTAACTACTTTGGTACTGGTTTTATCTGTCATGTTTGTTCGGTAAGGTCACTTCAAGGCAAAAGAATAATGTTTGCCAGTCTTGGATTGACATATTTTATAAGAAAAAGCCTTTATTACATGAATATATCAGGCTAATTGACTGTTTCATGTTGGGTGGGGGGGAGAGTAATAACCTGAGGCAGCATTTTAATCAGAAAGATCACAGGAGCTGCCCATCAGCTCTGCTTTTCCATGCAAGTGTCCTCAGATGACAGAATAATCCCCTTTCTTGGGATAATGCTTTTCATTTCTGTAGAATCTTTCCTTCCAGAGTAATGGATGGACTGTGAGGTGAGGTGGCCTTGAGGTGAGGCCAGAACTTGTCAATTGAAGTGAGGAGCCCCAAGGTGTTGTCTTTCCATGGTGAAAGCAATATGTGCATTCCCGTTGAGCTCATGGATGTGCTTTTGTCTCTGATGTACTTCCTGTCTTTGGCCGGGAGCTTTTTTCCTCTGGGTGTATAAGCAGGTCCTCTCCCATTAAGATTTATCTCTATTTGAAGAGGCTGCAGCAAGCCAGTCCTCTTATAGTAGTTTGCCCTGGCATCTATGAGTCTCTCAACTCCAATGAAAAGGAATGTTTTGGGTTTTTTTTCTAACTTATTTTTGAAGTCTTATCTCTGTTGATCTCATAAGTGATGATGGATGTATTTGGAACAAAGAATTAAAGAGCAGGCTCTGCTGAAGGCTGTCTTTTGGGCCTTTTGGGGATGCTTATGTCTGTATTTAAACTTGGTGCCTGGGCTTTTCCTTCCAATTGTCTTCTGGCCAGTCTTGCATCCTGCAAAGCTTCATGGGAGTGGGAATAAAAGATGGTGGCTATAAGTAGGAGCAAAGATCCATCTTTCTGAGTATCTTGTCTCTGACAGTGGCCATTAACGGCTTCTTAAGGAAGCAGGTAAGCTTAAAGCAAGCGTGCAGTAGTAATACAGTGGGATGCTTGCATTTTATGTTTCATGAAAGTCTGTATCTGTAGTCTTGTTCCAGAACTGACTGGGTAGGAAAGAAAATGCAGTTTTTCTGATTAAAACCACTTACTCAGCTTGGGCATGTCAACCTGTTGTGTCCAGATTAAGGTCCTGTATGGAAGCTGGATGTCCTAAACCAGCTCCAAAGCTGCCCCGGCTATGTGCTGCGTCCTGGTGAAAGACAGCTATTTCTGGAAAAGTCCATGTTGGTGTGCACAGTCTGAGACCTTCAAGTGTACAGGGCTTCCAGCGTGGTCACGGGGAGAACAGTCAATGCATAGGATATCATGTTACCACTCAGATGAGTGGGCTGCTGCGCACCTATCATTTTGCCATCCACAGGGAACATTCCATTGCTTTGTTTATTGAGCTGCTGTTTTTAAAATTAAAAACAGCCAAATGTTTCATAAAATATTAAGAGGCACTGCTTTAGCGTCTCTCATCAGATTAAGTATGTCACTTTGTGTGTCCTTAGGGTGATGAAGCCAATCAGCTTGGTTGTTCTCTCACCTTAAGGATGCATTAAGGTGATATGCTTCATCTCACAAGGGATGCTGAAGCTATCACACTGCAGAACTGGTAACCGTAGGGGTCCTGCACTTTAACTGTGGATTCTCAAATGAAATTTTGGAGAAGCAAAACAGTTTGCTTTGTACGAGTAAATTCCTTTTTGTTAGAGAAGCGGTTCTGGAAAAAAATACTGAGGTAATACAGTGGTAGACACATGCACAGTGACTGCTCTGCAGGAAAGGAAGAAATTACAGCATGTTTTGTATGAAAGACTAGGAACTGTTATGTTTCAGTAGGTAAAGGGGGAGATGCTTGTACATCCTCAAACATTCTTTATTAATATGGATTTTAAAGCTGTTTTGCTTGCAGGTGAATTTCTTTTTCATTCAGGAGCCAGTTCCAGCGTTTTAATCACAACACAGTGGCACTGGAATAGCAGAGGGTTGGAGAACTGTGGGGTGCAGTAGCTTCAGGACTAGAAAGTAGAGGAAGGGGCTCCAACTTGCTGCAGAGAAGCCCTGAGGCCTGCACGTTGGTGAAACACAGTATGTTGGAGCTGGCGCCGCATTGTCGAGATCTAGCTTTCACTGAGTTTTCCATCATCTCTTGCCTCTACCTGTCAGTTCTAGCACTCTTCAGCATGTTTATAGTACTTGAGAATGCTGCAACATACTGGGTTAAATAATCATGAAGTTTTAATAAACTTGAGATACAAGACTAACTTGACTTCTGAATGTCCTGGTTGTTTTCGGTTATGTTGCCTCTTTACACTCAGTAAATAATGGCACATGTGGCACGTTACTCTTGCATTCCCACTGCGCACAGCTAACTCACACACGCGTGCACACCAGGGAGCAGTTATTCAGGGGTCTGTTCTGAAGGGCAGCAGTTCCTTTGTCTGATCTGATATGCTGCTGCTGCTTTGCTTGGTGGTGATGTAAGGGAATAATAAAGTAAAGCCTTCAATCATATGACCTGATCAGAGAGGGTTGTCTGTAGTGATTGATAAATCCTTTTGGAACAATAGGCTGCTTGAGCTGTGTCCAGGGACTGATGGGTTTGGTTGAGGTTTTGCATTCATTTTTGGCCTAAGTAAAAAGAACATCGAGATCAAGGCTGCAGTTTTGTTTGCAGCTTGCCTTCAAATCCCTGCCTGATCTAAAATGATACTTAACTATATATACTTCTGCTCTCCCCAAAGCTATTTGGAGAGCATTTTCCCCATCTCCTTTAGGATATGCTGAGTATTTTGAGGACTCACAGATTACTTTGATCCCTTAAATTGGCTCTCTGTCAAGGAGGCATAAAAGAAAGACATCTTTCCACCTTGCATCCCCCTGGCCTGATGAGCGGCATGCTGAGCAAATGGACATGGCTTCTCTTTCCTGGGACATCCCCCCGGACAGGGCTTTTTCCTGCAGGTCTCTTGTATGAACTTGTCAGGCTGCTTCACTTCTTTTCTTGATTTATGACATTTGCCATTCTCCGTAGAGAAGCTAAAAAGCTTGGTATTAAAGAAAGTTCTTGTATTCTGAAAGACAGCTTTTTCTGTTTGTATTGAGAAACCTCTGAAGATGAATGCATATATGTGTGTGCGTGGATTCTGCTTAGCTCTATAATAACTGAATTGTGCAATGGTTTGTCTGTTATGTGGGTGAATGTTAGCCATGCACAGTGTTACACAAAGGATGCCACCTGTTTTCATCTGGGCCAGAGGTGTATTTGGATGTATTTGCATTTCTGCGAAGGAGATGTATTTTTCTGCTTCTCTATTGAGCAACATCCCCAGTGCGTGGGGTCGGCTTAAAGCAGAAATGCTCATTCTTCTTAAAATATGTGCTGAACAGATACACTTTCCCTTCTATCCTGCAGAACAAAATGGTATGTGGGTAAAAAAATGGCTTTCCCATGTGTGTGCAGCCACTTTACGGATCAAGGAAGGGTTTGTGGAGCACAGAAGAGCTATTGCTGCTGTAGAGAAGCATCAGTTTGATGCCCTCTTTCAAGGATTCCTATTTTCAGCCACAGTGGTAGTGGGCTAGGGCTGTGCTGCAGTGCTCTGCCTGTACTGCTAGTGGTGCTTAGGCATTCTGCCTTTGTCAGAGTGAATCAGGACATTTGGAGGAAAGGGACCATGGGATGACTGGGACTTTTCTGTCACACACACAAGAAAATTTCTTACTTGAAGAATGGATAATAGAATGCCTTATACCAGAAAACAAGAACTGCCCCAAAGATCCTGCTCCTCTGCTAGAGGTGAGGACACAGAGAGCTACGCTCAGAAGTAGAAGAGGTTTCTTTATCTAGATGCAGTGGTAGGCTTAAGAAGCATTTGTTTTCTGAAAGTAGTCTGTGATCTCTTACTGTTCTATTGGGGTTTTATGTTTCTTTGCTCTCTCTGTCAGTAAATGACCATTTCATTTTGGCAGTGCCCTATCGTTTAAATTATGGCTAGAGCCAGTTTGTTGTGGACCTGTTTAGCATCAGTTTTATTGCTTGCCTGCATTCCTGCTTTGCTGGGGGATTGTCATTGCAGTGCCTTTTGGGTATCCTCTTTGCTGTCAACTGGCCCGACTCCTAGGGCTTGAAAAGCTGTTTGGGGATTCCTCTGGGAGCCTAAGGGAGTTATTGGAAAGAAGTCAAATTCTCGTAAGTTCCTGAGAAAGCTGTCATAAGCCTTGTGGCTGCTGGGTTATTGCCAAATCCTTTATTCATGGGACACATGATGAGCCATTGCTAGACAATAATGGTTTCAGGTTCTTTTGTACTGTATTATGAAAGGAGAACCAGTTGTGGGCCATTGTTTCGGCCAATGTAAGAACACACAAGATTCTCTATATCAAAGCACTTACAGCTTAATAAGCCTTGTTTTCTTGCCTTTTTTTTTTTTTTTTCCCCTATGGTTCTTTCTCCATGTACCCAGTGTACCTGTTGCAGATTCATCCTAGCAATAATTCATCCAAAGTCAGACTGCTTTTGCACCCTGTGGCTTTTGGCAACTGCAAGCCACATTTATTGTGCACAGTATTGACTCTGATGGCAAGTGCTGCTGTGAGTGAGCCAATGGTCCCTTACTACTGCCTAAATTACTTGTTCCAGAGAGGAAAATGGCTTTGAAGACCCCTCCTCATGATATTCCCTTAGCGTATGCATAACTATATACACACATACACACAGAATTAACCCTGCTTTTGCCTGTTGGTGATTATTTCTGTTGGGCAGGCTTTTGTAGAAATTGCAGAGTTGACTCTGACCCTGCATATTCGCCCCACGTCCTCAAAACATTTGGTAGTTTGTTGTCCCTTTATCTGCCTCTGCAGTGAAAGGGGTGAAAGTCAGAACTAGCTTATTTGCCTTATGGTGTTCCTTTTTTTGCTCTTGGCTCATGGCTTTGTCCTGCTTCATGGTGGACGGTGTTTGATACAAAAAAATTTTGAATAGCTAGTGGCGAAGTTTCCATTTCCCATGGGAGGATGTTACTCTACCCTAAGAGCTTTCATTCTGTGGATGTCTGTCTTGGTGCAGTCTTATTCTGTTTTTAGTCTAGTCCAATAAACGCTAACCAACACTAACTACACTCTAACCAACTACTCAGTAATAAAATGGGTGAATTAAAAAGTTGTCCAGAATAGTATTGAAATGTCAAGAATGTGCATTCAAAGTCATTTCAAATACTTAAATTTAAAATGAAATGTATTGGTGCATTGAAATTGTTTGATGCGTCTCTCTGTTTGGGACTGAGCTGGGATGGAATCCAAACCAAACCATGCGAGATCCCTGGAGGGAAAAGTGCAATGCAAATTGGAGGTAGAAAAGTCAGTCTGAGCTTTGGTTTGGCTTTCTCTTTGCAGTCTCTGAATGTGTGCCAGCTATGGATGAACAGCAGTAGGACAAATACTTAGGTGCTGCTGTACAGCCTATGGAAGCTTTTATTCAGTGTCATGCATTACAGATTTCATACCAGATCTGAAAAATTGTGTTTCCGTCGGAACCAATGCTACTTAATTTCAGCACAGTTTTCTGCCAGCCCTGTAATGTGTCTGCATTTGTTTGCAGAGAGATTGCTTGGATGCAGGGCTTGGTTCTGTCTATTTCTCTCTTTTCTTGGCTTGTCTTCTGCAGATATAATAATAGTAATATAAAAAGCCTCAGAAAAATCCCCTCCAAAATGTTGCTATTGCAGCTGATATATTGATGATTTTAGCAGTCATTTCAGTATTTCAGTTGTTTGTGTTTGGGGGTGTGTAGTTTTGTGGTTTGTTTTTTGTTGGGTTTTTTTTTTTTTATTTGGAATGTCTTATCTTGATTTGAAGTATTTGAAGATTTGCATATGATAGCACTACAGAAGAGCTAAGCATTTGGTCAGCTGCAAGGATATTGGCAAACAAGTCAGGGGGGATGTGTCTGAGGCACAATTTGGAAGAGCTGGGGTGTAAGGGAGTGACTGA